>BQMI01000393.1:3082835-4395671 GCA_026005395.1 Asobara japonica
TGTATTATTAACTCAGGTAAATTTTTTTTTTCAAATGAGTAAGATTTAGTGAACTGAGATTGAATGACACCGATCACGTGCATATTTTTCCAATTTTTTTGTTCGCGTATTCTCATTAAAGTTTTCAAGTATTGAACGTGCCAAGTTGTCTGCCCAAACATTGACATTACTACTGCATCGATCATATTACTTTTGCACTTAAAAAAAAAAATTCAGTCTGTAGCTTTGGCCACAGACATACACCCTCAAGCATACACACGCACTCCCACATACACACACACTCACACATACACACAGACACACATACACACATACACAGACTTTCTCATAGATGGTCTAACAGTATTGCAAATCGTGTTCTCCATAACGTAGAAATTCCTACAGAATTCTCAACGTGGAAATGAAAAGGGCCCACTTTGTCGATTCAGAGTTATGAATACACCCACTACCTTTACGGCATTCCGCACATATCAAGCCCAAAATAAGACTTATAGCATAGCAAATTAACTCACTAGAGGAGAGAAATTGAAGAAATAATGCTAAAGAGGGAAATATCTGGTAAACTGAAAACGACACAGTGCGAACTCGTCGATGCATTCAAATGTCCCATGTTGTATTCTTGCATTGAATTGTGGAAAGTCAACATTTACTTGTGTTACATAGACCGGTTAGCAGTAATCGTGTACACGGTAACCACTAGCCTAGCGTGAAATGCATGTACTAGCAAGTTAAAATGGTCCATGTAAATTATAGGCTGGCATTGTTCCCCGCGTATATTCTTCAACACATCAACGATCATTTAACTCAATTATATGTCAAAATAATAAAATTACCGAAGACGTTAATTAACAAATGGTTGAAACGATAATTGCAATTACAAATAATGATTATTTGAATTTTTTTCCTCTCTTCCTATCCCTAAATATTCTCCTTGCAGCAAATCATTAGGCTAGAGTCATTTTTGGGGATGAAAATGAAGCCATATAATGTCTCACATAAAATTTAATTATTCAAGTTTCAATCCATTATTGAGCCTGGACTAAACGGGAATACTAATATAATGGAAATGTCCAATTTACAGCTCCCTTCATGATTACGTAACAATATAAATGGTTCTGAAATTGATGGTGAAACCCGAATGATAAGCTCCAATCTTGTAGCAAGAGCAGATTAAAGGATTATTGCGCCCAAAATTCCACCTAATTTTGTTATTCATCAGCTTTAAAAATTGTTCAATCACAGCTGTTTTCGTTCTCGTTCTCGTTCCATTATCAATTTCTTCGTTTTTGCTAATTCCTTCACCGGGATTTTCTCCCGGCGAAACCAATACTCAATATTATCCATGAAATTTCACAATCTCTCGTAAAATATTGCTTATTCTATTTTTATGGCCGGTGCTCTGTTTTCCGTCAGCATCCCTTCAATTCACCAAGAACCAGGGGGGGGGGCGGAAGGAAAATTCCTGAGCTGAAGAAACATGAGAGCCAATATAATGCCTGACCCCTTGACCCGTTATGCCAGAGCAAATATTCTCCTTCATGCATGTACAATACAATATATATTTGTACCAACGCCAAGGACAGTTCAATCCGTTTTCTCATTCGATCCATTAATATTGGCACAGATACAGCATCATCTTTATTTCACACAAATGCTAATACTTCATAGGGCGATATCGAGTGAAATATTTTTATCCAGGTAGTATCCGTTTTTCATTCTTCAGTCAATATATAACGAATTCAGTGCATATAGTCGTGGGGGAATTTCCGCGGGCACAACCTCACCCAGCCCTCAATACTGTAGTGCACTCTTTATTCATGCTAGCCGTGTTTGAATTCTCGTCACGTAAAGACAATCAATAGCGACTGTTCCCACTGGTGGAATGTGTATTCACGTAGGGTCGGTCAGGTCATGGGGGAAGCTTCCTCAATAGGATTCCTCTTTTTGTTTTTTTTTCCTCCAACCCCCCCCCCCCCCCCCCCCCCCCCGGCTATTCTCGACTTTGATACGTAAAGAATCATTCATCGTTTGCTAGAATAAAAAAGAGAGGAACCGAACTGCTGAAGTATTCAGAAAGCGGTAATGACTTGTCAGTTCAACTGCCAGGCGCTATTTGCATTTGGGAATTGTGCCGAAGAGCAGACGATGAGGAAGGGTAAATATGTGGTGTATATGGCAATAATTAAGAGCTGGCGTTGGAGCAGTTTGTCCCAATTTCTGGTAAAAATCTTTTGTTCAAAATATTTTCTCATGCATTCCGACGAATCAGGCACGTTCTGTGTGTGCTATCGGTGGTACCCATAAAATGAGACCGCACGGCCGGGCGGGAACCTAACATGAAGCAGGGGGGAGGTTCTATCATAGACGCCTACCGTCGTAGCACAGGGGTTTCTGGAGGCTTACTCTGTGCTTAGAAATACGATGGCCTGAATGGGGAAAGTCGGTCCCAGCCGGATGGGTTTCCATAGTCCCTGTGAAGGAATATTCAAACAGCACTTTCCGTTGGGAGTACAAACGAGAGGGACGGAAAAAATGGAAGCTTCCGCTATAAAATTTTGATTCCCCCCTCCCCCCCCCCCTCCTCCCCCGGAAATCTCTTCACCACATTAATACATGAAAAATCATTGATCGTCGACTACCCACAATGAAAAAGAACGATACTGAAGAATCGAGAAAGCGGTAATGACTTGTCATTTCAACTGCAACGTTTATTTACATTTGGGAATTATATCGAAGAGAAGATGATGGAAAAGTTTTGCACAATTGTGCCACTCAACCGTGAAACTCACAAACTCTATGGAGCCAAGTTTCATTACTCAAACTTTTGGGAGCAAAGTTCACTCGAAAATGAATGGAATTCTTCGGCGAATTCTATACATTGATGTATAAATATTGAATTTGCCGCTCATCATTACAAATTGTTATAATGAAACCTACTCTCTAATGTGAGCATTTTCAATAAATGTAACATGAGTGCATTTTTCCCTCGACAATATATGACGGGTAAATTATTCCGAGGCGGAGATTTAATTGAGAAATTCTTGTAAAATTTACGAATAACTGAACTGCGGTATTTGGGTCCAATGAATGGGCTTGAATAGTTTATCAAAGTATTCAAAGGGAAATAGTTGGGCGATACCGCTGGGTACAAGTCCCTTCTAGTCAGTGGTTAACTTGGTAAAAACAACTTGGACGTCATCTAATTTGTAGTAAATCAAGAGGCCAGTGTCAGGTGTGTTTCACGCCCTTACGCGCCCCCCTTTAAGATTAAAACCTAGGGGCTGCAGCAAGAGTTATTACAGAGCACCACTCGCTGCATAAAATCTAACTTTTGTACTTATTACCGCCACAAATCTAACGTGATATTAATGGCTCCAGTAATTATTTCCCCGTCTAAAATTTCATTGGACCTATTCTCCTTCTGCGAAATCATTACACAATCTTGGAGTTTTTTTTTTTTTATAATGAAGTTCTCTCGGTCTCGGAAATCTGAGTCGACCGCGATTCGTGGAATCTCTCCAAGGCTCAGGAATTTTTAAAAACGAGCAAAATCAATAACTAGTTGGTTTGGACTTCTGTCCATCTACTGCGGCTGAAGAAGTCTAGCCAATCGCGAACGCTATCCAAATTTCAAGCACATTGATTATGTGCATATGCACATATGCATTTCAAATTTTCGGGGGAAAAAATCAAGAGGTAAATGGGTAAAAGCATTTGCAAAATGTAGATAGCAAATAGTCGGACGTTGGGCTGCGGTAGCCAATGAGAGAAAAAATTCTGAATCTATACTATTTGATAATTCCTTATGCAATGTATGTTTGAATACCACTGATATACCCTTATTGAGTGCAAAGTGCACATACGAGTTCGACATGGCTTTTACATTCAATATTCAATTATTTCCAGACTATTTAAACACTTCGCTGTTCCGACGAACTTACGTCTCCATGCAAACGCGTACGTGGAATGTAGATAATTTGCCTGGCTCCTTTTAACACGGAGCATGAAAGCAATTTTCCCGGAAAAATTGGCGGATAATTTTTGGACAAAAAAAAATGAATTGATCCAAAGACAGATTTGAATAAATGGGCTGTTGGTTTCACCCTCCATGAGCCGAAATTATAACTTCCCGATGTCTGCGTGTGTGTGTGTACTAGGGTTGCGCACGAGACGAGACGAGACGATATTTCCAAGAGTATCGTCTCGGTCTCGAAGAAAATAGGAAGTTTGAGTCTCGTCTCGGTCTCGGGATACATAGTATCGTCTCGTCTCGTCCTGGTTCTAACAGAGAAAGTCTCGTCTCGGTCTCGGTTTTCCACAGAATTTTGATGCTAGTCTCGATCTCGTTCTCGGTCTCGGTCACTCATGGCGCACCCATGGCACTGCGAAAATACAGACGAGACTCGGTTCCTCGAGATGAGACGAGACGAGACCGAGACTAGTCTCGGTATCGTGCGCAGCCCTATTGTGTCCTCTATTTCTAATCTCTCATTTTTCTCACCATAGAGCTCTCTAAATGATTTCAATCGTTTATAACGCTCTAACGCCGAAACGGTGAAAGATACGAAAAAAGTCAAAAAACACAAAATATGTATTTTTTTATAAGGAATCACATTTACTTGACACATTTTTGCCTATCTATAATATTTCATGAGATACAGCGGTATAAACAATTGAAATTCTCAATAACAATAGAAACCAGGAGACATATATGGACCAAAAACTAATCAGCTCTAAGTTACGGCGAGACGCTTCGATTGCGTCATACAGGACCTTGATCGGATAATTTGTTCACGAGAAATCGTTGCGGGAAAATTTTGGTTACATACGTACGTCGGCACACACACACATACAGACATTTTCCTTTAAATAGTCTAGAAAGATCAGAAATACCATGAAACGTGGAGATCTGATGGAAAATCGATTTTTCATTTTCGGGGGGCAAACCAATAACTTCCCCTATCGGCAAGTTAAAAAACTTTGAAATATAGATGTGTCAAAAAGTGCCCTTATTAGGAAAAAATCATTGCGTGCGACAAATGGATTATAACCCAATTAATAAAAGTATATAAGGCGGATCCTGATGGAGGGACAGCCTGGGTAACACTCCAATACAGTCCTAAGCCGTTAGTTTAAGCTCTCGTGGAAACTAGACGTGTGCCCATAGCGATTTCACCAGCGCCCTACCTAACACCACTCCGGAAACTGTTTCACGTTGCTCTATACACACTAGGTGTACTGCTATGTACCTCCACCATACAACATGCGAAAGGAGTGTGTTTATTTGTCCAACGAATGCGGAAACTGAGAATGGCTAGATTCTACACAGCGCACCCACTTAATTATCTTGGAGTTTATTGTCAACTCGGTTTTCATACTGTCCAACGATTCAGGTACACAAAAATCCTACCAAAGTTGGACTGTATTACTCTCCTTATTCGGGAGGCTGTTGTAAGCAGACCGACAATTAAATGGTTCCGAGCAATCCAAAAAAAAAACAAAAATTTGCTTTAAAAAATCCCCAGTTGCGATTGATCAATTTGCTATTCAATTGTTAACCATCACTAAAGACCTAAAGCGAATCAACCCAGAGCGCAAGTTGACTAGCAGATAGAAACCTCGGGCCGATTGTCACCACAAAATATGAATTGTTATGTGTATTTCATTCTAGAAACCCTTTGAAACACTGCAAATGACGTGTCAAAGAGCGTGTAATTTACTCGAGGTAATTTACACGGCGGGCCCTTTACACAAGCGCTGCAGATTATTTAGAATAACAAAAAAAAGAGGAAAAAAAGTTTGAGCAACACTGAGAGTGGCGCTTAGAAAATTGGTTTGTAACTTTAGCAGAGACATTGGACTCCTCTACTATATCCCTAGAAACTATTACATTACGGTTGGTTGTGTTGCCACTGCTATTCTCTGTTAAACTGCCGAGAACTTTCGTCATATTAAGTTTAATGGAGTGCAAACTATATTTCCCAACCTGAGATTTTCGGTATATGCATATATATTACTACAGTATCTCAAAACTTCATCTCAAATAATCATCACATTTTCATTACATCTTGCATCAAATCAGTTTAAACATTAACACATTATGTTATTAAAATATTTTAAGGGTGAATTAATAAAATGGAAAAAACATGAATTAGGAAAATCAAATTTTGTGAGTACAGTGTTTTTCGGGAAAAAAATTATTTTGATTTAAAGATGGAAGAAAACTTTTTTTTTCATTTTTTTTCCACCTAGCATGAACAACAATTGAACCCTTTTTTTTATTTTCTACACTTGAGGGCCCAGTTGTGATTAATTGTGTAGTTAGCTGTATCCCATAATCAAGCGATTCGAACCCTCATTAAAGAAACAGATTGACCTTGACCCGTGGCCACAGAGTGACCTTAATAGCGAAGCGTATCAGTAGACTACAACATCAGCAAAGTCTCGCCCGCAGCTTCGCCCACTTACGTCAAACTACAGATAAGCTCTATCTATATAGTAGGTTATATACATAGCTCCATCTGTACGGTGCTATAGTGCTACAAGAGCAGACAAGGTATCTCAGACAAATTGATTAAAGTGGCACATTTCGATCAGCTTGAATAATTATGAAAAACTTGTGTTCCGCAGGCCAAAATTATAACTTCCCGATGTCTGCGTGTGTGTGTGTACTTCCTTTCTAATCTCTCGTTTTTCTCACCATAGAGCTCTTAATGATTTCAATTGTTTATAACGCTCTAACGCCGAAACGGTTGAAGATACGAAAAAAGTCAAAAAATACAAAATATGTATTTTTTTATAAGGAACAACATTTATTTGACACATTTTTGCGTATCTATAATATTTCGTGAGATACAGCGTTATAAACAATTGGAATTCTGAATAACAATAGAAACCAGGAGACATATATGGACCAAAAACTAATCAACTCTGAGTTACGGCGAGACGCTTCGATTGCGCCATACGGGATCTTGATCGCATAATTTGTTCACGAGAAATCGTTCCGGGAAATTTTTGGTTGCATACGTACATCGACACACACACACACATACAGACATTTTGTTTTAAATAGTCTAGAAAGGTCAGAAATGCCATGAAACGTGGAGATCTGACAGAAAATCGGGTTTTCATTTTTGGGGGCAAACCAATAACTTCCCCTATCGGGGAGTTAAAACAAAGTCCCTTAAATTTTGCGGACATTGGGACAAAAAAAATGATCAATGCACATGGACACTGCCAAGTACAGCGTTTGCTACTTATTGTTGCTTATGACCTTGGATGAGATAGACAAGTTGTTCGTAATGTGGAAAGTTAGGTAACCACCATCACGAGTATCATCAAGATTATTGCCAACTGGGGGGTGACCCGCGCAGGGGTGGAATTTCCCGTGGGTATGGCTCTTGTATACGGCTGAGGTGAACCCTAGGGAATGGTGTCTCTCATTACCGGTTTTGTTATTATCAAAGTTAATTGTGCACATTCTAGAAGATGTGTTTAGCGCTAAGTACAGGTAAAAAAATTAGGACGCACTCACAAAAGTAAGTCCCTAGGAAAAGAGTGTACGTATATATATATATAGGTATACCTAGCCACGGCAGAAGTTAATTTCCAAAATAGACGCCGCGAAAAATCGTTTTTTTTTCTTTGAATAGCCCGCGAAATTTCTACGATTAATTTCACTGTGAAATTTCGAAAAATTGTCAAATCTTTCAAATCATATTGTACTATTTGCTTTAATGTCGACATCATATATATATGCCCAAGGCACCTACGCAACTTTAATTTGAAAATATGCTCCTCCAAGCGGAAGAAGCTGAGATGAAGTAAATGTAATTTATTCACGTTGAACGTTCCATAAATTTGACGACTGAAATAATTGAATTACACATATAGGCAATATTGCTCGTTTCACAAGCAAACAATCTGTCGCATAAATCGTTGGCGGACGCAACGTTAACTTAGTTCATTTCCAGAATGTTACACCTCGGTATATGCCAGTGATACATCTATGTTTACGTTCACTACGTGATTGTGATTCGTATGGTGGGTCTGGTCCACTGCGTGTAGCTTTCAATTGGTGCACAAGCCCCCAGTCACGATTGAGGGAACTCGGAATAGGAAATGGAATCGTGGCTTGTTTGTAAAGTTCTTTTCAACTGTTTGCCATATGGTCTCAGAACAATGAGGATCACACTTTTCATAATTAGACTAGTCGTATGAGGTTTTATTTGGAAGGTGACATTTTCCCGGATGTTCCAACATTTTATGTACTGAGTAAAAGATCCTGTCATTTAAGACACACACACACACACACACGCATAATCCCTTTCGAGGCTTTGGCGTAGTAAGTAGAGATACGATTGGATGAAAATTTCATAATTGCAAGTAGGAATTTAAATGTACAGAAAAATATAAA
The DNA here is from genome assembly GCA_026005395.1 of Asobara japonica. NCBI lineage: Eukaryota > Metazoa > Arthropoda > Insecta > Hymenoptera > Braconidae > Asobara > Asobara japonica. Next base: position 3,091,252 of record BQMI01000393.1, read on the forward strand.
TCGACACATCGGGAATTGATAGTTAAGCATTTTCACCAATGAATGATAAAGTTAATAATCAAATTTGGTGTGTTCAAAGTTGTAATCCGCCGCAGCGGTCACTGGAATGAGAGATATGAGAGTGAACCGATTCGGAGATATATACGTTTTATCGAAACTGTCACGCACTCACTGTCGAATGTATCTCCAACCACCGTCGAAACATTTCCGCGTTTTCATTTCATATCATTCTCGTCCATTTCATTTCGTTTTATTCGCTGCATTTCATTTCGTTCATTTCATGTAAATTTAATTTCAGGTATTGAAAGAGAATAAAATTTGGGCCATCATTTACTCGGCCAATCTACCGTCAATTGGAGTTGCAATTTCATTTCATCCCATAAAAATCTCTGGGTCTCTAAATTACATAACATTTCGAAGGTGAAAGGCATTTTTTTGTACGTTTTTTCACAATGAAAAAATAAGGATTTTTTTTTAGACGGTTTCTGACTACTAAACTGCCCCCCCCCCTAAAAAAAATTGTCGATGTGTATTTTCCCGAACATGATTCTTATTAGAAATCCAAATAGAATTCGCTCGATTCCGCACGGAAACGCTTCGATTGAGACCTTCATGATAGCGCTATATACGTATTTTTATAAGGGGAACAACTTTTCTTATATGAATTTTGCGCTAACTCTAATAGTTTATGCAGTAGAACATGATACACAATTGAAATTGTTAGTAACAATATATGAACTGGACCAATTGCATCCAAAATCTAATAGAGTGTAAGTGACGTGAAGACGCTTCGGTAGAATCAGAATTATTGAAGACCCCATCCACCATTGCTCTTTAATTATGACCTTTAAAGAAAAGTCCTTCAAAATGTATATTTTGGCTGCATATTGAAGACCCATAAATTACCTCACAAATTTGCGATTACTCGAAATAGAATCGAGTTCACATATTATGATCAGAATTCTCCGACTCAGTTCTCTGAATATTGACAACTGAAGATGATGATAATAATAGAATTTTAATAAATGATAAAATATGGAAAATTCCAAACGGCGAGCTGAGATTAAAAACCAATCTAACGTAACCACAGTGAATGAAATTACAGGACATTTATCTATTCACAACTCTATTCGTAGTATCGTCTCTGCGCACTGGCTAAAGTTTCGCACCCAACAGGGAATTCTAGTTTTAGCTCTAGTTTTCTACATTATATTTCATGACAATGCAAAGAACCAAAGAATTAACTCACAAAGTTGAAAACTTTTATTAAAAACTGATATTAAAGTTGAAAATTGATATTTTCCGCAGTAAGAAAATTGAACAGTCAAGTTTTCAAGTCTGCTCTCATTATAATACGTTCATTATATCAAGTTCGACAATGTTTCTATGCCCCTTGTTACCATTTGTTCCAAGTAAACCGTTACAACTGATACGTTGCAGATAACAATAATTACGTGCACTTCAACTTTACGCAATCTTGAGGACAGGATAATCAAATATAGAATTAATTTTTCACGTGCGCTCGGAAAAGTCCTCTTTCGGTTGCCATTTTTTTTAACTTCGCTATATTTATGCTCTCTTCTACGTGCAAATCAAAGACGGAGGTCTACGATGTGTTTGTAAACAAAGCCCTTATAAATTACATTGGTGCTCGTTTCACTCAGCGCGGCTTGGATTTGAACTCAACGCCTCTGGAGGAGGATTCCATTTATGATCTCAATTTTACTCGTGACGAAATACTGCCATACCATGATTAATGGTGGTTTCATTAGTCTGATGAGCACTTCGCCAGTTAGTATTTTGTCGTTGAGACTAAGCGGCAAAAATATGTATATGAAAGTTTTTACACAAATAGGCCGTCAGCGGTGCTTAACTAAAGAAGCAGGGGAAAAATAGTACGTACACAAAAAATGCAGGTGGATGAATGGGAATAGTGGAAGAAAGCCGGTGTGAAAGAAAGGAAATGCGGAAAATGAGGAGCTCGTGGTGGATGGCGCTAGTAATTATTTGCGGGGGGGGGTGGATAAGGGGGGGACATTCCACTTCCATTCTATCTCTTCGTTTTGCGTTGTCTTTTTCTCTTGTTCACCAACAACTAAGTAGTGCTGGCGCTTCGACAGACCAGTTTCGCTGCCTCAATCTCCCCGTGATCAAATCGACTCGGATTTTTTATCATCCCTTTTTCACCCTGCTTCATTCTGACTCCCCACATCTTTTTCTACCTGAGATTACATTGGATTTTTCCATTTCTGTCGCTCAAAAGCTTGTAGTGATTGGGAATTAATTTTCCGCTCGCTTTTCAAATATTCAGTCAAAGAGATGAAATGCAATACCGATTGATCGAGTTTAAAGCAAGAATAAATTATCTACCAAAGTAATATATGGGAAGTAGTAGGTCAGCTGAATTATTTTTAATGCGAAATAATTTTAAGATTCAATGTACTGAAGAGTTTAAGAATTTAGGAACCAAAAATATAACAAATATTTTAAATTTAGGAGAAATTTGACTTCCGGTGCCCATAAAATGAGACCGCACGGCCGGCCGGGAACCTAACCCGACAGAGCGGGGGGGGGGGCATCATAGGTGCCCGCAATCGTAGGGCAGGGGTTCCTGGAAGTTTACGCTGTTTTCAGAAGTACGATGGCCTAAATGGCGAAAGTCGGTCCCAGCCGGATGGGTGTCCAGTAGTCCCCCTGAACGAATGCTCAAATAACTACCGTGGGGAGTACGAAATTTCAATTTCATGTAAGAACCACAGATAGATGAAATAATTCTGAAATGGTTCGACCCTTGAAAAGCGGGCATACAGTTTATTAACCCAAAAACGAGGATTTATCCTTTCAACTCTTGATAGGAATTCGATATATGTGTGCGATATATCTACTGTGATACTATAAGTTTCATGAAAACTGTCACATACTACTACAGGTTTCATAGGTTTTCCTGGACGGGCATAACTTGCTACGGTCCCTATAATCGAGTCTCTGTCAATTATAGCATCGTTTAATTGAACCAATTCCTGAGGCTTCCACGAGGAGATTCAGCTTGGCGTGGTCCTCATGTTCCACTTTGAACTTGCCTACAGACCAATCAACCTGCATGAGAGTGACCTGCCATGAGACCACACAAATCTATATGACCCGCTCACGTGGTACCACTAGCTAGTTAAACCACGTATATGAGAGCATCCTTTGCCAGAGGCTTCAACGAAAATTAAATGCTGAAAAAGGAAGGGAGGAAAAAGCTAGTGCCTCTAACGCAATTGAACGGAAGATGAATTGAGGACGCTAAATAAGGACCTTACGAGAAAATTAAACTAGGAGGTCGCAAAACAACAACTTCCCGATTTATTTCTTTGACATACTTGTTTCAACATTTTTCGGCAAATTAATTTATTGTTTTATTTACCATAAAAAGGTTAAATAATTACAAAATATGTTACAAAGTTCTTGACAATAGGGCAAGCTTTTCCCACCATACGGAGGAAAAATACACCGACCAACCAATGCTTCGTTCATTTGAAAATCTCATGCCACATGTGTATTGTCCGGATATTGGCAATACCGTTCTTGTTTTTTTTTTTGTATTGGTTTATCGCGCTATTTCTTCTTACTATTTTTCAAGTAGTCCAGTCAGTTTTACTGATAACGTATATGGGGCATACTTTTCAAACAGAAATTCAAGTGACTCGCAAGATCCTGATAGCTAGAAGGTTTCCCCAAAGGGGAAATAATGGAGTTGCTAGCATATTGGATTCGTGATCGAAATTTTAGAGTGAAAGATTTACCCAGTGGGTGCTTGTTGACGTGATACTATGACCATACCTTTTATGAATTGCAATATTGAAATGGGGCCAATGTGGCTTATAGATCGATGATGCTTATCAAATATTCTTTTTCTCAGTGAACAGTATTATGTTCGCCCCCTTGACAAAGTGGCTTTCACGGAGATGTATACCATTAACGTTTCAGTTGCTATTAAATTACCAACGTCTGCGGTGTCACAAATTACCGATGCACTGATCTCGAAACTTCCTAATACAATTTGAATAAATTTTCACGTTTCAAGTTTTAATGAATGTCAATTCATTAATCATTGGCCGAATATTATACGAGATAGGGGACGAAGTAGAATTTTGGGGGAAAATAAGAGGAATTCAGAGCATGGTCAGACACTGGACAACGATAAAGTTCCTCATTTGGATTGGATTTTTTTTTTATGAAATCCTCTCTGAAGGAGGATATTTTACTAGTTTTCCAATAATCTCAGTGGCAAGTTCACAGAATTATTGAAGATACTAGAACTCTGTGAAGGTATTCTAAGACATTGGTTATAAATTGAGTATATCGTAAAAATTTTATATTTCAATTGAGAGATGGAAGTATGAATTTATCTAGGATTTACGCTGTATTAGTGATGTTATGTTTCGTACAAAGATGATCTCTGACAAATTCTATATATATATGTGTGTGTGGGTGGGTGGGTGTGAGTGGGTAGGTGGGTGTGAGTAGGTGGGTGTGAGGAGGTGGGTGTGAGTGGGTGGGTGGGTGTGAGTGGGTGGGTGTGAGGAGGTGGGTGTGAGTGGGTGGGTGGGTGGGTTGTTGTGTGTGTGTGTATGTGTGTGTGTGTGTGTGTATGTGTGTGCGAGTGTGTGTGTGTGTGTATGTGTGTGGCCAAAATCCCAATTGAATTTTACTTTCTCCCACTGAATAAATTACCAGCAAGCCCTAGAAATATCGCTCCATTATACCCTTCCTCTACTCGTACAACAAAAGTAATTCCATTACTAAATTAATATTTTATTGAAAAGACATAGAATTGATACAAGGGAGCGGTACCGAGTCTTGGCAACCAGAATTCCATTACACAAAGTTGATCCTATCTTTGTTACCTTACATTTTCCTCTTTTGGGAATGCTCACAGTGCCAAGAGCTCCGTACTGAGGAAATTCCTCAAGTGCCCTTCAAAAGGTCAAGTCTATATTTTCACAGCAAAAGCCCTAATATTGTCACTAACTCTTTCACTGCAAATACTAATGGCTGACTTCCCGACAGGTTTTGTAAGATTTTTTGCAGATATTAAGTCATTGGGGAAGGTTGAAGTAGAGTATAATGGGACACGTGGTATAGTGGGACAGGGGCATAATGGGACGGCCGACATAGGGCGACGGCCAACATAACCGGACGACTCACATAGTGAGGCGACCAACATAATGGGACCCGACATAATGGGACGCCCGACATGATGGGCCACCTGACATGATGGGACGACCGACATGATGGGACGCCCGACATGATGGGCCACCTGACATGATGGGACGACCGACATGATGGGACGACCGACATAATGGGACGGCCGATATAATGGGACGGCCGATATAATGGGACGGCCGATATAATGGGACGGCCGATATAATGAGACGGCCGATATAATGGGACGGTCGATATAATGGACGGCCGACATAATGGACGGCCGACATAATGGGACGGTCGATATAATGGGACGGCCGACATAATGGGACGGCCGACATAATGGGACGGCCGACATAATGGGACAGTCGCCATAATGTGACGACTGACATATTGGGACACTTGCTTAAACTGCAACGTCGGACATAATGGTACTCCCCATCCCATTATACCACACCCCCACCTCCTTATTTCCTGGTGTGATGGACTTCGTGCTATTACATTTGAATAAATAAACATGAAGGATAAATCAATAAGCATAGAGGACTTTATAATGGATCAAGCAAAATGCATTATTGAATCAAGGAGCATGTTACAGATTACGAATATAGAATTTGGTATAGAGAATACAACCGCACATGCCATGTGAGAAACTGATGGTAAAAGTTTCACCGAAACTTTGGAAAATCCAAGAAGACACTGGGAGCACACTGGGTAAAGCATTTTACAAGCAGCCAACTTGGAGTATCGTGGAAGAAGGAAAGTTTGGTAGCTAAGGAATATGTAATCGATCCATCAAATATCGATTAGCTGAAGAATAGTTGTATGGAAAAGTGGATGAACGAGGCTTAAGCAAACTTGGAAAATTTTCTCCCTCCCCTCCCACTGATATATCTTCGTCTATGGAAAACAGTGTGAACACACGAAACTGAGAGACCAAGCTGGGACGGGAAGAGGGATTTTAACTGACTCCCCCGTTAGAAGTTACTTTCTAAAGTACTTGTCCTGATGCAACGTCACGTTCAAGCAGCTTTCAACAAGATCAACCTTGATGAATCGCTCGATCCTTCATCTTATGGATCAATTGTTTATCCAACATTGTCTACCTCACACAATTAGTGTTTCGCATCTATATGGGTGGGTGGGTGGAAGGGTAGGTGGGTGGAAGGGTAGGTGGGTGGGGGAGGGGAGGTGGGTGGAAAGGTGGTTGGGTGGGGGGTGAAAGGGTGGGTCGGTGGGGGTGGAAGGGTGGATGGGTGTTGGAGGGTAGGTGGGTGGAGAGAAGGTGAGATTTGGAAAATGTATTTCAAAAATTTTAAAAAAATGTGTTCCTCATATGGTATTCCATTTATAGATAAAAGAATATGCGAATAGTCTATATATACACGACTCATATAGGCGTGCTATTAAGTCTGTACCTGTAATCAATGGAATTGGAGGGATGTGTGTAAATGCATAGTATTTGACTTATCTCACCAACCATGCCGTGAATCGCGATGAAACTTTCAGCAATGCATCAGAATTTCAGATAATTTTGACGTATCATACGTAATCCCAGGTATTGAAGAAATATAAATGCCAAGTGAATATATGTAGAGGGCTATTAAATTCTCGTTTTCTCGTCTGGAACGTACCAACGTAAGCCATTTTTGTAATCCCCTTATTGAGTTATCAGTGGTTCATCATTTACTTTATCACCTAAGGTTTCCTCCCTCGCTCTATAGAATCCTCCTGGATTTCCTCATGATTCACAAATGCCCCCTTATTTCATTTTTTTCCAGGTCAGGGGAGTGGACTCGCAGTGCTATTAATCTTCATAAAAATGTTTTATCCTGACTTTTTGAGCCACCGCCAAAGCCATTGATTATCTACCACTAAATGCGTGCTTTCTCATTAAGCATGATTTTTTTGTTCTTTTTTTTCAAGTTCAGATAATACGGTAAAATTTCGTAATATATTTTGAAGGGTAGTCGGATTTATGTCCGGCAATGAATGTTTGAACCCAGAAGCAAATCAGCGTCAAGTTAGGTGACAAAACTGCAATAAACTGAACTTTCCGTGTGAAGGGCCGGGCACTACCTATGAAGTGAGGTCGCTAGGCCAGACGGGAACCTGACCCGGGGGGGGGGGGCATCCTATGCGCGCGCCGCCATAGCACAGGGGTTTCTGGTAATTTACCCTGCGTTTGAAAATGCGATGGCTTGGAGAGGCAAGGCCTCAGCTGCATTGATGGCACCTGCACCAGTCTCTTCCGAAGGAAGGCGAGCTATGGAGGGATTCAAACCGGAGCGGAAAGGAACTAATAACACAAATGATAGATATACCTTAAAATCGTGAAATTGAAAACAGGAATGAAATTGCACCCAGAACCACTCTGTATGCAGTGTCATAATTGAAATGTAATTAATAGAGGGAAGTATCAAGGAGACGGCATCACAGATGCCAACGACGTGACGTACCATCAAGCAAACACGCACACAACCAGTGACAACATGACAGTACTGTTTTGCGATGTGACGGATTGGAACGATGAGGAGCACACACCTGAGATGACAACAACAAGAACATGCAAGCCTGTTTGTTCTTCCTTTACCTCTGATGCGGTGCTATTGCTTCCTTTGAACATTCTCACTGCTCCATTAATCATTTCACCACGGAAATTACCTTTTTAATGACTTTTTACCGAATTGAAGCCTCATAACGTCTTTGTAAATTTCTCATTTTGCCGGGAAATTGTGGTGAATTGTGGTGGAAAGAGTAAAAATAGAAACCTCTCCGACTATATGTATACGTAATTTTTTTTCTGAAATCTGGAGTACTAGATTTGATTTTTAAATCAGCTTTCCGAACAATTTCCCCATGTAAAGAAACTGTATATTTTCAGAACATTTAAATCACAGAAAAATATGTGATTTACTCGAAGAACACAGACCCAATTTGAATGTCCCATCGATCTACCAAGCTATAAATGCGGAATTTATCGTGGATCTGTTTCATCGAATTTTTTTTTTTGAAATTAACGAAGTGAATATAGGAAGGATTCCTCTACCCAATTCTCTTTACAATCGATAAGTTGATGTTCGTGCATATTACCCTGAATAATCAATACTCATGTTGAACTCTCAGTACTTGGCTTTCCAGTCCAAGCGCTTTTATAATCCAATCAATTATCTTCACTTCAATATTACGTTTACGACTGAAAATCTTCGAAGGTAATGTCACAAATAACATTACAGGGAAGAGGATGCTATATATCAACCTGTCGCATTATGAAATTGAAGTTAAAAATAATGTAATTTCTACAGCGCTAACATCTTATATGTTTCCCGATCAATCTCATTATCTTGATGAAGAGGCAGAATGGTCAACTGTATGACACATCCTCTCTCCATCATAATCCCTATTTTACAAATATCCTCCCTCATCCCATTCTTTCCCCATTTCAAGTGAAGAAGTTGTTCGGTTCATTGGTGTACCGATAATTAATAGAAATTTTGAATGATTGACGTAGTTCTCCGACAATCCACCTACCATTATTGGCGTCACATCACGTCATTTATCTACCAACTACCAATATCTGCCATACCGGCTGATGACAATATTATCAAGCAACCTCAGCAACGTCCATTTAGAGAGACAACTCGGTCTCGATAGGCATAACGGCCTATGTCACGGCGCCATAACAAAGACGACGGATTCCAGACTAAGATACCGAAAGCGGAATCCCCGGGGATTTGATGATCGGACTTTATGTGCGTCATTGGAATTTCGACTAAATAGAATATCAAACGACTTGTTCTTTTTGTTTTTCCCCCTTATGTACTATACAGTGGATCTTCGTTAGTTGCAACATTCGCTAGTTGCAACCTTCGGTGGTTGCAACATTTGCCTCGTTTAGTTTCCCCCCAGCGCTGCCCCCGTGCCCGGCACTTCTCCGTGCTCAATTCACCGAAACACGTGCGGGTTACCGTCCCTCGTGTTTTATTTACATTCGGTCATCGTGGAATTCGGAATTATGTGAAGATTGAAGGTAAAATATTATTCGTCTCTTTGACCTTCCTGAAACTGACCACTCTCTTTAGTTGCAACGCTCCAAGTTTTACCTCCCTTAGTATCATAAACATGTTGCAACTAACGAAGGCGCACTGTATAAAAGTAACATTGACGTGAAACGGTAACAGGGAATAAAAATCTACTGAATTTCACATTTTTCTATGGAAAAAGAAATTTCCGTTGGAAACGAGTTTTATGCGACAGGAAATTACTAACCATCGACGTCTCCTTCGATCACGCGGTAACTGAGTTGTGCTGGGCCACTGCAAGCTACATCTTGGCGTCAATGATTTCCGGAAATTATTGATCCCGACGTAGCATCTCTTCCATCTCACTCACTCACTCTTGAGATACACTTGAGTCGGCTACTTGATAAGCGCTAGCGAGTCTCTCAGGTACTTTTCAGTCTCATGGGAAATTCACGATTTTGCATCTCGCTAGCGACAGTTATCAAACTCCTAACTAGCTTCAAACTGACCAGCGGGACTTTCACCATCTACAAATCTTCAAAGCACAGAACATTCATCATTCAACGGATAGTTTACCTTATGATTATGTAATTACTCAGCATTTATAAGTGAATTTTTGGTTGATTTATACCTAAGTGGCAATGTACTAAGGGCATTTTTTTGTTTACCTCTCAAATTTTCCAACATGTAAAAGTTAATTTTAACAAAAAAAATGCCGCATATAAATTTCAATGCTATGATGAGAACTCTCAGGAGAACACTCAGAAAAAAAAGTTCTCACAGAGGTTGTTTTACTGTTAAGGTGAATTCAGAGATAACATGACGTATCTTTTATGACTTGGGTGTCGACCCATCAAAGCTTGTCGATCCTTTTCCGACTTTCATAAATATATATAAATACATATCCACGAAAATCCTTTGCCTCAGCTGCCTTGTAAGCTTTCCTCGTAGCGTGAATATAAATTCGGTTGGAAGCTGCAATGTACCACAAAGGCGACATCCAGCAAAACCAGGAAGCCACTGCACCAAGTTTCCTTTCATGAACACACGAAAAAGAATTTTGACTAATACACATATACATTGAGCTGAAATTTTGCCATTCCATTTGTCGACATCCTTTATGGAGAAAGACTGAAAAATAGAGACAAAAGGCGAATACTCTGGACTGGAGTATTTGACATTCGCTATCTGGAAGAAGGACGACACAAAGTAGAAAAATATTGAAGAATAAAATTCCAATGGAAGTGCTGGGGCTTGCGATGAATTTTCTACATTAGAATTGATTACTCGTTTTACTGTACTGTATTTGTACTCTTATTAAACACTCAAATTTGTCAGAATAGCAAGATATTAAAACCATGAAATATTACGAACGAGGGCCATTTCCCGTGATTCACGGACATCCGATTCAATGTGTAATGCTTCCGGATGCACATAAATACTGACATCTATTCAAATCCACTGCGAGTATTTGCTATAAAAGAAGGAAGTACGAATTTTTTTAACTAACATATATCCAGACGGCTGCGTACCGATATACGCGTAGTTCTTTTTCGTTTTAATATTAAAATGATATCGCAATTATTAATAATGACTTTCCTGTCAGGAAACTATTCCTATTCTCAATTCCTTATTATATTGCGGTCAATCAATTGATCGTCAATTATTGACGAACTATACTCCATATTCGTGAAATGTATATTGCTTTTAATCTGATACATTTGCCAAAAAAAAAAAAATTTCAACATATTAGCACAATTCGATTAGTTTAATAATTCATTAATTAAATAATATCGGGTATGGGTAAGTGAAATAAACAAAACGGTGCAAAACCTAGAGGTACAGATATTTTCTGTCTCTTTCAGCTTCTTCATCTGTCTCTCTTTCTAAAGATATATGTAGTTGGTCATTACCAAATGTATCTAGACCCAAACATATGTTGAGAGGTGCACTTTCAACTACCTGAGATGTAGACCTTCTACGTGGACGTATTTCGTCCGATTCAAGATACTTTCATTTGGGAGAGAACTGAATTCATTTATTTTTGCTGATATTCCACGACAACCCCGAGATGAAAAATCTAGAGTCTTTCTTAGTACGAAATACTCTTCGTCTTCGTCTCTCTCTGCGCCACCGCACAGACTATTCGCGAGACGCGGAGCCCAACGTTCGCAGTCTTCAGCGGAGAGACGATCGTCGCCGGATGGAGAGTCTTCTGAATCTCTACCTGAAAGACCGCTCCCCTGAGTATTCAGGCCAGAGACTTCGCAGATTAGCGTTATTCAGATAGATAATTAATTAATCAAACCATTGAATTTTCATATTTAAATATATGATTTATTATTATTATTATTTTCATCATTACTAACCAACGGGACAATAATGTTTTTAGGACAGTTGTTTTCCCATTGTTAATTGAACAACAATAATGATATGAATATTTTACTTTACCATATATTGAGAATTAAGTAAAAGTTATCAATACGTGATGAGCGTTTTCTCTAATAAACTATCAAAAACTCGAGTCGCGCAGCGAAGACTGCCAGAGACTAGGGGAGACCTCCAATTCCACTCAGAGACTGGAAATGACTAATTGCAGTCTCTGGCCGTCTCCAGAGACTGGAAAATTTCATTTCGGGACGCAATTCGTCTACGATTTTTTTATTTTTTTCCTTACATCGTTCCATTCTTTTTGAATGAGTAGAAGCATCGTGGTCCGAAATCTACAACTCCATTAAAATCATGTCCATAAAATTTATTTTCATATGCGGCAATGGTCCCTCGCTTCTGAGATATTTTCTAAAGACCATTGTCAGGCCAAACGAGACTAAACCCTACGGTGTGAATTCGGTACCTGTCACCACCTGGCTCAATGGAGAGGAGATGAACCAATTGGAGCGCGGTCAACCACGAAAGCAGCCCGAGCGTCGGCGAATTCACTTCGGATCTCAACAACTACTGCTGTCGTAAGCAAACAGCGCTTCCCTCCATGGGCGCTAAGACTGATCCATCACTTATACTTGTTAAATCATACTGAACGGAAGTAAGTGCAAAAACTCAGTAGTATTATCTCTTGTCTAGAGACTCACCAGCCATACACAGCGCTGATGAAACCCAGTTCAAGCATCTTGCGCGCACCGCACCCATCGCCACATTCCTCGTGCCGACTGGGTAATTCATACTGGAGGATCAAATCTGTTGACCACACCATTACTGACTCATAAATAGCAATAATAATAGTCGGCATATTCAAAACCAAGCCGCGCTGATTGTTACGAATACCAATGTAATTTATTTATAAGTGCTTTGTTCACGAACACATCGAAGACCTCCGTTGCTGATTAGCACTTAGGAAGAGAGCCTGAAAATTCTGACAGTCGAAATTTTAGCCTGTCACAACATACCGATGCTTCGTCGAGACAGTGTAAGATATGATGGGCCACGTGCTCACATTGGGACATGGGACATGGTGCTACTATCCCCGACCCATCCTGCCCCCATTTCAGTACCCTTTTGGGTTATTCATTGCCGGTGAAATGGCGGATTGCTCACTCTAGGAAAAAGTTGAATTTTCTCCTTTTCGTATAATGCACTGTCAATGGTGCGAAGGGATTCAAATGTACCCGAACGTGTACTATACCACAAGCAATAATCAAGACATTCCTTTGTCACATCACTGAGCTATTCGTGAAACAATAGATGCTTTTAGCTACTCCTAAAACCCCTTTCACGAGAAAAATCTTCAGTGAGGGAGAAAGAGACAAGTGGGGGGAAGAAAAAAGATACAGTAGACAGACAAAACTCCCATGGATCCGTCTTTCTGGTTGAGAAAGACGTCACTTCCGCCGGAACAAACGAGCCGCGTTATCTATCCCATATAATGGCTCTACTCACAGTATCTATAACATTTTTTTTCCTATCAATTTTTATGAAAATGCGGGAGAACAACTTCATGGCGATGGCAAATCTCAAAACAGAAGCTCAATAAAAATTGAATTTTTGATATTATGGGGGAATGAGGCATAATGGGACTTTTTACAAAATTCAAAATTTTTAAAACTTTAAGAACAAAAAAATCTTTTCTGTTTCTTTTTTTCAGCGTTTTTATATTTATGGCATTTTAGATATTTAAAATTTGATGACGATTTATTTCCAATCTGACGTCATTGGCAATTTCTGTGCCCGAGGGTGTCACCATGAAAATACACGAGCATATAATTTGAGTCCAGTGTACTCACGTATTCCTAAATTATTAACGATTCTAAACAGCGAATAATCGCTTTTAAATTGAATACAAAGTCTCTAATGACAGATGTTGGCATTGAAACGGCCCTCAGTGTTAGAGCACTTACAACATGACAAACAAAGTTTAAACTCATGTCAAATCAAAAGCGATGCCTGACAAAGTTCACTCGAGTCAACTATATTGTTGAGTAGTATAGGGCGAGTGCTGGCGGACAATATAAAAGGTGAATGGTGCCCTGTACAGACGGGTGGACAATTAATCTTCCATCTACCTCGCTCAATACCGCCCTCTCGTTAGTTTCTATCCCTGAGTACCTAAATTTAGATCGATAATCTTCAACGTAAAGGCTTGCAGGTCTCGTAGGACATGAATATCACAAAAATATTTTATTAATACGCAGATACATCAAGTGCATTTTCTTCTTCGTTTTATTGATTTCTCGGTTGAGGGAATTATTGATTCGGTCGGCAATTTGAAAAATCGATCTTTCATGAGTACTCCACGTTTGAAGGTATTTCTAACAGCTTCCGACGATTTTTGGAGGTGTGTGTGTCTGAGTGGGTGGATAGGTGAGTGTGTAGGTGGGTAGGTGGGTGAGTGTGTAGGTGGGTGGGTGGGTGGTTGTGTAGATAGGTGCATGGGTGGGTGGCTGGCTGTGTAGGTGGGTGGGCGGGTGGGTGGCTAGGTGAGTGGGTGGGCGGGTGGCTGTCTAGGTGTATCGGTGTATGTAATTTGAAAAATTTCACTTAATTTTTTACTATAATTTTGAAGTTTCACTTCCAGCTTAATATTTCGAATGCAGAACAAAATGTGCTACGCATTAATTAGTAATGACTTGAATGAGAAAAGGGACGTTATTGAATTGCTGAAAATTGTATGGAAATATAGAGAATAGAATATATATATGTATATATATATAGAATACATAGAGAGGGAATGGCAGTGAGGGTATTGCGCCGGAAACCGAATCGATCTGGAATGGCCCTGTCGATATCACCCTTCGCATCCCGCTGGGTTAGCCTATTCACTCGGAAGCTCATATTTTGAGGAACGTTTACAATTCATGACAGTCCCTGCTTTTTCCTAAACTGGGTCAATAATCTTCGGTTGGATTTATGGGCGGCAAAACTGTGAACTACAATCCAACTGAAAAGGGAAAATCCACTTTCAATTGGGTTCGAAAAACAATTTTTGGCCTTGACAGAATGACAACAAGAAACTACCAGGGGACATTCACCTAGGTACCATTAACGTAATGGCCCGCTCCATCATTGTCATTGTCGTATGTAGCCCCAAGGGCTTAAGCCACCTACCCTGTTACCCTGTAACCCTAGATAGGTCGAAAATTTGAAACAACAGATTAAATCAATGTGCTCTCTCCATTGAGTATTTATTCATTTTGCATAGAACTAGATCAATTCACACAAATACTTGAACACAAAAAATTTAATCTCATGTGTGTGCTATGCGGCGGATACAGAAAGGAAGAGAACCGCAAGCCATAAATAAAGCATGGAATCCAAACCAATCAATGCCAGAGAGATTATCTTGGTGTTTCGTAAAATTTCAGGGAGAGATCTAGAATTAAAATATTTCTGAAAATATTAATGACGGTACAATAGCATATTATGTAAAAGTCCCCCAAAATATTCTGCAAAATCACCAAAGAAGCCTCTTGCCGTGGCCCTTTTGATTATTGGTCGTTTACGCACGTGGAGTAACTCGTTTAGTTCATTCTTTTGCCCACGAGTACGGCCGCGCGTGCTTCGCACGCGCACTTCCTTTTTCCGCCGCGCTTACTGTCGTCGCGTCGGTTCCGCTCCCACGCTTTTCGATAATTCCGATATACATCGATATCTTCTTTGCTCTATATATTTCTTCTATATATTTGCTCTATATATATCTCTCGATATTTCTTTTTATCCTATTAATATTTATAGAAAATACAACTGCCTATTGTACTACCCTCCCTCTAAATTCGCCCCTTAATTTGCTGAAGTTAACCTTCAATGCGGTTTCGTTTCGCTTGGCATTATACAAATGGCGTAACAGTCGGCATTTTCTTTCACCGCAGCCTGGGGTGGATTGCAAATGAATGAAATTGTCGCTGACTGACGAGGAATTAGCATTGTCCTTACTGGTTTCCAATATTCCATGAACACCATGCTGTATTATGAAAAATGTACAGGAGCGTATAATGACAATTTGCGGGGAAGAAAGTGGGAGAGAAAAGCACGTTCAAGGTCACCGTGGGGCGCACACAGAGGCAAACTCGTACGTATTCACTACCACCTTTGCCCTATCTCCCCACTCCACCTGCATCTTGGTAGTTTCCCCGGCTTCCCCTGCCACGCCCTCCCCAACCGCTCATATTGATCGGCTGAGAACCCCTACTCTCTCGACCTCCGTCGCTTACTACCATTGCTACACGCCCTCGTGCGGCATATTCTCTGCAATGTTGCCACATGTCAAGCAGTAGATTGGTGAAGGGAGATAAGTTCATTTAGCGCGACGATTTTTCAATAACCATCTCCAAATCAAACCAAGTGACGGACCAACTACTTTGTAGGTCAACTATTATGTAGAAGTATTCTCCTAAAAGAAATTCTTTCCGCCCGCCCAGGAGCTCTTACAGTAATGAATTTTTTTTTTTTTTTGCGAATTAGAAAACAAATTATAATAAAAAACTTGTGTTGCCGTAATACTTCCCTACAGATATCT
This sequence comes from Asobara japonica, assembly GCA_026005395.1. NCBI lineage: Eukaryota > Metazoa > Arthropoda > Insecta > Hymenoptera > Braconidae > Asobara > Asobara japonica. Next base: position 3,107,431 of record BQMI01000393.1, read on the forward strand.
CATTCATTTAATGTCTGTGGCAATTATCATTGACAGCAGTGGCCAGAATTCCTCGAGGATGGTCACTTCTTGAGTCAAACATTCGGTAACATCAGGCTGACACAATGCGGATAACTAAGGTCAGACAAAAATAATCAAAGGAGAAAGTAATCAATTGGCTATTGGCGTCACGCAACGTCTATTAGAGGGAATGCCAATTCCATAAATCTTTCGATTAACGATTGAAACTTGCTTTCACGAACATTTAAATAACCCGGCTCTACTTCCACCCACCAATTTGTTATAAAACCGCAGATGGCAACATCGCCCCCACCACCACTGTTCACGTACATTCGGTCGCCGCATTGCCTGTTCATTTGAAATTCGCGCCTCGGAGCACAAGCCTCATTATTTAGGCCTCTCAACTGCCTCATATAGGTGAGCTATTGTGATCAAAAATCGACGATCAATTTTTTGTGGGTTAATTCAAGACTGTGCTAATTGAATCTGCAATCAAGATTTTTATTTGTCGTGGGAATATTTTTTCTTGTCCTTTGGAGTTTTCTCCTGACAGTTTCCCTAATTTTTTTTTATTAGAAATTTTTTTATTAAAGATATTAAAATAATCTTTTCTCATCGCACCTCATAAAATAGTCTCACACTTTATCAAATCCCTCAGCTGACATGCCTCCAAAAATTCTCCATCAACATGAAAGCACATTTAAATCCAGAAATTCCCTGCATGCTCCGTATTAGAGATTGATTTGTCATTCTCCAAATGACAAATCCCGAGAACGCGCTATTTTGATGCCTTTCCCAATGGTTACAAATCGTAACTTAATCCTACAACGACGTTAACTAATCTAAACGAGCACTAAAACGATCACCAGTCGATCAGCGCCAAATGGTGGTGCGTTTTATCAGAATTGACGCCCTGAAACGGTAGCGGTAGCGGGCAAGTAGAGAATGAGCTTCCATCTTGTCGTGTCTTGAAGGGGGGGGGGGGGGGGGGGGGGGGGAGGAAGATAGGAAAAGTAGAGCAATCATTCCATCTTCACTTCTCTCGCTTCCACCTTACTTATATATCTAACTCGTTCTACCATCACCTAGCAGCATTTTCCAGGCCACGGCGCTTTCAGTGTTTCTGGATGGCGCAATACGTGAGTCCGTCACGAGTTTTAAAAGCACGTATGTGACCTTTCGATCATGTTCATGTAAAAACTAGTCGTGAATTCGTAATAGAATATTCAGTGCCAATTTAGATTATTCAATTTTTGTTACGAACTTTGTCATAGCAGTATTGGATTCATTAACATTCCAAAGTGTTTGCTAAAATATCGCATTGGTTCTTCAAATCTTTCAGCGACGCAGACATAAATTTCCAACATCTAATCTCCTCAGAGCAATATTCACTTGTTGGAATAACTGCAAAAATAAATGAGTTTTATTTGGTAGAAGTAAGGAGAGCTTAGAGACGACCGAGTCCAGTCAACGAAGGTCGGGAACTACATGTTTTACGGAATCGTTTCAAATGACGTAATATGAGAGTAGAAACCACCTTATGGATGACATAAAGCATAAATTTCCTGGCAAGGGGTGGAAAATAATTCAAACCCCCCCCCCCCCCCCCACCCGAAACAATTTTTTTGCAAATACCTCAAAATCCAAGCAAGATACGACATGAAACATCCTTAACAAAATTGTAGAGGATTAAATTTGCCATAAAAAATTACCATTCTACCCCTATTTCCCACCGTTCACCCCCAACAGCCATGGCAACATATGAAGAACACTAAAAAAACATTGACACAGGATAGTTCAGGTAGACATACATTAACACATCCGGGTAGACTAAAAGCGCATCCTTCACCCCATACCTTTTGAAAATCAACACCACTAAACTCAATCGCATCGTCATATAATTATAAGGTTTTTTAGGAGTTATTTTTCCTTATATCATATGAAAATTGTGCATACTCATAAGTTATATGCTAATGGAAAATTCATGTGAACATTGTTCAAATTAGATATAAAGCCAATGGCTGGTGATCAAGCATCAATGATTCATGACATCAATACTGTACATTGTAGTGTATATATGATAAATGTTAATAAACAATTTTCGAGTCAAGTCAAGGCATCTGCATATACATGCGACTCGCGAGCAGTGATAAGGACAGTTGGCATAGCCGAACTGAAATCGTACACCGCATGAACTCGACTCGATGCATATTTGAGCTTTTAAGCAATAGCTCGCAGTACCTAAGGGGCATCGAAATTTCATAAAGACTTTCCTATAGAGCCAAGTGAGTTCCATGAAATTGTTTGTGGGAAGATCTCAATATCTTGCCCACCCGACTCGAAAAATAAGTCGGCCGTAGTCTTCCCTATGTCTCCAAAAAGGACGATTTCTTTTGTTTTCGGCTTTTTTTCGCCGTTTATATCCAGCGACTTAAGTCTTCAATGTCTTCACCACATTTTGAGGACGACAGGAGTCTTCATAACGTCAAACCGTGTCGTTCCATTTGCTTTTTCATTGGAAATACTTTGACCATTGAGATATTTCTTGCAAACTGAGCTGAGCTGAGGTATCGAAAAATCTAGGAATGGCAAACAGAAATTACAAATCGGGAAGTTTCGGTTGTGTTCCCAATGGGGATATACACGCTTTTATCCCACTAGTTAATTAAGGGTTGACCTCTTCGCTATTTAATTTTGATTAGGCATTCTGATTCCAATATTGAAGAACCAGTGACACGTCAATTTCAGTGATATTAAAGTTAGATCGTACCGATTCGTGATGAAGGAAAGGGACGACCTCTAAGACATCACGGAAGGTATTTCATCTTCGATCATAAAATATTTCAAAGGATAAGTTTTACTCGGCGACTGATGGATTAGAAGTCTTTCAAAATCGTTAAAAAAAAACAGGCTTAAAACAGGCTTGCGACAAGCATCCTCCAAAACATGTTAAAAATTAAATAAAAATGTAACCACCAGGTCTCTTCAATGTTACTCCACTGTTACCCTCTCTCCCCACAACTTTTCCCATTCGTTTTATTCCTGAATTGTTCTGAGAATATGAATAGCTCAGATCAATTTATCTCTCTGCGTTTGTTTCTTGCTTGTATGTTTTTCGATATACACGTGTACACCAAGTGATTCAATGCTGCTCTTCCACAAATTTGTTTGTGTGCATTTGTTATACAGAAAAGCGTCGCAAACGTGAATCTATGTTGGTATTCACGTCTTTTCTTTGCAGGTTGAAAGTCTCATGAAAAGACATACTGAGCACTATGAGTCATACAATCCTGTGAGTATTTGTACATCAGATTTGAATTCTCCGGATGATGTATGCCGGAGATTACCACGCATCGCCATCAACATAAAGTATCAAATAACATTCCAATAAGTTATGAGAAGTCGAAAAAAAGAGGTGGATCAATCCGATTTCCGGTCCAATTTCGGGCCCCAGCAAAACAGACCTTCAAGATTAACTATTTTGTGCCTTCAACTGAAATTTGAGGGTATGCAAATGGCAGCGAACAATTTCAAACGACTAATACAAATATATTAAACAGTGAGTTCAGTAATATAACTGAGTGTATATTACAATAAATTACAATATACGTTCCCTCATGCGCAAAAGATACTAAACAATTATTTCAAGCAAATGATGGTACATAATACAGAAACATTGACTGGCGTTATGGAGGAAACTCCACCAACTGTAAAGGTATTTCGCTGGAAAATGTAATTGCGTCCCTCAGTATTATAGCTGTATATTTGACCTTTAGAAATTCTGCAGAAAAGCTATTGGGGTTGGTATTAATAGCAGTTGTGCTGTTCCCGCCGGATGCACGAATCAAATAAAAACAACAACAACAACAAAAAAAAATACATTAAAAGTCACTTGAAGTAGTCGCAAAATTGCTATTTGAGTGGTAAAAATGGAGTCGTACGAGAGCGGTTGGCGTGACCGGATATCGCGACTCATCGACATTTTCCGTGTTCAGCCCTCAGGGCTGAAAAAACAACTGAAACGATTTCGAATTCCGTTCGTTCCAGTTGGGAAATGCGATGGATTTCCCCTGCCCTTCCCCCCCCCCCCCTCCTCCCACCTGCCCCTCCCCCGCTGTATTTATTCGTTTTTTCCTCAACTGGAATCAACGAGGTTCAGATCTCGACTGGCTATGGCCGGAAAACTGCGACATATTGAATTTATATAGACAACTTTTTCTGCCTGGGTTACCTCTCAGCATTAGCGATAAAAACGGAGGTTCTTTTGATCAATTGCCATCAAATCTATGAAACAATTTGCGCATGCGCAGAAGCAGGTGAAGGACAATTAGTCTGATTTGCATTGTGGAAACATCTACGAAAGGTGGTCTAACTTGCACAGTGCTGATGTGCTTTTTATAAAATTCATTGCATCCAAGACCGCAAGGCCGATTATGTGACTGTTCGCTGAAAAAAAAATATTGCAGTAGAACATTTCGGTGTATATTGAGTGTGGTAGAATTCAATAAGCTATCCGAGAAGTTGCCATGTGATGATCAGCCCAGTCACAATGGCTGATACGGATAAAGCACGTAATGTGGAGGAGGAAAAGCTGAGCATGCCTGTCGGGCTTTGATGTGCGACGAGTGTCGATGAGGCGATTAACCCTACATTGGCCCCTCTCATTCGCTCCCCCCCTACCTATCAGTCTATTCTCCTCAATGCACCACTTCAAAGCCACCAACTTTCTGCCGAGGGTTCTTACAAAAAATACAACAGCCATGGGTGAATTACACCAATTTGTCTACCACCAGAAAAAGTTTCCATGTTACAGCCCATTTTGCCCCACCCCCAGGAAAAATAAGAAACTTGAAAGCTGACTACTGGCAAAATTTTCATTTGGAAGCTTGTAAGTATAGAACTGTGAAATGCCAGAACAAAGGTGTTATTGGCAGCGCTACATGCGGTGACTTCATTCGTCCCACCTAATTAGTTCCAATATGAAAATCTACTCCAGCGTAGAGAGATGCCACCCATAGCTGGATTTTCGCCAGAGAAATCCAGTTCACGATTGCGTTTCTACCCCCCCCCCCCTCACCACCTGTTACATTCCCGCGTGTATGTAATTCCGCGTTATCCTCAACGCTCAGCCAATTTACCGATGCACCATTCCAATACATTCTATACATGCATAAGAGATTGAGCAATCATGAAATATTTGACATGTTTCTTAATGTCCCAGTGATGATTCTGTTTTTGCAAATGATACTTATAATCTAATCCGCAGAAATTAAGACTCATCTTTTTTGCACAGACATAAGAGCACATTTACCCATTGAGAATAAAAAAATTACATCTTGATTTTTGATAATATCCACAACTTTGAGGGAAACTGGGAGAATGTATCAATTGTAAAAGTTTTCTTGAGAAGGAGGAAAAACCATTTACTGTCATCTTTAATCATTCCGACGATCTATATCATCGGTAAATAGAGTGAGAAATTGAATGAGACCAACCGCAATTTGCCATCTCACTCGTAGCGGAGCTATCGACGTGAGCTATCACGCAGAGTTTCCGGACGTGACCAAGAAAGAAGATCCGGAAATGCCAGCACTTGAGCGCACCGAATATTCGAGTTTTATTGTTGTGGATTGTTAAAGAGCGTAGGTTTTATTTGGAAATGCTTAGTTGAGAATACAGCACAATATCAATGACGAAACTCAATATATATGAGTGTTTTTTAACATCCCGATATCGGAAAGTTATTGTAATGGCCCCGAAAATCAAAAAGTTTTTTCCCCCGGATGTTCAAGTTTCAAGGTTTTTCTCACATTTCTAGATTATTTTGAACAAAATGGCTGTCTGTGTGTGTGTGTGTATAAATATGTGGTCACAGATTTTGGAGGAAATCGGTCGAGTACATATATCGTTATCAAAAATTTCAATTGGTTATAATGTTCTACCGCATAAACCATTAGAGTTAGCGCAAAATTCATATAAGAAAAGTAGTTCCCCATATAAAAATACGTATATTATGTAGAATGACTTTTTTCGATAATTTGCATAATTAAGGAGGTATGGCCGTCTCAACAATTATGTATGTAATAAATGAATGGATGAACCCAGCGCGGTCATGAAGGTCTCAATCGAAGCGTTTCCGTGCGGAATCGAGCGGATTACATTTTCGATGGCATTCGTACAGTATACGCAATGTTATTAACAATTGCAATTGTTTATACTGTTCCACTGAGTAAAATATTGAAGTTATCGTTTTTATTGCGGCCGCACCCCTACTGGCATCTCACTCCCACTCAAGTAACGCGCGTAAGTCTCATTCTCACGCTCACCATGCGTCTACTCTAATATTCATAATTATCTGCTTCATAAATGAGGCAATTTAGAATTCTCAAATCTGCAAGTTTTCATTATGACACTAATAGGGGTCACACGGATTAACCGGGGTATATTGGAGAAGAACAAATTTAGTACGCTATGCTGAAATACCAAATCGGGACGTTTTGTTTGTGCCCCGAATGGGGCCCACACATGCTCAGACCACTACTTTTTCTGGTTACTTTTTCTTGTTATATTCAGATTCTATTTTGAGTGAGCGAAAAAGTTTGAAATTTAACAGAAATTGCATCGAGCAGAGCATTTTCTTTCGCAGGCATCGAGCTTCCGCATGCTGCTGATCAACCCTTCAAAATGATGACATGTCACCATTCAGCTCAGAGCTCCTTTCGAGCTACCTGACGAATACTCTTTTTGAAATCTCACACCACTTTGCTGACCATTGAGCATTGCTGATGACTCGAACAATACTGCTAGGTTCAATTGATAGACTGGTACTGCAAATATGCAGAAGATTCTCAAGCGCTGTCAGCCTTACGTAGTACAGAACGGATTATCCTAGAACATGGTGCAGACTCCGTCAATTTGCCCGTGCGTGGACACGTGGATTGTCGACACTGCGTGGACTAACACAAGACTGAATAATTGTATGTAGATGCACGTGGGCCAACTCAACATCGCCACTATATACTCTGTATGCAAATAAGCATCGGTACCAAACACTAGACGTAGTAAGCATGATTTGCCTAAGCTCGTGTAGATGCTTGAGCAAAGTGTCACTAAACTTTAGGCTAATTTGGACCGAGTGATGTATATAATCACTTAATTTTCGAGATCCATCACAATACGGCCTTGGTTGCCAGCTTTGGCAAGAGGCTGGTAGCACCACAGGTACCACCCCAACCTATAATACTGAGGCTTGGTAGAAAAAGACCATTCCAAGCTTAGCCTAACTGTTGAAGCTTGATATCTGGTCAAGGTTTTTTTCGTTATACTGGTTTCAGAAAAGTTTTCTCTATTCCATTCGATAACGACGTTTCCCCTCAGCTGTTCCGCCGAACCTTAGACTATATTTTCCACAAATAATATCCATCGACGAAATTGTTCTCAATGGCGAGGAGGAAAGTATTCGTTGGGCTATTAACAAAAAGGAGCTTGTGCTGCAGTCAGCATTTCTCAATCCACCATTGTTTAATCAACTAACAAGACTAAACCGTACTGATAACCCATTCAACGATATTCTCATGACAGTAGTTGGCTACATTTCATCTGTATCACGTTGCTCGTTAGTCAGCGGCCTATCTTTGTCAGTGTACAAGTCAAGAAGCTCTCGTAACACTGTTTGCCTTGATGTGTATGTTAATTGTGCATGTCCTTATTCTTCTCTCTCTCGCGCCTTACATCCTTACCGCTCAAACGTTGTTCTATGAACACTTTTAGACGGATGAAGCTATGATTTTTTCCCGATGGGAGAATGCAGAACGGATTATCCTAGAACACGTTTTTTTTCTCCGTTCCTCTCGTTTGTACTCCCCACGGTAGCTGTTTGAGGAGTTCTTCGTCGGGCGTAGTGGGCACCCATCCGGCTGTTGCCGACTTTCGCCACTTAGGCCATCGTATTTCTAAATACAGGGTAAACGCCCAGAAACCTCTATGCTACCATGGCACGCGCCTATGATGGACCCCCCCCCCCCCCCCCCCCCCCCACCCCTCCCTGCATCGGGTTAGGTTGCCGCCCGGCCGTGCGATCTCATTTTGTGGCTATCCCCGATAGCACACACGGAACGTTCCTGTTGTCAGGCTACAAATTGATTTTAAAAAATGTTTTAATTAACCAAAAATTAATACGCATCACAACTAAGATACGAATTCTTGAAAATTGACAGGAAAGAGACGGAGTATGAAAACTCGAGTCAGGAACAAGCGCCATTTATTATCATTTCGAAATATCTGTTAACTAGGCTGAAGAAACTTGACACAGAACTCGATCTTTATTTTCATGCAAAGTGAATTGAGGAAATTGAAATCGGAGAAATTACTGTTGTTTCTTTTGGATCAAAGAGAAGCGTCAAGAATTGGAGGATGCTTGAAAGAGAAACGAAAAAGAGTGCCCTCGAATGCCTATTCTTTTCCTTACCTCGCCAATAGGAAAAAGCTAAAGCTTAAAACAAAACCCTATTACGGGTAATCAGATGGACCTGGAGAGATTTCTGAAGGTATAAAATAGAAGTTGAGATTATCTTTTTTTTCCACTTGCTATTTACTAAAGAATGAGGCCATCACGATACAGTGGTGCTGATATGGGCCCTGAAGTTAATTGAAAGTTTACTCTGGTAAAAGTCAGACTCTATTTTCAAAAAGTTTAATTGAGGAATTTCACATATCGAATGAATGCCAATCAATTTCTCTGACACATGAATTTGAGAGGGTTTCAAGTACTTGCAAAAATTATGCAAAGATCTTTATCAATTGGAAAAATTAAAAATAAATATGTTATTTGAAGAGTGCATTTTTTCGTTTGCTGTTGGCGGTTTTGTGCCGGGTAAGGTGGAGCATTATGGGACGGTTGATATTATGGGACATAACTGCAGAATACCGTGGACTATACCATTATGCCCCACCCTTCCCCCTTTAAACTACTCACACATATTTCAAGCATAAGCATCAACACATTCACGCAAACTTAAACAATTCCCTCAAACGATCATTCAGAAAATGTGCAATTGTTAATGATGAGCGGAACATCCCCAGCCAATTCTCTAGTTCAGACTGGACCGTCAACTAAGTTGCTAATCGCTGTCCATTAGGTGGCATCCCATTTATCTCACCATTATCTAAAAGTAATAACGATAGTTCAAATGGACATTTTAAGGGGACTTTAAAAAATTGTAAAACAGCGCAATGCACAAACTGAAATCTCGATGACATTTCAGCAATCAGGAAATCACGAAACGAAGGACAAATATGTGAAGGTCGATGGATGCACGAACCAATATGAAACCCACTATTGCCCGACTTGCATATATATATATATATATATATATATCAAGTTTTTTTTATTTCGAAATGTTTTTTGAAACCCAATCATTTCGTTGGAAGTCTATTTTTATTTTTTAGTTTATCTACAGAATATCTATGGTGGACGACCTAGTTTATCCATTCGAATGAATTTTCAAGTCAACCCTTCGGTTTCTGCAGGACATCAAATGCATTTTTTCCTTCATATTTTGCGTCCCTGCTGGTTCAGATATATGGAGAAAATATTGTGTAAATCCACATCAAAGTGTGCACCACCGCGTCATCTATAGCTCAAGCTCGAAGGTCCAGGGAAAATATAGGGACAGATATCGATGCCCAAAGAGAACGTAATAACTTCCAATCCTGGTAATGGCGCGCCCATGATAAGCTATCAGTCTATACTTGAAAACATTAAGTAGCGACACTCGAAATTCTTTTTCGGTTTGATTCATCTTTTCTCCATTATCGGTCCCTTATTTCACAAGTGTTTGCTAGTGATCATCGTCAATTTTTTTTTGTGCGCGTATGAGGAAGCTGAGGGCCATCGTAATCAGAGACGAAGGAGAGACGAATTGTGAGATAAGATGACGACTATTGATTCTACCATCTCTTCTTTGACCGCCGTTGAACGAACCACCAGCGACTAGCAATTTCATCTTCACTCACCGTCCTCTTACCGAGCCAATTACCCTTGGCGCTCCCCTAAGGAGACGAATATTCGATTTTATCAGAACTCAATCTATTCATTGAACGATATAAGTCTTCGCAAAACCCATTAAATGGTGACGTCATAAAAACAAATTAAATTTTCCGAACAAAAACTCTCAAAATAATTTGGCGCGCCTATAGGCCTATATATATACCTCAAAGCTTCATTCAACACAATGTTGGTAACGTATCACGATTTAATTCTTGCGTTATTAATAATTACATGTCACCCTGTTTCGCATATTCGCGTACACTAAATAAATGGTGCTACTCATGTGAAAAGTAGATTGAGATAGCTGAGTGTCTAGTACATCTGTGAGGTATGTTGCACAAGTTCTAATGTGCAAGATCGCAAAGTACACTAGGCAAGCGCATATATGCTAATTCACTCCGCCGAAATTCTGCATAATGCGCGTCACAATTCCATCAGTTCGTAAGACGCATTATGCCATGCATATAAAGGCACGTGAACTATAATAGATTATCTTAAGAAATGCCACTTGTGCATTATGCACGGAGTGAAACGTCCATGAAGACTTACGCAAAATATGTTGTTACTTCCGATTTTTGCATATACAATTCTCAAATTTTTCTGTGGCAAAAAAAAAGCAAGGAAAGTCTCTTAAATTTGAGTTACACGTAATCTAGAAACACAATCTTCATGTTTTTAAGAGCCACGCTCTTTTTGGTTTTCGCAGCATTGTTTGCAGTGTAAAGATCGATACAACAGCAGCGTAAAAAGAAAAATGAGTACACGAGGTAAACTTGCCAGTCTCGTAAACCGTATAAGAGCCAAGAAATTATGTACTCGGCAAGTGTACTATCGCTCTCGGGGATTTATGTTTTACCGATCATTGCGAAATTTTGAAAAGCGTAGTAGTAGTGCGAGCAAAGAAATAGGCCAATCAATATATCCGATTTTTAGAAAGATAGTATGGTAAAAAGAAGGGAATTGTGAATTACATATTCGAAGGTAACGAAACGATTGTGTTCCAATAGGAAAACACTGCATATTGATTTGTATTTGAATCGAGCGTGATGGTAACATATATGTTGTAAGCCGAGCAGGGCATTTCAATGATTAATGACCGATGCTATTATCCAATAGTGGAAAATGAAAGTGACTCAATTAGAAGTGATATTGCAGTACTCCGCGGTTCAATGTTAAGGTCAAGATCGTAATTGATTCCTAGGAATGTCCTATAAGCATATTGGATCGCTGTAAAAAATACGACTACCCTCCAAAAAAGATGGGCTGAACTGAAAAACACGCTGAATCACTTCATTTCCCATCTGCTCAGTCCACTCGGATCCGCTCCGATCCAACTGGTCCTCTGGTGACCACTCCAAAAAACGCAGTGATTCACTAGAAAAAATCGACAATGCCCTTTCCGAGCTCCCCCAGCTTGGAGATACGACTCGAATCAACTCAGCGGCTGTTTTGAATTAACTTGTTTCCCACTTGATTCAGGTCAAAACCAACTTTCGAGTAAACCCTTCAAATCAACTAAGGAGAAAGAATTGGATCAACTTGATTCGGAGTTGAACCCAATCGCTTAACAAATTGACCTTCTTTATTCACCGAAACGAGTCTTAACTTGAAGAAAGTTATAACTTGGTTCAACTTGTGTGTGTGTGTGTGTGTGTACGTGTAAAGGGGTAGGTGGGGCTGGCTGGGTGGTTGGGTGGGTGAGTTATTAGGTAGGCGGGTGGGGGTGGCTGGGTTTGTTGTTAGATAGGTGAGTGGGTGGGTGGGTGGCTAAGTAGGTGGGTGGGCAGGTAGGTGGGTGGGTGGGTAGGTAGGTGGGTGGGTGGGGAGTGGGGGTGAGTGGGTGGGTAGGTGAGTTGGCGGGTGGGCAGGTGACTAAGCAATAACTTCCCTAGATAGGTAAGTTCGTAGAACATGTCCACAATTGCCATGAAAATCAAGATGAGACTGCACTCGCGGTTAAACAAAACTCCTGGAACCAACAATACCAAAAGTGAAAGAACTTGCCCACATGTAAATGCAATGGTGCGGAATCGAATATGAAAGAAATGAAGAAGCCCTGAAGCATTCTCGCCTATTATAAAACATCTTAAACTTCGAGTTTAAGTCAGTTCCTAAGAAGTACCGAAGAAGTACGAGATAGAAGTACAGAGAGGTCGTTCAGTTCGCTATGTAGGCCATTGCAGTAACCATACTGACAGTAATGAACAGTGTATTGTATTCTGCTATACCAAACTCAAGTCAAGTAGTGGAGGGTGGGGCATGATAGGACATGAGTGTAAAATGCGGCAGAGAGTGTATCATTATATCCCTTCGAACCAGTCTGAGCACATGTTCCATTATGCCTCTACTGGACCACTATACCCACCCTTGCCTAATACACGTACACATTCGTAAAAAAACAATTCTTCCATCTGCAAATCTTCCATCAGATTGTGTGGGCTATTTTTTTGCGTCTCGCTTTTTTAATTCACTCCCCTTACTCCTTACACAAATGTAAAAGTGTTTAAATGTTGCCTCAACCTAAGCAGTAGGTGCAAAACGCTGCCAAAGGCATCAATGAGTAAAAGTCAGTCGATTAAATGAAATTGCTATTAGATCTTAAGCGGACCTAAATTCTGATATTTCCATTGCAAGTAGGGTCAGCATCCAATTGACTTGAATCGGTTAATCGATTGAATCCTAAATTAATAATAATAATGTAGCTCAATACCTTATATGTCGATGGAAATTAATAGTAATATTGAGTAAATTATTTTCATGATGAAAACATTCATTACTATATGATAATGTGTGATAATATGAAATGATGTGCATGGAGATGATACTTGAATAAGAGGAATGTGGTCAAATCAAGTGTCATAGAGGATCACCTGCAGCGCAGTGCAGTGGAACGGCATTATGCAACGCATCATCGAAGGCATCTTACCACTATATACCATCTCACTTTCCACCTAATGGCTGACATGCCGTGTACATTATGCACATTCACTACTTGTCTCTTCAATGTAGCCTTCCTGACACTCCATTTAATTTATCACCTAGGGGAGCTATGCGCATTACTTATGAATTTTTGCACTACGAATATCAAGAGCTCCATGTCTTGAGCCAGCGAGAGCATTACTTGAACAGCATGACTGTTTCCCATTTTCAAAGGAAATTTCCATTTTTCGAAAATCATGTGAAAAAGGGGGTCCATGTGAAAAGGGCCCACTTGGTCGGTATTGTCTATAGATTGATAATCGGTATAGTGTACACCGACGGCGTCGATATTTACCAGAGCACTATTAGATAAACACGGGAGATTACAAGGGAACGACAAAGTGGGCCCTTTTCATCTGGACAGTCGCATATATACAATACGAGCCAATTACAGCAGGATATCTGAATGACCATTTAAATAAGAGGTAAATGGAAAAATGTTCCACATGAAAGTCGGAGGCTCTCCGAGGGCATTCGATATACGTTTTAATTCGAGCTTGGCAGATTCAAGCACTAGGCGCACTTTTTTGAGAGGCAATCATATTTGTCACTCCTATGAAACTTGTTAGCCAAAAGAGAATTCTTCGGTTTTCTGCATGACCGCGAAATAAATCATTCTGGGACTGAAAAACAGAAATTCAGAATGGACCAAAAGGCGGATTTGCTGACTCTCTAAAGAAAGAAGAATTAGCTATAGTCACCCTCTCTCTTATCTAAACTTCTTACCTCGCATAAATAATACTTGGATAAGTTTGATAAAAATCAGGCGATTCAAATCGAATTCCCAAATCGCCATTCAATTTTATTACATCGCTAGTTGAGATTCCTATCCCACGAGATTCCATGTATGTATGATATTACGCGTATTCCCAGTGGTAATACTAGTACATTCAATAAATCTACGACTTGCTCTATGACATACCTTTTCACTCTCACATTCACAATTTTATGGTCTATTAAGACTATGGATATTACTTTAATCCTAATTTTGGAGTAAGCTCATTCAAGTTTTCATGCTGAAGATAGGTGTGCATCGATATAATGAATTTCAAAGGAGAATAACTTCCCAAAATCATTTGGACTAGCTGTTCAATACATAACTCATTAATACTGCGTAATTTTTACTTTCTTTGAGTGGAACTCTCATTTATCGGCCAATAAAATTCGATTCTCGTTTTACCATTTTTGATGGACATTTAAATTTAGAAAATCATCCAAAATAGCGAATACTAAAAATGAATTTACGAAATAAAATGGTCAATTGTATCAAACCTTCCTCACGGTGTTATAAGATTTCCGAAGTTGTATCGCCAATTTACGTTTTTTTTTCAATCCGTTAATGGGATTAATTGGATCTATCTATTTAGTGATTCCATTACATAAGAACATAATCGATCTCAATGCTCAAGTAGTAGGGTCTCTCCATTCATGGCCCGAAAGTAGTACCATATATTCCATGATAAATTAGCATTTCCAATACTTCTGTCATCCATTCGATTGCGATATTAATCATTCACTACTCACCCGTATCGATTTTCGTTGAGCAACGGCTTCAACACATGGATATCCACCACACTGAAACACAAATATTAATTCATGAAAATGTAATAAATCAGCGAACAGTATGAGGCAATTTTATAGAATTTCTATAGGGCTTTTATAAAGTATATTGTATTGGGAGGTGGGGTGATGAGGTTGTCCACACACACACACACACACACACACACATACACATACGTAATGTTATTTGGTTAGTAATGTTTCTTTTCGATGAGTCAGAAAAAACCTAACGAACGTTAGTAATTTTCAAAGAAGAAATTCTGCAAGCAAACTGAAAATTTGGGATAGTACGAGAAACTAATAAACATTGCAAACACATTTTTTCATTAAAATGTCGAGTGTTCATTCAATTCGTAATTTAAATACCACCCAGTAGCTCAGTCGACTACTCTGTATTACTGGGTGAGCGAGTGGTTAGAACCCAGTCAAAATAAATCAGCTGACCACACTGGTCTGTGTGGCCCAGCAATATTTTCTACGAGTCAAGTGCTCCGCAGGAAAAAAACCAACCGTCGGAAATGAGCAATAGGAAATAGCTGGAGAAATGTCTAATTGACTGCAATAAAAATTGGAAGAATGAGGAAGTGAATAAAATTGGATCAGTAGTTCGCAAAATTGAAAATAATTGTAACGTCGAGAACACCGAGGCAGGTGACATTAAATGCAAATACATCTTGTTGACCAATCTGAGTGATTCGGCATTTCAGATAATTTAAACAAATGATTGACGGCATAAAGCAGATCGAATAATCCCACCATTATGCCCTCAGAACCGTAAACATACAATGTGCAAGCAACGCGATATTCCACATTGTAAATAATATCCATTCATGATGCGACCCATTTCATTACCGTATGCATGTGCTCGAACGATAGTTTTCATGTTACGCAGAAGAGGTTCAATAAAAAATTTCCAATTTCTGACTCAGCAACATTAGCCAATATGGTATCTAGCATTACACTCGGTGAAGCCCATGTATGCACACTCAATATAGAGTTGAAAAAAAGCACTCAAAATAATGGAAAATAAATTACCATCTCGGCCTAATTTCGCTTCAAAAAAAAAATCGAATGAAAATTATGGAAGGACACCCAGGTCTGTTGACGGAAAAGCATATTACCATTAAAAGCAATTATAAATGCATAAGAAGTAATATTTGGAAAACTAAAAACTTGATTGTATTCCCCTTTTCACACACTTATAACGTAAAATGCTATAGTAACCACATTGGCAGTTGCCTTTAGCAAATTAAACGGTGACTTTAGAGGTAGGGTATAGGACAATATGCAGTTGTATTTTCTATAAATATTAATAGAATAGAAAAACCGGGATGAAAATGTCTAGTAGGACGGAGAGACTCAAGAGAAGATCGGTATATACCAGAATTATCGAAAAGCGTAAGACCGAAACCGACGCGACACCAGTGAGAGCGGCGGAAAAAGGAAGTGTGCGTGCGAAGCACGCACCGCCGGGCTCGTCTAATACTATTAAATAGTAAGATGAATTTCCAAAAACATTCCGAACTCATAATTTAAGCATAGAAATATTTTTTTTTATACTTTATACAGATAAAATTGAATAAAAAAAAAAAATTAATAGATTTATTAAGTTAATTTGGCCCTGAGGAGGAGTGCATATAGCCCTAAGAGGTTGGCTGTATTTTCAAATATCAATGGATTTTTAATTTAATGCCGCATAAAACTCCCCAGAGCGGAAGAGATTATTTCAATAAAAAATTGAGTCGTTCAGTACGTTTTTCCGAGTTCAACCAAATCGTTGAGGATCAACCCGGAAGTGGAGGGTAATTCAAGTTGCCAGGGGTGGACCGGATTACCAATCGCTTCTCCCGATTTGAATACTGTCAATTTGACAGTCGCTGTTCAACTAGACCACCTGAATCGAAAGCGAAATAATCCAAATCTTGTGGAATTAAGTCGTATTTCCAAATTGCAATACTCAAATTTCCCGCCTGAATATTTTAGTAAACGGCAAAAACAATTGAGACAAGAATGGCTTAGGCAGTATTTTCAAATCTATATAATGAAGTTTGGTTTTTGTTTATTCGTTGGTTTCAATGCGCATCAACTTTGAAATTGATTGCAATGGCTGTTAGCGACCACTCTGAAACAGTTGGCTTTTTACGGGCTACAAAGTTTTATGGGAGCCCATTGTAAATCCATGTTATCACTTTTCCATGGAATGGAGCAGCTATCTGTAAATCACTAATCAAGGTACGTGTTCAATTTATGTAAACTTGTGAAATAATTTTTTTGCCTCAGCTATGCGCAAGTGCAATATATATGTAATACTTTTTCAACATATTATACAGAACTTTAGGGACTGTAATTTGCGGATAAATAATCAATGATTTTTGCATTTGCAGAGTGATTGAAATTATTGGCATCTAAAAAAAAATTGTGAACCCATGGGGCAAAACGGGCATGACCAAAAAATTTAAATCTCGCGCGTTAATCTTCAAGGGAATCCCATGAAAATGTAATGTAGCTCCTCCAAAGATTAGCGTGCAACCTCTGAATTTTGATGGTTACTGATAATTTTTTTGATAATCACAGCTTAGTACCGCAAATATCGACAGCACCCTAAATTTCACGGGAAGTCACGCGGAATTTTCCTGGATTTTTCTCTCCGGAAAACTCAATGATCCACTATGAGAACCGTCAATTCGATTTCTAATTAAATTAAGTTGCCAGCAGTTTTCGATCAATACTACTCCGAGTTAATTCCGTACTGCACTAAAACGAGATAAGTGCATTTACTCGTAGCTTCGATTTTCCCGGAATATCTCAGAGTTTATAAAAAAATCTGGCGAAATTTCCGAGAATATTTCCAGAAATATCTTCTACGGGAATCTACATAATCGGAAACAATATTAGAAAAAAATATGTCAGTAACATATCCATAGAGTGTGCATAATTGTGCTTGCCTGTGGCAATTGGACATCTACTTGTTTATGGTATTTTACTTTCACACCGAGTGAAGACGCAAGGCTAAGCCCCTGTCGGTAGTCTCCCTTGTCCAATGAATGCCGGTTGTACGTCAAGGGGTAAAATAAAAAAAAAATGAAAAAATTCCCCCAAGATGGGCAGGAGTAGATAAAAAAAAAGTGGCGAAGACGAGAATCTTGGACTTCTTAATGGCAGAATGACGGCTCAAAGGGGCAAAATACGATGGCTCTGGGAGAAAACGAGATATCGATTTCTGTCTATAATTCCTCTTCGTTTTATATTGGCGGGAGAGAGAAGGGCTGGTCGTTTTCTGTAAAAATGAGTCAGGATAGAGAACTCAATCCTGTACAAAAGACGGATCACAATATCCAAACGGAATTTTGCAGCGCTGCAGTATCATTGATCAGAGAAATTGACCGAACGTAGCCGAAGGTTTTTAGGAAAAATAGTAACGGCCCATGATTTCGCAAATTAAGAGTGTATACTTTGTTACTTTGAAATATAACGAATGTTTCGTTGATCGCGGTATGAGCCTTTTGCTCACACAACACTATCGAACATGCAGTGCGCGGCTCTGGAGCGAGAAGGATGCGAGAAAGAGAGCGCTGCCAATAGAAGATCTTCACTGAACCTTCACTAAAAACTTGTAAGCCTTCACTGAACATCTACAAACATCCAATAAAATATGTTCAAAGTTTGATACATTATATTTAATAGTTCGTATCATTTTCTCCTCAAATTCTCAAGGTCAAACGATATACGCGGTAGTGTATTGGCCGAGTTAACGTTTCAATTCAATTCCCCCAACGCAAAACCGTTAATTGATTTCTCTTCTCACACATGCGAAGACCCTAGTAGAAATTGGACGAGATTCTGCGGCATTCAGCCGAAGTGGCTATACCTTTAACATTGTGTACCGCGGTGCAATACCGCGGCGAGGTCTATGCGACATTCAATTTCTAGTAGGGGATTCACCTATTAATGTCCTAGGGCCGCGCCGGCCCGCCGGAGATTGTTTTTCAAAAATATTTTCTCATGGATTCCGACCCATAGCAGGAACGCTCCGCATGCGTTAAAGGCGGTACTCATAAAATGAGACCGCACGGTCGGTCGGGAACCTAACCCGACTCAGGGGGGGGGGGTTAGGTGGGACATAATGGGCGCCCGTCATCGTAGTACAGCGGTTTCTCGAAGTTTACCCTGTATTTAGAAATCCGATATCAAGAGTCGGTCTCAGCTGGATGGGTGTCCAGTGCTCCCTCTGAAGGAATGCTCACTCAGCAGGGAGGACGAAACGGGAAGGATGGAGACAGGCAAAAAATGTATTAATTGTCACCAGCTTTGTTGCATATTTTTCTGTTAAGGTCTGTCTCCAATTATGGAGAGAACGTCATGGTTCCACCATAAACTAGTAGTGCTTATTATTGCACCTAAAAATCCCATGATTCTCATTGTCAATGACCTTCAATTTCTGCTAGTCGTTTTAATTTAACGGAATATATGTCAAGGTATCCACCACAATTTGTCACAATTATTTCTTGGAATTCCTGAAATTACTTCATGCATTCCACTAAATTCCAATGGCTATAAAAGCTTCAAAGCTATGTGTTTGCCAATATATTTTCTTGTTTTTTTTTTTCAATGGACTGACCTGGAGAAAGCTCAATATAATCCAAAATTGCGCCAAAACATTTTTGATGCGATCAATCACGCCATCATCAATCACACCATAATCTATGAATATTAAACATACGGCGCCAAAAAAGTACCCATTATAACTAATTCAACTGGGGTTCCCCAATATACCGAAATCAATACCTAAAACATATTTACACAATTGTAACTACCACCTAAGAAAAATAATGATTCTATGTTCATTAATTCTTCATCAAAATTAATGTACACCCCTATCTTTATATGTTCTGCATATCTACCTAAAAAATGAATGTACGAATGTCATAAATTTATACACAAATAAAAAAACACTGCTCCGTCCCCGAGTGGAAAAATTTATGATTATTAAAGGAAGAGAAAAAAAAAGGTAGACAAATGAACATTTCTTCGAATGCTATTCGTGTCCACTTCATCGTTATATGTTCACGCGAACTTACTTTTTTTATATTCTTATATATATATATATATCCATATATATATGTGTACATCGATCGGGCGGAGTTTACCAAGCACGAAATTCATGAAATATCTCGGTTCTCGGTTGGCTTTGCGCGTACCCACGACGGGTGGCCTCGAATTTCTCAGGCTTTTCGCATAACGATGCGAGTATCGATCCAGTCATATGTCACGCACGAGTCACGGGTATAGAGAAAGCATTTAAGAATCAAAATTTTTCACAACAAAAATTTCCCACTTGGCGCAACAAAAGTTTCAATTGAAAATTACACCTGCTCACTTGTACTTTGTTTGACCTCACCAACAATAATAAATGATAAAGAATGATAAATTGAGACCACGCCTAATTCTTCAACTCAAGAATTTGTACAAATTAAGGGGACATGTTATGTTATTACCCACAGTTTAAGGGTAAAATTTCTTTTTCACGTTGAAATTTGTGGCTGTGGCAATTAAATTCAAGAGCTGTAATTCTCTACTTATACTCGTTCATTTTCTTCATTCCAGCAATTACTAGGTTTTTCGCCCCTTTTAGCTAATTAGATTACGTCAAAAGTTTGCATTTATCAGGTTTGCTACTTGAAGCATTCACGTGAATGCATGTGCGATGGTGGGGGGAGGGGGCGGGGGGGGGGGGGGGGGGGAGGGAGTAACGTCTCGAGTGTGAGTAGATTTAATAGCGTGCACGAGTGGCTGAGTCGGGCGTTTCCTTGGCACCATCACAAGTGTCTAGAATCGACACGACTTATACGTAACCCCGTAGGGTATGAGTCGCCAGCAATAACGAGAGAAGGCCTTGTCTAAACACAGGCAGACGAACAAGACCGCCATGGAATAGAGGGTTGAATAAATGTTACCCATCGGGGCCACATAGAATAACCTGACAACCGATCATTATAAGTTTCAAGAACTTGGAAAATTCCACAAATTTCAATCACGCATAAAAATTGGGACAACATGATCGGTAAACGTGTCATTTGAGAATGATGCGCATGTGGGACTTTGGAGAAAGATCTCAATCGAGTACTTTGGCTATGTTCAAAGTACAATGAAGCTTGAGCAATTTACACCGAATACTCAAATATTATATATAATCAACGATGATCTCATCATAAATCTCTCTAAATGCTTTCAATTGTTTATAACCCTCTAAGGCCGAAACTGTTAAAGATACGAAAAAAGTCAGAGAACAGAAAATATGTATTATTATTCAACACATTTTTGCGTATCTGTAATATTTCGTGAGATACAGCGTTATAAACAATGGAAATTGTTAATAACAATAGAAACCAGCGGATATATACGGACCAAAAACTAATCAGCTCTAAGTTACGGCAGGACCTTGATCGGATAATTTATTCACAAGAAATCGTTCCGGGACATTTTTGGTTACATACGTGCATCGGCACACACACACACACACACATACAGACATTTTGTTTTAAATAGTCTAGAAAGGTTAGAAATACCATGGAATATGGAGATCTGATGAAAAACCGATCGTTCATTTTCGGGGGTATAACAATAGCTTCCCTTATCGGGAAGTTAAAAAATAGCCAAGTTGTCTGTGGAATTTTCGTGTCATTTTACTCATCTCGTCATATCCTCATCACCAAAGAGAGAAATTCCGATAGCAAACTTTACGCATTATTACACTAAAAAATATAAAATTCTGCTGTATCACACATTTCATTCCGTTTCAAGGATTTACGTACAGGCAATTTTTTTTTTCTTCATACATAGCAATTTTGTTGAGCCATCAATGGATCAACATTATAAACAACCGAAGTAGAGGAACATTCATTATAAACATGCATTGCAGCATGATTACAGTCCCATAACTTGTAAAACTTGACATAGATCGATGTTTGAATTTATCAGGGAGTTGGGTAAAGTAGTGTAGAGTATACTTGAAGCCAAGAAGTTCGTGCGAGATTAATCATCGACCCCCGGTGGCAGCATTCAATTGGCCACGAAGAATAGAGCAGCCGACTCAATACACCCCAAAACTCCCATTTTATTACAAGATACTTGTCTCACGTTACCAGCAATGTACTTTTATTATTACTGCTTCTGCTGCCACTGCTTTTCTCATTCACTCGAATTTTTCGCCCGACTTTTCCAATTCGGAAAACTCTTCAAGTTCAATTTTTCTTTCAATTTTTCCAATTGATTTGCAGTTTTAATAAAGCCTTCAAAAGATTAAAAATTGTGGAAATTTCGAATATTTTTGAGATGCTAAAATTTGAAATTGAAAAATTCAAATTTTTTTTCAGTTGTCAAAATTATTCAGATTAAGAAATATCCCACAATTTCAAATTTGAAAATTCTTCGGAACGCTAGTGCCCGGTTTTTCGAATTAAAAAAAAAATCTACAGTTTACTATAATATCAACGCAAAGATAATGAAAGCCTGAACTTGAAATGACAGTTGCAATCAACTGCACACTCGACAGTTTCACATGTTTCGAAAACCTTTCGAGGGCCTGGAGAAATTCACTAAAAGTACATATCGCAATGCCGCAATCCGCAGTTACGGAAGAAATAACGAAGCGCACTAACAACGCGATAAAACTTAAGTACCAGCATTAATGATCCCAACAGTTGAAGCGTCGATACAGCAACGCCAAGAATCGAAATGTACTATTTTTCTAGAAGTCATGGAATAACGATTATCATTAATTTTATTTGCAGAAAAATTTAGCGGATGGTGATTTGAATCTTCTGCGCATGCCCCTGTAATTTCCCAGCTTAGGTTTTTTAATTTCCTGATAGGGGAAGTTATTGTGTTGCCCCCGAAAATGAAAAATCGATTTTCCATCAAATCTCCACATTTCATGGTATTTCTAACCTTTCTAGACTATTTAACACAAAATGTCTGTATGTGTGTGTGTATGTGTGCCGATGTACGTATGTAACCAAAAATTTCCAGGAACGATTTCTCGTGAACAAATTATCCGATCAAGGTCCTCTATGACGCAATCGAAGCGTCTTCCTCTACCTTAGAGCTGTTTAGTTTTTGGTCCGTATATGTCTGCTGGTTTCTATTGTTATCAATAATCTCAATGGTTTATAACGCTGTATCTCACGAAATATTATAGATACGCGAAAATGTGTTGAATAAATGTTGTTCCTTATAAAAAAATACATATTTTGTGTTTCCTGACTTTTTTCGTATCTTTAACCGTTTCGACGTTAGAGCGCTATAACCAATTGAAATCATTTAGAGAACTCTATGGTGAGAAAAATGAGAGATTGGAAAGAAAGTACACACACATACACGCAGACATTGGGAAGTTATCATTTTGGCCTGCGGGGGGCAAACCCACAGCCCATTGATTTTTTTTTTATATTAACCCTTCGACCCCATTCGGATGTTGACGAAGACATCTTTCGGAACAGTTAGATCTCACTTGCGAAGAAAATCCGTTTCCGAACAAATCGGCCCAAGCCAGATTCGAGCAGTTCAGCTCTTCGAAAATTTGGAGAAAAATATTTCGGCCGACTAGTGATAAACTCGTGGTACAGGTCCAAAATCGGTCAACACTTGTTAAGTGAAAGGGCCATAAAAAAAATATCGAATTTTGAATCGATAAATGCAAGACAAAATAATGGGACATGAGTGCCCATTGTGCCCCCTGTTCGGTCATATGAATCAAGTCCGAAAATTGCACTGCACTGACCCTAATCAATGGCATTAGATCAAAGTCCAATAGACGTCCTCTAAATAGCGAAAGCGACTTGAGTCCATTGGTACCGTCTCTTGCCAATTTTTTCTCCTGCAATTCATATCGAAAGATCACAAATCAAATGTCAAAAAATGAGAACCTTCCGCAATTCGGGAGTAAAGTGGGTTGTCCCGAGTAACAACTTCAGTTGGTTGTTCTCAAAGAATACGTCACGCTCCAAAGTAATTTAACGAAATTCGAGAAACCTTGTCTGTCCAGTCGAGTATAAACAGCCCTTCAAATCCTATCAAAATTTGCATTGAATTGTATCTACAAAATGTGAGTATCAATTGAAAAGTTGACAGTAACTGAAATTGCAATCGGACATTGAAATCATTTAAACGTGGTTTAATCATGATAATGCTCCCACTGTATTACACTATGTTGTGCTCTGGGACTCTGAGACACTCATTTCACTGTATTTCCATTTAAAACTTGACGCAAATCTTTCAATAACCCATGAAATGTTGTCAATTCCTGCACAATTTTCTATGGAAACTAAAATTGCAATGAACTCATGGGGTTTTCCGTGTTAAATCAGCATCCTCGGCCGATAGCGCCCCCCATTTATGAAATTATATCATTACCTGTTTAAATTGAGTTGATAGTTTGCACATGGCCACTCCATTATACATTTCTACGTTTATACATTTGTTCATTCGTACCTTCCCTTCACATATTCTGTCACTTTCCGTCCGAATCAGCTTACATTATCAATCGATTTTACATTATTGGGTAATGCGTTATACGTTCTAACCGCCTTATACATTAGACTGTTTTGGGATGCTGCCTGTTGTCTGATGATTCATGACCAACTAAACTCCGAAGACCTACAATTTTCCATGAACAAAACTGTTGCTACCAACCTTACATCTCGATATATTCAATAAGAAAAAATGACCGCAGGCGGAAACCTACTTTCCGGCCGCGCATGCGCAAAATAAGATCTCCCACCCGGTACGCCGGACGAGAATCTTCCTTTACGTCCACGCTGCAACAGAAAACAACGTTCTAACATCGGCTCAGCTGGTAATTGCGCATGCGGCTGAGGATTCTTCCTTTTACTTCCCTAAAGAACATTGGAGAAACATAGTTCCCAGAAAGGTTGACTGAAAGGCCAATTTTGTTCTCGTCAATGTTTTTTTTTTAGTATGCACCTGTATCTATTATTACTTATCTATTATTTTGAGCTGTGGAGCAGAAGTTCAAGACATTAATCATGTTCTATGAAATCACACAATTTTGTCTAAAATGAAGAAACTGATTTTGGAATGTCCCTTGTCCCTAAATTGAGATTCCTCCTCAAAACAATTTGCAAACAAAAGCATAGATTCATCAGAGAAACTGTTCTACCATACAATAAGGTATTGTAAGTATTTAATCTCCACTTGAACGCTAACACCCTTAATTCTTTCTACTTGTTACTACCAACTTATTGACGGGTGTAATTTGATGTCTTCATGTCACACTTGCTCAGTACGTTCTACCATTTCTACTGCGACACACAATAACAAAAACCGAGTGATTCAGTACCTTTCTCCACGTCGCGTTTTGGATCTATCTATCTAAAAATTCTGGGAATTCTACACCAATTCCAGCAAAAAAGATTGAGGTTTGCACGCACCTCCGACCCTTCAGTGGTCACTCGACGATCGGGATCTATCCGCGCTACGAGAATGGGAAAGAAACGCCCACGATACTGCCTAAATCATTCGAATTTCAAGAAAACTCATAAAACGTAAAATATGTATCTTCACACGTGGAGCAACTTTTGTTAAACGAATTTTCCGCTAGCTCTAGTCGTTAACACGAGAGAGCATTTTGAATGATGGAGTTGTAAAGAGCAATATATACCACACTAATTCCGCTAATCTAATCCTCTATAATTTACATAAAGAGGCTTCAATTTTGACCTAAACTACTTCGATGACTTCATTAATTCGTCAGAAATCTGGGATCAAAATTTCGGTGACGCACACACACACACGGACGGACGGAACGTTCCATGTGTGCTATCGGCGGCCATAAAATGATACCGCACAACCGGGTGGGAACCTAACCCGACGCGGGGGGGGGGGTGCATCATAGGCGCCCGTCATCGTAGCATAGAGGTTTCTGGAGGTTTACCCTTTTTGTACAAATACGATGGCCTAAAATGGCGAAAGTCGGTCCCAGCCACATGGATGGGTGCCCGATAGTCCCTCCGAAGGAAGTCTCAGACAAGAGCTACCGGCGGGTGGGGGGGGGGCAGTAAAAATGAGAGGGACGGAGACAAAAAAACGTATACACAGCATAGACTCAAAGATCATCAGGGATGATTTTAGCACACTTGAAAGCCTAATAAAAAAAATGTGTCAAAATGTAAAACCCGATTAGTTTCATCAAGATTCTTATAATTTCTTCACCACTAATTGGCTTACGGGCAGGAAAATCATTCATTTATTAACCTGAATATCCTTCCCCATGAAACCTGAATAGGAAGTTTTCACAATTGGAAGATATCAAATGAACATTTCAAGAAATGGAAGTGAAATCGTCAGTCATTTGCAGATGCAGCGCTATTCCAAAGGAGTATTCTAGAATTTCGTTTACATGGAGTGGCATTCATGTAGATTTTATAACGCCATTCAATTTACGGTGGGATTTTTCGACATAATCTAGAATAAGATAGCATAAAGGATGAAAATCTTGTGACTTGGGTGGGATTTTTGTGGATTTGTAGGGAAAAATCAGCTGCAGGGTGAGAAGTTTCAGTTCCATTTAGTTAATTTCATGGAAAGCTTCTTTTCTGTGTGACAAAAAGGGTCACCCTCGATCTTGTCGCATGAAAGAAATCACAATTGCGACTACAAATTACAAGAATTCTATCCATCCAATGAATCGCTTATTGAAAGACTGGAATTCTTCTGAAAATGATTTCAATTGTTTATAACGCTCTTACGCCGAAACAGTTAAAGATACAAGAAAAGTCAAAAAAACACAGAATATGTATTTTTTTGTAAGGAACAACATTTATTCAACACATTTCCGCGTATCTATAATATTTCGTGAGATATAGCGTTATAAACCATTGAAATTTTTGATAACAATAGAAACCAGCAGACATATACGGACCAAAAACTAAACAGCTCTAAGTTACAGCAAGACGCTTCGATGGCGTCATACAGGACCTTGATCGGATAATTTGTTCACGAAAAACCGTTCCGGAAAATTTTTGGTTACATACGTACATCGACACACACGCACACACACGCATACAGACATTTTGTTTTAAATAGTCGAGAAAGGTCAGGAATACCAGGGAACGTGGAGACCTGATGGAAAATCGATTTTCCATTCTCGGGGGCAACACAATAAGTTAAAAATACCGCAGAAACACTTTTCCTAATAGGAATATAAACGTCAATTGAATTTCAGTCCCGAAATTTTAGATAATTTTGCATGAATCGAGAGAATCATCTTCGTGAAATCCAAATTGATAACCAATCAACAAATCATGATTTTACTCCCGAGACAATGTCAAAAAACCCGGTAGATGCGTGTATTAAAAAAAATGCAAAATCACCGAAAAAAAATTCTTTCTGAATTTCAAAAAAATCAACCACTTCAACAATTAAAAATCGCCCACATTATTTTTTAAAACCTGATATATGCAATGCACAAACTCCCGGAATTACACATTCCCTAATTGTTTAATTATTACGTCATTGAATATTGCGCAATTAAAATTCCAAATTGCGCAGCTAATTGATAACTGGATTGTATTTATCGAAGTACAATAATGGAATTATTCAATGAGAGACAAATTGGAAATGTTCCGCATTATTGGCGAAAAAAAGCTCCAAAATTCAATTCAATTTGATGAAACCGGAAATGGTATCTTTGAATGATTTCCCATTCTATTTGATTTGAGAACTCCTCAATTGTTGTTATGGGGAAACCACTTCCCCATATTCCATAATCTTCATTTCCACTGTTGCAAATTTTAATTATCCAGTTTATTGATACTGATTAATTACACAGAGTAAAAAATCTAATTTATTCCCTCATCAATATTCAAATAATTACTGAGTGTATCTGCCATCAACCAGAAAGTCCATTCACAGTAATAATTAATGCACTTTGGCTGATCATTTTAATAGCGCAATTGGTTAGTAAAAATAATGATTCAAACTATAAAAGAAACTGATTTATTAATTTTTTCATGTTGCTCAATTTTATCTCTTAAAAAACTTCAATTGCCCACTTTTTTCAATTTTTCACATGTTTGGATATCTCTTACGTTTACAAAACTTTTCGAATTATTAGGGTTTCATTTTTTTTACTTTTGGAACGCTTTTGAATTTTTTGAATGTATGAAACTTAGATCGCATTAGTTTTTAGTTTAAATTGCTCGAGCAGTTTTTTTGTTATTAACAATTGAATGGCTCACCACGCTCTATTGTAAAAACGATGAGAGACACGGCAAAAAGTGTTAAACGAAAGTTGTTCTGTACGTAGAAATGCATATTTAATTTCTTATGACTTTTTTCCATAATTGCCATAATTAAGGAGGTATGACGGGTTTGGTCCTCGAGCGGTGGCACCCCTATTGGCGTCTCACTCCCACTGAAGCAGCCCTACATGCAGCCCTGTGAATTCCGATCCACATGTACCTCAACTGCATGATTACGAGTAGTTCGTGCGTTATCTTGTGCCAAAAATTATCATTACCCCCATAAATGCTCAACATTTATCGGCAAACATTTTAGTATCCCCAAAAAACCAGTAACGGAGGAAAAATACATTTTTCGAAATTCGGAGTCATGGCAGTGAGTTTTCTAAGTCAGGAATTTAATAAAAAAAAATTACGCACTGAATTATTTCCACCCCTCCGCATCAAATTTTCCATGAATAAAAAATAAAACCAACTGGCCAGAAAAGACGTCAAAAATAATGTGCCTCGTCTGTATACATATAGAAGAAATAGTTTGTGCTCCCAATTCACAGTATCCGTACTTTCCCCTGCCGCCCCCTTACGACCGATCGATATCCACCTTCCGGTATTTCTATGTGTGCTACCTTCTATAGGAAAAACAGTCCCACGAGCCACTTTGGCCCCTTTTCCACAATTCAACGACAAATAGCATAAATAATTATTGCAAAAAAAAAGTATGAAGTGCGCAATTATAGATAATAAGACAATTACGTGTTTTTCATCAATTAGTTGAGGTACTTCATCCTGGTATTTGAAAGAAAAATTATGTGCTATGAAAATTTCAAACAATTTCAAGGACTGATGAAGTCCAACAGCAACAACTTCCAGAAATAACTTGGTATTTTTCTCCAGCATAATTGTTCTTGCAGAAATTCCCTCAAAAACTCAAATACTTGGTGAACGAATAATTTTACACACACACACACACATCTCTTCAGGCCGACCTAAAATTGTTGCCAGTGCTTTGAAAAGTGGAGATCCGAGGCAGAATCGATTTCCCAAATTTAAGAGCTAATCCAATAACGTTCTCCACCGGGAGTGCCAAAATATCCTCAAAGATTGAAATGAACTTATCAAATTTTTTTGAAGTAGCTGAAAAAAATTGTACAATTTTCCGAATTTTTGGGAATGCGAGAAGGTATCTAGTAGCTTCAGCCAAGTGCTAAAGCAACATTCCGAATTTGTGGATGAATATCTCCAAATCTAAGAATAATACCCAAGTTTTTTCTTGTACAAATTTATAGTTCTGCTCTACAAAAAAGCTTTGATCAAAGTTGCACTTTGGAACTGGAAAACGGAAACATTTCAATATAAAATACCGCATCGGGGAAATGGGGATAACTCCACTGCTGATGTCATCCAAACATTTTGAATATAGCAAACAAATTAACTATTCGAGAGATTTTGAGAATCGCTAAATATTCGATTTTCAATAACACTCTTTCCCAAGCATTAGCCAAGAAACTTTCAAAATCCCCCAAAATCCTGCCCACTTTTTCAAACCCTCGAAAGGGCGTAGTTTTTCGATTTGCCACCAATTCCGACAAATTTAAAGCCTTCCCAACAATTTTCTAACAATTATTTCGTCAATAATCTCTCCCAGATGAATTAAGTGATCGCGATGCTGGATGCTGTGACCAATGCATCTTTATAAACTCTAAATCTGATAACATTTTGCAAGCCGTCTGAAAGTTTGTTAAACAGATAGGGAAATTTTATCCCAATGATTTTTGTTCTAAACTAAAAGCAATCTAAAATTAAACTAACAACAACTCACCTTAGAATTCCGATCTTTGATCTCCTGTCTCTTCGGTACAAGATGATCATCATCAGCATAAATAAGATTTCTAATGAGCCCATTGAAACGCGGTTCAAATATAACACTGGGCAATGCCAATAGCGTCAACTTACTATTGTACCAACTTGGCATACCCCCAATGTATACATCAGAATTGCTATTAAATTTTCCAAATTCAAATTCCTTGCCCCTTGACATTGACGTTGAGCTTACACCATCAACTGTCAATGTTGTATTTTCATTATTACGAGTAACTTGCACTTTGTGCCAATGATCATCCCCCAAATCATGGCCAACAGTAACAATTTGTGCACCACCACCTAGATTGTATCTCAGTCTAAGTGCACTTTCCACCAATTTTATTTCAAAAAAATCATTATTACCACCATCGTCCGTATACAATAACAAACCATTTCCCTGTTGTGTTTTAAATTCAAATTCCAATGAGCCATTTAATGCGGAATTCCATTTACGAAAGTGTGCATAACTCGACGAAGTACCCTCAAGTACAAAGCTCCAACAAGTTGGCACAAGTAATACAAATAAAAATCTTGACATCATGATTATTAATTTTTCACCCATCAAATTTTATTATCACAATTCAATTAAGTCACTGGCAAATTAATTTTCAAATGTATTTATTTACGAAAAAAGGGGAGGTAAAATAAACCACATTTTAAAGTATTCATTGGTTCACCTTGTGTCGGTAATAATGCTCACTGCTGTACCAACATTTAAAAAACATTTTTTTTAGTGTTTTGGGTCAGCTTATCGTGTGCCATGATCGCCTCATGACTATCAAAAAGTCGTGGAAGAGATAGAGGGAGACAGAAGGAAATGACGTGCAATGAATGTAAAATCAATCGATATATTGCTTCAAGGCTTCTCCACTTTTTTTTACTTCTTTATTTTCACTCACTTACTACGATGCCGCCCTAACCACACAAAAACGATCTGACCAAGTTATTATTGGCCAAGTGAGCTTCCAAGGACGTTCCGCGCTACACTATATAGTATTATCAGTTATTTCCGTACACATCTAATGTCCACGAGAAGAAACTAAATGATAATAATAGGAAAAATTAAAGGGTGAAAATGAAGAACACAAAATACACCAATCACCTTATACTACGGCAAGAGTTTTTCTTCTTTTTGTTCTTTTTATCAATTATTTCACGATAAATCCATAGCACAGTATCGCTTCGATTCCACGTTGCGCCATGACTGTCAATTTGTTTTATGGCTTTGCCTCCAATTTTACGGGATATTTTTTTATTGTTCTTTTTGCAGTTACATACTTACAAAGGTCAACACTGTATTGCGGGACTTTGCCGGGGTTTTATGGGGATTACTTTGCGCCGCACCATAGTAATGCTTATATCACTGATTTTGCTGGTTATCCCTAATGAAATGATAGAATATTAGAGAGAATTTGATGATTAGTTATAGGGAAACTACCCCTCTTGTACGCGGCTACGATTGATAGACTGCGATGAGAAGAGGAACTGAGGAAACTATAGGGTATTCCAGAGGTTGGAGGACGCAGACGCGCGACAAGCAGAGGACGATGCGCATGCGCTTGAGATGTCAAGGGGTAGGATGAAGAAGCATGATAGGGGTAGCATGTAGTGTATTTCACCTATTGAGAGGTACAGAATACAGTCACTACATCCCCCCCCCCCACGCTTTATTCTCGGCATTATTTTCCATCGACGTCTGACCAAATTGTTGACCCTTTTCACTTGACACATTTTCTTTCCTAATTTTATTAGCTGAATATCACACATGTCACTACTAAAATACCCATTTCATTTTTATATCATGCCATAATAGAAGACGAAACAATGAAACTCAGTTTTTTCGGGGACACCTAATTGTAATTGTATAGGTAAAGTAAGTGCATTAATTGGTGCAGCGCTTTGAAATTTTTGATTACCAAAATTTTCAATTGAACGGCATGAGAAAAATTTGGGAAAAATTCCTTATTAGTATCAACCGAATTTTTTGGACAGTTTAGTACCAAAGGGGCCTAAGTGCCAAGGTACGAAATTTTCCTACAAAATGACAAACGTACATAAAATATGCAAAGGTTCTGGAGAGTCATTTTCTATAAAACATATATGTCAACTCCAGTACATCCGCCTTTCAGGATTAATTGATCCCAATTAACGTGATGACTAAAAGATAAGGAACATTTTATTTCCTTATCACAGAAATTCGCAATTAATTTTTCATGGAAGCAGATCGATTCGGGGAATACTCCAATAATGAAGATTGATGAATTTCACAATGTCTGTTCTTATTTTTTTTTCGTGTATTTGAAAAATTAGCGCCGAGAATTGTTGGGTGGAAAGTGGAAGAGCTATATAGATAAAATAATGGACTGTCCTCACAATAACTAGAGGATAGAAGGTCTGGAGGAGCTTTGGGCGCCGCCTCCTCGCCAATCTGTTAAAACTATATACAAGGCATTGCCATAAAGAAGGAGGACTCCAAAGGAAAAACGTCGAGGAAAAGATGCGATGAAATATGAGTCAAGTCGTAGAAGGTATACGAGGGGCATGCGGCAAAAAACACAAAAAGTGTACTAGCGGGTGAATGAGAAGAGAAGAAAAAAAAACAAGAATAACGAATGAAAGATGAAAAAAGATGGACGAAAAGGGTTGAACGAGTTGGGGACCAACTGAGTAGAACAAAACGTGCTGCTGTGTCGTTACAGTAATACACTATCTACCGCAAGTAGTATCATCTTTCTCCCGTAATCGTTCTCTCTCATGTGCACTTATTATCGCTTTCTTTCGCCCTTTCTTTTCTCTTTTGGTTTTCAAAAACATGATTCCTTTCGGACAAGTCAGAGCATGAAAAAAAAATGGATGAAAATTAGCAGAAAAGCTACACAAAAATACCGTTTTGAAATGTAATTCGATAGTGAAATATCGTTCAATAAAAATTACGGAGCACTCACTTTTAAATTTTCCCGCATCAAAAATCACCAAAATCGGGAATTTTTTTAGAATTTTCTCTTGATTTCTAACTGGTGTTTTGAGTACACCAACATGGATCCCGTCAAATTCTGAGCGAACATCTGTGTTCCAGCTGTTGGTTGGATTTTTTGTGCGAATTAATGTTTGGTTCAAATGGACCGAGCAGTTTTTTCGTTATTAGCCAGTGAATCGTTCAGAACGCTCTATTGCAAACACGGTGAGAGATACGGCAGAAAGTGTTAAGAAGAACTTGTTTTGTAAGTGTAAACGCACATTTGATTTGTTATGACTTTTTCCATAATTATCATAATTAAGGAGATATGACGGGTTCAACTCTCGAGCGGCCGCATCCCTATGCGCGTCTCACTCTCACTCATACTATGTAGCAGGTAGAGTATACGCAAAATGGGCCAAAGGACTAAAATTTACCCAGCCATAACTGTCATTTTTATGAAAAATTGCAACAGAACTTACATATTAAAAAAATATAAGACAACAGTATGAAACGGAGTCATTCCTATCAAACTCTTCCCTCCATAAAAAACACAAAAATAATAATGAAATTTATTCCAATATCTCAAATAGTAAATCGTATATTTCAGTTGTGAGTAACGATTTGAGTTGTATCCGTAAACAGAAAACAAGTGTGCGGAATAGAGTGAAGGACCCACAAGAGTAGGCTCTGAACAATAAATAAAAAATGAGGGGAGAGAATAAAAAAAAGGCTGAGAAATGTGGGCGCAACTTTGGCGATAACTCGTAACAATATGTACAAGGTTCGCGGGGTCCAGAGCACTCGCTTTTCCCCCGTGGAATTCCTTTTCCTTCAAGCCACGTATATCCCAGACTACTACTCGCTTTTTTAACTTGCAAGATGGAAAAATGCGACCAAAGAAAAAAATAACGAATTTCAAGTAGAAAAAGTTGTTTGCAATTTCGTAGAAATCCCCATACTTTTCAATTCGCCCCACCCCCCCCCCTCCCTCCCCCCTCTCCCTCTTCGCTGCCACCAAAAAATCCAACTTCCCAGAAGTCTATGTGAACTGATTTAATGCTGAATGCATCTGAGAATGAGATGGAGGACGTAATACTATTCTATTACTGACTTCCCCGTGGCAAGAGTCATTATAATGACCCCGAAAATGAAGAGTGTAATAACGATTTTCAACTTGTCTCCACATTTGGCAGCCCTTGTTACGCCTCGGGTAGCTGCTGTCTGAGCATTATCTTCAGAGGGCCTATGGGCACCCATCCGGCTGGGGCCGGCTTTCGCCATTTCAGACCATCGCATTTCTAAACGCAGGGTAAGCCCCCAGAAAGTGCTGCGCTACAATGGCAGGCGCCTATGACGGAACCACCCCCCCCCCCGGGTTAGGTTCCCGACCGACCGTGCGGTCTCATTTTATAAGTTCCCGTTGATAGCACACGGAACGTCCTGCTTCGGTCGGAATCCATGAGAAAATATTTTTGAAAAAATATTCTTCGACGTTTGAACGCGAAATTTTGGGATCCGGTCTCTATGGTCGATAAGAGAGATTCGGAGATTGGAGCCTTTGCTATACAAATTTTCCTGACAATTTTCTTAGACTCCTATAAAGTCTGCGATGGGAAATCCTGAAGGAGTCCTATAGATTTTTTGGTATAGCTGTCTATCGCACGTTCACACAACCCTGCAGGATCTTCACCTAATTGTATCATTCAGGAAAGGCGACAAATGTTTATACCATTTCTATAAAAAAAAACTCCATAAAATTTCCTATAGGATATTTTATACCGAATTCTATGGGACTTTGTGAAACGTGCACCTTCATCATACCCCTTGTCAAATAATAAATACGTAATCGATAATGTTCTAGAGCCATTTCATTTATAGCATCATTCATAATACCAGTCATAAATCGATGACATCTTACGTCGGTTAAAATAGACCGCATTGACGTAGGAACATCTGATAAAAACCGTTAACTCCTGCCATCTATTGCAGTTAGTTAGTGTTTCAATTTTAAAAGCGTTGAAAATTCTTCACATTTTAGTTGTCAAAATTTATGAAATTTTTGAAAATTAATGAAATTGTAAAGAAAAAATTGAAAAAGTGAAAAGTAATTTTTTAGGCAATTTAATTTTTTCGAAAAATTTCAGATTTTTTAAAAATTTGACGAGTTTGATTTTTTTATGCCTTGACATTTTCAAGATTATAGAACTCAGCTTTTGTAATTTTAAAATTTTTCAAATGCAATTTCCAGAGGTATTGCATTTCATTTTTCTCAATCGATGTTGTCAGGTTAAAATATACCACAGCGGCTTGAAGCAGCTGATATACCTCGTAAACTCTTGCCATCGATTCCATTTTTTTTGCATACAATACTGAGGCTTTTAATGGAGGGATAGGTACTATCGACTTTTATCTCAATATTTGGAAAATCGACTACAGGGAATCCAGAGGCTTGGAGTAATGCATTCAATGCGAATGAAAAAAATGACAAACTCGATAGCCACCTACGTTTTATTTCAATATTTTCCCGACTTTTCAATTCAAAACGAGCAGATTGCTGAGCCATAATATTCCAGGACTATTAAAATCTCTGTAGTACTTACATCATCCAAAAAACATGAGAACAATTTTTTTTACTATAAATATTAACAATATTGATGTAATATATATAGTGAATGCTGCACTATATTTATCAGCAAAAAATTCGAACTATAATGTGAATGATTCTCTGATCTAATCCAATTCCAGGACTGTTGGAAGCAAACTAAAAATTCAACTACATGCTTTAGTACACACATCGAATGCATACGCATTTTTAGTGGAATATACAATGAAAGTCTAATGCAAGAGTAGGACATATCGTAGTAGGTTTCATCGATGGAAATTGTGAAAACAGAAGACAGAGAATAACTAAAAAAAATGCTGTACTGGCGAATGGTACAAATTCCGCGGTCTATCGAACTGTGAAATGAAAATCGAATGTACTTTTTTTTTCCTCTTTCCGCGCATCAATTCAATGGGTGAAAAATGACGAGAATGGTGCTCAATAGAGCACAGAGAAGACAAAAATACGTTGAAATCTCTTTTTCTTCAATGAACATTTTTGTAGGGAAGTGCTAAAGCGAAGTAAGTTGAGTCACCTCCAGGCTCGTTTACTGCTGCATTTTCAAAGCAGTATCAACGAGGAAAATTCCATACAAAACATCGGGACAAATTGAGTTCTTCAGGAAAGTTTGAAGAAGATTATCTCAATTCTCACAGATTCTAAGTTATTCATCAAGGAGTGAGCCTCCCCATAAATGCACTTAACTCCTTTTACCAGTTCTCTCCAGATGAAAAAAAATGTCTTCATAAATCGGCACCTAGGTGAAACTGTAAGAAACTTTTCAATTTTCTTATATTCTGGAAATTTTCACAAATTTAAAAACAAAAACTCAGTCGAAAAATGTTGAAGCATTTCCAAATTCGTGCCATGTTGAAAATTTCTAGAATCTTCGAAATTTTTTTAATTGCTAAGCTTGGTGAAACTTTTTAAATTGTTGAATTTTTTTAAAATTTCGTTTTTTACTCTTTTGCAAACCATATTATTGTTCTGTTTTTTTTTCACCCAATTTACTTTGGTCTATAACCATAAGCTGAATGTAAGATGTAAGAACCATCCGAACTCGAGCTTAAACTTCACTTCAAAAAATTGATAAACAGAAACCTGAATCTCCTATTAAGAATCTGCACGGCAGACATTACAAAACTTTTTTAAATGAGTTTATAAGCCCGCGAAAATAGAATACTAATCCTGATTTTTTCGCATGAAACACGTAGTGCACAAACGGTCCACAAAAGGAAAAAGAACGTTGTTACATCACGAAAAAAAAATTCTCAAGTTGCAAACACTTGTATTCTTGATAAACTATGAAGCTGATATTTTTCAAAAGGTCTACGAAAACTATTCTCATTTCATGGAGAATCATACGTAAGGCCGATATTCCATTGAAATTATATATTACTTTCATTATAAAATCAATTCACCTCCGGCATTGTAAATTTTCACCATCTGAGTAACTACTCTCTACGATTACTTCAAACTCGTTTTAGCACTACTGCACCAGTTTGTATAATTTTTCAAACAATTGGAGATATTCAATGATCAATTTTTTAAATCAAATTGTCTGAGAAAAAATTACCAAAGTTTATAAACAATTAAAATGTTTGACGCATATTTTTCCACAATTTAATATTTATAAATAAATAATACGAATAGTTTTGAAAAACCATCGATAATTTTGCATTAAATATAACCATTTTTGTCTTTGTTTTTTCTTGTATTTTAATTTCATTTCGATTTTTAACTGGTACCAAATTTGGAGGATTACGTATAATCCTTTGATCCAAATTTGCCTCCCTTTTCAGGGAGCCCCACGGGGTTTTTGGCCCCGTGGACGTTTATACTATTCAATAGGAACCCCCAGAAGATATTGCCGTCGATTTTGGGTCGAAAAAGTCGAATTAATTTTTTTCGATTTTGGCTAAATTTAACATTGGGACCTTATGGGGAGGCAAACTTATTTTTTTTAAATTGGATTTTTGGCCCCGTGGGCGTTTATACTATTCAATAGGAACCCCCAGAAGATATTTCCGTCGATTTTGGGTCGAAAAAGTCAAATTAATTTTTTTCCATTTTGGCCAAATTTAACATTGGGACCTTATGGGGAGGCAAACTTAATTTTTTTTAATTGGGACCCCTAGAAGACACTCCCGTCGAATTGGGGTCGAAAAAGTCAAATTAATTTTTTTCGATTTTCGCCCAATTTAACATTGGGACCTTATGGGGAGGCAAACTTAATTTTTTTAAAATCGGATTTTAGGTCCCGTGGGCGTTTATACTATCCAGTTGGGACCCCTAGAAGACACTCCCTTTGAAATGGGGTCGAAAAAGTCAAATTAATTTTTTTCGATTTTCGCCCAATTTAACATTGGGACCTTATGGGGAGGCAAACTTAATTTTTTTAAAATTGGATTTTTGGCCCCGTGGGCGTTTATACTATTCAATAGGAACCCCTTGAAGAAATTTCCGTCGATTTTGGGTCGAAAAAGTCAAATTAATTTTTTTCCATTTTGGCCAAATTTAACATTGGGACCTTATGGGGAGGCACACTTAATTTTTTTTAAATC
This sequence comes from Asobara japonica, assembly GCA_026005395.1. Taxonomy (NCBI): domain Eukaryota; kingdom Metazoa; phylum Arthropoda; class Insecta; order Hymenoptera; family Braconidae; genus Asobara; species Asobara japonica. The sequence continues at coordinate 3,145,262 of BQMI01000393.1, forward strand.
GGATTCTTGGCCCCGTGGGGGTTTATACTATCCAATTGGGACCCCTAGAAGACACTCCCGTCGAATTGGGGTCGAAAAAGTCAAATTAATTTTTTTCGATTTTGGCCAAATTTAACGTTGGCGTCTTATGGGGAGGCAGACTTAATTTTTTTTTAATTAGATTTTTGGCCCCGTGGGCCTTTATACTATTCAATAGGAACCACCAGAAGATCTTGTCGTCGATTTTGGGTCGAAAAAGTCCAATTAATTTTTTTCGATTTTGGCCAAATTTAACGTTGGGACCTTATGGGAAGGCAAACTTAATTTTTTTAAAATTGGATTTTTGGCCCCGTGGACATTTATACTATTCAATAGGAACCCCTTGAAGAAATTTCCGTCGATTTTGGGTCGAAAAAGTCAAATTAATTTTTTTCCATTGTGGCCAAATTTAACATTGGGGCCTTATGGGGAGGCAAACTTAATTTTTTTTAAATCGGGTCTTTCGCCTCGTGGGCGTTTATACTATCCAATTGGGACCCGAAAAGGTGTTCAGCATAATTTATTTGATCTGTGAGTTATTTTATGGGATATTGTCTTTTTGTTACTAGTATGGGTGATTCAAAAATTGATTAAAATAACCTTCTCACGGGGGGTCCATTTTACCCACACCAACCCTAACTTTTTCAAATGACGGACACGTAACAAGGTTTTGGGTGGTGGTAATAATCAGAAACATTGAATAATAACTTTTTTCTTAGGGGATCCATTTACCCGTCCCCCCCCCCTTCCTACACAAAATGTCAAATAATGAAAAAATTCTGAAAATGTTAATCAATGCGAAATTCGGGAACATTTTGGGGATGTCCATTTGGCTCCAAGTATCCGTTTTGCCTCGCACTCCATTACTGTGGCGCCTAAAACTTGAATTACAGTTGAATCAAACAATTATTTCACAATTTTTCACTGGTTATTACTGGTTCTGTTTTTGAGGCAATATTCAAACTGATGAACAGCTGAGTGCCCGCAATAGTCCCAGGCACCTACACACATTATTCGTAAATTCGGAAATGATTTTTTTTAGGCTTCCCAAATTATTTCGCGTCGATCTAGGGTGATTCAATTTTTTTGAGACTATACGGGTATAAATAAAAAAATCATAATAAATAAACTATTCAGTCCTAAATTATAAAACTCTAATCCTAAATTATCGTGAATTATTCCTGAAACGCCTAAATTAGTTTCATTGAAAAATTCGTTTTTCATCTGCTAACTATTCGTTCGTTAGATAAGGCACATTGGAAGTGTCGGGTAAAGGCTGTAAAAGCTGTTGGTATAACAGGAAACGTCACAGCCGACTTCAGATACATTGTAAATGTACATCCATGACATCTATCAAGAATATATTCAACTGGGATTACTTTTGATCTGCACTACCAAAAAGACACAGGACAACTAATCCTTGGGATTTGAATCTGCAAACGGCAGGCTCTTATTACCCGAATATCGGTGATAGTGAAATAAATAAATGTAATGCGAGAAAATCTTGTAACACAGAATCGTAAAACTAGTCCCTTTCATGGACACTCCTTAAGTCATATATATGTCGAGCGATTTTGGTAGAAAAAGGGAAAGTTGTGCTCGAATATACGCACATGAATCAAAAATGGCAAATGTCATTAGATTTTATTGCAAAAATCCTCACAAATGGCCATCGCCTAAGCGCCTTCAGCTAAGTCATCAAGGCATTGTAGACTAGCTTGAACATCACCAGCGAGTCTCACGGTTCTTGGGCTTCATCAAATGAAACAATGGAGGAATTCTCTCTATACCATTTCAACCACACCAAAATAATTGGAGTAATACTTGTATCAGCCAATAGTAGCTAACGGTACATTAAACCTGATGGGTGCAATACGAAACCGGAAACTCAAGACGGCCTCTCGACTATACAGTTTATTGGAGTTCTCCGGTAATGCTGTAGAATCTTCACTTTCAATGATATTCAATAATTTAGCATCAGCTGAATGATGCAATGTCTAGCAAGTGAAGATATTGTGCGCAGTAGCTACTTGTTATCTGCAAATTTTAATAATTCTTGACTCTAAGACATACACCTTAGGTGATTGGACATAACTTGCGTCTAGTCATCGGCTGCATGTGCTCCAAAACAACAACGCTCAATATACATTCTACCAAAGAACCGGCTGATTTAGTACTTTTAGCCGAGTTCTGTCGAATGGTGTTGGATCCATTAAAGAATGAAGGTGATTCAAGCCGCCAGCGACTGACTTGATCAATCTGATTTAGACTACAGTATTCAATCTCATCTTCGGTTTTCTTTCTTTTTTTTGGATCCCATTCGAAGTTGCAACAGATCAGGACTTTCTTCAAAATAGTTAGATCTCATCACTGGGTGCATGGTTCTCTGCAACTTACGGAACGAAAATTCTTTTCCGAAAAGACGAAGAAGAACCCAAGTCCGTCCAAACGATTTGATGATATGACAATGACTTTTGGAACCTATCACTAGCCACTACTGGCTTTTCAAAAGTTCCAATGCAGTTCACGGAACCAGATTGTTCTCGAACAGTATCGTTCGTTATACATACTACTGTTCAAAGGAACATTCGTTTCTTTCGAAGGAACTTGTTTTTCATATTCTTCGTCGGATTGTTCATAAGTGAGAGATACTCAAGTGACGCAGACCCTACAGCACTGTACAAACGCAGGTTGATAACCCACTGGTAGTCTTCTGGCGTGTATAGAAATTCAATACCAAGACGCTTCCACACTTGATGCAAACATTGAAATACCAGGAGAAGGGGCACAAGTGATCCTGCTGGGAAGTGGGGATAACGCCGGTTACTGTCTGCTTCATAACAGTTTGACTTTGTGCCTTACTCGGACAGGACGTTTTTAAAGTCATTATCACATCGAATTTTTCTACACTTTTCATTGCTCGCATTGCACTATATTTCAAGACATCTAGTCGACGCTGATAAGGTCAGTATTTTCTCCTTATAATTTTTCAGTCACTCAACAATTGCGGCACTCAACTCAATTAACGAGCTCGTCTAATTAATTACCCCACATTTCAATCCAACGTTAATTATTTTTTTTTTTTTTACGGTTTGTGGAGGTCTATGGTTTCACCCATAGTTATTCAACAGTCGGGCAAATTTTAGATTCCTAATTAAACCGAAAGTGCTACAATTTCGTTCCTCTCTTTTCACCTATGAACGAATCCTGTAGCAATACTCTAGAATTTTTTTCCTGCAGGAAGTCTTTCGCGAATTATACATAGAATTTCTACAGAAACACTGCAAAAAACCCATAAAAAAATTCTGATGTTTTTTCTCCATAACATTAATATGTAACTTTGCTTTATTTCTCAGTTGCAATCGGATTATTGGGAAAAAAAATAAACCATGACAGCTCCGCAGACGTCCTCACGCCTTGAGTTACTTCAGGTAATATCGAAAACAGAAATTGATCATTAAGGGACATGATTCACCCCTGTCCATCAATATTTATTTATGTATGAGATTGACACTCAGAAGCAAGGATATCGCCGCGGGCTCACCCAAATGGACCACCTTTGGTCTTGGCGAGTTCTGGCGTATTATAGAGTGCTTATATGGTATCCTGCTCCAACCAGTATAACCTCGACAACGACCCACTTATGCCTGCACCAAAAAAAAAAACAAGCGGGCCGACTTGTCACCCATTAGAACCACACGTATGACTTCCCAATTTAGCACTTTCCTACAGTGTTGAATTTTTTTCCGAAGGTCGTTGTACATCTTTATTCAGGAAAAAAGTGCTCTTTACCATTTCCCCACAAACTGACTTTTTCCCGAGATAGATTCCAAATTTCGATTTTTCAAAAAAAAGAAAAAAAAACAGATTAATTTGTACAACAAACCAATCGCCTCCAAACTCTTTTAAAGCTCATGAATCATACCATACAGCATCTTCATGGGATAACTTAAAATCCATGGGATGACAATCGGCGGTAACGGAGTGGTTAGAATACGAAACTTTGGCATTGAAGGAAGCCGACTCAAGGCCCTGTCAATAGTCAAATGTGAGGTTGTTTCAGGATCTAATCCAGTGTAGGCTGAACGGGAGTCCTTTAACAGAGAGCGCTGTTCTAGTTAAGGTTTCCTACGGTCTCCCTCGAATCCCACTCCGTCCCAGGCCGAGGATACCTTGTACATAAAAGTCAGGTTCCGTAAACGGGGCAAGGGACAGCACGTAAATATCCGAAGGGTATACCGACAGATTGAGCTCAATTAAACCGAGCTATCAGGTGTTCTATAGGAACTGGAACTTAGTTGCAACCAAGGCTTCTCGAACGAAAAAAGGACGAATTACTGCACTGCACACACACACACACACACACACGCACAGTTTCCGTGTATCGACGGGGTATCTGCCTATCCTAGGTTCGCGCCCCTCTCCACCCCCAGGAATATATTCCCCATGAAAAATTTTCACATGGATTTCAACCAATAGGAACTGTCCGCTGCATCCTCAGGAAACGCTGGCAGACAATTGTCTCCACACACACACACACACACACGCACTCGGGGTTTCGGTGTAGTCGGTAGAGAAGCTACCTACGAAATCCTAGGATCCCCCGAGCAATATTTTCATCATGAAAAATCTTCACACACATCTCAACCAATAGGAGCACTCCAGCTATGGGCGGCACGCATAAAATGAGAGCGCTAGGCGGGACGCGAACCCAACCCAAGGCGAGGGTGGAAACAAACAGAGAATGCATGGAACAAGAAACACACACACACACAGACATGTATGCGCGCGCGCATGAATATATCTATGAAGTAATATGCAAGTCGTACCCAGCATCGCAAATAGTGAAAGTGTGTGAAACATAAAAATTGCACTTTTTGGAGTAGTACAATAGCTACGATCGTTGACGACTTCGACTATTGATATGATTTTGAGCCATCAGATTTCGAAGAACATTCATGTCTACAAGGAAACCATATGTAAGTGAACGATCGCGCTTGGCTTGTCAAGCGCAACTCGAAAACCTGGGTTCGCTTTGCTTTTGGCTGATATTGACGTGACGTCATTTCCTCTTACTTATACACTTTCCCTCCTAAATCGGTACCAGAAAACAGATTACAATGAGCAAAAGCTTTGATAAAAAAATTCTGAACTAAAATATTAATGAACAGAACTTTTTTACAGTGGACAATAATGATTAATCTACACATTAATTTCAATTAATCTACGACAATGACGAAGGTGGTCAACTCAGATATTTTGCGATTTTCAAAATTCAAAAGAGCAGCTTCCCGAAAAAAAAAGTCGTAAATTAACGCGAATGCCTTTTACGGATATGAGAAACGAACTTCGTGGAACAGAAGGAAGAAAAACCTGATTCCTTGTTCGGACTGAGCTAATGATGAGTCATACGTACTCTGACAGATTGGACCAGACACGTGGGTGTACCCTGCCGATCGTACTGTACAATATTTTATTATACGACGCACAGAAAAACGAAGGTTTTTCACTCGAAGAATAATCGAGATGTCGGTAAACCTCGCTAGGTCAAACCAATAACTCACCGATGCACATGCGTATTTTTATAATGTATCTTGCAGATATCATCACACCCGCAACTTTATAAATTGATATGCCAAAGTATTTGTCATAGATAATTCGGCTTCTAACAAAAAAAAAATCATTTGCCCCTGAACTGATTTTTTTGCGAGATAAAGTAATTATTTTTTATGCAAACAACATTCTAATCCGTCGAGCAGTTTAAAAAGAATTTTTCGATAAGAAGAGAATAATTCTGAACACGCGCGCACCCACGCATACACACACACTGAAAATTCTCTCATATTACACTTTTCATTTTCAAATAAATATATGGAATTCAAGTATTTTTTTTTTATTCTTAATATCAATTTTTTTTTTTTTTCATTTTTTGTTGAGAAAAAAATCGCATTTTGAGGAGTACTCGTTCTAATTTAAGAAGCTCTACTCATTCGCTTGGGAAGTGCATGAAATCATAATTCTAATGACTCTTGAAATGAGACTACTTGCGTTCAGATCGATCTTACGTTCAAAACTTATGTTTAATCCACACGAAAAGGGACCGAGATAGGTATGGTAATAATAAAAAAAACTAGTGCAGTGAATCAGTGTAATGTAAGTGGGTCACATCGAAAACTTCCCGTTTTCGCATTTAGGCACACACAGGAACTTGCACACACACACACACACACACGCCGGCGCACGAACCTAGCCCATCCTTCTTGCGCCAAAAATGAAGAGCGGCTACTCTACCATATATAGACTGCATCCGAGTATGAGCAATTTTGCTTCGAAACATACGTACAATCAGTTGATATACCGTAATTTGTTTCGTAATTAGGGTCCATTTTAGAACTCATTCCATTGATGATCAATGGGAATTTAGTCAGGCTCGGAACTACCAGCCACTGAATCTTATGTATAGCTAGAAATAATACTGTAGACATGAAGACGAGATTACGCAGTTCAATGCATTTGGTATATCACGTGGGACTTCAAAAACCGCGACCTAAAATATTATCAAGTTCCAATTTTTGGAAAATTTTGAATCATATTCAATGACTAAATTTTTCAAATATCTATTTTGTTAAAGCATTGCCATGGAAAATTTTCTAAAATTAAAAATTAAAAAACTTTTAGGAACTTTAACAAATCGAAGATTTCATGAAAACTTTACAATATGTAGACAAAATCAGAAGCTCGCAAAAGTTGAAATACTTTTAAATATATCAACTTGGAAAAGTTTATAGTTTTCAAAAATTTCAAAAATTTCAAAAATTTCAAAAATTTCAAAAATTTCAAAAATTTCAAAAATTTCAAAAATTTCAAAAATTTCAAAAATTTCAAACATTTCAAAAATTTCAAAAATTTCAAAAATTTCAAAAATTTCAAAAATTTCAAAAATTTCAAAAATTTCAAAAATTTCAAAAATTTCAAAAATTTCAAAAATTTCAAAAATTCCAAAAATTTCAAAAACTTCAAAAATCTCAGAAAATTAAAAATCTGTTGAAATTTAAAAATTTTCACACAGTCCAAAAAGTCCGAAAACGTCAAAATCTTCAAAAATTTCACGAATTTCAAAACTTGCAGAAATCCCTGGAATTCCCAAAAAATATTTGAAGTCGTCAGAATTGAACAACATTTCGTTCCCATTTACAAGAGTACTAATAAACTTTCTTGAATGGCAATTCTATTTTCTTAAAATCCGAGTTCTTTTCCGAGCAATCGACGCATGCGTCCGACCACGCATTCTGACTAACATCACATATCCCTAACATATTCTTCAACATATCTGTCAGTCAGTTGTGATGGTAACCGCAAACTTGACAACACGTATTGCAATCCAATTTCCCGTCTTCTATATTCGTCAATTTCACCAAATTTATCAATTTGCAATCCACCAATAACAGTGCATTAATATGTGAAATTTGAATACCCATTCAATTCTCGCTCAACTGTGCAAATAAATAACTATATCGAGCATCAGGTATCATCTGAAGCGCCCCGATTTTTCAAAAAAATTTCAATTGCTCCAGCTCTCGAGTACTATATATAGATGTAGATACCGCTGTCACTCATTCTGAAAAAAGTCTCCAATAAAACCGAATTAAAAAAACAAATATAACATTTGAACAATTCATCAAATCAATACCAACAAGAAATAATTTTTTTTTAATTTTTGAATGCATTCAGAAAAAAAAGGGGGGAAGAAGGTTTGGATGTGTCCATATGTGCACATGAATTATGTTCTCATCATTAGGACCATCAATAATGGCCACCGCAACGAACTATAATTTTTCCCCATCCAGTGTCAACGAAAAATAATGCTCCGCAATGCATAAAATTGGGAAACAAGGATATTAACGTGTAAATGCCAATAAAATTAAAGCGCACTCGTGTTTCGAGAGGTGTTTCTGTGGACATTGAAACAACGTGGGCAGCTCAAGGACTCGATCCTTCTCCTGTTACCAATTCCACAACTATGGTACGACATATAATATTGCAAATAATGACAGATCACTCCTAGCCCACTCACTAATTTCATTGTTCTAAACAAACGCGCCATGAATATTCCCAACACTAAGATGAACTTGGAGCAAATGAAGGTCAATAACAATTGGCATCATTAATACAAACATCTTTTTTTTTCCCATGAAAAAAATTTGGCGTTCTGTTAATTCCTCATAGTTTCATTGCACTCCACTTAACTGCGATCCAACAGCTAGGGATCAATAACAGGATCAAATTATGACAATAAAATAAGAACATAATTAGCTATAATAATTAAGACAGTTAATACATGAGAAAATTTAGCCACAAAATCGAGTGACCTTGAAATTTATTTTTGCACAAGTTATGCCCCAGCGTCTACATAATTCTCAAGAGATCATGAGCAAATTTTGGGAAAAACGGCCGAACACACGTTATTTTTTTTGGTACAATTTGCCGACATGTATTCTGCATACAGGTTTGGATTATATGTGTGTAAATATATACGGGCGTTTCGAATATACCTGATATGGCAAATTCATTGAATTGTAAAAACACATAAACATGGGGAAAACCGCTTTTCTATTATCAGTCTCATATCCAATATCAGATTATTTTCCAGGGAATTAATTGAAATGAAGACATAAAATAGGAATTTAAACAAAATCAATTTTGTTTAAAATGCAAACAAATTGACAATAATGTGCTACCCCCAAGGAGTGCAAAAAAAAACTAAATTCCTTATAAAATTTGCAATAATTTCAAATACACACTTAGATCATTGTCACGCTAAATTTACCTAGTTACCTAATTTTCAAACTATATACAGCTCGTGGCTCTGGTAAAGTGCAACCATGATCCGCCACAACTCATGAGGGTCGCGGCTCTACGTTGCCTATGATGCAGGTGAAAATCGATTTGTTGCGACTGTCCCTAACTGCGTTCTGTGATTCATCAACTCCACTTCAATTTACTTCAACTTAAAACACATAAATTCAACTCGTTGTGGCGTTTGTTACAATTGACCTTAAGAGGAGAGACTTTCTGCAACCCCTGACCTTTTCAATCAAGCAATTTATTGAGAAGTAGCATCGACAAACAAACTTCATGTGAATGTTTCAGCGATAAACGTGTTAGATTTTGCTCGTGATGGATAAATGGTGAAAGATTAGTCGCCAGTTAGGACCCTTATACGAAGTATATATGTATTGCATTAATTTGAAGAAATCGAATTGATCCAGCAATGTAAGAGTAATTGGTTTGGGGAAAAATGCACACACACACACAGCTCCCTCATACTTTTGCCATTTATCGACTACACCCAAAATTTATAATCCCTAACAAACATGGTTCAACACATGTCAAATGCTGAAATGAAATTGATCCAGAAAATAGAAGAATATAAAGCTACATAGGAGAGGATTGGTGGGTAGCGCTAAGAGATGGGTTTGATAACCCCTTGCCACGTGGGTTGGGATTGAAATCGATAGGGCCTGCACACAATACCGTATTTCATAATACATGTCATTCTCAGCCAAAAATTCAGCTCCCTAGATTCCTAAATTCTGCTGAACCAATGATATTTTAGCATAAACCCAGAAACAACAAAATCATGTTCACATTGAAAACGTTCGAGCTTTCCAAAAAGTTCGTTATAAGTTTCCCTTTGATTTGATACGTGTAAGTTTACAGCGCCCAATAAAGGTCTACACAAGTAGTATATCCCCGCATGAAGTATATCATGAATTTTACTTATTTTCTTAGATTATGTATACAGGCTGTCTCAGAAGTACTCTCCAGAAGGAGCGAGTTCAGGTGGTGATTCTGAACGAAAAATTAATACTATTCTTCTGAAGAATTCTGAAGAATATTATACTATTCTTCTTTTTGGTCAAAAGAACTTCACTCGAGGAGGAGCATTTTTCCACCGAGACACCCATTTTGCCCCAAGGGGTTCATTTTACTCCTTGGGGGCTCCAATTCACTTCAGGGCCTCATTTTTTTCTAGCAGTGTGTAAGTCGGTGGGTGTGCGGGTCGGTTGATGTGTGGGTCGGTGGATGGGTGTGTGTGTTCGTGTACAAATGTGCGTCACAACTATACTGATGCGCTGGATGGCTAAGCTCTGTAACCCCATTGGCCACCCTTCTCCTTCCCCCCCCCCCCCCCCCCCCCCCTCCGACTCCTCAGGAGTGTTTCTGATCCAAAAGTGGAAAAGGAGATTTTTGTTCAGAAACACCCCCTGAACCCGTATTGGAGAGAATTTCTGAGACACCCTGTATATAAAATTTGATCCTGTAATTGGGTATTTTGTTAAATATCCAAATAACGTACCTTATGATAGAATACGATAACGGAAAAATCAATTGAATTGTTTCAGGCAAGATTTCAACAGCGACAATTGATGGAGAAAGAACAAAAATTACTTCAGCTCTATGATCAGCAACAGCAGAGGGCTCATCAGGTCGCTCAACGCGGTAGTGCCGGATCGAATACCTCGAATGGATCGAGTTCCGCCACTACTACTCAATCTGTAACCCGAACCACCACAACCACAAGTCATTCCACCTCAAATGCTCCAGGAGGAAAGGTAACTCGTTTGTTTTCAAAATCAAGTCAGTCACCCTCTGTATGGGGTAGAACAGGTCAATATTCCAAACATCTAGCTGTTGCAATTTTACAATACTATAAATCTTATACTAATCGATAAAAAATTTGAAAGCTCTAAAAATTGCATAATTCTGACCATGCAACTTCATAACTGAGTCCACAGATTGTTTTCCCACTTTCTTCAACACATCAAAAAACTTCAGTTCATCAAGATTTAATTGCAGGTGAGACAAATGTTCGATGAACGACGACAGACAACGGTGAAGGGAATCGATAGGAGTTATCCCTTGGAGCCACTGGAGAATAAAGCCCGAAAAACTATCGGACCCACCAGCCAGAGAAATGGCACTACAGTTACTAACAGGCACTCTGTCACTGTTAAACGTACAATACGTGCTGATACCAATGGCAATGTCAATAGTATCTCATCAAAGCCAGCTATCAATTACCATGAGGATGTGACACGCGAGACATTTGGCCCGAAACTTGTGCATCGAGAGGAAGATATTGAAGAATTTTATAACGAGAATGACTTGTACAATCAGAATATTTCAGAGGTTCATTCTTACAAATTTTTATTATCAATTTAGTCCCCTCCTCCTCCCCCTCTCCCGACTCTCACCACCCAGCCCCCCTCTCACCACCCCCATCTTCCCTCTCACCCCCCCATCTCCCCTCTCACCACCCCCATCTCCCCTCTCGCCACCCCCATCTCGCCACCCCCATCTCCCCACCCCCATCTCCCCTCTCACCCCCCCCCCCCCCCCCCCTATCAACTTCACTAATAACATTCCCATTTTGACCGTTCCAATATTTATGATTAATCCATTATGTCAATGAGAATTCCCCATCACTTTCAATCAATCTCCTCTCGCTGTAAGAGGCTCCTAAACGATGATCATTTAAATGCAACCCAAAATTTATTTAAAGGCCAACAACCACGGCACTGACCGAGGAAGATCAATCGACCGCGCCAAACCGGCAAAAGGTGAAGTGCTGATAGTTGCCGGCACTGGACCAAGGTAACTATTCCCCCCCACTATATCTACCCGTAAAAAAATTCCTAACTTTAAACTCATTAACTGGCTTGAAGCATCAAAATTGACCAATGATAAAAAATTAAATCATCTCTAACTTCCGGGGTATTTCAGTTGGTTCATTGAGTGTTTCAGTATTAATAAAATCCATGAACTGGGAAGACCGAGTCATCAATTACATCCATAAATAAATCAAAGTTGTGAACAATTGTCGCTAACAGCGCCGAAGCGTGTGAATAATAATAAGTATGCGGTAAATTGAAGTTTTAACATCGTTGGAAAATGTTATCCTCTAACGCGGCTTAACATTTATTTTAACATCGCAAGGGTCAGGCAGGTGAGCATTCATCATGGGGTTTATTCATTCATCTTCAAAATAAAATAAAAACGTACAAGGCATTGTATCATTTTACTTATTATCATAAAATGAATTGCTTATCACCGAAAGAAAACAGGAGTCTCGGCGTTATCGAAATATGATAAAAATCGAGCTTGGAAGATCGTCACCCGAATGGAGGAGATCTCGAGGCTCTCCCGAGGGAGGCCGCCGAAGTCCAGGAAATGTGGAAAAAACGAGGGTCCGAAGTGTCTCTAGAAGCCCAGTGCATATGCACAATCCCATTTCTGGATACTGCAAGATCAATGAGAGTAAAAAAAATATATGGCAGTCTCCTGTATCGAGGACAATCGACACCAGCGGGGAAGCAATTTTTAACAAATCAGAAGGCGGGCGAGCCTGCAAAACTTCCCGAGCATCCAGTCCCAGCTCTCGAGAGAAATCTACTGACGACAGGAAAAATTCTCCTGTGCCACCAAAAAATCGGAGCAGAAGCCCACAGATCTCTGTGCCATCAAACGATCTAAAAAAGAGTAAAGATTCGGAAGGAGTGCAGAGCTCCACTCATCGCGACGGATCTCCCAAACTCGATGGTACCGATTGTAAGGTGAATCCAAGGAACAGAGATGTGAGCCCCCTATGTCCCCGACCATACAAACTCAATTCCCAGGGTAATGACAGTGGCTATCCCAGGCGGAAATCTGAGTTTGAAAAGTCGCGGATTTTCCGGAAGCTGCAGGAAGAGCTCGACCGCGAGTCACCGGAGCACAATGTCAGACCATTCAGTCGAGAAAAAAGTCCAAGTCCACCGAAGTACAACGACTCATTCTTGAGAATTCGAGATTATCCAAGAAGATCTTCGGACTTTGAAAAGTCCGATACATTCAAAAAGCTCCAGACCTCCTTGGCTGACAAAAAAATAAGTGATCGCGCTTTCAGAAGTGGAACGCCACCATCCATCGTTGAGGCTTCCTACAACAGGCTGCGAACTGTGCCGCCTGATGGGAAAAAATACGCTACGACTTTTAATAGATTGCAGGAGGATCTTGATAGAACTTCACCAGAGTCCAGATCATCAATGCCTATCGACACTTGCAATGACTATTCAAAGAGAAAGAAGAAAGAATCTGAGAAATCGAGAATTTTCAAGAAACTGCAAATGGAGCTGTCAAGCTCTCCAGAACCTACAGATGAGCAAACCCATAGAACCCTTTCACCCACTAGAATCACCATAAGAGGGGACCAATTGGAAATATCGAATAACTTCAAAATGGCTCACCCACCTTTGGGAAGTGCGATATCGACGAAAATCGAGGATCATTCAGTTTTTGGTGAGGAAAAAAAATCCACAGGAAAATCTACTCTGGAGGATATCGATGACGATCTACCTCGAGGGATTATCCTCGGAGACGTCTCCCATAAAGTAGTGAAGAAGGACAAGCCCACGGGCGACGAAAACATTTCCAACAGATCCAAAAATGGAATAGATAACAGGATATACGAGCGCACAGACTCAGTAGAATCTGCTCTCCAAAAATTCGATTCGATCAATAACATGTCGGTCGATGAAAACTCGGGTCCAAGAGTGAAGAAACCTAGTTCCAACTCTAGAAGATCGAGCCTTCATGCAGCAACGGAGTCATGGATGATGAAAACGCGATCGGCTAATCAACACAAACCTGGCTCGACCCCAGCCAACGCTTCAAAAACTGAGAATAAAACGAGGAGGAAGAGCACGAAGGGCTCTAAGCAACTCAAAGCCGCGAAAGAAGTGCTAAAGAGTCCTTCTGCATCCTGTAAAAAACGCCTTTTTACTGACTTTGAGTCAGACACTGCATCGAAGGATAACGAGGGGAGTACCAGTACCATCACCATATCGACTTTTGAGGATCGACTCGACGAACCAGTCAAAACTTTGAGATCTTTTGAGAGCACACTCGAGGAACCGGGTGAAATACTAAGATCGGTTGAGCAAAATGTCGAAGAACCATCGAAAATCTCGACATCTTCTGAGGACGAATCAGTCAAATTGTTAAAATCTTCTAAAGACATTCGTAACGCGATGACTCGGACGACCCAGTTCATGGACGATAAAATCAATAAATCAACTGACAATGTAATTACTCCAAAAGTTACAATAAGAATTATATCGCCAAATACCGCTCGGCGTGCTGGATATATCAAGCACTGTGTAGAGTTTGGAGTTTCTAAATGTGAAGATTGGTCAGAGATAAACGTCAAACCTGCTCGTAGGATTGAGAAAACTCCAAGTCCAGATGATCCAAGCCGCAGGATTATCTCTAATGAGACCAAGAATGTCAGGCGAAACAATTCCAACATTACGCTCACGGTAAGATTAATTTTTTTTATTCCCGAGATTACTATTGATATTATTATTATTATCCTAGAATGAGGTCACTGGATGGTCTTAGAGGGTTCCTCCACCTCGAAGCCCATCATTGCACAACATCGAAAGCGTTAAAATTTTAGACTACATAAACAAAAATGATTAACAAAAAAAATCAAAAGTTTGCCTACAATTTTTTCCTAAATGTCTTTATTTGTAGCCAACGTCTAGGAATTCAATAAAGAAAAAAGGACCTGAAAATAGTCAGTCCGTGGATGTCGTAGATAGCTGCAAAGAAGATCGAGCAAGAATTACCACTGATAATCCTACAAAAGACAATTTAGCATTTGTAATTGACTTGGCGGAGGATACACATTCCAAAGCCAGTTCGCATACAAAAAAAGCGTCAAATGACAGACAATTATCTGAAGTAAGTTACACTTTCAAAGAAAAACGAAACACACGACATCGAGCTAACGTTTTCTCAATATTTCGATCTATTTTAACAGAAAATCTCATCATGTGAGTCAAGACAAAAAGGATCAAGTGTACGGCCGGCTTCTGCTTTATCAACAAACTCAAGTTGTACAACTCAAGGGGGTAATTCTGCTGTTTCTAAAAACAGAATGGCTGCTAAAACACGAGGAGTAACTTCCGGTAACCGAACACCAAGTGCTACTAAGGCCAACAACCCGTCTCTTAGCAATGCGTATGTTTCTCAACACAATCTACCAAAACATGGCCCTCATAAGACTGCTGCATACAATTATATGTTATCATACTCAATACATAATCAAGTTGCAGCAACTTAGAAAAGGACTCATGGCTTTCCCTATAAAACTATAATTAAAAATAATTCTGCATTACACTTTACACTTAATTTCAGGGATTCTGGACTGCCTGGATGCAAAATCTGTGGTCGTCGATTCACACCCGATCGCCTTTCCCTCCACGAACAAATATGTGTAAAAGCTACCCAAAAGAAGCGAAAAACGTTTGATCCAGTTATCCAAAGGACTAAAGGCACTGAATTAGAGCCTTTTGTCAAGAAAATATCAAAAAAAGGAAGTGATGTAAGTATGTTACGCCCATAAACTTGAAAATCTAGGAACTAGGGATTATCGTAGATTTTTCGTCCGTTCTTTCACTATACGACATTTTGTTATATATTTTATATTTACAGAATTGTAAAGAAAAATTATACAGGAAAATTATAAAGAAAAAATATACAGAAAAATTATAACGACAAATGATAAAGAAAAAGTATAAAGAAAAATTATAAAGAAAGAGATATTGGAAATTCGAGGAAGTTGTCAGAAAAAAATAGGAAAATTCTTAACCCTTGATACTAGATTGTAACTAATTAAACGAACGGTTTTTTGCAGAAAAAGAGTAAAAAGCCCGAAGGAAAGTCAAATTGGCGTCGTAAACACGAGGACTTCATAAATGCAATAAGATCAGCGAAACAGATGCAAGCGCACTTGGCTGCAGGTGGTAAATTGAGTGACTTGCCACCCCCACCCGCCAGTGATACCAGTGATTACATTCAATGCCCACACTGTGGTAGAAAATTTAATCAAGCTGCTGCTGAACGTCACATACCAAAGTGTCAACACATGTTGCACAATAAACCCAATCCACGTGCCCCACCTAAAGCCAAACGTTAGCCATCCCGGACTAAGTGCCTCATAGAAATCAAATAATGTTAACATTTGTTATTGAATCAACAAATTCGACAGAAACAAAAAAAAAACAAAATGTGTAGGAAGAACCATGTTGTTTAGTGCAAATTTGCCGCAGTTTATAATATTTGGATGGGTTCAAAATCTGCTATTAATAGTTGTCATATGATCGCGTTCAGATAACTCTGTCTTATTATGTTATTCTTTTATTACACAGGTATATATGAGATAATCTAATATGATCGCAATAATGTAACACGTTTTGTTTGTGCATATTTTCGACAAAAATCTCTTACGTCACGATTTCTACGGCTCTGTCAATTTTGTCTATATGATAATTTCCTTCCGGAACTACCTGAAAATTCTGACGAAATCTGTCCACTTTGTCATTTCTTTTTATTATTTCCACTTTACACTTTTTGACAAAGTATGACACAATGCTCACGAGGGATAGAGTAACAAGAAACAAATAAATAATAACAATGAGGAGAACCAGATTAATGTGCACTAATAGTCTTTGCTAGGTCGGTTCATTTCTTTTTTTGCTGAGTTTTCGATGAATCAATTAACCTTGCGCAATAACTGACTGGAAATTTAAGAAGATTCCTCCATGCGAGGAATTCAGATTGAGATTGTACTAATGTAAATAAAAAAATGGGAACAATAAAATTAATATTAAAAATGTTTTTTTTCCTGTGATTTTTATCATTGGTAACTTCCCGGAGTTACTTGCACGCAATATACTTTTTCATCATACTGTTCGTAAAATCCCGTTTTACAGACGCTTCGGCCATTCCTGACGAAAATATCAATGATTGATGAGTTATATGAGCACTATTTACCAAAACTAGTTCAGCCTATCCTTCCTTTTCTGATTTCGAGCTCGATTCCGATAATCGATTTATTTTCTTGATTGAAACTCTCATATATATATATAAGAAAGAGATAGAGACAACAATGATCAACAGAACGGTTGCGCGCGTATTTCATCGTGACAGACTTCGAGATAATCGATATATATCGCACATTGTCCTTTTTAGAATAGGAACAAGGATTCAAAAACCTCAAACTTTGTATCCGATTCAAGAAAGCGCATGCGCACAAATGAACATCGTACGAGTCGAAATATCTCGATAATAGTGACATGATTTATTTTTCAATCGTCATTCAATTATTGCTTGATCATATTAGTCAGATAACATCGTGAAGTTGGTTGGTAATCGCACCTGCATCGATAAACATCGATATTTGGGATATCGATTCGGGTTTAGTTTTCAAAAGTATGACAATTGTTCAAGTTGTTATAGCTTATGTAGTTATTGAGAATTATATACACAGAATATTTTTTGACGTTCTGTTAATTTATTAAGTTTCGAGTATTTTATATATTCTGTCCCGTGTTGACAAATTTTATATATACGCGATAATTACAGAAAAAAACAAAAGATGCTTGGACCAAATTGGAAAATTGAAGGCTCCCATTTTTTCTGAATCAATGATTAACAGTATCTTCAACTTCGGGAAATATATTGTTACTTCAAATATCAAATTGTAATTCAGCGGGCGAAGGGCTCATGCGGGTAATATTTAACTCGATATACTACACAGGGAAAAGGAAAAGTTGGAATGACTCTACCGCATTTGAGAAGAATATACAAAATCCCTTCAGGATTGTTTGAGGCGATTCGAACTAGTTACAAGTTTGTAACTGGTAATAAGCTAATTGACCTGTAAAGCATCGGATACAGTGAGGGCTTACCTGGATTGGAAATTGGAAAAACCACTGCTCGTTGTCAAAGTTCCAGGCCATAGTGTTGGAGGAAGCATATATAGTCAATGTAGGCAATTTCCATGTCGAGCCTTTAAAACAAAGATGAGTATAAGTACATCTCCAATTCAGGCTATAGAAAAAAACTATTCTTTATGTCTAATCTAAGAATTTCTGTATATAACAATCGGTGTATTTTGCAAACATGCCTCCGAATGTTCAGAACAAAAGTGCAGTATTTGATGATGCAGTGAAAATCAAACTATAGTGGCACTTGCATATATGCAGTTTTTCTCAGTAATTTCAACGTTCGAAAAAGGTCAGCAATATTGCGAAATAATCTTTACCTGTAGAATAATAGTAGATCTGCAATAAATGTTCGTATCGAAATTCTTTTGAGAGGAATTTTGCGGGAGCATAGAAGGAGACTGCGCGTACTGACTGCGCGTACTGTTTTCCCGCCAACATTGCGCGGGAAATCGAAAATACAGGCAGCGCCATCTACTGCTCTTTTCCGCCATAACCGATCAAATTTCAAAGTTGTTTACATAGTTGAAGCAACTTGCATCTCCCAAAAAACGAAATGAGTTAATAACAGAAAATATTAACTATATAAGTCGAGTGTAATAGACATTAATTATTCAAAAATTCTCCATTTGAAACTAAATATTCGCGCTCCTGACCTTGCGGGGGGAAATAAAAATAAGGTTAGAATCTGGTAAACAAATAAATTATTCGAATGTGTATATTCGAAAACAATCAATAATATCAATTGCAATAACTTTTCACATTTTTTACGCATTTATTATTTATGAAATTATTTTTTATTTTTTTCCTGTTAGACGACATTAGGGTAAAATGGAGGACGCAGACTTTCTGGGCTTCACAAAACAAACTGCTATGATCTTGGAGGGTCTGAACGCTAAAGACCTGATTCCAGAATTCAAAAAACGAAATATTCCAACTGATGCGCTTCCGCAGTTATCAAAAAATGATCTATTAATGCTTGGAGCTACTGAGGAGTTAGCTGAAAAATTTCGACAACAATTGAAACTCAAAGTTACGGGAATCCAGTCTGTTGAAGACACTGATCAAGAGAGGTACAATTGAAATGAGCTTTTTCAAATTATGAAGAGGGCATAATGAACTCAGTGAATGGGAATTTTTGTTCGTAGGATAAGGAACTTGATGGATATACTGAAGAGCGGGAGACAGCAGTTATATTTAATCGACACATTTTTATTGTATTCAATTCGCAAACTGATGGAATCTTCAGCTGATTATTTAATTGATAGAAATAAAAATGAAACAGCTAGTCAAGCTCTCATTATGGCTGCTAACAGTACTCTGAGCGATTTGGCCCAACTCGAGCGGAACTATAAAGAATTGTCAGCGTCTATCAAAAAGGTCTGATTCGATTAATGAAAATAGTTTATTTCATGTACGAACATTTTTCTTTCAAAAAGTTATTCCCCCTATTGCAACATTTCATAAATATTTTTTTTCCACTACTGCAGAAGTTTTGATTTTTCGGAAAGTTCTGACATCTGATAGAATTCATTGGAATTTTTCGAATTCCAAAAATTTTTTAAGTTTTTCTCATTCCTGGGTTCGTTGGAACTGTTGTAATGATCGAATTTTTTAGTTACTCTATTCGTTAAAGATATTGAGAGACCCTTTGAACCAGAAATTTGAATTGGCAGAAATTATCATTTGGAAAAGCTTTGGGAGAGATTTTCAACCCTATAACTCTGATATTGTGAGTAACTAGTAAGTAAATTTAGCTATTGAATATGTTGCCCTTAAATTTTTGTTAAGTGATTTTTATTTTTTCTAAAATTGACAATGTTTAAAACTTGCTTTTGCATTTCACAATTTTTAATTTGATGCATTTTCATTGTTTTAACAGGGACCAATTATGAAATCTTCTAGACTGATTAAGAATTCATCCTTAGCTGGTATAGCTGTATTGGCAAGTTTTATATTCTCTTGGAAACTATACAAGATGTTTCCATAAAAATTCAAAATTGGAGCTACATTTCAAACGTCTTGTAACCATATAATACAACGAAACAGAAATAGAAAACCACAAATATGGAAATATTTACAGCTAAAAGAAGCTGTTCATTTTGATTAAACTACAACTTTTTGAAAATTCCTATAATGTGTTTGTTCACTGGAGAATCAGGGTTTCGGTCCCCTCTTTGCGTACGACAATTCCATCTCGTTTCTTACTCTCCCGAATATGATGCAATTTGCTCTCAAATATTCTGAAAAAAAAAATCAATATTAACTCATTAACTCACCATTATTTGACTTGGAATTTTCTAACGCAACTTACTGGATTAGATAATTCCATTGTTGTGTCTGGAATTCATTCTGTTCCACATACTCTCGTACAGTTTTTTCCTCCTCTTTCAGTTGTTTACTTTTTTTTTCCTCACCAACAATTGATTCTTTCAACTTATCTCTGAAGGATGGGCCACTGCTATGGCTAGCATATAACTGTCAAATAAATTTTCATCGAAATTAACATGTCATATCTTGCTGTAAAATAACAAATAAGTGGAATAGTTCGTATACAAATTTATGAGTTCCCTCATAATATATAATAAGATAACATAATAAGATAACTGTTACGACCATAATTACTTCTTCATACTGCACTGAGTGATCGATAATGTGAGTAATTACTATTAATTTTTTTCCCTCATGATTTCCTTATCAGAGATATATCTTTGTTGATATTTAGTTTATACAAGAAAGGCCCGTCTCCATTGCAAAACCATTATTTAAATATAAATCAGAGTATTACCCACCCGCATTTCTTGCTGAGTTCTCTCTTGCGCCAATCGGAGTTTGGTAATTTCACTTCTCAATTTTATCAGTTCCGCATTGTCCTTATAAATGATAAAAAACAATTATTGTACACAGTGACATATTTAAAAAGATCTAGGTATTAAATCACTTTGTCAAAATTCTCCTGCAGGGTTTTAAGTTGTTCAGTCAAATTAGAAAGTGTTCCCTTTACACTGGCTTCCACAGACTCATGGCTTCGCTCGGCACCTCGATATCTTTCATCTATGTTTTGTCCTTTTATTCTCAATGGCTGTAGTTCTATTCAACAAATATAAAACATGTTGAGTAGGTAGAAAATTTTCTTATAGTCTCATGCAATTGACCACAGTTACAAATACTCTAAATCTGATTTAATCACTGTTACGCAGTGATTAAATCAGTGCTACGCAGAAAAGAATTCCAAGAACAGTAACGAAAAATCTCTTGAAATTTATTATCTTGTTAATTAACGATTCCCACAGTTTCAAACACATTAGTCAGAAACTACGGCAGGGTATCATTTATACACAAAATAATTGCACAGCTCTATATTCGTACACTAATTTAAAACTTCAAAAACATATACGTGAGAAAGTAATTCTCACGATTTTATCTTACTTCTTGAAGTTTTCTTTGCGTTTTAGTTTTCAACTTCGTTATAACCCGCTATCATTGACGAACGACCTAGGTTTACTCATGGATTTTTTCTGTGTATGTCTTGATGAAAAAATAAGGAGAAAAGGAATACTAGACCAGAATATTATATCATGAAAATCATTAGTGACATTGCATTTCCGGTAGGAGCATATCAGAAACATTTTCATATAATGGATCCAATGTCCTATAAAAACAATATCCCCGGCGCTTCACTCGAGGATATCAAACGATGCTCTCACTCGACTCCTAGTTCAGTCTTCGTTGACGGTATGAATTTCGGGATTTGCAATAAATTCGACGACTAATCGAGGCTTTAACCCGGGGATACAAATGACTGACAATAATCTTAGGAGTTGTTTTGAGTGCCATCGAAGTCCATTAACACCAGTGACCATGAAACGGGTGAAGCGCCAGGGATCACGCAAAAAATAATTATTCTTAGTTACCGTTTAATAAGGGTACTAATTGCGCTTTAAAGCTCATAACTTTTCTCCTCAATTCATTATTGATTTGCCCAGCTGTATGCTCAGCATAACCATCCGGCAAACTGTTCTCATTATCCAATTCTTCCCTCGCATCTTCCCTCGTTTCAACTTTCCCCAGCTTCGCCTCAAGTATTGTCAAAGTTCTGCTCAACACTCCAGCCTCAGCCCTGAGCCCTCCGAGCTCGGCTCTGCACTTCTTATAAAGGACACTTTTAGTTTTCAATCTGGTTACATATCTCTTTAATTCCTCCCCTTTGGGCACCGAATCCTGACCCAGTCGTTTGCATTTTTCTCGCTTCTCTTCGAGCTTATTTATCAATTCTTCTAGATTTTGATCAGACTTCTCAAGGCGCTCTAACGTGTTTCGTTTAACACCGGCAATAGCTGCTGCTTGTTGTCGGAAAGGGGCCATTTGATCCATACCACTTTCACTTACTTTGGTTTCAGCAAGTACCTGCAAAACAAATGACGATCAATATTACTGTATACATGGGCAAAATTCTTGCGTAATTAAAATGGATTCCTCCAAATGAATGTATCTATCATCAGAGTTTCGTCATCACAGCACAGAATGCTAATTGATGGGTTATATGTCTGCTGCAGTACCTGGACCTCCCTAGCAACAACATCGAGCTTTTGTCGTAGTTTTATTATGTCATCTGGGCCTACATAAGTATTGCCCACAGCATTTAATGCATCAACGCGTGACTTAAGCGTGGCAATTTCAGCCGGCAATCTCTCATTCTTCACTGCTGCCAGGAGCATCACTTCCTCGGACAGACGTTGCTCTAAAACTTGAGGCGAAAGTTCCACACCTGCCTCCTCAAGTAGACGAAGTTTTCTTTCTGCACGTTCCAACGACACGTGAAGCGTGGCAATTGCTTCCTTCTCTTGTACCCTCTGAAGTGATAATTCATGATCTCTGTCGCGCTCCAATCGCAGTTCATTGGCCAATTTTAGAAGATGCGAATTTGATTCTGTACGGACTTTTATCTTTTCCAGACGATCAATTATCACTTGACGCTCCTTCTCCATTGCTTTGAGATCGGCCTTCAATTCAGCAGCTGCTTCACCACTTTTTCTACCCGTTTCACGCTCCTTGTGGACCATCTTGAAGTCTTCGACGAGATTTTCGTAGCGGTCATACAGGGCGCCAGTTTCGCCATCTGCTAAATATTCTCCGGGAACTTCTACCTGGTATTTCCATAAATTTATAATTATAGTGTTATTGTATTACTAGACTGAAACAACCCAGCCGTAACAGGTAATACTGTACCTTTACTAAAAATTTTGATAAATATGCTCTTTGTTTTGCAACATCCTTGTTCACAAACAACCATTTTAGGACCTCGTAAATCGTTTCCTGATCACCTTTCACCAGTCTTTGCCTAATGAATTGCATAGTTTTATTCGTGAAATTGATATTTTAGTTGAAGAGTTTTACAATGTATAAATTCAATTGCAATGATTTACCTGAATAGAGCAGGTTCTTTGCTGGGTTGATACTTCAGTACTCGGAGGACTGTTAGGATTCTTACGGCCGTTTGCTCCAGGGTTTCATCCCTCATGTCAACATTGGGGGATTCAGTAACGACTGATAAAACATCACTTAATATCTGCAATTCAATTACATAATCGTTTAGCTGAGTAACATTCTTTTATCGAGAAATGCATTTTTACCTGTAATAACTCTCCAGCAAACACCGATTTAAACGAAATTAATGTGTAAATTTTCTTGAATATTTTATTTAACTCAGCAATTATAAATTTCAAATCGTCGTTCATCTTTCTGACGTTCTATTTACGGTGTTGTTAAATGTCAAGTAAATTAGATGACAGACAGTCCTTAATAATTCTATTTGTTTTGTTCTCGTTGTCATAGTATTTCAAACGAAAAGGATAAATAGAGAACGTCGTCCAATCAGGAGCCGACATCAGCCATGACGTCATATGTGCGCATGCGCATTGCATTTTAACCGCGACGGCCTGGCGGTTGGCAAAATGCGAGGGAAATTGTCTATAACAAGGATAACTGTGGCATGAGCGTTATTACGAATTACTTTGACACCATTTTGACTTGATTTAAACCCTTTTTGTCGGACTCGTCATCGAATTTGAAAACCCTGAATCTTCACAATATTGAGGAAAAATGTCTGGCATTTTCAATCTTTTCGGGGCTACCAATGCGGCTCCCATCAATCATCAACGAACTGGTAAATTTTTAGGTTATCTTTTTCATTTCATTAATTTAATTTCAGTTCTTTTTCCGTCTTACTGAATAATAGTGGCATAGCCTGGAAGATTTTCTTAAACATTTTCTGTTTTGTTCGGCTGTTCTTGAATAAGCAATATATTGTAAAATTTTCGTTTTTGCTGAATTCAAACTTACATGATATTGCTATGACAGATTTTATAGACTAGAAAAAAAAAATGTCGGGCAAAATATTCTAAATTTTTTATTACCTTGTTCTGACATATCTGACTGTGACACATTTTTTCAAATCTTGTAATACATGATCAGATTTATCCAGGACCGTTCTGAAGAAAAGCCTGATGATTCTCCAAAGTTGCAAAAAAAATCTCGAAACCTTAAGCGAAATGCAAATTCCAAAATCTAAAATTCTCATTTTCGTCTCTTGTCATATATCGAAAATTGTTGATTTTGCCTTGGAAAATAATCTGTGAACTAATGAACTTGTGGCTGATTTTAGGTTTTGGTGAGACTCCTGGCAGTTTTCCAATGAAAGCTAATGTCATGGGATCAGGTAGTGGGCGTCTAAAGCAGGAGAGTATTTCAAAGCCAAAGGGGCTTTCTCTTCGCTCCAAAAATGATTTAAACGTTTGCACTCCCTCCCAAAAAACTCCACTTTTGGCTAAGGCCAAGCTCAGTACTCTCGACTGTGCTATGCGGCCTTCTACACCTCGTCAAAAGGAGACAGTATCAAAGGTATCAATCCGGCTGACTTAATAGCTAATTCTCATTGACACACATTTTTATAATAGCCAAAATTTGTAGGAAAAAGGTCAATGGTAGAGCTCAATTAAACAGTTATGTCTTATTTTTTTCAGCTTCAGATTGTACGTGAGAAACAGCTGAAAAGTCTCTCCCCAACATCAAAATCGCCTTTCTTTAATTTCACAATTAGCCAGAAAGGTTCTGATGATATTCTTTTCAAGAAGCCAGTGACCCCCAAGAGGAAGGATAGAACTAGACGCCTCTATCCAGAACCAGAATGTCTTCCCAGAGACATGCCTGACAATGACTTCTGGGGTACGTTTAACTTGACAATTATTTTTCTCCAAATTTGAAAAGAATTTCAGCAGGACACAATATTTTGTTATTATTTCAGACCTAGACCTGGACAATGAAATATCTGAACTGAAGAAGAGTCTCAAGACAAAATCCGTTGTGCCATTTACTGATGAAGGCTTCGAATCAGATCCTGAATTAATACCAACACCACCCATGTCACCTGTGGAATGGGACCAAGGCAACAATACTTCCATAATGTCTGACCTTGTTTTGGAGGCCCCAGAGTGGCCATCACTCTCTGATAGCGATGATGATCTCTCACTAGAAGACATCATACAGTAAATTAATTATAGTATTTCGATTTACTCATTCCAACTCCATTGTACTTCAAAAGCTTTTAATTGCACCATTTAGAACTCTGAGCAAAATCGTTTTTACATAATTTATTGAATACTCATTAAACAAATTGATATAAAGTTACAATACCTGTTATTCCAATTCAGGAATTTAAATGACACCTTTGACAGGACTTGATGAAATAAAACATAACAATTTAGTCATTTAGTATTAAGGGTTCCTTTGCCGTCAGTATTTCATTGAAAATTTAATTATTAAGGAAATATTGTTACTATCTGTATTACTGTATACTTAAATTGTGCCTGAACTCATTTCGATAAAAATAAGTCAAGTAATTCCGAGTGTGTACATTAATTTTCAAAAAATTGCCAAGTCGTTGTTTCCCTCATCCCCCATGGAACTAAATTCATTGCATTCTGTTAATGAGTTTTGTCATGAAATGTATCATTACCAGCTATCAAAAACTCTTATACATATCTGGCATAATTTACTACAAATTATCAGTATACGATTTTTGTAAACGACTTCGTCATCTGCCAGTTGGCTAACTCTGAAACAACTAAATCTGCCAAATATTTGTTTATAAATTATTTTCTATGAACACCTTTTTTTTACCAAGAAGTATTCACTAAAATATTTCCTTCTCCCTTTGACTTGCCAGTTACTCTCTATTATATCCTACTTTACCACTTGGCTACAGAATTGTCATAATTTTATGGGGATTACGAACAAGTATGTATCACATTATTTCTCTATTCTGTTTTTTTCATACTTTCTTTACAACAATGTGACCTGTTAATTTTTATGAGCAATGTTTATATGCCATGCATGATCTCTATATCTATATAGTGCTGCTCATGATATACTGAGCCCTATATATATATGTATAAGGTTTCGAGCCAAAAAGAGTTCGTCCATTCATAGGCCGCGCGAACATGTAAACAATTCGAGGCCCACATGAAAAAGGGAAATTTATGTCATTTACTGATTAGCCAATTAGTGATTGTCTTTTCTTCGCGTTTGTTTTTACAACTCGCCTGCTAATTGATTGCTCGATCAGCTGATACGTAAGTCATTTACGTTACCTCTATAACAAAATAGTTCTGAATTTCAAGGTTATGATGAACTAAATTTATTTGATTTTCATTTTTAGGGATTCATAAACATGTACTCGAAAATGGATCGTCCCGATGTTTTAAATATGCCACCGGAAGTGGCAAAATATTTATTTGAAAATGGGGCGACATTAATAATCACGGATGTTCCCAAAGGCACGGACTTTGGCATTGATTTGAAGTCATGGAATACGGGGGAAAATTTCAAAGGAATGAAAATGATACCTCCGGGTCTGCACTTTATTCACTACAGGTAATTTTCTGGAATATGTATATTCAACCACAAATTTGATTTTTGAAAATTTCGATTGTTCCTCACTGATATTCAATTCCAGTGCTGTCAATAAATTGGGCGAAATGTCTCCACGAGTGGGCTTTTTTCATACATTTAAGGAGAGGGAGTTGATAGTGAAGAAGTGGAACCAAATTGCCGAGGACCTTGATGTGCAAGGTGAGATAATGAAGACAATTTCATCTAAAAATCCTTTGCCCTAAATCTGCTGAATGTTCTTCGTCGCGTATGCGAAAAAATCCTATGGAAATCCAGTGCATAACATGTCCTGGAGGGACCTTA
The DNA here is from genome assembly GCA_026005395.1 of Asobara japonica. NCBI lineage: Eukaryota > Metazoa > Arthropoda > Insecta > Hymenoptera > Braconidae > Asobara > Asobara japonica. The sequence goes on from BQMI01000393.1 coordinate 3,172,366, forward strand.
ATTTGTTAATTAATGTTTCTGCATTTCTGAAAGGTGACATAATTCATACTGAACATTTCTCAGTTCGCTTACCATTCAGAATAACGAAACAATTATAAAGATCCCCTTAATCTAAATGTGTGTGCCAGCTTGAAAAAACCTGGCGCACCCACAAAAAAAAGGAAAAAAAGAGTTGAATTTTTTTTTTCATCGGAATAATTTTCTGAAAAACTAGAAGATTCGACCACTAATTGCTGATTTCACTTTTGCTGACATGGATCGCCGTAATTAATAATAGATAAATCCCCTTAAACTTTACAGACGTCGACGAAGATGTTGCGTCGAGATTCAAGCAGAATTTAAAAGATCTGGATAAATTTCTGGGCCCTTATGCTTATGATATGTGGAAACCTTGGAAAGAATTGACTAGTAAAATTGATAACGATTTGATGGCAAGATGTCGACCTCTCTGTGGGTAAGGTTTTTCTTTTCATTGAATCAAAATTGTAAGTTGAGATACTGAGATTCATTGAACTAGATCTCAATACCTTAGTATTCATGCTACATGTGTGTGTATCTCATGTCAAGTCGACCAATGATTGATCCTTACCGCTCTCAAAAATTCCGACGATCGTTGTACTAATTCGAAACAAAAATTTCGTGTTTTTCTGCATGACTTCCGGTCTGTTCAATCAATGTCAATAAATAAACAACTATTTTTTTCTACATTACTCTCATTTTTTTTTAATATCTTTATTCAATATTCAACATCAGATATGTGAGATCTGCATTGGAACTGGTCCACTGTGATGATGCATCTCGTCCAAGAGGTCCACAGGCTCGTAAACAAAGACGGCGGATGATGATGACGCTTGAAGAAAAAGAAGATCTCCTACTGCCAGACATGAAACCCCTACCAGGAACAGAGTTAAGGTTAACTCCATTACCAGATAAATATTATCCCGATGATGCAACACCCACCGAAATTACTCAGCATTCATTAGACTCGAGTTACGCACTCAATTGTCTCATAAGGACGCTCAGAGAGTAAGTGTCCGAGTTATTAGATAAGTCAATATTCATACTTCGATCAAAAAAGTACTCCAACTGCCCTGACCAAACAAATACGTGATTGTCTTATAAATACGTGATTTTCTCTCTAGACCAATGGAAATAATAGGTGAACTTCAGCTATCGTTCGTGTGTTTTCTTATTGGCCAAAGTTGGGATGCATTTGAACATTGGAAAAAACTTATTTCTCTCATTTGTCGAGCTGATAAAACCATTCCAGGACGTCGGGCCGTATACGTTGAATTTTTACGCACACTCGAAATACAATTGACACATGTTCCCGAGGATCTTCTCTGTGACATTGTATCGAGTAATAATTTCGTCTATCATCATCTACGCATTATTTTTCTTAACATTGAATTGAATCCGGAAGTCGATGGAAGACTTAAGTCCGAAGCTGTGCGACTCAGGACGAGATTGACCAACAAATTTTCCTGGGATTTTGAGCAATTGCAAGATGAAGATGAAGATGATGCGCCTGTCATTGTTAGCACAGAATGAATTCATTGAGAGCTCGCAAACTCAGCAAGAAAACTACTTGGCGATGGGAAAAACCGCAATCCATGACTTTGTAATCCATTGGATAAAATGGCGTGGAAAAAAAATACATTGAGAAAAATTGCTCCATTTACGCTCAAAGCATGGCGTAAGTTGAGAATAATTTTAAGAACAAGCTGGACTTATGTTTCGATTCAATGTATCTTGACAACATGACAGCGAAAGTCCATTTTTCTACTATCTATTATTTTTCAAGAAAATATTTCATTGGAAATCCATTAAAGAAACAGTGTCTCGATATATTCCAGATTCAGGCGAACCTTTCGACTTGGATCGTGTCAAGGGCGAAATGTGCTCCCATTGAATTCTGTAAATGAAAGATACCATCAAACGATTAATTACTATAACCAAACTAAATCACATGGATAAGATATTTTTTATTGATTACATTAAGAGTTCTTTGAAGGGCTCCAGTTCTGCGTGGTTTCTTCATCATTGAAATGATGTATGGATCGAGAGTTGCCTAGTCAATAAACAGACAAGAAAATGAATCGATAAATAAAAATTGTTATGGTAGAAACACAAAAGATCTTATTGTATATTTATTTCATCTTAGTGGTCGAATAACTAGTACGGAATACGGAACTTATGTGGACGCTTACGAGGGCCTGCACGATTGTTTACTTTTTTAGAATACAAATTTAACGCGTCAAAAAATTCCATAATTTACATACTTAATTCTGATTATAAAAAATGTACATACTGATTCTGTTACTTTAGGTAGTCTCCTAATGTCATCAACACCTCCAAAAAAATCTACAAATTCAGATCTACCAGATCGTAATGGCATGCTATCGATCTGAATCATCAACATAACACAAACGGTTAGAAATCCAAATACGATGGACCCCATGTTTGCTTCAACTGTATCAAGAGCCAGAAACCCATGTGCTTTTATAAAGGCCCGGTTAAATAAAATTCACCTTGTCATTGCTCTACGCGATCAATGACATTCGGGTGGAACCACTTGATTTTGTTAGTATCGCTCATTTCGTAAATTGAACTTGACACTTATAATCTTAGTCATCACATCTAATCAGAAAATTCTATTAGATGAGGCAATTATATGGTCCAACGAAATCGGAGGCACTTTAAAGACAATAATAAACTACATCTTTTGTCAAGATCTAGAACGATGATGTCGATTTTATCAGAAAATTACAAACAAAACGAATTTGGATAAAAAACACAAAGGTAGTGAAATGCTGTATTTTTATAAAATTGCCTAACAAGATTTTTAATTGAGCGGAGGGAGGCGAAAGAGTCCAGTGCTTTCTGAATGACGGTGAATTTGTTATGTGTATATCTATTGCTTTTTTGTTATTGCAGGGAGAGTTTGGATTTTCTAAAGCAGGTTTACCCAATGGGGAGGAAAACAAGGGTAGATGATGTGATGGAGATTCGGAAAGAGTACCAAAGTGGTTTATGAAACAGATATTGTTTGGTAGGCGGTCAACAGTGCTGGGAGTGTTTGAGGTGTGAGGATAGTGTGTTGGAACATCCGGAAAGAGCGAGACCTCTTGCCTCGTCAAGGAGTTGGTAGAAATTGTACCTGATTAGTTTAGCTTAGCGGAGGTTCAAGAAGTCTCTTTCGCATTGTAATCGCCATAATTATTGGAGGATGAAGAGATAATAGATGACTCAACAGGTTTGTACCTAGTGAGGGGTAGATTCTTGTTTTATTGTCTACTTGGATCTCAACTCCCACGTATTCAGTGAGCGACAGCAGATCGTGCGGAAGAACTTTGAATTCCAGGTGCTTATGCATAGAGGCAACCACGCTACAGGCCGTATCAGCCGTTCTGTCTCTCCTGATCAGCGAGAAGTATGGCATATTGAATTTTCTAACTTCTTTAAGTTCCGTTCTGAATATAAAATGAGCATAATTCCAATTTTATGGACAATATGTATGAGTTCATCTCAATTTGGTTTGAAAGCAAAAATATTTAATGCTGTATTAAATAGACATGTATATGTTTAGCTGTAGGTTGATGTCTGTGGGTTGAGCGGCTGGTACCCAGTGTTTTATTCTTTGAGGTTCCGCAGTTGCGAAAAAGGAAGAGTAGGTCTCATATTTGCCATTGCCAATGGACTCCAATAGGAAATTGCACGAGGGCTCATTTTGCCACTCCTGTTTAGAGTCAGAGGAAGTTTGATATTTTTTAAGCTCTAACATTAGGGCCTGAACTTTTACTCATCTTGTTACCAATACACTGTACTACGAACACTTTACGTAGTACATTATAGCTTCTGACAGATCGTGTAATCCCTTATCATAATTTTAAAACGAATCTGTCATAGTCGGTCATTTCGCTCATGGATATGGGGTCATCATGTGATGTCATATTTTGTCACAAAATGCATATGAAAAAATTTAAAAACCTGTCATAATCCGGCATGGCAGATTTTTACATTTTGCGCTTATTTAAAACGACCCAACATGATCTTTCATAGAGGTTCATTGTATACTTGAGATTTGTAAACAAAAAAGGCATTTTATTACGCCGTGAAAAAACCTTGCTCGAGTGCATTAGAGGCGTGCCTAATTGGGCAAGAATTGTTTTTCGAATTGTATGACGGGCGGGAAATTTCTCATGAAGTAGCCGTCTCTGCCGACATTGGTTGTCTGTGGTTTCCTGTTTATTATCATGCAAAATCCTGTGCCGCGCAGGTTCATATGGGGATGTCCACGTCAAAATACGGGACCATTTGCGTGAATATAGTTTGGAAGATTAACGTTTTTCTCTTCACCACGTACATGTAAAAAATGTTAAATGATTTCGTTGATCTGTTCTAGCAATGTTATTTCACATACACGTACATGCTATCAAGATTACGGCGGTATAGATATATATATCATTACTGGCAGAATCAACCCAGATGGTCCCTTTTCGCGTGGACGCCCACATATATCTTCGATGGATCGGAGGCATTATAGATAGTGGAAAAAAGCATATGTTAGTAGAGTGCATGATATTTCCACAAAAAATTTTGACAATCCATTTTCGAATTTTGCGAACCAACTGCATTAAAGTAGATTTTCTCCTATCTTATGTCTTAAAACCTATTTTTAAAACATTTCCCGCTTTATATACAACTGAATTTATTAATTGTGTCAAAAACAAAAAATAAGTTTACCGAAAAAAATTATAAAGATTGCACATCATCTGATTAATTAAATAACGGCGTTCACTAAATGGAAAAAAAAGTATGACTTTAGCATTATTATTGAACACAGGAGAATAATTTCATTTGTTATTTCGTATAATTGTATTTCGTGTCAAATGTGGATTATCATATCATAAATGACTTGCAAATTATTTGATAAGGAAGTTGTACTATACAATTTTGTCTGTGTTAACAGACATGCACATTTCAAAATTATCAAACGGAATAAAAACAATTTCTTAATTGTCTCAATTCATTAGACAGACGTCAAGTGGAACTTGATTTAAACAAGATGACAAACAATCGTTATAGGACTTTGACCTGTTTGGTGGTGAAGCTGCGTATGTGAGAATGAGTATATAGAAATTATGCTCATCTGATTCGTTGGTATATCAACGGGTAAAAAGTGGGGGCTGGGGTCAGGTGCAAAGTCTATTCCCTTAATCTTGCAATTCCGTTAGTGTATCCACTACTTGCTGCTGACAAATCTTGAATCAACAAGTGCTGTATTTTCAGCAGAGTTCTTCCCATCGTTACAGGTTTAAATCAACCTAATCAATATGTCTGTTGTTCCAAAAGGTAATTATAGGTTGTTATTTTTTTAAAAATATGGGACTACCAACTTGTGTGTAACTATGTGACTGATGCAAATGTAAATGGGAATAAGAAAACATTCCAAATACTATGTTTTTCTCGCTCTTTTAGGGCCGGCAATCAATAGATAAATGTTGAATGATTAAGTTAACGTCAATATGAAATTGAGATTTAAATTTCAGTTATATGAAATTAAAAAAAAAATTACAGTTATACATGAATAAAATTGAATAATGCCGCATTATAATATTAGCAAATAAAATTTATTCAATTTCATTGGAAATGATGTTTTAGTTTAGATGCGCATCTGTGGTTTGTTATACACTTAACCTCGTGTATCATGAATATATATATATATATGTATATTTTATACCAATATTCAATGGAGAGTATTAAAATATATGCGATATAAAAATGCTTCCAGTGGGTTCATTACTAAAACGTGTTATATCCAATCTGTTATCAAGTATGGGGAGACACTCGTTTCTAATTCACAGGGTAGCACAATGTTCGATTTTTAAAACCACTGTGTAAACAGTTAACAGATTGTTTTTTCTCTCATTGCAGGGATTTATTTTGTTGCGGCTAAACGAACCCCATTTGGAAAAATGGGGGGAATGTTTGTCAACAAAAGTGCAACGGATCTCTCAGCTGTGGCTGCAATAAGTGCAATCAAGGCATCAGGCCTTAAACCGGAACAAATTGACCATGTTGTATTCGGAAATGTGTTATTGGTATGTCAGTCATCAATCACTTCCTGAATTTTTCCAGGTCACAAATATACTCAAGTATACTCAATCTGACCATGTGACCATCTGGATAGTAGTCTGCTTTCCTGCTTTATTGCACTGCAAATTTGTCTTATATAAACACTCATTTTTATTTCAGTCGAGCTCCTCAGACGGAGGATTCTTACCACGACATGTTTTATTGCACTCTGGAATTCCACTGGACAAGCCAGCACTTGGAGTTAATAGATTGTGTGGTTCTGGATTTCAATCTATAATTAATGCTGCACAGGTGATAAATTCCAAAATTTCCATCCCAAAGTTTCATCGCGATTACAAAATTACTTTTTTCTTCTTTTTTTTTCTGTTCAGTTACTGAGCTGCTGATGCATTCAATGAACTTTCATGTAGTTTCGGATTATACATCGTCCTTTCGTTGATATTTTTCTAAACTGTCCAATACATTTTGAATGCAATGTTGAATTAAAGTAGTCGTATTAATCATTAATCTAAAATTGATCGTAAAAATTACATATTTTCATTTACTACTTCCAGTAGAACATTATGCTGTAACTTCCCCAAGTATATTTTTTTTAATCAATGAAATCATTGCAGAGCATACACAGCGGAGAGTCATCAATAGTTATGGCTGGTGGTGTTGAAAATATGAGCCAAGCCCCATTTGTAGTAAGAAACATACGTTTTGGAACGGCATTGGGGCAAAAATATGAATTTGAAGACGTTTTATGGACAGGTCTTACAGATACCTATTGTGGTCTTCCAATGGGCTTAACAGCTGAAAAATTAGGTAGCAAGTATGGTGTTACGAGGGAAGAGGTTGACAAATTTGCATTGAGAAGTCATCAAAATTGGAAAACAGGTAATCATTCTTAATCATTCAGGATCGATCACATTGATTATATGTGCCATTAAAAAAAAAGAATTCAAACATGTTTCAAAAATCAAAATAGAGTATTTTATAATGAATTTACAATATTGAAATATTCTGACAAATTTGCAGCCAGTGCGTTGTGAAATTACTGCTAGGAAAATCCTCATCACAGAATATACCTAAGTTGGCTAAATGAAAACTTTGTTTTTCGCAGCTAAAGTTGTCCCTAATAGAGAAACATCCTCAAATATTCAGTGGCCTTTTCTGGGGAAAAATCTCGTAATCAGAAATCTCAATGATCATGAATGAATAAAAAAATAGTTGTTGAATCGAACTTATCATTTCTAATTGTTTCCTCTTTTTTATCACTTTCAAGCCCATGATGGCGGATACTTCAATGCCGAAATTGCTCCAGTTACAATCAAGACGAGGAAACAAGAAATTCAAGCTAGTGTCGACGAGCACGCCAGGCCCCAAACTAAACTTGAAGATTTCACAAAGCTTAAACCAGTGTTTCAAAAGGATGGACTAGTAACAGCTGGATCCGCCTCAGTAATTACTTTTTTGTCAATATTATTAATAGAGCGATAGTAGAGCGATGCGCGTGTATTTTGAAATTTGACGAAAACTCTTTTTCCGTACATTTTGGTTTTGAAATTCTTTACAATAAAGAATTTTTTAAAAATGAAAATCGCTTCGTTTGATGAGGCGATTCAATCTATGGAATTTTTCTCTTAGTGTAATAATCTGCTTGTTGCAGAAAACAAATTACAATTATGTTTGCAATCAACATATATATCCCCTGAAATTTCTAGTGATTAATCATAGTCGTAACTGCATTTTAGGGTATCTGTGATGGAGCTGGTGCCCTCATACTGGCAAGCGAAGAGGCTGTGAAACGTGAGGGCTTGAAACCGCTGGCTCGGTTAGCTGGCTACTCGACTATTGGGGTTGACCCTAGTATAATGGGAATTGGACCAGCACCAGCAATCAAAAGTCTTCTGAAGACTACTGGAAAAGTATTGAATGATATTGATTTGGTTGAGGTTCGTATTCAGACTGATACATCGGCTTGTATATGATTTATACCACTAAAACGATTGCAAGATTTTTTTTTTGCCATTAGAACCCTTTTTGTTGGTCTCCTTTTACTCATCAAAAAGCATTGATATAAAATCCGGTACCTCCCACAGATTCCGAGATTTTAGTAAAAACTGGCTGCAAGAAAAACATCACTTATCTCTTTTTACCACTCTGCTATGAAATTCGCAAGCACTTTTGAAATACCAGAATTTTAGGTCGTTCCAAAAATATAAAAAATGAGAACAAAAATCGATGACTGTAAATCATCAAATTATCGAAATTTCGAGAAATTATCAAAACGGTCAAAGTATTCTAAAATAAGCAAAATATTAGGAAGAAAAAAAATTCTCAAATTATTTCACACTTGATAAAAAAAAAAAAGAAAAAATTATTTTACAAAAAAAAAGATATTCCATCAATGTTCTCATTCGGAATAGAATAAAAAAAAATGTTCTCATTAAAGGACGAAGAGAGAAATTGTTGACAATAAATGATATGGCGGAGTCGAGATGCAATTAATAATTTATACAATGGGCCATGTTCAATAATATCAATCTGAACTTTCATCGTCATGTTGATAATGTTAAATATTTTCCTAGATAAACGAGGCATTTGGTGCGCAGACATTGGCATGTGCCAAAGATCTCAACCTTGATATCAATAAATTGAATGTAAATGGCGGTGCAATTGCTGTTGGACATCCCCTTGCAGCATCTGGAAGTCGAATAACTACGCATCTCATCCACGAACTCAAGTAAACATTTTCACAAATTTCATAAAATTAATAATGAACCTAGTTTCACTGGAGGAACTTCAATCATCAGATTTGGGCAAATTTTATCCTAGAATATTAACTCCAAAAAAATTTGCCCCAAAAATTGGATATTCAAGTTCCAACAGAGTTAATTACGAATTCCCATTAATCAACTAATCCCATTTGTTTTTCTTTTAATTTCTAGACGACGCAATGCTAAATTAGGCATTGGATCAGCGTGCATTGGAGGAGGACAAGGAATTGCACTCCTTATTGAATCCCTATAATTTTTTTATCAAATAAAAGTTTTTTATATTGAATAACAAAACTTGCAGATGACTATTTTTTATAAGGCAAATTGTGCCTCATATTCTGAGCATACACAATAAAATTGGTTGTAATAAATCGTGGCAAAAATATTTTTTTCCTTGATCACCCACGCATTGTTTAGTTGCTTATATCCTTATAAATTTATTAGCCCATTACATTATAAAGTTTATTGTAATATGTACCCGTAATAAAAAAATTGAATCATCATATTTTTTAAATTGCGAAATTTGAGAATTTACGGTTTTTTGTTTCTTCTTTCATTCCATAATCTCTAATGCAATGGACAGAAAATAAAGTTTGTACTAGGAAACAAATTGTTATTATTCTCATAATTGTAGCATGATTTTTATAGTTAGGCAATTTGATACAAAACTATCTATCTTGATTCATAGCGGAATCAGCAAAAACTTTATCGAGTAGTTGTGAGCAAGTCTGAGCTTCATCCACGGCATTTTCTGCTTTCAAATCTATCATGTGACGCTCTAAGCTCTGCTTTAAGCACAATTCGGGTCTACGGCATTCTCTCAGAGCTGGCAAATTGTTGTTGACAGTCAGCCTGTTCAGAATATGCAACAGGCGATCTCTGAAAATTAGATAAAAAGGACGATGAGATATCCAATCAAATATTGCAGAAGAGGTATGAAATGGTCGTTCGTATTTAATGTTTGACATTTTTTGAAACGTATATAAGCTTAAAATATATGGGTAAAATTTCTACCATTATTATCAATTATTTCACTATTTATAGTTTTTGTAAAATTACCATTTATAGTTTATTATAGACATTTGAGACTTTCACAATGAGGCAGAACTTCGGCAAACTCTCACCGAAAAGACTGCATGATTCTTTCATTTTTCAAAGTGCTTGTTACAAATAGTAAGACGTTCTTTTTTTACTTTCTTTAATATAAAAAAAAATTATTGTTTAAAAATTTCAAATAATTATTTTTCACGAATTAAAGAAAAAAATCTCGAACCACTCTGGAGAAATTCGAGACAATTTTTAAGAAATTTAAAAATCCCGCGAAAACTTCACGAATATAAGAGAACTCAAAATTTCAAGGGAATTCCAATTATGCAAAAATTTTCACACTATTCAATGTCTTCAGGAAGGTAAAAAATCCATTTCGGGGTCATCACAATAACTTCCCGAAAAATCAGGAAGTTAAAAAATTGCAACTTTCTTGGGTATCGAAAATATAAAAAAATAATAAAATTTTCATAAATTCAACAAATCTGGAAAAAATTAGTTTTATGAGAAAATTTTGTGGAGCAAGTAGATACATTTTGTTTTTTTGTTTTTGCAAATATCTAAGAAATATCTTACCTAGTATCAGGTAGAATGCTTGACATTGATAATAATCCAGCTGCCTGCTCGATTATACCCATTTTAATCAAATTTGATCTGATGGCATGAGCACTTTCAGGTGTACACAATGCAAAAAGTAGAAATGCCGATTTTATCTGGAGTTTTTCAACTGGACTTTGAAGTGCTCTCATCAATACACTATAGCCATCGTTTATATCCATATATTTCAGAGCTAGTGCATTACCTCTTACGATACCTAATGAGACAAACAAAATGGAAATATAATTACAAGAATTTACATAAATTATCGTCACTCAATGCACTTATTCATTTCGTAGTCATGACACCATTTTACAAAACGAAATCTTAATTCAATTATTAGAAGAAATCTTAATTCAACTTATTCTCCTTCACTAACAACATAATTTTTTTACATTTTTTTTATTATTTTGTATAATATCAACAGTTCGCTAAAAGCCCTGACAGGTCCACAGCGACCTTAAATAGAATAAATAAAAAAAGGAAAGAATGTAAAATTTCAACTCACAAGAAATAGCATAAAGCGACTTGATTCTCACTTGCTCCGAGGGATCAGTATCTATCATTCCCAAAAGAATAGGCACAAGTCCCATTTCCAGAATTTTATCTTGACAGAAGGGATTATTTTGGGTTAATACAGCTACTATATCAGCTGCTTTCCACCTGATCGATGTATGAGGTGAGTTGAAACATGGCCCAAAGATCGAGAAGCCCCCAATTTTATAAAAATCATTGGCAATGTCTGCACTGTCAGCATATTCTGCTATTGCCTCTAAAGCCTCATTGTATTGAGTTGGATCGTCCTCCAGACGTACTTCTATTACCTCTCTCAATATCTGTACTGACTTTTCCAACTCCTTTACGGGGTTCACTGTCAACGAGTTCAGTGCTTCATTCAAAAATGTTTTTCTCTGTGAAGAAGAAATGTATGAGTTGACAACCTCGGTTTATCAATTTACTAAAGTGAATCTTCGCTAAGCGATAATTCTTTTAATTCTCGATTTAAGGATCTATAGATAGCTTTTGGAAGTATATTTATTTTCACAGGTCATAGTTTTTCCAAACCTCCTCGTCCATTGGAGTGACATGACTACTGTGGGGTGCATCTTCAGCTTTGGTAGCCTCCATAGCGAATCTCAGGACGCCCTGGAGATTGGTTGGTTGCCGAGGTTGATTGTCCATGGGTACAATGTGCCCAGAGGATCTGGCCCCTTCAATGGACAGTGGTCTACTGCTGCTGGTCGTTTCACTCGTTGGAGTAAGCTTAGGCTTCTCGTTGTCTCTGAAAAAGTGACAAATTATAGACACATATATATATATATATTCTTACTGGAAGCGCAAATTAGAAAGGTAACGTAGCAAGGTAACTCTTGCTCATAGTATACAGAATTGAGTTACTGAACAATGGATTTCTTCAAATTATAGACGACCTTGAAAGATCTTTTTCACTTGCCGATCGGCCAAAACATCTCGATAACGTATTGACAGAATTCATCAGAAAAATCATGTCTAGTAGAGAAGATTCGTTTGGAAGGTTATGAGAAAAAAGTCATAATTTAAGTCTAACCCTTCCGGGCGGTCCTTTGCATATTGCTCTCGCCGGCCCTGGTAGGTCCTTATGCTTATATTAATGAAAATATTGCTCGATGGAATTGTTACGAACCATACCTGTTCATTGCTCTCGTCTTTATATTGCAACTAGCACCAGTAAACCTGAAAAATGAATAAACGTAGATGGATCTCGTTTAGGATATAATATAATATTAGAAACTAAATTTAGAATGTATTAAAAATAATATATTGCTAAAAGGCTCACCCTAAAATCGTCACAAAATTTAATTTCTTGCAAAATAAAAAAACGTAAATTCAAAAAATGATAAATGCGCTATAGCACTGTTGCATCAACGATGGTTTCCATAAAGATATATATATATATATTTATGAAGAATTTAATTTTCAAAAATAGGAACAAAAAAGAGACAAAACAAATTTTTCACGTTACAACAACTTGTTGCTGAATAATTAACGATTTTCAATATTTACAAACACCGGAATTACTAGGTTATCATAACGGACATTGGAACAGTTGATTTTGCTTTTTTAAGAGTGCCCAAAGCAGACAACTAAATAGAGACTCAGCTCTCCTCGTTTGAACGACCCAACGCGAGCCAAGGTTACTACTAAAAGAGGATTGGCTAAAACCTTGGACCGGAAAGTTTCATAGCGGCGACGCGTGAACTACACTGTTGCCCGAACCTGCGAATAAGGTAGGGTACGCTCCAGATAATGTCGATATAGACCAAGATGAGGTGGGGGAAACAATTTCTGTTTGCCATTCCTAGACTTTCCGACACCTTGATTAAATGTTTAAAGACTACTTTCAGAGATAACACTAATGTGGATAAATGAGTGTGACCCGCGAAGTTCACAACCTGTCATACCCTCCTTAATTATAACAATTATGTAAAAAGGCATATGAAATTAAATGTGCATTTCCATTTACAGACCAAGGTCTAAGGTACCTGAAGGTACAGACCAGCCTGGCGAACCTGGGTCACCTACCTGGGCTGGGGTACTTAGGTCACTGATCGCGGGGAGGGGGGGGGGGAGCCTAGGGCCACCTACCTGGGGGCTAGTTGGGGTACCGAGCAATCTTGTCAAAAAATAAATAAATTATCTTAGGTGTTGATTTCCAGCAATTTATTCAATAAAAAACATATCAACGGTAATTGAGGTAAACCAACACTCATACAAATTCCCGATTATTGAAAAAAATCATACAATTATCAATTATAAAGTCATCATTTTACTCAATTGTATCCAGTGCTCTTGTTTCTCGAACCGATGAAAAATTACTTATAACAATATTGAATACCAGAATTAATAAACCAATGTGTGAATTTAATGGGGACGACATTACGCACAACGCCAATGGCAAACAAATTATTTCATTTTTTTACAGTAAAAAATAGTCTCATCAGTTGTAAAATTATGTCCATCCACCTAGGATGTAAAATTACTATTTTCTTCCATTAAATTTCAGTAAAAAGATCACTAGTTTAGTGGGTTTTTTTTTTTCTCGGAAAATACGGAAACTTTTGCTATTCGTGCCCCTATCACCTAACGGACGTATTCTGATAACTAATGAAGTATTATAGTATTCTGTTCTCTTTGTAATTATAAAAAAAACAATGAATGCATCATTGACGTTATCGTCGGCTCATTGCACTTTACTTCAAACATAGTCTCTGTTTTAATACTATAATTTTGTTCGTCGCTCATTGCCTACCACGCAATTACATTATATACAAAAGTTCGGGTTGAATCGATTACCCATTTCTCTACTAAATCTCTTGTTTGCAGCTTAACGTTTTCTTTTTTTTTTTTAGTCAATCGGAAAGTCCGAATGAATTTCCAGTGTTATGCTTCTTTTTTTTTCAATTTCATAAACAAAGTTAGAAAAATATCCGCGATATTTGCATTGTAGATGTACAGGCAGTAAGGTTGATCGCTAAGGCACCAAACGTTATTTCTTGTTTTGTTCATTCTTGACTTCATAGGAGAATTGGTCCAGCATTGAGATTCAACCTGCATGCTTTGACAAATTTAACGGCACATCTGGAACAGAATTGGGAGAAACGTTGATCAATCTGGGTGATGTAGATATGTAATAATTCAGGTTGTTATGTCTAGCCATTCGTTTCTTCGTTTCTGTTTCAGACCATTACACATCTGCATCCGAAACTTTACTACGTTAATGCATTTTTAGAATTCAATTGAAGTTTGATAGAACTTTGTAAAAATCATACATCGTGTTGAATAGGCAAAAGCTATGTGAGTTTCATTAAAATGAAAAACAGTAACAAATTTTACACCATTCAGGATTGATTTAACGACATTCAGCTACGTCATCAGTGTGGACTCTATGCAAACTTTCTTAAACTTCCTAAATGAAAAAAAACTTTCACCACAGGCTTGCTTGAAGAACAAAACTTGCTTCAACAATTGGTCAAACATTAAAATTTTCTCCCAGATAAATACCTGACGGAGGTGTGAGGGTCCCGTCCCTAAAATCCTTATAATGCGCCATTGGTGACGTCGGATGGGGCGGTGGCGGTGGAGGATATGTAGGCATCGGTGGAGAATAATGGACGCCCGGCGGATAGTGCATCCAAAGACCCGGCGCCCTGTAGGGTGCAGGCAAAATTGGCACCCCATATATCGGCTGGCCAATTGAACAATTTGCCGATCCCGCAAAATTGTGGTCCATCCTGCCCCGATACGAGTGTCCTGACGGATATTGAATACAATCATTGTCTTCGACCTTAAGAAGGTTCCGCAGGAAGCCCGGCTGAGAGTTCGACTTGTCCTCGCCCAAAATACTCGTGATACTGTACGATGAAATCTGCCTCTGTGATTGAGCTGATTGAGTTTGGGTGATTGGGGCTACTGAATTCGCATGATTGATGGCGTTTATTGGTACCGGAGGTATCGAAGTTATCGGCTTTGTGGAGAAAATCGGCTGAGGTGTGGCTCGTCTTTTCGACGCCTGGTCTTCTAACGTTACTCGTTCCATGTCCCGCAGTATCCTCTTTCTCGGGGAAACCACGTTCGGGTCGAGGCGGGACAACTTGTCGATTATGAGGATCAAGGCTCGACCTGGAGTAGCCCTAGTCCTGTTCACCGGTGCAGGTCGGCTCCTGAAGTACCCATATTGATTAATTTTGATTACGTTTGTTGTGATAGTCGATGGCAAATAATCTACAAGCCTATCTATTGGGAATTGTACAGATTTTGAGGATTACGAAACTTTTCATGCGACAGTAATTTAAGCAATTTCAGGATTTTCCCATTTATCAAGTTTCAAATAAACAGATTATGTTACATGCAATTACGTATATTCAGATTCTCTGTAGTAAAAAGGAGAGACCAAAGAAAATATCGATCTATATCGGAATTATCGAAAAGCGTAAGACCGGAACCGACGCGACACCAGGCAATGTGGCGGAAAGAGGAAATGCGCGTGCGGAGCACGCGCGCCCGGACTCGTGTATTTAAAAGTATATACAGGTTATCAAAATTGGAAGGTAACCCATCCCAGTAATTTACGTTTGAGAGTTCTCTGAACTTTGGATAGTCACTATTTCCTGAAGAATTATACATACGTATTTAAATGAATTGTATTACTATATTTTACCACTGATACGGTTTTTCCATTTTTTCTCTGCACGTTGAAAAAAATATACAGGTGAAATCTAATTATTAGACCTTGGCATTTGAGACGAAGATATGGTTTGAGGCGTCATTGAAAATGAAGGCTTTCAACGTTTGTACTAAAATATTAATGTATACATATTTTAGACTTCCAACGCTGAAATCAGGTGCGAACTTGGAGAAAATTTTCTTAAACATCGAGCATGAAAAGAAGGCAAGAATATTGTCAAAAGGTCCGACTGATTCTAGGAAATCAGTGAAATACTGTAAAACCCAAAGAAAATTTGGAAAATCCTGAAAAAGCTTTGGAAAATTCCATAGATACTTATAATCTGTAATAAATTATAAAAATAAAAATTTTATTTGGGCAAAAAACAATTGTTTAAAATACCGGTGGAATGCGTTTGATATTGGTAGCATTATAATAGTCTACGGCTAGGGGCTATACCTGCTTCTGGTAGTGTCTGAGAAGAAAAGCAGGCCTGACGGCTCGTGAGGACGTCGACGGAGGCGGGCAAGTTGACGGGCTGGGGTCGAGAGGCGTTGGCGGGGATCTCGGCGATAGTAAAAGTTCGAATCCGAAAAGACACAGCGACGTGGGTGATTTTGCTTCCAACAATGGTCCCGCTGCCACGGACTCGATTGGATAGAAGAATTATCATCTGATGCTGAAAATGATAACATAAATATAGTAAACTCTCTTTAAAGAGCATCTAGTAGTTGTTCGGGAAAGAGCAATACAAATAATATAATATTCTACAATTTCATTGAATGTTTCAGATAGGAATGGACGGTGTCTTCGGCGGTAATGATGATAATGATAACACTAGTGGGATAAAAGTGATTGCGCATGTCCGAAATGTTGACATACCAGCACAGAGAAAAACATTTTTCCATCGTCTCATCCATCGTCTTTCCATTTTTTCATCACTGGTGACGAAAACTGAGTAACACTGAGCAGCTTTACTGCTATGAAAGCAATCGTGTATCACGCGTACAAGATAGAAAAATACATGAACTGAGGAGCTCAGCAATGCTTCAGGTGCCCAAAATTGGGCCATGTTAGCCAGCTTTGTAATCTAAACCTCAGATGCCTCAAATGTGGTAGCAACCACGATGTGAAAGCCTGCACAAATCATTTGAGTGCGCAAACTATGGACAAGCTTAGATAGCCAGCTACAGAGCGTGCACAACTCAAAACAAATTTATGGAGTTTCAAAACAAAAAAAACCCTTGAACCATCTACACTCGACAGAGCAGAGGCGGAGATGCCCGCTACTCAACCATCTGCAAGTATCAAAAACCTGGAAAGGAACATACGATTCATTCAGACTCCTGAATTCCCTGTACTATCCACAACGTCTACCGTAACGGAACTAAATGGACCGACATACGCTTCCTCCTTCCCAACTGCGGAATCTGAGAGATCGAAACCAATCGTGCCAGCATCTCAACCCACGAAGATCTCACAGAATACCTACGTTCCAGACATATATTTCTGGAGGAATTTCCTGTGGAAGCAGTATCACAAAAAACTACATTTCTACAGCAAAACGAACCCTGGAAGAGCTGAAACCATCAAATTTTTTCAACTCCTCACATAGACGAAGTAGATGACCAGTAAATTGAAAGACTATGACGATCTCATAAATAGGATCACAATTATTGCACCCTACGAATACCTCTTCACCTCCACCTTTGAAGTACCTTCACTCCCTCCAGAAACCATGTTACTATCTGAGCACTAAATATTTTTTGTGTCAAACCTAATTTAGAAAAATCAATACATGTTGTTCATAGAACGGCTAACGCGGGTGATGGCGTGTCGGTGTCTATACACAAGTCCCTGAAATACAAAACTCTTCCGCACGATCTCCTGTCGATCACTGAATTCGTGGGAGTAGAAATCCAAGTAGATAATAACATAACGAGAATATACTCGCTGTATAATCCGCCTGATGTCTCAGCATACTCAAACCTATCGCCTTATCTATTGTTTCAGCCTACTCCAACGATTATTGCTGGAGATTACAATGCAAAGGACAGTGCTTTCCATACCCGATCAGGTTGTGATACCTGATAGAGTCCGCCGAATTCTGAGAGGGCGAGTTCTGAGAAGACTTTTGCCCATGGCTTAGGCAAGCATTGCGACAATTTGGATGAAATCCAATCGGTTCAATGTTAGGGGAAAATTGATGAAAATCCTTCAGGAACCTGAGTTGAGTATAATCGAAAATACAATAAAATTCTTTAGAATAACTTCAACCGTTTACTTGTGCCATTTCGTGAGACCAAGTGGCCAAGATGCCGCTGTTAGCGACACCCAAAATTCTCAACCTCAAACTATTTAAGTAGTTTAGACCAATCTCCATCATTGGGACTCCCTGGTAAGCAATAATGAAAGCACCTGCAACAGACTGAAAATATAAATTACCACTGAGTGAAGTCGAGCTTTCCTGTCTATTGGGCGTAGTGCTAGCTGGTGGCCAAAATGTTTTTTTGGGCACAGGAAACCAGGTAGTTCTTTCCCCATCCCGCCTATGCGACAGCTCCAGAATGAATTTGCCATCCTTGAAGAACTTCAGCCTGCCCCCAGGTTTGGGTAGACATCCCTCAATGCTTGTCTCAGTTTGTAGACTTGCTTGAGGTGAAGAATTTTTACCATTTGCCTTGGTGAGGGCTGGGTTCAGGCCGGGCGCATCACGCGAGCACATCTCTGTCGTGCCCCTCACGTACGTTACGTACTTTACGTGATTGAGACATACTGATGACGTCTCCCGCATACTGATACCCCACTACGACCCATCCCTTCAATTCTAACCTATCATTCTTAGCTCTTAAACTTAAGGACTCCAATGTTTTTTTTTGGCTTTTAACTAAATGCAATATTAAAGAAATCCTATTATCTCTTCAAAAAATACACGACCAAAAATCCCACATAATTCATTGATAACTTTTCAATTGGTTATTATGTTTTTTTTTTCACTCAGACATATCTCACATGCCATTCATTTGAATTACAAAACACTGTTATTGAGTCCCATGTTTACATTTGTTTCTACTTTCAAACTACATTTGTCACATTAAAAAATTGATCATAAACCCCATAACAAACCATTCCACTCAGTTTCAATAAATTAAACTGTGATAATTAATTGCAATGATAAAATCCAAACATATAAGTCAGTCTTGCTTACAAAAAAAATTGTTCTCCAATTAAGACATTTGGAATAGGAAACAGTTTCAGTCTTTAACTAAATATGAAAATTAGTAAAAAAGTAGGAAGATCATAATTCATTGAGTCTAAAATTTATTCATTGAGTTTTTTTCACCGCCCACGCAAAGCCCATAACTTTCTTCGGCAATTGCTTATCACCTCACTGACCTCGAAAAAATATTTGATTTGTAATAATTTTATGATATTCCACTGAACACTGCAATCCATCTATATTTGTGATTTTTTACATAGCCCTCCATTAATTGTTACCAATGTGTTTGTTATAATTGTTCACTTGTTCAACCCACTGTAATCATGCGCACGATTGGCTATTATATAGTTGACAAGTCGAGCAAGATTTCAACAATTTTGCCATGCATTGGGGACCTGTAGATAAATATATCTATCAAAATCGATTTGATTTAGGGAATTAACCGATTTACTTAGGTTATGAGTTGCACAGCTTTCGCAGCTGACTTAAACCTTTGGTTTCATACTATAATGCATATAGATCATTATCTTCCCTATATTATTATAGTTACACGATACACAAATGGATAAATATATTGGCGCGTCGCCGGCGTATAGTTATCAACCAATGTTTTGTCACTAAATTTTCACTACCCCAATTATTTCTCCGACATACGTCCACCATTTATTATAACTCCCATTATTTTAACTTGCATTTTATAACTGAATAAATTTTATCACTAAAATTTAAGCGGTCGAATTTATTGGCATTATTGGTGGTGATGTCAAAAATTATCCTGTCTGGGGTACTGGCGATAAGCAGGATTTGAAAATTCTCTGTTTTCAAGTTTTTGATTGGGGAAAATAGGAGCAAAACGAAATGTAATAACAATAAACGGAAATATGGAAGCGCTCATAAATTTACACTCATGTACCGTAGGTTTACCTCCCACTCTTTTGGTGTGCGAGAGAGATGGGTGTATATGGATTGCCGTTTTAATGGATGTGTAGACGAAGTGGTGAATTGATAGATAGATGGCGGGATCGGTCCATTTCCATAACTAAAATGTAAACTGGAATGCTGGATGTAAATTACACTGAGTAAATTACAGAATTTTTGGCAGTAAAATACTTTTTTTTTCAGGTATTGAGAGAGGTTGGGGTTTAATCTCACCGAAAATTGCGGACAAGTATAACTGGCTGCCCTCAAGGTAAAATAGAGGGTCAGAAGAGAAACGTGGCGCCAACCCTCCCATGCGCGCCTGGTGGGGTCGGCAAAATACTGAAGAACTCTACGGACGTAGGTTTACGTCACCACAATCCCCTATAGGCTCTGTCAGTGTCAATAATAAATATATACAATCCCAAAAGTATGGGGTTATGCATTCCATCACATTCTATCTTGCATACACTTCATTTGTTATAAAAGTATCTTCATCGACCGCTAAAATATCAATCCCAGAGAGTATTGATCGTGTATCATAAACACACAAAACTATATATGAGGTTCAGGGAACTGCAATTTCTTTACATTCAGCATGATGTTTTGTTGCTTGAGAAGCTGCTTCAATGGTTTGCCATTCGGCGGTGCCGAAACCACCCACGATTCAAATCCCATTAATTTGGATACTTCTCACATGGGTAATTATATTTGATATGTAAAATATTCAAAACTTGATAGACTATATTTTGTTTCTACAGGTCATGAAGTCGTGATTGTCATGAACGGATTACGAGCTTGTGGTCAGGGCTGCGCCCTTGCCAATGTACCTCTAGTCCAAAGCAAATCTTATTTTGAAGTTAAAATACGACAAGATGGAATTTGGGCGGTAGGCTTGGCAACGAGATCGACAGACTTGAATGTATCGATGGGTGGCAGTGATGCCGAAAGTTGGACATTGAATTCTACGGGCATTATTCGACATAATAATGAAGAAGTGCAGAAAGTACAGAGCCTTGCTCAGGAGGGTGATATCATTGTAAGCAGTTGTCTTATTTCGACAGCTGATGTTCTTTCCGAGCTTTTGATGTTTTTTTTCACAGTTCGATATTGATTCATTTTAGGGGATATCCTTCGATCATATAGAGCTTAATTTCTATGTCAATGGGAAACCATTGGAGGCCCCTGTTATGGGGATTAAAGGAACCGTTTATGCTGCGGTATATGGTAAATATTTGATTATTTTATCTAGGGTGACAGTATCAATGAACGAACAAATAAGCGACCCACTGTCTCAAACCTATCCGCTAAGTTATCATTGTTTTTGCATTTGATTCATCTTCATTTCAATGGATTCATTGAAATTTTTTGGTTGAAAAATTGATTGAAACATGAAATAGTAACACCAATGGATGAGTCCTTTTGCACGAAATTATATCTCAAACACCATCGCATGATGATGAATGAATAAGAATGGATAATACAGTTACATTAATTGTCTATCATTTTGTTCCAGTGGATTCCGGTGCAATTCTCGATTTAATGCCTAAGGAATTTGCTCACACACCACCAGCAGGCTTTGAGAAAATCATGGTCGAGCAATCTCTACTTTAGCATTCATTTGTAACTAATTTTCCGCAATGTATATGTGTTAATTAATTAATTTTAGGTCTTCAACATCATCTTCGAAAGTCATTACATGAGTTTATTTATGTATCGATAGGTTAAAAAAACTTATATTTCTCCCGAAAACCCTTTAAATTGAATATTGGGTCTATTAAAGAGAACCTGAGTTTGCTCGGATTTTTTTCAAGGTCATGTAATAAATTTAAAAATGTTGGTTTGATTAACGTGTTAATTACAGTGTGTGCATGATTATCTTAAAAACTATTCTTTTGCTCTTATCGATGCATTTATATGTGTGAATGTGTTCATAGGTAGCAAAGCGTTTCAATGAAGTCCACATTTTTAAAATTGCTCTCATGATTTCAAAGGGACAAGAATTGGAAGTCGCTCCCATACTGGAAAAATCCTCTTATACTTTCCTTCAAATTTTCTTTTGACTAATTTAGTATTGCGATGTGAACTCAGGGCGTGCTGTCCGCTACCCTAGGATAATATGGTGGGCACAAAATAACAGTTGTAATGTAGTTGATAGCAAAAATTGCTATTTTTACTGTTTACATATGATTCATATCAGGGAAATTTACGATGATGATGTTGTGATGGCAAAACCAAGAAGTGAAGCTTTTCTCGAGGGGACACGTCTGTAGAGGATACACACATTAATCGATGTGGGAAAAATGTGGTTGGACATTCGGATACAGTGCAGTGTCCATAAGTCTTCGTCACTTCCGCGAGGAATGTCGAAAACTAAAAGAGATGACAAATTTAGAATTTATTTGAGTGCACGTCATTCTGCTCTATAAAAGAGGTCTTTATGTGACATTTAGTATCTCGAAGACTGAGACATATATCAGAAACCGGAAATACTTATGGACATTCTTGGTCTGCAAGATGGCTTGCCTCAAAAGCATTATTACCTTTTTTTTACATTTTAACGGTCTTTATTGCAAGAAAAACCTTACAATTAGCCCGAGGGCCTTCAGCCAGGTATATACATACAGTATTTACCCTGTGAGATACTAACAAGTAACTTGTAAGTAGCAAGAGAGCAAACAAAAAATATATATGTATATATAGTTTTCGAGAATTGCAGACAGAGAAAAAAAATGAATTATATATTGGTATTTCATAATTATTTGTTAGACGAAGATGATACATTTGGAGATGATGCAATATTTAAGAAGATATACAGAGCAATTGTTGGAACTACGGATCAGTTTTTGTCTGTGACTCGGGTTTTTGTCGTAATGTAATTAACTAAATTAAGCCCTTTGAAGAAAATATGGAATGAGTTTTAATGTAATAAATAAATTATCTGATGCCGCGATTAAACTGAACATACCGACTTACTATATTTTCAATAATCCCAAAATAATTGATAGTCTCTGCACTACTCATGGAAATAGGGAGGAGACCAGGGGGGGGGGGGGGGATAGTCTTCGACATGTAAATAGGGGATGGGTTCAATTACGTTGATTCAAGTACTCACAAAGAGCGTATTCCTCCAACAATCAACTGTTAATGTCAACTCTGCTTGATGACTGCAAATCGGATGCAGATGCGTACTCGTTTTTTTCATAACTGACCTGAATTAGAAATTACTATTCAAAAAAAATTTCGATTTGTATCTATCCAGTGTTCTGTTAAGCCATTGATCAAATATTCCGGAAGAGACTTCTCGGCAGATATTGCATCTGAGCCTCTTATCATACACATAATTTCTCATTTCAGTATCCCGATTCCATTGATTAGTAGACTAACATAGGTTCTTACCAACGATGTTAAATTTCATCAAAATTCTTTGAGGGTTCCATATAAAAACACAGATTTCTCCTGACCCCAATTATTTATAAAGTAAAAACACAACCGTACAATTGTCCCCTACAATTTTCAGCAGAAAATGCTGAACAAAATTCCATTAAAACGAATCAACGTTCTTGTTAAGCAGAGAGTCAATGTTCGTTCTCCACTCAAAATTGACAATTCCCAGCCACATATAATACAGAAAGAGCTTGCAAAGAGTCCACTGTTTCACTATAAAAAACCCTAATTTCTGTCCCACCTTCTCAACATCTCTCATTTTTTCATCATATATGGCATGGACACAGCACCGAGACATCTCCATAAATGCAGACATTCTCTCAGAGGTACCAAGTGTGTGCTCAATACTCCTAATGAGATCATTGGTCTTGAGAATGAGTAGCATTTGCCTATTGACATTTTCTAAAACTTCACTGATTTGGGGTAACAAATTGGGGACCTCCTTCTGAAACATTTCCTTCTCATTACTGCTGTACTTGATCCTCTCCACACCTGCCATAATTGTATCCCAAGTTCTCCCAGAGACCATGCAAGCTAACAATCCATAAAAATCTCCAACTCCAAGATCAGCGCAATAGTTCTTCATTCCCACTTTATCCTTTTTAAGAATGGACATCCAAAGTTTGGAATATGCCCACCTGAACTCATCGGACAGGTCGGCGTAGAGTCCATGATCTAGTAGCACTATCTCCGCTTCGTTATTCGCGTTCCTGCGTACTAGAATGTTGCCCGGATGAGGATCGGAGTGAACGAAACCCGTGATGAAGATCATATGGCTGTAGAGCTTCCCTAGCTTGCCACTGATGTCGTATGGATTAAGCTTGTTGCTGCGAATGTAGTCAAGGTCATTCACCTGACCTCCCTCAACAAACTCCATGGTGAGGACCCTGGATGTCGAGAGGGACCAGTAGATCTTGGGGATTCGCAGCCACTTGTAATGACCAAACATCTTCTGCACCTGTTCAAATTTTTTTTTAAGTAAAGCAATTTGATATTCAATAGGCAATCTGATAGCTTTTAGCTTTACAAATCGATAAAGTAATTTAATGATGTTGAACTGACCTTTTCCGCATTTTCTCCCTCATGATAAAAGTCCAACTCCTTGGGTATGTTCTTCTTCGTTTCATCCACAAGCCAATCGAATTTGAATTCTGGAAATACCCAAGAGCAGATCTTCACTAATACCGCCATAGTTTTGACGTCCACATAGGAATTGCTCTTCACTGCTCGGTGCTGCACTTTGATTGCAACTGTCTCTCCGTTCTTGAGGATCGCCTTGTGGACTTGAGCGAGGGAGGCAGTTCCGAGGGGCTCAGGATCAATCGACGTGAAGACGTCATAGGGATTCATTTTCAAGTCTTCCTTCAGCACCGTGAGGACGTCATTGAAAGAGGATTGGGGTGCTTTGCTATGGAGAATCTTCATGGTTTGCACATACTCCTTGGGGAGTAAGTAATCTAGTGCACCCACGTGCTGTCCCACTTTGATGTAAACGCCCTTATTGGTGCAACAGAGCTCTAGGAGACGAGCTGCACCAAAAGAGTGTGCTGAAGACTTCAGTTGGCGATACTCTGAGGAGTCCTTCGACAGATTTGTGGTATACAGGGTTTTGTTATAGTGGGAGCCAATGATGAAGACGGAGATTGCCGCTCGGGAGAGACGGACAATGCCGATGGAACCAATGTCGTACTCATTGCTACGGAGGGAGGCAAATGTGCCCAAGGAGATGGCCCCCAACCCTCCCAATTTTAGCAATCTACGAGCAGTCCACATTTCTGGAATCAGGTGCCGAGGATGTCAAGACTGAAACCAGGTTCTGCTGAATCAAAAAAGAAAAAAATTAGAGTTTTATCGACATGGGCAAAAGTGGAGTTAAATAGTAATTTTTGGGCTCTTAGTACACATGTCTTCCGCTCTCTATGAAATAAAAATTCTAACGTACCGTATATAGCCAAAGTACAGTGAATCTATAACGAACATATTAAAAGTCCAGGCACTGTGTGCTAATGAAAAATTAATCAAAAATATTGTGTAAATTAGATATAAAGCCAATGGCTCGTGATCTAGCACTTATGATTTATGACATCAATACTGTATACATGGCAAATAACAATAAGCAATTTTCAAGTCAAAATTTGAAACTCGGAGGGCCTGAATTCAACTCCAAGCCGCACCCATTGACATGAACACCAATGCAATTCATTTGCACGTGCTTTGTTTACAAACACATCCTAGACCTGCCTCGCTGATTATGACTTAGCATAAATATAGCGACGTCAAATAATAATAATAATAAAAGAAAAAAAATTTCAAATCTTTGAAAAAAAACGGACCAGTTAAGGTTGATGTTTTTTTTTAGAGGAGAACGAAAAGGAAAAAATTATATTTTCTGGCTCATTGTGCATAACCACATGTTTTCGCATAATAAATAATTTGAATGGAAAACTGCTGTTTATTATGTTGGAATTTCATGGCAAGTTATTCCACTGATTCAGTTTGTTTACATTATTTAACGATCCTGTTACGAGCGTGATTGAGCGGATACGGAATAGATCTATAGTGTCAGATCATAAATAGGTAATGTAACAATTGATCACCAATATTTTTAAAAAATCGAAAAAGCCGGTTTTACCAATTGCATAGTTTTTCAACATTGTTCACAATCCATCAACAATGATTTTCTCTTGACGATTTGCTTGCCATTGCAACTATTTCATCATCAAGAATAACCTGTAAAATAGAGAAATCCGACAATGTTTCGATCGCATTACAAGAATTATGAATGAATAAAATTTACGCACCTTGAAAAATCTAGATTATGGGTAGGTTAAGTGATTACAGGCCAAACTGTCAATGAGCCGTGCGTATTCGGAACAAAATCGTGTGGAAAATATAAATTAACGGAGTAATCATGGTAACTTTGAAGGCGCACAGCACGCTGCCACTCAGAAGTTGATGATTTGGATGTTCTTAGGTCAGCTCCGATTGACCACCATGTTTCTCCGTCAAGTTCAAGGAATTTACTGTTGAATGGTCAACGTGGCGACACTTGGGAGGGAAAGGACGTGGGGCAATCGTCGGGGATGAGTAGCATACACATATAATACGTAGAGTGCGCGTGACCATGACATGTGCGATATTTAAAGAGGGATCGATGCTGTCGGTCATAATCTATCTCTACCGATCTGAACCAGTGAGGTGGTGTTGGGGGAGAGTCGAATATGATCGTTGTGTTGACACGGTTGACATAGCTCCGACCGTAAGCACGTGCGCGTTATGTCTCTTACCCATGGAATACATTTGTATTTTCCCATTGAAAAGTCATTGAGTGTTTTATTACACACGTTGCACAGATAAAGTTGAAAAAATTAGTTTAATCAGTTCTCTACATATTACGTGGATCTCAATTTTCTGTTAAAAATAGTACGCAATATGCATGTAATACGTATCATATGACATATTCATTTATTCAGGCCTTATAAATACATTGTACGTTGAAATTACACTAACTTTATATAATAAGCAGATATTGAAATATAATCGACGAAACTCTATATATGTCTGTGAACGTTGAGATAAAACATAATGATTAGTTATGTGCAACACTTTTTTTTAATAGACACTTAACGAAAACAATTAGTTGGATTTGTTTGAATCCTTCTTCTGCATTGGATGCAACGTTTTCATAGTTTCGTGCAATTTCACCGTGCGCAATTCCCTCAATTTTTTTTTCTCTATTAATTTATTATGGTGATCTTGCTTATCACGCTCGCATTGGCGCTCATCTGGGAAGAGTAGATCTTGGAAATAGTTGGCGAATGGAAATATGTTCAGGAAACCTGATACCATTTTGCCAAATGCTGAAAAGAAATGGAACACAAATTGTTATATATAGTTTCAAATTTATAGAAGTTTTCTGTGTTCAAACAAACACACACACACACACACACTTTCTAATGTCGAAAATAATCTGTTTATTTCATTCTCGTTACTTACTTCCGTAACATTTAATTGCGTCATTCTTCGTAATTTTGCGGTCCATTTCTTTAATTTCTTTAGCCAAATCCGCATGTTGCAATTTCACAGTGTTATAAGAAATTTGTTCAGAGTTATTAGCGACATTGGCGGCCCAGGTTCCTCCAAACACCGCCAGCAAAAGGAAGGTGAGAATAATTTTTGTGCTCATTTTATCAAACTTCTCAATTGTGTCACCGAGAACTTTTCTTCGTCTGAAAAGACGCGCAATTCGTTGTCGAATTTCAATGTCTTTTTTATCGCTAAAATGCCATAAAAGAGTGTCGTAAAGATGGTATAAATATAGTTCCAGAAGGTTTTAATATTTTTGGAGTATTTCAATACAAACGTAATATTAACTTTTTAATTTTTAAATAACTCTCCGAAAAATCGGGGAATACAACGAGAAAAGTTGACAATATTTTATAAGGAATCTATTAAAATAATCTGCACTTAAAATTGTCTCGGATATTTTGCATGTAACGCTTTTCAGAATTTTCCTATAATCTCTCCACAATTTGCAAAATACATATTTTTTTCAATTTCCGCATTCCACATTTAGTAAAACCATTGCACATTATTTCTCCATTTGTGCACCTATCTTATCAGGAATTCAATTGTGCCAAGGTCACGTGGATTTAAGTAAATCAACGGCAAAATAGGAAACCGTCACCCATTTTTCATCATGTCTGCAAATGTCCAGTTCCAAAAAAATATACTGTAATCATATGAAAACTTTCAGACTTCTTGAAAACTGTAAAATCCTCCACCTCGTTGTCCATGTTAATTTCATGTATTTGACAATTATCAAAACCTTAAAATATCCAAAACGCTTCCATAGAGATTTCCCTCCAAAACGTTTCCCGCATGTTCAAAAATGCGCGCGCATTCCCACCCGAAATGGCGCGCCAATCTGAATCCCACAATTTCCAGTGTCCGCTCAACTTTCCCCTCTACATCTAAAATCGTTCCAAAAACTTCCCAGAACCACTTTCGTGTCTTGTTTTGCCCCGCTAGCTATGTGGGGACCTGATTCGGCTCTCAGCCACCGTTACGAGCGGACGTGCTCACACCGTGCGCGATTTTCCACCCACCACAAAACTAATAATTCAAACAAAGAAACAGATTGTAGCAAAGCAAAGTAGCCCCGACCGACTTCGTGACTTCTCAAGTGGACGCGGAACCGGACACAGGTCAACTTTTCCGATAAAAACTTCGAAAAAAAAAAAAAAACAGCTAAGTATTAGGTCGAGCGAGCTGCAAAGGATCGCCGCCAGTGGCCGCGGCGGGCATACCTAAGCAGTGCCACACACTGCTCTCGACTACCACCTAAATATGGAGACTCAGGCAAAAAAAAACGCTCTAGGCGCGATTTCTCCCAATCCTCAAACCTCAATTATTACGGGCAACGATGTCTTCCTCTCCACTCAAAATCCTACCTCACCAATCCTCTCTGACTTTTTAGACACAAATAACGATAACTACAATGACGTAGACATGACCTTGGTCTCAAAACGTGACGAATACTTCCAATTTTGCTATGACAACAATATTATCCCAGAAACGGAACCGTCAGTCAACACGCTTCTCAACTACAACAACCCATCACCTCAATCTTCAATTAATTCCCCATTCACGGGCAATTCTTCATTTTACCCACCAGAATTCTCCACCACAAACACAACAAAAACCCCATCAGGAAAACGCAGCTTGGAAGAGAGTGCGGGGCAATACAGCGATAGTGACCTTGATCTAGGCAACCCTAAGGGCGCCAAAATTCCCCACAACAGTCCAACTAACCACGCAAAATCACCGACTCAGCCCACACTTACAACAACACCTCAAAACTCAAACTCAAAGACCCCATCAATAAACAACAAGGAAGCAACACCCACAAACCAATCAGGCCAAAAACCAACCCATCGTACTACTATCACAGAGCAAATGCGCGCCAATCGCTACTCTACCAATACCCCAAGGTCAACCTACGAAGTATTTTTCCAAACCGACACAAACAAAACCGATACCCATAACCTCCACCCCATGAACCTTGCAAAAATTGTCTACAAAATCCTCGTTCAGAAGAATATGCCCTACACCTACGGGGATTCCCGGAAAATCGGACAATCGATCCTCATTCCCTTTGCCACAGCTGTACAAGCTAACTCTGTAATGGAACACCCCTCCCTCGCACATCACAATATCATTGCATACATCCCCGAATTTAACCTATACAGACAAGGCGTGATCAAAAACATCCCAACTAACATCACAGATGAGGAACTCAGACATGACCTCGTCAGTTCAATCCCAATCATTAGCATCACACGATGCAATCGATTTGTTCCCCAATCAGATGGTAGCAGACAAATGTTACCATCTCAAACAATTCTCCTTAAATTTGAAGGCCAATTACTCCCTTCCCACGTCAGCATTTACAATGTCAGACCTGAAGTCACACCATACACATCACAAGTAAAAAGATGCTCGAATTGTCTTCGATTTGGCCACTCAAAAAAGCATTGCCGCAGCAAACAAACCTGCAACCATTGCGGGAAGAATGACCATGAAATCCAAAAGGGCCTGATGTGCCCAAGATCCAATGTAAAACCCCTTTGCATTAACTGCAGAGGGGAACATTCCTCAACTTCAGACATCTGCCCAAAACTTAAAGAACAACGAGAGACACACAAATACGCTGCTAATGAGGGAATATCGTACGTCGAAGCTCGTGAAATTCTTTATAACAATGTCCACCAAAATATTCCCTTAATCCCATCATCTACAAATAGTAGACACATAGCTCCTTCCACTCCCCTCCTATCCCCACCTTCCACTCCTCCAGCCCATTATCCTATCCCCTCAACGAGCACCAGCAACCATACGACAGAACTCACCTCAGACACACAAAATCACCCTCATCAGCCAACAGGCTTGCATCCTCGACAACCCTACCATCCACAATACCTGTCTCATGATGACCTGAGCTTCCCCCCCCTGAATCCACAGAATGAAGGGCCAAGAAGTAGAAGGCGGTCAAAACCCAGATGGAATGCTAATATAAACCCCACCACAAACAACACTCAAACACCATGCAATCTCAGCCCCCCAACTATCGACAACCAAACCGACCAACCACTTAGATCTCAACTCTCTTTAACAGCAGATTTGAACACATTAGTGAATCTGATCAGAAACTTCCTAGACACTTTCCTCTCTAAAATGAAACCCCTTGTTGAAGGCTTAGGACTAACTAGCCAATTGGACCATATTTCCAACGTCTTCACATCTGTTCAAGCTACACACGCCAACCAAAACCCAATCCCAAACAACTCCACCTCCCACTCCTCCAACAGCTCATCTAACACACCCAAGACCCCAACTAACTTTGCGATCCCCCCATTTAATTCAGACACCCCGATAAATATACAAATATCAAATAACAGTTCAATATCTAAAGAACCCAGTGACGAACCAATCACTTAATGGCTTGTAGAACCCCCTTAAACATCACCAAAGATCCCCTACGAGTCGTACAATGGAACGCACAAAGCCTAAAACCCAAAACCGCTGACCTACTTAACAGTGCCAATCGACATGATATCATTCTCCTTTCAGAAACCTGGCTAAAACCCACAGACCCAAACTTCCAACTTCCAGGCTTCAACCTTATTCGCAATGACACCCTTGATCAACAGGGAGGAGGTATTGCCATTGCCATCCACAAAACACTCATTTACACCCAGCTTACGAACCTTGATAACATCTCAAATGACATCCACACTATTGGCATTTCAATCCCTACCTCGCAAGGTGAACTAGCAATCTTGTCCATCTACAAGAAACCTCAAGTGTTTATCAGCTCAGCTGATTGGACTAAATTATTCTCCTCTACACATTCCTCATTCGCCACCATTATAGGAGGAGACTTTAATTGTCACTCTGAAGCATGGGGCAGCACTCAGACATGTCGTACTGGACTGGAACTCCTAAACGCCCTATCTAATTCAAACCTAATCCTTCTAAACGACGGAACGCCTACCAGAATATCTCGCCCCGGAGACGCCCCATCCTGCGTAGATCTAACATTAATATCTACCAATATAGCAACTTACACCGATTGGAGGGTCCTATCGGACCACATGGGAAGCGACCACTTCCCCATCGCGACACTTCTTAACATAGTTCCTGAGAAATTCAAGCATTTTTCGTATAAAATTAACAAAAAAAAAATAGATTGGGGCGAATTTGACTCTTACCTAAACCAAAACACCGATCTACTCAATAACCTCTCAGACAATCTTTCCAGCCAAATAGAATACGAAGCATTTATAGATTTGATAATGAAAGCAATTGACTACGCGACTCCAAAAAATAAAAAATTAAACGACGAATTACCCAAAAACGAAAATACGCACAAAGAAAAATCATCACCGCCTGCCCCCTGGTGGAATGAGGAGTGCAGCCGAGCTGTAGCCCTCAGAAGGTTGGCAACCTCGCGCTTCAGACGTAGAATCAACCCTATAAACTACAATGAAATGAAGAGACAAAACGCTCTAACTAAAATCACACTCAGAAAGGAAAAACTTAAAAGCTGGGAAATGTACTGCCAATCACTCAGCAGATCCACACCCATTAACGTCCTGTGGCAAAAAATAAAATGGTTTAAAAACCGGAACAATTATAACCCCACACATATTCCAAAACAAAATAGTGAATCGATCCAAAAAATGAGAGAATTCATAACGGACCTTTGCCCTGCTCTCTCACAAGACTACATCCCTCCCCTTCCCCCAACAATCCCCTTCCAATCAAACCCCTTTCTAGAATCCAGTTATTCGATACATGAATTCAACCAAGCTCTTGCCTCCACCAAAAAATCTTCCTCCCCTGGACTAGACAAAATAGATTATTGCATAATTGATAGACTCCCCCCAAACTATAAAGAAGCACTTCTCGAGATATTCAACAAAATAATTAACTCCGGTCAATTCCCAGAATCATGGCGGAAATTCCTCATATTTCTTCTTCCCAAACCCTCCCCCAACAAATTCCGACCAATCGCCCTGGCTTCCTGTTTCCTTAAACTTTTTGAAAAAATAATCTCAAACCGACTGACGTGGTGGATAGAAACTGAATATATTCTCCCCAATAACCAATTCGGATTTCGAAAAAAACGCTCATGTGCAGACAACCTCGCGATCCTTTCCACAGACGTTCTCACCGGCTTCGCAACCAATCACTATACTTCATGTACCCTTATCGACATAAAGGGCGCCTTTGATCACGTAGATCCCTACACCCTATACCACGAAATTTCCCGCTTAGGAATACCCAAAAAAATAGCAGATTTTGTATATTTCCTCCTTGCCTACCGCCAATCATATTTCGCTATCAATGGACAACTCGAAGGTCCCTTTCCCATGAACGAAGGCACGGGTCAAGGCTGTGTACTTAGCCCGATCCTCTTCAACCTTTATCTCTCCAATACGCCTCTCCTTGAAGATCTAAACACGGAATCCCTTTATTTTGCTGACGACCTAGCTATATACTCAACAAGTCCAGACCTAGACGCAAGCTTATCAGCAATAGAAACTGCAGTAAATCGAATCGCCAACTTTCTTTCGGAAAAAAAACTTCAAATCTCCCCAGAAAAGTCCCACCTCATCATTTTCTCAAAGAAACATTTCTCTGAGTACTCCGACCACCATATAACCATAAATGAAACAACTATCCACGCCGAAGAATCAGTTCGCTTCCTAGGCGTAACACTAGACTATCGCTTCTCTTTTAGCCCTCACATCAATAATCTCTCACAAAAAGGAAATAAAATAATCTCTCTTATTAAAGCTCTTAGAAAAACATGGTATGGCGCGGACCCAAGAAATCTCTTGATCTTTTACAGGGGACTCTTGCGCAGCGCCATAGAATACGGCAGCCACATTCTAAAATACGCTAACGAAACTAACTTCAGCAAACTAATCAATTTACAATCAAAAGCCCTGAGGCTGGCATTAGGCTATAGACTCTCCACACCCAAGAACGTCATGCTTGCGGAAGCAGCGGAAGCTCCCTCAAAATGTCGTATCTCCCAACTATCAGACAGATATTTCCTGAAAACCCTCTCACTCACCAATCACCCTCTCCACGATAAACTACATACCTTAAAGTCCTTTTTAAACAGAAAAATTAACCGTAATATTCACAACATCAGAATAGGGTTCCCTGTATTTAATTCATTTGAAAGACTTATCCACCTAAAAACCAAAATCCACCGCCATGCTCTACCAACGCCCTACCAGTTTCCTTTCAGCCTAATCAACTCACGCCCCAACATCAATGTAACCATAGGTAGCATCCTCAAATCATCTGCCGACCCAAACCTCGACCTCGAGGCCGAACTCAGTAAAGAACATTTATCCTCTCACACCCAAATTTACACCGACGGCTCAAAAAAAGAAGACGGTAATTACGTTGGCTACGCGGTCTCAATTCCATCCTCTAAGACTAGCATCACACATAAAACCTCCTCCTACGCTTCCATATTTACCGCCGAAGCCCTAGCCATCCTATGTGCTCTCCAACACATCCAACAACTTAACATTTACGAATCCGTTATTCTTACAGACTCATTAAGTGTCCTAAAAGCAGTACTACACTTTTCAACTCTCAAAACATCATCACACATTATCTATCAAATTCTCGAACTTTGGTCCAACCTCACTATACACGGCAAAGATATCAATTTCGTATGGATCCCTGCCCATGTAGGAATCCAAGGAAATGAACAAGCGGACTCCCTAGCTAAGGAGGCCACTACAAACGGTGACCTCCAAGACTCAGGTATTCCTTACACAGACTTCAAGGCCTCCATCACGGAGAGAATGAAACACAGAACTTCTCAATCACTAAAAGATATAGGGAAAAATAAAGGCAAACACTATTTTCAAAACTACTACCATGGTTGGAAAAATCCCTGGTTCCATGATTTACGCATAAATAGACCCCAAATAGCAACCATCAATAGAATGAGATCAAATCATTTTAACCTAGGCGAAAGTTTAAAACGCAAAAATATCACAGCTTCCAACCTATGCGAATGCAAACAAATTGAAACCCTAGATCACGTCTTCTGGTATTGCCCCAAATATTCCAGAGAACGGAAAACTCTTCTAAGCTGCTTGAAAAAACTGGATATCACACCTTGCAAACTCACAAAACTATTATCATCCCCTGGTCCTAAAACTGCCTACATCCTACATAACTTTTTAAAAAGCATAAACAAACCAATCTAAAACTATTTCAATTATTATTGCAAAAACAAAAAAAAAAAACAAAATTAGATAATTAAACTAAACGACCACTTTTCAAATTCGACGGATCAACTAAATCCCTACAATACCTCAATCCTACATATCCACTTCCCATTCCACATTCATAACTATGAAAAGCCCCGACAGAGGGATAACGGCCGCAAGACATCATAGTCAGTGCCAGAACAATAGAAGAAGAAGTATGTGGGGACCTGAGAAAAAGCTGAGTTGAATGACAGTAACGGCCAAATGAACAATAATTAATAGTGAACAATGATAATTGAACTAGCGCACAGTGTTCCCTAATTGAAGAAAAAAATAAAAAATGTTGAACCAAGCCGTAGTTGAGGCTCTCTATTCCGCAACTTACATAGAAAACTACTTGGATTGCGTTGAAAATCTTCCGAATGACATTCAAAGATATGTTTCACGATTGCGGGAGCTGGATGCCACATGTCAAAGTATGTATTATGCCAATAATTTTTAATACAGCGCAAAAGTTTAAAAACCCGTGCCATAACCACAAGCGCCACTTCGCATTATTGGAAATACCTTCTCCCAACAATCTTCCGCAGTTATTCTCCCCACAAACATCACAGTTAACACCATCCAATTAATTTTACATTTATAATTCATAATTTTTGGCGCAGATTCTTCTCGCTTTTGTATTTATTAATCGGAATTCCGAATTACCAATTTTTTTTACAAGTCCGCAATTGACTTCAATGCCGGCCAATGTTTTACTGAATCAGCTGTCAACAATTGTCAGTTGATCAACCAATTGTTTCACAGAAGAGATCTCTCCATACTAAGGGATTTATTTCACCTGCGAACTGCAGATGCAATCATCCTGATCATAACTTCGATCATGTTTTCTAGCTTCGGCTTCTATGATAATCTCAGAGGCCTTGCGATTTAAAAATTAGGCACCTTAGGATACTTTCCACCTCATGAAATCTGTCATTGTTTTTAGAAATTGTTTTTAAAAGAAACTATAGATGGATTTTGCGAAAGATAGAACTTAACATATACATGTAATGGGTGAATTCTCAATTGTCACATCTGGAATCTAGTGTTTACAGTACACAACCTCGGTTATACACAATACGCAATATATGTGGGGTATACCACACCACTTGGACAACCCGTGACCCCTACCTCTTCAGATTTTGATCTCCATTTTTTCTGAGGTTTTACCATAACAAAAAGTACTCTCAAATTTTTTCAGATTTTTTTTTTTTTTAATCAGAAAAAATCTGTAACAAAAGTGGGCCCCGATTGAAAATTCTGGAAAATTCTGGAAATTTTTTGAAAAATAAAAGAAACATGGAACTCTTAGCCGGTAGATCATTTTCAGTCCAATGTCGGTAAAAAAAATCATAACAATTAATTATGCTATCAACAATTATTAAATCTGGCAATCATTGATCGATCTTATTCACGTTATTTTTCATGTGTCATAAATTTATTTATTTTTTTTTTCAAAAATTGACAGATTTTGACGACATAGCCCAATTTTTGTTTTGTTATTTATGCTTTTCTTTTTCGCAATTTTTTGCATTTCCAAAGGTTCTTAATTTTTTATCGGTTTTTGATGAACACAATTTTTATTGTTAATTTTTTTTTCAGCATATCTTCGAGATGTAGATCAACAGCAGGAACTATTGAAATTAGATGCTGATGTAGGGCTTCGTCGACGAGCTCTACTCAGAGTTCAACAATCGTTAATTGCTGCTCAGGAAATTGGAGATGAAAAATTGCAGATTGTGCAGCAAATTCAGGACCTCATTGAGAATAAATCTCGCCAATTGGACCTTGATTATCGCAATTTAGGTAATTTCTCACATCAACATTTCGATTTCTATTCTCACCTAGTAAATAAACATTGTTTTGCATCGAATGACCCATTAAAACAACATTCCAGATTTTGGAAAAGAGCAAGAGAACAATGACACGAATCGTGAGTCAACAACAACGACTAATTCAACAACAACTGGAAATTCGAATAATGTGGATCGTCAGCCAAAACGCGCAAGAAGAACTCGAACTGATAATCTTGGAGACAGTGGAATTGAATTGATGGTAATTTTATTCAACTGACCTCTACACTAATCCATTAATTTATCAATGTTTTTAACCGTTCAAATTCTGAAAGAGAAAAAAAAACAGAATTATTTCAAACATCCAAAATGTTGAAATTCTCAAAACTAAAAATTTTCCAAATGATTTTTTTTCTATTTCAAAATTTTATTAAATTTTCAAATATTGAGTCTTTGATTTATTTGAATTTTCAATACTTCCTAACTGCGGAAAAAATTGATCTATTTGAGAACAATTGAAAATTAGATACATTGGAAACAATTGGAAATCTCCAGAGATTAGAAAATTTGGAGAATTCCGCAAATTTAACAAATTGAACAAATATGTGAAGAGTCGGAAAAATTGAAAGAAAAAATCAAGTTAGACAAATTTGAAAAAAAAAAACTAAAAAACTTGATGAGTTGTAAAAAAATCTAAAATTTATCATATAGGATACGATCCCTAATATTCACATTTTTGGAAAATTTGGAGAATTCCGAAAATTTGACAAATTAAACAAATATCGAAAAAATCTGGAACATTAAAAGAAAAAAAAAGTAAGACAAATTGGAAGAAAAAATATAAAATTTCATAAGTTCTAAACAAATCTAAAATTTATCATATAAAATACGAGACCCAATATTCATTTTTTGCAACTAGGTGATGTCAGACAATCGAGCATCTGGGATATCGAATAATAGCAATGGCAATCAGAAGAAAACGACTGCAACAGCCGCTGGGAAGAAGAAAAAGAGGAAATCTCGACAGGGTAATCAACAGAATCAGCAACGAGAAGACACCCCGCCTCCAATTGACGACGATATTCAGGTCAATATAATTTTTTTTTCTCTATTTGTCGATTTTCTTTTTTACTATTTTTGTAATGAATTGGTAAAACGAAAATTCCAAAAATTCCAGTATCATTTTTGTTTTTCAATTTAAGAGTTTAGTAAAAATATTTTTTCTGTAAGAGAACTTACAAAATACTATAGCCAGTGATTTTTCATGCAGGTGGATCCTGATGAGCCGACTTACTGTCTATGTGATCAGATATCATATGGGGAAATGATTCTGTGTGATAACGATCTCTGTCCCATAGAGTGGTTCCACTTCTCCTGTGTTTCCCTCAGCACAAAACCCAAGGGCAAATGGTTTTGCCCCAAGTGCCGAGGTGATAGACCGAACGTAATGAAGCCAAAAGCTCAGTTTTTGAAAGAACTGGAAAGATACAACAAGGAGAAGGAGGAAAAATCCTAGCGGATTAATTAAGAAGTCAAATCATCCGAAAATAGTGAACTGAGTGAGGGCAACCTTTTGGGGCCACATACACAACTTCTCGATTTGTAATTTTCACGTAGGATTATTTTCTTTAAAATTTTTCTTATAGTAAAAATTTAAAATCAAGAATTGCAAAGGTAAACAATTATGGAATAAATAAGTTGACAGTTTGAGAAGAATTGAAAGTTGACAAATTTGAAAATTTTTTAAATCACCAAAATGAAAAACAATTAGAATAAAAAAATAATTGAAAAAATTGAAACAGTCTGATAGTTTGGAAATTCAAAAATTTGAGAAATTTGGAAAGTGAAAAAAATTGAAAATTCCAAAAAAAATGAAAGAAAAACAAAAGAATTGACACATTTGAGAAATTTTTAAATTTGCAAAATTTTAAAGTTTTACAAAATTGACAATTTTTGAAATTTGAAAAATATGTTCTCGAGGATCGCAAGAACCGAGTCTTAGTGCTGCCACTTGGGTTCCTAAGTTCAAATTTCCGACCGGGCAATTTTTTTGGATCGTCTGACGAGCGGGTTGTTGCTCAGCGACCCACCCACACCCACATCTCCATAATGGATAAAATGCGCAAAAAAAAAACAAAAACTCAAATTTTTAAAATTGAAAAGTTTTAGAATTTAATATCGACTGAGTTAAAAAATTTGATGTTACGTTATGAGTTCGACCATGGGTCACACTCATAAATACATTTTCTTGAGTCCTCGACTTCGGTGGCGAACTCACTGGGAGTTCGCTTATTGAAAGTAATGAGGAAGGTAGAGAAGACATTTTTGTTTACAGATAACCACTAGCGTATAACTAACCAAATTGTTTCCATTAGGGTAAATTGATAAGCTAATGGTTGACGAGTGGTGAACGGTGAGATATAAATGGGTCGGTTACACGGTGCTAATAAAATGAGTCTAAGTGGGCAATCCTGCTCGCGATTTGGTGATGCCAACTTCACACCCAATCGTACTCTGCGCTAGAAGACTCCCGAAGGATGGTACAAGGGCCAAAATCGCTGGCTACACCCAGGTTGCACCAAGTCTAGGTTTCTGACATCATTGACACAGCCTTAACTTTGCCAAACAGCTCCCTCCCCAAGAGGCTGTTGGCATAGCACTGCTGGGCCAGGTTTTCCGACAATGGTAAAGCAATCGAAGATCCATTTCCTCTCACATTATCTTCAAATAATTAATAAAAAAAGTTAGGTCAAAATGAATGCATCACATTGAAATTTCGAGAAAAAATTAATTTGCAAAATATTATCTGAAAAAACTTTTAAATTTTTGAAATTTTATTGTTTAAACAAATTTTAAGAAACCAAAAAGCTGAGAAAATGGAAAAATTAAAAAAAAAATCATAAATGGGCGAATAAAAAAAAAGAAAATTGGAAAAATTTGAGAACAAGGAATTGATAAATATTGGAATCTTAAAACAGTTGAAAATTCGATTTTTTTCAAATTTTAAAAATTTGAAAAAACCTCAATAAAAATCAGTTTTCAGTAATTAATTTTTACATTATCATTATCAGAGTATTATTCTGTAATATACAGGTGTGTAAAATTGTGGGTCAATAGTTAGACCTAGTTTTGATTTGTAAGATGAAAAATTGGTCCAACCAATTATGAAACTAGATCTAAGAGAGTGGAAAAAAATACATTTTCATCAACTTAATTTTCCATTTATTCTCGTTTACATGCGCAACATTCTGCACTAGAATGGAAAAGAAAATAAGAAGTTACAACTCAACCTCCCAAATATTAAAAAAAAAAACAACAGACATCTCTAATAAAAATGCTTAGCAAAGTTTCTGCATCAGTATTTTTTCCTTCATGTCCCCAATTGTATCCACGGTTCAAGAAATTCCAATTGTAAATAAGAAATACATGTATTTTAACAAATTTATAAATGGATTAACACCCTAGATTGTTGTTTCAATCCACTCAATAAAGACGTTCAATCAATCCCTTGCCTTCGTAAATCTATTATCAACTTTTTTCTATTTTAATCCATTACGTTTGTTTCTAAGTAATTATTGTTTTGGAGTTTTTAGCGAAATTTGGGACATTGAAAAATGCATAACAGAATTTCAAATTGTGCTAATATACCTATAATTTTTTTATTTCAAAATTTGAAAAAAACGATGAATTTTCTTATTCGAAAATCATGAACTGAAAATTTAAAGTGCGACACATTTTTTTGAAATTTCGAAAATTAAAAAATCAATTTCGAGAAGGAAACTTGTTATTTGTTCTTATAAAAATTTAAAGAGTGGAAAAAAATAAAATTTCAAAATTATTCAAAATTTCAATGATACTCGAAAGACTCAGAATTTAATTTCCTGGCCTCATTGTTCAAAGACCCTGAATTTCACCAAAACCTCCTTAGTTAGTTCACCTCAGTACCTACGATACCTGCGGCTGTTTATACCTCCATATGCGTCACGAGCACGAGCTAAGTGCGCACACAAAGTTAACCTTAATGTACTTATGAGTAATCATCACATGAGTTTTAATGACAGAAACAGGATTAATTATGGGTTTTTTATAGGCTAGCTTACGTAAGATGTTTCACGAAAGGGTTGGAGGAGATTCTACTCGGGTTTTCGTCTTTTTTGTTTATTTCGTGAGACTAAAGAAGGTCACTAAAAACCTCTAAAATGGCGGGGAAAGATTTTCCATGAATTCTTATGATTCGTTAAGAGATAGAACAAAAAAACTAATATTGTGTAAAAAAAACTGCCATTGCCGGAAGTCTAATTATCCGAGTTGACACTGATTTCAAGACTCCAATTAATTATGAGTCTTTTTTGAAATCCCGAAGTGGTTGGCTTATACGGGAACGGCCATCTTGACCTCATCGCTTACCCAAAATGGCGGCTTCAAAGTTGTTCTAATTGTCTAAAATCACAAAAAGCGGAACATTGCACAGTCTTTTTCCAAAAATTTTCACTTCCGACAGTTTTGAAGACATAAAAAGATTTCAAAATGTTCCCCAGTATGAGACCCGCCATTTTGGTTAAAAATTCCGCATTCACAAAATTCTAGGAATGTCGAAAAAAAATGCTAAAAAAATTGTAGGTAGTTTTAGAAAGTCCCAAAAAAGTCCAAACAAAAATTAAGTCCAACAAATTTCTATGGAGTTCCAGAAAATTTTCACAACTGTGAAAAATTAGGAGAAAAATATGAGCATGTATAGGAAAATATTGGAGAAATAAAAATATATTATTCTACATATTTTAGATATTGGAAAAATAGAGAAAAGGTTGAAATGACTGATCCAGTTTTTCAAATTGTTTACATTATTCCAAAGACATCTCATTTTTTCGACAAATTTGATGAGTGATAAGAATTCATGGCAAAAACATTTCACTCATTTTTCAGACTTGTTTACCTGTGTTTCAACATTTTTTTATCAGGCACTTCTGCAGTAACTATTATAAGTTAAAATTTCTTAAAACAAAAGTAGCATGTCAAGTATCTTCTAGAATGAAAAATACAAAGGTTGAAAATGGCGGAAATCGGAATCTTGATTCTCCTCGGAAAATTTTTTATATAAACGAAATTCTCCCCGGTAGAAATTTTCCTTGCGAAATGTTTCCGCAAACATATTTCGTTGGAAATTGTTTTCACGAAAGATTCTTCCCCCCAAAAAAAAAATCTTTGAAATCGACGAAAATTTCGAAAAATATTTCGGGAACATTCCTGGGAAAACTTTCGCCCGAAATTTTCTGGTGAATCTTCCATAGAATTATTCGTGATAGGGGAATTGTTTTCCAGGGAAAAATTTGGGTATAATCAACAATATTTGGTCGCAAAAAAAATTGTATACTAAAAGTAAATAAAAAGAACAACATTACGATGTAAGGTTTTGGGAAATGTCTTATATAGTTATTGCAGAAGTACGTAATGCTATCACGTATGAAAAAATCCCATAAGATTTCTATAGAATTTGTTTTAGAAATTTCTATGGGACATGCTGCGAAACTCCCATGAGAAATTCTATAGAAATATCTATGATAAATACTATGGAAATTTCTGCGGCAAATTCTATAGAAATTTTCATGGTGAATTCTACAGAAATTTCTATGATAAATTCTATTGAAATTTCGATGCTAAATTCTATAGAAATTTTTATAGCATATTGTATAGAAATTTCTATGGTATATTCTATAAAAACTTCTTTGGTAAATTCTACTGGAATTCACGTAGCGAAAATCCCATAAAATTGCCTGGAGCATTTCCCCTAGAACTTTTTCATACGTCATTATGGAATTTTTTTACACGATTAGGATTTTGAGGGGATTTTGGTGACTCCGGTGATGGTTTTTTAGAGTTTTTATTGGATTTAATGTCAACGAGCGTCGTCCACGTGGCTCTCTTGGAAATTTAGCCAGGATTGTTCCACAACAGTTGCGACACGCTTCTCGTATTCTCTTTTATTCTCCTGATACAATTGAGCTGCCAATGAATTCGCTGGTGAATTGGGATTTGGCTCGTCCAACAGTGACTGAAATACGAAGTAATTAGTTAACAAGTTATTACCTAAACGAGGGAATATATTTTTTCCCCGATAGAGGTGAGTTAGTTTTTTTGCTCGCGATAAAAAAAAAATCACTATATTTCACTAGACTTTCAAAAAATTTGGGAACTCAGTAAATTTCAATAAATCCAAATTAAAAAAAAACCTTAAAAATTATTTAAAAATGGTGAAAATCCAAAAAAAAAAAATTCAAAATACTGAAAAATTGCAAAATTAACAAAATATTTACGATTCTTGCAAAATATTTGCAAATTGAATAATTATTTTTTTACAAATTTAATTTTTTTTAGGTGGACTTAAAAATAGGAAATATTGGGGTGAGCTCAATAAACAAACTCAATTTCGCATCAAATGCGGTTTATTACGGTTTTTTTTTCTTTCATTACGTTACGTGTATATAAATTTATTTGTATATTTACGTGTATACATATATATTTATATATGTATAAGTGAATTTAGGTGACAGATTCGAATTCAAGATATACAAGTCTGTGTTTGGTATTCGCCTCTACCCAAACGATTTCATCAAAATAATAATAAAATAATAATAATAATATAATAATCGGAATAAGAACAGAGAAATAAACTACACAATTATTATTTTATTATACCCTAGAATTTAATAATTACTAATTGTCTCATGTTATTCGTTTTCATTTTCTTCTCCCTTTCGGATTGAAATAAATAAATACACAATTTGTGATTAATTTGTGGTAAAAATTCAATTTCTAAATTGTTTTAGGAAAAAGAAAAATCTTGCACTCGGAAAAAACAAAGTTGGGTTTACACAATTTAGAAAGTCTTAAAAACTTTTGAAATTTGGAAAGTGGAAAATTTGAAGAAAAATTGGAATTTTTATTTCTTACTGCGTTTAGGAATACAAAAATTTCAATGAGACTGATTCTTTTTAATTCTTTTCCATCTCTATAAATGTCCGAATTCTTAATTATTCGATTTTTTTTTGAGAACCACGGACATTTTCAAATTTTCCAAAAATCTCTCGAACCTGGACAAAATTTTCGAATTGTGGCTCCTACATTTTAACAATGAAAAATTCAGGATAATTTTCCATTTTTGACGATATCAATTGATTTCAAATTTCCTATATTTTCTCAATTTTTTTTTTGCATGTTCCAACCTTTTCCAATATTCCAAATTTTTCAATTTTTTTTAAATCTTTTCGAAATTTTCCAAATTCCTCAAAAGCCACTCAATTTAGAATCTTCCAAAATAGTTTTAACAAACTAGAAATTTCTAAAAATTGAAAATTTTGAGAATCACAAATTCGAAATTCGTAAAATAGAAACTTCATCAATTTCAATGTGTGTGCTAGTTTCAAATTTGAAACTGTTAAATCCTCAAGGAGACCTCAATACAGAACTTCCTGGAAATCCTTTCGAATAATTATAAATTAACATTTTTGAAGATTTCCCGAATTTACAAAATTTGCAAAAGTCAGTGCGTCTCAAAAAAAAAAACCCAAACTGAGTTTTTTCCAGGTGAAAATTTGAAAATTTCGTTCTGAATCAATTGATTTAGGGAGATGTTGCTAAGCGGTTAGCGTTAACTCCATGGTAAGGCTGGACAATCGCTTCCAATAATGATGTAGTACGTTGATGATGTTTGTTGACGCAATGATGGCATATTAATCAGCAACTAATCCACAAAACTTTGCTCGACACAAGCCTTCACTCGTTTCTCGTACTCGCGTCGATTCTCTTTATACAGTTGCGCTGCCATTGAGTTGGCAGGTGAATTCGGGTTCGGATCACTTAACAGCGACTGCAATCACACAAGTCAATAATACTAATGGGGATATGTCCTTAACTTTTTTCTTTATTAAAAAAAAAAATTGCCTCGAAAAGAGAGATTTAAAAAAAATCTCAATTTTGTTTTCATCTAAAAAAATTGTCCTCAATTTTTTTTCACCTCAAAAAATGCCCTCAATTTTTATTCTTATGTCAAAAAATTGTCTTATGTTTTTTTCTTTCTCTTTACAAAATTGACCGCATTTTTCTTTCTACAAAAATTGCCATAATTTATTTTGAAATTGCCGCCAACTTTTTTTTTACCCTAAACAATTTGTAACGACCAAAGAAATGAACAACTATCGAAACGATTTATTTCTGCGCGTATACAATGTAGAATATGATGATCTCTTCGATAACCCGAGATATTTAAAACTCATAGTCTCCCCTTAACCGTCAGTTAAGTCTCCGACGTATATTCCAAATCTAGATATTGAAAATTTATAAAACCGTTGTTGGACTAAAACGAGCACCCGTCTGTCAACAATTTGCCAGCTCATGTTCCCCAGGATAAAGTCGAAATTTATTATTCATCCCCACTGCTGTGCGAACCCTTGTCTAATACGTTCAATTGTTGATACAGGTCTATCACGAGAACGGTTAGAGATATAGAAAAAAATGTCTTACAAAAGTTGTTCCTTACGCAAA
This sequence comes from Asobara japonica, assembly GCA_026005395.1. NCBI lineage: Eukaryota > Metazoa > Arthropoda > Insecta > Hymenoptera > Braconidae > Asobara > Asobara japonica. Next base: position 3,217,344 of record BQMI01000393.1, read on the forward strand.
AATGAACATTTTATGTCATACATCGTTTTCCCCTAGCTTGCATAATTCAGGAAATATCGCGGTTGGAAGCTGCGCGAGTACTTCGACGTCACTACAGACCATACGGTTGAATATAGAAAACAAAATTCGAATAGTAAAATTTTCTACATGAAAAATTCTACAAATTTTGTCATCCGATGTTTTCCCAAATTTCATTAGTTTTCAAATTACAGAAAAACTCAAATAAAATTTGAACATTCCCACCCAAAATTGTTTGTTACTTGAACTAAAAAATCTATTGAAGCATTAAAGTTACAAAAAAAAAGTTTAGATATTCAATGTGGATAATTGCACGGAATTTTTTTTAAATTACGAGTTTTATCTCCATCTTCACTAGCCAAGAATATAATGACTGTTGAAAATGTAAATACGTTGAAAACGCCTTAATTATGAGAGCTGGGAGAAAGATGTATATGACATAAAATGTGTGTTTTTGTGTGAGGAAACTTTTTTATTATACACTTTTCTTTCTACCTCCCACCGTTTCCACACTAGGACCTTATAAACAATTGGAATTGGTGGTAACAATTGTTTGCACAGATTTTGGTGGAAATAAACAATAAAGTCATATTTTTTATGTACATGAAAAAAACTATCAACCCAAAAGTGCATGGCAAGTGAAGGTGCTTATGTAAAATTGTTTTTTTTTTCAATTTGGAGACGTTTATTGGATTCGTAAAAACTGAGACTTTAGTATAAAATTGGTGTTTTTGAAAATCGATTCTTGGGTCATGAAAATAATGGTATAGATTGATGTAGATTGATAGATTGACCTATTTTTTTTCTATGTTTTTTGTGACGAAATTGATCGTCAATGTTTATTGGTAAATGGTAGATTGGGACGGACAATGATTATTAAGATAATGAAATGGGGATGCTGACTTGATTGGACGACTTTATTGAATTGCAACCGCTGTTAAGGCGACGATCTTTTTTTTTTGTTGTGAAGTGAAACTTTTTTTCAGGTTTATGGAGTGGAAAAACGTAATGTGAATTGTCATGCTTGACAACGAGCAGGTGTGTTTGACCATTCAATTTTTGTTGTCTGATTTGCAAAATTTTGCATCTTCCAAAAGTTTCAATATCTCAATTTTGTGAAAATTACGACATTGAAAAATTAAAAATTGTCAAACATGAAAATATGAAAAATATGCAAAATTGTGAGAATTTGAACAATTCTAAAAAATCTTTGATTCAACGAATACTGAATTTCGAATTCATTCAATTTTTTCAAATAAACTAATTACATGTTTAGGTGGAAGTTGGTACCTGAATAGATGTGAGGATTGCGGATACATCGTATGTCGGACTCCAACGATTCTGCAGGATATCGAGGCAAATTCCACCGTCGGCATACACATTCGGGTGGAACATTTTACTAACAAATCGAACTGTTGGTGGTTTATTTGGATATTCCTCTGTGAACTCTATGGTGAGCTTGAAAGTGCCATCCTCGAAGGGTGTGTCGTGGGGTCTAGAAAACGCGATAAAATAAGTATCTTCAGAGTTTTAAGAATTCTAAAAATTTGAAGAAAATGAAAAATCTGAGAAAATTGAAATATTTCGAAATGAGAAAATTAGATTTTTTTATAAAAATGGAAAAATTAAAAATTGAAATATTAACAAATTTTTGAAAAGTTGGAAAATTAAAAAGGTCGAACACATTGAAAAAATTCAGAAAATTCCAAAACTCAATAACGCAAAATGGTCAAATTTGAAGAAACTCAAAACTTGTTTGACATTCTTAAAAAAGCGAAAGAAAAATTTAGCGCTTTGCAAAAAAAAATCCAAAATAAAATGTGGCTAAATTATCCCAAACCTGACTAAAAAAGTGTACTTACCCGAAAATAACGGCATTCCAGATCATGATGTTATTATCAGTGGGGGCACCCGAGACCCCAGTAGGTGGGTCCTCTTGTAATCTGTGAATCGAAAAAAAAAATCAGTCAACCATCTCAACCAGAAAAAAAAACGAATGAAAAAGGGTCGCTCAATCGCAACATAACGATTGTATCCGATGCCCCTAAAATCTCACAATATTTTCACAAACCCCATGATATCAAATATTTCCAAAAGCTGCACCAGGAAAAAATCTCAAAAATTTTAAAAACTTGCCATGAAATATATTAAAATTTCTGGAAAAAAATGTAATTTAAGAAAAATTAAAGATACACACACACACATGTCGGGATGATATATCTATAAAGAATTCAGAAATGAAGATATTTCTTTCAATAAAAGAAATTCCTTTATTTTTGGACACTCAACTATTTTAACCACTCAATAAATCCCTAAGGTAATCTGAACTCATGACTCATTCCCAAAACTCATTCACTCTTCATAATTCCCCCATTTCCCCTTTCCCTCGTCCTTTTATTTCCACAATGTCAACTGAATCATCGATCGTTGCGGGTTAAAACCTCATTTAATATTCCACGAGTTGGAGCAAACAAGCAGTAGGTGCATAGTAAATATCTTCCTCTACTCCGTGCGAAAAATGTGGCAGATTTTATGGAGCAGATATCGCGGGATGCAGATTTCTTCATACCAACGAAAAAAATCATTGATTTTCATTGAGAAAAAAGAAAAGATTTCTCAATCTGTTGTGAAAGATCACACATCAGGAAATTGAAATAAGTTCATCGACCAAAAAATCCCAATTTTAAGAATTTCAGAAAATTCAAAATCCTTCAAAAAAAAAATTAATTAAAAAAAATTTCAATTTTTGTTAAACGAAAAGCTTTGAGTTAAAAAAATTATTATTCAACTTTGAAAGGATTGACAAATTTTGAAAAATTCTACAAGAAATATAGCAGGTATAAAAAAATTGAGTAGAGTAAGTGAACTATGTTGGTTTTGATGTAAATTTACCGCAATATGGGCCATGATAGTTTGCAGTAAATAAAATGGTAGATGAAAATCTAATAATAAATCCATATCATCATGAGCCCCAAGATGACGTTGGTTAAATTTCATCGGAGAAATCTTCCGAAACATATGCACATTATTTAAGTGTGTGTGTGTTTTACTTTCTCTGAGTAACAATGTGAATCCATCAACCCCTCTCTACACCTCATCCTTCCCCCACCACCGCAATTTCTACAGTGTCATTTGAGCGGCGAAAATAACCCCATTTTCACTTTATCATTTTTTCAATATTTGAAACGTTCAAAAAATTAAGAAAATCGTAAAAAAAAATGCAAAAAAAATATGAAAAAAAAAAATTGTAAATTTGGGGAAAAGAAGTGGAAAAATTGAAAAATTGGCAAAGGTTTTTAAAAAATATGGAACTGCAAAAATTATAAAAGTCTAAAATAATTCAAAAATTTTCTACAATGGAAGTTGCAAAAGTTTTTAAAATATTGATACAGTTCGAGGACTTTTGACAATTGAATAAAAACTCAAATTGTTAAAGAATGCAAAATTCAAAAATTGAAGAGAAAAATGGAAATGGTAAAGATTGCAAATAATTACCAATCTGCAGAAATTTGAAATTTTCCTAAAATCGTTAAAAAAATTTTCACTCACCAGAAATCCCCAATTTATTTATTCTTTAATTTCTGCACTTTATTTTTGATTCAGAAATTTTCAAAAGTGCCGAAATTTTACAGAAATTTCAATGCTCCAAGAAATACGCAATTTTTTCCAAAAAATTTAAAACTCCAAATTATTTAAAGACTCAGAAAAAATATTGGAAATCCTGCAAAATCCTCAAAACTTTATACCTGTCAATTTTTTCTTATCACAAAAATATTAATTTTTAACCACCAATTTTCGAAAATTCGGCTGAATATTCTAAAAAATTTGGAAAATTCTCATTGCCTTCCTAAGAAAGCGATCTTAATTTTATTGCAGTAAAAATTGACCTCAAATCTTGTTCAGAATTTTTTTTCCACAAAAATTTTAACATATATAAATTCACAGAACCTGTGGAATGTTCATATAAAAAAAATTAATTAAAAGAAATATTTTATCATTGAAAATCCAAAAAATTCTCAAATTTTCCAAATTAATAACTAGACTTAATGACCACTTTCTCCACCATTTAACAAGTATCATTGAAATTGTAAAAATATTGTGTTCACTAAAAATCTGCCATAGACATTAATTCACATCTGAAAAACAAAATTATTTTTTCATAAAAAAATCTTTAAACAAAATTCACATGTACACATCTATCAGTCTCAATTTTCCATATGCAATCTCATTATTACAAATAAAATTGACTGTCAATACTGTCATTACTGTCAATAAAAAAAAACTGAACATGTGAATACTGATTCAAAAAATGCTGTTTGCTTATACAAAAAACCTCAAAAAGATTTGCTGTACATTTAAAGAGATATTTCCTGGCGAAAATTTATCTACTTTCTAGATCTCGAGATCTTCACGAGTTCTTGAACCTCGAGAACTTGAACTTGTGGGTATTAAATCTAAAAAAAAGACTCTCAAAATTCTTTTTCCACAGAAAAAATAGCAATTATAAACTGACATATTCGTCATTATCAATTTTCAAAAAAAGAAAAATGTACTCTCCTCAAAATTTCAACACATGCAAACAAAACTGAACTGTCATTCTTAAAAAAAAATGGTGGACACTCATTCAAAAAAATTTCCACCAACTGTTCTTCATAAAAGGAACCCAAAAGATTATAAATTTTAATTTTTTTTTTACAAATTGTAAATTTCTGCTACTCATTTCCAATTCCCAAAAAACTGATTCACTCCCTTACAATATTTGACAGTCCAGCTAAAAATAAACAATTACTGTAAAAATCGTAACTCAAATATTGATTTTCCAAAAAGCCACTAATCTTAAACATAGATAAACATTTCTCCCTAAGATGACATTTATGTCATTCCCAATAAGCCCGATATATTTTTCTAAATTTTTCCCCAATGTCGAATAAAACTGTATGTAAAATTTCCACGGAGAGCCTGGACTTACAGTACTCGAAAAAATTTTAGTGCAAAATAATTTTCAATTCCAAAAACTGAAACTTGACATTTTGACAACTACCCATGAAATCAAAATTTCCCGCAAAAAAATTTAATTTGTTCGTATTGCCCCAGAAAATAATTCCCCCAATTTTTTCTCTAAAAAACCACCTAAAAAAAAAAATGTCAACCTGACATATCGTAATTAAAAATTCTCGCAAATATCCAAAGAATTACCTCTTGAAGTCCCGCATGAGTCTTCGCCTGGCTGGTGTAGACATTTCAATCTACGACTATATCAATATATCAATAAAATATGATATATTTTTTCAGAAATTCAACGTCACTCGACAAAAAACCTCCTTATGACCTCCAATTCACGTTACGAGTCTCCGATATCCCAAAAAATCAGCTTAACCAAAAAGAGTCCGTGAGAGTTGGTAATTTTTTTTCTATTTGGTATGCAATTGATGTGGTGATTGATGAAGATAGATTGCGCGTGATGATTTCAGTGAATCTGGGACCTTTATAACAGTTTTTTTTTAACAGTCAAGGCGAACTAAGAAATATCGGACCTTTTGTCCGAAGGCCGCCCCCCTTTGCACAATACCGTTACGCGTGAATCCCAAACTTTTGACTTAATTTTTTTGGCTCTTTTGGGGCAACTCCGGGAATTTTTAGGACCTTGGCTAGTGGGGATGCTGGATTTTTTGTGATTAAGCTTTGTTCTTATTTCGGGAGTTACTCCCACACCTTAACACCAACTGAGAATGCGTATTATGACGTTACACGAGCTCGCTCTATGGTTTGGCTTATGTACGCACACATTTAAAAATAGCGCGCGCACATTCAAACGCAGCTCATATATGGATTTAACACGGATACAACTAGTTGGACGTTGTGTGTGATTAGTGCACAGTGTGGACACACACGCTTGGCAAGTGCTACCAAATAGATGAGTGTGTGGGTGGTTATTACACGGGTGTGTGTGAATCGTGGAGAACCAGCTGAGTACCTGAACTAGGGGAATTACAGAGACACGAAAACTTGCGGAGTTTCCGCGCGTGACGTCACGGTGTGACGGGGTTTTCGGCGGGCGCTGCCGGGGGGGGGGGGGGGGTTTGGAAGAGATTTTAGTGAATCTCGAGAGATTTTTAAGACTGACTGAATTATTTTTTTTTGTATTCTGAAAATTTTAATAGGTTTTGCAAAATTTCACTTTCCCAGTTTTTACAATTCCAGAAAATAAAAAACAATCATAAGTATAAAAAAAAGTAAATTAAAATTGAATTAGAGTTGGAAAAAATGATGAAAATAAACGAAAAAAAAGGGAAACAATTTTTTTTTTTTTTTTAATTAGAAAAATCAATGAACAACACGTGGAAATTCAAAACAGGGCAATTCAAACCACGTGTCCCACACCATGGGGGCGCCACTGGCATCTTTCGTAAAAGTCTCTAGGGATTTCCTAGGGAATTCTAGGGACTTTCGCCGAGAAGCGCTCAAGTCAAAAAGAAACCAAAAAATCGGCCATTTTGGTGTTTGCTTTGCGGGAATAACGTGGCGCAAGCCCTCCTAAAGCAAAATGAAGTAAGTTTTATACGAAAACTAAATCCGTTTAATTTACCGCAATCGTTAATGAGTTTTTCGGTCTGATTGGCGTGTACTGTGCGAATAATTATGGAGTTTAATTGGCAAATTGTCTTTTCAGGATCGGACTTTGTGCGTACAGTGGATACAAAATCTATCCGGGACATGGAAAGACCATGGTCAAAGTGGACGGAAAAGTAAGTTTCTCTGAAATTCAATTCTACAGTTATTTTTGCAAAGGAAAATCTGACACGTGGGAGTTGTTTTTTAAGTGATTTTTTCGGAGGCATGGGATTTGGTGGCAATTGGGGAAAAAAATCGTCATGTGCCGTAAATCACTGTCAAATCCAACAAGTATCGAAAAATTAATTAGCTTGAACAACGAAATATGTTCGTTTCATCGTAAGGTTTTTACGGGTTAATAGAACAGTATTTTAATTCCGAAATTTAATCATATGTGACCCCTAATTCCAGAAAAGTTTGTCTCATTGGAGTATTTCACTGTTTTCACATTATTATTCAACTCCATTCAACAAGTTGTCACTGCAATTGTTGTCGATGAACTTATTTCCATGAAATTCTGGGGTGTTTTTGGCCACATGCTTTCATTTTTTGTTCCATGATTTGATTTCTTAATTTAGGATCAAAACGTTGAGTCAATTGATTTTCTGTCTTGTAGTATAAACCCTTTAGTTTAAAATGCTCAAGTGAAATGCTACATAGAGATTTGGTGTAACGATATATGTTTCGTAAAATGCATGCTTTGCCTCTGGTGCAAAACATAACCTCATTCAATTGTTTATTACTTATTTCAGACGTTCACTTTCCTCAACTCCAAGTGTGAGGCCGCTCATCTCATGAAGAGGAACCCCAGGAAGGTTACATGGACCGTCCTTTACAGGTACTTAACATTTATTAATACCTTTTTTTGAAAAAAAACACAATTAATCTTGTGCCATTTTTTTCGTTTCATTAAACCTTTTTTTTGGAATTGTTTTTTCTGTTCGTGTCCGAGTTCTCAAAATTTTGGACGAATTATTATATCTCATACAAATTATAACTCAGTTTTACGTCTTCTCAAGTTTAAAACATTTGGTGGACTTTCAGAATCCATAATTTTGTGGAATTATCTAAAAATGAGTTTTCAAATATTTTTTAGAATATTCCGCAATTTTATTGTTATAATTTCAAAAAAAAATTCGTTCATCTTTTCCAGAATTTCCATTTTAGCCATTCCACAATCTTAAATTATCCACGAATATTCATTTATTTGACTACTTCTTTAGTCTGAAAAACACTTTTTAAAATTTTCTTTGGTAGTGATTTTGCAGAAAAGTTTTACATTTTTCTCTTTTGGTTTCTTTTGCATGTTCAGATTTTAATTGTATTTTTTTATAGGCGCAAGCATAAGAAGGGTCAAGAAGAGGAGCAGGCTAAGAGGAGGACCCGTCGTACCCAAAAGTTCAATCGGGCTATTGTGGGCGCATCCCTTACGGATATCCTGGCCAAACGTAACATGAAACCTGAGATCAGGAAAGCTCAGAGAGACCAGGCAATTAAGTGAGTATATGCACAATTTGAAAAATATCGATAATTGAAAAAACGAAATTGAGCATTTTGAGAATTTCAAAAATTCGTGTTAGAAAGATTTCAAGCTCTTAAACGTTTAAAAAATTTTACAAGTCTGAAGGAAATATATATGGATTTTTTTGTAATTTCATGAATTCAAAAAAGGCAAGTCACTCCAATATTTTTCCAAATTTTTATATGAACATATTTGAGGATAAGAGGCTTTTTTGTTCATTGTGATTTGTGAAATGTATCAATTTCTTAGGAACGTAGAAACTTTACTTTTTAAACAAATGGGGAATAGTCGGAAAATGTTTAACGATTTGCAAATTCTGAAATATGTTCAACATTTCAAGACTTTGAAATTATGGAAAATTTGGAGATTTTCATTACTTGATGAAACGTTGAAAATCCACAATGTTCAAATTTGTGGACATTTCAAAGCATTCGAATTTTTAGAAAACTAAGAAACCTAAAAATCATAAAAATTTTGGAGGTATTTTTTTTGCAAACTTGGCTAGATTACAACAAATAGATTTTTTTGAGTTATAGACATCTGTTCCTCTGACATGATCCATTCATTCGCGCCAGATTTCAGATAGTCTTAGAGAAAATATAGTTGAGGGCTGCTTCACCCAGGATTGTTTGTCTCCATAATACTGCCTGGCTTTGCGGGTCCAAACATTTTCCATTTCAAAAAGCATAATCAGTGAAACCTTTCTATCTTTTGCAAATGTTAATTATTTTTTTAATATGTAGATGAAAACTTGCCAATTTTCTACGAAAAATCGCGACGTTCTTATGATTTCGAAAAATTTTCAAAATTTCTGAAAATGCTCGAATTACCAGCTTTTTCCTATATTTCCAGTTTTGAAATTATAATGTCAAAAACATTTGAAATATCCCAAAAAATCCAAAACGATATAGGAATAAAAAAAATCACGAAATGTATACAAATGTCATTAATTTCAAATTAAAAGAATACCAAAAATTAAACTCAATTTTAGATTGCAGATTGTGAATATTGCAATTTTTTTCTGAAAATCTATATGATTTTCGGTCAATATTTAGGTCCGATCAATGAATGTACGAAAATTGAGGCGAATTTTCAAAAACCCATAAACAATATATAGTAAACTGAATATAGCAGTTTCGCTTCTCCCATTTTATTTAAATTTTGGTGAGCCGCACTATATGAATTATTCATGACTTTTCAGGGTCGCTAAGGAACAGAAAAAAGCCGCAAAGGCCGTGAAGAAGGCCGCAGCTCCACCCAAGGCAAAGGCCACAACTAAAAAGGATAAGGCCGCTAAAGTGACGCAAAAGGCCGCACCAAGGGTGGGAGGAAAGCGATAAATTCTCTGTTTAATAATAAAAAAAAGCAAAAAATAAAGTGTTGATCACACTTAGCAAATGAGTTTTCTTTTACAATTTTCAATTTTCTTATCAGTTCCCAAGTTTGCGTCTCCGCCTTTTTTTATTTCTTTCTTTTTCTTTTTTGTTTGCCTAAGATCGTCCACTGATGAACTATTTAGGACTTGTTTGTTTTATTTTTCTTTTAGATTCAATCTATAGTTACTCGATTTCTTTTCCCTGTAACAGAACTGCTCTCGGAAAATGAGTAAATTAAAATAAAACAAATTTTCTCCTTTAGTATTTTGTTTATATTTTGTCGAAAAATATATTCAACTGTTGGAAAAGAAATTTCGTGATTTTTCGAATTTTTTTCCGATGAATTATTTACAAAACATTCTTATACATGGGCAATTGGAATTCATTTTTTGGGTTCCTCGAGTTCTTTCTTCAGGATTGAGAGTTTTGTGAGGGCTAGGTCCCTCCAGGCGCGTCTTTCTTGGAGTTTGTCCAGTGGACAAATTTCTTCTAGTTGATTTGAAACATTTTCAGCCTCTTTCCCAACGAATCGAGGCGTTGGACCAAATGTTTGGCTTACGTCGTAAATTGATTTGTTGTAGGTTTCACAATATTTCTTCATCCCTGGAAAAAGCAATTGTTTAGCGAAACCAATAAGGTTTTTTTTTCAGAATTGATGTTGTTATCAATTATTAGAATTAATTTTAATTTTGACTTTTTTAAAATCTTAGAAATACCTTAAATTTTTCATAATTTTGAAAAATTTTCAAATGTGGAATATTCAAAGGTATTAAAAGCCATTTTAAAAATACATCTTTTTGACATATGGGAAATTTTAATTTACTTATTGGAATTTCGAAAAAAATTTCGAATGTCGGAAAGATTTTTCGAATCCGATAACTAACAATTTCAAAAACTTGGACATTTTTTTTCTAATTACAGTAGATTCGTGTTGGAAAATTTTTGAGAAAGCTGAAATTTTCAAGAAAATAGTTTTTTTAAGATTTAAAAAAAAAGATGAGAATATTTTTTAAATTTCGAAAAACTCAAGAAAGAAATATTCCAGAAATGGATTTGCAAAGCAAAAATCAATTGTATGGCGAAAACAGGTTTACGACACCTTCAGCATTGAGATGAGCAGCTTCAAAAGCTCCCAAGAATGCGTATCTCATTCCTAGACCTTCGCTCATGACAATATCAACGTCTTTAACACTTAAGACACCATCATTGACGAGCCTCCAGGCTTCATTGAGAATAGCATATCTGGAATAAAATACATTGCTTAAAAAAATGCACAAAATCTTAGGGATCTGCAGAGATTACGTAAATTTAAAAAAATACATATTCACAAAATTTAAATTAAACAACTTTTAGAAATATTGAGAATTACAAATATTTTTAAAAGTTGCAAAAATGAAAATCGAATTTTATAACTTGAAAAGTAGAAACAAATTGATTTAGCATAAGAGCCGGTTTTCTGCTAATCTCCGAATTTTTTATGGTTCCCAAATTTTGAAAATAAAAAATAATGGACTCACTGAATTCTATTGAGAGCAAATCCATCAATTTCTCTACTGAATACGACTGGTGCTTGACCAATTTCTGTCATGATAGCTTTGACCTGATCAGGAACTTCAGGTTTAGTCCATGGGCTCGGCACGATCTCCACCAGAGGCACATAATACGGTGGATTTACCTGCAAACAAGTGATTTTCCCGTTGTAAAAGCGGAGCGGAGCAAAATGTAAAAGCTGGAGAGGATGCACATCTGGTGTCATAAAATTGAATAATGAAATGAACAGTGAATAATTTTCCAGTAATAAAAAAATCACAATTTTCATTCATTGCTAATTTTTTGGAACCCTAAAAGATTCCAATTGTTTCTGGAACTCCATATAAACTCCACTCGGTAAGACTGAAGTTGTTGATAATTTCTCCCGGTGCATTCTGGAACTTCACAATTAATTTGTAGTGCTCCAAAATTAACAGAATTCGAGAGATGCGTAGAACTTTGCAAACGTTACTGAGACCCCAGAATTTGTCCAATGACAAGTCTAGTAATTGTTAGCATTTCTCCAGAGATTCTAGAAATCTATTTTGAGAGTTATGAGTGTCAGAACTCCGAAATTTGATAAATAGTTCAGCATTATTTTTTCATATACCTATAAGTACTAGAACTCTAAAGAAATGGTGCATTTTTTTCCCGACATTTTTCAATATATTCTAGACCTCCAGAAATTGACAGCAAATTGAGAGTTCATAACATCATAATTTTCCATAAGCTTCTGGGATTCTTGAATGTTTCAAAAGATTTTACAATTCGAGCATATTCAATTTTTGGTTAATTTCTGGAACTCTCCAATATCTCCAATGTTTTTGAAACTTTTGAAGTCTCAATAAGTTCTAGAACTCTGGAAAATCGTGAAATTTTCTGGAACACCGGAAAATTCATATATCGTCAAAACATTCTGGAACTCCGGACCTCCGGAACTTTACAAATATTCTGCAGCACGAAAACTTTCTTGAAATTCTGGAACTTTATAATTCACCAGAATTTCCCAAAAGCCTCTAGAACTCGAGAACTCTGGTGCTTTTCAATTCAACCTGGAACTGCAGCATCACCAAGAACAAGGTTCTAGTGCTAAACGAATTGGGAGACTAATTAATAAATTTTGGAACTCTGGAATTTCTGATAGTTCATGGAACTCTAGAAATTTACAATGAGCTCTAGAAACGTAGAAATTTCTACGAACATGGAAATCTTGCAGAAAGTAATCTATTTTCATGTAATACCATTTTATCGGTCGAATTACAAGCTTGAGAAAATCATTAAGAATGAGTCTCGATAATTCTCTTATCTCGTTCTTATCACTTGACACGATTGCATCATTATCTTCCGATGATTTCTTAGATCTTGACGAATGTGCCGAATTTTTAATGTCATACAGAAAATTGATGAATAGATCAATTGTGTAATCGAAAAAAAATTCTTTGAAAGTCACATTTTTTAACAGCTCTTCCAATTTTTAAAATGAAAAAAAAATATCCAATTTCGATTCTATTGGAGTTTTTACCAAGAGCAATTTTCGAATTTAATGTTTTGTTTTATTCGTGAAATTTTGAATTCAATTTTGCAGAAATTTTAAAAGTGCATATACAAAACTGTTTCAGGCTCTCAAAATTTTTGATAATTAAAAAGGAATTTGGACATGTGACCATGTTTTTAAAATTTGAAAAACTTAAATTGTTACAATTTTGTAACTTGCGGAAAAAAAATTTTTTTGTTAAATTGACCATTCCATTTTAAATTGTATACTATTCTGCTGACATGGTTCAATGAACTTGGACATGCTATCTCTGATGTATTAACTTGTCAAGAAGAAACGAGAGAAAACGAATTATTGACTTACGGGATGGGAAACGATCACTTGTGCTCGATGCTTCAGATCTTGAGTAAATAATGAGGGCCTGAAAGTCGACGTTGACGATGATAGAATCGTTTTATCGTCGACGACTTTATCTAATTCTGCGTAGAGCTTCTTTTTCAGCTCCAGGTTTTCAGGTACGCATTCCTGAACAAGTTTCGCATTTTTGACCACCTCAGAAAGATTGGAAGTACCTGAAAAATTGTTTGAAAATTTTTTCAATTACACTTTTTTTCTTTCTAATTTTAGAGTTTTATTCTTATTTCAAAAATTTCAATTAAATTTCCAAATGCTTTTTTAATTTTTCTACGTCTCGTCTATTTATTTTTAATAGTCAAACCATCGATTCTGTTTTGCATATATTTGTATTAGGTTCTGTACTTCAAGGGCTTTACAAAAATCGAATATAAAATAAATTGGAAAGTTTAAAAAATTTGTAGATTTCGTTTCCTTTTAATTAATAAAAAGTTTGCACAATTTTTAAAATTTAGGAAAACTTTTGTACAGTTTTGCACTTGGAAAAAAATACTTTGAAGTTTTTCTCAATCGATTATCAAAGGAAGATTTGGAAATTTTTTAATTTTTGTAAATTTGTTTACAAAGTTGTAGGACTTTACCTTTGATGAAGGAGAATTGTTGGTCAGCGGAAAATGATCCTCTAAGAAGCTTACTCGACTCCAGTCTCTTCAACTGCTCATGAATGTCCTTAAGAGCATTGTCAATCTGATCCTGAACTATGTCATAGATTGTGACATTGTAACCAACACTTGCAAACAGCATAGACCAACTTCTGCCGATAAGACCACTGTAAACAATATTCATTTCTTTCAATCTTGCAAATTATTAACACTCGGAAATTTTCATCCCTCCCTAAGTCCTCAGAATCAGACGTTTCAAAATTTCAAATTGCAAAATTTTGGAAATTCTCAAAAAAATTTTTTTCAACTTGAAAAATTTTTAAGTTTGTAAAAACTTCTTTAGCGAACATAAGACTCAGTCATTTTTTTATATTTCGAATATTTCCATGTTTTTTATGATATTCATATCAATTATTATTTTTGCCATTGTAAATTCTTTGGAGGTCTTAACTTTTTGATTCTTTCTTGGTTTCTAATTTTTCAATTAAAAAACCATTGAGTAATTTGCAGTAGGGTCATCACCTGCCAATAATTCCAATTCTCTCGTTTTTCGCCATTTTGCTTGACCAATGAAAAACTGCGAAAATTAGTGATAGTTGAAAGACGAGTGTCAGACTGAAACTTGTTACGTAGCTGGCTCTATATATATCCTCCTATCAGTTTCCAGTCCCCTCCAGATGCCAAGTCTTATCGAGAATTAATTATTAACGGGAATAAATCATCGATGCTGGATCTCCATTATTTGTGCGAAGGCGCAACCTTTCCGCGATTCCGTCTGGATCTGAAATTTTTGAGAAACTAATCATTTGGCAATAAAATGGGAAGAGACAAATTTTCTAGGGAATTTAATGCTGGTTAAAAAATATTATTGACATTTTTTTCTAAAATTGTTTATTTAAATTCGAAAAATTAACTATTTTTGGAAATCAACGACAAACGATTTTTTATATTTACAGAATTAACTTTATTATGTTACGCAAATTATTGTTTTAACTGAAAGATCGGGAATAACAACAAAGTAACTTTCCTGGAGTTAAACAGGAAATGAGAGTTTTATTTTAGACATTACCAAGAAAATGCTGGGAAAAATATCGATAAAGGCCGCCACACCGTAATGTTCTCTTTGAACATTCTGGAAAATTTTACGATGCTTAAAGTTCTTAACAATATGAACAATTTTGCAAATTGGCTTTTGCAATTTTTTGTGATTTCGAATTTTGATAAATTTCCTAGTCGTTTTGCATTTTTTTTCTCTAGATTTTAACGAGATATAGAGAGAATTGACGCAACTTGGAGTTGTTTGGTAAGAGGTAAATAGTTCTATAAAGCTTTACAAAATTTCAAACATAACTCTTGCACCATAAACATTGGGAATTCCAAAATTTTGAAATGCAAACTTAAAGAGAATCCTAAATTTGAAGTGTATGGCTCCGAAGGACCAGTAAAAACTCATACCACAGCATATTTCACTATACAATGAGCGTATTGAAAAAAAATTATATTCACGTTTGAAGCTCGACAATATCTGGTCGCGATAGATCCCCATTTTGTCCAATTTTTTTAAAACAATAAGATATCCGTTGGAGTATAGTGGAATTTTGTCAGGTTGTGAAACACACATAAATGAGCTCATCGAGAATTGAAAGACAATCACGGTTGAAAAAGTTGAAGACCTTCTCGTGATATATATATATTTTTTTTTAGAAAATTTCATTAACAATTTATCCGGTGGTGAATTTTAGATTAATCATTAGCATCAGATATCTTCATTGCAAATCATGTAGTTTGTGTTTATAACAATACCTTTTTTGAATGTCAACGAAATCTAATTGTGACTATAAGTTAAAATTGATTTCGATTTTTTTAGTTACCATAATTACCATAATCCACAAAATGTACATGTGATTGCAATTTTGAAATGATTTCAATCTGTTCCGTACATATAAACCCAATAAACCCAATAAAGTAATCTATAAATCTCTACACCTACAATCTTGATCCAAATATTTTAATGGTCCGCAAAATCAGCGTAACTGATATATATGCGGTTTCGGCGGTGTGTCATAGTGTTGTGTGTGTTTGACAATTTGGCACAACTTGTTAGAAACAAATGACTAAAAATGACAATTATTATCTCTGTATGACCTAAAAGTCTCTCTAAAAAAGCAGGTTCTATTTCCCAGCAAAATCGCTCATTACGGAAGTCATTGATTCCACGTGTTCCCGCACTCGGTCCAAATCCAATCGGTAAATAACTGATTCGATTCGCATAATGTCCGCTTCTATAACTCCATCAAAAAATTTTACAACAACATTTTATATCGTTCGGCAAGGTAGTACAGGTTTCTGCTCTATCCCAACAAAAACAAAAAAACAATTTTCTGGGGATTTCCCTACATTTATTGTTTCGTAAATCCCCCCACTCCATATAGACCCACACATTGTAAAATAATACGCTACACATGCAAACCTCTGGAAACGTGCGATTTGATTGGTTGTTGCGCGCGCATTTGTTCGGGGAAGAACCTGAAGTTTTTAATCAAGGACTCGTGACGTTTTTCAAGATAAACATAATTGCAAGATATCCATTTCACTCGGGTGAGTCCACAAGTGTGAATCAGATTGTTTCTACGTCTCGAACAGCGCGCAAGATTTTTAATCCACGTTTGTTAAGCAGTGATAACCAAAACTTTGGCAATAGCGCTTTTGCCGGCATTTTGTTTCATAATTCATGAATAAACATGCCCGAAAAATACGATAATATTAATTTGCTGTACAACGCACTTGGTGACACCAGTTTCTATAATCATGGTAATTAATTTTCAAGTGAAATGTGATTCTTTTGGGAAATGCCTAGGCTAAATTTGTGCGCATGCGCACATGCGGAAATGTGTTCGCGATTTCTCTTTCAATTTATTATGGGAAAGATGAAACGTCGTAATTTCAGAACTTTTTAAGTGTTTTTGAAGGTTTCAGTTTGATTCAGAATTCGAGAATTTCTGAACTTTTGGGGGTTTTAATGCCTCTTAATTTCGATTTTTTAAAATAAATTGGAAATATGTGGACGCTTGGTGATTGAGGGCATACTGTCATATATACATTGTGAGAACAACAAATTCTTGTGATTCTAGATATATACGTATATATTTTTGTTTGCTCACTTGTTACTTAGTATCTCACATTGTAAATGCTGTATGTACCTGGGTGAAGGCTCCCCGGCGATGGCCGATTGTAAGGCTCTTCTTGCAATAAGGACAGTTAAAAGTTTAAAGAGTTAACAAAAATTGAACAAAAAAATCAAGTCGTAAGAAGCAAATTTTAGAAAAATAAAGAGTCGATTTTGTGTTTTGTCTTGTTTTTTTTTTATTAGTTGCATAACAGTTTCCTTAATACGTTTTTTCGAATTTCAGACGTTACAATGCAAGGGGCCCACAGGCTCGTGGCGAGTCCTTACGTGAGTTCCCCAGAATCCGCTAGCATGTCGTCACCAATGGCTGTGTCGTCCCCTGAAGATTTGGATTTCTTGGGGCATTGCTCAGACGCTAGTCTTCTGAGGCTGGGAGAACCTGGAGGTGAGGTCAACAAATGAATAAGAGTTTTTTTATTGTGTAAAACCTGAAAATTTGAATTTCTGTTTAAAACTTTGTTTTAAGTATTTTGAAATATTTTTTTCCTTTCCTAAAATTTGGAGAAATCGTTTAAATCTTCATTTATTAAATCTTTTTTCTGACATTCTTTGAGACGCCGAAATTACCGCGGACTTTTGAAAATTTACAGACTTTTATGTTTTGAAGTTTTTTGCAAATTCTTTGAGAATTTCTGAAAAAAATGAAATTTGGGATATTCGTCATTTGCTTCGACTTTTCGGGTTTTTGTTCATTTTTGACATTTCATTCGTTTTTAAGTCCATTTTTTTTTAATTCCAAATTCTTGAATAAAAGAAATTAAGTTTTACAATTTGGTTCTATTTTGTTAAATTCTTAGAATTGTTGATTGATCAACTTTGGGATTGAACAAAACGATTATTGGTATGGGAAAAGTTTGGAAATAATTGAAAAAATTGAAAATGGAAATAATTTGACAAAATGTCAAAATATTAATAAACAAAATAAGGGAATTGAAGTTTTGGATGAGCTAATAAAAATTTGAACAAAATATTTATGTGGTAATTCTATTCTTAGGCATCACTGCTGAAGCTATGGATAGTCCAGAGATTATGATTTTGGATCAGCCAGTGGATAAATTCAGGTTCAGGTACAAATCAGAAATGATGGGAACTCACGGGAGTTTGTCCAGTGCCAGTTCAACTTCTAGAAGAAAACGACAAGTTCCAACCGTCAAGGTATGCATAACTGATTTCTTACTTCATTATTTCTCCTTCATCTTACACCATTTCATTCAATTTATTTTTGGAGTTTTTCGGGAAGTTCTCACTTAAGTTTTTTTGAAATTCTTGTAAGTGTGAAATTTCCAAAATTTTGATTGAATTCAACAAAATTAAAATGCAAAAAAAATTATTCGAATTAAACCTCATTTTTATAACTAACCATGACTTTACAGTCGCCATCACTAACTCCTGATATTCCAGGAATACTCGTGATATTCCAGAAAACTCAGAATTTCAACAAATGTTCAAATGTAAAAAAAAAATTTGAATCTCAAAAATTCCAAAAATTTCAAAACTTTCAAAAATTATACAAATTTTACAAATTTGGAGGATTTAAAAAAATGATCGATCTTAGAAGTTGGAAGATGCGAAAAATTCTATAAATAAAAAAAAAAATAAGCCGTCCAAAATTTTTGATCCTTAAAAAAAACCTACTCTTCTTTTTTAGCTCTTGAACGCAATTGGCAAAATGATAATCCGTTGCACACTGGTAACAAAAAATGAGGAGCGTCGAATTCCACATGCCCACCACTTGGTAAAACGTGAGGGTAACAGCGAAAGTGACACTCCTTACGAATTAGAGGTCTCAGAGGAGAATGACTATATCGCCTCCTTCCAGGTGTGATATTCGAAAATATACAAAAACCAAATAAATAAAAAAATTAATATATAAATTTCGGCCAACGAAAATTTTTTATAATCGAAAATGTTTAGAAATTTTAAACATTGCTGACTCTTCAAAGTTTTAGAATTTCGAAAGACTTTTAGATACCAAAAAAATTTGTGAACAGCCAATGCATAACTCTTCTGAATCTTTCGAAGCCCCAGGTTTCTAAAAACAAAATCTAAAAATTTTACCATCCTGAATTTCGAAATTTGTATTCCGACACTCCATACTTTATGACCGATTTTTGAACAGGGAATGGGAATAATTCACACCGCAAAGAAGCACATCAAGGATGAGTTAGTAAAGAAGATGAAAATGGAAAAATTGGAGGCAATTCGTCGTAAGGAGCCAGCTAGGACATGCTTGAACGTTCGGGAAGAGACTCAGCTGCGAATGGAAGCTGAGTCCGCGCAGAAGTGGATGGACCTGAATTCCGTTGCTCTGTGCTTCCAAGCATTTGTCGCTAACGAGTACGGCGTTATGGAGCCCAAAAGTCAGCCGGTTTACTCAAATCCAATTAACAATTTGAAGAGTGCTCTAACTGGTGAACTCAAAATATGTAGAATTGACAAATATACCAGCAGTTGTGGGGGAAACGAAGAGGTCTTCCTATTGGTAGAAAAAGTGGGCAAAAAGAACATCAAAGTTAAGTTCTTCGAAATTGATGATAAGGACAATGAGGTTTGGTGCGATTATGGAAAATTTTCAGAGCTAGATGTTCACCATCAGTATGCCATTGTTGTTAGGACACCTCCTTATAAGGATCGAGATATTACTGAGCCAAAGGTAATTTTTTCATGATAAATTTATTAACATTTATTATGTAAGTAGAATGAAAATCTTTCACCATTGGGAAGCTGAAAACTTCCGAAAAAAAATGTGAAAAATTGGATAAAAAGGGGCAATATCTCATTCAAGGTGGTTTATATTCAACTGGAAAGGCCGACGGATGGGGATTGCTCGGATGCTATGCAGTTCACGTACAAACCTATGAACAATCTCGTCCAGAGGAAAAGACAGAGGGTGTCTTACACAGACAGCGCCGATCTTTCCATTATCGATTCCACGATGAAAATGTCGGACCACCCGTTCGCTTGGCAGTCCTTCGTTCCAGCTATAACATCGTCTGAACGCTCGGCAGAATTGAAGAAGTTGTTTTCAGAAAAATGCGACTCCGAGGAACTCAGAAACTGTTTGAACAACTTCGACCTCGAGGAGTATATACAGTTGGTCGAGCCCCAATCAGATTTTTGCACCGATGGCCCGAGATCTCGAAAACCTGCGAAAGATGATCCCAATTTTGCCATCAGGTATTTATAAATAAGCAATTTTTTTACATTAACATTAACCTTACATTTTTACATTAAATACATTAAAAGAAGTCAGCAATTGTCGAATATTTGGATAACTCCAAAATTTGGCGATTTTTTTTGAATTGTTGATAATTTGGAAATTTTCAAACTTTGAGGAAATTTCGACTCTACGGGAATTTTAAAAAAGTTAGAAACTTTTGGCAATTTGGCAAGTTTTACTAATTTTAAAGCTTTTTTCGATTCAGTAGAATTATCATAATTTTTAAGAATTTTGAGGGATACTGTTTTTTGTAATTTCTAAAACCTTGAAAAAATTTATGAAATTTGAGATTTTGGAAATTTTATGGGATTTAGAAAAAAAATTAATGTTTTTTGAACAATCTCAGCATCGTGAAAAAAGCAGTGGAGTCAATAACATCAAAGACATCCCTGGACAGTCCAACGATAAAAATGCTGGAGGAGCGCACGTCCCACGGTGACACTCCATTGCACTTTGCATTGCGTCATGGCCAGCGCGAGGTCGCGAAGCACATTGTGTTCCTAATAGCGGGTTACCCCGAGCTCAACCATTTGGTGAACTTGGAGAACGCCTCGGGACAGACGCCGTTACATTACGCAGTGATGCAAAATCAGCCGGACATAGTAAAAGCACTTCTGCTCCTGGAAGCTGATGCAAACGCTTGTGACAGTCATGGATCCTACCCCCTGCACGAAGCAGCCAAAAAACCTGAGAATTGGGAGTGCCTGGGGGCCTTAATAAAAGGATCGGTTAGTAGACTAAAAAAATCACCATAAACCTCAAATAAATAAATGAATCTTATTTAGTAATGGATGCTTTTAAGTGGCTCAAAATCTGCTCACCATTTTCACAGAATAACTCAAAATCAAAGGGAGATAGAAAATATTGTATACGGCCTTTTTTGTGGAGAAAAATGTGCTCTATAAAAAAGGTTCTTATAGACTATGGTCTACATGTGATTGTTTTCGAGTTATTTCCCAAAGAATGAAGCACTGAACAAACGTACTTTGACTAGGATACATAAAAGTTCGATTGTTGTACCTAGGTTGATGTAGAGAAGTGCGATGATGCTGGATGGACGGCTCTGCAATTGGCGGCTGAAGCAGGCTCAATAAGATCCGTTGATTTGCTGGTCAAAGCGGGTGTTGATGTCAATAAGGCTGATAAGTCCTATGGAAGGACTGCTTTGCACATTGCAGTCGAAGGAGGACATATGACGGTTAGTTTGATTGGTCCTAATGTGGAGTTCGAAATTAATTTAATTTTCAATGGCACTTACACTGGATGGCAATTAACACACACACACATCCCTGAAAATCGTGTTGAAACCCCACAACTAAACTCAGTTTTTCAACTATTGCAGGTAGTAAAGTATCTTTTGGAAAACACTAAGATTGATGTAAATAAACAAAACTTTGGAGGCAACACTGCTCTCCATACAGCTGTGGCGAACGGTGGAGCTAGGGCGAGGGACGTGATTCGCCTTCTGACGAAGCATGGAGCCGACCCGAGTATCAGGAATAATCACAGGAGCGAGAGGGAGGAGAGAGTGGATAGCAATCACAACACTGAGGACGAGGCCGATGGTGAAATTAAAATTGAAACTGATTCAAATGATGGGGATTGTTATGAGGGTCAGTCGTCGTTCGACTTAGCTGCTTCGAAGAAAAACCTCAATGGAGTTTTCGAGACGCCAAGGGTGGGTAGTCAAGTTGGAGGAGGCTAATTGTAGAACTTCCTTAACCCTTCCAACATCAAACTTTCTCATCTCTTTTTACTTGTCACGTTTTTTTTTATGTTATATTTTGGCTACTTTAAGTGATGATTGACAGTGATATATGATGTGTTTGTGACCGAAGCACTTGTAAATAAATTACATTGATGCTTGTTGTAGGAAACATCTAAAATATCTACTGATTCTAGGTGAATTTGATCGAAGAGGGACTAGGTGAGGTGAAAATCAAGGAAGAAGTTATGGAAGCTGATGGAGAATTGGACTGGCTTGAACTCGCTGATATAACGACTCTGGGACAAATTTTGGAGAAAAATAATGGATGGAAACCGTTGGCTCAGAGACTCGGCTGTCACACGTTTTTATCAAATTCATTGGAAAAAAGTGGAGCCAGCCCTTCATTGACTATCCTCACTTTCGCACAGGTGGGTAATTTTGGTAATAACAATACCAAAATATACAATTTTAGAAAATTCGAATTTTTTTTACCTCAAAATTGCTCAAATTTTCCACCGAAAAATTTTGAAGTTTTTTTACCTCAGTATTTCCAAAAAAAAAAAAATTGCATAAAAATTACACAAACTAATTTTTTGTGACTTTCTCAAATACACGAACGAAAGTATTCAAGTTTAATTTCTGGAAATTTTCATAAGTTCGAGAATCAAAAAAACAATTTCAGAATGTCAAATGTTAAAGTTGCTCAATTTTCAGAATTCATTAGGTTACGTAATTAAAGGATAATTTAATGAAAAAAATTGCTCAATCATTTCGAAAAAATATGGTTAAACATTTTAAATTGAAAATTCCAGGTACAGGGATTTACTATGAGCACACTCCTGGATTTGCTTGTGGACTTGGAGCAAAAAGATGCAGCAAGATTTGTCGAAAGAATCGTGAAGAGAAAATCTGATGGCACGTAATATAACCCACTACATTCCCCTCACCTTTACGATTACCCTAATTATTAATTTTTTTTATCGAACGAAGTTACTGTATTATAGAACTGAATTAAGCTACGGGATTTTTTTTTGATTCCAAATCAATTAATTAAGGCCTGTACAAATTAAATAAACAGTTTTTAAGTTCTAGAATTAGGAGAAAATAATACCTCGAATATAAAAAATCTGTAATTATTTACAAGAAAATACTAATATTTTTATGCAAAAAACACTCGTGTATGGCATTTCAACGTTTACGTATTTAGACTGAAATAACTCGTTTTACAATACCTAAAACTTTATTCACACTAAAATATCGATACTTCGAGGCCCCAGCCTAAAATGCTTGAGAATCTTAGGCAAAATATGAAATTTACTATTTAAAAACTAAATGTAGAAAAATATATTGGGGAGTATACAAGTGGAAATATACCGAAATTTTTAAAATAATTTTCTCAATCTTGGGGAAACAAATTTTGAATAACAACTTTTCAAAGTCTTGAAATTTAAAAAAATTTGAGAAAATTCTTAAACCCTTCAAAAGTTCAAATTTTTTTTTTATTTTCAAATTTTCAATATACTTTGGAAAAAAAATATTTTGTGAACTCTCAAACTTTTTTCATTTGGACTTTTCGTTTGGAAAATTGTAAAAGTTTGCAATAGTTGTAACAAATTTTTCAGATTGTCAAACCCTCAAAATGTTCAAAATATTCACAATATTCAAAATTAAAAATTTGCAAACTTCTTGCCATTTTTGAAAATTGACAAAAATGAAAAATCCGTTTCCAACCTGTCCAAATTTTAAAAATGATTAAAAAATTCAAAATTCAAAATTTCCCAAGACATCAAATTAAAAAAAAGAATCTCACAATTTCCAAAGAAAAACATAATTTGAGAATGTGCAATGTTGGAAAAAATCGTCCATTTTCAGATGGTATTCCCATTGACTTGATGCTCAACGCAGATTCGTTGTAGTTCATTTTTATGATTTGCCAAAATTTCGAAGAATTTTGCGAAGAAGCCTTGGGCGCGTTCCTCGCACCATGTTTTCTTCCTCTCCACAGCTGCGAGTTTTTCGTGAGCCTCGCGCACATCGTTCTCCACTTCCTGAATGTCGGGCAGTTCACTTGCGATTTGCTTAATGTCCCCCTGTAGCTTTAGGATGGAGTCCTGAAGCTTCACCTCCTCTTCCTTGAACCGTTTCTTCAGTTTTTTGATCGCTTTTCGCGTTTCACTGTTCTTCAGTGCCGCCTCGCTTTGCTCCTCATCCAAAATTCTAATTCTATCCATCAAGGTCTCCAACTTGGTACCAAGGGCCTCATTGGACGTTAGGTAACTGCTCAACTCTTTTTTGATCTGTCGGAAAATTCAATAATTACAAATTTATCAGTTAGAAATTAGCCACTGAGTTCTAGACTTTTTTTTAATTAAAAAAAATAATAAAACTAAATTTTCACTTTTATTGTGACCATCTCAAATTGATTTAAATTTCAAAAGTGTAGCAAAGCAATAGCTTAATGAAGCAAAATTTGGCAAATCTCAAAAAACTAAAAAGAAATTGTGAATTTGGAAACCTCAAAAAAGGAAAAAAGGAAAAAAGGAAAAA
Organism: Asobara japonica; assembly: GCA_026005395.1. Classification (NCBI taxonomy): domain Eukaryota; kingdom Metazoa; phylum Arthropoda; class Insecta; order Hymenoptera; family Braconidae; genus Asobara; species Asobara japonica. The sequence continues at coordinate 3,241,575 of BQMI01000393.1, forward strand.
ATTTAAAAAATGAAAAAAAAAAAGAAATTGAGGAATTTCAGAGAATCCAAACTTCCAAATTTAGCATACTAAAAAAATCTCTAAAAAATTCTATAGCAGTTCTCCCAACTTGCAAAAACTCAAGAATTCCAAGCTCGCAAATTTCATCCCAGAGATCGTCTCTACATACCGTATCTTTAAAATTATTCAAGACTTCCCCCTTGTCCTTGAGAGTTTCCAAGAGCGTTTCAGCATTAGCAGCATTTAGTGTTTCAGGAATCATCAACTCGCCAGCCACATCTCCAGTTATATGAATGACAATGTCCCTGTTGAACGCAAGTATCGCTTTATCGAACTCGCTTCGAGACTTAGTAACTTGCATATCGAGGATCCAAGCTTCCTTCTGAATTTCCTCAAGATGATCCTGGAAGCTGTTTATGTATTCCTGGATCTGCGTACACTGATGAACTATATCATCTCTTCGGGTGACATCCATAGCTTGGTGCTTTATTGTCTCCCTAAAATATATGAACAAAAAAACGTGAAAAAAAATATTGTTAAATGGTCAAGTTATCAAACTTCGACAAGTTATCAGATAGTTAAAAATATTTTTGTTCATCAAATACCTCAACTGCTTGTGCTCCCTCTCATATTTAAGTTTTTCCTTTTCCATCAAAGCATTGTCGGCATCAAGCTGCTGAATTTCTAGATCAAGCGCCCTTGAGTATTTCTCAGAATTAGCAATGTACACAGTTTGCTTGTGCTCCTCAGCTTCGAGTGCTTTGAGCCTTCCAGTTAAATTGCTCATAGCCTCGAGCTGAGCCTCCTCTTCCACGCGCATTTGCGCGTGCTTCCTTTTCACCTCATCCAACTCAAGTTGAGCGGTTCTGAGGTCCTCCTCGGTAAATCCACACTGGTCCGCTATTTCCTCGATGTACTTGTCCTCCATTATCTTCTCATCGTCCTCTTTTCCGTCGTTCCATAGCTTATAGAGCGACAACAGTGTGTTGAACAAACTTCGATTTATCGCTTCACCCTCACCCGCATTTGTGAAGGGCAAATTGTGTAACTGGAACCTTTGGGCAGCTATATCCTTGAACTAAATTTTTTGAATTTAATATTTTATGGATCTTTGAACATCTTCAAACTTTTTTAAATTTAGAACGTTCCAAACTTTTTCAAAATTTTGCATATTTTAAAGCTTTGGAAATTTTGAGAATTTTGAATGTTTTAATTGGCCTGAAGATTTTCGCAATTGGGAATTTCTTTTAGCGTTCTGAAAATTTGGCAGAATTTATACAATTTTTTGTACAATTAATTCCTTTGAGGATTTTGGAAATTTTTCGAAGGTTGTAAGGATTTGAATGTGACAAAAATTTGCGAAGAGCATGTTATAAAGGATCAGTTCACAGCTTTATACGTGCAGTGAAATTCATTAAATTAATACGTCACAGGAAAATTTGAAAAATTATAAACTTTTGAAAATTTTCACAATCTTGAATTTGCTAAGAATTTTGGAATGCATCCAAATTTTCTACAGCAACAAAAGTATGCTCAACAAACTTCAAGAATTTCCACAATTAATTTTTAAATTTACAAACTTTTCCTCAACATTTACAACATTTTCAAGTTCCTCAAATTTTTTCACATTTTCGTCAACCATTTTCGACAAGGTCAAGTTTTTTTTCGAATTCGACATTTTAATTTTCTTCTGTAAATTCCGAAAATTGTACTTTCGTGAATTACCACAATTTCGGTTTAAAAAAAAAGAAAATTTAAATGGGACTATTTTTTAAAAATTGAATTTTCTGGAGTTCTTGAATTTTCTAAAATATCCAAATTTTCAAAAATCCTCAATTTCATGGGTTTAAAACTTTTTAACCTCCTCAAGCTTTCCTCAAGACTAAGAACGGACCTCGCAGAGTTCGACGAGCCACGATAACCACGCTAGAACATTGTGCAATGAGTGTTTGGTATTGGCAGTTTGGAGCCAGGATTTCTGAACAATGCCAGGATAGTGGAGTCGCTTGGCGATTTTCGGTAGTTCCTCGAGGTAGTTCGTGGTGTTGAGCTCGACCTTGATCTCCAAAAGTTTGAGGAGGAAGTCCGAGGCGATTACGAAGCCCTTCAGTGCAATTGGTTGTTTGAAACTTCCCTGTGGATTGATCATGGAGGATTTCCCTGCATCGTTGAAGAAATTTTCAATTCGGGTTTGCATCTGGTGCTGATAATTCTTATCTGCGAGCGGGCGGGTGTCTTTCTTCGGTCCCTTCGACGCCCCCAGGACACTCGCGCGTTCCGCGGACGGGGAACGTCCACGAGTCATGCTCGACGATCGCTGACATGACACCGGGGTCACCAACGAAGATCCTGGAAAGAAATCCAATTCATGAGTCACGAAGCTTACAAAGTTTGTCTATCACAAAAGTTCAACGTTTTTTAAATGCGTAATATTGAGGAGGCTCAATACCTCATCCGGACGCAGAATAGTCAAATAGTGCGAGATTTTGGAATTTTTAGAATTTTGGTATTTTTGTGAATTCGACGTTTGCAAAAATTTTGGGGAAATTCAAAATTTTTTATGAAAAAAGAGCGATAATTATCCTTGCTTTTGAAAACTTGACAATTTCTTTTTAGTATTGCACGAATTGCGAGATAATGTTTTGAGAAAGTTTGAATTTTTTTGGATTTTTCAAAAATTTGTTATTTTCAAAAATTTCAAATAAAAAATTGGAAAATCAAAATTTTACAGGAAAAAGACAAGATAACTCACCTGCTCTTGACATTCAAATTTCAAAAAAAATATTTCACAAAGTTAACATCCGGGATTTGAAAAATTGTTGCAATGTTCAAAAAATTTGCCATTTCTCAAACATTGAAAGAGTTTAGAAGAATTTTTAAATTTCCGAAAATTCGATATTTTAAAAAATGTTATAAAAATTCACCATTTAAAATTGCAAAAAAAAACGAGAAAAGTTCAGACGTTTTAAAAATATCCTACAAAGTTAAAATTTGTGATTCTCAAAACTGTTGTAATGTTCATAAAATTCGACATTGCCAAAGCCGTCAAAAAGTTTAGCAGAAAAAAAAGATTGCCATAACTTTCAAAATTCTGAAAATCTGAAATTTCCAAAAAATTCACAAAAACTCCAAATTTGAAATAGCAAAAAATGAAAAAAACAAGATAATTTACCTGGTCTTGAAATTGAGGGTCTGATGCTAGACCGTTCGGAAGAATCACTCCGAATTCTGGGCCTGGGTATTCCTGAGCTATCTCCAACGGAGTTTCCCCTGGCTTTCAGGGTCTTCCTGGGTTCGGCCCGGGCGGAACCCCGGTCTCCCATTGCTGAAACCCGCACCGGGTTCAGCGAGGATTTGCGACCTAGCGAAGCTTGTCGCATTTTTTTTTTCAAATATTCTGAAGAAATTTCAAATCTTCAAAACTTCCCCACTTCGGAACAAACAACAGCTGATGCCAGTCAACGAAACATTTTAAATTATAAAAATAAAAAATTTCAACGTCGACCTGGGCAGGCTCATAACTCAATTGTTTATACACTGTGCACAAATACTTTCAAATCGTTTATTTTGCACAAAACTTGAACTGAACTTGAATCGTCCGTTGACACTCGTTGAATGAACAACGGGAAATGGAGGGAACTCTTAAAGAACTGACACGTGGCGCTCCCTAGGAACATTCCTGGGGTCCCTACAATCAAAACTAATTTGAATTCAGGATTTGTATTTCGCAAATTAGAAATTTTAAAAAAATATCAAAATTTTGGAAAGTTTTGAAACGTTCAAACTCATTTTAATTTTTGAAATTTTACCTTTTTGGAAACTCGGAAAATATTTGAAACTATTGAGAGTTTTTATTTATGATCGAAAGTTTTCACAATTTGAAAATTTTTGAGATATTTAAAATTTGTGAAACACGTGTACTATAAACAAAATCAATTTATTTTTTTTTGTTTTGACTTTTAGGCTTTTGTGTAATTCTTATGTGCTCTCAAAATTATGCCCTCTACGAATCGAATTTCAACCTGTAACGGCTGGAGGAGAAACGGCGGGAAACTTGGGAATTTTCAAATACCCCCATCTGCCGTAAACTTCGAATTTAAGGTTATGATTTTGGCTCGAAATTCGGAAATTGTGGTTCCTGGAGGAGTTGACCTTGGAGCCGTATTGTTTATCACTACAGCTGACCAATTGTTAATCACTAAAATAGCGCAAGGTGGCAATAAAAGTGTTTCTGAATTTTTCAACAGGAATGTATTTTTTTTTCAAATTCAATACGACTTTTTACTTCTGATTGCAGATCGAAAACCATGAACGTCAGCTGATGTGTTCAACAGCCTGAAACGTGTCAGTTGTGCATTTACATTCAGCAATAAACAATGGGACGACCGGTTTATGCAGAGGAAACGCTCCGTAGTTATTTGACGACTTTGGCGGGTTTGGAAGGTTATACTGTAGGGCTCATTCTCGGACAAGTGAGTTTATTTTCGAATGGTTCTTTACGCGTCGAAATAGTAAACAGATGGTCCCCGAATTTTCTTCATCAACTATATTTTTTAGAAACAATAAAAAAATTGTTTGTTTTAATGTTTAGTTGTTGTGTGAGTGAACAACTAGTTGCTATATATATATATATAGTACGAATCGAATCGCTATTTACATATAGTTAATTAACGACTGATGGAGGTAGTGCAAAATGATGAAAAAGACTCCAAAGGGAACGAAATGCCCACAATTGTTTCCAAACTTTGAAATTTTTTTTTTTTTTTTTTTTATAATTTCACATTTTTTCTTATTTGAAATTTTTTTTTTGTAATTAAAATTTTTTTTAATCTGAGATTTTATTGTTTATGTATTATTTGATTAAGTTCTGCATCCAAATAATACATTAAAACTATCATACCATAGTATTTAATTAAGTACATTGGAAGAAAGTTTGAGAAATTTCGGAAATTTGAAACTGTTAACAAAACTCGAAATCTTTAAACGTACAAGCGTGACAGTCAAAAAAATTGACAATTTTATGAAATTTTATTCAAATGGATAAAAAAATAAAGTTTTCTCTTTCTAGTAATTTAAAATATAAAATAAATAAAATAAACCTGATTAAATTTTTTTTGGGCTCTAGAGCACAGACGACCGAGATTACGTTGTCCATCTTGCGAGGACTCCACCTCCAGCACCGAAGGATGTGATCGAAGAGACTCTCATCGGCTCATCTAGTAATGTACCACAAGAATCACCAGTTAAGCTCATAAAATCATTGAAAGATGTCCCCAGCAGTTGGGTTGCAGATCATGCCTTACACGTAAGGGAAAAAACATTACAAGATTTGTAAAATTGACAAAAATATTTTCACCACAATGCAAAAAATGTATACATATATATAAATTGAAAATTTCAAATTATTTTTTTATTGCTTCAACATTAATGAAAAATCGTTTTTGAATAAATATATATTTTTTTGTCTCTTAATTTCAATTTTGAGAATTTTATAAATGTTGAAAAATGTTTAAAAAATTTTGCCATCTCCAGAAGCTTCTCAGTCATTTTGAGCAACCAAACTTCGCATTAAAATTTTTTCTTTACAGGTTACAAGGATGCTACCAGGGGGTATGTGGGTCCTCGGAATATTTGTGGTTGGTCCCAGTGATTGCTTCAATGATAACGAGTCCACACAACGACTGAGGGCTATGGTCTCGTCCATTGGCAATAATTTCGAGTCTCATTCGTTTTTATACGGAAATAATCCACAGGAGAGTCTCATATACGTGTTTAACAGTTCAACGAAAAAGTGAGATATTCATTGTTTGTTATAGATTAAAATAACTTGGCGACGTTTCCAAAAGTGAAATGGTCTAAAAATTTCACAAATGTGAAAAAATGCCTGACATTTGGAAAATATTTGAAGTTTTTAAAATTTTGATATTTTTGATATTACTGAAATATTTGAGACTTGTTTGGACTTTGGGACTTTTTTTAATTTTGCAAAATGTTTTTTAGTTTTGTAAAATGTAAACTTTGTTTTCGAAAATTTTTTCAAAGACAAAGATGTTGGAAATTTGTGAAAGCTTTTTCGACCTTCGAACAATTTTCATGTGTATATTTGGAATTTTCCAAATTGTATGATAAAAAATCGACACAGGTCAGTCTGCAAATCCTTCAACATTACGACGAACTCTTCCCTGAAAAATGCAGATTGGAAATTCCAGAAGAAGATCACCAAGTGGCATCAACTTGAGACTAGAGTTGACTTTGACCAGACATTTCCGGTTGCCGAAGGACTGGAATCAGAAACTTTGAAAGAGCAATTAAAAAATATTCTCAAGGACATGTCAGATAAGGTAATGAGGAATATATTCTTCTTTTTGGCATATTTCATGAAGACAATATTGTTATAAAACATTCGTTTCAAAGGTTTCAAAAAAATCCAAAGAATTGAGGAAGTTTTAACAATTTTCAAAATAAAATCTACAAAATTTGTTTTGAATTTCCACAATATTTCAAGTTTTATGCATTCTTAACAATTCCCAATTTAAGAAATTTCCAAATCACAAAATTGTTTTCGAGGGTATAAAATCGAATTTTTTAAAATTTTCAGAATAATTACACAATTATTTTGGATAACAAAACTGTAGAATGGTACTCACTATAATGCTTAATACATTGATCTATGCTTTAAGGTGAACTCATCTCTAGTAATTATCGAGGGTGATAAAAGGCCGACTGATTCACTAATTGAAGCAATTGGAGATCAAAAAAAGCGGGAAAGAAAGGAGACGAAAACCGACGGATCTGATAGTAATGATAACATACTTCAAGCTGCGATTTATGTTCCATGTGTGAGTAAAAAATTCAAAAAATAACCAGAAAATCTCAGATAATAAAAGAAAAAATGCTGAGAAATAATAATTTTTTTTTGTAATTTCTAAAGTTAATGCAAATGGCAAGTGTCTTAAGTTTTTGAGAGTTCAAAAATAATTTGGAAAATTTGGAAATTTTCAAGTCGTGTAAAGATTTAAAAAAGTTCCAATTGTTTCTAACGACACGAAATATAAATGGATTAAAAAATTAGACAATTGAATTAATGATTGATTAACTTTCAGGTACGGAAATCGGAAAAAGATGTTAAGGAAGTAGATTGCAGTGCGTCGATAAGGCTAGTGGGTCAAATAGGAAGTAGAACTTTCGTTCATCAAAACTCGACAGTTCTCGAAGCGACAAATGCTATAAAACAGGATATTATGCGTTCATTGGCCACGAGACTCCAGATGCATTGGGATAGCTTGCTGGAGGAGGAGAATGAATTGCCAGAAGGTGATAATTAATGTTCAAATTAATTTTAGAGGCGCTCCGAAGCTCGAAAGATTATCGGGTGTTTCTAAATCTTCTGAAATTTTCGGAAGGTAATGGAACTCCAGGAACTTTCATAAATTTTTGAAGATTGTGGAACTCCAGAAACGTTTGTACGTTTCCAAGGCGTAGTGGAACTAAATATTCAAAATGTACTGGAACTCCAGAAATCTTCGGATGTTTTCAAATAGTCTTGGTACTTCTGACATTTCGACATCTTCAAAAAGATATTGGAACTCTAGGAATTTATCGGTTTCCAAAGAGTTCTGAACGCCAGGAACTTTCCTGAAATCCAAAACGATTGGAGAACTCCGCAAAATTTTACTCATTTTTCAAAGATTCTAGAATTTCGTGAACTTGAACATTTACAAAAAAAAATTGGAATTCCAAACACTTAAAAGCTTCCAAAAGTTCCTGGAACTCGGCCAAGTTATAAATTTTTACAAGTACTGGAACTCCAGGAATGTTTGAACATTTTCTGAAATCTTTGGAACTCCCGGTAGTTTTAGAAATTTTCAGGAGCTTCTGGAACTCTGGGAACTTTGATACATTCTCGAAAACTTTTGAAGACTTTGGAAGACTTACAATAGTTATAGAATTTTCTTCTAACTTTTTCAGATAACGTTACTCTTCATGAACCTCCTAGAAGAGTACTCGTTGCTTTGCCACAAAGTCGTATCACATTATCAGACTATTTATTCCCTGGGGAAGGACCCCAGGAAGCCCTCATATCTCTTCAAGAACTTCTGGACCTTGAAGTTCAAGAGAGCAGTGTGCAAAAAGAATTAGAACTTCAAGTTGGTGAGTTACCATTTTTTTTGAAGCCCAAATTCCTCCAAAACATGAACCATTTCAAGAACTCCAGTAATTGTGAATATTTCAGGCATGGGACATTTTTATTTTCAAAAATGATCAGAACTGTTAATTGAAATTTTAACAAGAACAAAAAGAATTGGAAAATCGCAGAAATTAAAGACAAAAATTTGTAATGAAAAAAAAATTGAAATCGCAAATTTTTTAATTGAAAAAAAAGTCAGTGACCAAAAAAAATAACTAAATTAATTTTTTCCGAAATTTGAAAATCAGTTGACACATTTTGAATGCATAATTTTTTTCACAGATCCTGCAGAATTTTACAGTCAAAACGACGTGAAGAATGAGCCAACGGATCACGGCAAATTCCCAGATAGCAATCCGTTAATGATCTACGCAGCTGCCATTTCAGTTGCATTAGTTTGCCTGATAGTTACAATCGTGATTGGCTATCCCAACTAATTTTCGTATACGTTCCAAAAAATGTTCGACGTTCTAAAATATTTTAATAGGTCTACTACCTTTGAAATGAGCCAAAAAAAAACCTGAAATTTATTTTTCAAATGGAAGTAACTATTATAAAAAAAAACTAAATTCATAGATACCAAAAAAAATGTAGAAAATTTTTTTTATATTTTTTTCTAGTACCAACTTTTTGCAAATTCAGAAAAGTTGCCAAAATATGAATTTAATTTATTGAAGTTAATAGTTTCATCTTGAAGAAAACTTTTGATTCTGGAAATGACAATCCTTAAAAAGTCAAATTCTTAAAAAAATTATCAAAAATATTTTTGTATTTTTTTTTTTGAATAATTTTTTTTTCTAAAAATTTGCAGCAATTTGTCCAAACTATGAATTTTTTTTCAAAGCAGTAGGTTTATTTTTGAAAAATTAAATTGACATTTTGGAAATAGAGATAAAAAAATGGATTTAAAAAAAAATTATACAAAAATATAGAAAAATATTTTTTTGTCTATTTTTAATTTTTAGGTTTTAACTTGAAAAAAAATTATTTGAAAAAAAGACGGTTTCTACAACTTTCGTAACTAATAAAAATAAAATAAATTTTGAGATTAAATTGTTGACATGTGAATTCTATTTCACTTGGAATTTTTAATGATTTATTATGATGAATAAATATAATTTAATTGTAATTTTTGGGTGAGGACAAATGATGGAATAAATTCATTCTTCAACTTGCATTTATATTATAATAGTCTTTCTAATAATATTTATATAATTAATATAATAATGGTATATACACGTAGAGTCATCTCAACTTATGTACAAAATAATATTGAAAATAACCATTCGTTCATTGTTTTTTTGTTCACAGTCATCAATTATGAAGTTTTATCATGATGTATATATCAAAGTAAGTGACAAATTTGTTTTCAACTATATTTTCTTTAAAAAACATTTTACAAATAATATCTACACGCTGGTCTATGCCACAACGAAATAGAAAATTGCACAAAATTTTCTGTTAACAAAATACAAAAAGAATTTTTACTCCTAACGAAGCATCAGGCAGTGGTTAATTGTATTTGTCAGTTTCATATTCTCATTTAACTATATAATTTTACGAGGGCAAGATGAAAAACTTGTGCAAAAAACTTTAGAAACTTCGAGGGAAAATTCGAGAGTTCTGGAGTTCTTCTTTATTCAATTTCCCAAGATCTTTTGGCATTTCAGAATTTTCCTGGAAATTATGAAACTCGAGAATTTGTTTAACTGATTTTTTGTTATAATAACTGCTGGAACTTTGGAACATAACAAGGACTTCTTGATACGATTTACATTTTTTTTAATTGGGAAAGTTTAAAATGTCCTGGAACTCTGGAAATGCTTACACGATATTTTTTGTAATAGCCACCGGAACTCTGAAATTCTAAAACAGTTATTGATACATGATTTGCATTAATTTTGAGAGTGGGAAAATTTGAAAAGTTCTGGAACTCCGAAATGGCAAATTTGGGAACTCCGGAACTTTCGTTTTTCTGACGATTCTAGAGCACTACAATGAAATTTCTGAAACAACTTTAGAACTCCAGAATTTTTTTCCTTAAAAAACTGGAACTGTGCAACTCTACATAGAACTCCAGAACGCTCCAGTTTGAAAAATATAGACCAAAAATTTTAGCGCTATTTTTCTGCTCACCTTAATGTAAAACACAATGGGGAAGTTTTACGATGAATTCACATTTTCAATTGATTATTTACATAAACATTTTCCACACGCCCTCAACAACACTGTACATTAAACATTCCCAAATAGTTATAAACGAATATCTTTCATGGTACATTTTCAAAAGAAATTGTGCTGAACTTGAAGAGTACGTTTTATGTTATTTACTAATTCGTTATATTTCAAAGCAAAATTTTGTAAATTTTACAAATTTGTTTTGATTTTTCTAATTGAAATTTTGTGAAAAGGTTCAGGCCAATTACATCAATTTTCAGTTGCACAAATATTCAACCTAAAATTCTTCTTGAATTTCAACAGTAATTTTTTTTTTTTTCTAAAGAAATCGTCAAAATTATTCTCAAATTAAGGAACTCCATTTTTTCATAAATTTCCGAACCGTTTTTTCTCAAATTTTTTTTTTTTGTTTGCAATTACATAAAACCCAAAACTTCTTTAAATTCCAAATTTTTTCCTCAACATTGAAAAAAAAATCGAAATTAAGAAAAAAATTCAAATTTGTTATTTCGCATATTCATAAAAAAACAACACAAATGAAAATGAAAATTCCGCAATTTCAAAACAATTTTCTTCTTTCAAATGAAAAAAAAATCTCAAATTTCAAACTACTTTTTGTTTCCTTAAATTTGAAAATTAATATTTTCCTTGAACGACTCAAGCCTAATTAACTCAATTCAATTGTGCGTTATTACTGTAATTAGTGTACGTTATTCCAATGAAATAGTAAATCCCTGAATATCCATGCACACAAATGATACATCAATGGCAAGGCACAAAAGAACATATGGTAATGCCTTTACAATGGTGCCCAAATTGTTCACTAACACTCAACAACTTTCGCATTTTTTTCCATAAAAAAATAACACAATTGTGTAGCGTTCAACTGCATTCAATTCCCATCCAAGTTTGGGGGTCGCGATAATTGATCGATATTTTCGTTTGCATTAGTATAGTAAATCATTGATTACTCATATCAGATAAAATAGCCGATTTTCATTACATAAAAAAAAATCCTCGATCTTGAAAAATTTCCAAAATTTGTACAATTTTTTTCCACAATTTCAAAATCAGATTTTATTATTTTTTTCTTAAATGAAAAAAAAACGTTTCGCAATTCTTCCACAAATTAACGAAGTGCCGAAAAAAAATATCTCAAATTTTTCAAAATTGAGGGCTTCCGAAAATGGTCTGCTAGATGGCGCTTCTCTATCGTGCAGTGTTAAGTCGAGTTGAGGTGTTTTTATATGAATATCTCGGAAGTTATGAGAAACAGAGAAAACTTCATAAGAAACTTTTTGTAGAGAAAACTGAGTGCTTCAAAAAAGTTCTTATCGACATTACTGTATCTTCTCTACATTCTGAGATATTCACAAAAAATTGTCCTGTTACCATTGAGAAAACCAGGTGAGTTAGCTCAACTCCCAGTCGTATTTTTGACGAATATCTTCGAAAATATGGCAGCTAGGCAAAATTTCACGAAAAACTTTATTTAGAGAAAAATGAGTTCGATAAACAAGTTCCTATGACCATTACTGTATTTTCCCCAGATTTGAAGATATTTATCAAAAACCTATAACCCTTTTAGCATTAACGAACTGAAGTAAGATAGCTCATCTCCCATACGTTTCGACGAATATCTCCAAAAATATGAGAGATAGGGAAAAAATACATTAAGAACTTTATGTGCCGAGCATTTAGATCTACAAAAAAGTTCCTATGAACATTGTTCTATCTTTCCTCGATCCTGAAATATTCATCAAAATCCCAAGAACCTCTGCGTCCTCCATCTTGTACACCATTTTGTCCACCATTTTGTTTCGGCTACTTTGTCTAATATTTCAATCTCTGACTTTCCGTCCATTTCGATGATTTCCCAATTGTCGCAACGCCCAAATTTTATTATTCATAGTATTCAATTAATGATCACTGTATCTAATATAATAATTAACCAATATTTGTTAAACGACCCCCATTTTTATGAGACCCATTTGGCTACCGCGACCGACACTAGAGTCCTCTAGGGAGTCGAGATCCAAAGCGGACTCGATCATCGTTGTATCTTGAAGTAGCCTTAACCTAGATGCGGATAGGGGTGTTACCGATGTAACTGGTAATCCAGAATTGGGCATACCAGTTGATAAAATGCCGGCTTGCCTAACTGGCAATGGGGCTATTTCGTCAATATCAATTGGGGGTATTCTGAATGATGCAAGAGGTACTTCGTTGGTGACCAGGTGGCTCACACTATTTGTCGTACTACCTAGAAGAAAAATTTGTTATGTACAATTTTAGAAGAATCACGCACATGTTTATAAATCCTATAGGCTTCCGAGCAGACTTATAGATATGCTATGGAGAATTGAGACTCATGGAGTGTTCCTGAGAGCTGTCATGAGCGACATTGTAGGTCAATGGTAACCTTCAGTCCTGCTGTGTAAATGGAAACCGTTCAGTTACCCAACCTGGAGAAGACTAAAAATCTACACAGCAATGCGTGACTCAAACGCAGTGGGTAGGGCCGAGCGGACACCCATCCAGATAATGTTCAGCGGAAATGCTGGCGAACTCGGATGACCGCTGGAGCTACGCACCGCGTTATTGGTAAGAGAAGAGCCAAATGAAGTATGTTTGAGGAGACTCAGTTGTTTGTTGCCATTAGTCCATTGAAAGAGATCATCCATACGCAATGCGTCGAATGTGAAGATCGATAAAGGATCAGAGGACAACGGAAATTACTATTTACTATTTGCTATAAAAAATTTTACACTCCAAAGTTTTCAAATCCCAATTCTCCATGGCAATTTCTATAGAAAAGCTGTATAAACCCCATAACATTTTTATACACGTGGGCCGGTGCAGCAAATGTGCAAATTACAATGTCAAAATTTTTATACAAAACTTGAAATGTTCAATGCGATTGCGAAAATATTGTTGGAGGGGCCTCTCGAAAAACGTTTTCTCTTTGCGACAGAAAACCAAAGCCATATTTTGCATTAACATTTTTTTAAATGAAAAAATGGTAGCTTAGCATTTGATATGATAAGCAAAATATGCATTGCATAGGTCTTTTTGTTTATTTAATTTTTTTGCAAAAGAAAACGTTTTTTCAGCTGTAAGACTCCCTCACCTGAATAAGGCATGCGCATGCGCGTGAGGTTACTTTCATGCGCGGGAATTCAGGCGCGTGCGCGTACGCGCAGAGCTTCGAGAGTGTTCACATTATTAAACAGGTTCAAAAATTCTGGAAATCTTTTATAAAATTCTGTAAATTTCAAAAGAACGATGCAAGAATAATTTAAGAAGGTCCAGAACAATACAGAAACTTTCTTTTCCCGTTCGAGAAATTAAATAGTATCATAGTTGTTTTTATGATTTCTTAGAATTTCAGAATAAAAAAATCTTGATACCAGTAAAAAATATTCAAGGATGAAACTTTGGAATATTAAAACAAAAATGGTGAATATAGTTTGCAATAGTATGACTGTTAAGAATTTCTATTTTTTAATTTTCGCAACTTGTTTTATAATTTCCACCCATCTCGGCTTGTTAAAACATTAGCAAAAATCCGTTTTTAATAACAAAAATGACCAAAAATTGAATGGCAACTGTTTATTTTAGTCAAAAAAACTTGGAGGAAATTAAACCAATTTTGACTATTACTTTTCATCTAATCTAGGATTAATACAATCACCATCCTTTTTTTAATAAAAAAAAAAGTGCATGAAAAATGCAATTGACGAAGAACTTACCAAAATGCGACGAGCTTGAGCCCTCGACAATAGGTCGTAATTATAAACAAAGAAACACCGTTTTATTCAAGTATTGAATTTGTCCATCCATTTTGGTGTGTTAAATTCATCTTATCTATGACCAAAGCTCATTACACCGAGATTTCAAGATAATGTTGTGAAATGTGTGTCCCATAGATTAAACGTGGGAAATGAAAAACGCCTATTATTGAAATTGAAGAAAATTTTGGATCACTTTTGCTCGATTAAAATTATCTTTAAAAAAATCCTTATTATAAATATTATATAACTTCCAATTAAATTTTTTCAAAAAACCTTCATATTTTGACGTCTGACTTGTCCTCAATTTGAACCAATATTAGAAAAATGGCGCAAAATTTCCGTCAATTTGAGAGAGGAATTTTCCCGAAAAAGTACCGATATAATCAATCATTATCACTGATTGATCCCACAAGAAACCGTCTATTGATTTCATCCTCAATACTTTCGTTAGCCATCGAGTTCCCAACAAATGCCATTTCATGGTTAAGCGGCGCCGCCCCAAACTTATTAACCACCAAGCCAATGGCGGCCTGACCAATGATGGGAATCCCCGAATTTCCTAGAATGCGACTGGGCAGAATATTCTTTGAAATTGGATATTTTAACCCGATATTTTGATTGCATCTCAAATTATTGTACTTAACCGATTGGGGAGAGTCGTCCAAGTACGTCTGAGGGAATTTCTGCAAATCTGGGTTTCTATATTCTTCATCTTTATGCCTCAACATGTCCTCGGAATAACCTCGTGGGTATTTTCGGAGGTCCACATAATTTCGATCAATTGTATATTGATCGTAGATTAAACTGTCTGAGCGTTGGAAGTCATCGCGACATCTTTGTGAATTTGAATTTTGAATTTTCGCGGGCTTTTTCGAATGCTCCCGAGCATGGTAGTTGTAGGGGGGCTGAGGAGGTCTCGGGTAGTTCGGGAGGTAGTCTGGATAGCTGCGGTAGGGGAGGTCCAGAGGAAGATGCTGCGATTGACTGACTAGGATCAACTCACCGTTCAAGGACTCTATGCGAGGGGAACGACGACCTGATACCAAGTTGTTCATCGAACCCGTTAAATCTGGGTCCGGCGCTGGAATGCTCGTGCCGTTTACCTGCAATTTTTCGTTTTGGTTCATGCCAGTGCTTTCGAGATTTATATGGACACATTTTGGAATTTTCGACATTTTGGCGTAGGGGAATGTGGTTTTCCACCGTTTCGAAATTTTTGAAGCGATTCAAATTTGTGGATTTGTTTCGAATTTGGAAAATTTTTAAAGTGTTTGATATTTTTTAAATTTCTCACCTGAGGCTGAATTATTTTGACAGTCCCGTAAGCTTTATTATTGGCTATAACGTAATCCTCACCGACTCGCTCATGCTCTGCTCTGTAACCTGGGGTTACAACTCCTCTTCTGTCTGCAATTCAAGAAAAAGTTCAATAAAGCTAGCAAAAAAATTAAATTTGAAAGAAAGAACATATTTGCACTTCTCAATTATACGAAATTTCCGATGGTTTGGACTTTTGTTGTTCAACACAGATAAATGTTTCGAATGTTCCAATTTGTATAAATTTTACTTTTTTTTTAAATTTCAAAAATGAAAATTCAGTAAGGTCTTCAAGGATTAGAAAAAAACGAAAATGTTTGAAATAATCCAATTTTTTTTATTTGGGTTAATCGATGACTTTTTTCTTTGAAATTATGAAATTCAAAAAATGTCTGAGATCGTTGAAATTTTTCAAACTTTGGAGCCGTCCAAATCTTGAAAATTTCCTCGATTTTTGCTAATCTATAATTTAAAATCGAAGAGAAATTACCAATGAGGCTAGGCGGAGCAGGCCCACATAGAACATAAAAGCAGTTTTCACAAATATTTCCTTGACTGTAAGGATTGAAGCTTTCCTGCTCTCGTTTACTCGAGAACGAGCCTTTTATCTGAAATTAGAATAAAAAAAAAATTAACAAACATAATTATGCTATCAAAACTTTCTGTCTAATTTTTCGAAGCCAATTCTAAAAATTTCTCGGTCGAAAGAAATGGTAAAATTTTGATAACACAGCATATATTCGACCAAATAGATGTCCATAGTATATCAATGTAATGACTAGAAAGAAGTTCATTCTAAGCTATCTCATGTGAGAGCTTCTCAATGCAATTCTAAAGAACTTTGGAAAAATACCGCAACCACTGACTGCTTAACAAATGGGAAATGAAAATGGTATTTACATCTTCATTCGTCGTTTGGTTACTGGTCGTGAGGTACGTATGGAAGCCCGCAAGACCAAGAATACTCCAAACCGAGAAAAAACATACAACTCCGACGATTACACTAGCTGGGGACAGCTTAACAGCTTCCAGGAATGGAGTGTCATCTCTCATGACTGAAAAATTGATTATTAAATTAGTGATGAGTAAGGTCAGTATAACCCATTCTTTTATTGTCATTTCCATTTTCATATTTGGCTATGTACTTCTTCAGTCTCTCCTACCCCCCCCCCCCCCCCAAGGGCTCATGTTCTCTAATATGCAATAATTAAATAGGAAAATTAATAATTCATTATAATAATATTTGAAATGACCAAAAAAACAGCAGACTCTTAGTAAAAATTTATATAATTGAAAATAGGGGGATTGGTCTCAAGGAATAATCTACGAGTGGAAAATAGTAAAAGATGTCACAGGATTTACTTACGCATGATTAGATGAGTAATCGCACAAGCGAATATGAAGACACAGAGAAACGCCAGGGAAACGATAAATGCATAAAAATACCTGTAGTTTCGTCGACCCACGCAGTTTCCTACCCACGGACAGTGATGATCGAATCCCTCTGGAATAATCATATTTTTGGAAATATCACAAATTGGAAAATGCGAGATTTTATTGATGGACATCTATAGAGAAGTGCGCTATTATAGAAATTTGTACATTTTTTATTTTCTCGGAATGGTTGATGAACGACCAAAAGCTCGGAAAAATGTTTCCATTTTTGAAACATTGAAAATGTAATGTTAAAATTTTGTTAAATGTTGAAAATTGAAAAGGTTTGAGAAATTTGTAGAAAATGTCAATTTCAAAATTTTAGAACAAAACAACCAATCATGTAGATTAGAAAAAAATGGAATTGATACTTCAAGAGAACGAATATAGAGAAGTATTTCACCTTTGAGTATTGAAAATTCATTGAATTGACCTCTCATGAAAAAACATGAACAGTTGTTTTTAGAGATATAGGATTAACATACCAACGCAATTGTCGCAGAGACTGCAGTGTGATGCTCGAGGAGGCCTGAATATTTTACACGTAAAGCAATATTTCAATTTAACTAATTGTCCCTTCACGAGGATCTCTTTTGTTCGGGGGGGCGGTCTATAAGCAGGAGAATTGCCATTATTTGGCACTTCTGGAAAAACAACAATAATTTTTTTTTCAATTTATTAATTTGAATTATTTTGGCTTTCAGATGTTTTGTTTTCAATTCTGGATTTTTATTTTGAGAAAATTTTGAACGTTTTTAAAAAATTTATGTAAAAAAAAATGTCTGAGATAGAAAATTGTCTCATGTTTTTTGAGCCTCGAATTTTCGTTTTCAATTTAATTCTTTTCTACATCACAGAATGT
Source organism: Asobara japonica (assembly GCA_026005395.1). NCBI lineage: Eukaryota > Metazoa > Arthropoda > Insecta > Hymenoptera > Braconidae > Asobara > Asobara japonica. Next base: position 3,259,348 of record BQMI01000393.1, read on the forward strand.
TAATTGGTATTCATAATTGTCAGACCCTGCTTTTTCACCTATTTGTTTTTCTATATACGCAGCTTCATCAGGTGTGGCCCTGGGAATAACACCAGGATCGCTGAAACTCGTTCTGAGCAATGCTGACATGACGAATACAAAAAGTAAACCACCAATGACTGGTATAGCTGGTGTTATGTGTATCGAGAGATATGGACAGCTGGAAAATAAAAGAAAGTACATTGAGTGCATTTATTAAGACATCTCTTTCTCCTCGTTACGCTACGATTGATTTCAAGATCGAATGAGTTAATTTTTATGTGCAATTAGAGATTAATTTTATGGAATTATTTGTTTACCATTTTTTGCCAGTTGTTTTCAATTTCACAAATTTAGGACCTTTTGGAAAATTTGAAATTTTGAACACGTTGAAATTCTTGACTATGCCAATTACTTGCATTTTTCAAGAATTTCTGTGCATTTAAAATTTGTAAAATTTCCAAACATTATGAAATTTTATTTCCATATTTTTGTAATTTTTTGACTTTTCATAGTTGTGATTTTTTTTTAAATACAGAGCAGAAATGTAAGAATAGATGATTCAAAAAAATTCAACCTACTCAAACGCAAAAAATAATGCACTGGTTCCAGCAATCAGGCACACAGTAATGTAAAATACACCAGTTTGAGGTGCCATCATAATTCTTCCATCGCAGCAAAATCTATTTCTCCCGGGGAATAATTCCCACTTCCTCGTCACGTGTGGCATATTTATTTATTTACTCTTAACTACCTCAGGAGCATTCGGATCTTCTCAGAATCATTCAGGAGTGCCTTATGAGTTTCTGAAAAAAAAAGAAAATGTATTACATACATTTGCAATACAATAACATTTTTTTTAATAATGGGAATAAAAAACTCCAGAAGTATCGGGATTTTTTTGGAAAAACTTACTGACATCGTTCTCTCGTTCTAAAATTAACCAATTTCAGGTAGGAATTGTGGGAAAATGGTATGGGATTCTGTAAATTATGAAACAACTTTGGAAGAGTTTGGCAAGAAAAAAAAATTGTAAGATTATAGAAGATCCCAAAGATGGATATAAAAAAAATAATGAAAAAAGAAACTGTAACTATATTGTAAATAATTCCAATAATATCGAAAAAAGAACCAAAAGCGTGAAAGTTTTTCACCTCGCTCTATCGATTTAACCTATTTCCCTATTTCAGAATTACTATCTCGTAATTAATAATTCACTAGAAATATCGAACCCACCCAGAGTACCATAAAAGGACCATAAATTAAGTTTGTTCCACTTTTTCTAAAATTTGACAAACAAAATCCGTGAAAAAAAATTCTACAATTGAGAAGAAAAATTAGTAAATTGATCAAAATCATAGAAAAATCTGACGCATATTAAAAAAAAAAATGAGAATCACAAAAAATTCCCGAAATATTCAAAACTTTGAAACCAAATTTTTTGACAATTTTCTGCATTTTTAAAATTAACAAAATTGAAATCTTTGCAACATTGTGATTTCCTTAATTATGAAATAATTATAGGACGTGCTGCAGTCAAAAAAAAGAATCATAAAGAATTCCAAAAATATAAAAAAAATTCAAAAGCAAACTCTAACAATATACCGAATAATTCAAATAACAGTTGACGAAAAAAAAACAAAAGCGTAAAAATTGTTCACCTTGTTTCATCGATTTAACCTATTTCCCTATTTTCCAATTGTGTTTATCAACTCGTCATCAATAACTCGATAGAAATTGAACTATTATCTAAAAACAATAACTTACGTGTTTGGCATGTTTAAGATGCGCGAGGCCGCTTAATCCAAGTGCATTTACTCCAATCATATTTTTCTCGATGGAATGCGTGAAAATCCATGAGAAAAACACCTGTAAACCTGGATTGGGACTCCTTAAGACGTTGAGTTTAATTTTTTATTTTTTTTTAATCTCAACACTTTAGGCGGAGAAACTGAATTCCTAGTGAGGTATTACGGGGCCTGGCATTTTTGGGAAATTGAAAATTCGTTATCTCAAAAGTTTTCACTTTAATTGCTCATTCACTCACTCGGCAATGACAGGATCATCGTCAAGAACATGTATATGCTCAACACATGTTAAGTGCTGTGTGTATGTTTGTGCGTGTGTAGTTACGGACGGTTCAAGTGGAGACATCTTTTGGCGCGCTTTTTTCCACCCCGCAGAATTCCTGTCACGTGATGCGCAGTATATATAGATGAGGGCGCGTGATTGGGTATGATTGGATGTGTGTTTTCTAAGTTTCTGAAATGTTTTGCACTTTTAAAAGTTTGGGAATCTTCCAATTGTCCTTAATATCTAGTAATTTGCAAAAGTTTTAAATTTCTCCTGGAACCGCCATATTTTATTTTAACTTAAATTTTTTTAATTGTTTTCAAATTCTGGGGAATTATGACATTTTTGAAATTTTTTCCATTTCTGAATTTATTTTCTTCGGAAATTTTGAAGATTTATGAAATTTAAGAACATTTTCAACTTACTCAAATTTTATCTGTAATGTTGATCAATCCGAAACATTTATCTCTTCTTTCTGGTTTTCTTTCGATTTCCGATTACATCGATTTTTAAACTTATTGAATTTTCTTAATTTCTTGCAATTTAATTCCTCAACTTAAAATTTTTGTGGCTCTTCAAATTTTCCTGAGCTCTTCAAAAATTTGGACATTTTCAAAATTTTGGGATTATTTAAGGTATTTGAAATTGTTCTTTTTTTATAATACGCACGATTACCATTTTAGAAATTTTCGAAATTCTTCCAAATTTTCCAGAAATAATCTTTCAGAAGAATTTTTCAAACTTTTTCACTTGATATCGTTTACATTTGTGTACATGTGTACGTGTGTAATTGCCGAAAAGTCAAGCAGAGACATCTTTTGGCGCGCTTTCTCAGCTCCAGGATTTTCAATCACGTGACGTAATATAGATCTAGCACCTCTGTGATTGGCCATTGCGGTCGGGCTTGTGACGTCATCTCCATTTCCGGAAATTTGACAAATGTGAGTGAAAAATTATTTATTTCAAATATTTTCCACAATTTTCTTTAATATTCTTAACATTCTAAACTTTTTTAAAGCTTTCATAAACTCTCAACCTTTTTTTTGGCAGGTTCAAATTTACAAGGAAACGCCACAACTTCTGAAATTCAAAAAAATAATTTTCTTTTGCAAAAATGCGTCCAAAAATATTTTTGATTGGTATCATTGTCTGGGATGGAAAACACTTATCCAATTCTTATAGGATTACAATAGGATGGTGGATGGGAATCCCATATGAACTCTATGCTATAATTCTTACAGAATTTTCTATAGCAGTTTCCATCAGAATGTTATAAGCTCTGGCTTATGTCTATTACGGGTGACAGAAACCGGAACACATCTACTACGCATGCGCAGAGCACACGCTCTATTTTACCCACGGGCACCCATCCACTTACCACCCCAAACGCAAACTCCCAAACTTTGCGTAGTTCAACTTCGAAATCATCGATATAGCTTTTGAAACGACGAGTCCGGTGGCGCGTGCTGCGCACGCGCATTTCCTTTTTCCGCCGCACTGACTGGTGTCGCGTCGGTTTCGGTCTTACGGTTGTCGATAATTTCGATATATATCCATGGCTTCTTCCGTCTCTCCTTTCTACTATAGGACAATCAATCACAATCAATTGACTTTTCACTTGAAAATCACATTCTTTTCGATCTCCATGCATCAACAAAAAGCAAATGCAATCGAAAAATAACCTCGCTTTACGCCAAAAAATCACAAGATGAATAATCAATGAAATTGCAATCATGCTGTTCAGTAATTTGGGTTTTTTTTACTGAAAATTACTTTTACAATTGACTTAAGGTGATTTAGAAAAATCGATGACGATATTTTCTCAGCCTTTCTGTGTCACGAGCCTCAATCGAATATGTAATCCCCTTAATTAAACTTGCGGCGCTTCGCCCGAGGTCAACTCGAGGAAAAATCCCTTCAATGGAGAATGGAACAATTGTCGCATTGCAGGGAGGCTGACCACATTATAAAAAATATAAATAATAAAGGATCCTTCTCATATCGTTCAATTCTCATTGAGGATTTTTACCCGCATAACCATCACCTTCTAGTAATTTTTTTTTTTTTTTTTTAATCAAACTTAATTTCTCGGTAAGCGCAATTTTTAACGAATATCTCCGAAGCTAGGAGAAATAAGATGATCCGTATAAAGGCTTTTTTGTAGAACTTGATTGGATCTATAAAAACTTTCCCATGAATTTTTCCCATCTCTCTTTCTTTGGAATGCGTGTATCAAAAGACAAACCTGGTTTACTACAGAATTGTTCGAATTTCTTATTGACTTCCTGATTGGAAAATTGTACTGCTCTAAAAAATGAAACAGTTCCAATTGTAATCTTCGAGTTACATGACCCCTGAATGAGTTTGAAACGTTTTTAAAATCATGTGTGTGTGTGTTTGTGACTGGAATTTTGAGCCGATTTTAAGGTCACAGTCCAAGCGTCGCCACGAACTCTCGCGCTGATTAGATTTCGCTTAAAGTCAATTCTTCATAACGCTTTTTCGGACGAACCGCTGGAGGGACCTGAAAATATGTATAACAAAAATTACTCTACGTGTGAAAATGCATGTTTTAGGTTTTATGACTTTTTACGCTACCTCCCATAATTAGTGAGATATCGCAAATTGTTGCGAAAAAAAAATTCATAAAATTCATCAATTTCCGGAACGAGCTGATCAACGGCTACATATATATATATCTATATATATCTGTGCGAGTGTGGGTGTGTATGTGCAAAATAAGTAGCAAAAGTAATCCACTGATGTACAACTAAAAGCTATCGGGAGGTTGTTGGTATGCCCCGGTCTATGGACCTAACCCACGCTTTAATGGACTCAATACACCGTGTACACTATAAACGCCTCTCAGTTAATTTATCGAATTAAATTTCTTGCTTTCCAGATTCTCTTAACTTGATCACTTCTGAGCTGCTGCGGGCTATTGCGATTCTATTCAAAGCGTAAATAACAAAAGGTAGGGTCTTTAATTCTGCGAAAAAAGGGAGCACTAAAAGAGCGGGCGGCCGAGAAGGGGCGGGGGAGGGGGGGGGGGGGGGGGGTTGGGATGGGGCTGCACACATTGGTTGAAAAATTTTGTTCTAATTTTATGAATATACTTTTACATTTGTAACTTTTCGCAAATTTAATTTACCAAGTTAAATATTTGAAATTTTCCAAATTACACATTATCTAATTTCTTTACATTCGGAATTTTTCAAATTCCCCCAAATTTCAATTTTCCAAACTTCTCGAATTTTAGATTTTGTGAATTGTTCCGATTAAAATTTTTCCAAACACGTCCAATTTGATATTTTGCATTACCTTCTGAATCGGTCAATTCTTTTCCAATTTTCGCTCCCCCTGAGATGCTAGGGGGAGCAGTAGTAGGGGTTGAATGCCGAAAGATATCGCTTCTCAATTCCTCATTCGCGAAAGAAGGACGCGCCAGCGAGAAGAGACTGGCGGAGTGGGGGGTTGTCCTCCACGTAAAAAGCAAACATAGTAATTTCTCGATCTTTCCATTTCCGAAAACTCAAATTCCGCTCAATTTTCACCGTTGGGTCTTGAAATTTTTTCCAAATTTTTGCCAAGTTTTCCAATTGTCATCAATTTTTCTCTCAATTCTTCTCACTACCCCCCTCCGAGAGGTTGCGGACCATAGTAACGGGGATTGAATGCCGAGAGATATAATTTTTCATCTGCGGAACAACGCGGTAAAAGCGGAAGTCGGGGGGGGGGGGGGGTGTTCTCTGCGTAAAATCGCAAACGCATTTAATTTCTCCTCCGCCAATTTTCCAAAATGCAAATTCATTTTAATTTTTCACATTAACTTTTCAAAATTCTGTCAATCTTTCATGTGTACAATATCGAAAAAAATTGAGCTTTTGAACGTCCGCAACTTTTTTCAAATTACCCAAATTTTTGAAACTCCCCGAGGCAAACAATTCCCGCCAAAAATTCAAAATCGGAAATTTTTTGTGCAATGTCGAGTAACCCTCCGAGATGCTGTGGAGATGATGTGTAAGGGGGATGAATGCGGAAAGATATAATTTCTCATTTGCGAAAGAAGGACGCGGTAAAAGAGCGAGCGGCGCGTCGAGGGGAACGGGGTGGGGTTTGTCCTAGGGGTAGAGACGCAAACGCTGAAATCAGCTCTTGCGATCGATACGATAAATGGATGCGTGCGATTGGTAGCCCAGCCTCGGAAAATCGATATTACAGCAAAAGGTGGAAAGGGGGGCGGAACCCTACTCTATATAATACTAATACAACTGGGGAAAACGTTGAATCGCACACAACCCGGATAGGGTATGGAGCAAAGACCGAAATATCGATTTTTAGGTAGAGTAGAGGCGCGTTCGATGCTCATATCTGACCCAAGGCCCGTCCGCTGAGCGCCTTTCAAAACACTCAGTCAAAATACGCAATTGCTAAAGGATTTTCTCGGAAATTAGCGAGTTTAGCGGCTTTTTTGTGCAACTTTGTGCTGGTTATCATCATTGACATTATTGGATTGAATATTTTGCCAATTTATTGCGGAATTATCGGCGGAAATATTATTCCACGATCGACATGTCGTCAGGTAACTATCTTGGATTAACACATTGATTTTTCTTTCACTTTGTGCCCCCCTTTTTTTGCGTTTTGTATTGAGTTGGTTTTTGGCGGGAATCCGAGTTGTTTCGAAAATGAAGTGCTATTTTGGGGCTTCCGTCACAACTTTTTTTTTTGCACTTTTGGAAATTTTTGGCGAAATTGAAGTCATAAATTTTGGTATATTTTTTTGTTCTCGTGTTTATGAATTTTGGGGGAGATCGGAGAAATTTCGCGGAAATTTTTAGTGCAGAGTTCTCGTGCGGTTTGTGGTAGTCTTCACGTTGAAACGATTGGATTGAACATATTGCCCATTCTGACGGAGTTATTGACAAAAATATTATTCCACGATCGACGACATATCAGCAAGTAACTATTTATGGTTAACCAAATGATTTATTCATTGAGTTTTCGGTAATTTTGTTTGTAGTTTGGCGTTATTTGCATTTTGGCGGGAACCAGAGTTAGTTTGAAAATTCGGTTTTTTATAGATGTCAAAATTGTGATTCGTTTTGCATTTGTGACTTTTCCATCCTTGTGCTTATTTCTTTTCTAATTTTTGCATTTTTCCATAGTTGGGAAAAAATTGCCTTTTCCAAAATTTTTGAAAATTCAGGATTTTTTTGGATTTATGTAAATTTTGCAATTTAAGAAAATTCCTGTGAAATTTGCAAATTTTATGTGTTTATAGCATGGTAAATATTTAGGAGCAACAATTTGTTTTTTTTTTACTTTATTTTAATGACATTTGAATTTTGGCGGGAAAGAGATCTAATTTGAAAGTACCCTCGTGCATGTAGAAAAATTATGGGAATTTTCCCGAGGTTAAATTCACTTAATTTGTAGAAAAACTAAAAAAATTTGGTCCTTCAAATTCAAATTTTGGAAGATACTGTGTAAGATTATTCGGAGGAAATTGTAAGGTTTAGAGCTATTTACAGGTCGAGTGAATTGTTTATCGGTAGATATTACGGATTTTATCGACGAAACGATTATTCGACGATCGACGACATGTCGTCAGGTGACACTCTTTCGTATTTTTTTTTTCTTTCATTACATTATCGGATTTTTTCTACTCCTTTTTTTATTTTATTGACCAAATTTTTTAAACTTTCAAAATATTTCCAGAGTTTTTAATTCCAAAATAAAAAAAAAATTGACATTTTTGAGTTATTAAATTCAAATAATTTCCAACGTTTAGGGAATTATTATAGTTTGGAATTAAAAAAAAAATGAAATTATTAAAATTTAACACAATTTTTTTTTTGAAATTTACAAATTTCGAAAATGTTACAAAATTTTGGAACTTCAATTTTCCTCCAATTTTTCAGTGAACAACGATTTTTGTCGGATCAGTTCACGCGCAAATATCGTTTACGAATACATAATGCGAATGAGAATCAATGGGGTCTTGGATAAGGAGGGGGGCAACATGGGGTCTTTTTGAAACGTGGGTTTTTGGATCGATAGCTCGAACAATGGAGCGGAGACGCGTGATTTCAATCCCTCGACGAAATCCTTGATTCTTCTCTCAATTTTTTGCCTTTTTATTAACCGATTCATCATACAATTTTTACTCAACATTAAACACGTGATTTCTCATTGGCCAAATTTATCATACAAACTTACGCCCTCTAATATTTATTCAATTTTCAATTCCTATTTATTTCTTAAAATTACTGTTATCGAAATTGAGATTTTTTATTATTTTTCCATTAAAAAAAAAAGAGAACTTTTTGGAATTTCCAAAATGTCCATATTTTTAAAAATTTTGAAAGACTAACTTTTTTGAGCCATTTTGATTTTCACTGCATTTATTCAACGATCTCAAATTTTTGGAAAAAGTTTTGAAATTTTTTACTCTTCTTTTAGTAGTCTCAACTTGGAATCACACTTAACTCGAGGATTTCAAAAATTGTGGGAACAAAAAAAAAAACGATTTTTGAAAATTTCCAAAAATTTGTGCCATTTTATTTTTCTAATTCAAATTTGCTGTTTTGCAGAAAAAATGGCGATTGCAGCTTCGGAGAATTATCAACTGAAGTGGCATAGTTATGGAGCTCATCTGCACAGTTCAGTGGCAACACTTTTGCATTCGGAGTCATTTGCTGACGTACTTTTAGCAACATCTTGTGGTCGTCATGTTGCTGCCCATCGCTTCGTATTGGCAGCCTGCTCCTCGTACTTGAGTCACATTTTTCAGACTTGCCATTTTGGAGCTAATACCAATGCTCCAATAATTGTGGTAAGTAAAAATTGTCTACGAACAGATTTTGTTTTCGAAAATTGTGCAAATTTTAGTTTAAAAAATCGAAACAAAAATCAATAATTGACAACTGATTTTCCAGGTTCTACCAACAGAGATTGGTTATCGCACCCTGAAAATTCTCATCCAATACATGTATAGTGGCGAAGCTACTGTCACCAATGACCAATTGGAGGGAGTGCTCAAAGCTGGAGACATTCTTCGAGTTCGGGGTCTATGGCGTTCCAATTCGGGAAGTAAAAAGGAGAACATTCAATCAAACAATCAGAAGGTTGAGAGAGACAAGCGAGAGCAGCAGTCAGCATCAGGGCAAATTCAGAAGATTAAATTGGTCCAACCCACACCGGAAAAATCACCCGATATTCCATCAGGTCAATCGGCCCCAGTTAGTCTTCAACCTTCTGTCGCATCGGGGCAAAAAGTAGGCTCTAAATTTTATTATTTTAAAATTGATAACAATTGTTAAAATTTAGAAGCTGGTAGAAATGATTAAATTGAGAAAAATAAATTGATATTACAAAAAAATTGAGTTAAAAAAAAATCAAAGAAAAAATTGAGAATTGGAAATTTAAAAAAAATCAATGGTTTTTACTTTTTTTTTTTTACTATTTAAGAATTAAATTAAGAATTCAAGAGAAAGATAAAATACACAGTATGAACAAATTATAAATTTGATAGGGTATCGAGAAGAAAATTGCTGATAAACCCGAGGAGGCAAAACAAACTGAGATACAGGAGCCCAAGAAAATCGTTGAGGAAAGTAGCAAGAGCAATGATCAGAATAAAAATAAGGAAAATTTTGAAGCCAATGGGAAGAAGAGACGAACTACGAATAGCAGCAGTGAAGCTGAGTCTAATAAGTCGACCAAAAGCGATGGAGATAATGTAAATATTTTATTTTAGTTTTTCTTAAAAATGTACAAAGTTATTCGCAAAAAATAATGCAAAATTAATTGAATAGGATGTTGAGCGTTTGAAATATTGTTGATATTGCAACAATTCTTCAACCTTTCTCATATAAAATACAAATCCTAATAATTTCAAATTTGTGAAAGTTGGGGAATTAAAATAGTTTTAAACCTCCAAAATAATTAAAATTTCAAAAAAATCATTGAAAAAGCAATTAAAATTAAAAGTGTTCCAATACTTTTAAAACAATGCAAAGAGAAAAGAAAAAAATCAAAGAAAAATGAACGATACTCCAAATTTTTTTAAATTAAAAAACCATTTTAAAAATTTCAAAAATCTTGACGAATGTAAATTTTGGGATTTTGCAAAAGTAAAACTTCGATAATTTCAAAAATTTTCACTTTTGAAAAATGTTAGGGAGTCCTAGAAATTCCATAATTTTGAGAAGGGAATTTGCAAGGTTGAAAATGAATTTTTCAAAAATGCCAAAAAACTTAAAAATAAATGAATGAGTGTTTCTGAAAGTTCGGCAAATTTCAATTGACAATTTTTTTTTCTACCATCTGTTTCTTCCAGACGGAATTAAATTTGGAGCTGCTGGTAAAGGACGAGCCAATTGACTGGGAGGAATCGATGGACCCCTCAGATTCATTGACAATAGATCACGATATTGACATCAAACCAGTAATGCAGAAATCTAATTAAGTGACGAAACGGTCAATCGGTTCAATTCAATTTCAGTACAGTATCAGTGTTGCGTGCGTAGGAATTTCAAGAGAAGAGAAGTCAAAAGCAGGGAAGAATTATAATTCGAGAAGTTAAGAAATTTGGAAAATTGAGAAAGTTACGAAAAGTTGCAACATATGAAAATGACGAAACGTTGGATTTTGTACTCTCAGATTTCGAATGATTTTATTTTTTATTTATTTATTTTTTTTTTTTTTGAAAATCAGGCGGTTTGGAAATTCGAAAAAAATGATTGGTCAAATTTTGGGAATTATTCATTAGTACGAAAATATGAAACTGGAAATTTTGGGAAATCGTAATTTCAGATATGTTCAAAAATTTCGAAATTCCAAAATTGCCTATCTCAAAAAATAAATCTTCAAAAATTTCAATTATGAAAAGAAAAATTTTACCCAAGTAAATCTTGGAAATTCTAAAACTGCAAAAAAATACAAAACTCAAATTTAAACATTTCAAAAATCAAACATAAAAATAGTGAAAAAAAGGAACTTTGTACTGTAATTTGTATTGGACCAATTTGTCTGCTTTCTCTTTTGGGATCCGAAATAATTTGTTTTTTCGTAGGAAATTGTACACAGTGGAGATGAGGAAGCCGACATGGAGGAAGAGGAATACACGCCATTGACTTGTGACCTCTGCAGTCAAACATTCAATCGACCCTCAGATTGGGTGAGACATATTGAATTCACTCATGCCGATATGACAGAAAATCGAAGGAAAAAAAGAAAGGTGAGCAAATCAATTTCATCTCCAATCTTTTGGATTACTCAAATTTTTTTGTCAGAAATAAAATATAAAATTTTGCAGAATAATGTAACATAAATTTTAGAAAATTTTTTTTAGAAATTTTATAGAAATTCGTTTTTTTTTATAAATTTTGATTTCACGGATTTCGAAGTACTCCAAAATTTCGAATAATTTTGGGAATTTCAGAAAATTCAAATTTAAAAACCTAATGATTCCCAAAATTTTCAATTAAAAAAAAAACAACTTTCATAAATTTGTCAATTTTCGTGATATTTTCAAACAATTTTTTTGAATTTGCAATTTAAAAAACGCAATTTTTGAGAACCTGAAAATTCGTTTCGAATTTTTAAAAAAAATTTTATCTTATTATTTTGGAACTTTTCAAAGGGAAGTAAAAGCTAAAAGTGTCCTTGTAATTTTCCAGGGTGACGACGACGACGCCAAGGATTTTCCTCCCCTAAAATGCGACTTATGCGGTAATATGTACCCAACTCCCCAAGAATGGGTACGTCACATTCAGACAGAGCACACGGAGGAGCAATTGGCGTTAATGAACAATTCGGCTCCACCGAAGCCCAAGCGAGTCCACAATCACCAAAAACTCTGTAACATATGCCAAAAAGTATTTCCCAGTCATGCCTCCATGGTCATCCACCAACGAACGCACACCGGTGAAAAGCCCTTTCTCTGTTCGTACTGTAAAAAAGGCTTCAACGTGAAGAGCAATTTGCTCAGGCACTTGAGAACATTGCACGACAAATTCGTACATCCAAGTCTATACGGTAGTAATGGAAGCAAAAATGCCTAGGGAAACGTGGGCGATATTGCCACCTCGGATTGAAAAAAATAAATTCAAGGGATTAACCCTAGATTGGTCACTCCCCTACCCAATGGGTATTTTTTTAACCACGGGAGAGTTCCAGATAAATTTTTGGAATTATGAAAGTTCGAAAATTTTCAGAGAATCTTTTTCGAAATCTTCAGAAATTTTTTGGAGGCATCTCAAAAAATTTGAAAGACTTTCGAAAATATTTTACGAACGTTCAGAAATTTGGGGAGATCCCGATAAAACTTTCCGGAAGTTCTTGACAGTTTGAAAAAAATCCCGCGTATTGGAGAAAAGGATTTGCTCAGATTCTTGAGAAATTTGCTGGTCAAATTCGTACATCCAAGGCTGGAACCCTAGATTGGTCGTTCCCTTAAAGAATGGGCCTTGTTTAAAAACCTGGGAAACTTCCAACAAAAGTGTTTGAGATGCTCTAAAAAAAATCTTACAAGACTTCCAAGCAAAATTTAAAAAAAAAATCAGTCTGCAAATCTCCTCTAAAAAAAACAGGTTCGAAAAAATTCGAATAAAAAAAAAATAATTATATTCGAAATCCTAAAATTTAGTGACCAGTCTAGGGTTCACAAGAAATCCATCAAGTTAATAACGAGACAAGCTCAATAGCATGGCAGTGACAAACTAGCATTGCTTGAATTCCATGTATTATGTAATGAAGTTTTTTTTTCTCATGTCGTGAGTTGATCTTTTCGGCTTTTTCCAATTAATATATTTAATTTTCACGTGGATATGACTGATTAAATTCCTAACGTTTTTAAAGCTTGTGGGAGGTTCCAGGAGTTGTTAGAAGGTTCTAAAATTGTTTGCTAAATGTTTCTCCAAGCCCTACAAAATGTTGGAAATTTTTGGATTTTTCTAAATTCTGTGAAAGGTTCTCGTCTTTCTAAAATTCTATTTAAAAAATCCAGAAATTTTGGGAACGCTCCTGGAAATTCTGTGAATTTTCAGACAAATTTTAGAACATTCCAAAAGGTCCAAGATTTTGTTAAAGACTACTAAGAATATTCCACGATTTTTCTGATATTTTTGTTTCAATTCCTAGACTGTTCCAGGAGGTTCTGCAATTTTTTTTATACTCTCTGGAACGTCCCCACTTGTCAGATTTTTTTGGGAAAATTTTTGGAACGTCCTGAAATCGCTCTGAATTGTTTTCTTTCAATATAAAACGTTCTCCAGAATATTAGAATGCTCCTAGACGATCTCCAATATTTTTCCAATTTTGGAGAACAGTACAAAAATTGAAATACATCCACGTTAAGTTTATAATGTACCGATTTTTTTCTCAATTTTTTTACGAGTTATATCGTTTGGATTAATGTAACCAGGCGACTAACATAAATTATTTTTTTTATTTTACCAGTAGAATGTAATTACTAATTAATTCTCAAAATTCTTTACTCATTCATCGAGTCTCTTAGTATTTATCTCGCACTTGAAAAAAATGCGCAACTTCAGTTCTGGTTACATTTGTAAGATAATGTACTTAATGAATTTTCAAAAGAAAAAAAAAAACAAAGACGAATTTTCCACACCAAAGAGGCTGATTGAGATTGCCAAACTAAAGAATCATTTTCAATTTTGATTTTTTTTCTTGTAAAAAGAGTGGAAAAAACGTATGTCCAGTTGATACATAAAATCTTCTTAAACCGTACTTATTCAATCTACCAAAGATTTAATTAATCCATAATTAGCCGGAATAGAACAAGTACCTCGAGTGTGAATGCCTGGGTGAGGGTAATGATGAGGATGGTCAATGATTTGAGTGGAGTTAGGGATGTCGGGTGAGATTTTGGGATTTTTTTATTTTTGCCAAAAGGGGTCGTACCGATTTGAAAAATTTTTTTTCTATTTTAGAGTAGAAAATTTGGTATTTTAGGACCAGAGGAATTTTGAGGAAGTTTCGCGGACTTTTTTGGGGTTTGTGAGAGTTTTCAAATTCTTGTAAGTTTTTGGGATCTTAAAAGAAATTGAGCAATTTTTGGTACTTTTTGGAATTTTCAAGTTTTTGAATTTCCACTTTTTGCATATTTTACTTGAAGTTCTTGACTTAGGATGTTTGAAATTATGGATTGAGAAAATTTGAAAATTTTGACGATTTTTGTGGAAAAAAAAATCGAAATCTTCTCGATTTTCGCAAGTTTCGGAAAATCAAATTGTGAAATTTCATAAATTTTCGAATTTCTAGAACTACCCAAATTCTTACAATTTCTGGATATTTTGTAATGTTTTTTCTTTTTCTTTTTTTTTTCATTCATAAAGTCAAAGCTCAAAAAAAGCCCAATTTCTCGTCGGTTCTAAAATTCAAAGGTTTTCACATGATTTTTCAATAAATTCGAGGATGTGAAAATGGATAGAGATCCAAAGCATTTCCCAATTATTTTTTAATTTTCTAAAATCTCACCACAACATCCTCAAGTGACCACGTAACGTTATGGTAGGACTCAAAATTTCAAGCCATTCCTTTTTAAAGCAAATCACTCGTCTGCAATGTTTTAAACATTCACAGAATTAACCAGTTCCAAAATTCTAATGTTGTTTTTTTTTTCCACATTTTGGATTTTTTTTTGCCTGAATTTGCAGTTTCCATTCATTGGGAAAAACATTTGACAATTTATGATTTTTTTTACTTTTTCTTTCTTAGTTCCCCAATTGTTATCATTCTATTAAATTTTGCGGAATGTTCTGAAATTTCTAAAGAATCGTTTTTTAATTTCGAATCTTAAATCTGAAGCTTCGAATCATTTCATTTAAGTCTCAAATAAATCTTTTTCGGCAAAAAAAAAACCCCAGATTTTGTCTCGTATTGTCTCGTTACATAGTCACTTAAGAGCGATCAATAAGTCTCGCAAATTGTAATATATGATTCAGTATTTTTTCCTCCCATAACTTGAAATCATATTATTCAGTGAGATAAAAATTAAAAGTAGAGATTAATCGAAGGAATCTAGGCTTAAGGATTATGATGGTAATGGCTAAGTACTTGGTGCCGATATATCCATATATTGGCCCAAACTTATTTTCCCCCCCAGTTCGTAAGTTAATTATGTATTTTTATATTAAAGTAGTCAATAGAGTATGTAGGATTGGAAGAGACTTGGAGTGGATTTATTGGAATTTCGAGGCTAATTTCTATAAAGGATTAAAATGTTTGAAAATTCCTGCAAAAATTGTATTTTTTTTCGCGCTACGAAAATTCTTGTGTGGAAAGTTTCATGTGTTGACAATTTTTCTTAAATTTTTTTGGACAGATCTTCGTTAAAACCCCGCCATCATCCACATTTGTTTTTCTGGAAGAAATGTTGTAAAACTTTTTTTGTCGGAAATCAAATTCTCTACAAAAAATGTTTTATAACTTTTTTTGGTAAGACCAACCGTTAACGAAATAATTGGTGTAAGATATGGAGTATCTGAAAATTTTCAGAAAATTCCAGAAGATTTGTAAAAATTTGCAGGATATTTGTGAAGCTTCTACAAATATGCAGAAATTATTTTGAAAAATCAGAAAGCTCTGGAAAATTCTGAAAGATAGGGATTTTTTTCAAAATTTTAGACCATTTTCGGAAATGGAAATTAAAATGAGGATTGAATGAAAAACCTATTTTTTTTTTGCAAAAATTGTATTAATTTCCCGTGTTACAAAAATGAAAATCTAACAATTCTATGACGAAGTTAGAGTCACAGTTGAGAAAAAAATTTAACGTTAACAATTTTTTTCTTTGCCTTGAGATTTGCTCGACTACAAAAAAATTTGTAGTGTCAATTTGTGTTGTGCAAGCACTGTGATGAGCCAAACTTAACTTTTGAATGTAAAATATGAATAATATATTATATTGGAAAAATACTCGGAAATTTCTTGGACAAGTGTTTCATTTTTTATCGCTTTTTTGTACGTTCACTGATCGTAATTGCATGCATCAGAAAAACTTGATAGAAACAAGGAAAACAAAAAACACTTGTCCTAGCTCGATACTCTGCTATTGGATATACCTGAATTAACATTCAATATTTTACCAAAGTTAAGGCACGTGATTACGAGTTATTCTAAAAGTTCTGGAAAATTCTAAAAAAATTGTGGAAATGTCTCCAAGGTTCCAGAAAATTTTAGGAAAATTCCAGGAAAGTCCTGACAAGTTGTAAATATTTCCTTAGAAATTTCTAAACTGTTTTTCCAGTCCTCGAAGATCCTCAAACATTCCAGGAACTTCTGAAAATATTTTAGAAACATTCCAGAAAATTTCACAACCTTTCAGAAAGTTCCAAAAAAATGGTATTGGATTTTAAAAAGCTCTGGATTTTTTTTAGAACATTCCAGAAAATCATCCATACGAATTTGGATTTTTGTGAAATTTAGGCACCCTCCTCATCTTCGTCAATCTTTGGAGCCAGGTAGTACCTGATCTGACCAATGTCACCAATTTTGTACTCGCAAACGAGGGGCACGTCATTCGATATGGAAAGTTGAACTTGCGCACACAGGGGAGTTGCTTTGACGAAACAATTCAAGTAGCGACAAGAGAAGGACAACTTGACGGACTCTTGCATCTCGATTATCACAGCCTCTTCCTCCTTTTCTGCTTCGGCGGTTTGGGCAAGTTTCACGTTTGCTGCAGATGGAACAAAAATATAAAACATTACTTCAAGTTTCATTATTTTTTTTTCAATTTTCGAATTGCCCAAAATTTTTTTTATTTTTTTAGTTTTTATTTTACTTTTTTTTATATAAGGGAATTGTAGGACACATATCAGTAAGTTCGATCCCTGTAACGAATCGCCCAATGGTTCAGAGTCCGATTTTTATTTTGCATGTTTTTAAAATTTTTACCGTACCAATATTTCAAGTGACAATAATCGCACGTCTCAACATGCCTATTATATATATATTGTTGATAATTGATCAAATATATATTTGAAATTTGAATTTTTCAAAATTGGTGAACAATTGCAATTTTTTCAAAGTTTAAAATAAAAAAAATAAATAAATAAAAATAAGTAAACAAAAATGTGAAACTATTATATTAACATGTTTGCGATTTATTTCATTTGAGATCTAGCTCCGAATTTCAGCCTGAAAATTCCATACTAATTTTGGCATTGCAAAATTAATTGCAAAGAGATTTTTAAAAATTCAGCAAAATTTTCCAAATTTTTTCCCGAAAAATTGAATATATTGGACAAAGTTTGAGAAGAAAAATGACATGGAATTCAATTCGCAAATTAAATTCTCCCAAACAGAAGCCTATTTCGTTTTTCTCCATTCATTCAACAAAAATAAATACAAAGTGACGAAGGTCTCGTCTCTTTTGTCTCAGGCATCAATGTTTCGAATTTGTATTTCGTAATAATTCATTTCAATTCAGTCACTGTGAATTATTCGTCGAAGGAAGTCGTCTGAAAATGCTTATGTCAAGATTCAGAACTGTCGAGGTGAGTAATTCCATCCATTTTTAATTTAATTTTTTTTTTCATCCGTTTTTTCAAAAAATTCAATTTGGAACTATCCATTTTAATTGCGTATTTTTTGATAATCAATTGTTTTATTTTTGCAAAGTAGCCAAGAAAATATTTTTGTCGAAATAGTTTTTTTCCATTATTTTTCACAATTTTCTCCTCTGACTCTTCCATTAATTCAACAAATTTTACAATTGAAAAAAAATCCGTGCTACTAAATTTTTTTCTGGAACAAATATCGATTTTCTGAATCTGATGAAATTTGGGAAACTAATTCTGAAACTTGGAATGGCTCTTCCTTGGAGAACATAGCTCTCATAACTTTGCAATTTATATAAAATTTTTGGAGATTACAAAAATCGCCGAAGTTTCGGCAAGTCCCATAATTCGAAAAAAATTGCTATTGCAAAAGACTTGAAAAGAATGAAAAAAACATTAAGTTACAAAATCTTAACGTCATGAGTTTTGGAGCTCTCAAAAATCTAAATTTTATAAAGAAAATTCCAAAAACTGAAATTTCCACCATTTAAGCTATTCCACAAATTTTTGTAGGTAAATTGCACGTATTTTTACCTGATCCAGAATCACCAATGGCTGTGAATTTAATTCCCTCTTTGCTGCACGCGATTGTGATGTTCTCACCAAATTGAGCCAAATCACGGATTATTCTTGCGAATTCCTGGGATGGCATTTTCACAACGCAAGAATAAAACGTTTCCTAAAAATAATATCAGTCCGTTAGATTTTTATTTTCATAAATAAAAACAAAAATGCTAAATTTTTCAAATTCAATATCTCAGATTTTTTTAAATTGTATTGTGTTGCACAAAAAAAAAATTGAAAATCAATTTTGAGAGTTAAAAAAACTGCAGAAATTCTTGACTTTTTTTTTCATTTTTTGAAATTGAAAAAAATATTATATAAGAAACTTAAAAGTGAAGAATCGTTACAAAATTAATTTTAGCAACTTTAAAAGCAACACACATGTGAGGAAGTTCTAAAATTTGAAAAAATTGAAAATTTGGGCAACCCGAAAATGTGTTCCAAAATTCTGTAATAAAAAAAACGCAGAAAATTGGTTCTAGGAATGTGATTGGTTGTGAAAAGAAAAAATGATTTTAAGATTTTTTGAAAATATACAGATTTTTTTTTCAATTCTAAAAAAATCGATCAACCTTTTAAAAATTTGAACATTGCAAAAATTAGACATTTTTTCCTATAACTCTCTTATAAAAAAAATATGATACTTTGCTGGAAGATTATTTCACATAAGTCAATTATGTTGTGTTAGAAAAATAATGAATATTTTCGCATTTGAAATACGTACTGGGATACCAAGATGCTCTTGATCCATATTGATGAGTTTCATCTCATATTCAGCTAATTTTTCTTTATTTGACGACTCGAAAATAAATGCGACTGTGTCGGGATTATCGGCAGCTCTCAGTGTTACAGTATCTTCTGATCCAGCACATTTCAGGATTTTGGACATGCTGAAAAGAAAAAATTCATTAGTAACTTTTCGGATTGTTCAATTTTCAGTCAATTTGTTTGGGGTGAAAAAATTTCGAATATTCGTCAAGCTAAAAAATTTGGAAAATTAAAAAAAAAAAGAAAAAAAAATTGAAATTTCAAATTAAAAAAAAATGAATGAAACAAAAAACGAATTCCAATTTTTTAAAATTACAAATGTCCCCAGAAATCTTGAGAAGTTCCCTAGGAAACGAACTAGAGAATTTTTGGGGATACTAGAACCTTCCCAAAAATTCCCAAAATTCCATGACATTTTCTTTTTATTCTGCAAACAAGAAACAAAAAATCTGCGAAATTCTAGGAACTTTCTGGGGAACTAAAATAGATAATTCTGGAGAATTCCCTAGAATTTTACAACATAATATTTGTGCGTCAATTCTGGTTCTGCTGATGCGAATTTCAAAAAAGAATTTTACAAAAAAATTCACAATCGTAGAAAATTACAATGCTAATTCTACAACGGTCTCAAGAGAAAATTGGATGTACATTTCAAATGATTCAAAATTTTTTTGACAACTGTAGAAATTTCAAATTATTGGGCGCTGCAAAAAAACGAAGTTTTTTTTTATTTTAGTTCCGGCTTAGCTGTCACTCAGCATCGTGCCTAAAAAAACATAATTTGCTAATTTAGAAAAAATTACTTCGCAATGTTCAAGACTTTGAAAAGCGTTGGAAATTTTTTGAAAAAATTTTGCATGGCATTAGCACTGACCTTGAAGCCATATCACAACCTATGAGAAATGCTGAAGAATATAATAATTTTGTGCCTCAATTCCTTACACAACTACGCCCATGCCCATATACAAATTTCATCGGTATTTTAAAAAGTTGAAAGATTCGTAAACAATTCCACAAAAATTTTATACAAACTCCAAAGTTCGGTTCTAACATTTTTTTTTCATTTTTGAAGGTTTCAATAAATTATAAAAAAAAACCTCGAAAACTCCATAAAATTCTGTCTCCAAAATTTTCGTTTTTTTTTTTTTTTTTTTTTTTTTTTTTTTTATAATTGTCTAAAGTCATAATAAAGTTTCCAATTAAAAAAAAATGCAAAAAAAAATTAAACGGTATAAAAAAATAATTCGACATTTTTAACAAATCCAAAAACATTGAGCATTGAAAAAAAATGATGGTAGAAAATTTGAGAAAATTATTCAAAGCGTTGAAAATTTTTGAAAAATTTTTGCATGAGATTAGCATTGACCTTGAAGCCATACCATAACCTATGGGCAAGCCTGAAAAGTAGTAATAATTTTGTATTTCAATTTCTTACGTTGCTATGCCCATGCCCATGGACAAATTTCTATCGCATCTGTATTTGTCGAATCCGTCACTTCTGAGATTCAAGGAAACGAGGGATACGTGAGCGTTGTCCATAGCCTGAACCTGAATTCCCGACTCGGAACACTCGAAAGTTGCTTCGCTCAGAAGGTCCTTAACTGCATCCAGGACCTTCTTCAGGATTGCACTTTGTATCAAACGTGCCTCGAACATTTTTCTAACGTTTTTTCTTCTTGTTTACGACTTTTGGGGGGGGGAAGGACAATTAATGTTCACGACTAGCGTGGGAGAGCTCGAGGATTCACCGGCAAACGACGCAACAAAAGTGAATGAAGCACCCGCGAACCACAATTTTTCTACACTTTCTCCCGCGCTTTTCCAGATAAATATGCGCGCGCAGCCCCATTTCAAAATGGCGGCTATGTACTTGACGCGGGAATATTAAAATGCTGGTTTTGAACCTCAAATTGTTTGAAAATTGAAAAAATTGCGCGAAATTTTTTTAATGCCTCAAGTAATTTGTTTAGTTTATTTAGGCGGAGATAAAAATCATTTATACCACACAGTTAATATTCTTGTACTCGTTCGGAATTGTCACGTGTACGCGTGCCGTTGCAAGCTGGAATCGAAATCGCGCCATCGATGGGGAAGTTCGCGGCATTAACGAAAAGCGTGTTTGGCACATATCTTTGCAACTAAAAATATTAACGGATGTTCATATGGGGTTTTAGTGTACTCGACGAAAGTTCTTCTCAAGAAAATGGACCCATTTTGTTCACATTTCAACGTATGAAGTCAAAACAAAATGTGACAGACTTTCCTCAATGCGCGCGTAAAACCCTTCGAGAAAATGGCGCGAAAATTGACGGGCGGAAGTTGAGAAATTTTTGAACATTTACATAATTCGCAAACCTCTCATTCGAAATGTTATCCCAGAAATGTAGAATTCCATGTAAATTTAAGAAATTTCCAAAATTTGATAAATGCCAAATAACTTTTAACGTTCAACGGTTTTTATTCCAAGAAAATTTTACAAAGGCGCAATGGCCGAAGCCCTTCCGCCAGGTGTATACAAAATTTACAGAACAAGTAGTTGCGAAAGTAGACCGAAAAGAAATGCAAAAATAAACGAAAAAATGAGTAAAAAAAAAATCAACGAATAATAATAATAACAATAATAATGAAATAAAGTAACTAATAGTAAGAAAAAAAAAAAATAATGATAATGATACAATGGCCTTCTAAATGCGTATTCACTTCTATACACATTGACATGAGATGGTACACTTCGATATAATGCAATCGAAAGAAAAATATGCCAAAAGCAATATGTATTACGGATGAATGAGTTCTTAACATTTTGATCAATTCGGGTTTGTTTAAGATCCCCGAGTTCCGGGGGGGGGGGGGGCGCAATATTTAAACCGGATTTTATCCGCAGATTATGATGATGGCAGAGGTCTCAGATACGGTCCAGTTTATTTAGCGCAAAGTTAGTTGCTAAACTTTTTATTCTGTCAATGATAAGTTTGAAAAACTTTACCAAAGGGAAAAAATGAATGACCTTGGATGTGGTGATAATAAGGAAGAACTGATTTAGTGAAAATTATTGTGAGTTAGGATTAGTAAATAGTGCAAGTGCTGTTAGAAAACAATCTCGCTTTAATTTACAGTAAAAGTTTTACACGTGATCACTGCATGTGGTTAATAATGGCAAGACAGATTGGAAAATGATTATTGAGTAGCCCACGCAAATAAGCGATTTACAAATTTATAATATTTACAATTTCATTCGCTTTTTTTCAGTGGCGCGACTGCGATGATTGTTCATATCTCGATGTCGCCGGCGATATTTGTTATTTCACTGAACATGTGATCCAAATGCTGAAACAGAAAATTTTTTGGGGCTCCATTAAGTCGAGTTAATCGATTCTTTTTAATTGCTCTATATTTTCATCGGTTTGACAGAAACGTTGCAAAGTTTGGAAATCAATTAAAGTTTTATGAAGATCTAACAATTTGTAAAATTTAAAAAACTGGCAAAAGTTGAAAAATTTGGAAAAATTTTAGAATAGGAATTTCCAAAAAACTGAAAGATTCGATACATACGTCAGGTGCATCAGAATTAGTGTCATCATCATGTTTATCCTTTCTCCCACAATCCGTTAAATTATCGGAATCTTCGTTGTTCTCAGGTTCGTTATCATTCTCATCCATTTCGTCATTAGTATCATCCATCTCATCAGGCTCGTCATTTTCGTCATCAGAGTCGTCATCGCCCATTGGAATATACTCCATGTCATCATAATCCTGGGGCTCCTCCTTTATCTCCGTTATCATGTCTATTTCCACGGGCACGGTGGGATTTTTCGAAAGACCAGATTCCGTTTCTTGGCTTGGTGACTTCGATGTCTAAAATCAAAATACAGATGGTTGATTATCGAAAATTTTCATCTGTTCTAACTTCGCAAGTTTTAAAATTGAAAGAACATTTTGACATTTACAAAGTTCTTCAAACATGAAAAACAAATTCTAAAAAAATTAACAAACGGAAACTGGAAAATCTGTTTCAACAAGATTCAACATTTTCGAACCTCAGACGTTTTGACACTTTTATAATTCACAGAATTGGCAAAAATCTTGAAGTTTTCAACACGTTGAAAATTTCCGAAAGTTTTGGAATTTTTGAAATTCTTGAGATTTACCGAATTTAAAATTTAATCCATTGAAGTTTGTGGATTTTTAAAGAAATTTTAGATGAATTTTTCAAAACTTTTAGACTTTTAGAATGCCAAGTATGAAAAAAATTACCAAATTTTCAAATTAAACAACAAACTTACCCAGGGCTGACTCGGCGGTTGTACGACAGCAGCAGGTGCAGAAGACTCCTCCGAATTTTTATCTTTGCCAGTATCACTGGCTTCCTTGGTCTTTGCCCTCTGTGAGCCATTGCACGAACTCTCTTTTTTCACTACCTCCTCAGATTCATCCTTCTTTTGATTATGCTTGGTCTCTCCAGGTAAACAGGTGTTACCTAATTTTTTATGAGATTAATTAAATTCCTTGCATTTATGTAATTGCTAATGTTTTCATTTCTCATGTATTTTCTTAAATATACGTAATTTTTTTTTTTTTTTTTTTTTAATATAGAAATAATGGAATTTTTGAGTTTTTGATTTTTCAGTTTTAAAATTAAGACAAAATCTGGATCAAAAAGATTACTTATATATTTTTTATCAATTCTGATGATTTCTTCCAATATTTAACATCTGTCAAGTTTGCAACACAAATTATTGTTTTTTAATTTATAATTTTTCTTTGCTTTTCATAATTTAATCCATCGTTTAATTGTCAAATATTGTTTACATATATACCTTAATGTTTTTAGAATTTGGAATTTTTTTTCAAGTTACCTTTATTCCTTCTGAACCGCACAATGATGCTCCGTGTGTCCCACATGAGATCGTGAGCCTGTTTGTAAGCCGCTATCGAGTCTTCCACATTCGCATAGCGAATAAATGCGTAACGAGTATTTCTCATCTTTTGAGCGTAGCCTACATCGACTCTCGTTGCCGTTGGAAATTTATTTTTCACCTAAAAAAAAAAAAACAATGGTATCGTGTTTTTCTGTAAGTTTCATTTTCAACATCCATAAAATTTGTTTTTTTATTGCTTATTTTTTTACAAAAAAACAAATTGTAGATTTTCAAGACTTGAGATTATTTTTAGAATTTATGAAAGTCGTGAGTTTTCCAGTTTTGAACATTTTCGGATATTAAAAAATTTAACATTTCACGATTATTTGTTTTTTGGGATTTTGAGAATTATCAATTTTTTCTGAACGTCGTACTTTGTTTTAATGTTTTCAATGTTCTATCATTTTTTATTGACATTTTTGGAATTTTTGAAATGTTTGAAAATAGAGAAATTCCGGACATGTGCCACATTGTTCATTTTGTTTTGTTTCAAGCAGAAGTGTTTTCACCTCATTGACGTTGACAGATTCTGGTAGATTTCCCACATATAAGGTATAAGGATCAATTTCCTCTGGTTGTGGATAATCTTCGTCTCTCAGGGACTTTCTCTCGACTTTCAATGTTCCAACTCCGAAGGGGATTTTCTCCAATTTCTCGATCGCTTTATCAATGTCCACATCTCCAGCCATTTGTATGAAGCAGTATCGAGGACCACTCGGACTTTGAAAGTGGATGTTCTGAATCCCTGATAAAGATAGTTATTGTATTTGTTTTTTTACTTTAAAATATGTAAAAATTATTCGCTTTTAAAATATGTCGATGGGTTTTTTGTTTTTCAATTAGAAAATCGTTGAAATACCTGGATGAAATTCTCTGACGATATCTTTGTTCAAGTCAGGATCTGGAAACTTTATTATTAAACTTTGAGCTCGAACAGTTCGGTTGTACTCGTTCTCAATTTTCAGGGCAGTTTTTGCATCCTCCAAGTTCCAATTTCTTATTGGGTAACTCTGGGACATGGGCTTTCGTTGCTTGGTTTTTTTCACGGGTACTTCCTAGGAAAAAATACAAATTTAGTTATTGATGTAAATTTTGGGTTGGGAAGACTACTTTTCTAAACTGTAAATGAACAATCCAGTTTTCTTCTTGTGAATTTTAATTAGCAATTTTCTGATTTTTAATTTTTATTTTATATTGCGTATCCTAAAATAGGTTTTTTATTCCGATTTTTTTATTATTTCGAACATTGAGTTTATCGGTAACATTTGAATCTTCAAAGACTTCAGGAGTCTTTCCTTTAACCACTACAATTTTTCACCTTCAAAAAATCTCAAAATCTGGGTACCTTCTGCAGCCTATTCCGAAATTTAAGAAATGTTTTCTAAACTTACTGAAACACTTTTATCGTCCTGGTCCCCAGTGTCTGATTTTTCGGTACTTGCCCCAGGAGTCGAATTGTTCATTTGCGTAGACATACTTAAATTCATATGATTGAGTATGCCATCCCCCTGGGCACCAGCAAAATTCCTCTGCCAATCCAAACCTTGCCAATATGCACCAGTAGCTGGATCAAACTGGCCCTGTTGGTGATCAAACCTCCTATTCCTATTTTTATTTCGATTGAAGTTTCCCCTTTTTCAATAAAAAAAAAGAAGAGAAATATTAGAATTCTGAATTCTCAGAGTCAATTTCTTCTTACCCATAAATTCACGTTTTTCTTTTTTGTTTATAACAAACTGATCTACCTGTTTCACATAACTAAGTTTCGCTATTCAATTTAGGAAAAAATCAAATTTTTTTTTAATTATTGACTTTTCAGCTTCAGTTGAAAAGATAGAAAAACTTGGAAAAATGTGTTAACCGTACACATTTACTTATTTTCAACTTTTCAAATTTCCGAATAAGATTTTAACAATTTTAAAATTGCTGAGAAAATTACCGCTGTGCATAAACAGTGTTTCTGTTGTGGTTGAATCTGTCTCTGCGTATATAGTTTCCTCGGCTGGGCTTAAGCGCGTTTAAGTCTCGATTCGGATGGGCTGCGAGTGCAGTTGCTTGGGGGGTCAGCCATTGCCAGGGTCCCGCAGGGGGCCATGTTTGCAGTTGAGTTACCTGAGTTACAAAAAAAAAAATTAAAATTTGTAAATAAGTCAACATTTCCGAAAATTAAAAATGAACAACCATTCTGAAATTGAGTTGATTGGATTGAATTGTGCAAAATTATAACTTTGATTATAGTTTTGATTTTGAGTGTTCATTTTTTTTCAAATACCAGTACCAAGTTTTGGATTTGGAAATTTTTAAAGCGAAGTGGGTGTCAACTATATCAACCTTTGGCGCCATAAGAATCGAAATTATGCTATTCTAATTTCTAAAAATTCGACAGTTTCAAAACAAGAAATTACCTGTGGCATTGCTGAGAACATGGGGAGGGGAGGTAGGGTTCCTGGAGGTGGCATGGGGGGCAAGGGGGGCTGCCCTGGTAAAGGTTGCGTCATCGTCTGACCTGTCGATGTCGTTGTGTACCCTGGATATGCACTCTCATATCCATAAGACACTGTATCTGACTTCCCATACATTTTTAATTCCGCGTTGTCATCGTTTCCCTACGAGAAAAAAATTTCATTAGACACATTTAATTTAACATGGAAAAATCAATCCCTAAAAAAATATTTTTTTTTTACTATTTTACAAATTTAAAGAATCTCACAAAAACAATTTTACGAATCAATATTGCTATCACAGTAGCAAAGTTTCATTGAATGAAAATACTATCTTTGAAAGTGATGGAGTTACGATAATCTACAAGGTCATAAAAAATATGTTCAACAAACATCAGATATTTTTCATTATCGATTAGTTTCGAAATGACAATACCGAATGTTATTGCCCCTAAAATTGCCGTTTGAAAAAGCGGCAATTCTACTGATTCTTCCACCATAACCCAATGAAAAATAATAGTTCAAAATTTGGAGCATCTTTTTCGGAAAAGAAAATGGAAAACTTAACCCCTGAGGGAAAAAATCACAGATAAGGCTTACAGCGTCTCCTAACCTATAATAATGTTTATTTGATGTGCTTGTGTCACATGTACCGCGGCATTTCAGTAAATTAGGATAAATCAACATTACCACACGATTCATGACGTCACTCTGGTCGCACGTGTTCTTCAATGTCGTTTTTTCAAGTCCGATCACTCAAAAATTGGTTTATTATTGCAGAGTATATTTATGTTTATGTTCGAGGCACGGGTAGCGCAGTCAACGGAATATTTATGTGTTACGCGCAGGGGCGCTAAATCCCCCCCCCCCCGGGCCCGTGTGTTACTGCGTGATTTGTTTAGCGGGCCGGGGGGGGGGGGGGGGAGTGAATTTTTGTTTTTAAATTTGCGTTTCTCCCGCATTTTCCAAGGTTTTTAAAAATTTACATTTTTTCTCTGTTAGACTTCATCTTTTTCAAACTTTCGCGGTTTTTCTAATCAATTCCTTCCGGAATTCTTGGAATGTTGGTGAAGTACTGCATATTATTAGATTCGTTCCTTTTCGGAAAAATTTCATTTTTGGAGTTGCCAATGTGAAATTTTTAGGAATTTTTGGAATTTTGAAAGTTTTTAATATTCCCAAAATTTTCGGAAATTTTAAATCTTTTATAGAATATGATAAATTTTTGGAGTGTTTTAAAAATTATGGAGGAATATTAAAAACCATGCGCAAGGATATTTCGCCGTTCTCTCGAGGAGCCACCCCCACGTCACCGCCCGTCGGTTATCTATAATGGCGCCGCACTTAATGGCGAAAAGGGGGGGGGGGTGAATCAATTGACATGTAGAGAATCTTTGAATACTCTCGCGGCTAAAAAAAATGACATATATGCAATCGCCTTTGAAAATGTAGAACTTAGACTTCAAACATTGTTTTTAATAATTAATTTTTAGTTTTTGACGATATATTTTCGTTCATGCTCTTTTAAAACTGTTTGAAAAAAAATGTAATTGACTTCTCCCTCTCATTTCAATACATCATAAAAGAATGTAATCGAACAAAATTCTAGAATTCCAAAAATTGTGACATTCAGTAATTCCAAAGATCAGAATAGTTTTTGAGTATATGTTTTCAAATATTGAGAGTGTCACGAAATTGTGGAGATCCAATTCTTGAATCACCTCAAAATCTCAAAAATATCAAAAAAATTTTAATTCCAAAAGTTGCACTAAATGTCAAAAATTGTAAAGAAAATTTTTAAGAAGTCAAGAGTGTTAATAAGTTTCTTTTTCTATATAAATTTATTATTTATTTTCATAATTTTGAAATTCGTAAAAGAGTAAAAAGAATCCAAAACTTTCAGAGTTTTAAAAGTTTAACAAAACTCTCACCCTACTTTCCCAAAAATAAAGAAATTGAAATGAAAAAAAAAATGACGTCATAGGGGAATGTAGGAATTTCTCCTACAGATGTCTCCATCATTCAGAGTTCATTTTTCTCTGTGCGTGCGTCTATACATTGTGACATGGCTACTAATAATACGGACGAAATTGAGGTATTTTACCTAAAAACAATAAGAATAATTGATCTAATATTGTTGCGCCCTTGTCGCGTGTGATTTTCCCTATAAATTAAATTGATTTAACGTTAATTTGCCCACTTTTTTCAATGTCAGCATGGGCAGTGCGGTTCTACACCATATAACACATTCATCCCATCTGTCTCACCCATGAAAGAACCATAACCTAACTTATTCGAACACCTAAAAAAAGGGAAGAAAATATTATTTTAAGACTAGATCTCAAATTACAATCTGCGG
This sequence comes from Asobara japonica, assembly GCA_026005395.1. Lineage (NCBI taxonomy): Eukaryota > Metazoa > Arthropoda > Insecta > Hymenoptera > Braconidae > Asobara > Asobara japonica. Next base: position 3,288,083 of record BQMI01000393.1, read on the forward strand.
AAATTCTGAGGGATTTTTCGGTTAAAGTTACTAAAGTTAAGTTTTGGAGAACTAAACTTTTAAAAATTCTCGAGATTTTCAAAATGGTTGAGTATTACTTTCCGAGATTTTCATAATTTCCTAAATTCCCGAGGCGTTGAAGATGCCGCAAATGGTTAATTTCCGAAGTTTTCACCATTTCCAAAATTCTCTGCATGTGTTCGAACGAAAGACTTTTTTTTTATTGGGAATCGCAAAATAGGCGTAACAATAAGTGAACTACACATGCATTCATTCCTGGATTAATAGGACATATATACAAATAATTTTTCCAGGAGATCGAGAAGAAGGACCAGGAAGTGGCCCAGCTCGAGGAATATCCTCCAGAGTTGCTAATTAAGCATCCGCTTCAGAATACTTGGACTTTCTGGTACTATACCAATGACAGGCAGAAAGTATGGGAGGAATGTCAGCGAGAAATTTCCAGCTTTGACACAGTCGAAGATTTTTGGGCGTACGCAATTTTATTATATTTTTATTTTTACAATCCAGAACTATTCATTTTTTATTTTAATATTCTTCAAATTTTTGCAATTTCAACGTTTTGCAATCATAATTGGAGTTTTTTAAAACGCAGTTTCCTTTTGCAAATTATAGATCCTTCAATTTTTATTTGTTCCAATACTTTATTTATTCCCAATTTTCAGGCTATACAATCACATAATCCTAGCATCGGAGTTGAGGTCGGGCTGCGACTACAGTATGTTCAAAAAGGGAATTCGTCCAATGTGGGAAGACGACGCTAATAAGGAAGGTGGTAGGTGGCTCATGCAACTTGATAAGAGACACAGAAACTCCGAGCTGGATCGCCTTTGGCTCGAGATGCTGCTTTGTATGATAGGCGAGGCCTTCGATGACTATTCGGATGATGTCTGTGGAGCGGTCGTCAACGTCAGACCCAAGGGTGATAAATTGGCTGCCTGGACGACCGATGCTAGCAAATCACAAAGTGTTTTGGAAATTGGGTAAGGCACTGTCACCTATTTTATTTTTATAATTTCTGAATATTTTTTACATTGTCCAAATCATCGAAATTCTTCACATTTTGAAAGGTTTTCTAACGTCGAAATTCTCCAAAAAATTCTAAAAATTTGAAATTTAAAAAATCTTGAAACTTTTCTTCATAAAATGTGTAACCATTCCAAATTTGCAAATAATTTTCTATTTTTTTTTAACATTGAGTTTTTCAATGTTCGAAAATTTTCATATTTTATCATTTCAATTTATTTTAGTTCTTCAAAAGTCTCAAAAGGTTCAGATTTTCCAAAATCTTAAATGCCATAAAATTGAAACTTTAAACCCCAACAAAAGAGTCGTGCTGGTCATTTCAAACATCTCAAAGTAATTTATCAACTACATTTTCAGGAAAAAATTGAAGGAGCGAATGGGCCTCCAGCAAAGACAGACCATTGGATATCAGGTCCATAAAGATACAATCGTCAAGGCAGGAAGCAGTACCAAAAATACCTATCAAGTGTAGCCTGAAAATTGACGGTCTCTGGTGTTACCTTCATCAAAAGCTTATGCATAATTACTGAAAACAACGTTGGCATAAAGCAGCAGAAAAAAAGTTGTGCAAAAAGTTATCATCGAATATCGCAAATATTTTGGGTGACAGATCAGACAAGAAGTAATTTTTTTTGCAGATAATTAAAGTTCAGCCTATTTTTCTCATACAATAATCAAATCATTGTTTGGGGATAGCGTGGGCGCCAAAAATTGAATAGTTTATGAGAAAATAGTGTACCATGATTCAATTTTTTTCTTCTCACAAAATTAAAAAAAAAAAGAAAAAAAAATTCAAAATAAAGAAAAGGAGAAACAAAATGATAATTGTGTCCAAGTTGGGGAAATACGTGCAGGTTTCTGTATTTCAGGAGTTTAAAATGTTCTTTCATCATCTGTAGAAAGTTTGAAACTCATTATTTGTTTATGCACCAAAATGTGCGTTTGCTCGACTTATTTTTCATTAAAAAAACGTATTCGATGTCTCGCAAGTTTCATGTATTTTGCAATTTAATAATAACATATGGTTTATATGAATCGTTTATTATTATGTCTTAATTATTCTACTTTGTAAGAGTTGTGGAATGGTTATCAAAAGTCCCCTGCTGTCAAAATTTCGTCCATCAACTCAGCTAGGTCCTTTCGTCGAGCTTTTTCCAGAGCTCGGCGAAGTTTTATCCTCCAATTGCAGGAGTCACAGCGCAATTTGAATATTTGAAGGGCCTGGAAACGAGAGATAATTGTTAGTCATTTTTAAGAGAGAAGTTCATTGGATACTTTTTTAACTACAAGATGTACTAAATTTCAAAAGTTTCCGATACAGAAATTTTGTAAACCTCAACGTTAGCAAATTTGAAATTCTCAGATTTTTTTTGTTTTTTTTTTTTAACTTCAAGGATTCTTTCAAAGTTTACCTGGTAAGCCTTTTCTTTCATTCCTAAATACACTTTCGCTTCAATTTCATCGATTTCGCTTTCTTTTACTCCAACAAATCTTGCCACATCTCTCCACGTTTTTCCCAAAGATTCGCTGATTCTTCTGAAAACTAGAAAGAATGAAAAAAAAAAAATATTGCGAAAACTATATGTAAAAAATGATCGAAATTTGAAATTTTGAAGACTTGTTTTTTACTATTTGAGGTTTTTGATATTTTAAAATTGGTAAAAATTTCAAGATTTTCAGAATTTCCTTTTTTTTTCATAATTCTAACACCTAAATCTCAAAAATTTTCATGACCTTTCAGTCTCAAAAATTTTTGCAATTTTGAAATTAAAAAGAAAATTAAAAAATTGAATTTTAAATACCTTTTTCCTGAACATCGAAAGCAGGACGTTCCGTAGGTGGCGCAGAAAGTGTAGAACTTCCAATCGTCGTATCCGGTGCGTCAGAAAAATTTACAGACTGTTCCTGTCTACTTCTCGACGGTCCAGGGTGTTCTGCTGATTGTTCATAATTAGCACTCAATGAAATAACGCCTAAACCCACCAAAAGTAGCGCAAAAATAATCAAAGACTTAATTCTCGATGTACTCTTAAAAACTCCAGGACTATCTATATTCATCGCTCCTTTCGATCTCGATTGTACAACAGTCTCATTAAATTCATTAACTCGATTAAAAGCTTCATTCTCTTTCTCTCCATTGATAAAAAATTCAGTCTCATTTTCTCTCAAATACTCACCAAATTTAAAGTGATTAATTTCCGGCAGAAATTGCAGATTTTTCAATGCTCGCTCATAATCCAACAAGTGTCGAGTTAAAATTGCATCCTTTACACAATTATCAACAATGTGTTTTAAAATTTCAATTTTGTTGTATCTCAGTACATCTCGATATTCCAAAATGCGTATTAAACTTTCGAGATTTTTAATCCGACTTTTGTCTCGAATGGATCCAATTTTTTCCGAATAATATTCTTTTAAATTTTCTAAAACTTCCTTGGTCACGTGGGGCGTTGATATTGCGATAAATCGTTGTTTAAGATCGGCAAATTTTGAGTCTTGGCTTAAATAAATTGTGTGAATTGATGCGGGGTCCATATCAATGGTCATTTTCACTTTGCGGGCTTTGCCTTGTTCGGGGATTCCCCCGATTTTTTCAATTGAGAGATAACTTTAGGAAGATACTTGTTTTGGTTGCATTGAGCTGTCCCTCTGGGGGTGATATCTAGGATTGAGCTTGTTTGTACATGTGCGACTGAATTTGTCGAGCTGTGCGGCAATCAGATGTCCAGGTTGAGCTTGGTGGAGGTCTTGCTGGTTGTGCAATTTCCTGAGATTTTATTGCGCGCGGTCCGTAGATTTCGCTGACTTCGAGAATTGGAGATGGTTTGCAGGTTGGAAGTGACAGTTATGACAGTTATGTTTATCATGTGGCATTTATCGAGGCTTTTGCTAGGTGGAGACATATGCGGATTCCAACGCACCTGCTTCCCCGGCGCTGATGCCAATTGCGCCAAATCCAATATGGCGGCGAGTGAGGTATGCGCTACACATAGATATATAAGATCATTTTCGAAACAATTTTCCCTCAGAAATTCTCATCAATTTCGTGAGTATAAAAATGGGAATTTTAAAGTGTACCAATAGAAGACATTGTGAAGCTTAACAAAATTATCCATATAATTGAAATTTCAACCACTCCTAAAAAAATGTAACATTCTAAAAATTTTGATAGTGTAAAAAGTCAGATGTATTTGAAAATGAGAATCAACTACGTTTTGTATGTCCTAAAATGTCCACGTGTCTAAAATAATTGACTTTTAAAAATTCCACAGTGTGACAGTGGAAGATGCGCGTACCCGTGAATTTTGAATTTTTGCGCGGGAAATCAACTAGCGCCACGTGCACAATGGATAACCGACGCCAGTCGCTCTTCCAAATTTATTTATTTCGTGACAAATGCTCAATACTCATTCTTCATCTACAAAAAGCCGTGAGTTTGTTTCATCACCTCTAAAAAAATTCTGATTTTAGTTATAACTGATACCCGTTAATTAACAAAAATTCTAAAAAAGTTTTTTTTCAACAATTTACTAGGTCGAGTAATATTGATCTGGCGAAAAATTTGTGGATCCTAGGCGGTGGAAAACATATTCGGAAGTTGTCCAAGGATCGACTGGTGGTTGTTGCATTTACGAAACAATTCTACGTAATTATTCTCCCCAATTTGCATTATTTTCATAAGGAAAAATACGCAATTCATCATAAGAGTGGCCAAAGGGGCCCCGAAAAGCCGCGTGTGTGAGTTCCCACAACTGAGACTGGTTTTTAAACCGAAGACAGGCCCTTTTAGGTTTCAAGGTGAGCATTATGGAGGTCCACAATTGTAATTATACGCATTATGGGGTTCCAATCAATTTATTACTATTTTTTCATGGTATTAGTTACAAAGTTGTTGATGAATTTTCAATTCGAGAATTAAATTCACAACTCCCCCTCGTGGAAATCGACATGTCATATTCCGTCAAAAAGTGAGGAAAAAAGGATAAAAAGAGGAAGAAAAAAGTAGAAGTGCTGACCAAGAGTGACTGAGCTGATAATTTCGCTCAAATTTTGCATCGATTATGAGAAATTTCGTTAAAAAAATCTATTGTACTATAACTATAGAACGATATAGCTATAGAACATTGAGTATTGCACTTTGATAGTGTTTTGCAAATCCTCGAGTTGATTGTTTAAAAAACTTATCCGCAGTGCAAAATAAAGTGAAAGTGAGAATTGGTGGCAAATTTTGTGAAAAAAGTGTGATTTTGATATTGACGGAAAAAAATTGAACCATTTCTTAAAAACCGAAATTTTGACAAATTTCAATTACTTTTTTTTTCTCTTAATTTTTCTCATTATCAAATTTTGACAAATTGGAGTAAATTATTTTACATATGAATTTCAATGAAAATCATAAATTAATGTCATAAAATTACAAAAATGTCGACTATGATTTTAATGGCAATGTCATTTTTTTTTGGTTGACACATTTTAACAAATTGCCACAATTTTCGCAAAAAAATTTTTTTTTAGTGGAGGTCGATATTCACAGGGGGCGTTGAAATAAATTTGAAATCATTTTTAAAAAAAAGTTAATTGTAATTAATACCTTGTGTAGTACAAGATAAACTTATAACGATGCTTCTATTTTTATCTTCAAGCTGCTCCTTGTTAATCCAGTGACAATCCTGAAATGAAGACCCCACCCAATTTCTATAATCTCCCATCCAAAATTCTCATCACTTACCCTACTTTGCACGTCCAACAAACTATTCTTTCAGGTGGAAAATCATGTATATTGTTTTTTTGCTCTAGTGTAGTACCCAAAACAACAAAAGTTCCTTTAAATAATCGAAGTAAGAAAAAGTTACGAGTTTGATCTTTGCTTGTGTTGTGTTCGATGAGTAAAACCAGTTTCACTATAAAAAACCAAAGTATTTCGCCAAAAAGTTTACACAATATTCATACCATGAACTTCGATATCAAGAATATTGGAACAGAAGTTTACATCGAAAAAGTTATTAACACAAATAATGATGATGCGATGGACGCATTCACAAAGTTATGTGACGAAAAAATCAAGTTCAAGTATAAGAAAATATTCCTCAAAATTTCGTAATAAATCAGAAAAAAAATTCTCAACATATCAAAATGAAAAGAAAAAAAAAAACAAATTGAGTTTACGTTTCTGTGTTCGTATCGAGTATTTAAAAATCCAAAAAGTGAATGGATTTATCGCGTCGGTTCGTCAAGAGAGCGAGTACTGCACGAGCACTCTTAACTCATTTCAAGGTAAGCCTAAAAAATCGTCGAAACTCCGACATAAACGAAACAAGCGATCTTCGTAGGTATACGATCGCCTAAAGCCACAAAAAAAATTTACCAATTACAATTTTGCGACTTTAACAATTCCAATGCCAAGAGATATTTTAACTTCATACTAGAAAAAGACAAAAAAAAAAACAGAAAACTATTCAAATCGCAAAATCGGTGAAGCTCACTGGGCCTTTCATGAGCAGAATTTTGTGTTTACAGGTTGATAAACCTAAAGCCGCAAAAAATTTGATAAAAAAAAAAAGCAAAATGTCAGACTCGGGTTCTGATAGTTCTTCGGATTACGAGGGCCACCGAGGTAGAAGTTCCGGCGATTCTTCATATAGAAAAGCCCGTAAATCCTCAGCTAGCTCAGGCTCATCGCCACGAGGTCCAAGATCGCCACTGGCATCGCCACCAGGCTCGCCAAAATCCGCCAGCACATCGCCAAGATCACCCAGATCACCAAGATCCCCACAATCGCCTCAATCACCTAGATCCCACTCCCCAGGTGTCCCGCACTATCCATCATCCCCAAGATGTCGGAGCTCACCGCGTTCACCAGCATCGCGACATAGTTCACCAAAGTCCGGCTCGGAATCACCAAAATCTGGCAGATCACCAAAATCACCACACTCCGTGGATTCACGTTCGGATCGCTCCTCGCCGGAAGGTTCACCAGTTCACAGTGGTTCCTACAAGGCACGATCACCAAAATCCCCCAGAGGTGGAACAAGATCATCTGCATCACCCAAATCATCCAGGAACTCTGGCTCCCATCGCAGCTCTCCAAAATTTGGCTCAGCTCGATCCTCCCCAAAGTCTGTGCTGTCAGAACGGTCATCACCCAAGTCCTTTAAATCGGGCCCCGGCTCGATACCCGATGACGGGGATATTGAAAATTCACCGTCGAAATCAAAATCCCCCAGGGACAAATCAAGCTCCTTCAACGAGCTTGATGGTGAACAAATATCTGATGGTGATATCGAGGATGAACCTGAACTCGCTAAGGCAAAAGCAGCACCAATGACACATGGCGAAGATCTTTCTGATGTTTCTGATCTGGACAGTATGGATGGTGTGGATGAGACCGGGAATCGTGGAGAGACCAATGATAAACCCAAGAGTCCAATCGTGGAGGAGAAAGTGAAAGTGGAGAAGGAGGAAAAGGTTTGTAGGAGACACTGTCAGTGTAGCAATTGTTAATGATTCAATGGTTAAAATGTATATGGATCATTCCCTGTAGTGTCAGCCACCCTGATCTTTTTTTTACTTTATGAACTTCACTTGATATGTTCAGAATTATTGGGAATGTTAATGACGTTCATTGGAAATTTTTGTAGTATTTTTTTTTTAATTGGTTTTTCTATATTTTTTTATATAAACCAATTTGCAGCTTGCAAATTGCACAATACTGTAGTGTCGTTCTTTGTATTTGGATGTCCTTGCCGATGTTTCTGTTTAGGACAATTTATCATTAGCAAATTGTTCATTCACATCATTATCATTTTTGTTGGAATTTTTTGCTCGAAGGTCTAAAACCTTGAATATAACTTTTACTTTTTTCAACTATATTTATTGCAAGAAAGGTCTTACAAAAGGCTATTGCCCGAAGGCCTTCAGCCCAGTATATACATTATGTACATGGATAAGTACTAATGATTATAATGATATAATATACATAGTCAATATAAATCCTAGTGGAAAAAACAAAAAGAAAATAAAGAAAAAAGGAAACTAAATAAAAATGATTGAATATAATTTTAGGTGCCTGTGAGCATAGCTGAGGAAACTGAGCAATTGGACTTTGAGGCTGATGGGCAATGGAAGGACGAGCGTGAAGAGGGTGAGGCAGAGCCTACAAAAGAATTGAAGGAAAAAGATAAGGAGAAGGAAAAGGAGAAAGAGAAAGAGGTGAATGAGGATGAGAATGATAAGCGGGAGTCGGGAGAGATTCCCGATGACGATGGTGCTGAGGATGGTGAAAAAGTTGAATCGGAGCTTGAGGAGGGAGAGCTCAGCGATGGCGATGATGCAAGACCTGAGGAGACTGAGCCGAGGCCTGTTTGCAGATTTTACAATAGGGGACAGTGCACTTGGGGTGTCAGTTGTAGATTTCTTCATCCAGGTGTTACCGATAAAGGCAATTACACGATGTTCGATATGGTTAGACCAATGGCCTATCCTTCACACGCTTCTAGCACCACTCACGAGTTTAGGCCGCACATTGAAAGGCCAAGTTTAATTCCACCATTGAGCAGTTTTCGTCCGACCATTCATCCACCAAAGGGTGAGGATCAGCCGGCTGAGTCGGCCTGGGAGAGGGGACTGAGACATGCCAAGGAAATGATGAGAAAGGCCAATAAAAGAAAAGAGTCGGATATGGATTTCGAGGAGAAGAAGATGAACCTGAGTCTTGGCCAAGATGAAATGGACAGGGAGTCGGGGTATTATGTGAAACCAGCAAGCCCTGAACCACCCATTGAGAGGTGGCCACCCAGGGAGAGCTCCAGGAGAGTTCCACAACACAGAATTACTCCGGAGAGGTAAGATTTTTTGGGTAAATTTTGTAGGGATCAGGAAAATTGTTGGCTCTTTATTTAAAACAATATTCTGCAGATATTGGGGGGGGGGGGGGGGAGAACTTCAAAATGAATTTTTAAAGAAAAATTATTCTGAAAAAATTTTATAGCCCGAAGAGGAAGAGGAGAAATAAAAAAAAAATAATTTTCTCAATTTTCATGGCAAGGTATGATGAGCCGGACAATTATTATCCACCCCCGAATCACTCGGGTCCACCCGGCGAGTATTACAGAAGAGTTCAATATAAGCCAGAGCCACGTCCAGGTCCAGATTACAGAGACAGAGTGGATTATCCACCGCCGCCTCGTGGAGCAGCACACTCAGCATCACCTCCACCATATCCCAGAGAGCGCGAGCGCGAAAGAGGTCGAGAGCATGGATATTATGAGAAATACGAGAAGAAGCACAAGAGACCATCCAGGGAGGTAATTGTTGAAAGAATTCCAGTGGCAAAAACGTGGAGGGAGGAAGATGCACCAGGACCTGAAAGAGGACGTGGAGATGAATGGGCGGATCCCTGGATGAGGAGGAAGTCACCCACAGCTGTTAGGAAAAGTAGTGGCACTTCCAGAAGGCCCAGGAGGCAATCATACTCATCAGGATCTTCATACACTAGCACAAGGTAAATTCACTGGTTACGTTTCATCATTTTTTAACTTAATTAACTATTTTTTTTTTATTTCATTTCTAAGTTTATTAACATAAATATATGCAACATTTCATGCTAAATCAGCCAGTTTGTTCACCAACACCGACAAATCCATTTTCGTTGGTGAGAAAAAAAACATATTCTGTGATTGATTTCTGTGTAATTTATACCTGCTTTCTTTACAGCTATATCGTAGACCTCGATAGCTGATTAGAATTCAAAAGTAGCATAAACAGAGGGACGTTAAACAAAAAAGAAAAAAAAAACCTTGTCATTAATTTGAAAAACTTTTCTAGCTCCAGTCGAAGCTCAAGTCGCTCTAGTTACTCCTCTTATGACTCCCTATCCAGGTCCCGCTCCCCATCTCCCACATCCCGCCGTGCTCGCGCCAAGGGTAAACACCCTCCACCTTCTCCACCGCCCGTCAATTCCTCATCCCAACCGAGAGGAGTAATGCTGATGAATCCACCAGCACCATCACCACGTGGTACAAAAGGCTCAATATCACCAACTGGTACAGCACATCGGCGAGCTGGACTTAATCCACCAGCGCCAAGCCCATTAATTGCACATCGTCATCATGAGAAGGGACGAGATAAGGCTGCACTAGCTGCTGCAGCTGTAGCTAAAGTTATCAAGAGTCGCTCGAGGTCTAGGTAATTATTGGATATGACATGGAATCGTCACATCTCGATGTTGTATGACCTGTGTGTGCATGTGTGTGCGCAGATTATTTTTGTAATTTTTTTTTCTCAATTTCACATTTTTCTCGACAGATCTTCCCACAGTAGCAGTGGATCAGACAGCAGTGGAAGTAGCAGTGATTCAAGTGAATCAAGTTATTCATCAGCATCATCAGTTGACATGCGCCGTCGAAAAGTCATTTCCCCACCGATTCAATCTCGCAAAGACATCCCAAAGGTCTCGGAAGTTCCAAAAATATCGGTTAAGCAACAAATTAAGCAAAAACCTTCCATAACACCAGTTAAGAAGATCGATCGTAGCGCCACATTGGCGGGTAAAAAACGCCCCCTAGAATCTCCCCCGCTACCCGAGAGTAAAGCTAGTGTTGCTGCTGCTGCTGCTAAAGCGGCGAAAAAAGCGAGCTCAAGAAGAGAGGAGCTTTTGAAACAATTAAAAGCTGTGGAAGACGCCATTGCACGCAAGCGATCCAAGGTTTAAGTTGCTTTTTTTTTTTTTTTTTAATTTTTCACACAAAAAATTGAACAATTAAACGAATTAAAAAAATATATATAAGCCTTTGGTTGCGTATTTAGACGATATCATAGAAGTTAAATAAAGAATGATTTGTTCTCAACTCGTTGTGCCAGTCCTGTATTAACATTGATTCAAATAATCTCATTTGAATGGAAAATGAAGAAGGGAATATTTATCAAAAGTGACAATTTATTGACTGCATTTAGCGTGAAATTTTGGGAACGAGGTCGCTTTTTTTTATGGATGTGAAAATCAATTTTTGACATTAAATTCAAACAGTGATGGAAGTAAAATTGACTACTCCAAATTTTCACGATAAATCAAATCAATTTCATGGGAAAAAATCTTTTCGTTAATCAATGGTAGCAAACCATTATTGGGTAATATAAAAAGTATTTTTTTGTTTAATGTTCTGTTAAACTCCAACACAATCGTATGACTTACACAATAAGTTAATAATATTAATACTGCCTATTAAAAAAAAACAACCATTCTTTCTGTACATGATAATATCATGAAACTCATTGATTCGTTCAAAACTGAAGAGATAACCTTATTTTCCACAAATTTTCATAAATAAATAATGATGAATAAAAGTTTCTTCCACATAATTCATACATTGTTATAAAAAATTTTTGAACTTATTTTTTAAAATCTACATTGGTCATTTTTAACGAAACCAAGAAATTATGTCACCTGCGTCATTTTTTTCAATTTTTTTTTCTTTACTTACTTTTTTTGGAATGATTCAATGGAAATTTGATAGCAATTTTTTTCTCGTGAATCAGTTTTTTTCATGTCAATTATTATTATTTTGATTATTTCAAATTCAAAATTCGAAAAATTAAATTATCAAAAATCTCCAATACCTGAATTTCCGTGAAATATTTTTAAATATGACCAGCAATTTCCAATTTTTTTTTTAATTGCTATTAGCAATTTTTTCTTTTAATGTTCCATATTTTTTTTATTTTAATTTAAAAGAGGAATTGTCATAATGAAAAATTGAAAATTGGTGATGGTATTCAAAAATACGACCCAAAAAATTCTACATTGAAGATTTAGAATTTAAAATAGTAAAAGTCATTGACCGAATTTAATATATTTTTTTTTTCGAAAAGATAAAATTTCTATATTCTCCCTTACGAGAACCCTCAACTGCATAATATCGTTTCATTGTCACATAAATTTAAAACTGGGCTTTTTTAATTTCATTACTAGGTAATGACGTAAGTGTAATTTTAGAATATCCTTTCGACGAACCCTGTCACATTAGACTGTTTCTCGGTTCAGGTAGTTTCCTTCATAGTCAAGAATTTTTTTCAATTTTTTTTAACACCTCATATGAAAAACTTCATATTTCAAATTTTAGTACTTGTCGGTTTTGCCCCGTATAATGAAAACAAAAATTAGTAATTTTTTTTTTCACTCCAATCCAACCCAAAAGTTTCCAATTTACTCATTATTAAGGTTGAAACTACTCAGATCATCTGCTCGATAAAAAATTTCCACATGTTGATGGAATGGAGATTGGAAAGAGACAGCTCTAACATCATTCTATGATCTTTAAATTTGACAATATACCCAAGTGTTGGGTACAACCAAAAAAAAACCCAAACTGGGCGAACCGAGAAACAGTTTACCGTCATATATATCAACTAATTAAATTGAGATAGCAGTTGCCCTGACAGCTGCACTTAGCAGTGGATTGGGATCCGGCTCCTCGGTTAAGATAGTAACTTTCGTCCATTCTCTCCGCTTGTTGCTCTGCCTGAGGGCATCGATCACTGCCTGAATATACAGGCCATTTTCAAAAGTCGCTGCTTGGGATACAGGTTCCTTAATCCATCCCCTCTTGTCTTCTACTGGTTGGAAAGCCTCTCTGGAAGGAAAACCAAAAATTACGAAAAGGGTCAAAGCAACACTGAAGTTTGATGAACTTGGTGTTGGACAATTCAACCGAGCTACCTGAGTGCCCCAATCATTTTCTTCAATCCTCTGACGTAGGGCCTCGGTATTGGATCATTAACAGCTGGATAGTTTTCCTGGATATTTTCCATGTCACGATAGAGCACCTCCTCTTGTCCATTCCTACAACCATGCAAATCACCTCCCCTCACTAAAAGGTGTCCGTTAACTCCGCAGATCAAAACTTCTTGGCTCAATTGTCCCTGAAGATGATTGCTCAGTGTCGCTGTCACTAGGGCCCCACCCGACAACTCCATTTGAAAGCAACAAAAATCTGGCGATGTCACTCGGCGAATTCCGTTTATGGTTTTTGTCGTTTGGGTAAATGTTTTCACAACTGCATGGACTCTTAGGGCTTTCTGGTTGATCAAGTGGAATATCAAGTCAATTACGTGACTTCCTACGAGGGCCAAGATACCACCACCCATGGTGTCATCGCACAGCCAGTCGTAGCCTTAAATTTGAAAAAAAGGCGGGATTTTTTTAGAATTTTTAATCAATTTCTTCTGATTTTTTTGTAGGTCGTTTTTAGAAAAACTCTTGTATAAGAAATACAAACCATTTCGCAATAGACTTCCCATTTGCACTCTGATATCAATAATAGTCACTGGACCTCCTAGATATCCATCCTCGAGGGCATTTTTCATCCGCACAAATGCAGGTAAAAATCGCAGACTGTGATTAACAATGCTAATTAGTGATGGATAGTATTGAGCTGCTCGGACCATTTTCAATGCCTCGTTTTGGCTCAAACCTGCTGGTTTATCGCACACCACGTGCTTTCCAATTCCAAGGGCTTTGACGGAAATTTGAGCTTGCAGACTTGGGGAGCACATTATGAAAATAAGGTCAACGTCCTTGCGCAGAAGTACATCATCAATTCGACTTGTATGGAAAGGAATGTCCAGGTCTTTGGCAATTGCTGCTGCCTCAGCTAGGGTTCTACCCCAAATTGCCTCGATTTTGAATCCCTTGTCTCGGAGAAATGGAACTATCACACGAACCACACTCCCAGTGCCGAATAATCCTATTCCTGGCAACATTGTTGAGACACCTGTGGAACAGTTTTTTTTTTTTTTTTAATTTTCTTCCCTCAGTTTTACATTTTGTTTCTCAAAATTTCTCCAATATAAAAATTTTCGAAACTTTTTAGATTTTTACAATTTTTTTATTTTTTTGGATTTTTACCAAATTTTCATCAAATTATTATTATTATTATTATTACAAGCTTTCACTTTTTAAAATCTTCCAATTCAAAAAATTGTCCAATGTTTTTGTGTGTGTTTACAAATGTTTGTCTTTTTAAATTTCTGGCAATTTCCCAGTCTCTCAAAACTGGAGTAAAATAAATTCTATTTTTTTTTTAAGTTTTCGACAAAAAGTATTAAATATTAATTTTTTTTTCGAATTCTCAATAGTTAACTCAACTTTTTTAAATTTCATAATTTGTATCCAAATTTATCCTATTCCCCCAAATTCCTCGAAAAAACGATGGTATGTGTGCGTGTGTGTATCGCTGTATGTATGGTATGATTCAATTTTTTTCCCACACTTCACAATACCTAAAAAAAAAGTTAATAAATTGGAGAAACTTTGAATTTATTTTGAAAATGCCTCACTTTATCGAAAAATAATTGGACTCGTTTCTCATTGAGAGTTAAGTTTTCCTCAAATTTTTAAAAAAATAATGTCTTCTAAAAAACCACTTGTAAGCGAAGGCCTAAAAAAAATTGAGCAGAATTTTTTGTCGGCATCACTATGTCCCACTCATTTACCGTCACTAATTGATTACTTGGTGATTACACTGTGTACAAAATTCCTAGAAATATTTACCTGTGTATATAACTTAATTAGCGCTCCTCAAATTTTTGACAGATTGCGTTCTCCGGAAATGCGTGAATCACCAAATGTCATTTTCGGGGTGTTTTTAAAAACAGCTGGTCCAGAGAAAATAAAAATTCGAGGGGAAAATCTTGGAAATTAAAATTTCCAATGACACTTCCAGATATTTCTAGCCCATGAATTGCATTTACACATTTTTTTTATTACCTCTGCTCATAACAAATACCGTTTGTTGTTGAATTTGAGATCACTGATTTGAAGTTGGTCTCAAATAATACATATATATAGTATTGTACAGGTTACCAATTCGATCTAGGGTCCCCACGTGTTCCATATTTTCCTGGATTTTGGCGCGCACTATTGAACTTCGTCATATTCATTATCTACGGGGTTTTCTTTTTTTCTGCTTAATTTTTTATTAGTTTAGTCGAGTACTTGCGCTTTATTATAAAACACTATAAAAATTACATTCCTATTCTTTCGATGCCGACGTTTGTACTTTTTATGATAATGAAGAGTAGTGTAATTGTCAGTTTCTAAATTCGTTACCCCAGATAGAAATGTTTTGAAAATCTCAATCATTTAATGCAAACTTTGCAGTAAGTATGAAAAGGCTACTTGTAACAATGAAGAAATGATATATATTTCTGGGAGATACAGGATTGTTCTCTATAGTAAACAGGAGAGAGACCAAAGAGAATATCGATACATATCGAAATTATCGAAGAGCGTAAGACCAAAACTGAAGCGACACCAGTCGGTACGGTGGAAAAAGGAAATGCGCGTGCGAAGACCGCGCGGACAGTTCGTTCAGATAAATGCACAATAATTGAATATGTGCCGTGTTGAACAAAATCTTGACACAAATCCTTGTAATTCATTATAACTAAATAATTATCTCAAATAGTTTAAGGATTTAACGCAAAAAAAAATTGAGGGAACGAAAACAAAAAAAATTCAAAAGCGGGTGGTCGGTCAGAATGAGCGCGTCTATTGCTCAAGGACATTTCGCGGAAATAAAACAAAACCACTGAAATTCACAATAATCGCCACAGTAAACATTTTGGGTTTTAGATGTCGGCAGTGTTCATTTGCGCGTCGAATTACAAGAACCGGCATATACCTATATATATACATCTAATGTGTGCGCGCGCAAATAAAAAAAAACCGGCATACACAAAGCGACGGTTCGGGACTAAAAGCGTGTGTTGAATATTTGAAATTGTGTTCGATCATCACCTAATATTTTCCGGCAATTTTAGGCGCAAGAAAAAAGAAGAATGGAAGACATGATTGTTGACAGTGAGCAGGTAACAATTGTTTGAATTATTTCAGCGAGGAAAGTAACAATAGTGGAAACAAGTTACGCGTTAAAGACGAGCTCAGAGAGCCGACATTTTTTTTTCAAATATGAGAACGTCTCATGGAACAATCCCTTCTTGGTCCATTAGTTTGTATAAAAAATGTACGATTTTTGTTGGGAAATAATCTTATTGCAAATTCGGCGGAATGAGAGAAATTATTTTTTTTTTTAATTAGTTTTTGAGACGTGGAAAATTGTGGACTTCATGGTGAGTCACGTGACTCCAATATTTATCTATCTATATATATCTATATATATATATACAAAGTAGAATCAAAAATTAAAAATTCTATTTCGATTGCCAACATGGATAAAAGAATCAAGAAATTTGAAACATGCTGAAGATTCTAAAATATTCGAAAGTTTTAAAAATTTGACACATTTTCGTTATTCCCTAAATTCTTACGAATTTATGAAAAATTTAAATGCCCTGCACAATTGACGAATTTCGAACATTCTCAACGTCTCAAAAATTTTGGACATTTAAAATGGGTTCCGAATTCATTTACGGACCACTTAGGGCTACTCCGTAATTTTGAGAAGTCACGTGACCTGAAGTGTTTGGCCGAGGTTCGTAATCAAAAGCAAACCTGTAAAAACTGAATAATGAATTCTTTAGGAAACGCCCTTTGACTCTGCGGCAACTACAAATGGCGCTGCATCGAAAGAAGTATTGGATTTTGCGAGTGATAAGATGGAGGAATCGTCGGCCAAATATTCACCGCCGAGAACCCGGCGTACACGACGCTCAGTCATGGAGGAAAGCACGAGAAACTCCTGTTCGCAGGTTGGAAAGCCGATGGTTCCTGAGCACCCTCCCAGGCTGCCAGAGCCCTCGGAGTCCACTTATTCGTTGAAAGTTTACGTGCGATTGAAGCCCTCCCCAGGAGTGAAACTCCCGAAGAACGAGGAATCACTATATGAAGTTGTCAGCCCGGCAATTACCATCAATCTGAGAAACGTCGAACAGGATATGACTAAGAACGTTGATGTTGTGGGGAAAAAATTCACGTTTTCTGAGACATTTGGGGGAGACGTCAGCCAGTCGACACTCTTTCAACGAACTGTCGAGCCACTCCTGGGCCAATTTTTTCATGGGATGAACTGCACTCTAATGGCTTACGGTAAGAGGCAAAATTTGCATGTAAATTTCTGCAAGGGAATTGTAATCAACGATTTTTCTTAGATGAAAATGGGTAATGAATATATGTTTTTATTGTCCTTTGACGTTGCTATGTTTAAGCTACTCTTCAAGTTGAGTGCTAATCAACGACGAGGTACTTGTAGATGAGTTATACTGGTGATTGCAGTAGTGGTCATGACTTGGATTTGAGTTGTACATTCGTTGCCTGACCAATCGAGATGAAGCCTGCGATGGCAACCATTGATAAGGGCACCAATCTAATTCATTTATAAGTGTCTTATTTACAAACATATCCAAGACTTCTGTTGTTGGTTAGCACTCAAAAATACCATGAACATAGCGATGGAAATTCGAAGGAAACTATACCAGCTACAAACAAATCTTTGATTTCATATTGTTGTATTTAATTCTTTGCGTCATAGAGAGACTATAACGAAAAAAATTATGAATATTCGAAATGTCGGTAAAGAAGAAATCTAAAGTGGTTGATTGAGTTCTGTGTTATTGGATCACTATTTCATCGAATTTGAAAATTTTCTCAGGGTGGAAAAATAGTGCATTGCTTAGTTTTTTTTTAAAGTCTCTTCGCACATGGTTCAGAAATATTCTGTTCTATTTTTATTGTTACGAGGCTAACTATTCTTCTTTTTCAATCAGGCACCACAGGATCGGGCAAGTCCCACACTCTCTATGGAACTTACTCAGATCCCGGTTTAATTCCAATGACTGCCGAGCGTGTTTTCACCATGAAGAAGCCAACAGTCACGCCAAATTACAGACCGAAAAATAACAGTGTGGAATCATTGACTTTGGATGAAAGTCTATTGGAGGTGGAAACCAGGAAATCATTGGTCCCATTGCAATCTAACTTGGAAGGGGCTGGAAATACAACTTGCGAATTTGCAGAGTTGCCTGAGACAGCTGTTCATCATGAAGTCTGGGTGTCCTTTGGAGAAATTCAGGACGAAAACTACTATGACCTACTGTCCCCTGATTACCAGACGAGTCATCTCACCCTAAAAGCAGACACAGATGACGACGATACGGCTTTCATCAAGAACTTGACACATATATCTGTGGGAGCGTTCTCCGATGTGTGTAATGTCCTCGAAGTTGGACGCAATAATTTCATCCAGTGGAACTCAAAGTGCAAAACATCCACGTCTAAATCACACTGCATATTCTCTATTATTTTGCTAACGTATCGAGAATTGAGTAATCCACAATCAGTACAAATTAACAGGTAAACCCTAACATTTTTTTAGCTCAGAAAAAAACAATTTCAGAATTGTAAGAAATTCAAGATTCCAGAAACCATATTTTCCAAAGCCTTCATAATTAACAAACTTTTAAAAATATTAACAAATTTTCATTCTTTGATTGTAAGATGCATAATTGACTAAGTAGAAATATTTGGTGTTCACTGAATTTGGGTCGTTGATATAGTTCCACAGAACTCAAATTGTGGAAAACACGACTTTTGCTTTCACCTTTCAAGTACATTTTCTCGTTTTTCCAAAAATGGAAATCAGCCAGATTTTGTGTTTAGGAATCGTGATTTTGAAAGAACTTTTTAAAAAATTAAAGAATTGAGTTTTTTTGTAAGTTCAAAAATCACAAAAAAAAAAAAACAAAAAAAAACGTGCTAACATTCCAGGTTTTCCTTCTGCGACTTGGCAGCTCAGGAATCTCCGGACCTGGACACAAGTCTCCTAGCTCTGCTCCAATGCCTCAGCCTCGTCAAAGAATTGCACAACCCTGACGCTCATGCCAAGCCGACCGAGTGCTTTTGCTCGTCAGCACTAACCCAACTTTTCGAGAAGGCATTAACCGAGAGAGAGCCCTTGTCTCTCCTCGTCAACATAGATCCATACCCAGCCATGTACAAAGAGACCCAATCTATTATGTACTCGACTGCAATTTCCTCCGAAATTGTCACAAAAATAAGAAACACTTGCGCTGTGAAGGTCACCTCAAATTTCGGCAAAATAGCTGTAGCGCCTGTGGCCTCTGACAATTGGGACGATCTAACCGCCGACAAGCTCATGGAGCTCCACGCTGACTTTCAAACGGAAATGACATCACTGAGGGCGCTAAACCTGCGCGGTGATGTTCAAATTCGTCGCACAATGGTCCAAAGATATGCATCGATGATATCGAGAATTGATCAGTCTTACAAGCGACGATTGAACCTGGCACCAGTCCTCGGCAAGAACATTGCTAAAAAAAGCAATGGGGAAGATCCAGATCTAACTGCCATGCAGCGTCAAATGGGAGAAGAGATGGATGCACTGAAGGGAATTCTCGATACACTTCGCACTCACAAACAATTATTTGAACGTGATTTGACGGTCTCCGAGACTGAGTTGAACGAAATACCTGCGGAATTGCGGGAAACCTACAACGAATTGATGGACGGTCAGGATCCACATTTGCGACTTGTCGATGCGGCAATGGAATTGAAAAATGAAAGGTACAGAGGTGACATTTTAAATGGTCTGTTAAATGAAGCCCGAAGTGAATTGATAAGAATCCTAAATGAATCGTACGAGGATAAGAAGAAGCTTGCAGAAATTGAGAAGAGATATGTGGCGCTGAAATTTGAATGGGAAAATGAATTGACATTGCGCAGAAGTCGCAATCATTCATTCAAAAATCAACTGCAAATGACGGGAGATATTAAAAATCGTTGGGAGAGAGAGATGGAGATGCGTGCGGAGTATCAGAAGAAATGCGAAGCATTGGAGAAGGAGAATGAGCTACTGAAGAAGTTTGGTGGGGAAGCAGAAGTTGATCGTAAGGAGAATGTGATGGAGTTGGATCAAACGGATGACACTCTATACCTAAATTATTCCGAAGACTCAGTGCCCACTGGAAATATTGATGAAACTGAAGCTCCTGCATCGTCCTTCGTTTCTGATTTCGGGACTGAGACATTGAACCAATCACTTGATGAGCCTTCAAAATGTGAAACAGAGCTAGAGTCGTCCGACACTCTGGACGTTAGTATTCATGAGCCCCAACTGGTAAGGCCTGATAATGTTTTGACAACTGCATTCGACGAGTTAGCATCTGTACTTAAGAATCCAGTGCCTTCGCTTCTAGAGAGGTCAATGAATCATTCGACAACTGGGACTAGTACACCAAATGGCATCCAAGGCGAAATGCCTGAGCTAGAAGCTCTGATGGTTGATTCAGAGTCGAGAATGATTTCGAAGCATCAAGGTGTTGAGCAGAGGGAGGTTCTTGAGCCTGGACAGACTGGAGTTCTCCAGCTTCAACAGACTGAGGTTCTTGAGTCTGAACAGACGGAAGTTCCTGAGTCGGAAGAGACTGAAGTACC
The DNA here is from genome assembly GCA_026005395.1 of Asobara japonica. Lineage (NCBI taxonomy): Eukaryota > Metazoa > Arthropoda > Insecta > Hymenoptera > Braconidae > Asobara > Asobara japonica. The sequence continues at coordinate 3,308,535 of BQMI01000393.1, forward strand.
TGAGCCTGAACAGACTGAAGTTCTTGAACCTGAACAGACTGAAGTGTTTGAGCCTATGCAGACTGAAGTCCTTGAGCCTGAGCAGACTGAAAATGGTCGTCCTGAACCTGATCAAATTGAAGTTTTGGAGTCTAAACAAACTGACGTTCTTGAACCCGAAGAAACGGAGGCTCCTGAGTCTGAACAGATTGACGTTCTTGAACCTGAAGAAACTGAGGCACCTGAATCTGAACAGATTGACGTTCTTGAACCTGAAGAAACTGAGGCACCTGAATCTGAACAGATTGACGTTCTTGAACCTGAAGAAACTGAGGTACTTGAGCCTGAACAGATAGAAGCTTCTGAATCTGAAACGACAAATTCATTGCTGACACCAGATGAAGGCTCACAGCCCATCGACATGAACTCTGATTCTGTAAATTCTAGTGATTTCCAGGATTGTTTGGACGGCAAGAAAGAAGAGATTGATAGAGCAAACGAGATGATCGAGTTCAGAAAGCAATTGCATACACCAAATTCACCAGCACCCTCTGACACTCTCACTGGTAGTTCCTATGCGAGCGAGGATTCTCGTGGATCCGAAGGATTTCCAAAGTTATCAGATGATAATGCATCTACGGAGATTAGTGGCGGAGGAAGGGCAGATAAGAATGCAGCGCAACCGGTAAGACGAAGCACTCGACGAAAGCGCCCGACAGTTGCGTTCAGGTCGCCATCTTCAAAACGTGTTAGACTTGAGAGAAAGTCAACAAATTTACAAAATGACAATTGCGAAGCGGATTGTTGATCAGTGGGTATATAGTTTGGTCTAGTTTAATTTGACGTTAAAATGTGAAACATAGTTTTGGTAATAAAAAATTATTGACGTATGTAGAAAATTCATCTAAGAAAAGGTTTATGAAGCGTCGTTGACGTTGACGGTTGCGTTAAAAAAAAATGTAGTTTTGGGAATTACCTGTCCCTGATCAAACCTTCAGGTGGAATTAATATGCATTAAAATTCAGTAAAGACAGTCGAATTATTTTCATACATTAAATCCATATAATCAAATCTTTAAATAATCGCGGATTATAAATAATTTCATAAAATACAAATTACAATTTTGATAATAAAATTTATTACTTCCACGTCTTAACAAAAATTCTTTATCCTTATGGCTTATGTGGCGTCCTCTGGGAGGTCTCACATAAACGCGTGTGTTTTGTGAGCCCAGAGGTTCGGGCCGTTGCTCGTGTCGTCGTAATCTGATGAAAATAAAGATCGATTAGTCAATACTCCAAGGTAGTAGCTAATAATCGTTAAACAGTAAATAAACTGCACCTTCTGCAATTGCCAGGAAACTGATTTCCCATCCACTTCCACCGTTATTTAAAGTCGTAGTATATTGTATGTCCACCTGGTTACTTTGGCTTTTATATTTTGCAGGTCGCTCCTAAGAAATATTAATAGAAACAAATTGAATGAGAGAATTTTTTAGAAAATTGATTTAATGCTATGAATTTTTACCCCTCCGCAGTATCTCGTAGAAGATGAACCAGCCTCACTCGCTTCATTGACCGCCAGATGAGTGTCACAATTTTCACCCGAGCCAAGATCAAAGGTCGTGAAGTCCAGTAACACTTTGGATCCCCTCGGCACACTGACTTCCCAATTACAAGTGCCATTACTTCTATAAATATTCGGAAACATTGGTGAAGTCAGTTTGCCAGCGTAATTGAAAATCTTCCCGCCACATCCTTTCCCCTTGTCAGTTGACGTATATGTGATATCGTAATTCTCCCAAGTAGCGCCGCTCTGTGAATTTGACATTAAACTAATTGTGTTGCCCGTGCTGAATATCGGCGCGGGTATCTGCATTCCACAGTAGGTCCCGATGACAGCACTATTGAAGTCTCCATCGTAAACCTTGAGATACTTATTGACACAACCAGGACGATCGTAAATGCGGAAGTTCATGAAGTACAACGAAATTGTATTTCCTGGTGGAACAGTGATAGTGGTCCAACAATTGTTGAAGCCTTGATGATAAATCCTGCCCTGAGTACTGGTGTAATTTCTTCGGCAGTCGGCGACAGACACTTCCAGCTCAAACTTCCTGGGTTTCTGCGCATTGTCCATGGTGCTCTTCAACGCAACTTCGACAATATTACCTCCGGCATAATAATCGTACGACTGGACCTTCGAGCAGAAGGTGTACGTAGCTGCAGGTTTGTGACTGCCAATACCCCCGTAGTTAGATCCAGTTTTTCCATTGATGATCAGATCCATGCCAAAGCCTTCCTCGATGTGCTTATTGAGTCTCCTATCAGTAAGTCGAAGCATATCTCCTTCACAATCCTTCGAATTTTCCATATCAATATTTTTGAAGAGTATGTGAAGATCTCTGGCATTTGGCCCCGACAAGATCCACTTGCACGCCAGTCCCAGTGGATAGTCCCCTGGATGATTGGGAGATTTCAGTGTCACCGTGGTATTCTCCACCTTGATAACGGACTCTCCGCAGGGTGAATCCATTGGCTCTAGAGTCGCTGTCACGCCATGACCTCTAAACCCTGCATCTGTGTAGAATCGAATCCACAGTACGTTCCGTGAAGATACGATAGATGGCGGCAGCTCGGTTCCACAGTATCTGCCAATGAGTTCTGAATGCGGGCCTCTGCCATCTCTAATCTCCAGGTAATCACCGCTGCAGGGATGTGTCTGTGGTGAGACAGTTCTGTTGGGGGTGTCTTTAACATCAAAAGTCTTGAACGTGATCTTGATGATTTTAGCAGAAGCCGCACTGATGCTCCACATGCAGTCCTCAAAGTCTTCATAGCTATCACCTACCTGTGTTCTCCAATTTACCGTGGTGGTCAGATTGATAGGGCCACCACAGCCCGATGCAATGCTCTTGGTGAAAATAACTTTTGCCTTGAAACCCTTGTAGTGCTTGGTATAGTCGGAAATGAAGTTCACAGTCATGATGTTACCCACTGACTTAACAACCGGCAGATTCTCCGTCAAGTTTCCGCAGTAAGTAGACAGGAGATTCGTTGCGTTTAGGGAAGATCCCTCGTATGTCCGCACCTTATCGTGGAAACACCTGGTGCTATATTCCGTCTCAAAATCGTCGAATCTCAGACTGACACTTTTGTCGGAAGGTGCACGAATGATCCACGTGCAGTTGAGTCCTCCGTAGTAGTTCAGTCCAGCACTCGAAGTTGGCGGTGACAATGATCCCTCCTCTGTGATCTCTCCTCCGCATTCATTCAATAAGTACTTGAAGACAAAACCGCGACCAGTAAGGCGGGCATAACTGTTGAAGATGATTTGTAAATTCTTTGGGGATATTTGCACAGGTGGTTTGTTGGTGCCACAATAGGGCTTCTCCATTTTCTTCCAGAAATAAAACTGATTGCTTATCGTTAGATTGGCCCAGGTGCAGCTAGGTGTAAGCTGCTCCAATTCAAATTCCTCAAATTCAACTATAGCCATTTTACCTGGTGGTGATAGGATGGTATAATTGCACTTGAGATTTCGAGGATAACCATTTGGATATTTCGGTGACATGATCCTTTGGATCTCCTTGCTCGCCATGAAGATACCACCGCAATTTTTCTCCATATGCGCTTTGAATCCATCACCTCTAACGTTGTCATTAGAGTGAAAGACAACTTTAATCTGATTTGTTGTGGTATTGAAAGGTGGCGGTGTATTTCTACCGCAAACTCTACCAAGGGATCTCCATGGTTTCTCATTATCCACTATCCTATCGAATACTTCAACGTAATCATTGGTACAGTTGACACTTGTTTCTAAACTGAATCTCTCCACAAAAGTTAATCCGATATGATAGCCCGACTCTACATTAAATTCCCAGACACACTCACTTTTATTTGGGTAAGCACTGGGGAATCCCGGTGAAGAGATATTGAGATCTGAGGAGCCGCAGGCCTTATCAACATTCACGAGTTCAATTTCAAAATCACCAGGTGCTTCAAGTGCATAATACTCTATCCACAATTTATTAGATGTACTTGTAAAATTGTCTGGTTTTATGTTACCACAGTATTTTCCCGTTTCCGGTGATTGCGCTCCACCATTTCGGACAATGATGTAGCCCTTATCACAGCTACCAAGGTTGATCCGCTTGAAGATCATGACAATGCCTTGGCCTTCGGAATACAGTACCTGCCATTCACAATTTCTGGGATAAGTTGCGTTGGCGGGTGCTTGTATCGTCTGCGAAGAGCGCGTTATGATACCACCGCACCTGTTCCATTGATACCCTATGTTGACAGTGATGGGACCGCCGGTAGTGCCGTTCATGATGCTGAGGTGATTGACCGGCGATGCGCTTCGCATGATGATCGGCTCTTGCGTTAAATTACCACAGACAGATCCAATTGTTCTGTCGGAAGCGTCTGTTAGCATAACGTGCTTGGATTTGTAATTACAGCGTCTCACCTGTCGCGGCTGTTGGCCGAGGGAGCCGGTGATTGTTATCGCTAGAGTAGCGCTTGATGGTGCATCGTACATCAGCATGTCGATTGGCACGACCAGCGTCCACGGACAGAAGAATGGTCTACTCCTGTACTGCTCATCACTGGGTAACGTTATCGATCCGTTCATCTTGTCAATGATACCACCGCAAGGTGCCGGGCTAAGTGCACTGTACTTAGCGCTCAATCCGCGGAAACCTGCTTCGGCGAAGAAGGCTACCAGCATCACGTTCGCCGAACTGTTGATGACTTTATCGAAACTTGGGGTATTAAGAATTGTAATACGCGATTTGTATCGATGATCATTGTAGATTCTTACTCCGTAAGGATCTGCAGCTTCGTAATTTATATCTAAATCGATGATTTCCAGTTTCACCTGACTACCTGCAGGCACCGTGATCTTCCACGAGCAGTATATTCCCGATAGCCGAGAATTCGGATATCCCGTCGAATGGAATGTACCACCGGGACTATCCAACTCACCACCGCATTCCCCAATGGTTGACGAATAATTGAGACGAAAGCCACGATAGTTACCCACAGTCTTACCATCAGTATGCAGTGTGATGATAGCCTCATTCGATGATGTCTCAACGATACCAGGATTGTTTCTTATACCGCAGTAAGTGCGCGGCTCACCAAGTGTCTCATTGCTGGGAAGTTTCTCCATTATCGAAAGATGATCTGTGTCATTGCAATTTCTCCATCCGGGCAGATGAAGATCAGTGAATTCGAATTTCAGAGAGTGATGATTTAAACCGGTAATCCACCAGACACACTGGAGTCCTTTGGTGTACGGATTAGGATAGTTTGGAGATGAGATTACGCCAGATGGTGCTCGCAGAACTTGTCCGCAAACTTCGTCATTGGTTACCAGCGCCCTAAATCCATTTCCTGGTACGTGCATATTCGTGTAATAACGTATGTACATCATGTTACCCGTGGTTACAATTGTACTCGGCGCCGTATCGCCGCAATGTGCGCCTAGAAGCTCAGCGTTTTCCGTACCACCGTCTCTCACCTCAATGTACTCCGTCTGACAACTGGGGCTGTATGTCAAATCAAAGCGATCGAAGAAGTGTAGGGATAATCTCTGTCCCCCAGGTGCCATGAATGTCCACACACACTCGGAATAAGGTGGTGGCACATTGGGGTATCGAGGTGTTGAAAAGCGCTGCTCGTTCATGCCATCGATCAACTGATACTGTCCGCCGCAGTCAACGCCAACTTCTCGGTAAGAAATCTTGTAGAAGCCCTGATTCCCTAAAGCAGCAAATTTGACATACAGCTTGTTGCTGGTGGTCATCAAGGGCTCTGGTGTATCAGAGCTGCAGTACTTCCCATCACCGAGGAATGGAGAGCTTGCCTCTTGCCCATTCTTCAGCAAAATGTAATAGTCACCGCAGCCTTCCTGCTTCTTCGGCACGTCCAACGAGACAAATGTCACTTCAATCGTCTTCCCACGGCTCACGGTTACATTCCATTCACATTGGAAGTGCCAGCCCCAGCTTGGTCCCCTCGTCGTTTCATTGAATTCAATAATGCCGTTGGGCCCGCTCAACTCACCACCACACAGACGTCTCACTTCCGCCTGGAATCCAGTTCTGTTCAGGTACAGGTCTGTCTCAAATTTGACGGTCATGATGTTGGTGGTTCCCTCAACGATGGAATGGGAAGCATTATTCAGGCAGTATTTGCCGAGCAGTTGCGCATCTGGAGGTGGATTCTCTGATAGCGCGCGACCTGAGAACACTGAGATCCGATCACCCAGGCAGCTGTCAGTCTCCTCCAGATTGATCTCCCTGAAGTTGAGGACGAGATGAGTTCCCGGCGGTGAGGTGATGAGCCAGTTGCAGTGCAGCGAGGCGTTGTAACCTTCCGGATATCCCGGGGAGGTGATAACGTAAGACGAATTCTTGTCGTTGATCAAAGCTACCTCTTCATTACACTGAGATACTAGAAGAGAAAAAGGGTGAGACAAATAGTTTACCACTAGACTCTTCGAACAACTTACCTTCCACGATTGCATCAGCATTCTTGTTCGTGGTCCTGGGAACTTCGTAGTAACGAATTTTGAACCAGTTGCCTAATCGTCTTCTGTCTCCTCGAAAGACTATGAACACAACGTTGCTCGTGGATTGGAAGGATTTGGGCAAGGTGGTGCCACATAGATTACGCAGTTGCGGTGCTTGCTTGTCGTAGCCATCGAAGAACTGCAATTACACTATCAAAAGCTGTTCGAGGAAAACATAAGAGGTCATTTGGCGGAACTGACATACCTGAAGTCCATCATCGTAATAGCCGCACACGTCGTCAGCGAAGGTGTCCATGTGGAAAGTGTCAAACTCTATTCTGATCAAGAATGCCGATTGCACAGTGATTCTCCAAGTGACTTCATCAGGTTTGGTGAAGGGATGGGGGTACAAGGGCGATGCAATGACACCAGACGGCCCAGATAGCTCGGAACCATGCTCGAATGTGTAATCCGCTACGAACCCGCCAGCAGTGCCTACATCGTCGCTCCTGAATTTCAGCCAGAGGGCCTTTTTAGATCGTATAGTGTCTATCTGATTACCACAGTAAACTCCAACGATTGGCCCCATTGAAGAGTCCTCTCTTATCTCCAGGTAATCCCGGTCACAGTTTGCGCTGGGCTCGATATCGAACTTTGAGAATATCAACACAATTCCGTTGCCGGGCGCTGTGCGCAGGGTCCATTCGCATTCGGTGTTCATGACGTAACTTTGGGGATAGCCAGGAGAGACCAGGGTGCCGGATTCTGCATAATAATGACCTCCACACGCTACAGGGAAAACAACAACATTATAGCGGTTTTATATGTCTTCAGAATCTTAGAAGAGCCGGCTAAATATTATCCGCCCAGAAATTTGCACATGAAGAAATTTGACCAACCTACCTGAATTTAATGCTGAGTAAGTTGCCGCAAATGATACATCACTGTAGTAATACGTAACCAGGTGAACAGTGAGTGCATTTCCATTGCTGACGATTGGTGGAGGTGCTTTGAAAGCACACCACTCACCCTTCAATGGCCCTTCAGTACCCTCACCTTCGTAAACCTGTAGCACATGACTCGTACAATTTTCTTCACATGGACCCCACCGGCAAGCCATATCTAACCGCGATATAGCTAGAGTGATATGATCCGCCAGATTACCAGCTGCAATGATCCAACTGCAGTTGTGCCCTTCATCACTCTGCAAGTGTAAGTCGGCTGCTGTTGACAGAAATCCAGTGCCGTTGGTAACAATACGAGCGCCGCAGGCGCGTTTAAAATCGGCGCGAAATCCTTTTGCCGTCTGCGCAGGATCGCTCCTCATGACAATCAGAAGAGCATCAGTTGATGAGATAATTGGTGGTGGAATTTCCTTTCCACAGAAAGTCTTCAAGAGATTATGGTCTCTTGTTGGTCCATCGTAGATTTTTATATGATCCATTACACAATCAACGCTACCTTCAAGATCAACATCGACGAATGTGAGATTGATAAGATGATTTGCATCAACCTCAAGCAGCCATTCGCAGTTCTGATTGACGGGATAATTCATGGGATAATTCTGGGAGTGGAAGGAGCCTTCAGCTGCTCTAACACGTCCGCCGCAGGTCGAAGGGACTTGCTCAAAATTAGCAGTGAAGCCGCGGCCAGCTTCATTCCAATCGGAGTGTAATTTTATGAACATCTTGTTGGTGGGACTCACGAAGGTCAGCGGACTGGTTGAGTGGCAAAACTCGGCAAGCTTGGGTGCTGCATCATCCTCACCACCCCACACCTCAACCTTGTCCGCTATGCAATTATTTTCCTTCTCCGTCTGGACATCTGTAAAGTTGATCTGAACACTGTATCCGTAATCAACTTCTATGGTCCATTCGCAGTCAATATTCGTCGGATAGACTTTGGGATAACCTGGAGAAGTGATGACACCACTCTGTTCCCTGAGATGACCTCCACAACCATCAACGATCCATTCCAGCCGGAAGCCACCGTAGTGAGAGCTCTCGTCTGTGCGGAAGTTGATGAATACCTGATTTTGGGTTGATACAATCTTCGGAGGCATCGCCATACCTTCCACGGGACAATAATGACCGAGCTCGGTGTTCGCTGAGTCGTACATACCTTCCTTGATGTCAAGGTAATCATAAACACATGGTTTCTCTCTAGCAGAGTTTCCAGGCTCAAGATCAAAATGGGTGAATGATATGTTTATTTTATTGCCTGTTGGTGCATCAATGATCCAAGTGCAGTTCAGATTTGGTGGATAGTTGTTCGGGAAATTGGGTGATTCAATGGCTCCACTGTACCCATGTACCTTATTCTGACACAATGTATTGTATTTGAGGTGGAAACCGTGTCCGCCACCGCCGAAACCGCTGCGGAAGTGCACGGTGGCAGCATTGGATGTTAATTCAATCGGCGACACATTGCTAGCACTGCAATACTTCTCCTTGTTCTTGATGATGCCGTTGGTACCTTCAGCAATCTCCAAGTAATCACCGGAACATGAAGAGTCTTCGTTGAAGCCTACATCAACGAGAACAATCTGAATCCGGTTGCCTCTTGCCACCGCGATGTTCCACGTGCAGAAAGAAAATGTAGAGTATGCTGCTGGATAATTGGGAGACATGATATCACCGGAACTTCCCGTCAGGGATCCACCGCATCCGCGCTGTGTTGCATCCCATTCAATTTTGAAGCCGCCTGCAGCTAACGACTCGTCCGATTTGAATTTCAGGTAAAGATGATTGGTGAAGCTTTGTATCGTTTTGGGTATCGCTTCTCCGCAGTACTTTCCTATCAGTGGAGATGTCGGATGAGCACCATTCCTAATCTCCAAGTAGTCATATCTACAATCGTCCGATGTTTCCAGCTCAAAGGACTCGACAGACAGTTTTATTTGCATACGCGTTGGTGCTTCAATGATCCAAATGCATTCCCTCTCTTCGGAGTACCTTCTAGGCCAGGCTGGGCTGGTGATAGCACCATTGGAGCTGAAGTAACGAGCGCCACATGATTTGGAAGTGTCAATGAATCGGTACTCACCGACAAAGCCCTCAGAAGTCACGGTGTCATCAGACTTGAAGACGATGGTCATGGTACGACCAAGAGTGATGATTTCAGCTGGTTTGGTCTTGCCGCAGTACTTACCGATTAGCAGATCTTCACCGTTATACTCTTCCTTGATCTCAACGTAATCATGCCTGCACTTGAAGTGTGATTCTAAGCTCCAGGAGCTCCAGGACAGGTGAATGACGTGGCCAGGTGGTGCCTGGATGGTCCAAGTGCACTCCTCGTCATTCGAGTAACCCTCTCCTGCTCCAGGACTGATGATGCTGCCAGGACTACTCTTGAAGAGACCTCCGCACCTTCTGTCAATTGTGGAGTAGTTCGCCTTGAATCCACGGTAGGAGTAACTGGCGTCCACTTGGAACTGAAGGTACATGAAATTATGAGTAGAGTAGAATGGATCAGCAGGGATCTTCTCCTCACCACCACATAGTTCAGCCAGCTTCGTAGAGTTCTCACTGTCACCATCATATATGTCCAAGTGGTCAAAGTAGCAACCACTGTGCCAGTGTCCCTCGATATCCAGATCCACTATGCTAAGTACAATCCTCTTCTCTGGCGGCTGTATAATTTCATAATAACACGTCTTCTCATTCGGATATTTTTGGGGATAATACGGTGATGTCAGGATGCCGGAATCCTCGCGGAACTCACCACCACAATGAGTGGTGTATTTGATGGTAAAACCCTTTCCATTGAAGCTGTTATCAGTGCTGAAGACTATTGTCACTACACTGGAATTAATTGTCCTTGCCGCGGGTAGTTCTGCTCCGCAGTAGGTACCAATTTCTGGAGATTCTTCGTCTGGACCTTCGTAAATTTTGACAAAATCGTAATAGCACATTTTGTGATCCTCAACATCAAGTTCCTCCCAGGTGAGACGAATCTTCTCGTCTGCAGGTAATTGAATTTTCCAGGTGCAGTACAGTCCGTAATCGTAGTTGCCATTGATTGTTGGTGATGAGATGGTGCCTTCTGATGCAGTGTGGATTCCACCACATCCAGGTGTCCCTTCGACAGAGCTGTAGCTGAGTTGGAATCCCTGATCCTGGGTGTCGCCATCCGAGTGGAAGTACAGTATTGCAGATGATCCGGGGGTGAGGAGAGGTGGTGGCTGCGTATGATTGCAGTAGCGTTGCAGCTGTATTTGTCTATCACCTTGTGTTTCGTTGATCTGGAGATAATCCTTGGCGCAAGTGGGATGCGCTTCTATCTGAAGAGTGAAGAAGTGGAACTGAATTCGCCGTCCGGCAGCAACACTGATTTCCCAAGTGCAGTTTCTGTTCAATGGGTACTTTCCGGGAGTGCCTGGTGAACTAATCGTTCCATAATCCGCTGTTAGGTATCCACCGCACACTGGTGCAGTACTGTTCCAGTGGAGAGTAAAGCCTTCGTCAGCCTCGGTACCATGAACATTTAGCCACATGTACAGGTTGTTGTGGGTGGAGATGATACTTCCGTTACGAGGAAGCTTGTCACCACAAAATCTGCCGATCAGGTGGTCTGCTGTGCTTATACCATCATGGAGCTGTAAAGAACATACGATTTTTGTCGTTGAAATCTGCCGGCATAGTTGCAGTGCATGTATATCCAGTCGGTAGCAGTTTTCCCTGAGACCATCTGTTAATATATCTTACTTCCTAAGAGACAAGGAGTAATGAACATGAAGAAGAAAGTAGGAAGAGATGGAACGGAAGTCGATTGTAACCTTTAGGGGATCAATAAACATTTATCTATCTATCTATATATCTTACTTCCGGTTTCGATCCTTCGACCTTTCAACATCAATATCATCATGGAGATGACGAACTTTACCTGCAAGAAGTTCACACGACATGTCGGCGTACTTCCCAATTTGAATCTCGTGAAAGTAACATTCAGCACCATCGAATGATTCGTCGAGAAGATGAATGCACACGATTTCACATTGGGATCTCGCCTGCCATCAGGTGGATAAGATAAGGTTCCAGCCATGTCTCGGATGTATCCACCACAATTGCTCTTGGCGGTTTCGCATTTTGGCCCCTTGTAGGCACTGGTACACTCACAGGTGAATGTATTGTCCGGATTTTTACTGCAGATACCATTATTTTTGCAGGGATTCGGTAGGCACGGATTTACCGCAACAGCACAATTGATTCCAGTGAATCCGGAATTGCATTGGCAAAGAAAAGTCTGACCATGGGATATACAGTTGCCATGGATACATGGATTGCTCATGCATGGATTGGAGGTGAGAGTGGATATTGCACAACCATTTGGCCCCATTCCATCGCCTCCATACCCGAGTGGACATCGACACTGGACAATTGCATTTGGCGATTCGATGCAAGTTGCTAGTGGGTGGCAGCCTCCATTATTCAGACGGCAGGATCCTACGTAAGAGCATATGTCGCCGTTGCCTGAGTATCCGGGTGGGCATGGCCCACAGAGTCGTGATCCCTGAAATGGTGAGTCAGGTTCTATAAGGTTCTATAATTATTACGAGCAACGCAAATGTGTTCATATAATATCTTCGACGTATCCGGTTTTGATTATTGGGGAATACGATATTCTTGCAGCATAAGAAATGTAATTTGTTCAAATTGGTCTAATAAACATCCTTTCGAAAAAAAAGGAGACAAGTCGTCAACACGTAAATGGTTATACGAATAGCATGAACTGATAATAATATTGGAGTACCGGTATATTTCTGCATTCAACTTTTGGAATGGTACTGCAACCGCCATTATCCACAAGACACTCATCAATGTCTCTACAGGAGTATCCATTGCCTGAGTATCCTGCAGGACAGCTACCACAGTGAAAGCTTCCTCTGAGGTTGATGCATTCTACTTCAGGATTCACGGAGCACACTGGATGCTTTCCAGCACACTCGTCCACATCCACTATGCAAGCTGGATTGGTGCCTTCTGCTTTCCAACCCTACAACAGGTAGAATGATTTTCTTTACTGGTCCCCACAGTTTTCTTGGCTGGGGATTGGTATCGCCTACTTCACAAACTTGGAAGAAATTATGACGGAAAAAAAGTTAGTCCGTTCCGTTTATCTTCTTTGCCTGGTCCTTTATCTAATTTTGTCTTATCTTTCTAGCATAGGTGCTGGTTTGTAGATGCTGTTCTATGAAGGGGACCAGTTAGATCGGGCCATTCTTTTTGGAGCGATCTAGGGGAGATGCCTGGAGGGACCTGATAAATACCTGATCACACAAGCAGGTATAGCCAAGTGGTGTTCCTTTCTGATCAACGCAAACGCCGTTACCGCACAACTCTCGGGAGTCCGACGCGCTGCAGGCGGACGTTCTTGAAGCACAGTGGACACCGAACCATCCTGCTGCACATGAACAGCTAAGCAGGAAGGAAAACATTTATTGTGTTTGTCCCAGTCATTAAACACTATTTTACTGGCCATTTCTTATATAATGATCATATTCGGTTTTTCTGCTCGCATAGTGAGGAAGACGCCGCCGGGCTATTTCTACATCCATATATACAGAAAGTATTGCCATATTTATTGTGTAGCTTCAGAAGAGAATTAGTGACGTGTAGCAACAGTGGATCTCATTTGACAACGAAATTTTTTTTTTTAATTCAATTTATTTTTTGTATTTCATTTGAAATTTAAAAGTCATTGAAAAGTGATATAGTATTCTGATAATTCAAGTGATAAAGTAAAATTTCTTCGATTTTTTTTGTTAACAAAAAACGGATAAAAATGTCTAGCGGCATTGTACTCATGGGGCGACCACCGACGGTAATTCCCATTCTCACTTCCGCATATGAACTACTATAATTTTTCAGCCCTGCCTTGCAACCATTAACATACTTCGATTTTTTTTTAATTTTCAAATTTACTCTCTGTCCAATTTATTAATTAACAACAATTTGCAGCAGACAAAAAAGGGTTATGGGGAATTTGAGACCAACTCACCTGTAAGATCCAAGTGTATTAACACAGGTTGCACCATTCTGACATCCTAAATCGGTTCCTGCATATATTGCGCACTCATTGACGTCGAGACCGCAGGAAGAACCCTGGTAAAAAATTTCGGAGTGAGTATTTAATTTTTTATAATTTTTTTTCAATGCTCAAAATTTGGGAGGTTTTTTACAATTTTTTTTTTCTTTATTCAAAAACGAAGATTATAAGGAAATTTTGCTTTAAAAAAATTGCTTCAGAAAATAAAAAAAAAAGGTTTTCAATATTTCCCAAAGCATCTCAATTCTCAATTTTTTTTATGTGGGTCCACTCATAATTTTCGGATGTGCACCATTGCTACCAACCTGCCAACTTGGTGAACATAAACACTGGTATCCATCGTAAGTCCTTATACAAGTTCCGCCATTCAAACAAGGATTACTCGAGCATTTATTTTCACGTAATTTTTTGCGGATTTTTCTAACAGTGTCTTGTAGCGTGTTCACCTTAAGAGAAAATAGAAAATTTTATGTAATTGTTTATAACTATTTATAACAATCAAAATGATCTATATAACTCACTCGACTTGTCAAGGCTTGAACATTGACATCGTGTCCCGAATTCTGTAAAAAAATACAAATTTCCCCAATTAGTAATAATTAATGATCCAGTATTAAGGAGGCTGGCGATATATTACTGGGCACCTCATGATCGGAAGGCAAGCTAGACGAGTTTCCACCTCTATTTCTCCACGATCCTCCATAAACTCTTCTGATTAAGCCATTGGGGCCTTCAACGCTACTTGCCAGTCGATCGACTCGGGTTTGTAAGTCCTGCCAGAATTCATTTTTCCATGTTTCAATATATCGCGCTGCATGAGCCGCCTAAAGGAAAAGAGCAGAATGGATAAAAAAAAATTTTGTGTTCAGTTTTGATTGATCAGTTAATTGTCCATGAGCATAAAATTGAAGAGATAAATTAAACACAAAGTTAATACGTTTGTAATAAGAAACTGTAAAGAAAGTACAGTCTCTATAACTCTATAGCTTGCGGGATGGAGTCTGCGCGTACGCCGACTTAGGCATTATCCCCACCACGCTCGCGTATTACATTGCCCGTGAGCCCACGCGCGACGGCATCCAACGAAACGGCCCGACCCCTCAAGCGCAACTCCTAACATCGCATGGAGTGGGGACGCGTTCCCCTCCGCTCCCCGGCGCTGGCAGAGTTACGGCAGATCCACTGTAGCACTTGAAGATTGATGGCGTTGTTCATCTCTTGATCCGAGAAATAACCAGTAGAGCCGGAATAAAGGGGGAAAGCAAAATGGTAGGGTGGGAGTGGAGACAACGGTTTCTATGCCCCCCCCCCCTCCTCTAATCGCGTCTGCGCAAAGGCCATGCGCGAAATACATATGTGATCATAATTACTCGCGCTGCGCAAAAGAAACCGTTGTAACAAGTGAGGTTTTTACTTTAGTTATTAAATAAACTAAGGAATGTAATCACTCATTGAGTGTGATTGGGCATTGTGTTTTTTTGAGGTGATTTATGTAAATGCTGTACAAATCGGCAAAAATTCGGTTTCCATTGGCAGCGCCGGAAGAGGTCGCAGTATATCCTACATATCAATGAAAAACACCTATCGTGTTAAAAATAAAAAATCCGGGAAATTCAAACCTATCTAATCTATCTGACCTAGTATAATAATTTATTAAAAAAAAGAGCTTATCAAAAATTTTAATTGAAAGCTAAAAAAACCTTTGGACTTTTTTCTCTTATATTGTATGTCACTCTCTATATATGGGATATCTTCTGAGCAGTCTCTGCTTCTAGTAAAAAATACTTACTGCATGTGCTGATTCTACAAGATTGATATCATTGACGGTGAGGAAGCCCGTTCCCCGCGTTTTAATCGTCACATTTTTATTCTCTGCACTCCATATTATCAGATGTCCGTCGACAGACTCCAAAACTGGTCTAAAAATGAAGTCTTCATGAATAATCAATGATGTATCAAGGCCAATGATGAATCATCGATACTGATACTGTTGAAATGATATAGTTCGCAGTGATTTTTCATGTCTCTTTTCGGGTCTCGTGGTGATACTCCAAGCACTTGCTTGGATACTCCAATCAATCAATCATCAATCAATCATCAATCAATCATCAATCAATCATCAATCAATCATCAATCAATCATCAATCAATCATCAATCAATCATCAATCAATCATCAATCAATCATCAATCAATCATCAATCAATCATCAATCAATCATCAATCAATCATCAATCAATCATCAATCAATCATCCATCAATCAATCATCAATCAATCATCAATCAATCATCAATCAATCATCAATCAATCATCAATCAATCATCAATCAATCATCAATCAATCATCAATCATCAATCAATCATCAATCAATCATCAATCAATCACCAACCCATCAATCACCAACCAATCAATCACCAATCAATCATCAATCGATCACCAATCAATCATCAATCCATCATCAATCATCAATCCATCATCAATCACCAAGCAATCCTCAATCAAGCAATCAAAATCAAATCAATGAGAATTTCGGGCGAAAAAAAGTTGCGCTAAGCGCCATTCGAACCCTAGACACTCAGTTACGCCGACAAAACTGGCCCAGAAAATTCATTTTTTCCAAAAAATTACTATATGTAACATACCTTTCCTTTTGCCAAGCAATACACTGTGTCAGACTTAGTAAGAAAACTAACAGGAGCGGGAGAATGCCATGCTCCATCGCTGAAGTTTCCGAATGCACTCGCGTTTTTTTTCCAGCAAGATGCAGAGTTTCGGCAAAATGGAAAATGAAAAAAATTGGCATAACGAGTAATGCCAACGAGTGTCAGTTAGAGACTAATACCTCCTTCCAGCATCAGTGCAGTAATCAGTTAATCCGGGGGGCGTATGGGAAAGCGATATAGCGATACGAATCGTGGCCCACTGTATCAAATTTCATTGGTTTTACCATTGATGATGCGGACGATTCGGGAAAGTTGAGCCGCCTCTAATTGCGGTTTGAGACACTAAAATTTTTATATTACCGATGGTGTTTGAAAATTGAAATATTTCAGTGTAATTTTTTCAATAGCGCAAGTAACTCTTTTAGTTTATTTAGGTGGAGATAAAAATCAGTTATACCACCCAGTTATGTTGATCGGAGTTCTCTCTCAATTCGAATTTTCGCGGGTTGCGCGCGCCGTTGGCCTCATAGTGGCGCCATCTGTGGAGAAATTTCGCGGCATTAACCGAAACTATTTTTGGCGAATATCTTGAAAACTAAGAATATTAACGAATTTTCGTATAGAGCTTTTTTGTAGGTCTCAGTGTGCTCTATAAAAAAGATTTCCATGAAAATTGGGCTATCTCTTTCGCATTTCGAGATATGACGCAAAAACAAAATGTGAGAGATTACCTCGCGGCGCCTGAAGCACGCTGTGGGAATAAATGGGCCAATAAATTCGCGGAACTTTGAATGTATACAAACAACTTCGAGCTTTCAAGTCTCTCGTTCCGGAATTTTTTGAAATTTTACCAATTTTCGCGTACATCATCTGATAGCAGAACAATCATCCCCTGTTTGCGAACGTGCCACTGACTTTTACCCCAGTGTTTGCGCCTATCTGTCTATTTATCTATCTATTCATCGTACAACACGAATATGTATATCGTTGAAAGTACAGTGCACTCTAGGCACAACGAAGATGGAAGATATGCTAATCTACATAAATCTATGTGCAGTATACTGTGCATTGAGAAGGGCCGAGTGGCTCATGCGAAGTATTCTAGTACCATCACTCGATTAAGGAGGATCGTCAGTAAAAATCGGGGGAAAAATTGACAATCTGTTCTACAAAAAAAAAAAAAAATTATGCTGCTACTTTGCACGTGTGCCCATTAAGTAATTTGATAATCCCAAATTTTGTAATTTATCAAAATTTCGTTGCGGATCGTTTCCGAAAAATCGGTTGATATTGCACTCCAAAATTTCTGCCTTACATTAAGTTGTTCAGAAACGGCGCACAACATAATTTTGAATTTTTTGAGGAAGTTTGACAACTACCGGAGTATGCAAAGTCTCAGCATGCTGGAACATGTTTTTTTTTAATGACGATTCTACTTGATATATTAGGTAGTGTGGTGACTTCAACGTGAAGTGGTTGTATACTCGGATCAGGATTTTTATTGAAATTGGTCGACGTTGATAACATTTGTTAACCAATCAAGCATGGTGAGTGTCACGTGTGTCGAAACAGATTTTGTTAGTGTGACGAAAATTGAAGTCTGTAATGAACTTCTTGATTAAGATTAATCAATTTCCGAAGTGTTTCCAATTTTTTTTTTGCAATCCGTGTATTTGTTGTGTGTGCGCTTTTTTTTTAATAATAAGAAAGAGGGAAGTCAACCTTCTTCCACACGCATGTGTGTGAGTGTGTGTGATCACGGTTTCTGAAGAACGAATTATTCCAAATCGGTGTTGCCACTCACCCACCCACCCACTCACCCACCCACCCACTCACTCACCCACTCACCCACCCACCCACCCATTCACCCACCCACCCACTCGCCTTACCACCCGCCCACCCACCTAACCACCCGCCCACTCACTCAGCCACCCACCCACCCACTCACTCACCCACCCACCCACCTACCCATCCATCCACCCGTCCACCCACTCGACCACCCACCCACACACCCACTTACAAAGCGACCCACTTCTCCTACCCACACACACATACATACTTTCGGCCATCCACCCACAAATGTCCAGACTCACCCACTCGCCCACCCCTACATTTTGTTGGAGATCATCTGGAATTTCAAATACCTCCTTCCAACATGAGAAACTAATAGAAAACTAATTCTTTCGAGTGCAAAACACTAACATGTCCTGTCGATAAGTTAAAAATCGATGGTCCATAAGGTTGTTGAACTCATTGCAGGTTGAATTTATGATTTCACATTATCATGAAGAAAATATAAATGCATCTGCGCCTAGGATTCTCGAATATTTATTTTCCGGACGATCATGATCCACAGTAAAGATATATTCTTCTATCCATACGCGATCTAGCTACTATGGTTACAGCTCTACAACCTTTCAAATCGATTTCACGCGAGTTACTACTATTGCACGCTAAGCCACTAGCGCGTATGCGATTGGAATGCAGCTCATACATTTTGTCCCTAGTGGCACTAAACAGGAATTTCGTCGTAATTTAGCCGAAGAAGCGTGCATTATTGATGAACTTTTGCGCTAGGTCAAGGTATTGAATTGAGTTGTCTATGCAGGTGGGCGCTTGAAGACATAGGGAGGCGTTTAGGCGCTTTAGTTGTCGTTTAACTAACGGCGCCAACGTATGCATTTCAAACTAAACACATTATTCTCTTCGAGTTAATTTTTTATGATAATAGTTTATTCAAAAACGTTGACTATGGCTTTCATTAATGAGCGCATGGCGAAGAAGGTACGCTATATATAGTGCAACTTAGTATTACACCAGTGGCAAAATTTGGCGCGTAAATTTCAAAAAACTTGAGAGAAAATTTCGTTTCGAAATTCCGTAGATCATAAAAATAATTGCAGCAATTGGGACTGTAACTTACCCCCAAGATGTGAATGTTTTTTCATTATGCAATTGAATTTTTGGGACACACACACACACACACACATACATTGGAGGTCCGGCGCAGTAGAATGTCATGGATGCGCCTCCGATCTCCGCATCGCACGGTACCCATGAAGCGACATCGCCCGGACGATAACCCACCCTGTTGGGTGGGGGGAGGGGGGGGGGGTGGGGTCAATCATAGGCGTAACGAGGACACCACAGGGACTGAGGGGAAAAAGCTCAAACTTTCTCTCGAGACGATATCACACGTCGCGAAACGTCAAAATTTCATGAAAAAAAAAACACCGTTGATAACACGGAAGCGCATATATATAGCTATACCCGTTGTGAAGTTGGGACTAAATTTGAATTTTCGAATTTTGGGAAATTCTATTGCACTTTCGCAAAATTCTGTTTTTTTTTATCCGAAAAAATTCCATCGTAAAAATCTGGGTTTATAACGTTGGAGGGAAAAGCGATAGCAAGCCCTCCCTCTGTGAAGTATGATGAATGCCTCCAACATGCATCATGCATGTGATAGAAAATCATGGTGCACTGACACGTTGATTGACGTTATGTGTGTTTGCTGCCAACAGAGAGAGTGTATATCGATACACATTGGCCAGGCAGGTGTGCAAATGGGCAATGCTTGTTGGGAGTTATATTGTCTGGAGCATGGGATACAGCCGGATGGACAGATGCCAAGTGAGGCGACATCGGGGAGGCGGGACGACTCCTTCGGCACATTTTTCTCGGAGAGTGACACTGGCAAACACGTCCCCAGGGCAGTTTTCGTTGATTTAGAGCCAACCGTTGTAGGCAAGACCTTTTTTTAATCACTGACTTCAACTTGTTCGCAATCAACAGTTTGCGCAATTAAAAGTAATTGAGGGAAATTTCATTGGAAAAAAATACCGATTGCGGAATAATTTTGTTCTGAATAATGTACGATCAGAATAATGCAAATTCCATTGAAAAAAAATATTGTGATACAACATTGATTGCTCATTAATCTTTGCACAGCTGGAATTTCGCAAATGCGAATTTTGGCGGGAAATTCAAATTGTTCCACGATCGCGTCAAACCCGCAATTTTGCGAAAGGAAAACAATTGTGTGTTTTTTTTTTGTCAAGCTCTAATTTTTCTTTTTAATAGATGAGGTGCGAGTGGGAACGTATCGACAGCTGTTTCACCCCGAGCAATTGATAACCGGCAAAGAAGATGCGGCTAATAATTATGCGCGGGGTCATTACACAATCGGGAAGGAGATAATCGATTTAACACTGGATCGAATACGCCGGCTAACGGAGCGATGTCAAGGCCTCCAAGGTTTTCTGATATTTCATTCGTTTGGTGGTGGCACTGGCTCGGGCTTCTCCAGCTTACTCATGGAGAGATTGTCCGCTGAATATCCGAAGAAGAGCAAACTCGCATTCAGCATCTATCCAGCGCCGCAGGTAATCCTATAGTAGGAAGGAGAGACAAGAAAAACTATCGAAAATCTCGATGATATCTCGATATGTATCGATACCGCGTAGACCGTAAGACCGAAACCAACGCGACAACAGTCAGTGCGGTGGAAAAAGGAAACGCGCGTGCGCAGCACGCGCCACCGATCTTGTCAGTGTAACAAAAAGGGATGAAGTATATTCACTTCGAGATTGGAATGTTGTCCCTTGAGAGAATGTATAAAAATTTCGGAGATCAGTATTGCATTACATTTACCCTTTTACATTTGAATCCGCCGATTTTCTTCAAATTCCAAGTATCGGAGAATTGTGAAGGTCTCCAACTTGCGGAGTTACCGCCACCTTCTCCGAGTAGTCAATTGCAGTTTGTTCTATGTCATGCTATTTTTACTTTCAAGGGAAGGTATAGTGGGCAAGGTGATGTTCATGGTGAGAATAAGCAAGGTTTACCCCTATGTTGATATGCCCATATGGATTTCAGGTATCCACTGCCGTCGTCGAACCGTACAATGCCATTCTTTACACACATCCTACCCTTGAACATTGCGAGGTTGCATTCATTGTCGATAATCAGGTGAGTTATCAAAGAAATTGCAGGATTTAGAATACGATTATGTGCAGTTTTTCTTCCTCTTCTTTTCTTCCTTCCTTCTTTTCTTCTTCTCTTTATTTCTTCTTTTCTTCCTTTCTTCTTTTCTTCCTTCCTTCTTTTCTTCTTTTCCTTATTTCTTCTTTTCTTCCTTTCTTCTTTTCTTCCTTTCGTCTTTTCTTCCTTTCGTCTTTTCTTCCTTTCGTCTTTTCTTCCTTTCGTCTTTTCTTCCTATCTTGGTTTCTTTTTGTCTTTTTCTCTTTATTTCCTCTTTTCTTCTTTTCTTCTTTCTTCCCGTTTTTCGTTTTTTCTTTTTTTTTCTTTTTATGCAATTATTTATATATTTATTTGTTTGTTCATCCATTTAGTTATTTATTTATTTTTTTCAATGTCTTAATGTCCGAGTGAACCAATGACAAGTCTTAGTAGTATTAGTGCTAAACTGAGTTGTAGTTTGAAAACAAAAAATTAAATTTGCAAAAAAGATAGTATATTGTCAATTTTTACAATTAGAGAGTGTAAACGCCAAATTACTTTCGTTACATAGAGAACGTGGCCAACTTTGTGTCTCCAAATAATAGCTGTACAGCGGCGCCACACCCCCTATTGCATTTCAAGCGCCAAGTTGCTTCAGCTTTAATCTAGCTCAAGTGTCGATGTAAATAGAGCTAATGTTGACGAGCGACTGTAAATTGCGCACACACTCCTTTGAATACAAATCTTTATTCATGTCGCCAGAAGTCATGGAAGAGACGTTTATTTGCGAGACAGAAAAATTGTACGGTTATGTCGGATTGTAAGAGAATTTTACACCTCACGAAGGGATGGCTCTACCATCATATTTACCCAATATATATATCTATACGATATGTATGAAAAGTTTCTGCAAGACCCGGGTTCGAATCTCGGTTGGCACTATAGGGAGTTTTTCTCGTTCGAAATTTGATATGTTATTTTCATGCGTTTGTTTATATTCTTACTTTGTGTGTATGTGGGTGGGGATGAGTGGGTGGGTGGGTGGCTGCTGATGGATCGGTGGGTGGGTGCGGTGGGTGTGGGTGTGGTGTGGTGGGGGGTTGGGTGGGGGGTTGGGTGGGGGGTTGGGTGGGGGGTTGGGTGGGGAGGTTGGGTGGGGAGGTTGGGTGGGGAGGTTGGGTGGGCGGGCGGGTGGTTGGGTATGGCTGTGGGGGGGGGGGGGGTGGTTGGGTATGGCTGTGGGGGGGTGGGCGGGTGGCTGTCGTTGGGCGGGTGTGTGTATGCTCGAGTGCGTGCACGCCCATCTCATATTTGTAGCATCATGCCTCCAATTTGATTAATGAAATCCACAGGCAATCTATGAACTCTGTCGAAGGAACCTGAGCATTGAAAGACCGACCTACACAAATTTAAACCGACTTATCGGGCAAATGGTCTCCTCCATAACAGCAAGTTTAAGATTCGACGGAGCTCTCAACGTCGACTTGACGGAGTTCCAAACGAATCTCGTACCCTATCCTCGCATCCACTTTCCATTGGTAAGTGAAACTTTCGTCTGAAGTTGGAGAGTAATTTTATCAGATTCCGTAGCTATTGACTTCAAGAGAATTTCACCTCAGGTTTCGATTCATGAAGATATACATTTGCTTTGATTTTGCTTCGTCGTTGGAATTTTTTTCTGAAATCAAATCAGCGGATTTTCAAACATTGACAGATCCCGGAGTAGTCCTATATATCCTCAGCACAATATCACACGTGCTCAGACCAGTGTAACACAACCTCGAACACTATGAGACCAGTTCGTGCACCTTCTCCATTTTGCATAGCTCCAATTTTATTCCTAAAAAAATTTTTTTTAAAAGTTCAGAACACACAAAGATAGAGTTGATAATACCAGATTTTTACGCTATGAATTGTTCGACGTATGAAGAGTCCATTTGACCCGATTATTAATCCTTTCTTCACTCTGAAACAGGCGACGTATGCTCCAATTCTATCCGGGGATAAAGCCGGCCATGAGAGGTCAACAGTTGCGGATATTACAGCCTCCTGCTTTGAACCAAATCATCAAATGGTTAATTGCGACCCCAGGAGGGGAAAGTATATGGCGGTTTGCATGCTCTACCGAGGGGATGTGGTGCCTAAAGATGTTAATTATGCTATTGCCATGATGAAGAAGCAAAAGCATATACAGTTCGTCGAGTGGTGTCCCACTGGTTTCAAAGTAAGAATTTTATTATGGATAAATAATTGAGTGCAACCAGGTTGCTGGAGAGACGTTAAGTTATGGCTACACGAACGCAAATAAATGAGGTTGTGTGTGTGTGTGTGTGTGTGTGTGTGCGTGTCAAAAATTGGGGATAAATTAAACCCTATCGCCTTAATTATGAGTGTTACAAAAAAATGGGGAACAACTTTTATTTAGAACTTTTCCGTCTAACTATTACTGTTCGTGTAATACAGCGATATAAGCAATTAAAATTCTCAACCAGTCATATGTCCTGAGCTATGAAAGTTCTGAAAAAAAGTCATAAAAAATTATGTGTGCATTTTTGCATGAGGAATAACATTTATTATACACTTTTTCTCCTATCTGTAATGGTTCTCGAGATAGAGCGTTTTGAGTAATTGAAATTGTTAATAACAATTGAAGGAATTGTTTTTCAACATTATGACTCCTTTCTGCTCTGGACTTCGGTCAGAGGTAATTTTGTGTCAAAGGAGAAGCAAATCGATCCAGCCGTTTACCGGGAACTGTTTCTCAAGGAATCACACACACACACACACACGCACACACACACACACACACACACACACACACACAGGGAGCTAATAGTAACCTAAGAAGAATCGACAGCTAGTGTCACACAGCTGTCGGCTCCGGCGGTCACCCATAGTAAGCACAGAGTAGTCGAGCCCGGACAGGGATGGGTGCCCGCTTAGCCCTACGTACTCCGTTTACAGTGTGACAAGGGTCTAACGACGCTACAGAACAATCCTTGCATGGGTGTGACTTATTGGTACTCCATGTGGAAGAGGACATTAGGTGCTAATGCTGGAGAACACAGATTAGATCATTTTATTAGGTTCATTGTGATTAATAGAGGTGGTACAAAATTTTGGTTTCAATTTCATATCTTGGGTGAATAAAAATTGTGATGGATCCGCAGGTTGGCATCAATTATCAACCACCGACTGTAGTTCCTGGAGGCGATTTAGCTAGGACCGATCGCGCAGTTTGTTGTCTTAGTAATACCACGGCAATCGTCGAAGCGTGGGCACGAATTGATCATAAATTCGACCTCATGTACTCCAAGAGAGCTTTCGTCCACTGGTAAAGGGAATGTTCAATTGAACAGATTAGCGACTTAAAGTTGGACAGGTGAATTGATCTTTTTTTTTTAATCTTCTACTTTAGGTTCGTGGGGGAAGGCATGGAGGAAGGCGAATTCTCCGAGGCTCGGGAAGATCTCGCAGCTCTTGAAATGGATTATCGGGAAGTGCAAGAGGATACAATTCAAACCGAGGACGACGAATAATCATTTATGAGCTACATAATTATATATGGCATATTTAACTGTTCATTTTTTTAATTACTGAATTTTTGGTATTGATTATTTTTTTGCTACAGAATTTTATTGATTTTTTTTTCAATTTTTTTAAATTTTGAAAAATTTAAAAATTCCAAAAATTTGAGTTTTCTTTTTAATTTGTGAAAATTTTCCGAATTTTAAAATTTTTTGCAAATGTTTGCAAATTTTTGGAACGTTCAAAATTCAAGAAATTTTGGAATTTGATTTTTTTTTTATTATAAAAAACATTGACACATGAGAATTTTTATTAATTTGTGAATCGCAGTCCATTCTTTTAATTCGCCACCGCTTAGTGTGATCCATACATCACTCCATATTTTTAAATGTTATTGAATATTTGAAAACGTTCATTAAACGATTGATCTGAGCGGTCAACCGCGTAAGCCACTGATCGCCCCGTCATCCTCAATTAACGTTCAATCAATTATCTGAAACAATGATGCATGAAAATAAATAAGTAATAGTCATGTCCATCCAGAGCCATGTTCTCTATAAATAAATAAACCTAATTCTCAAATGAATTTTGGTGTATGACTCCGGCCAGAGAATCCTTTGTACGAAATCACGAAATTTAATAAAAGCAGAATGATATAGGTAAATTAATATTTTACTTTATTGAAACCAAAAATTTCACCTGAATCAATATAACATAATTAGTTATAGAATTATAGATAATTACAAAAAGAAAGAGGCTTAAATTGAAAACAAGTAGTCAAATCGTCAGAACTGGTTGCAATCTGGGAAGTTCCACCAGAGTATGTGCACGTGTCAATGCAGTTCCAGGCGCAGGGCGGGTTCCGGGAACTGTTCCAGGTGCAGGTACAAGTTTGAGGACTGTTCAATGTACTCTAATCCCAAAACAAATAGTCGAATCGTTAAAAAATGGTGGAAATCTGGGGAATTATAACAGAATGTGTATATGTTTCGATGCAGTTCCCGGTGGAGGGTGGGTTCCGGGAACTGTTCCAGGTGCAGGTACAGGTTTGAGGTATCTTACTCCAAAACAAGTAGTTGAATCATTAAAAGTGGTTGAAATCTGGGGAGTTCCAACAGAATGTGTTGATCTAGTTCCAGGGTGAGGTCAAGTTCCGGGAACAGTTCTAGGTGCAGGTACAGGTTTGAGGACGGTTTGAGGTACCTTAGTCCAAAACAAGTAGTCGAGTCGTTCAAATAGGTGAAATCTGGGGAATTGCAACTGAATGTGTCGATATAGTTCCAGGTAGAGGTCAAGTTCCGGGAACTGTTCCAGGTGCAGGTACAAGTTTGAGCGCTGTTCGGGGTGCAAGCATAAGTTCGAGAACTGGAACACGTGCGGATACAGATTCTAGAACAGTTCCAGGTGCTGGGTATATGTTTTAGAACTGTTACAGGCACAGGTACATATTCCAAGAATGTTCCAGATGCAGGTACAGCTTTCAGAACTGTTCCAGGTGCAGGCACAAGTTCGAGAACTCTTCCAGGTAAAGGGACATCGAGAACCGTTTTGGTTTATAGATCTGTTCTAGGTGAAGGTAAAAGGCGACTTATGGGCGCTGTTCCAAGTGCAGGTGTAAGTTTGGGGAACCTTTCAGGCAGATGTCCAGTACGAAGAGCGTTCCGAGAAATAGTCTCGAAAACTTCCAGGCGGGAGGTCAGTTCAGGGAACTGTTCGAGGTGGCACAGTTCCTCCACTTTGGAGCAGAACTTTCATCTGGAACCGTTTTCGGAGTTGTCACCTGAAACTGGTTCAAAGAGGGGTCTCTATTTAGGAACGATTGCCAAATTTGTTCCTCCACTTGGAACACGTCCCAGAACTGCCACCTGGAACAAGTCCCAGAACTGCACCTCCACGTAGAACAGTTCCCAGAATAACCACCTGGAATAACTCCCAGAACTGGATCTCTAGTGGAATCGTGCATATCTATATGCTTAAATAGGAGATACTTATTGAATGTTTTTCCCCTAGATTCGCGCGATAAATGGGCCAAATTTTTTTGGACAAAATCCCATATTTATTTTGAACATTCCTACAATGTGGTTAAATTTTTCCAACAAAATGAAACATAATCCGTCAGCACACTGGTCCATAATTCATGAAGTGTTCCATATATAGTGATATACATAGCACTCAACTCATGGCCTTAATTACATTTACGTCTCAATTATTCCATAACGCCTATGTACTAACTCGATAAAGTAGATCCCTAGCATCGATTGATAATACTGAGTGGTAGTGAATTTAGCGTAGACGGATCGTACCAGTAAACTCCTTGAAATATTGATCCCGGGAAAAGGGGATGAGAGTATGGTTCTACAGCACATGCCCGAATAGAAACTCTCAGCTGGTTACTCAAAATCCAACCTCTCCCCCACCACTAACATCCACAAACACACACTGTTTCAGACCTTACATTCCTCGTAAGTGTAAAAATGTGCATCACCATGCCGCCTCCTTGTTGTTGAAATATTTGTCATATAACAATTATAATGTTTATCAATCGTTAATTGTGGTAAAATTGCTATATGTGAAATGTAGTTTATAAGTTTATTTGCCGTTACGGCAGGATATTCACTCGAGCTGGCATACAAACGGTGAGTTCATTTTTTTTCCACAGAATTTCTTCAATTTATTTGCTCTCGTATTTTTTGGGTCAATTAAGGGGGGCGCTTTTGTTGGAAAAACATTTTTTTTTTAGGTTTTTCGGGGCGTTACGCCCACGAAATTTTAAAACGCCGTTTAAGTGGTGATAGTCGAGCATTAGTCAGCCCCCGCCCATTCGGAAATATCTGCGCGAAACTAGAAAAAATGTGATTTTTGGGGGTAATTTATTTTTGTAAAATTTGGGCGGGTGAGGGGGCGATGTGGGGGGTTTTTAGGGCGGTTTTTGCATGGGGCAGTTAATGTATATTTATGCGTGACTGGCTCGGCACGTGCCATTCGATCGCTTCGCCAATTAGTTTATTATATGGTTAAGGATTTATGTGAAATAAAATGTTTGGGAATTTTTTTCCTCCCCTTTTTGGGGGGTGTCACGATGATACTTTGAATGTGAAAACTTTTTCCAGCTATAGTATTGACAATAATACGGGTGAAATTCAAAGTACGGGGACGTAAGTATTTTTATGAGACAACAATCTTGTGGCAAATTGTATGCTTGAGGTTAACGTGTTTTATGTAGCTTATGGTTAATTAATGTTTTTGGGGGTTGGGGTAAGTGGAAATATATCAAACTACTGCATCTGTTTTTTTAGAGTAAATTTTTTTTTTTTTTTTTTTAGTTTTTTATGGGAATTGGATAATGCCAACGAATTGAGGGGAAACTACAGCAATCGCGGATTATTTTTTTTTTAGCTTTTGTGCGGGGTCTGGCGATTTTTGAGTGAGGTAGATTCAATTTTTGGAAATTTTCGGGGCCTCAGGAAATTTTTCGGAATTTTCGTTTTTTTTTTTTTGACGCATTAATTTTTTTGCAATTTTACGGAGTATGTGAAATATTTGGAAATTTTGTTTTTGCAGATTCTAGTTTGAAACTTAAGCTTTTTGGGAATTATTAAAATTTCCAAAATGTCGAAATTTTTGAAAGTATTTTTCTTGGATTTTTATTTTGTTCATTTTCTCTCGTTTCAAAATTCTCAAGTTTTTGAGCTTCTGAACCTGAAATGTCCAGAACACAAATTCCTATAAAATTTGAGTAATATAAAAAATTAAATTTTTTCGAGATTGCAAAATATTTCAATTTTTTAGATAAAATTTTTACAATAATTGCGAATTCAGACTTCAAAATTTGTTTAAAAATATTTGTTGAAATAGTTATAGTGTGTACAACAGACACTGTAGAAATTGCCATCCGCAAAAATTAAATACATAATTAAATGAATAAATAAAATTAAAAAAAAAAATAACAGCCAATGAAAAAGCAGTTTACTAACTAAATATAAAAGTTCCGACGAACTCAATGAGCCCAGGGTTTAAATATTAAAATTTCCGGGACAGTTTACCACATCTGTGCGCTATAACTTAGTTACTGCATTGCAAATCAATTAATTTAAGCTGGGTTAAATAAACGATCCCATTGTGCCCCGGGTGTCCAAAATTTGCCACTTTCTGTAAAAAAAAAATAATGTAAAAAGTTTTTTTTATATAGTTCAGAGAAGTTGATTTTCGGACTTGTTCTGTCAAAATTTTGGCGCGAAAAAAATTTGACTCGGACGATTTACTCGCATGGTGAGCACCGCGCCGCCCGCACTTTCTGTAATGGAGAATTGGCCCATTCTAGCTCACCGTACGCGTATGAATTTCCATTTACAATTCGGCAATTTTCTTTCAAATTCACTGCCCTCCAGTGCTCGCATCGGGCGGCGGTACGCCGCTTTACCATTTTGCTGTCATAATCCAAGTGTATCGTTGTGAGGAACAAAATCCTTGAGAACTGTCGAGAATCAGGAGAGGGCGGCGCGGTCCTCATTATGCGAGCTCGGTGGTTCAATCTCACTATTTTCACATGTCGATTTTTTTTTTCTTCATTACTTTTTGAAATTCACGAGTTATTTTGGGAACTTCTGGAACGACGGAATTTTTCTGAACAGAAGATCCACATTGCGCTCGTCTCGAAAACAGTATGAACTAATTATTTATGAAGCTTATTTAGTTAATCCGAAGGAAAAAAAGTTTGCTGAAAGTTCAACCCAGATAAAAAACATCCGATTTTTTTTACAAAAAAACATTTCAGTCATGAAGCTTTTTCTGGATGACAAAATTATAGATTACATGTGTAACGTTCGTAAATAATATACATGAAAGTTTGATATGTTTCCGATTACAATATTACATGAGGGAAATTTACTGTTAAACCAGACAAACTTTTTCATCATGGTCTTGAAGAGATGTCAAAATAAAAAGTGTTTGACATCCAGATTTTGCGAAGTTATTGTAATGACCCATTGGGGTGAGTTTTTTCGTGTCTCTGTCCCTCTCTTGTAGTCCATGGTAGCTCTCTCTTGTAGCCATAGTAGCTACTCTGCAGCATTCCTTTGAAAGGGAGAACTACGCACCCACCCATGCCGCTTGGGCCGACTTTCGCCATTTAGGCTATCGTATTTCTGAAGGCAGGGTAAACCTCCAGAAACCCCCGGGTTGCGATGGCGGGCACCTATGATGGAACTCCTCCCCTGCGTCGGGTGAGGTTCCCGCCGGGCCTAGCAGTCTTATGGGTACCATCGATAGCACACACGGAACCTTCCTGCTACCGGTTGGAGTTGATGAGAAAATATTTCACCATGTGAAAGATTCTCTGGAGGCTGGGCGCGAACCTAGGACTTTTGGCGTAGTAGGCAGATACTCTATGTATCTGTACTACTACACCAAAGCCCTAACTCTGCGTGATGTGTGTCGATGGGTGGGTGTGGGGATGGGTGGGTGGGCGGGTGGGTGGGCGGATGGGTGGGTAGGTGTGTGGATGGGTAGGTGGGTGTGTGGATGGGTGGGTGGGCGGGTGGATGGGTCGGTGGGTGGGTGTGTGGATGAGTGGGTGGGTGGGCGGATGGGTAGGTGGGTGTGTGGATGGGTGGGTGGGCAGGTGGATGGGTCGGTGTGTGGATGGGTGGGTGGCCAGGTGGATGGGTCGGTGGGTGGGTGGGTGTGTGGATGAGTGGGTGGCTGTGTGGATGGGTGGGTGGGTGGCTGGGCGGGCGGGTGGATTGGTGGGCGGATGGGTGGGTAGGTGTGCGGATGGGTAGGTGGGTGTGTGGATGGGTGGGTGGGCGTGTGGATGGGTCGGTGGGTGGGTGTGTGGATGAGTGGGTGACTGTGTGGATGGGTGGGTGGGTGGGCGGATGGGTAGGTGGGTGTGGATGGGTGGGTGGGCAGGTGGATGGGTCGGTGGGTGGGTGTGTGGATGAGTGGGTGGCTGTGTGGATGGGTGGGTGGGCGGGTGGATTGGTGGGCGGATGGGTGGGCGGATGGGTGGGTAGCTGTGCGGATGGGTAGGTGGGTGTGTGGATGGGTGTGTGGGTGGGTTTGTGGATGGGTCGGTGAATGGGTGAGTGGGTGAGCGGGGGTGGATGGTTAAAATATCAACTACAAAAAAATGTATGTTCCACTAACGCACATTCAATAAACTGACATATAGCACATACTTTCTGCAGCCGCTAACTGCCACCAAATATGAGACCTTGAATAGACCATATGAAATAATATGATAACCATAGCAACCATGTGAGATGTGAGCCATCGCATAAAAATTTCTTGTTCCAACAGAATGGATTGTTCCTGTCACATTTCTTTCTGTCAGTCCAAGTGCAATTGCATAACAGATAAAAAACTCAGGGAGCTTTCGCGTGTTTTGGGCTTCTGCGTCAATTTTACTTCCTTCGTCATATGCGAGAATTTCTGTGTATACAAATAATCTGAACTTTTATTCTCAACTTTGACGACCATGATGAAAATGGATGTATGCTCTGACAGAAAATACTCCATAAGTGTTCTGCCAAACTAAACAGATTAAAAAAAAAAGATGTAACTCCCACAAGTGCGACCAACTCGCTCCCCCCCCCCCCCCCGCCTTCCCACCCTCCCAGTAACTCCCAACGTTTGCATGCAATATATGCCCAAGAGAGTCCAAATATGGAAAAATACATAAATGTAAATAACTTTGTAGCACGAAAATGTTAAATGTGCAAAGTGTTATATCCCATGAACTCAATCTAGCAGAATAATGATAGCCCCACCCATTTCCAAGCAAATGCAAAATGTTAAATGATAAATATATGTTTTGTGGTAGCTCCATTGTGTATAATAAATATATATCAGGAGCTTATCATGTGGAAATTTGAGAATGTTGTCAATCTTTAATATGCAATATGCAAATGAATTGGGAAATTGAAAATCGAGTCCTTCTTTTTTATAATTGTTTGCAAATACTTGTCTCTTATTTTATCTATTTTATTTTTATCTGTAAAGATATTTTATGAAGATTCTTTGCGCAATTTTTGGCAATAGAATTTTTTTCGCGACTTAGTTTTTTGGGATTTTTTTCGCTAAATTTTCCGCGGAAAATTTTCGGAAAAGTCCCATAAGATCTCCATAGAATGTCTGAAATTCCCATAGAAAATCGCCATATGGCAAAAATTGTTAAAAGTGTCATATAAAAATTTGAAAAAAATCTGTAATTTATTTTGAGCGAATCCAACGAAATTGGGGCTGTTTTTTTTTTCTTTAAAATTTGTGAACATTTTATGTAATTTTTTTTTTCTACAATTTTTGAGGGTCTCGATTTTCAGGTGGATTTATAGGAGAGACGTATAAAAATTTTTATCAATTTTTCAGGCCTCACCATTGCGAATATAATCCCTATTATGATGCTTGGTCGCAAGCAGAGCCTCAAGGGGGAGCCCATCCTGGCCGATTATGGCCCGGAGGAGTCCCTCAATGAGAGCGCAGACATTGAATGGGTGAATAAGGTAAAGAAAATTATTGGACTTGAGTAAGAAGCATTGGAAATCATTAGCGGGGCCTCGAAATGAGCGCACAGATTATACTTTTTCTGCGTGAAAATTTTTATTGATAACTCTTTTCCCTAGAAGAGCTTCCCGGAAGCTTGCTCAAAAATCAATTATCTTGGAATTTATTTGCAGAAAAAATTTATCGATGCAAATAATTGTGTCAATAACTCTTGAAAAAAAAAAAAATTCTGGTCATCAATCTTCGCCATCCACAATTTTCGGACCCCGTCGACGAACCGCGAATCGTCAAAGTCGCGAATCCGATCCCTGTAAGTGACTGAATACTAAAATATTTTTTTCCCCAATTTATCGGTACCTCCAAGCTGTGGGTGAGGCGACTAATGCGATGCTGTGCCCTCTTATCACTCATATCAGTTTGTGTTAACACACCCAAGACATTTGAGTGGTGCTCAGAGCTGCAGTATGTGACATTCACGTTGGATCTCATCGTCACATTCCTATTCACTGCCGAAATGATTGCCAAAATGCACATCAGGGGAATTTTGAAGGTAGTGTAAATTATTATTGAAAAATATACTAATATTTACATTAACATTAATATTAACAAAATGGTAATATTAAAACGACAGTGGACTTCCGCAACTCTCTAGCCTGTCTCCCAGCGTCCGCCAGGAGAGGGGAACGCGCCCCCACTCCACGTGGCGCTTGAGGGATATGCGCGCCGTGAGTTGCGCGCGCAGGCGCAGGCGGGGGGGAGGGGGGTCTGGCCGTTCGCTTGTATGCCCTGGCGCGTGGGCTCATGGGAGTGTGGAGGGGGTAATCTATAACTCAGGGTACGCGGAAACTTCAGCCCGCAACCTGGAGGGTTACCGGAAGTGCACTGTATGTCCTTAATAGATCGAAGGCGTTAAACAAAATTGATTCTGTCAAAATCGCAGATTAATCATATTTCTTTTACATGTCATGTAACAATTCGACTAATGATATCTTTGATATGCCCAACAGAGAGATAAAGCGTATTTAAAAGACCACTGGTGCCAATTTGATGCGACGATGGTTCTCTTCCTGTGGTTCTCCGTGATACTGCAAATGTTCGAGATGCTTGAGTTTGTGCCAAGGTTCCATGTAGCGTCCATAATGCGAGCACCCAGACCGCTCATCATGATTCGTTTTATACGGGTTTTCCTCAAGTTTTCCATGCCAAAAGCTAGGATTAATCAAATTTTCAAGTAATTATATTCACCATTAATCACTGAAACAATATTTTGTAGATTTATTTTATATTCGTGATGTGATCAGATTTCTTTTTAAATGTATTAACAATTGGGTTTTCAATGAATTTTCAGACGTTCGAGCCAACAAATCTACAATGTCACTCTCTTCTTCGGCTTCTTCATGTCCCTCTACAGTCTCTTGGGAGTGCAATTTTTTGGGGAAATGACGAATCACTGTGTCTTGAATACAACAGATCCCAATCACATTACTATAAATAGTTTAGCCATTCCCGATACATTTTGTTCCACCGATCCCGAGTCGGGTTATCAATGCCCGGAGGGTATGACCTGCATGAAGTTGGAATTGTCCAAGTACATTATGGGATTCAACGGCTTCGATCAATTTTGTATGTATACTATATTGAGTATAGTTCGAACTTTATTGAGTAAAATTGAATCGTCTTCATTACTCTCCATTTCTGATGTAATTTGAAATTAATTTTACTTTAATTTTGTTATCAATATAATGAGCCATAATGATTCAGAGAAGGAGAGACGCTTCATTATGAAATGTTCTCGGAGAGGAAATGGGTTAGTGCTTGCAGTTCCTGGAAGAGCTCCAAGTGACTGAATAGTTCCAAGAATTGTTCCCAGTGAAGCGTCCATTCTGGGAACTGTTCAAGGCGGAATTTCAGTTCTGCGAACAGTTCCAAGAACACTTCCACATGAACCCTCAATTCCGGGAATTGTTACAGGAATTGTTGGAAGTGGAAGAATAGTCGCAATACATCGTCCCTGAAATTGGACTTTTACTTAGAACCATTCCTGGAACAGTTCCCGGTACTTCAGTTCCACCTGGAATAGTTCCCGGAAATTAAGTTTCACCTGGAACAGTTCCCAGAACTTGAGTTCCACATGAAACCGTTCCCGGAACTTGAGTTCCACATTGAACCGTGTCCAGAACTTGAGTTCCACCTGGAGCAGTTCCCGGAACTTGGGTTCCACCTGAAACAGTTCCCAGAACTTGAGTTCCACTTGGAACAGTACTCAGAACTTGAGTTCCACATGGAACCGTGCCCGGAACTTGAGCTCCACCTGGAACAGTTCGCGGAACTTGAGCTCCACCTGTCATTGTTTCCGGAACTTCAATTCTACCTGGAACAGTTCCCAGGACGACCCTTCGCGGAGAAATAATTCTTGGAACTGTTCGTTCACTTGGAATAGTTCTGGGAAATGGAAGTAGTCACCCAGCGGGCTAAACAGTGATGTAACTGTTCCACTTCAAACTTCAAGAACTTCATGGGGGGAGGAGGGGGGGGGTCAGATTGAAAAGTTGAAACGGAACTTTCGAATTGGAATTTCGCCCCCTTATCACCATTAAATATAGATACCGCAGTTTTGGAACACCCGGTATAGATATATGAATAACACGGCGGCGTGGCCCTCATTTTGCGATGAAAGATAAATTAAGAAAGAGAAAACTTAAGTTCAAACGCAATTCAATTTCATATTTGTTCGACAAAAGTATTGTATTTTGTTTTTATTTCTATTCTTTATATTTTTATATTTGCACGTATCTTATGTCTGATGTATCATTGTTCCAGTTATCAGCATTTTCACGGTTTATCAGGCGGCCTCTCAGGAGGGCTGGGTTTTCATCATGTACAGAGCAATCGATAGTCTTCCTGCTTGGCGAGCAATTCTATACTTCAGTACTATGATATTCTTTCTCGCTTGGCTCGTCAAGAATGTTTTCATTGCTGTTATCACAGAGACATTCAACGAAATGAGAGTGCAGTTCCAACAAATGTGGGGGCTCAGGGGACAAATTACAAATACTTCGGAGTCTCAGGTAATTCCTTGGATGTGCAATAATTCTCATGGAAATGTCAATGTTTTTCGGCTTATGTTTCTTTTTCAAAAGTATCGCTGAACCGGGCAGAGATATAATTTTGTTTGTGTGTTCAAATATTACGTCACAAGTATGGACATTGTTAGATCCCTCTCTCTTCTATTCGCCACCATCCCGTTTTGCCCCGCATCCATTTTATCCCACTTCCCATTTTGCCCCATATCCCATTTTGCCTCATATGCCACCTTGGCCTACATCCCATTTTGCCCCTCATTCCATTTTGCCCCATATTCCATTTTGCCCCCCATACCATTTTGCCCCGCATACCATTTTAACTGACCCTTCTATATCTCCAACTCCGGGATGAAATATTTATCTTCAAACCTAAGACTCAATCAATTTCTCTCTACACATTTCTCCACTTTGAAATTTTAAGCCTCTGTTAATATCTCCCTAGATCCTCTCTGGTGACGAAAACGGTTGGAAATTAGTAACTCTAGATGACACGAAGCACGGTGGTCTAGCATCGCCCATCTGCCAAGCCATTCTTCGTTCACCCCAATTTCGAATGATCGTTATGGGGGTGATACTTGCAAATGGTCTAACAACCGCCACCATGAACTTCAAGCATGATCAGCGGCCGCGCCACGCCTACTACGACAATTATTATTACGCGGAAATTGCCTTCACGATTTTCCTCGATCTGGAGACTCTATTTAAAATCTGGTGTCTCGGCTTCAAAAGCTACTATAAACATTCAATTCATAAATTTGAACTTCTACTTGCAATTGGAACTACGGTACACATCCTGCCATTGTTTTACTTATCGGCGTTCACATATTTCCAGGTAAGTGTCGAGAATACGCGTTAATCTGCACACACCCACCGACCCACCCTCCCTGCCCGCCCATCCACACCCACCTGCCCACCCACACACAGCCACCAGCTCATCCACACCCACCCACCTTCTCCGCCCATCCACACACACCCACCCACCCACCCGCCCATCCACACCCACCCACCCATCCACACCCACCCACCCGCCCATCCACCGCCACCCACCCACCCACCTGCCTGTCCACGGCCACCCACCCACCCCCCTATCCACGGTCACCCACGCGCCCATCCACCCATCGACAGACCTACCCACCCGCCCATCCACACCCACACACCACCCATCCGCCTATCTACACACACCCAACCACCCACCCACCCATCCACACGCCCATACATACACACACACAGACACCCACGAAACGTATTCGAAAATCATTGATTAATGTTTGAAATCTATCTCAAGGTACTAAGAGTCGTCAGACTGATCAAAGCATCGCCAATGCTGGAGGATTTTGTTTACAAGATTTTTGGACCTGGGAAAAAACTTGGTAGTCTTATTATTTTCACTATGTGCATGCTGATCGTCGCTTCGAGCATTTCCATGCAACTCTTCTGTTTTCTCTGTGATTTCACCAAGTTTGAGACATTTCCAGAGGTAAGTCAGCAAGAATTTATGAACTCATGTAGCTGAAATTAGGCGCAGGGTGATCTCTGTGAGACCAATCATCTGACAAAATTTCAGCATTTTTTCTTCATTAGTCCGAACGTTCACTCGTTCAATCTACTCAAGTGATGACATATCGGGCCCAGTCATATTGGGGCGCAATGCTCCTCGTAGATCTACGTTTCAGACCATTTCTGATCATTTGCATGCGAAATTCGGAGATTGACCATTTGCAATGCTTCCATTCAGAATAACCACTCCATGATTTTTTCAATTATTCTAGGCGTTCATGTCCATGTTCCAAATCCTAACTCAAGAAGCATGGGTGGAAGTTATGGACGAAACGATGGTGAGAAGCCATCACTGGGTCGCCCCAGTCGTTGCCATTTATTTCATTGGTTATCATCTTTTCGTCACATTGGTAAGTTGAGCAAAAACCATATTTAACTACCAACAAGTTTTCTCTCAAATACATAAATAGCAAAATTGAAATAGGACAGCATCCTATTTAATTCAATCCATTAATTAATGTGTGTGAGCGAAAATGGAGTCGGGAGTTTGGAGGTCACGTGGGAACTTCCGCTCCCCACCCCCAACACTTGTCACAAGATGGCGGCATCTACGATTCCGAGAAACCGATTACGAAATTCAGATTACTGCTTAATCCACTTCATCGATTCGCGAGAAAAAAAACACGTTATAGCAAATTCAATTCTCTACACATTTTATTCACGATTTTATTTTCGGTGAAGTTTACTTCGTGCGCAGATAATTCCTAAACGCTGCGGCCCCGCGCACCATCATGGCGGCGCACCGGCTGAACAGCTGATCGCTCGGTTTTCGTACAAAATCGTGGATTGTGGACAAAGTAGGCGTTATAGAGCATACTATCCCGCTTCAATATTGTCGAGAATTGTTTTTCCTACAAATTGGTACGTTTTTTATCCCAAACAAAGCAACTGAAGTGGCGAAGTAGGGAAGTATGTTGAAGGGATGCTGCCGAATAACTTGTTTCTCGTCTTTCAATGAACGAACGGCTGACGCGGGACCCTAGATGCCGCTAAAAAAATCAGATAAATTATGCAAAATCCATTATTCAACTGATAAAATGGTTATAAATAATTATAAACTAATATTTAACGTAAAATTCTCCTCTAGATTGTGTTAAGTCTCTTCGTCGCTGTAATCCTCGACAATTTGGAGCTCGACGAAGACATAAAGAAGCTCAAGCAACTAAAATTTCGTGAACAGAGTGCAGAAATTAAAGAGACCCTACCCTTTAGATTACGAATATTTGAAAAATTTCCCGATAGTCCACAGATGACTTGTCTTCACAAAGTACCCTCCGACTTTAATCTTCCAAAAGTACGTGAAAGTTTTATGCGACAATTTGTGATCGACGTAGAGGATGAGGAGAATGAAGCTGCTAAAAGGATAAATGAGACATTTGATTCGAAAATGGTTTATAGAAAACAGAGGCCAGTAAAGATTCTCAATAATCCACCGAAAGTTAGAAATGTTGTAGTTAGTTTGAAGAAAGCCGCTGTTATCTACATAATTAAGTAAGCTTCATATTTAAAAAATTTGCTGGCAAAAAATCAGTTGAAAATTCTGTAGCGAAGTGGACTTTGCCGCAATTTTGTGGAATAACTCGAAACGAAAGGGAGATAGGAAATATTTTGTAGCGACCTTTTTTGTAGAGGAGAATGTGCTCTATAAAAAAGGTTACTATAAAATTTTGTCTATGTCCCTCCGTTTTTGAGTTATGCTGCGAGGAGTGCGGTGAAGTACAAGTGCACTTGTCACTTCGATACTGAATTGTCAAACTAGTGAATTAGTATTAATTGAGTTTAATTTTTTTAGTGACTCAAATAATCAGAGACTACTTCTGGGCGATTCAGCAATGATTCCAGTACCAGGAAAAGGCCTTCTAAAACCTCAAGGTACAGTCAGCAGTGCAAAACAACTCCGCATAGACCAGAAAAAATCAATTCGTAGAAGTGTTAGAAGTGGTTCAATCAAACTAAAACAAACGTATGAGCATTTAGTAGAGAATGGAGACATCGGAGCGATAAATAGGGTAACGTCATCGCGAAGTAGGCCACACGATTTGGATATTAAATTGCTGCAGGCTAAGCGACAACAAGCAGAAATGAGGAGAAATCAGCGGGAAGATGATTTAAGGGAGAATCATCCGTTTTTTGATACGCCACTTTTTGCTGTACCAAGGGAGAGTAAATTTCGAAAAATTTGCCAACTACTTGTTTATGCTAGATACGATGCGAGACTCAAGGACCCATTGACGGGAAAGGAGCGCAAAGTCCAGTACAAAAGTCTTCAGTGAGTGATCAATTTATTTGACATTTGTGAAAAAATTTTTTTTGGAAATTGCCAAAGATTGCGTGTTCATGTTGGTAGTTATATTGACAGAAATATATCTTCAAATTTTTACACTTTTGAACAAATTAAATTTTCTCAATGTGTAATCAATTTATTATCATCATTACTATTTCTTAGCATCACCATAAATTTACGAAAAAGAGTCATTAGTTTGTGAGTGAAATTGATTGGTTTAAAACGATTGTTTTTTCGAATTCTTGTCGAGACATCTCTCGTCACATTTCTCTCGTATTGTCTCGACTTGGCGATAATCATGAAATTGCTCTCTCGTATTGTATTGAGTCATTATTGGCTCGATTCTCTCGTCTATCGCGGCAACACTAGTGGAGATCTCCTCGGTCACTCCTCCAAAGATCACTTTTGTGAGACTGGGGGTCAACCGGAAGTTCCGCCTGGAATGTCTGAAAAATAAATTCTGAGGCTCTCGTAATTAAATGTACTATATTTTTCAATTTCAGCAATTTTCTCGGCCTCGTTACATATCTAGATTGGGTGATGATATGCGCCACAACCCTATCCTGCATCTCCATGATGTTCGAAACGCCGAAATATCGAGTTATGGAGATACCAGCTCTGCAAGTCACTGAATACAGCTTCGTTATATTCATGAGCATTGAATTGGCTTTAAAAATTCTAGCTGATGGCCTGTTTTTTACCCCGAAAGCATACATCAAGGATGTCGCCTCTGTTCTTGATGTTTTTATTTACATTGTAAGTGCCCTAAAAATTTACAAGTCATATGAGAACGCTATTTTCTGTTCCCAATCTGCATGACACATCGCGTTTTGTGGATAACGGGTGGGAAAAACGAGACATTTTCACGGATTTGGGGTTTTTTCCTTTTATCATGGCGAGTCCGGGCGCGCACTTCCTATTTCCGCCGCACTGCGTGGTGTCGCGTCGGTTCCGGTTTCACGCTTTTCGATAATTTCGATGTCTACCTATATTTTATTTGGTCTCAACGTTTTATGCTAGTTCTGAAAGCTAATTCTCGTTAATGAAGTTATAAATAAATTACATCGATGCAAATTCTGAGCTACAAATCCGACGGCCAAGCGATCGAGCCTCTACGAATTTTGTTTGGATGAAAAAAAGTCGTCACTCGTGCAATGTATATAAATATTACGAAAAAAATATGACGTGAATAAATATCCTCGTTTTCGAGTCATATTAAAATTTTTAAGATGAAGTTAATTTTCCAATAATTAGGGTGGAAATTACGTTATTCAATGATAAATTATGTCATATTATGTCGTATTATGTCATTCATGGAATTGCATAAAATAGCAGATTTTAATAACTTCTGAGAAATTAAAATATACATATTACACAAACAATTAATTAATAATTATTCACTTTTTTTTGCACAATTAGGTGAGTTTGGTTTTTCTCTGCTGGATGCCAAAAAGTGTGCCCCCAAATTCAAGTGCTCAACTCTTGATGATTCTGCGCTGCGTGAGACCCCTACGAATATTCACTCTAGTGCCTCACATGAGAAAAGTTGTCTACGAATTGTGCAGAGGGTTCAAAGAAATTCTTTTGGTGTGTAGAATTATTCATTTCTCCTAAAACCCTCACAGTCAATCCCTATTTTAAATAGTATATTTGAAGACTCTGACTGTTTACTAGACGCCCCTGGCGTTCACGCGCCTCGGTCGCGACCTCTGACGGAACTACGATATGGCGGGAAATTCAAATTGAAATTTTCCCGGATTTAGCTGCAAGCTCCCTATTATTCCCAAGACGAATAGAATATTGTGTTCATGACTTTTTTTGTGCAACTTCAATAATCTTTGACGTTTTCAGGTATCAATTCTCCTAATTCTCCTGATATTCGTATTCGCAAGCTATGGAGTACAGCTCTATGGTGGCAGATTGGCGCGCTGCAATGACCCAACAATTAAAATACGTGAGGAGTGTGTGGGTGTATTTATGAGACGTGTTTTTGTCACTAAAATGAAATTAAAGCCTGGAAAAAATGAGAGCTATCCGTCCATCTTAGTGCCACGTGTCTGGGCCAACCCAAAACGCTTCAATTTTGACAACATTGGCGATGCAATGCTGACACTATTCGAGGTATTATCATTCAAGGGTTGGCTAGACGTTAGGGATGTGCTCAGTAAAGCTCTAGGACCTGCCCATGCTGTTTATATTCATATTTATATTTTTCTTGGGTGTATGATTGGATTGACACTATTTGTGGGCGTTGTTATTGCCAATTATTCGGAGAACAAGGGCACAGCACTACTCACGGTGGATCAGAGACGTTGGTGTGATTTGAAGAAGAGATTGAAAATTGCTCAGCCACTACATTTGCCACCCAGGCCGGATGGAAAAAAATTTCGCGCTTTTATTTATGATATTACACAGAATATATCGTTCAAGAGGTTCATTGCGCTAATGGTTGTCTGCAATAGTGCATTGCTCGTGGTTTCGGTGAGTAATTATTTTTTTTTGCAATTTATTTTTTATAATAATCAAAGGGAAACTTGCATGCAGCCCAGGTTTACGAAATAAATCCATTATCACCTGTTGTCACGTGGTATCAAAAACAAGCGTGGTGTAATAAATTGTAGAAATTTTTTTTTTTAACAGATTAAGTCAATACAATACGTGAAAACTTACTTGAGGAGCTCATTCCCACTTTTGAATACGGGAAACGGGAGAGGGTCGATCGGGCCTGATATAAGAGTGATGCGCGCACGTCCGGCGCGCAACTGGCGCGGCAGCACTGCAGTTTAGGGCAGCATGTTGATTCCACCTGACGACTTTCTCTCGCGTTGGCGGAATATTGGAGTGGAAATACATGGTGTTTTGAATGATCAATTGCAAGAAGAATAGTGAACCTTTCTGCCATATTAATCCCAAGTCGCGCTTCCTCACCGAACGTAGTCGCTCATGTGGTGAGCGCCGGGCCACCCCTGCTTTTCCGGTGCGACGTTGCCAGAACTACTATGGATTTTGCGTCATTCTTGATTTTTTTTTACCTTTTCTAGACGTAAGAAAATTCTTAAGTTATTAGAGCCGACCTCTAATTATTATTCGGAAAATTATTGCTCCCTCGAACATTTGGATTTTGCTTCCACCTGGGAGGTACATGTCCCCCATGCGTACATAAATTCGTCCGCATGCATGGGACCTCCTTTTTTACTGCGTCTTCAGGCACATTGCGAGTTACTGCCGGCGGAACATTTGGGAAACAGTTTGGCAAGTCTCATGGGTGAATGGTGAGCGTGGCTCAATAATTTATCCCTAGCCGTATTATTTTGTCGTGTGTCTCCAGGGCCCTTTTGGCCTCATTTGAGCTACCACTCGATGTAACTTACGATGCTACGATCAATTGAGCTTATGTGACAATGATTGGTCCATTGACATTTCCCGTTCGCTGATTTCTCATTGCTAACCAACCATGAATTGCATTCAAATTTTCCCGCCGTTTTGATCTCAGTTCATGTAAATTGTATCATACTATATTCTATAACTATATATGGCATAATTTTCAACAAAATATGTTATACTTTCTAATTTTATGATCGATTTCAATACAATTTTCCTCATTTTTTGACTCATTCGGACAACCCCAAGTTGCCTGCCAAAATGATGCAATTTGATTGGTGGAAATTCCCGCGCAAATATAAATCGTCAATCTAATTGGGTAGTGCGTACCACGTGACATCGCATGGTGCAATGCTATTGGCCGAAATTGGGCGGCAAATTTAATCAATACGAAAGACTACAGGATTACATTCTACATAACCTCCTTTGATGATTGCAGTGGGTGAGCGGTGCTGCCTACTCCGAATACCTAGCCACGATCTCCATGATAATGGTCCTGGTCTTCGTCGGTGAAGTAATAATGAAGAATATTGCCTTCACACCACGCGGTTACTGGCAATCGCGGAGAAATCGTTACGACCTACTGGTGACAGTTGTTGGTGTCATATGGATAATAATGCACTGTATGATGAAGAACGAGTTGTCCTATTCCATTGGATACATGTCCGTCATTCTGCGATTTTTCACGATAACTGGCAAACATACAACGCTGAAGATG
Source organism: Asobara japonica (assembly GCA_026005395.1). NCBI lineage: Eukaryota > Metazoa > Arthropoda > Insecta > Hymenoptera > Braconidae > Asobara > Asobara japonica. The sequence goes on from BQMI01000393.1 coordinate 3,351,758, forward strand.
CTGATGCTGACAGTTGGTGTGTCTGTCTGCAAGAGCTTCTTCATCATCTTTGGAATGTTTTTACTTGTATTCTTCTATGCACTTGCTGGTACCATTATCTTTGGCACTGTCAAATATGGCGAGGGCATTGGCAGACGCGCCAACTTTGAATCACCAGTCACTGGAGTCGCCATGCTTTTTAGAATTGTCACCGGTGAGGATTGGAATAAAATTATGCACGATTGTATGATACAACCGCCTTATTGTACACCGGCTGCCAACTACTGGGAAACTGATTGCGGAAATTTTCATGCATCGCTGTTCTACTTCTGCACTTTCTACGTTATCATCACGTATATAGTGTTGAATCTACTTGTAGGTATGTAATGAACATTTGGTATTGTTAATGTATTGTGAGTGGGGATTTTTTCATATGAGATACTCCATCAGCGAGGTCCATTTCTATGATTGAGATGTCGTGCTATGAGCAAAGTCATGTGCTCCACGCATTTTCCCAATTTTTTTGAGCTAACTCTTGGCCACCAAAATGGGAATAATGGAAGTGATCTTCCTTTTAGTCTCCATCACAACCGTGGAATATTGTGGGATTTTTTTGCGGGAAGTATTGGTAATATCCTGGATACAATTTTGGGTGTCCCTTGGGGATCTCCTCGGGCGATTGCTAGAGCGAAGGGAGAAGGTAATCGCGAGTCCTCGACCATTTTAAATTCCCCAAAATTGGGATTTTATTTTCAAATGGAGTGACTGTACATACTAGGAGTCCCCTCAGAAAGTATCAATCAATTTTGAATCCCAAAACGAGTTTTATAGAAAGTTGTTGCTTCCCCATGAGATCGCAATTTTAAATTCTCGGAGTACGCAAATTTTGCCTGTCGGATGGGTCCAATGGTTTGGATGGGCCCGATATGTCCCATGGATCGGATGGGTCTGATTGATCGGGTGGGGCTGATTGATCGGGTGGGTCTGATTGATCGGGTGGGGCTGATTGATCGGGTGGGTCTGATTGTTCGGGTGGGTCTGATTGTTCGGGTGGGTCTGATTGATCGGACGGCTCGGATTGATCGGATGCGTCCGATGGATCGGATGAGTCCGATTGATCGGATGAGTCCGATTGATCGGATCAGTCCGATTGATTGGGTGGTGCCGATTGATCGGGTGGATCTGATTGATCGGGTGGATCTGATTGATCGGGTGGATCTGATTGAGCGGATGGGTCCGATTAATCGTATGGGTCCGATTGATCGGATGGGCCTGATTGATCGGACGGGTCCGATTGACCGGGTGGGTCTGATTGATCGGGTGGGCCCGATAGTGGAGGACGATTTTGAGGGGCCACAAGGCGTGAGGGGAGGATCTGGGAAATGAGAGGGTGCTCTACTGTATATTGGATTTTGCACTTGAGACGCGGTCTTTAAACAGAATGGGGGTGGCTGGGTTAAAATGGTATGCCCCATATTTATCCCAAACAATAAATCAAAGAAATATTTCTATCCAGGAAAATGTAAACGAGGGTATTCTGCTTTCTACTCCACAGCTATTATCATGGAAAATTTTTCTCTCTTCTACTCCAACGAGGAAGACGCACTTCTCTCCTACGCTGACATTCGAAACTTCCAGAACACGTGGAACGTAGTGGACATTCATCAACGCGGCGTGATTCCAGTCAGAAGGGTATTTATGAAGGATTTTAATGGATGACACGTCTAGATAACACAATATTATGAATTCAATTACAAGATTTTTTTTTCGCATTATTACTCACATACAAATGCTAATATGGATGCAGAAAACTTTGATTCTAGGAAGAAGAATGCTGATTACATTTTCAGCTTGTGTGTGTAGAGTTGTATTGTGTTATTAAGACGTGCAATCATTTAATGCAACCACGTGTCGAAACAATTCCTTCGATGAAACGTAATGATACGACAGGGCATTTTAGGTGAAATTTATATTGCGACTACTGAAGGGTAGACTGGAAACAGATCCCCAGAAGGACAGGCTGCTCTTCAAGTACATGTGCTATGAGCTCGAGAGGCTGCATAATGGGGAAGATGTCACGTTTCACGATGTCATCAAGTGAGTGGTTGTTTTTTTTTCGTTCTAGTTTCTCCTGCTGCATCTCTTGGAGTATATCACCCAAGTACCTTACAGGGGGTTCCAAAGAAAACAATTTTTCGTTGAATTTAGAATGAAAATAGGTACTCGCGTTGAACTCTTTTTTTTTTTTTTTTTTTTTATTTAACGTCGCTATATTTATGCTCTCTACCGAATTGCTAATCAGCGACGGAGGTCTACGAACTTCGCGTTGAACTTGAATGCAAAAAATCGTGAAAAAACAATATTCTAGCCATTGGCATGAAAAGGGCCCACATTGTCGGTCTCAGGGGAATTCCCCGTTTCATGACGCAATAAGCCAACTCATGAAATTATTCCACTTCACCACCCACATTCGCATAAATTTAAGCGCCCACCATTAACCATGTGTTTTTTCATTCCAGTATGTTATCATATCGCTCTGTAGACATTCGAAAAGCATTGCAACTTGAGGAGTTATTGGCAAGAGAAGAATTTGAGTATATAATCGAGGAAGAAGTGGCGAAGCAGACGATACGAACATGGTTGGAAGGGTGTTTGAAGAAAATCCGGGCCACTGGGGTAATTATCATGACTTTATTTCACAATATAATTGATTTTTTGAATATTCATCCAGCCTCCCAAACGAAGATGGACTGATATAGTATCTCTTTCCGAACTCAACCAAATTGTTTTAACTCTAACCCTTTTAATTGGGTAACTGGACTGGCCACTCACTGACTGATTGATTGATTGACGGATCGACCGACTGATTCATCGATTGATTGATTGATCCATGATTGATCTATTGATTGATTGATCCATGATTGATCTATTGATTGATTGATCCATGATTGATCTGTTGATCGATCTGTTGATTGATCTGTTGATTGATCTGTTGATTGATCTGTTGATTGATCTATTGATTGATCTGTTGATTGATGTGTTGATTGATTTGTTGATTGATTTGTTGATTGATCTGTTGATTGATCTGATGATTGATCGAATGATGGATCAAATGATTGATCTGTTGATTGATCGAATGATTGATCGAATGATTGATCGAATGATTGATCGAATGATTGATCGAATGATTGATCGAATGATTGATCGAATGATTGATCGAATGATTGATCGAATGATTGATCGAATGATTGATCGAATGATTGATCGTTTGATTGATCTGTTGATTGGCCCATTGATTGATCCATTGATTGATCTATTGATGATCAATTACGCGGTTTCTTCAGGGCGAAACAATAGTTTCTCCTTGAGAGAGAATAATTACTAACTACCTTCTTAATTTTATACCTTCGCAGAAACAACAAAATAGTCTCATTGCGGGTCTCCGAGCAACGAATGACTTGGCTACAACGCCCCAGGATCATCCAGAGGAAAAGAGCAAAGAGAGTAGTATAGATCGTGAGGAAGAGCCTGAAACAAAGGACACTGATGGCTTGAGAAATCGAGGAAAGAAGCCAGTCGTATTACCAAGGTCTGATAGCATTAGTAGTAATTCAGGGAGGAAATATCTAGCACCAACTTTATCAGATCCTGCTTCCGTCCGCAGTGAGAAGGAAAAAATCGCTGCCTCTAAAAAACGTAACAGCCGGCCAGCGCGTATGTATTTTCATGGCTAGCCCGACTTAAATATTGGCGGGAAAATCTCCAGCCGACCTCAAATGACCCATAAAATCAAACATTTTCTTTTCCCTTGGATATCTTCGATCCGATTACTCATTCACATGGCGTGGGTTTTGGGGGTCGAGTGGGGAGAGATCGAGGTCGCTCTCACGAGCACAATCAACTGTTAGTCAGTTTTACCAAAATATTTGATGACCATAAATTTGACCGTCATTTTCAATCATTTGAAAACAAATTCAAAAATTTTGACAAGTGCATTAAAACGTTCATTTATTAATATTGTATGCATATTTTTCCAGCTCTGGTCAAAAATAATTTGCCTTATTTAACGGAAGGAGCAGAGCAGAGTCGTCAGCCCCGCGAATCGTCCAACACGAAAGGAACAACACCGAAAATATCCAGTGTAACACTGGAAGTACGCGAATGGTGGCGTGAGCAATTAGCCTACAGCAGTGAATCAAGTGAAGATGAATTTTGAAGTTTCTCAATCATATTTTCGTGAATTTAAAAATTGGTAAATTTCAGTGATAGTCGTTATCTGGGACACGAAATGGGAGATGAAAAAAAACGGCCGCATGAGGAGATATGTGTTGGGGTTTTGGTTGTTCTACTTTCATGGGAACCGACATTTGGCTTTTAACAATTGCTATTTGAGTCGTACGCGAAATTATTTCGCGTTGATCGAATGGGAATTGGAACTTCGCATTACATTTCCTCGGCCCTGGTTCTTGAGTTACAGTCGAAAAAAAAATAAAATAAACCGATTTTTCAACACAGTTTTATATATATATATATATATATAGACAGTCCACGAAATCTGGAGAACACTGTGCATCCCTCTGCATTTTTTTTTGGCCATGTCTTCATCGTCATGAGAAATGACCGCTTTCCAAGTTTCATAATTGACGAAGATAAATGGAAAACTCCTCTTGCCTCAGAAAAATTCAGGCAATTTTTCGAGGAAGAGCCAAGTATTTTTCAAACAAATTGGGAGGTGTTTTTTGCATTTTGTTCTAAAAAAGTTTTCATTTTTCAATTGGACTTCTTCAAAAGCAATGGTTTTCCCGGAAGAAAGAATGAGTGAGAGAAATTTCTGACAGATGGAAAATTGACTCCATCATTGGTCCATACTTCGTGGAATGTGCATATATATATATATATATATATATATAAGTTTGTGGAGGATTTTCTGTCAATGCACCAATTTTATACTCCTTCATGTGGACCGACGCCAAGTGCGCTGTGGAAATAACTAAAACCCTCTGACAGTCTTAATTACAATAAAGTCAATTATTTGACTTTGCTCTTATCTACTACTCTATCAACACTATCGATACACACCCTTGATAAGATCCTCAACTAAAAACATATGAAACTATTGAAAGGCAAAACAAGCGCACATGATCAATTTTTTTGTTCATCTCCAGAAATGGAACCAAAGTATTTTATCATTGAAATCATTTTCCGTATTTTCGGTGCCTAATCACGTGAATTGAAACATAAGTTCTTATCACTACCTTAATTTAATTCTTACAAATTATAAATAATGAAGTGTTGGGGCGGAAAGGTGCAAATTTTCGATGTGCGAAATTTAAAGTGTTAATCCTTCGATTTTTGTAGCTGAAGTTTCCAAGCTTTTCATCATTTTTTTTTCACTCAATCATTTTCTGAAACATATTTAATCATCAGTTATCGCATAACTGATAAACATTTTGGCAAACCAATATCACCAAAAGAAAAATACTTTCGCCCATCTCTGTAACTTAGCGAGTCAACTGTACTAGAAAAAGTTTCATGATCGATTTAAATTCGCACTTATTCAGCTCTGAATCTAGATCCTCACCTAGAATAATCAGGATGGATTCGCCAAAAAAAAAATCACTAACCATCGCCTGAGAGACTGGTCCACAACCAAATGATTAATTCGTCAGTCGGTGTGCTATGAAAGGCTCCCGCACAGCGCTACTCGGCCTATTGTTTTTTTTATTGAACTCATATGAAAATTATGTACATAAATGGATATAAATGATCGACCGCGGGGAGCTTCGTCGCGAGCGCCACCTTGTTTCACGTCTCGAACCTCCAGCGCATGCGCATTACCGTTCACACTCTCCGGACCGCTGCTAAAGTATGCGACGCGCATGCGCGGGGCAAGGTGTAATCATACAGTCCGTAAATTCCCGTTTTACGCCCAGTATGAAGAAAAATTTCTGTAGGTCAGTATGGGACATAGGAAAATGCGAACAAAACACATAAGATAGAACGAATAACCGGAAATAACGCGCCCACTGACGAATTAAAAACACCCCAATTAAAATGAATGTTGAAGAGTAAAATAGAATTTATACATAGAAATGATTAGATTTTTTACGAGTGGTCTGCCACAACCCCCCCCCCCCCCTTCTCCTGGCACAAGTGATAGATCTTACGTTTATATTGTGGTAATGGGAGTTGGCAGTTGAGAGGAAGTAAAAACCGAATGTTTAAAAAAATGTTTAAAAATTTGAAAAAAAAAAATAAATAATATATATAAGGGCAACTGTTAGTACAATGAGCGCAGGATACGATTCGACGAAAACATTTTAGGGATGGGAAACGATCCGGCTCCTCTTATTAAATAATTAAGCCATTTTGAAAATGAAAATTAAAAAGGAGAAAAAAAAATAAAAAGGATGAGAACGATTTAAGTTAAGTCAATTAGACATTATACTGCATGTTACAGACTGAGTGATGTTAGATTTTGTACGATATTTAATTATGAAAATGATGCCTAATAGGGCTGACAAGTGTTTGGGGTCTAAATACTTTCTTCCATTAATTTTTGCTATCCGATGATGAAGATGGAGGCGAGCAAAATTAAAATGGAACTGTGGAAATGATGTTCGTGGTGGGTAGCATGAACGAGTAATAGGAAACTTGCATTGTTACTCCCAATTTTCTCGATTATCAGAACATTTGACCACAAAACATATTTTCCTGTACGCACCGTGCAGAGCCACCCACCCCCTACCATTTGGTGGGTTGCCATCCGCCGCGGAGCCGCGGATGGCAAGCGCGCGGGGGGGAGAATTAGATGCCTCACCTAGCCAGGAAATGGATCTATTGATTTGAGTACTGACCTCCATATATATTATACATGTGTATAACATATGTTTTATATATATTGCCTAAAAATTTAAATAAAAAATTTAAAAAAAAAATTTTTTTGTTTTGAAAAAAAAAAATTTTTTTAATGTATTAAAAAAATTTATAAAATTTTCCGAGAATCAAGGTTACATGCAAGTCTCCTATTGATAATCTATGACTACCATAGGACTCCGCCGTTAAATGATATTGACAGGAAGGTCGAGTCATTTTGTAAACGTGAAAAAATCATGTTTCGTTATCTCAAATTTTTTTAGGGACAACCCATTGAACGACTTCCGTGAACAAGACAAGTTACCCCTGAAATAAGGGACATTCAATCACATGTCTATTATCAATTGATAGCGGGATATATTATTTGTATTCACAATTCGCTGATTACTGGCGTTATTATTGTTGAACGGTTGCGCATCGTGATGATTGTTTCCACGTGTAGTAGATTATGAAAAGCGTTATTTATTTTGATATTAATGATGAAGTCAGTGGTGAAGTGGCAAAATATGAGTCCATTTTCTTATCTCGTTAAATAGAAAATTATCGCGAATAGTGAGTGATTTGAGGGAGAAATTTTTAGTGGCAAGTTTCTCTCATTTTAAAATCGATTACAATTTCTTGATATTAAAAGAAAAAAGTTATACATTTGTTGATACTTTTGCTTCAAAATTTTTCTGTAAAATCACTCATGTCTTCGATATTTTCAACAACCATTAATGATAATTGTTACTTTTCACACTTTCCTACCTAACCTGTCATTGGTCGAAATGCGCGGGCCCGACTTTGGTCACGTGATAACGCCGCCGCGTTACTAATATACCTATATATACAACAGCGTTGCCAATTTCACTCTACGCCGCCGGAGCGTGAATGGCGCATACCGGCAACGGCGCGCCCGAGTCGATTTCCGGAAATTCCCGAACGAATTTTTGTTCCGTACACTTCAACTGACAAAAAAAAAATCCATCCAACGACAAAAAAACTTAAAAATAATGTCAGCCGGCGTTACGCGCACAGGGCGACCAATAACTGGTTAATATAATTAGGATGATTGAAATGAAACTAAAACATCAAGATGGCGCCTCGAGAATTTTCTTTGAGTTTCGCTGGGTGAAACTTGTATATTTTTTATGAGGCCAATTGGCAGATATATTAAGTTTTAGGTAAAAAAAACAACAGATACTCAGAGTATTATTATAATTTACTGTAGTAAAGGACAATAGAGTATACGTGAATTGATAAATGAATGAATGAAAATAATTATTAAGTGCTGATGTAATATAAGTGAGATTTTGGGGGGGAAAAGTTAAATTAAACCGACAGCCTAAAATGATGAATACTAATGAGAATGATAACGAAAGCTAATTGCCAAGTTAAGGTTACGTATACACTGTCGTAGTATGAGTTGATTTTATATAAATATTTACATGGAAAAGATAATTAAAATTATGATATTAGACGACGTAAGCCATTATAACGTTTTACGTTGACGTGATAAATGTTGAATAATTGTTGCCTAGTTTATGTGCCAATGTGTTGTAATATATAGAGCTAATAAATGTTATTAGATGAAGTAATTAAATAGTAATTGCATTTTTATTTACTAAGTATTGAACATTTTAGAAATGTTCCCCTACTTTTAAAAAATTCCCTACTTTTTTTAAAATAAAAAACATAAGTAGATTTCTGTGGTTCATTGAAAATCCCTCCAAAAAAATAACGAACTCCAAAAGTTTGGCAAAAACTTTTTTATTTCACCAAAACGTTCACAATTCTTCAACATAACGATCTCACAATATGTTCTTTTCTCAATAAACTAATCTATTTGCTTCATTATCAATAAATCTGAGAAAATAGATAATACCTAGACCGCAGGAACACCTTAGCATGTACACGGAACTATAGAAATTGAAATAATAAAAATAGCCTATATACAGTGTTTTAGTAATTGTTAAATATCCAGACTGGATATTAGTCTAGCTGAGTGCCAATTTTTAGGCTTTATTCAGAGGCTGAATTGTGTAATTCAGGGGAGGTGGTGGAATGAGAAGTGGTAGGGGTGTTGGGGGTGGTGCTGTTTGCGTGAAACTTGGTGATGACACAACAGCCTCCACTGGCTTCAACGTTGCACTGTAAGCAGCGAGGTAACTCGGCCACTGGTGCGGTGGAGGTGGTGAGCCTGGTGGTGGTGGGGGTGGTGATCGATCGTCCATTTCATCGGAATCATCCAGCATCAGAGCTGTCAGATGGGTTATTCTGGGTTTTTTCAGCTTTATGATCTTCACCTGCAAATGACAAATTACAAATAATGAATGAGGGTTAATGAACTTTCCAATAAGTTGGAGAAACTGATCAGAACCACAAGAAAAAAGGGGTCAAATGGTATTTAAGAGCTATACACGAAATGAACCATCTTACCTTAACCTTCTTTTTGGTCTTCACCACTTTGACCCTCTTAGGTTTCTTCCTCTCCCTCTTTCTCGCTCTCTTCTTCCCCACCTCCCTCGTATCACTGAGTGAGCTGGATATCGGTGGTGGAGGTGAGGGCATATCCCCTTCACCACCACTGGGACTGGTTCCCTCACCAGGCCTAACTCCATCAGCAAATTGCACAGCCTTCCTCGCCCTGGCCCACCTCGTCTTGAGCTGTCTCTCCTTCTCCTCCCTCTCCTCATTATCCCCCAAATCTCCTGCACCCCCATCCTCCTCCTCCTCCCCCTTCTCCTCCCTCTCCTCCTCCACCTCTCCCTCACCATTGAGTGTTCTATTCGCCCATAGCCCAGGAGGCACCAAAATCCCCTTCTTCGGCGCCGAAAACACCAAGTCTGTCTCCTCCAACACGTGTGCCTTATCATCCCCCTCTTTCAAATCCTTAAGATCTCCTAAACCTGGAATTATCTTACTCTCGTCTTCATCAGCATCTTCCTCACTCTCCGCTTCCTCCTCATCCTCATCCTCATCAACATCCCCAAGATCCACCTCCTCATCTTCATCGAATTCGGGAAAATCTTTGACATACGAAGATTCAGTAGCTTCTTCTGGTAGAGCTTCAGCAATTTCCTCCTCCTCGTCATCGATTAATTTACTCAGTTTACTTAATTCTGAAAATTAAATCAACAATTATTAAAAAGGTCGGGAGGTGAACGGTTGGGAAGAGTCAGAATAATCTTGAGAACTTATAAATTTTCCTAAATTCATGACAAAAGTTGGCCTGATCTAGTTTATCAGTTTTTTTTTAATTCAGAAAAAATTGAAAAAAATTACTCAGTTTGTTGAAGTGACCTGGAACAGCTGGAGTAACACCTTCCATGGTATCATTCACAAGTAGAGCGGAGTTAGCCCTTGCAGCCTTTTCGAGAACCCTCTCGGCCCTCCTCCTCATCCTTATAACCCTTCGATTCTCCTTCTCACTTCTTTTTTCCTCCCTCAATCTGCGTCTCTCCTCCCTCTCCTTCTTCCGCACTTCCATGATGGCGTCATAGTCATAAACAGGTTGAGGCACTGGAATTTTCGTTGGCAATTTTGGAGATTTTGAGATTGGAGGAGTTGGCGCAGGAACAGGTGTAGTTGGTACTGGAACAGGAACAGGATAGGGTCGTTCCATGGAGCTCGGCCAATCGAGGTTTGTCGTCGGTACAACCTGGAGGACATTGCCCACTCTGAGAACTCGATTCCCATTGGATGCTTGAACTGATGGCGATGGTATTTCTGAACGTCCACCAGATTGATAATCCCTGGGAACTACCTGAAGCATATTTCCAACTTGAAGAACTGTTGGTGGACGATGGAATCCCAATCCTTGGCTTGGATGGCTCCCTGAAGATCCTGACTGACCTGCTCCAGGCACTGGAAGGCTCCTTGGTGGCAAGGGAATTGCAGCAGTTCCTGCCATAACATATCCCTGGTAAGCCGCGCTTTCCTGGGTCTTTGGAAGACCCAACTCCAGCTCAAGTCTATCATCCAGGGAAAGTCTTTTAGGTGATACTGATGACTCGTCAACCCTCGGTGGATACGTTAAATTATTACTCGGGAAGTAACTGAAGTCGTCCACCGGCTCCGAAGAGTAGCGGAAATTCGAGGAGGGCGGAGACTCATCACTCATCACCGTGGACATGTCTTCCGGGGCTGGAGGATTCATTCCCGGTGGATGAGCAATCGTCTCGATTTTTCTGCCTTTATCACGACTTGGGCTTCTGCGGAATAAACCATCTTCTTGTTGGCTTCGCATAGGAGACAATGATCTTGATCTGGACTTCCTTCGACTTCTGAAAACCGAAATGATTTGATCAATGCAGAGGCACATAAGGGGGGGGGGGGGGGGGGGGGTTGTGTCAGCTTGGGATGAAATGGTTTCAACATTTGAGAGAATGCTATAGACAGCTTACCTATCGAGACTCTGGATAGATCTCGGAGGTGACCTGGACCTCTCGTGACTCCTGGATCTCGGCGATTTACTCCGAGACCTCGATCTACTCCTGGACCGTGTCCAAGACCTAGACCTCGACCTAGAACTAAATCTATCGATCTTCTGATTCCTCCTCGGTCTCGGTGACAATCTGGACCTACGCCTGCGGTCCGGAGATCTCCGGAATCTCTCAGATTCTCTATTTCTCTGAGAATCCCTACTCCTATCAAGTTCTCTACTCCGTTCGATATCTCTGCTTCTTTCGAGCTCCCGATTTCTCTCAAACTCTCTGCTTCTCTCACTTTCTCTGCTTCTCTCACTTTCTCTGCTTCTCTCGGTCTCTCTACTCCTCTCAGGCTCCCTATCTCTATCTCTTCGGCTCCAGTCCACCCTTCGCTCTCCTGCTTCCCTCCGATACTTCATCTTCAGTTCCAGCTCGGGACACAGTGGAGGAATCGCAGGTCCGAGATCCCTCTCCAAACTCTCTCGGTGGTAACTACGGTCGTCAAATTTAAGATCCAAAAGTGGCTTAATATCGTAGACCTCCGAGTCGCTTCCCTCTCTCACATTGTTCTCCGAACTTCTTCTAAAGTCAAACCCTCGGTTCAATCTGAGCATCTCCAGGGGATCATATCTGTAGTTCATATGAGCAGAAGACAGTATGATTATAGCACATAGGGTAGGACAAATTAACATATCTCAGAAACATTTATTCCCAGCTCAAAATCACTCTAAGTATCACGTGCAATTCATTGTAGCCTACGAAATATTTCCTATGAATATGTCCCAAAAATATTCCCACTACCAATGCCACCCCTTGCAAAATTCAAATCTAACTTTTGATGCAGAAGGCAATTTTTCCAGAAAAAATTGAGATACATTTGTCTTTTTCTTTTTTTTTTTTAGTTGTGAGCAAAATACGTTACAATAAGTAGCAATTGCGTACCCCTTATCGGACTTGTCAAGACTCCAGTCTCTTTCCCTACTCCTTCGATCCCTGGGCCGACGACTTGGACTGGTGAACCTATCTCTTGCATTCTCTCGTCTACCCTCATGCGGTCGAAATCGTTTTTTATCTCTACGAGGACTCCGCGAGCTGCGTGAGCTTCTTGGACTTTTGCTTCGACTTCTAGACCAAGAGCGCGAGCGACTCCTGCTGTGTCGTCTCTTCCAACTGGGCGACCTTCGACTTTCATATTTACGATCTCCTAGGGGACTAAATCGGCGAACTGACCTGGGAGAGGGCGATTGCTCTCGTCTGGGTCTCTCCTCAATTTTCCCTTTTTCCGGGTCCTTGGAATTTCGACTTTTACTGCTGCGATAGCTAGAATTGCTGATAGGAAGAGATGGCCACTGATGTTAATCTTCTTTATTTTTTTTTCCAAATTTCTATCTTTATCTCTGGTTATTATTTTTGGTGATAATTATATATACTTATATATTTTAATTTAGTGTGTATGAAGTCGATTGGCCTCTATATGTATGCATCAGTAGATTGGAAAAAAATATTGGGCACGTAAGAAAAAATAAGGCACCCATAATTTTCAGTGGTTAATAAACAGTGACACAAATTTAAATTACGTTACCTGTTTATCGAATTACTGGCTCGATCCTCAGACACTTGACTCCTCGCAATAGGCTTCTCCTGATCTCTCGGTGGCACTTTGCGACTTGGCGATTGCCGTTGACTAACCTCAATAAAGGTATTGCGAAAGATGTCCTTCGCCCTGGCAGAATCCTGGGGTGAAGAAATTCTCGGTGGAGTGTTCAGTGGAGTTCTGGAGGTGACCTTCCTGGAGGGTGTTCCAGAAATCTCTTCAGCTCTCGTGTCCATCTTGTCCTTAGTTGGTGCTTTTACCACGATTTTATTAGAAGGGTCTTCTGGCTCTTTCGAAAATATATCAATCTTCAGTGAATCCTGAGTATTCTTCGAGGATTCTGCATTTTTTTTCTTCACACTCTCCTCAGACTTTCGGGGCGACACCAGTGGAGGTGTCAATGACTCTTTTTCAGTGGACTCCACACCTTGCTCTTTGGCTTTTTCCGTTTCCGGGAGAGTTCCTTCACTCTCGGACAAAGATTCTGAAGTCGTCTCAGTTGAGTCAGTTGATGATCCAGGTTCTGACTTGTGCGAGTCACCTGGAGAACTTGGACTGTACAACTCATCCTTCTCCGGTGACTTTTTCCCACTAATTTCAGTTTCTTCCTTCTCCTTTGGCTTTTCAATATCTTCACTCTTCGATATCTTATTCTCTGTATCTGATTGTGGCGCAGGATTGCTCTGATTAGCCCCAGACTTTAGGGATCTCGTCCACTCGCCATCCTCCTCCCAATTGACAGGAACGAGCGGCCCATCTGGAGTTGGAGGATCCTGCGACAAATTCAGAATCTTCCTCTCCCAAGGTAGCTTCTTCGTTTGGGGAGTCTCCTCTGCCTCCTCCTCAGGCACATACTCAGAAGTTTTTGCCTCCACTGGTTCCTCGCTAGGCCCTCCCTTCTCCTCCCCATCCTTCATCGTAAGAGCCTCCCTCTCTGCCTCCTCCTCCTCGTCCTCCCAAATCCTCAGAGCACAAACCCTCCCACTGATCTTCTTCTTGCTCTCCTTAGACAATTCCTTATCAACAGCGATGTAAGTATCAGTCTTCTCATCGTATCGTACCTCCTTCTCAAACTTCTTAGGCTTTCTTGAGGTCTCTTTCGACAAAGCTGCAAAGTCCTCTACACCCTCCATGGAGTCAACTTCCCAATCATCTATCAATGTTCCAACTCTTGGTGCTCCATGCTCCAATTGTATCAATGATGGCAGGTCAAAGTCAAATTCGGTGAGCATTTTTTTGGGCTTTCCGGATTTTGGGGAGGTCTTCTCCTTCGAACGATTTTTCGTCTCGTGCTTTCTCGCCTTTGAGGACGATGACGACGAGGAGGAACAGCTGCTGGATCTGGAGCTAATGGTGGAACCACGGGTTTTCACCGGTGTTCGTGTCTGCAAGAGCTCCAGTTCAAGCTTGCGCTTTTTCTCCAGAAGCTCCTCCTCCGGATGATCCTCGGAGGTCTCCTCAGCAGCCTCCTTGGATTGAGGAAACTCTCGGGGTGCCTCTGGCGTTGACGGCAGTGGTATTTCCTCCGGCTTCAATATTTGAGGGTAAATCTCCTGGGGAATGGGAATTTCGGAGATTTTTTCAGGGTCTATTATCGCCATTTCTGATTCGGCAAGTTTATCTTTTTCTAGTTGGAAGTCTGGGGATTTCGTGGGGGATTCAGGAACTGTGGAGGATATTTCACCGTCCTCTTGCTCGGATGCAATTGGCGTTAGATTTTTCTCAGTTTTTATGACAATTTTCTCGAAATTTGGGGGCTCGGAGATGTTGGGAATAGTGATTGGGGGAAATGGGTCTGTTGAAATGGGAATGTCATCCTCGATCTCCTTTTTGATTTTATGGAGTTTGAGCTTCGGGAAGGTGTGCGAGCGATCGCGTTTTGAGGACTTTGACTTGGTGGCTTTCTTCTTCTTCTTTCGCCGACGTGATCCATCGGTGCAATCTCGGGAAGTGCTGGTGTCGGATTCTGAGTTTCGCCGAGATTTTTTCTTGTGGAGTTTGAGTTTTTTGTGCTTGCGACGCTTCTTCGAGGACTTTCGACGCTTCTTGGGGCGGTCTTCACTGCTGGAGTCGTCGGTACTGCTGCTCGATGTACTACTGTCACGCTGCTTTCGCTTTTTCCGGCGCTTACGCTTACGCTTGCGCCTCTCTTGCTCGGACTCCGAGCTCGAGGAGTCACTTGACTCGGTAGATGTGATTCGCCTCTTTTTTGGAGACTGGAGCTTTGGTGATTTTGAGATAGGTTTGGACTCCGTCAAATCGGAGTCTGGGGATTTGAGAGCTTTTTCCGGAGTGTCCGAAGGCTCTTCAGCTTTTTCCAGAACTTCTGGAGTCTCCTGCGACTTTTCTGATGGCACACTCAACTTTTCTGGTGGGGAATTTGCCACAGCTTTTGGAATTTTTACCTCAATTTTGGGCTTTTGCTTTTCGAGGGATTTGACAGTCTTTGATGGTAGGGGGGAGTTGACGTCAGGAGTCTTCTCATTGCTGGGAGAGGTTTTACTCTCGGAGACTTCGTCTGCGCTCACCATCTTCATAAACTCTTCGTATTCAGATATTAGACCGTCATGCGGTTTTTCCGGTTCAATCCTTCCTTGCGCAATTGTCTCCTTGGGGGATTTCACTGCTGGAGGAGGTACCTGTGGTACCTGAAACAAATTGAATCTCACATTATCATTGTGGAACAAATTTTTAAACGAAACACCTGTGTACAAATTTTCCAATTTCAGAAAGCTCAGACATTTTCGAAAAATAAAACGAAAATTACCTTTTCCAGTTTTGCTGCAATGACCCTTTCCACTTCCGGTTTATCAATCTCCATAGATTCGTCCTGGACCTCCCACCTGGATTTCGGTGGTGTTAGAATATCAAGTCCCCCCAAATTTGTCTCCATCAAATTCTTTTCAGTTTTCCTCACAATCTCAAGCCTCCCATTTTTATCAATTCTCTTGAACCAATTCCTCATGGTTGCCGGCTCATAAGATTCAATATCCCTGAAAGGTGCATCAGTAATGTCTTTCATAAATCTGCACCTGTCAGGCGGTAGAACTTGAGCCAATCTCTTTCTGCTGATGTACAACGAGACATTGGGATTTTCCGCATAGAACATATTTCCCTTGAATACATTCTTCCTGACGAGCCTGATGGACTCTGGAGGAAACTCTTTCACTGAATCATCAACACCATTAACTAGAACACTTGACCTAGGCAATCTGCCATCACCAACCATCAGCATTTGCTCAAAATGGCTCTTATACTCCTGAAAGTTTCTACTCTTGAGCTCAATGCTTGCATGGGGTGAGTCGTGTGTGCTTTTGATGCTATGTCCTTGGGCCTTGAAAATTTTCCAATTATCAGAAATAATTGGCTCCGAGCAACTGCTTCGATTTTTCTCTCTCTTTTTTTTCTCATCCTCTTGCTTGTCCGTGTCCCTAACTTTTCCATTCTGCTCATCCTCCTCTGATCCACTGCGCTTTCGATCGCGCCGATTCCTAGCCTCTCTCGATCTTTCCCTTTCGCCTCTCTCCGAACTGTTTCTTCGTCTTCGATAATCACGATTTGGCGATTTACGATCGCTCGTGCGACTCGATCTTCTGTCGTCGTTGCGCGAGCGATTTTCTCGGTAACGACGATCAAAGTCCAACCGACGATAATCCGGTCGTGAGAGCCGATCGGCAATCGCTGGCTTCTCCGCGAGGCCACTAGCGATCAGCTGCTTCTGCCGATTTTCCTCACGGATTATCTCCTCGATTGCGTATAGCTTCTTCTCCAAGCGCTTTTTACCCTTTTTGAGCGACACCTTCTGGGGGTCTTCCTCAGAGTCTGCAGTCTCCAGCAATTGATCGGATTTACCGGTTTTGCCGGGCTTCGCGTCATCCGATTTCGAGGTTTCGCAGTCTTTGAGGAATGGATTTGGGAGGGTCTTGTCCTTTCCTTTGGCCCTTTCCAGGGCTTGCTTCACGGAAACGTTGAATTTAGCGAAGGCCATCAGACGCTTTTTAGCTTGCGCTTTGCCCAACACTGGCTTGCATATGCGGGGACTCGAGGACACGGAATCCGGACCGCGATTACTGTCGGGAGTTTCGGAACGGTCATTCTGGTTCGTAGCTGATGTGTCGGATATAGGGTCCTCGATGGCTGGTGGCTCTTTTATGGGGGGGATCTCCATGGTGATTGCTGGAATTAATGAAGTTGGATATCATTGATTGCACTATGCTTATCGGCATAAAATCGCAATTTTTACTTAATTGCAGAATTATCTCGATTTTTTTAGCTTTGTAAAAAAATAGCAGAGTGGTTACAGTGGAAAGTAGGATTTTTTTTTCTTTAGCGGAAACCAGGTAGGCATTTATTGCTAGCTCCGATTTTTCTATGAATATCTTGAAAATGTCGCAATCACATGATAAATCAATGATAAGGTTCTAACTAATAGATGAAGCATTTGGGATCGGATTAGGTCAAATTTCAATGTTCAAATTTTGGGAAAGTCACGAGATTCAATAATTTTTCACTTGTAAATTTTAGGACCAAAAACTTACTCATTTTTCTAAATTTTGATAGAGATACAAAATGCAGTTTATGGGCAAGAACGCACCCAATAATAAAACAATCATCATCATAAGTAGGAAATTACCAAAGTATACAATATATTATCTCGTACGTAAAGTATAATGAATCAAGCTGAAGTAGTACAACATAATAATGAAAAGTTGGAGTTAAAAAAAAACGATAACATAATATGTAATAATAATAATAATAATAATAATAATGTAATAGTATACTGAAATATATGACACGACGGGAACGAAGCGAGGTTAGAATCGCCTTTACCTGGTCCCATGGCATAAATCATAAATTTGGCTTAGGAGAAAATGACATTTATTCCATAACAAAAAAAAACCCCATAATAGTTACTATATTGTAAAATGTGACAATTTCTGGTGAAAAAAAATGCGCACGTATTTTTATCACATTATCCAGAAAGCAAAACAACTATTTTTTCAACATTCTGCGGAATGAAAACGAAAATAATTCACTGGTATAACCAGACTGTAAAATATTGACAATCCATAATTTTTCAATTGACGGCCAAAATCGGAGGATCAACGAAAAAAAAAACTTGTCAATCAGTAAAAAAATGAGGCAAATTTTTGTTACAAAAATATGATTTCTGTTCTTCACAAATATTGTAGATATCGAAATTTTGTTTTCACAATTCGCGAGATCTGCACTATATAGTATATTTGCGCGCCATTTTTTTTTCAAATTGACGATTAAAAAGTTAATTAATAAATGTAAGATCGATGGTTTTTTATGGCTTTTGGGAGTTATGGTCTCTTACCCGGTGTTTCCTGGGGGAAACCACGAGAATTTTGTGGTGTAATTCACGTCATTGGATGGGATTAGCTTTCGCTAAAATTGGGCACGTGATGAATACACATGAAACTTTGAGTTTCATTGATTAAACAATAATTATGAAGTGTAATTATTCGTCTATGTAGTTTTTATCGCACCACGGTTACGGAAAATACATACACAAACGACTGGGATTTTCATGACACCGTGAAGTTAGGCTAAATCACTTGTGACAACTTTGAAAGTTTCAAAAATGGCGAATATGAAATTGTGCGCAGGCGCGCTTTGCTAGCTCCACGGTGACCGCCACGTGCTTTCTTGTTTGAAATTCTCAAAGTGTTTCCTTTTTCACGTTTCACATTCGTTTTTTTTTCTGTTTTTGGAAAGTGAAAACTATGGAATTACAAATAACACTTGAAATTGACAGGGGTTTTTGACATTTTCAGAATTTTCAAATTTATGAGAGTTTCGCGCTTTTGGACATCCTCCGACCATATGAAACGTGAAAGTTTGGAATAGTCAGGGGTTTTTTAGGTTTTGTAGTTCCACAATTTTGAAGTTTGCTTTTTTTTGTTGTAAAGTTTTCTTTAAATTTCGTAAATTTTCATTTTTTTTTTCATCACAATTTTGATTAGTTTGGGAAATTGGTATTGTTTGCATACAATAAAAATCACCGAAAAATGTATTAAAGAAAAAGAGCATTGAATATTGTCAAACGTTAAAAAATTGTGAAAATCGCGAAAAAAATACATATATAATTTGAAAAAGTTCAGAACTGTCAACGGGGCAAACTGTCAAATTTAAAACGTTAACTCCTGTCATGACATTTTGCTATCACGTCTTGTTTTACCGCCTTAGTACAAATCGACTCTATCAACCTGGACTAATCGATTCTCCGAACACGTGACCAATCGATACATCAAAAAAATAAAAAATTCCTCTTTTGGAAGAAAAACCAAACGATAACAAAAACAAAAAAATTAAAATAAAAATTTAAAAAAAAACGTGTGCAAAAGCGCAAGAATAAATTACATCGATTTGTTTGTAGCTAAAATCAGATATCGACTGTTGACGGAAATCGATATAACGCTCTATATCGCGCGGCCGTCGTTCCCGCGCAAAATGCAGTGAATGTTTGTGTCGGAACGCGTTCTCAACAAGTTGAAATTTTGAAAGCGTTGAAAGTCAATTTCCCTGGAGAAAAAGTGCAGAACAAATATAAAAAATGGATACAGACCAACGAATTAAAGACATAGAGAGAGAGTATCTCGACTTTCTCGATGACGAGGTAATTATTTACCGTTTAGTGCGGCTTTTGGAAGATACTCCATAACCCTAATTTTCGGGCTTCTATCCACTTTTGGCGCAACTATAAAATTTGCATGGATTTATGTTAAAAAAACGCGTGTTATATTATTTTCGTTTACAGTGTTTCATTTTCAAACACATTTACCGAAAATTTTAAACCATAACCCTAATTTTTACCTTTTTTGTTTTTTAGCGCATGCCAGACGTTGATTTTTTTTTTAACATTTGAAGTCATTATTTCGAACGCAGATTTTTTTTTTAAATCGTATCTTAGCAGAAAACTTTTTTTAAAAATTTCGATTTTCTCAAATATTTTGTCAAAATTCAGATGAAAAACTTATGTGGACGATGTGAAAGGAACTTGAGTTTCGATTTCCCTACTGTATAATACTAATAATTGTTAATTGCTTTTTTCACAGGAGGATCAAGGAATCTATATGAACCTCGTTAAGAACATGATTGAAGAGAATAAGTACAGACTATATGTCAACATCAATGATTTGAGAAGGAAAAATCCGACGAGAGCTACGAAGTGAGTAATTTCGATGAAACTTTATGAGTTACGGTAGAGCATGTTTTTAGGAATGTATAGAATTCACTAGAAGGTGAAATTTCGCAGAATATTTAAAGATCTATAAAAAACAGTTCTTATAAAAAAAATGATAGTTACAGTGTTTCATACTGAACAAATGACTATACGAAATTTCGAAATTAATTTATTTAGAAATATCGCAGAAACTGTGAATTTGAGATTCCATGACCTTTCGAAAAATTTTGAACAAATTTGTTTCGAAATTTCACATAATTTTTTTCACTTCAAAAAATGGTAATTAATAAATTATAGAATGCATTTTTAAAAAATGGAAAAATATGTGAAAAGATTGGGAAAAAAAGTGAAGGCTGAAAATTGTGCCAATTACATTTTTTCTGTTCCATTAAATCGTTTAATAATTATAATGACAATTCATTGATTTCAGTTTGCTGACACATTCCTTCGAAGAGTCCATGGCCTTTCAAAATGCCTTAAAGCAGTTTGTAGCAACTGTTGATACCGATTATTCAAAAGGCAATCCTGAGTTTTTTATTGGATTCGAGGGAAGCTTTGGCAATCGTCACGTAACACCCAGAACACTGACATCTCGTTATCTGGGAAATTTGGTGTGTGTGGAAGGAATTGTCACCAAGTGTAAGAACCTCATTTGCTATTGGTTTTTGGGAAAGACATTGCTCAACCAAAAAGTTATCCTAATTTATCATCATTATTTGCTTATTGATTATCAATTTCTTTTCCCATTAGGTTCACTGGTTCGGCCAAAAATTGTTCGCAGTGTCCATTATTGTCCAGCAACGAAAACTGTTATGGAACGGGCCTATACCGATCTTACGTCACTCGACGCATTTCCTGGGAGCGCAGTGTACCCCAGAGAAGACAATGATGGTAATCCTCTGGAGACGGAATTTGGTCTTTCCACATTCAAGGACCACCAGAGCCTATCCATTCAGGAAATGCCAGAAAAAGCACCAGCAGGACAGTTGCCCCGAAGTGTTGATATTATTTGTGACAATGACTTAGTGGACCTTTGCAAACCTGGAGATCGTGTGCAGATTGTTGGAAACTTCAGGTGTCTTCCAGGTGATTAAATGTTCATTTCGCTCAATGTATTTTTTTTTATTTCTAAAAAATTTATTTTAATTTTTTTTTAATTAAAATTTTTTTTTTATTTTTTAAAATTGTTTGGGAATTCCTTTGAAAATATTTTGCAGTGTATTTTGATGCTGTATTTTGAGAAAAAAATATAAAAAAACAACTTCAGTATTTCAAACCTTCGTTCGTGTGCAAAAGGGTTGACCCCATGATTTTTACTGTCTCAGGCAAGAAGAACGGTTACACCACTGGCACCTTCCGCACTGTGCTGATTGCCAATAGTATAACCCAATTGAGCAAAGAAGCCACACTCACAATTTCGCACGAGGACGTCGCCACTTGCAAGAAGCTGGCAAAGGTCAACCCCAGGAAGAACATCTTCGAGCTTCTGGGTCAGTCATTAGCACCATCTATCCACGGAAATGAGTACATTAAGAAGGCGATATTGTGTCTGTTGCTTGGAGGTGTCGAGAAGGTTCTTCCCAATGGCACTCGCCTCAGAGGTGACATAAATGTCCTCCTCATTGGTGATCCCTCAGTGGCTAAATCGCAGCTTCTTCGTTACGTTCTCTGCACAGCTCCTCGAGCAATTCCCACAACAGGTAAAATTCCCTATATTTTTTTTTCTTTTCTAAACGTCACAAAATTCTCAAATTATTGAGGACGCTCGAACACTTAATCCTCTGTCATTTGTAAAAATTCTATTAAATTCATATTGAATTCATCCAAGAAATACCTTAATAAGTTCAGTTCAACAATTCAGCATCTGAGTTTGTTGGTAAACAAATCATCACTATTTTACATTTTCAAAAATAGGTCGTGGGTCTTCGGGAGTCGGTCTCACAGCAGCAGTGACAGTGGATCAGGAAACTGGAGAGCGTCGTCTGGAGGCAGGTGCCATGGTTTTGGCAGATCGTGGAGTCATCTGCATCGACGAATTCGACAAAATGTCTGACATCGATAGAACAGCCATTCATGAAGTAATGGAGCAGGGACGTGTGACCATTGCCAAAGCTGGAATTCACGCCAGTCTCAATGCTAGGTGCTCCGTTTTGGCAGCTGCCAATCCAGTCTACGGACGATACGATCAGTACAAAACACCAATGGAAAATATTGGATTGCAGGACTCACTGCTTTCACGTTTCGATCTGCTATTCGTGATGCTCGATCTCGTCGACTCGGACCAGGACAATGTGATAAGTGAGCACGTGGTCAGGATGCATAGGTATGGGAATTTTCCCCTTCATTTTTTTAAAATCTCTTTCAGTTTCCCTTGAAACATAACATTCAACTTTACTCTTTCTTCTGCTTCAGATACAGAAACCCAACAGAGCAGGACGGTGAAGCACTTCCCCTAAACAGCAAAGCAGATATATTGAGCACTCGAGATGTGGATGCCGAGGACATAGATCAGAACGACAACCCAGTTTACGAAAAATACGATCCCCTGCTTCACGGAAAATCCCGGGCGAAAACAGATCAGATATTGAGTGTGAAATTCATGAGAAAGTACATTCATATTGCAAGATGTATGAAGCCCAAACTGACTGAGGAAGCTGGTAAAACGATTGCTGCAGAGTATTCCAGATTAAGATCAGAAGAGTCTGTGCAAGCTGATGCAGCTAGGACTCAGCCAGTGACAGCAAGAACCTTGGAAACGCTCATTCGCTTGTCCACAGCTCATGCCAAGGCAAGATTATCGAAAAGCGTTACTGTTGAGGATGCAAATTCAGCGATTGAGTTGGTCCAGTTTGCGTACTTCAAGAAGGTCCTGGAGAAGGAGAAGAAGAACAAGAGGAGGAGGATGAGTGATGCGAGCTCTGGGGACGAGGAGGAAGCTGGAAAGCGAAAGCAGAAGAGATCGAGAAGGGGAAGTGCTTCTGCTGAGGATGATCCTTATGAGTACGAGAGTGATGATGACTCCCATGTTGATGAAGCTGTGAGAAAGGTCACGAGGTCCCAAACCATTGCAGAGGAAACTGCGAGGGAAGTGCAGGAGGCCATGGACACACAAGAAGAGACTGAGGCGACCATTGATGAGGCTAGGTTCAAGCTGTTTAGGACGTCCTTGCATAAACTGTTTCAGCAACAGCGTGCTCAGTCATTGCCCGTTGATAAGGTGAAGGAGTTTTTGAATAAGGAACACAGCTCGGAATTCACCGGTGGCGAGGTCAAGGCGGCCATTCACAAGATGACGGAGGCCAATCAAATTATGCTGGCTGACGATCAGATTTTCCTCATCTGAGCCAATTGAATGTTCTTTGGACTACATTGTTTAATTGTAATTGATACTTTTTTATACTTGTCGAAGGTTGGAGGGTAATAAATATTTTTTCACGTCAATCTTTCATACTGCGTTCCTCAATGGTTGTAAACAAATCATGGTTATGAACGAATTTTGCTTGTTTCAATGCGAAAGATTGTTTCATTCATCATAATGATTGTTTTATAAGCGTATTTTTTTTCGTACTGATAAAAAAAGGGAAGGAGAACAAGCTGTAATGTTCAATTAGAACAAGGTGATCAAGAGTAAGCCAGAGGATTCAATGAGTAGTTACTATATCTAACATCGATGTACAAGTGGAAATGAAATAGAGGAATTTAAGTGGAGATAAGAAGCGATGAATGAAGTATAGCATTGAACAAATTTATCAAGCATTTATAATCGACTTTTTTAAGATTTTTTATTTCGCCTCATTAGTTGGAGGTCCCAATTGAAAGAATGCCGACCAAAAGTCACGTGATAAACCCCATTTAAATACATATTACCAGCAAAATTCCTAGATATAATTTTTAAAATTATTTTCAAAAAATATAGCACACTTATGTTTTTTTTGTACTTGTACATAATACGAGCTAGTTCCACCAGCATTATCCAATCACGAGTAAAAAATATCCCCATTGTTCTGACAAAAGACAATACCACCTAAAAACTGAAGCTCCCTTCAAACTTGGCGGGCTCAAGGTCCCCTCCGATTGGTCCCGTGCGCCTTTAAAGTGCGCCGTCGCCTCCGACCGTCTCAGTCTCGCGACAACACTCCTCCTATAACATGTCATTCGCGCTCTAACAAACCACAACATAAATAAACAATCTCCGTGGATGCAGGCATGCATAACAATCCGGAAAAAACACCTGTCAAAGACCAAACCAGTTTAATCTATCGAACCTAATTTGGCGGTTTGCGCAGAGCGCCACTCAGCTGTTTGCCCATTTAAAAAAAACCCGCAAAAACGCATTGCGCAATCGCGGAAAGTGCGACTGCACTCAGATAAATTTTAACCACTGTGGTCGACAACCCAATTTCAGTTCTCGAGTGCTTGTGCACTCGCAAGTAACATCCGCGAGTGCTGAAGCATTTAATTTAATTTTGTAGTGGGGATATATTTTTTAAAAACTATTAGTTTAAAATTGTGTGACACGTGTGCAATATATATGCATAGTCATATTCGCCGGTGGTGATATAGGGAGTTTTCGGGAGAGGGAAAATAAGGGAAATTGGGGAGGAATTTGTGGAAAATGCCAACGAAATTGAGCAAATTTGTTATTGATACTAGTTGTAAAGAATATGTGCATCCGTGGACGGAGTCCTGTGTCAGTGCAACTGCTGGCCTTGGTCTGCATGGATTTCAAGAGAGCCTTAGGATATACACAACTGTTTATCTTGTATGTATTGTTAGATTGTTATTTGTGATTATTTGCAGTTATTTTATCGCGAAGTTCAATGTTCAGAGATTGAGATTTTGTTTTTTGTTTTTTTGTTTTTTTTTTTAATGGTGTATCTTATCCGCGGGTTTTTTATGGTGAGAAGTTTTTAGGGAGATTGTGGGTTTTTAGTGCGGGCCAGAGGAGGGTTTTCATTGTTGAGATAGGGCATAGGACTTTTCACATTTATTTTGGTATCCGGTTGTCAGGTTAGCGCGCGGGGGTCCTCGGGGAAGCTTTTGGGCCAGTTTTGGTAAATTTTATGGCTTATTCTGGGAGATAAATTTTGGGGAGAACAGTCTTGACGGGAGGACAGCAATTTATAATGTTACCCAATTTTTTATGAATTTGGGGCAATTTGAAAAATCTGGGAATTTTGGAAAATAACGAAAATTTGGCATTCTGAGTACTGCGTAATTTCGAAAATTTTTGGAGATCAAATACGAGATAGAAGAACGAATGTAATCCAAAAATGCTTCAAGATTTTTTTTGAATTTTTGGAATTTTGGAAATTTTGGAAATTTTGAAAATTGTGAAATTGGAAAATTTGGGAAATTTGGAAAAAATTTAAAGTTGCAAAAAATTGAAAATTTTCAAAACGTTAAAAAACAAATTGAAGAATGCAAAAAAATTCATTACTTCAAAAAATTCACGAGGCCAAACAGTTCAAAAGAGAAGAAAAATCAGGAATTTTGAAATTGAAAATTAAAAACTGAAAAATGAAAAAAATTGGAAGATTTAAAAATTGCAAAATATTTCAAATTTCGGGAATTAAAGAAATTTCAAAAAAGAAAAATTCCATTTTTTTATAAAAAAAAATCGATTACTTTTTTCAAATATTTTCATCAAATTACGATAATTACGCAAGAATTCGCTTACAATATACCAGCACGGTGCTGCGACGGGATCAGCGAAGTCGCGCCACATTGCACGACTATAAGGAAGGGTCAAGTGAACCTGCAATGAAAAGTGGAAAGGAGAATGAGGAAAGTAGGAGAAACCTCTAGCGTCAATGGAGTAGTCTTATTTCTCCAATGCCGTGCACAGTAGTAGGCCTCACTATATCTCCGATCCGGAATACCCTTTCGGCTTTTAACGATTAGCGCCGTTCTGATGCGCGACCGACTGTTCCCCCCACTGCGCAGTATTTAGGGAAAGGTATGAAATGGTCCCTTTCCGGCCCGGTTCCGGAAGCCGCCTCTTTCCGAGCGCTCGCGCCTGAAACACATATTTTCGTGCCAAGGCCGTGAAGAACTTTTCTGGCGAGGATGTGTTTGCAGTCCGAGGCGAAACCGAGTTTTTACGGCCGCGTAGCGAACTGAGTTTTTCTTCATACTGGGCGTGAAATCCCGTTGCAAAGACGCGCAGCATCCTTCTTCTGTGGAAAAGTGATCTGTTAAAATTAGTTACTATTACCGGTTTCCTGTCAATTTCCAACTTCCCGATCTAGGGAAGTTATTGTAATGACTCCGAAAATGAAAAGTGCCAGATCGATGACAAAATTTTTCGTTTACGTTTTCTCGGAAACGAATCGTGCGACTCGATTAATTTTTTTTTCAATCGTTGGGTCTCCGTGTAACTTAGAGCTGATTAGATTTTTGATCGAGTCCATCGGGTAGTTCCCCTGTTTTTGAGAAATGCATGTTGAGCAAAAATCGAAAATAGTGATAATGAACGTTCATTCACACAAAAATATTGTAATCCAGGTACTCAATGTCACAGTTGAAAGATATAAGCATATTTTATAACTGATTAAATTTTGAGTAAAAGTGGTCCAGTACTTATATTGTTATTAACAATGTCAATTGTTTATAATGTTCTACTGCATAACCTATTAGAGTTAGCGCAAAATTCATATAAGAAAAGTTGTTTGCCATATAACAATACGTATTTTATGTAGAATGCCTTTTTTCGATAATTTGCATAATTAAGGAGGTATAGCAGTCTCCACAATTATGTATGTAATAAGTGAACGAATGGACCCAGCTCTGTCATGACGGTCCCAATCGAAGCGTTTTCATGCAAAATCGAGCGGATCACATTTTGGATGGCATTTGTGCAGTATATGCAATGTTATTAGCAATTGCAATTGTTTATACTGTTCCACTGGGTAAAATATTAAAGTTTTTGTTTTTCAGCCGCATCCTTATTGGCGTCTCACTCTCACTCAAGTAACACGCATAAGTCTCATCCTCATGCTCACCATGCGTCTACTCAAGTATTCATAATTATCTGCTTCATAAATGAGTCAGTTTGGAATTCTCAAATAGGCATGTTTTCGTTATGATAATAACAGGGGTCACACTGATTAAACGTAGTATATTGGAGAAGAATAAGTTTAGTAGGTTGTGCTGAAAAACCAAATCGGGAAGTTTTGTTTGTGCCCCGAGTGTGGCGCACACATGCACACACCACTAGTTTTAAATAGCATTAGCCCGAATCAGTGTCATTTGCATGACCAGAAAATCGCCATTAGCGTGCAATGTCATTAAGATATCTCGGGGCGTTCCTAAAGATATCGACGCAAGGGAAGGCTTTTAAACAGTTTTAAAAGCCCGAAACGGATGGACTTTATTCTTACACAAGCCCGAATGCGCGCTTCGCGCGCTGAATTACACTTTGATATTTGAAGAAACAATATATTTTCCGAAGTTGAAGATACTGTTAACCATTGACTCCGAAAAAATGACAGCTCTCAATTTTCCAATTTGGTGCAAGCATCTTTTGTTTTTTCTGTAATTATCGCGTACATATAAAATTTGTCAACACTGGACAGAATATGTAAAACACTCGAAACTTAATAAATTAATAGAACGTCAAAAAATATTCTGTGTATATGATTTTGAATAACTACATAGGCTATGAGAACTTGAATAATTGTCATACTTTTGAAAACTAAATGCCAATCGATTGTATTTCTGTATTTATTTATTTGTTTATTTATTTACTTATTTATTTATCTATTTATTTATAATTTAAGGTGACAATGGCCATGAAGGGCAAGAGGCCGACCAAAGATGAAATTAAGAAAACTCTCGGGGGAATTCTTCAATCGACTGCATTTTTATCCTGGAGCACTTTCACCTACTCTATGTTCTTATGCAGTTTCAGGTAATAACATTTTATCATGTTTGCTTTGAAATAATTTAGTATACAATAATTTACGGTTGAAAGTCCGAGTATAATTTTTAGGAAATTTTCACACAGACGTGAATCAGTTGTTGCAATATTAGGTTAATGTATTAATATTTGTTTCTGGTAGGAATGCAGGATTGTCCAAGACTGAAACTTGATGAATTTCGTCATTATTATTAATCCTTTATTTGCTTTCAAAATTAGTCGGCTTGAGAGACAATATTGAGACAATTTGAATTTGAAAAAAGTACCTTTAAAAATTCTCTTCGCGCGTGTGTGTGTGTGTGTGTGTGTGTGGGTGGGTGCGTGTGTATTAAAATAATTCCTTATTTCATTAAAATAATCTTCTTTCAGAATTAAAATCTGTGTTAAAATAATCTTATTTCATTAAAAACACCACTTAATAAATAATCATTAATCGTGATCAGTTGTGCCTTGAAATTAATCCTTGCAATTAGTTTCTGTGCGCAAATAACCATCAATAAATCCTCACAGCACTGTACCAGTTATTGCCTTCAGTATAAGCAATTTTATAAGAGAAAACGAGGCTAAGTGAAGTGCATGAAATTAGAACGACTTTTCCTCATCTTTAAAAATGTTTTTATTAACTTGCTTCTTATTTTTCTTATTTTTACTTCTCCGGAGTGTAGAAAGGCTGGTTATTATTGAGCCTTCTTTAGCAGAGAGAGCGATATTAAACTGTTTGCAGGCTGTTCGTAGGATTTTTCAAGCATAAGTTAGGCTTGAGGTCACAAATTTCGTACACCTAACTACCCACTTATACACACACCCACCCACACACATACACATATACCCACCCATCCACTCACTTACCCACCCATTCACTCACCCACCCACCCACTCACCCACCCACCCACACGCCCACCTAGCCAACCAGCCAGCCACCCACCCATTCACTCATCCACCCACACACCCACCTAGCCAACCAGTCACCCACACACCCACCCACCCATCTAACCACACACCCACCCGCCCACCTACGCACCCACCCACCCACTTACCTACGCACCCATCCATCCATCCACACACACACACACACACACACACGTACACACACACCCTTTCGTTCTTGTGAGCAATTTTCGTAAACTTCAGATCAATAGAGTTAAAGAAAATCACTGCCTTAAGAAAGTGATGATTTTCATGTAACTCCAGATGAAACGACGCGCAATTTAGTCCTCGATAAACAGAGCTAACGGGTCCTGTACATTCCTTTTAGCCTTGCAAACGTTTTACTTTCACATTTCCTCGTTTCACTTGGGAAATTATGAAGATTGACCGCAATCGTGAAAATACACTGCTTACATTATCATTGGAATTTTTGTTATTATCAAAATTTCAGGATAAGTCTTTTGCAATAAAATGTTATCATGATCTCAAGCTTCGCAACGTTTTTGCGGTTTTCAAGATTTTTGAAGTTTGTAAGTTTTTTAAAATCGTAAAATTTCCTTTCCATACTCATTTATATTTTACTTTACAGACAATTGCTCGGAAGTTTCAATGTCTTATCAGTGGCATTTCTTCCGTCCTTCTTCTCCAGTGCAGCTGCAATTGTCATCGAGAGGCCGTCGAGGCGATCTATGCTGTGTTTATACGTATCCAATATAGTATGAAGCCGTTCCTTTCATTATATCTATATCTCGCTCATTTGCATGCGATTCCATTTGCGAAACAAGACCTATTAAAGTTCGGGGATTCCCCACTTTCTGTAAAGCTGTAGCGCCAACACTTCGCGCGGTCCTTTTGGGAACTGCGAAGCGTCGTGCGCGCGACAACTGATTGTGGTCTCATTTTCCAGATAATAAACATAAAATAGTAATACAAAATTGGACATAAAATTCCTCAGGTCGGTAATTAGCTGTGCACGTGGTGCAGTGGGTGGAAAAATTATACTTTCCACTCATGATGCCAAAACTGAGATTACCCTGCGCGCACTTTTATTTGATAATTGTGGCTGAATTACTATCGTCGCCCTTCTCCGACCTAATTACCGACGTGTAGAAAAAAAAAACTTTTTTTTTCACATAATAATCATATTTTTTAAAGAATTGTACGATTTTTAAATAGTAGATTAGTGAAGTGATTTTTAATTAAACAATTTCAACTTTGTTAATTCCATTTAATAATATCAATAATATTTTTTTTCTATTATAATTTATTAAGGAATAATTATTTTTTATAATATGTAAATATATAAATAATAATATGTTTTTTTTATTTTGTTTTTAGGCAACAGAGACGCTTTTTAATATGGGAGTATGGCGTGGATATTACAGACCAATACCCCATGGAAATGTTTACATATTTGCAGTCAGTATGGCTGTGTTACTCTATTTATATAGAACAAGTGGTGCTCACAGGGATTCCATATTTAAGATTATTAAATTTATTGCAAGCCCATACGAGGCGAAAGATTATGCGCCAAGTGTCAATAGAGATACGGGAGATAGGGGAAATTGGCAGAGTAACGGTGCAACGCCCCACAATCGAGAAATATCGAAATCCCATATTTGGCTGAAGTCACTTAGAGCTTATCGTGGTTTGATAAATTGGGTTAAAAGTTTTGGGAGGCACTCCTGCTGTCCGCATCCTCATAGTTGTGTACATTTTAGTTTGGAGGTGAGTGAAATTTGTTAACATCAAATTTTAATATCGAATCTCAACATCAAGTCCCCAAAGAACATTGGGACTTATTTTCCTTAGCAAGTTGTGTCCTCTATTACGGTCTCTCAGACGCGCATGCGCATTGCAACCATTTTTAGTTCGCTTTGAACAACCGAGTGGCGCTGACCATCACCCCAATTTTCTTAAGGCCAGTTTTCAATGAAGTGATCCGCGTTTAACATCATATTTAACTTTCCTGCTTGACTAAAAATTGACCTTTGAAATATACATACATAATATTACAAAAATTGCAATTGTTACAGTTTTTACATTTTCTTTTCTCTTTTTCAGGGTGGCACTAAATTATTTGGAATAGGAGTCAGTATGCAATTGGCGTTGAAATTAGTCATGCAGCTGAAGAGATTGTTTAGGAAGCCTCATTTACTGAAGTCCATCGTCTTTCAGAAGAAAAACGTTAACTTGGGAATTTTCTTAGGAGGATGTACTGTAACTTATAGGGTAATTATCTATATGTGCATGACAAATTACACTTGAGATTTGGAAATCCCTTTGAATTCGGTGTTGCGGCAACGCTGTATGAGGCAGCCGCTAGGTTATCGAGGTATCTGGTCACACGCCACGCGCAATTTCATGTTCTTTCCATTTTATTTCTCGTATTCTCGGATTCGAATTGCTTCAGTCAATTCGAAAAAATTGTGAATAATTTCTCTGAAGATTGCCACCACAAAATGATTTTTTTTCGAGTTTTAAAAATAATATTTTCAAAGAAAAAAAACTATCGCTACGCTGCCGTACTTGCTTCATGAGCAGAGTGACCTAGGGTTGATATTGTTGTTCTAAGTCGGTCCCTGATTCAGAAAAAAGGTAACATAAGTTGACTTTTTTTTATTTATTTGTACGCTATGCATTAATTGACGTACAATTGTTACCGCATTTACAGTGAGGCCAATTGTTTTCAGCTAATTTCGTGCTTACTTCGAAGAATCAACGATGGTGATAGTCCCACTCATGCATTACCAGCTGGATTACTTGCAGGATTGACATTTGTTATAATTCCCAACAACACAGTGGCGCTTTACGTTATGTGGAAGGCATTACAAGTATGTAATATTTATATTTGGGAACAGTCATCCGACAGTTTCCACTGAACATAAATGGATTCATTCACTGAGAGAAAAACGGCTTTTTGGCCAGAAACATTTCTTGTGACGAGAAATTTATGCAAAAATTGCCGTGAAATTTTCCCAATTTTCTTGTCACAAGAAATGTTTCTGGCCAAAGAGCCGTTTTTCTCTCAGTGTTGTAAAATAGCGTCAGAGTCTGGACTTGAACCCAGGTCCTCTAGATCCGAACTTGGATACCGTACCTACTTCACCATACGACCGGCCTGTTTAGGATTTGTAGATTAATTTCTTTCTCAATTTTTGGAACTTATAAGTTTGACTTAAAACTTAGTTGAACTTAGTTATTTCTAGTTGAACTTGGAAATTTGGACAATTTTTAAACAGAGAAAAAAGAAACTAACAAATATAGAAAACATGAATTTTTTTCTTTTAAATACTCAGACAGAAATGTAAATATAAATGATATAGATAATGAACGTCTAATCGAGAAAGAAAGAAGAAAAAAATTGAAAAAAAAGCGGGAGGCGAGGAGGGCTAGAAAGGAAAAGAAATAATGATGTAAATAAATCTGTCCACTCAATCACTCAATTTAGTCAATGGCGTTCATGTTCTAGTTACTCTGGAATAAAGGAATTGAGAACGGGAAGTTGCCGGAGGTCAAGGGATTCGTCGAGTTGCTTTACTGTTTTAGCACAGCCATTCTATTTCATGCAGCTATGGTTGAGCCGCAAAATTTGAGAACGTCGTATTACATGTTTCTGCATACATTATCTGGCGGGAGGTAAATGTCTTCACTTAATTTTTATAAATATCATTTTTCCATTGCAAGCAAAATTACTTAGTATATCCCATTTTGATTCGCCAATTCAGGTCATGCAGTTTCCGATTGTCAGGAACACACACACACATACCCCCACCCGCCCACCCACTCACTCAGCCACCCACCCACCCACTCAGTCACTCACTCACTCACTCACTCACTCACTCACCCACCCACTCACTCATCCACCCACTCACCCACCCACTCACCCACCCACCCACCCACCCACTCACTCATCTACCCGCCCCCCCCCACACACACACACACAGACACATACACAGGCCCATATATATTATGACATCTCAACATTTGTTGGAGAACATTGTAATACCCTACAACGATTTAGCAAAGTCACTAAGTTCACAAAATCCTGAAAGGAAATTTAAAATGTAAATATGAAGAGGTACAAAAAATCAAAGCAATATGGTTTTTTAATGTCTACAGATTAGCAACAATGAACAGAAAACCTCTGGACGACTTTGGCCTAGAATCATCAAGATATCTGCGAGAAACCCGCCTAAAAACAAATACAATGAAAGATTTGCATTATTCATTTTGAGCGGCATAATTGAAGATCAAGGGGAAGCTGAGAATTATCAAGAGTGAAGTCATAAAATCGCTTGAGTTGCTTGTTAATACCTCTTATGTGAGCATAGGACAATACAGACTTATGCAATGAGCCAAGTGGACAATGTAAGCGGTGCAACTTACCTTTGCTCTTTTTCATTCTCAAGGTGAATAATACATGAAAGATCAAATATACAGAATGAGAAATTTTCGCTATAGAAATAATGATCTTTGAACTGTTCATGTGACGCAATTGAAAAAATATGCGGCGAACTATCTTACAATATTGGACAATTGAGATGGGGAATAGGCAATTAATTGTTTAACATTCCTTGATAGTTTTTTTAGAAATTATCTCGACAATTTTTATACTAAGGGAAAAGATTGGCAAACTATCTTTTGCCAAAAAGATAATTCGATGTTAAAAAAAAAACTGGTTCATTTTTTGTAGAGATACAAATTTTCAAAATAACATTAAATTTTGATTTTTTTTTTTACATAAAAACGACATTTATGAAATCGATCATGATCACTAATTCGCAAGTACCAAAGAGATTTTTTTAAATTATGAAAACGACGATGAACTAAGCGAATATCATGTGGCCGTCCATCGATAATAATCACATTGACTTTTCAATGTAAAAAGTAGAGGATAAATATTAAAGTAGCTCATCAGTTTCGCAAAATATAAATGCAATTGCCATTGTTCATTTTTCAAAGAGGACAAATAAAATAGTATTGAAATAGTACAAGGACGAAAAATACTATTTGAAATACACAATTTGTGATTGACTATTTGAGATAGTTAATTGAAATATTTGAAAACAATTTTATTTTATAATTTAGAAAAGTTGGTTTTTTCGTTGATGGAAATAGGCGAAGTGAGCAAGGAATTAACAATCCATCAGCCACAACAGTATATTGTAAATCATTGCGAAATATTAGAAAATAATTAACGATGACGTATGAAAAGTTTGTACAGAATTTCCCATAAGATATGAATTCATCATTGGGTAGAGAATTCTTCCTCTCATTTGATATCCTCCTTGATATCTATGCTCATTGAATTGTCTTCGAAAATTCTCTATTCCATGTTTATTTAAATAGTGAAATAGTGAAATGAAATAGTAAATACTATTTTATTTACCATTGCGTTGGAATGAAATATGAAATAACTATTTCATTTCAGTTTGGTATGGACACATAAATGAATACTAGTTCATCTATCGAAATAGCAACTATCTTTCAAAATTACAACTTTACCGTACTTTTGATTTTTATACACTCAACAATTTTAGTTGTAACTGATGAGGTACTTTAAATGGTGATAGGATAAAATAACTTGAAATCAAGTTGAACGAATGGTGCCTGGTGAACATTGTGATAGTAAATTTTTATACCATTTAGATATAATAATTAAGTTTAAATACATTAGTTGCTTTATCATTTTTTCGTTGATACTTGATTATGTAATTAAAGGTTGATTATGTTAGGTGGAGAGAGTTGATAGTTTAATAATTTAATGAGTGAAAAGAATCCAATGACATTAAAGGAAAATTGGAGATTTTTTTTTATCTCCATTTTCCTACATTTTTACTCCTACCATCCTTGACAACTGTTTATTACCTTAATAAATTATTCTAATTAGCTATTGTAAATGCATGTCTCCTAACTCAAAAAACTAAAACTATTGATTAATACGCCCATTACATGGAAGTTATTAACAATTCAAATGTTTAAACTCATATGTTAGCCAAATTAAATTTACAATCTAATTTTCTTTAAGAAAAATTGTTGCTTAATTGTAATATTACTTAAGCAATTGTTAAGTAATTATGGTGCGCGCCGAGATGATGGACCTCGCAGGGATTGGATAAAAATATGTTCAAAATATTTACAATATTTCATCTCACATTGGTGTTATATTTTTTTTATGGCTCTATTTAATCCAAAGCTTATTTCAAATTTCTTCAGATTTTTTGCAGTCTGTTAATTATTGATGAATTTTCAAAGTACATTGCGGGAGAGCCATTTTGAAAAATCTGACGAGGGCTTGTAAAAAATTTCAAGGATAAAAATATTATTATATAAGAAACATAAAATAAGTGTAAAAAAATTATTTTAAAAATCTGAAAAAAATGGAGATAAGGTTTTTATCAAATAGAATTACTAAAAATATATATATAACCAATCTGGGGTGGTCAGGGTGCAAATTATTTGATTTGACGGAACGTCTGATATATAGATATATATATATCATGCCTATATTGGTCTACTTTGGCCATTTCGCCTTCCTCTACACATACTCATGTTTCATCTATTTATTCTGATAATAAAATGAAAATTTCGTCTCAGTTTTTGAGTTTCGCTCATTAGGGCCCAAGTCCTGGTTCCTAAGGTCCTGGCTCCATTGATCCAGAGACTGACCATCTCCGCAGTATATTTCTCTAATAACCCTGGCTATTTAAGTGTAATGATTGAGTTCATATTTCATAAAATTGACGTCATATATATATGAGCTGATCCATGGCCATTTACTTATTTATTTATCATCAATTACAAGGATTTGTTGAACGTTCTTACGTGGAACCTCACCAGGGTAGCAAGCGAAAAATGCCAATAGAGCTACACCACACTATTCGCTATCATGATTTTTTCCCCCCACACTTGTTTGACATAGCGCACTATCGAATTTGCAATAATTACGGAAAAAGAACTCACACTTATCACAAGCCGCAGTCAATGTCAAAACTTAGTGTATATATTAGTCGAGGCAACAAGTGAATTTCAACGTTATACGCAAAATTCTGACTCACAGTTGTAAAAGCATGTTTGTTGTATTAGTAATTTTATTTGCACAAGCATACGCAGCTTTCAGAGAGGCTCCAGTGCCGAAACTCATTATCATATCCTACAATGGTTTTCGGTATTTTTTTTTTTTCGTTATTTTTAGTCTCAAGATTTAGTGAATATAGTGAAGACGCAACGACTCATTCAGCATTTTTATTGTTTGTTAACTGGCATATAAAGAAGCTGAATATTCATGGCTTCATTTTATTCGCTGATGAATAAACAAATTGTAGATTCAACAGTTTAGGGTCTTTGCTAAGGATGTTTGGCTGTTGTAGAGCGAAGGAAGTGAAACTCACTTGTAAAATTTTTGACCCTATCGAACATGTTTCACATGTCATCAATAGTTTTAATAAAAAAAAAAAAAAAAAAAAAAAAAAAAAATCGAAAAAATGAAAAAAAAAAAATCTAAAAAAATGGACCGAGTTTCAAATTTTTATAATTTTTTTTTATCGTTTTTAATACAAAAAATGTTTTTTATGCAACAATAATTCAATTGTTGTAACTAAAATTTTAACAATTGATGCAAACATTTATGAGCGAGAAAATGTAAGAGCTCTGTATATTTTATGTCTATCTATAAGCTGTCCCGCTGGGTAAGTGTCCTCTCATTATATTATTGATATTGAGCTTGTATTTACTTTGACCGTTACACAGTAACCGAATACAAATTTCTCGTAAGAAGAAAAAATGCACCCTAATTACTTATGCTACAGCGCATTTTTCATAACTCTTCAGCTTGGGGGCTGAGGTTTCCGTATACGATGAGTTAGAAGTTACCCCTTCCACGTCCGCAGTGGGCGTGTCGCCAGGGAAAGGAGGGGTAACGCGATGACTCGAGTGAGAAGCATTCGCGTTTTTATGAAGCGCAACCTCTCCAAAACGGACATACCCCTCCAGCACTGGAAATTGCGCGCGCAATTTCCAACGGCACGTGGAGTGGGGGGCGCCTTCCCCTCCGCTCCTTGGCAGAGTTACCTGAAGTACGCTATATATATAGAAAAGATGAACTATGTGTGATGTATGATATCGTTTCCGAAAGATGATGCGGCGAAATATCATTGTCACACTTTGATCAGATTTTATGAATGCCCTTATAGGACTTCAATTTTATTCTTATCAAAAGTTCATTTGACGAATCGATAAATCTCGAGACGAGATTATCTTGTTCATATGTTTTGCATAGATTTCACATTTTGTAGGTATATTCAAGGTGTTTCATCACTTTTTGCTAGTAGACAAACATCCTTAAACTTTCTGAACTGACGCTCGACCGCAGTCACTCGCGTGGTTGGGAGATCGCCGCCCACAGCAAAATGAACACTACAACGTGCTGGCAGTGTCGTTGAGAAGAAAAAGTTTGCACCAGGAAAAGGTCCTTACGCAACCACTCGCACCGGGCGGCGGATCGCCGCCCATAGCAAAGCAAACATTACAACGTAGTAACAGTGTCGTCAAAAAGAAAAAGTTCTTTGCACGAGGAAAAGGTCTTCCATAACCGGTCGCACCGGGCGGCGGATCGCCGCCTCATCATTTTGTCTTTCCTAAAGCGCTATTTTGTGGGCAATTCACGGGACCGGAAGTGGTAATGCTTTCTGTTCATTTTGGGGGAGTTTACGTCTTCCGTTAGACAAAAATAAAAAAAGCGGCGATCTGCTCATTGCGTTAGCTCAGAAGGGTGGCTTAATTAATTTAGGTGGAGTTAGAATGTGGAGATTTTTTACATATTACCAATTTTCGGTGTCCCCAGTTACGATTATTTTACGCGTAACGCAACACCATTCATGAATGAATTGCGCGAGGACTGGGGTGACGTCACATATTCGAAGCATGATTTTTTGGTGAAGAAAAAATCGGAAAATTTTGCAATTACCAATGGAACGTCGACGGAAAACCGAGCAATTTTTGTGGACAACCTGTTTCGAGGGGAGCTCCGGGAGATGAATGAATCACTGCAGATAGTTACTTACTCGCAGGAAGTATTGCCAATTTGGGTGAGTATACATCTGTAAAAAAATTCAGAATTATTTGTTTTTTCTTATGGAAATTGGTATAGAAAAGTTATTGGAAACCCTATAAGATTTTATTCTATTTTATTCAGTTTACGCAGATCGGAGAGGCAAAAGCTACTCACAGGGTCATTGATAAATATAGTACAATGCGCAAATAAGTTGTAAAAAAATTAATTAAGCAACAAATGTCGAGGGCAAGGAAATGACATTTCTTCACATGAGAAGAAATACAGTAACACGGATATTCCCTATTTTTTTCTATTTCTCTAGATCGTGAATGAAATGAGCGGCGGGAATCGAAGCAGTGGTCTCATGATGTGGCCGGGAGGGAGTCTTGAGTTTAATGGAACTCGAGCAACCTATGTGATGGTAATTATTCCCCCCACCCTCACCAAGCCACCCACCCACCCTCACACACCCACCCGCTCACCCTCACACACCTACCCGCCGACCCTCACCCACCCACCCGCCGACCCTCACCCACCCACCCACTGACCCTCACCAACCCACCCGCCCACCCTCACACACCCACCCACCCTCACACACCTACCCGCCCACCCTCACACACCCACCCGCCGACCCTCACCAACCCACCCTCACACGCCCACCCTCACCAAGACACCCACCCACCCGCCCACCCTCACCAAGCCACCCACCCTCACACACCTACCCGCCCACCCTCACACACCCACCCGCCGACCCTCACCAACTCATCCACCCGCCCACCCACCCACCCACCGAGCCTCACCAACCCACCCACCCTCACACACACACTCCCAGATACAGACAATTGGTTGAAGAACATTATGGTACCATTAAAAAAAATAGTTGCGTTGCGAAAAATCATTATCAAATTAAGGACCATTATAACAATTTTTCGAAATTGTCGAATGACAAAAAGAATTATTCGCTTATTTGTTTCCAGGAACTAACTGAAACTGCAGACTGGAACGCTCAGATTGACACAGTTGTTTCCTGGTTCAAAGATCTGGAGCGGCCGATTAATCTCGCAATGTTGAATTTCGAAGCAACTGGTCACGATGATATTGATGATTTACTACGTAGATTGGACAACACGACAAATTATCTTTATGACCAGTTGAAAAGGAATAACTTGACTGATGTTAATGTTATTCATTTGAATGATCGCCTTATGATCGACATTGTTCCATTGCGAGTTATTAACATCACAGCGATTATTGGAGATGAGCATTATGAAATTATTGGCGATCCTTCAACTAAGCTCATTAAGCCGGAAGAAGGTTGTTGCATTGATTACTCAATTATTATGCACAACGGGATTTTCCGCCCAAAAACTTCTTTACGGCCTTGCGACGAAAATATTTATTTCCGTCCCAAGATGAGAAATAGTATTTTCGCAACCCGTACCTGAAAAAGTACCCTTTTCGGCATCGTTTTCTGTTCGTAAAGTGGCACTTTTTCGCATTCTTGGAAGAGGGTGCGTAAAGTGAAAAACTGTGCGTAAAAAATCACTTTACGCACTGTTAATACTTTACGCACGATTTCGGGAAATCGCTCATTAAACCCAGCAC
This sequence comes from Asobara japonica, assembly GCA_026005395.1. NCBI lineage: Eukaryota > Metazoa > Arthropoda > Insecta > Hymenoptera > Braconidae > Asobara > Asobara japonica. Next base: position 3,391,334 of record BQMI01000393.1, read on the forward strand.
TACTGCTGACAAAATCTCAATCGTTGGCAAAACAGAGCTCTCTCGAAATCCACAAGTGAAAAAAAGTGAAATTTCACTTCAGTTATCAGTAACTTTTGATGAATTGTTTCTCGTTTTTTAGAAATATTATTTAAGTATCGTTTTCATATTAATTTTTTTTGAATAAAGTTTTTTTTCTTTTTTGAATGGGGGGGTTCCGCCCCCCCCAACCCCCCGCCGGGGCTTCCCCCCTGGACCCCACCGGGTAATTATAAACAATAATTTCAGGGAATGCTGTGAGGATCTACAGCAAATTGGAAGCTTCAGCGAATACCACTCGGGGCTTTAAAGTTCAGTGGAACGAGGGAGTACCGGACTTGCAAGCAAACCCACAGTTGGAATTGCGAGGAATCATCATCATTGCTAAACCCGGATATTTATTCGAGGAGCCCATCACTAACTACACCATCCTGAAGACGTCCATTCACATACATAGTACTGCAAACTCTTATCCGCGCCGAGAGGCAAAAATCGTAGAAATTTCATTGTAGAAAAATTCTAGAATGATTGTGATATTTTTCTAAAATTCCAAAACTTCCCTAAAAATTTTTTTCCTATCTTTCCGAATAACTTGAAGAAGTCAATTCCTTGGATTTTGTCTTTGGAATCGCATTCACTTTTAATGTTTACAATGTCAGTTATAAACGTACACCACACAATCTTTAGTATAGAAAAATCTTCAGGAAAATTCTTCCTCCTAGAAATCGTAGAACGGTCTTCCTAGAAAAAATGCTCTTCTTACCTATTTCAATGCAAAAATTTATTAAAAACAGCCAAATTTTTTGTCATTTGAAAAAATTGATCAAACGTACGATTTTTCGCTTACACATTCGCGATTTTGTTTCTCGTAGGGACAAGTTTATTCAATCAATTGTATTTGTAAACTAAAAACTTATTAGATGTGTTATAATATCGTATATTTTTTGGAATGAAACTTAATTTTTTTTTTCAGTAACAAATGCTTTAGACAGTGTCGCTCCAGCGGACGAAACTGATGACGAGGAGGATGGGGTATTTTTCTTCGCGACTGGTCCAGCATTCGAAAAAAATTGCACCCTGGGACCATTGAATAATGAGGATTTATATCCACTCGTTTGCCACGTTTTGGACATAAATTGCCATAGGTCCAGGGACATCGGCTCTTTTGAGGAATGTGTTAAGGAAATTCAGAAAGAATCAACAGTTAGTGTTTTTTGTGAGTATCTTTTGATTTTTGAGATGAAATGATTTATACATCATGTATGAAGCGTTTTAAAAACTCTGGTGAATTGTTAGTCCGGGGCTAGAACATATTGTAGTGTGTGTGTGTGTGTATGTGTATGTGTTTGAGTATATGTGCGTACGAGTGGGTGGGTGGGTGTATGAGGGTGGGTGGGTGGCTTGGTGTATGAGAGTAAGTGGGTGGGTGGGTGTATGAGAGTGGGTGGGTGGGTCTACGAGAGTGGGTGGGTGGGTGTATGAGAGTGGGTGGGTGGGTCTACGAGAGTGGGTGGGTGGGTGTATGAGAGTGGGTGGGTGGGTGAGTGGGTGGATGGGTGGGGGTATGAGAGTAGGTGGGTGCGTGGATGGGTGTGAGTGGGTGGGTGGGTGCGTTTTCGTACCCGAATTCGGATAACACTTTCCCCACTTCTTTTTTTAGTTGTGGTATTAACATCAATGGCGATCTTCCTAATCACGGTCGCAGCGGTACTTATCTTCACAATAAGACGACGACGCCAGCAGACAACTTTCCAGCCGAGCGTTTACGGGTAAAGATAATCACGTAGAAACTAAATACATTGTTTCACATATTCAAACTTTTACGTGAACGTCTATTTTTCTATTTTCAGAACCACAGAGGATACCATCAAGTCCGATACCAAGTGAATTTAAAATGAATAATCATACATTTTTGTCAGTTCATTAAGAAAAAGCTAATAAACAAGTATTGAAAGTAAATACAGAATATCCTCAATTTTTCCCTCATTGCAGTCTGCGCCCTTCGAGAATAAAATGAAATGAAAAAACATACAAACATACAATAAAAAATTTTCATTTCGTATATTTATTACTGCAAAATTTGAACTTTTATAACTTCTAACGAATATAAAATCATTTATCGTCCAACACCAAGGAGATAAGAACCTATAGAAAATCGACCTTTCTACTTTTAACAATCTGAATAGCTTTGTCCATGACGTCATCAGCTCTCCTCCTCTTCTTCTTCTTCCCCCTTTGACTCTTCCTGAGGACGCTCCCCCAATTGACCCTCTTCCCCCTGAGTTTTCCATCAATCACCCCCGGAATAATCTCATCCCCAATGTCTGGGTAGACCACGCTAGCTTGGATTCCTGCGCTTCTCAGGGACTCCAAGGAGTCCAACTGCCAAGGGAGGACACCCAGGGCGCAGTCACCCCAGTTCAAATCCATTGGAGCCAGTTCCCAACTGGAGCTCCTGATTTTCTTATCTCCAAGATCCACTTCTTCATCATCATCATCATCATCATCAATGACTTCCATATTTTCTCTATAAATCTTCTTCAAATCATCAACAGTATGAACATCCAGATCCTCATCAATCTGACTCTCCGTCCCTCTTGGATCTCCCGTCAAATCTTCAACCACCTGAACATCATCGTCATCAACAATCTCAACCTCCTTCCTTCCTGCCATTCTCTGCAGATCTTCAACTGTATGAATGTGATCATCACCACAGTCAATAATTTCATCTGACCTAGCACTCTGAATGTACAAAAAATCCAGAATTTTCCGTTTCTTCCCTTCATTTATCTCCGGGCTAATCAGCTCCAAGAATGGACCTATGAAGATGCTGGTGAGGTCATTGGCATTGAGGATGAGATCGGAAGTGAAATTGTCGTTTTCGAAGATCTTGGGAATGTCGGAGTTGAGCGCGAGCCATGGAGCACTCCTCAAGCTCTCGTTCTTACCATTGATTATCTCCTGTAATTTGCTCTTCATCACTTTCTGCGGAGTTTTCTTGTGTGAATCCTGACTGTGCTCCAACTTCTGTCCCTCCTTGTATGAGATCTTCAGTTTTAGGAGACTCTGACCAATCAATTTCAACCACAGGGCAGCGCACTTGCGCTTCTGATTGTCCCATTCCCTGGACTTCACTATTTGGATTAATTTCAGAGTTAAAAACTCGAGGATTTTTGTCTCGTGGAGGAGGGAAATCATCGGCTGCCAGAAGCGCGTAATTTCCTTTGGCAAATCATCGGAAACATTACTCTTCATTCCTGAAAACAACTCCACAAAATCGGAAGTGACGAGGAAGACCTCGCTGCTGATCAAACATTCAGTGACGATTTTTCCAGTTGATTTGGGATCCTTGGCTCGACGAAGCTCGTTTGATATTTCGTGCAAGAGATGGGACCGCGCACTCTTGAGACGATAGTCGTTCCCATCTAATTCAGAAGGGACACTCGTGTCGAGATCTCTTCTGGATGATTTCAACGTTTGCAATTCATTTAAGGTGTTGCGTAGATGTTCGTCGGGTAGGTCAGAGACAACGGAGAAGTTAGACTGCAGGTAGAGGCCAACGGACATCCAGAGCTCGATCAAATCTGCCAGGCCTTTGGAAGAGATAAGTGAGGATCAGGGATCAATTGGACAGCTCGATTCATTCATGAAACTCGATTTTTAAATATTTGGAAAATTAATTTCCATCCAATTTTTTTATTTATATATATATATATACTGTCACTGTTTACCAAAATTTTTAGCGACTCGTTACAGTTCAAGTTATCTTTTTTATTTATTTAAAATGGGACATGTGGATCATATAGTACGTCAAAAAATAATAATAACATTCAAGTTACCTATTCTGAGAGGAGTCTTCTTGCACAATTTTCGGTGCAAAAAAAAAATTAGAAAAAAAATAAGTAAAAATTTTATCTCATCTAAATTCATGAAGAAAAAAAAAATTGTTTTACCATCGACGGAATCATTCGCCTCGATTTCCACCCTCGAATTTTGTCGTTCGAAGGACTTTTCCAGAGCCTCGGCTTCCGGTTTCCAGTACTCATCGTGCAGCCAGGATAACAGGAGATTGGCGGCCATCCGCAAGAGATCAATAACCGGAAGTTCGTGGCCGTGAGCGGCGTCGTGACGCAGATTGACAATCCACTCTGGTATCTTCAATTGTTTAGCTATTTGGTAGAGGGAGGTCTGCTTCGTGTGACCGATGTTAGAAATGTGATTGAGGAAGCGCATGACAGTTGTCGAGTACATCAGGGAGAGATCATTCTCGTAGTAAGTGGGGAGGAGGCCGCTGTTGATTTTTGACGTTAAGTCGCGGTCGCGCAAGCATACCTGGAGCAATGAGAGGGTGCAGTCGACACCCACTGGCAGCTTGGGCATTCTGGAAATACAGAAAAATACAGTTTAAATTGAAGATTGGACATTGCACTCGTTGCTTTGCTAATCAGATTATGACAATGAAAAAAAAAAATGGTTATGATTGGTGTCATTATTTAATTTCTTAGACAAAATTTGACCTAATTTTTTCTTCACAATTTTTGGACAAAAAATAATATTCTCAAATTCTTTAAGATTTTTTTTTAACGAGAAAAAACCTGCGGCAAAAATAGGCCCAGATTTAAAATTCTGATATAGGTATTCATTCATAGATATAGATATATATGTATATATATCTACGATTTATTAGGAATATTTAAAACAAACGAAATTGAAACAAAAAAACAATATTTACCGGCTCTTCCAAACGAGCATTGTCTCATAACCTTTAGTTTGTTGTTCCGTGTCATTGGAGTATATTTCCTTGTAGACTCCATCCCACTCTGCACTAAACACAAAAAACGAAATTATATGGAATAAACAATTTAAAAAATCATGTATTTAATAAATAAACAAACAACTCACAGGGAGAACCAAGGAACGCGTTTTAATTCTTCACTTCTCAATGCCATTATTGAAACTGACCGAGATTGACTGAAATCGAACAGTTAGGCGACCACGTGGCCAGCAGCCAATGGGAGGCCGCCGTTCACCTATCTCTCTTTATGTTTTTTTCTTTTTAGTGTTTGGGGAATGAGTGTCACTGGCAACGAAGCGTCAGTTCCGCAGTTCGACGGATATTCACTTGCTTTGTCTTCTGAATAAAGTGCATGGAATAATAAACAGGCGACAGTTATATCGAGCACATAATCCACCAAGCAATTATTATTATTATTCGCCAAAATGCGGTAGTTGAAATGCATATGAGCCATTTGGGGGAACATTCAGGAGTTCACGGGATCTGTAGCGAAAAAAAAAATGTAAGTTGAGCGAACTTTTTTTAAATTTATTATCCATATTTTTTGCGGGAATCGCTCACAGCTGTTGCATTTTTGTTGAAAGGGGTTTTAGTTTTTTGCAAAGTTTTTTTTTTGACACATCAAAGTATTTAAAAATTGTTTTTTTTAGTTTTTAAAAAATTGAACGATTTTTTTTTTTTTTATAATCGTATTTTTCGCGCATTTTTCTGATAAGCTTTTGACAGGAATAGTGAAAAATTTATTAGGTCTGATGTTGATTGTCTATAGATTTTTAAACTGATTAGTATTTGAGAAATTAGTAATTTTATTTTTCTCTGATTTGCAGAAAAGGATGGCTCTCTAATTTCATCAGAAGGATTGAAAATATCGACGTGGGGGATTTTTTTTCTAGCAAAAATAAAAGAACATGGAGACCCAATTATCAACACTGCTCCAATATTTTTTACTGTTGCTCAATTTCAAATCAGTTTTTTTGGCATCACCACACCCAAAACTTCTTGTGATATCGTACGACGGATTTAGGTGACGTATAAATAATTTTTAAGAAAACATTAGTGATAGGTGATATATTTTTAGGTGCATTGCATAATGCGATAACTCATTACCCGATTGTCCATTCAGAATACGTTTTTCGAGGATATATCGAAATCTAACAGAGATATCGAAATTTGCATAAGAACCTCTTGTATAGATCTCTAAATTCTCTACAAAAAAGTCCTCTTCAGTTTTATTGCTACTCTCGTAGATTTCGAGATATTCAAAAAAGACTGGAATCCAGAAAATTTTTTATCTCAACTTTTTGTTTACAAACAAATTTTCAGAAATTGTTTTCCGGGAATATATTGAAATCGCAGAGAGATATCGAAATTTTTGTAAGAACCTTTTTTGTAGTTCTCGAAATTGTCGACAAAAAAGTTATTTGCGAAATTTTCACTATTTTTGTAGATTTCGAGATATATGAGAGATCAGCTTAAATTTAGGAAATTCTTCAATTTTGGAGATTGCTTGAGCATACGCTTACCTATCGGCCAAAGGAATTTCATGCGATTCTATTTTTGAGTCCAAGAAATACGTCAACTTTTGTTTGGTTTTAGGTATGATTACTTCAATAAGAATGTAACGCCATTTATGGTCCAGATGAAGGAGGAGGGGACTGATGTTGACTATATGATGAACATTTTTGTAACAAAAACATTGCCCAATCATCACTCCATGGCAACTGGATTTTATGCTGAGTCTCATGGAGTTTTGGAAAATGCAATTTTGGGACCCGAGGGCTTTATCAACATTTCACAGGAGCTATTCACTTATAATAAGAATATTTTACCTATTTGGGTGAGGCCATCATTTGAATTTTTCTACATGAACAATGTGTTCTCATGGAAGGTTTATCGTATTTTACGACAGAAAAAAAATAGCAAAAATATTTCATAGGAAAAGAAAGTACAGAAAATATTTTTGGAAGACACAATAGAATATTCGTCTTCGCAAGAAATCTCTTCAACAAATTAGTTTTGAAGTTTGTGAAACTTTAGATTTTTTTTTAGAAATTTTGGAAATGTGTGAATGTCATTGATATTTGTGGGATTTTCGAAGGTTTGGAAAAATTTTAGATTTTAAATTTTCACGGTTTAAATTTGAGATAAAAAATTGAATTGCAGCATTTTTTAAAATTAAAATGAAAAATACTTTTTAAAAGTGCCGGGATTAAAAAAGAAAGAATACAAAAAAAATTACAATTTCAAAAGTGTGAATACTTTTGAACTAATTGACTACTGAAATTAGACTTCACTTTCACAATTTTTCGGGATCCTTGTTTTAGACTCTCAATGAATTAGACGGTGATAAACGACACAGTGGAACCATGATGTGGCCTGGAAGCGAATATAAATACAGAGGGATGGTTGTGCCAACATATGTCATGGTAAAAGAAAAACCCATTTGTTCTCTAATCTTGTCATAAATAATTGAAATTTTTTTCCTTGTAAATTTGCTTTGACAAAAAATTGACGAACTATATTTTGCATATTCTTTCAGGAATCAAATTTTTTGAATTGAAATTGCATTGAAACAAAAAAACATTCAGGCAATTTTGTACATTATTTACTTCATAATTTATTTTCATTTCGTCAACTTTTATAATTTACTATTATTGGATTTTTGCATGTGTTCATCAGATTGATTAAAGTTTCAAAAGAAAATTACGTGTTTCAAATTTCCCGCGCAAATTGGAGAGTCGAACAAAATGGCGCCATCGCCATTTTGTTCGATAACCGACGTGCCACTTCGAATTTTCATATGCATTTATTACATTCGCTATACTCAATAATTTGAAAATTGAAAGGGAAATGGATTTTCAGCCTCTGAACGTATCGATATCCTGGAAAGCTCGAGCTGACAAAGTGATTTCGTGGTTTCTCGACGAGAAACATCCAGTCAACTTCGCGGCCATCTACATCGAGGAGCCTGATGCGCACGCACACGGCCTAGGCACTCAACATCCAGAGATAAAAGAATTGTTAAGGAAACTTGACGATTTCACTAAATACATTCACGATAAATTGGAGGAAAATAATCTGCAGGATGTAAACGTTATACATTTGAGTGATCATGGGATGACTGATGTATCTGCGGATAAAATAATTAATATCACGGAGTTGGTTGGCAATGATAACTATGAGGCAACAGCAACAACCACTTCGATGTTTATAATGCCCCATGGGAGTTGAGTAATTGCTATCGATTATTACCCTTCAAAAAAACTGATGGGACCTTTCAGTTTCTCCTCTTTATGGAAAATTTGAATAGTTTCAATTATTTCCCCAATTTTGTTCGATATTTTGGTATTAGAGTTTTTGTATTAGAGTTTTTGCAGTTCTCACGTTCTTTGATTTTTTTTTTAATTTTCCGTTTTTTTTTTATTAAAAAAAAAACAGATATTTTATGATACATCAAAACCATTGCATATTTTCATTATAATAGAAAAAATTGGAAGACAGTTCAATTCTTCTAAAACTTCTATTATTTCCTCACATGAAGCAATAATCGATAATCGATCACTTTATTATACGTTTCAACTTTTTGCAGAGGAAGAGCACATTGTGTACAACAAACTTAAAGCAGCAGCTAACAAAACTGGGGCTTTTGAGGTCTGGTGGAATCACGAAATACCAGAACGTTATCATTATGGAAGTAATAGCAGAATGAGTTTGATATTCGTCGTTGCGAAGACTGGATATGCCTTTGAAGCGCTTTACGACTTATTTCCTTATTATAAGTCGAACTTCAATGTCACTAGTAATTATTTTCACGTGTTATTTATTTTGTTAGCTCGTATGTGACTTCGAAAATTGAATATTCTGACTCTGTCAGTTGTCGCGTCGTTCTCTCAACGTTCCTCTCACATTTTGTTTTGGCATCATATATCGAAATCCGAAGGAGATAGCTCAATTTTCATGAGAATGTTTTCTGTAGAGCACATCGAGGGCTACAATAAATCTTTATATGAACATTCGCTAATATTCTTAGTTTTCAAGATATCTGCCAGAAACGCTTTCCGAATTATTGAAAATTTTTCACATTTTAAAAATGACAGAAAAAAAATATTTAAAAAATGGCGTTCAAAAATTGTTTGCAAATTAATTATTATCATTTCAGTCACTAATACTTCACTATTCGGAATACATGGGTACGACAATCAGGAGCATAAAATGCATCCCATGTTTTTTGCAAGAGGTCCAGCCTTTTTATCGCACTGCAAATTAGAGCCCTTCCACAATATCGACTTGCTGTCACTATTCTGCAATATTCTTCATATCGCTGAGTGTCCCAACACTAATGGCACTCTAGAGGCTTTCAAACCGTGTCTCAAGGAATACGAGGATCCCTCAAAAGACAAGAGTGTCTGTGAGTATCAAAAGTTCATGTCAGTATCACTAAACTATGATCTCTCAAAAAATAATTGCAGTGGAATTTCAAGAAAATTGAATTCTGCAGTGCACTGGTAAAAAGACGTAAAGGCATTTGTCTAGTGCTTCAGTTTTTTGTGAATATCTCAGAATTTTGAGAAATTGGGCGCATCGTCATAAGAACTTTTTTGTAGAGCACAATTGTCTCTACAAAAAGTTCTTCACGTAATTTCCTCCATCTCTCCTTGCTTCTGAGATATTCGTATGAAAACGATCCTGGAGGTGAGTGCACTACAGGATTAAAGCCGCCCCCCCTCTCCCCCACCCACCCACATGAACAGACTTAAAATTCCCGACAACATTTTCGAGTGCATCACAGCTTTAAAGCCCCCCCCCCCCACACACACGAAAATCCTTAAAATTTCCAGACAAAATTTTCTCATCTCCAAGTCTTTTTTGAATGTCGAAAAATTATCAATATTTTTTTTTTCCACATTTACAGATGCAGCACTGATCAGTATGATAATAGTGATTTGCATAGTAGTCTTGGGCACACTTTACTACTTAAGAAGAAGCAGAGAGCAACGATATTGGCACGCGTACAAGTAATGTGGCCCCCAAATGAATCTCTGTAATTTCTGCACGTATGGAAAAAAAATTCCATAAGATTCCCATAAGAAATATGCCACAGAAAATCGCAATGCTATGGAAAATTGAGGCCTTTGCTAGAAGATTTAAATTTCTTTCGTTCCCGGTCCCCCATAGAAATCCCATAGGGTCTTATAGGATATTCTATGGGGAAGTCTATAGAAACCCCAGTGAAAAATAATTTATTTAAACTACAGAAATCCCATAGGATATTCTATGGGGAAGTCTATAGAAATCCCAGTGAAAAATAATTTATTTATACTATAGAAATCCCATGGGTTATATACTTCCAATTTCTATGGGAATTTTATTGGATGTTCTATGGGGATTCCCATGAGAAATCCCCATAGATTTTCTCATACACGTGAAAACATACCCCAACCATATTTTACTTAATTAGTACTTGTATTCTTCATGTACAATACACCATTATTTTTTTATTTTTTCCAGTTATGTTTTTTTCCCATCTGTAGCTTAACGTTTGATTTGGTATTTTGAGTTTACAGAATAAAATAGGTGATGTATTTGCAGGAGACCAAACTATGAGGGGTCTGGATAAAGATTTCAACTGAGTAATTTACTTTTTTTTATTGTGATATTGATATAGTGCATGCGCTTAGAAGGTTTCTCTATCTCCTGCACTCTGTCTTTTTTTTTTGTTGGTTTGCTCACTTTTGTTTTGGTTAATTTTTTTGATTAATTTGGGAAAATTTCAGGCAAATCTTGGACGACGCTAAAATGGAGCAGTTGTGGGAGGACGATCAGGACGTGGAAACTATGTGATGTTAGTAAATTTAATTAATTAATTAATTGAATTTGTGAGTCAAATGGTGCAGAGCAACGGATGAAATTATTAGTTTGTAAATATCTTGCAAAGTATTGAGTTAAGGAAAAATGATGGACGTTTTTTAGCGTTTGAATGCTTCGTGAAGAGGAAGTTGTCACATCATCTCATGACATGTCAAATTTCGATGAGATGTTTTGTCAGAATCTGTTCGACATTTCATGTCATTCTATGACCATTATACACGTTGGGATATTTTCCAATCGTTAGATTTTTAGGAAATTTGTTATATATCTAAATCTGCGGAATTGACAGCAATGTGACACATGTTTTTTCAGGTCACTGTGACAGGGAAATTTGCACCAAAAAGTTTTCACACAAAACATGTCTCATCCTTTTTTACGGGATATTCGTAAAAAACCAATTACAATGTTTACTTCGTATTTTATCTCTCCCTCTTTTTCTTAATGCAATTCCAATATTTTTTTTCAATTTATCAAATCTAGTTTATTGTGGTTTATGTCCTACTTTTATTTAAAGTAGTTTGAGCGCTAAAGCATTGATCTTCACCCTTCGTCGGACAATTAGTCTCACTCATTAATTTTTTAAATTAAATAGCAGATAAAAAAACTGCAAAAATTGTATGCCCAAAGTTGACACTTTTTATTTAATTGAAAATATACCCCGGGTAAAATTTCAACAAATTCATTTTTATATTCACCTCATTGTTCAATTTCATGTGAAATTGTTTGTTGATTATGTCTTAAAAAATTGCGCTCATACTACTTTAACCACCTTCCATTTGTTTAAAGTATACAAACTAATGAATTCATTTTTCGAACGATTTATTCCGAAAAAAAATATGGATTCATTTGTTCTCCACTCACATTACCTCAGTTTATCTTGTGATTTATCATTATTAATGTACAAAAATAAATTACCTCTATATGATAATCGATTGGGGCGTTGTTACTTGGATAGTTTCAAACTTTCGTAAATTTTGTTACATTTTAATTGTCCACATAAGTCATTCATGAATGTAACGACATGCGAGTCCTTGTCCTTCTGCTTTCCACTTTCATAGACTATTATCAGGGTCACGCGTGGATCTATATTGGACATTGCATAGGTTATTGGATCTTTGCTACTTTTTATGTACAGTATTTTGTCCATATTCAAAAGCTCTGCTTGGCGCTCTTTTATTGCTTGTCTGATTGTGTCCCAATGGATCGAGGGCTTCTGAACCAAAATCTGGGGAACAGGAAAAGAGAAAACAAGATGTCAATTTCTCCATTTTTTCGGATTTTTTTTTGCAGACATTTTAACAAATATTGTATGAAACCTATATTTGAGATTGTGTTGGAACATCATCATTTTGGTTCTGATTTTTGAAGAAAATGCAAAATGAATTTTCAGTTTTGATAATTATATGGTACCACTTTCTCATTCATTTAGAAATTTTTCATCTGGAATTTTTAGAAATTTTTGAGCTATATAATTCTCTCAATATCAGAACCAAAATGTTTATGTTGTTCTGGAGTTTATGAATTTTTATGGAAATCTTGAGCAGTTATGAAACTCCAAAATTTTAGGAAAATTTCCCATTTTCACGTTTTTTATTTTAAAAATTGTGAGACTTCCGAACATATTTTTTTCTTATGTTATTATGACAGTCAGTGATTAAGGTCTTACAGTGGGGCATCCAACAACAATGGGGAACTCCTCATAAGCGTCAGGTTCTCGGTCTGGGTGACGATATCCAGGCCCATAGTTGTCAGCTCCACGTCCATCGAACATTATTAAAACAGCCAAAATGTCCCATTTTCTTTGGAAAGTTTGGATCCTAGAAATTAATTTTGTTAAATACAAACTTGTAAAATTTCGAAAAATTTGAAAAAAAGTTTTGCAAATTTTGAAAATAAAAATAGGTTTTACAAATTTTGGAATTTCAAGCAGGTTCAATATCCTGCAATAAATGTGTTGAAAGGTTTATGCAAATTCATACTTATGATAGTAATCCAGATTTTGCTTGCTCATGATGTTCTTCATTTCTCCCTGGGTCGCCTGGTGGCTCAACGTCGTATGGAAATACAGAGAGCACTTCGCCAAAATTGCACATTTCAATTTCACGAGCCATTGATAAAGTGCCGGCTGTTGATTGGCTTTAAGAAATGTAGCGCTGAATCCTAGTTTCCACGACTGGAGACAGAATTGAGAATTATGAAGTGAGATTGAAAGCTGCATGAGACATTCGGACAATCAGCCCAATCTTTTTTGCATTATATACGTTTATTTATTTCAAAATTGAAGCACTTGACATTTGGATTGACTTTGCCTTTCCATAAGACTCCAATGTTAACTTCTCGAACAACAAAGATTTTTCTTTCTTATTTCAAAATGCCGAAGTGTCCGTGTACTTTGGATATTTTGAAACCTTTTTTTCAAGCTAACTTATTAAGGAGATGGTCAATTTTCAGGCAATATAAGGAATCAACTGTTTCAACTTGGATGGGGTGAATAATTGAAAATTTCCCATTACAATTTTTTTTTGAAATTTTTGTTTTTGGCAATTTTTGAAATTGTTAAATTTTTTTTCTGCTGAAGGATGGCTATTTTTACATTACCTCTCTACTCTGCAGAGTTTTTTCCCAAGCCGTCATTCTTGCTTGAGCCCCATAGAGTGCCATCAAACTGGATAAAAATCTCCAATTCCTCACTTCAACTTGGGCTTTCGTTAATTGCACGAGGATTTCACACTCGAGCCTGAAAATGAATATAAAAATTAATATAACAATATAAATTGAGGAGTTTGAAAACGGGAGACTTGCATAAAATTTTTCATTTTTATGTTATTTTGTTCATTGCATTTTTTGTACACTGCATTTTTTATATTGCAATTTTTGCTTGTGAGAATTACATGTACATATAATTGAATATAAATATATAGATATGTTAATAAATCTCTATCAAATCAGCTAATGATTACAAATGTTTTTTTCACTCGAGGGAAGAAAAAATGAAATTCTGAAAAAGAATATTCAACGAGAGAGTTCGTAAAGTGATAGCAATTGGAAACTGTTCGAAGTGACAGGAATTTTGTTATAGTGCAATCATAAAAGATTGGTCCCAACCAGAGGGAGTAACGTCTTCACAGTATCAGTTGATATATCAAAATTCTAATTTTTAATGGATAGAAAAAAAATATTCTCACGTTAAGGCGGCTTTAATCGCAGTAAGGGCCATATGAGAGCAAGATAACGAATGAGTCTCGACGATTCCCTCGATCATTCCCAGCAATTCCTGATATTTCATAGATTTGTTCGCCAGGCTCATGTTGTACATTTTTTCATAGCTGCAATGTCAGAGAAATTTTTAAATAAATCGACAGAAATGCTAGTCAATAGATAGAAACAACCATTTCTAAAACGATAAAAAATCACAATTTTTTACTTGGAAATCACTAAACTCTTCTTACAATTCTATCAATTGAATCCTAGCAGTGATAAACTGGCAGAGTTGATTTGAAACTTCAGCAACAGTGGCACCAATCGTGGTAGTTCCTCTCGTCATCTCCTCGACCCTCTTAAGGTCACCCTTAAGCGATTCATAGATCGTCTTCAACGAGTTCTGTTGGTAACAATTATTTATATGAATTTTCATTTTATGGTACATATGAATTATGTACACTTTCATCAAAGGAGATAATCGAAAGTATCACGTATGGAAGAATTCTTTCTGTAGGATTTAATTATATAATATTTTTTCCTAGAAAAATGTCAATTGCAAATACATTTTCAAGCTAACTTTATAGAAATGGGACTGGAAATCATATGGCTTTTCTATAGCATTCTATATCATACGTGAAACGAACTGTAATCATAGAAAATTCCAAATACATCTTTACGTAGAAATCCTTTATTTTTCGTATGTAGAAAGCCCAAATCGGCGTAGGAACGTTCAGCAACTACGACTTGAGGAAGATGCATGAGGAGCATTCCCCAGGGTCCCATCTGAGTTAGTCGACATGATTCTCTCTCCCTCTCCTGTGAGCATAAATAAAACAATTCAAAGAGTGGGGAAAAATCCTAATTTAGCGATTTGTACACATTTTTCGAAAAGACAATTTTCAGAATATTGAAATTGCAAATCATGAGACTTAGTGTTTTAATAAAAAAAAAATGTTGGCAATTGTATTTGATTGATTGGACATCGAAAGAATATTGTCATTCAATATTCCAGTCTAATTTTCTTGATTTTTGCTACGAATTGTTTCCCGCCAAAATGCCATATTTGATTGATATATAGATATAGTGTGAAGTGATGTAATGGAACTTAAAAATAAAAATTGTACCTTTGATTTTTTAAAAACATATTTCAACGAAAATCGTTAGCTCTGGTGATCAATTTTTTCCAATCAATTATCGATCATCAATCATATCTCATATCGGTATCATTAACTGTGAATTAGGGACAGAAATTTTGATAACAATTTTCTGAGTATAAAAGAAAGCGCGTTGTAAGTTCATTTGAAAATGGCGCCATTTTGGTGAAATTTGAATATTCCCGCGAAGAAAGTTATAATGAAAAACGAAATGGTTTATTTTGGTTCTCTACTGAATCACGACTGTTCTTTATTATTAGTGCAAATGTTTTACATAATTACCACACATTCTTTCGCCTTCTCGAAACAGAGCTGAGTGACTTGCGTGAAGAAATTGTTCAAAAACTCGTCTTCATGGTCCATTTTGAACAATCATCTATGATTGATGATGCAATTAATCTTGATGGCAATTATTGCGAGGATGGAAGAATCACTTCTGGTGTATTTGTTATGATGCGGACACACATTTGACTTTAGCGTGAGGGTTAAGATTTTAGTAGTTATGTGACACCGCTACGCGGCCGCTTTTCACTTCGCAACATTCAAAATTTTTGCCGTTTGTAAAATTTTAGATTTTGAAAATAATAATATGGCAGATTGTTCTAGTTTTCTAAATCGTTTGCAAATTTCAAATTTTCAACATTTTCGAAGTTTTTCACATTTTCAAATTATCGGAATTTTTGAAATTTCGGTTTTCACTATTTCCGCAATACCTATATATATAGATATAACAAACTTAAGTAGTGGGGAATGCCGGCGTTCCCCACAACTTAAGTTTTTGTAAAAATTTTGTCTATAATCCAATCTAAAAAGTACGTGCAACACTTGGGGAATCATTAATAAAGATTGATTGGCAAGAGCGAGGTCAGCTAACGCATTCTTATCGCTTCAATATATGCAAATATTTTTGTAACACGTGTATTTGGTGTGACAACATTTTCCCGGTACTCGAGGAAATTTTACGAGCAATAAATTAAACTCTGCAATTAAGTATTAGCGTCTTACGATCCTATATATAAAGGCGATCATCCTCACCAGTACTTCCTCGTAGACGTATTCCAAACAAAAATCGTAAAGGTTTTCTCGGTGCATCATGAAGTTCGTTTGTGTTTTGATTTTTGTTGTAATGTTGGTTGCAATTGTTAGTGCGCAAGTGCCGTATTGTAGGCCGAAGGATTATCCGGTTAGTTATATATATATATATATATATACGAAGTAATAGGGAATTTGCATATTTATTTATTTAGCTTTATGATTTGAATGGTTGTTCAGGAGCAATTTATTTGTTTAAACAATTGAAAACGGTAGAATTAACGGATAATTAAGGAGCAATTAAACATTACAATTTGTTACATGTTTCGCATCACTGGAAAACGGAAGTGACGTTAGTTGCCTTACGGCTCCGCCCACTCCAGTTTTACACGGAGAAAATTCAGTCGGGTTGGGTTGGGTTCTGTCGTGTGATTGGCTCTCACCGGCGGGAACTCTTATCTGACGTCATCTCCGTTTCCCGCTCCAATATCTGCCTTTTTTGCATTTATCGCGTACAGCGTTCGGTGGAGAGCAAAGTGGTAATGACCTTTTTTGTTGCCAATCGTATTCTCTACATAGAAGATCTTATGACATTTCTTTGTATCTCTCATTGTTCGCCAGGTATCACGGAGAGAAATTGACAACTTGACATTTCACAAAATTCAAAAATCCCTGCAAATAAATGGGATGTGCGTGTGAAATATATTAATTTTATGAATTGAACAAGTTACGTCATATCAAGCGCAGGCGATGAACTTTGTTTATGATTGAACGATTTTGATATATAATGTATGGTTTCAGTGCGAGGCGAATACGCAATGTTGCTCTGCTGTTTGTTGTAGAGGAAGATGCACAGGTACGTTGACATTTCTTACTTTGATTTTTTGGGAATGTTGAGGGATATACATGAAGGAAACTATTCTGAAGCACGTGATAATTATTTTTTTTTCTGTCTACAATTCTATAAACAAAAGTCAGCGTAAGATAATTCACGTGTGAGTCAACTTGACTGCGAAAAATTAATCTTCATTTTACCTCAATCATGACGATATGTATAATATTTATGAAAACAAAAACACATGCAAGGTCTCCGAAAATTAAGCAAAAATTATCTAGTAAATTTCCTGGGGCAAAGAAGACTCAATGTTACAAATTCTATTGAACAAAATTGGAGTGGGAAAAGCAATGGCCATTGATAATACTTGACCAATCCATAAATTGAATCACGAATTAATTTTTTTTCCAGCTGTAGAGCCATACCCAAGTGAGGAAAACCTTTGTCTATAATCTACAAGCAGAATGTGGGTCAATATTGTGTTTAAATGTTTCGGAAAATTGTAATGAAATATGAAATGTGAGCAAAAAAATCATGTCCTTGAAAAAAAAACTGAAAAAAAAAGTTGAGAAAAAAATAAATGTGTGCAAAAGCTCAAAATATTTGAAAACAATCGAAATTCCTGAGATAGTAAATTGTTTGAGGTATCAAAACATATCCAATCTGCGATTATTTATGAGTACTCCAATGTTTCTGCCTAAGGTCTATACATACCATTTCGGTTTCATAAAAACAAATAAATTATTTACCATACCAATATGGTCAATTATTGTTTTTTAATAAACAAATAAATTATGCGAAATGCCACATGATTAAAAAATACTCTATTCAATCTCTTAAATTTGTACAAGCATAATCAAAAGAATAAATTGTGTCAATAGTTACATTACAGTGCCATAATGGCACGTTTAAGTGCCTTCTCCTTATTCTTCCTGACTTTATTTTTATGTTTTTTCGATTTTGTCGCATCGCGGAATAATTGTACTCCATCTTTTTCCTCGAGCTCTCGCTGGATGAACGCCATACCATGGAGATTGAATCCAATGGTGTTCTGCAAGAATAAATCAATAGATATTTATTTTCCTAAGACTACCCCCAAACACGTAATGGTCTGGACATCAAAAAAATTCAAAAATAAATACCCTGAGATCTCCAATCCTCTTCATCGTCAAGTCCCTGACTTCTTCCAGCACTGGCAGAAGATCCGAATTAGCAACAATGGGCCCATGATGTGCCTGAATGAGACTAACAGCCAATCTGCTCAACATCTCTGCCTGATACTCTGACCTCAACAATTTAGGAAGCATCCGAAGAATCTCGCTGGCAGCAGAGAAGGGCAGCAGTAACAGAGTCTCCTCCATGTCCCCAGCTCGAATTCTCTTCAAGGTCTCCAACAAATATTCATCTGTTGTTTTACAGTTGTAAGCTTGCATGAGCAATGGCAGGGGCGGTGGTACATTTGGTGGTAGAGTTCTCTCCACCTCTTCATTGTAGAGCTTCGTCACATCGAGACACTCCAAAATAAGCTCTGCAGCTTTCTCCGTGTTCACGGTTTTTCGAGAAGGTAGTATCTGCTGTTTTTGTCCTTGCACTGCTGTTGTATCTCCAGTTGCAAGTTCATTCTCCTGTTTCTCACGCTCCTCCTCGGCCTCGTCTTCGAGAACTAGGGGCTCTGTGGATCTTTCGTAGAGTCTGACAACCTTGTCAGAGCCACATGACACCACGAACATACCGTTAGGAGATACTGCGCAGTTCCAGGCCTCTCCTGTGTGTCCCTGTAAGTTGTTATGACTCAATTAGGTTTACACGGGTAATTTGTCTGCTAGGTATGCTGCAGTATTATGAATTTCTTTGGAAAGTAAGTTCTTTTAGTAAAGAAATAGAGATAGACTTTGGTACCTGTAGTGTAACGATTTTCTGAAAACTATCGGCATCCCACTCCTTAACTCTGCCATCCTTCCCCGAAGTGAATAAGTAGTGAGTTTTCGGTACAAAACTCAATCCAGTCACTGAGTCATCATGAGCGAACAATGATTTGTGACAATCGCCGAAATCCATTCCCCAGATTTTGATGTTTCTGTCAGCAGATCCAGTTGCAATCAGGGATGAGTCACTTGATATATCCATACACAGGACCGGAAGTTTGTGTCCGTACAGAGAAATGAAGAACTGCAATATGAACATATGGGAAAATTATCCGTCAATTCATTCACCCATCTCCATCATCAAAAAAATTTTGAACAATTCAGACTGGATGACTGGAGAACTCACCTTGAATGTATCGACATAAAACATTTTGACAGTAGAATCCAGGAGAGATACAGCAATGAACTTTCCATTGGGACTGATTTTCACACAGAGAACGCCCTCCTCCAGTTTCAGTGTTCTCGTATGGAGAACGGATAGAACCTTGCACTTGCTTTCGCTCTTCTCCTCCTCAACAAGTTCAAAATTCCAGAATTTCACTGTTTGATCTCCACCGCCACTGGCCACCCCCTTCATATCCGGAAATAGTGTGACACTCCAGAGTTCCTTAGAATGCGCTTGGATTTCCTCAAGAATATCTCCAGATGCGATATCGACGATGAGCATTTTTCCGTTCTTAAGGCCGACTATGAGATGTCTATCTCCGGGAACGAAGGTCACCGTTAATGCGTATCCACACTCGACAGTTCTTAGGCAAGCTAGTGAAGGTCTGTTCCATAATTTTATCGAGTCCCCGGAAACAGTGGCAAATGCTAGATTGTCAGAACTGAAAGCCACTGCTCGGACATCGGTTCTGTGGCCCTGGGCAGTCACTGTTCTGAGGGTTGTCACCTCCTTTTCCTCCTTATCGTCAACCTGCAAGGAAATGATAGAGAACTTACTAGCCTTCTAGGTCCATTCATCCCGCTGAATGGTTCCCCCGAACAGAGCTTGCCTGATCAGCTTCCTAACTGCTAACCCACTTGCTATAAGAAACCTTTCCCTTTTTTCTCAAACCTTGCTCAATTGTCGATCTCTCCTTCCCTACCAAACTACCAAAGACAACCTCATTATCAACCACTTCAATGTCCAACTTTATGAGGCTGTATCTCACGGAATATTGTAGATACGCAAAAATGTGTCCAATATATGTTGTTCGGTATAAAAAAATACATATTTTGTGTCCTCTGACTTTTTTCGTACCTTCAACCGTTTCGGCGTTACAGCGTTATAAACAATTGAGATCATTTGGAGAGGTCGATGGTGATAAAAATGAGAGATTGGAAAGAAAGTACACACACACACACACACACACATTGTGTGAGACCCTGATGAATTCATTGACCAATCTATATGTACCTTCAATGAGTAGAGCTCAAGGGAGTTATTGCTAAGTCCCACACAGACTCTAGCCTCTCCCCCCTTTCCCATTACCACATCCAGAGATTTGGCTCTTCCATTAGCTTTGATAACCGGAAGTCGCTTGACTTCATCACTGAGAGTTGTTCCGGTTTCAATATCATTCCTACCCTTTTTCTTCGCCTTCTTCAAACGCTTCTGCATTTTACCATCCACTTGATCATCCGGAATGAAGTAGAATAGCTCAACTGTGTTCTCCACTCCGTGACAACCGATCACTCGACCCGTTGGATCCGATATCAGTGCCACAACTCGACCTTTCCCAGATCGCAAAATACTTCCCACTTTTTCACATCTCAGGGGATGGTTCAGGTCATTTGCCTCTGGATCTGGATTCAGGCTCAATGATTCAAGATTATCAGACAAATCGACTTGGAATATTTTGTATACACGTAGCTCGTTATCATTGCACGCTGTCACCAGGTACTTATCATCTTTGACAAGAGTAAAGCCCCAAACTTCGGATCTGCAACAGTTGATGATCATAAGATTAAATCTATCGTTCTACTTTGTATGAAATCTAGCCAAGTGGCCAGAAGCAGATAAGTGATATTGCTGTCCTTCTTTACCGAATATCTCGGAATCTAAAAGAGATAGCCCAATTTTCATGAAGACATTTCTTGTTGATCTCCTCTTCCTCTTCAAAAAAGTGTATATATAAATTCCGCTACCTCCCCTAGATTCCGAGATATTCAGTAAAAACCGCAAGGAGAAAGTCACTCAGTTCTCTACCACCTGACCACTAAAATGGTTGTCAGAGATTTCATTGGAACTGTAGAAAAATGTCAGTGATTAAGAGTTTGGTTCGATAAAGTGAAAACAGTTTCATCATTTTTGAGTTACCTATGGCCAACAATGGTTCTAAAGTTGTGTTCAGTATCGAGATCCCAGAATTTAATGAGAGTATCTTTGCTGGAGGTGATGAGGACATTTTGATCGGTCATGAAGGAGACTTTGGTGATGACACCTTTGTGGCCGATCAAACGGCAGATACCGGTCTCCGCTACGACGTCCCAGACGATGACGTCCGTGTCCTTGGAACCTGAGGCGAGACGATGGCCGAGGGAGTCGTAGCTGAGGGTGGTTATTTCGGATTTGTGACCGACGAAAATGGAAATATTTTCACCGGAGCGCAGGTCGAAGGTCTTTATGGTACCATCTGCGTAGCCTATAGCTATGTGACGCCTGTTGGGGGATGCTGCGAGCGATGTGACCTCCGAGGTCTCTCCCGTGAGCACCTGCGCTTTCTCACCCAGGCGCAAGTCCCAGATGAACACGTGCTCGCAAGCTCCAACCGCAACAAATCGACCTTCTTGCGCCTCCAGGGATACGAAGGCCAGATTGCATTTTGGACTTGTTATTATGTTGACGTTACCCGAGGGCACGTAACGCAGGTATTGCTTCGTGAGCGGCATGGCTCAATGTCTGCGAAAAAATTGAGATTGTTGGTGAGATACAATTCACTGATAATGGTAAATTTGATAAATTTTTGAAGCTTGAAAAAATATTTGGAAAAGTGAAACGTTCTAAAAAATTGAAACAATTGGAGAAACATTTTCAAATATGGAATATATGTGAAATTTTTTTTTTTTTAACAATTTAGAAATTTATGATATTTCGAAAATTTAAAGGACTCTGAAAATTTTGAAAATTGGGAAAATCGAAAGTTAAAGAAATTCTGATATTGGAAATAGGGAAAATTTTTGATAAGGATGGTATATAGTAGTCGAGGAAAGTTATCTCAATGTACCATGAAACTTAGTTGGACAATTCGATAATCAGAAAACTATAGTTATGGATGAGAATTCAAAAGAATGGAAAAAATCGATTATTGAGGTATACATTTTTTTAGGAACTTTGAAGTGCCCTCGTCATTTTCTAAATGTATTTTCACGATTTTTTACAAGTATTTTCAATTCTATGATAGTTAGCATGAGGAGGAACCGTGTTTTGTGGAAATTGATTTTTTTGCAAAAATGTTGAATTTTGAAAATTGTTTTTTTTTTTTTTAATAATGTGAAAAAAACAATTTGTATCTTAAGTTTTGTCATTCCATTGCACTTGCGGTAGATAATTTTCATCAGTACTTCCGTGTTTGATAAAAATTTATTGTCAAAAGCAATATCACTCCAACATTTTCAAATTACATCTGGCATTGATGAAAAAAATGTCGCTTTTCTTTCACAGAATTCCCAGGTAAAAATGAGTGTTCATTAAATTGAGTAGGATAAATTACAGCTGTTACCTTGTTGTTATCAAAATACTATCAATTACAAGTTTTTTAAACTAACAATCGTCATGTAAACACTATACACTTGCACAGGTTATGTTTCACAGTTTTTCGAGAAACACGAGGTTGGGAAGCACGTGGTCTCAGTGGGTAAAGGCGGGAGTAATAAAGCGCATGTCATCTTCAAAATTGTGGTAAGTAAAAAAAAACTATTAAGAAAAAAAAGTTAAAAATTATCATCAAAAATTACTATTACATAATTACATAATTGAACACTCTAAATATTCCCTTTCTTCGAAATATTTTTTTCGATAATAATTATTTAAAATAATTAATAAAAGACGTAACACAATTTGAACTAAACTAATTTAGAAGTAGAGAATAGGGAAAGAATCAGTATAAAATAATTTATTTTATTCGTGAATCCTCAAGAAATCGGGATGGAAATTTTGGATTATTAAATAGAAAAAATTAATTTTCAAGTCATTGAAAAATTACCATACTCATAATTAAAAAAAAATGTCTTTATTAAACATGGAAAAATAATTTATGTCTATTTATTACACATCATTGGGCTGTACATTTTGCGTATTTTTTAACGATCTCACGATAAAAATTGAAGATATGGTGGCTGGCCTCTCTGCACTGTTTTAGGGACGTTAATAGTTGCTTTTCTGTGAATTTTCCAGATGTTTGGCAGGTAATTAGATCCTTCTTGATGCTGTCAAATGCGTAGGTGAAGGTAGCTCTTGCATTCTGAAAAATTGAATTTTTCTTAAATTTATTCCTCTTCTATTATTATTATTATTATTATTATTTGTTTGTTTTTTCATATTGCGGAAAAAATCTTTCATATTACGCAGACGTCCCCAAGCACAGAAAACGTAAGGACGTTCCGAAATATGGGTAATGTTATGAGGACGTTCTCAAAGACAAATATTGTCCTGGGGAGATGTCTGCTGCACAGCAATGAAAGCTCAACTCCAATAAACCCATCAAAATTATGTGAGCATGTTTTCTCAGGGGAGTAATTGGGATTTAAGACACTCGTTACCTTCAGCTGATTTTCCTCGGGATCCAGAATAATTTCTCCACTATCTTTATCAATCATACAGTGAATCGCCGCAATTGTAAATTTCATGGATAAACTTGAATTGATGAGGGCTAGATTTGCAGCGTTTATCACGCACGCTAAGAGCTGGAAATAAGAGAAAATTATGCAAACATTAGAAGTGAACTGTTTGAGAGGTGAATATGTTTGTTGAAATTTCCATTTTTTCTTCATTTTTCCACGTCTTTGAACGTCCTCAAATTATGGGTAATCGACATTGTTAAGACTTTCGAAATTAAAATTAAAATTTGAGCAATTTTTCGAATGTCTACGATGTGTTTGGAAATAGAGCCCTCATAAATAATGTCTGAGTTTTCAAGAAAACATGAGAAATAAAAAAAAAAATTTTTTTTTTAAATAAATGTTTAGAAATTCATAATTTGTGAAATTTTTGCTGAGTTATTTTTTCATGTTTTCAATGTTCACTATTTCGATTCTAATTTTCAAAACTGAATTTTGGAAAATTTTGGAAATGATGAAAAAAAAATTGTTCAAACTTTTTAAATTGCGAGATAATTTTTGAATATACTTACGCCTCCAGCATCCTCCATTTCTTGAACACTGATTGAAACTGCTGTGCCCGGATGTAGAGCAACCATGAGAGTCGATTCGCAAGTTTCCTTGATAAATAACTCCTTCATTCTTCCATCGATACCTGAAGAAAGTTATTGATTAATTAAAAAGAAAAATTCAAAAACTCGGAGCTGAGTAGATTGCGGGTGAAAAACGTTCTAAGCTGTTTCTGAAGGAAACATTAATTTTACTTACTGGGCGGCCCTTTGATGGGACTGAACGTCACTTCAATATGAGCCTTATCATAAAGCATTTTTGATAGTCTCGCCTCGATTGGTCCATAGACACCCGCAGCTACACAAGTGTCCCCTAAGCAGAAATTGAGAAATAAAAAAAGTGTTTGTTTTTTATGAAATATCTTAAAATCTAGTAAAGATAGCAACATTTTCAATAAGACCTTTTTTGTAGATCGAGGGCAGAGCTACAATTTTCGTCCCACACGAATTTCGCTATCTGCCCTAGATTTCGAGATATTTACCGAAAACTGATGCTACGACCAGGCAAGAAAACATGGTGAAGATTTTTCCGCTCAATGAGTCGCAACGTAGATATAAGTAGTTATAATTGAATGCGATTGTTGCTAAATAATTTTTTATTAAATATGAGCTAACATTTGAATATCTAACCTTGCATAAACATGGCAGAGCCATCCGGCATGGATAACTGATTCAATTCACAATTCATTTCTCTTAAAATCTTTTCCTCCTCCATTCTGATGTTTCGATGATAGGCAATGATTGTTGAACAATGTATATTTGTTAATTAATAGCAATTGAGCACATGTTCAACTCCACAAAAGTCAACAACTTTGGTTAGAAAATCATTAACAAGACTCGGTGGATAAAAACGAAGTTGAAGTTAGCGGATGTATCGTGGAGACCCACTTACCGGACATGTGGCAGTTGCCGGCCACGCGGCGGAAGGGGGGGGGGGCGCGGCGGTAGTATTTGAAATACATACATCTCATATTGACTATTTCGACAGATGGAGTAGTAGTAATTTATTGGTCCATATGAAACTGAAATGAAATAGACATTTCATTCCAACGCAATAGTAAATGAAACAGTACTTACTATTTCATTTCACTATTTCACTATTTAAATAAACATGAAATAGAGAATTTTCGAAGACAATTCAATGAGCATTGATATCAAGGAGGATATCAACTGAGAGGAAGAATTCTCTCCCCAATGATGAATTTATATCTTATGGGAAATTCTGGGAATTTCTGGGAATACTGTTGTGTATGGTTTTTCATTTCTTCGACAGGAAGTACTAGACCGCCATGCGGCTGGCGTCGACTTCCGTCATTTAGCCTATCGTATTTCTGACCACGGGGTAAACCTCCAGAAACCTTGTGCAAGGATGGTGGGCACCTATGATGGAACCACCCCTCGCCTCGGGTTAGGTTCCCGCCCGGCCTTGCGGTCTCATTTGATGGGTACCGCCTATAGCACACACGGAATGTTCCTGCTGTCGGTCGGGATCCATGAGAAAATATTGTATAATGTGTACATTCTCCAGAGGCCGGGCACGAACCTGGAACCTTCAACGTAGGAGACAGATACTGTACCCACTACGCCAAAGCCCCGACTGTGTGTGTGTGGGTGGGTTTGTAGCTGCGTGGGTGTGTAGGTGGATGGGTGGGTGAGTCTGTAGGTGGATGTGTAGGTGGGTGGCTGGGCCTGTAGATAGGTGGGTGGGTGGGTAGGTGTGTTGATGTGTAGGTGGGTCGGTAGGTGAGTAGCTGGATGAGTCGGTGGGTGGGTGGATCTGTAGGTAGGTGGGTGGGTGGGTAGGTGTGTGGATGTGTAGGGGGGTCGGTAGGTAAGTAGGTGGATGGGTCGGTGGGCGGGTGGATCTGTAGGTGGGTAGGTGGATTTGTAGGTGGGTGGCTAGGTCTGTAGGTGGGTGGCTGGGTCTGTAGATGGGTGGGTCTGTAGATGGGTGGGTGTGTAGGTGGGTGGGTGTGTAGGTGAGTGGGTGGGTGGGTGGCTGGGTCTGTAGGGTAGGTGTGTAGGTTGGTGGGTGGGTGGGTGGGTGGGTGGGTGGGTGTGTGGGTGGTGGGCGGTTGGAAGGATGGATGGACAGGTGGGTGAGCGTGTGAGTGGGTGTGTGCACTACACTTAAGCGGCGACTTAGGGATAAGGGTACCAGATAGAGATGCGGAGGGAGGCTGCGTTGGAAAACGATCAATAACTCAGCGCCAGCGTTCTCCACTCAGTTGTGTAAATTCTCCGTCATATTTTGTGTTTCAAGGGCGTCGTTATTGTTTGTTTTTGTATTGTCCCCAACTATGTTGTTGTTATTCAAGTTTAACAATATTAATGTGTGGCAAGTTGTGTGCTCGAGGTCCTTGAAGAGTGCGAGAGTGAGGGGTTAAATTTTTACGGTGAATATTGTGTGTACGTTTTGATAAGTCTAGTTGCGACTATTGTCAATCATCATGACGGACGACGAGTCAGTTTCGAATATGAAGAGACAAAATGTCAGGACTTTGTCACTTGTTGTTTGTACATTTACATATTTGCTCATTGGGGCTGCGGTTTTCGATGCCTTGGAGTCCGATACCGAGCGAAAGCGCTGGGAATTTTTGTCAGGTATGTTATAGATATTTTTTGGATCGTAGAGTGCAGCAATAAAATTTTGGTCAATTTTTAAAAATTAATTTGACTGGCACGTTTTGCAAAGTCTTGAAAAATTGTGGAATTTGAATTATTTCGCAAAAAATGAAGATGTTGGTTAGTCGCAAGTAAGCAAGCCCGAAATCGGAACACTTGTACCAATGTCGGAACACTCGCGGAGGTCCCACAGAAAAAAGAAATAGGATCAGACATTGAGCATCTGCGTTTTGGCGGGAAAGCGCTACGTGATTTAAATTTGATTTAGCAAAGTGAATTACCACAAATATTGTATCTGATTTCAGAAATCAGGAGAAACATGATCAGGAAGTATAACATCTCGCAGGAGGATTACAGAATGGTGGAGATCGTCATCATCGAGAATAAACCGCACAAGGCGGGACCGCAGTGGAAGTTTGCTGGAGCATTCTACTTTGCGACTGTAGTGCTCGCTATGATCGGTAAAACAGATAGCTTATGTCTCAGCATCCTCTTATCTCTACCAACACAATTGGCCCAAATGAAATACTTCAGATCGAAGCGATAGCGTTTCTGTTTTTTACCATTAGAAATATTGTCTTTGTAATATAATTGTTGATACTTTTCTAGGCTATGGACATTCAACGCCGGTGACGGTCTGGGGCAAAGGCTTCTGTATGCTCTACGCGACGATTGGGATTCCCCTGGGTCTCGTGATGTTTCAGAGCATTGGTGAGCGTTTGAATAAGGTTGCATCAGTTGTTATCCGGCGAATGAAGAAGTACATGAGATGCCACAAGACCGAAGCGACGGAGATGAATCTCATGCTTGCTACTGGTGTTCTTTCGAGCATCATCATCACAACTGGAGCTGCTGTCTTCTCGCGTTATGAGGGCTGGAGCTATTTCGATAGCTTCTACTACTGCTTCGTTACACTGACTACCATTGGCTTTGGCGACTATGTTGCTTTACAGGTGGGCATACAAATTAATCGTCAAGTAATTGTTGTAAAATCAACTCCTCTGAACTGGCATGATGAGCAGATCGCCGCCAATTTTGGTGTTTCCTTGTTGATGGCATAATTCTTACCTGTCATGTATCTTGATGAACCGGGATGAGGATTTGATCGGTTTTTCGTTGGAGACAAACTTAAAATTTTTTGAACAATTTTTTTCTGTACAGAACGATCAAGCATTATCCACGAAGCCCGGATATGTTGCTCTCAGTCTCGTGTTCATTCTCTTCGGACTTGCGGTGGTGGCTGCTAGTATCAATCTGCTTGTACTGCGCTTCATGACGATGTAAGAAAGAAATTTTTCGGAAATTCCAAATTTCGTGAAAAAGTCCTCGAGCGAGGCAGATTTGGGAACCGTCCATTTGGGAAACGCCCATTTGGGAACCGCCCATTTGGGAAACGCCCATGTGGGAACCGCCCATTTGGGAACCGCCCATGTGGGAAACGCCCATTGGGGAACCGCCCATTTGGGAAACGCCCATGTGGGAAACGCCCATTTGGGAACCGCCCATTTGGGAACCGCCCATGTGGGAAACGCCCATTTGGGAACCGCCCATTTGGGAAACGCCCATGTGGGAAACGCCCATTTGGGAACCGCCATTTGGGAACGCCCATTTGGGAACCGCCCATTTGGGAAACGCCCATGTGGGAACCGCCCATTTGGGATCCGCCTATTTGGAAACCGCCCATTTGGGAACCGCCATTTGGGAACCGCCATTTGGGAAACGCCCATTTAGGAGCCGCCCATGTGGGAAACGCCCATTTGGGAACCGCCCATGTGGGAAACGCCCATTTGGGAACCGCCCATTTGGGAACCGCCCATTTGGGAACCGCCCATGTGGGAAACGCCCATTTGGGAACCGCCATTTGGGAACCGCCCATTTGGGAAACGCCCATTTGGGATCCGCCTATTTGGGAACCGCCATTTGGGAAACGCCCATTTAGGAGCCGCCCATGTGGGAAACGCCCATTTGGGAACCGCCCATGTGGGAAACGCCCATTTGGGAACCGCCCATTTGGGAACCGCCCATTTGGCAAACGCGAAAGAGGCGTGATTTGGGAGCCCCTTAAATAATTGCCAAATTTTTCAATAAAAGAATATATATCTTCGACATTTCAGGAATGCTGAAGAGACCCGAAGAGACGAGAGCGAGCTTCAGGCCTCCTCTCATCATGTTCTCACTTTCGATGGAGAAGTTTTAGCAGTTAATGGAAAATTGTTATCCAATAATGTTCCAATGATTCACGAGACGGACGATTGTGTGAGCGTATGTTCCTGCACTTGTCTGGGAACCGCTACTACTGAGCTGATTGACTCTTCGGGATATCAGGTAGTGATGTTGGGATACTGACTATTTGTTGCTTTTCAGTCGTTACTCTCGATATGCTAAAATAACGAGTGCACTTCCCATAACTCTCCAATTTGGGAACTGAGGTATCCGCGCACGGAGAGTTACGGATTACCACTTTCCCCCTCGAAATAGGCGGGGTAACTGAAAGAGAGAGATGATATGATGACTCGAGTGAAAACCATGCACATTTTTTGAGCCCTAACTTCTCCAAAACGTTTATATTATATTACCCCACAACCGCTACATCTAACGTCACGTGTCGTGGGGATACTTTCCCCTCCGTTCCTTTGGGAGAGTTACGGATTGGAGAGCTACGGAGAGTCCACTGTAGATTGAAGAGTATTCTGTAATTCTTCTCATTCGATCGACTTTGATTTAATCAAATTAAAAAATAATTTAATGTCAAAATTACGTACAGTAGATTTCCGTTAGTTAGATCACCGTCAGTTTGCCGTGTGCCACGCCCCGGAGGGGCGGTTCCCCCACTACGCGTCTGGTCTCAGGCGGGGGGGGGGGGGCTGCGCGAGGGATGGAATTGCCCGCAGAGTATGCGCGGTGCGCCTCGCTCACGTGGCACCGCCCCTTCAGCGCATGGAAGGGGCAACAGATAGTCAAGCGGTCGTGGAATATAGAGCCCTGAACAGGGCAAGTTAACGGAAGTCTACTGTCCTTTAATGATATTTGTATCTGTGGGAGGAACAGGAAATTGAAAAATGGAGACCGCATTGTACTGCAGGGTTTTTTGAAATGTCTCAGCTCTCATTTTTCGCTTTCGCTATTGCAGAAAAATACTCAAACTTCTAACGATTACGTCTGGAGCATAGAAGTAACATTTTCCCATTTTTATATTAACAGGGCTACCGTCCACCTTCAAGCATCGCCAGTCTTCGCGTAAAGCGCGCATCAGTTTGATGGAGGGAGTATCGACGTCGTAGCCAAATTCGTCGATTGTTGAGAGTCGACAGTAAAGAGCGTCTTGGCAAAAGGGGTTGAATAATGCACAAAAAATAATGATTGAAAAAAATAATTGTGGGGTGAGTGCACGAAGAGAGAAAGGATCAGGCTATCAACTGACACTTTGTTCAACTTCCTGAGAGGGTGAGTTATTATTGCAATGACTTTTATAAGTCTTGCGTGTGTCTGTGTGTTTCCACATCCTCCCGCCCACTAAGCGCATATTATATTCAGTCGTCCATCCGCCCACTTCCTCAGCGCCACCCACCCACTCACTCAGACTCGCCCACTCAGTCAAATCGGCCCATTTACTCAGACCCGCCCACTCACTCTACCCCGCCCACTCACTCAGACCCGCCCACTCACTCAGACCCGCCCACTTACTCAGACCCGCCCACTCACTCTACCCCGCCCACTCACTCAGACCCGCCCACTCACTCAGACCCGCCCACTCACTCAGACCCGCCCACTCACTCAGACCCGCCCACTCACTCAGACCCGCCCACTCACTCAGACCCGCCCACTCACTCAGACCCGCCCACTTACTCAGACCCGCCCACTTACTCAGCCCCACCCACTCACTCTACCCCGCCCACTCGCTCAGACCCGCCCACTCACTCAACCCCGCCCATTCACTCAGCCCCGCCGACTCACTCAGACCCGCCCAACCACTCACTCACGCCCGCCCACCCATTTCATTTAAAATGGTTCACATTTGTTTTTCACGCACACACAGAATCTAATCTAATATAATTGACATAAGATGGATTTTAGTTATTGACAGTTAATTGGCGTATGATTGACACACGCAAGCCTTAAGTGACAACCTGAGACTCTCTCTGTTTGTCTAGAAATGTGAGCAGGGTTGGGCATGTAAATCATCTCAGGTGAATGTTCATAAGATGCTAAGAATACAGAGTTCTTACAGGTCAATCTCATAAGATTGACATAACATTGGTACCACTTTTGTTGCTGTTTTAACGTTTTAATAATTAAAAAAAAAACACTTCATCAGTAGTAAAGTCGTAGGCCGTATCAGATCGATCTGGTACGTGGCTGTTTTGGATATATATATCGAATTCTAACAGCGGTACAGAAAGTTTCGTTGAATGTTTTTTATGGAAGTAAATAAGATCTGTAAAAAAGTTCATATGAAAATTTTGACAGGGTCCTCAGATCATGAAATATTCCCAAAATTCTATTCTTCGTCTAGTTTCACTAATGCCTTCATTTCGCTCCAACTGAGCTGCAAATAAAAATTTTGAAGAAATGCCCAACCCAGATTGATTTTGGGTGATTTTATAAGTTTCAAATAAAAATCATACACAAATTGGAATTTTTGGTCTGACTCAAAATGTAGGGCTGTCCTATAATCTGTGTAAATTTGCAAAAAAGTGTTGATGAAAAACTGATAAAAAAAAGTAACCCCCAAAATTGTTATGCAATTGAATTCCCACATAAGCGATTTGCAAAAAGTGCGAATGCCAAACGACAGAAAGCGATGTTTCTCAATTATTCAAAGACTGATTTCACTGAAGAGAGAAATTGAAGATGATTAGCCGAATTGAATGTATTATTTTTGTATAAACATATATAGCACATGTAGCCTGAGAGTATGGAGGAAGTACAACGAATAGGCGAACGGAAATTATAACGACTATTCGATTATGATGTTAACAATCGATGTTTTAGGTAGTCTATTTTATCACCGAAGAATGTACGAAATTGTAAATTAATGGCGAATTAATGTTATATTATAATGATGACAAATACATATTGAACATGATTGGTGCTTATTGTCATTAGAAGTTCAATTGATCGTTCCCAGAATTAAAACATTCCCAAAAAAAACTAAAGATGAAGGCAACTTCGAGAGAACGAGCCCGCGATACAGTCGGGACAATATGAGAGTTGCTTCGCGCCTAATTCTCCCCACAACTGGCGACGCATGCGCGTGGGCGTCCCACGCGGGGAATCCCGACTGCCAAGAAACGCTTTGCGCATGCGCCGATGCTGGTCGGGAGCGCTCGGAGAGCCGAAGAGACCTCTAATAGTCACCCGACTATATCCCCAGTCAGGACTCGAACCCGGATGTCTTAGTTACCAGCCGGAAACCCCTAAACCAAGCAAGAACAATTGATAGGTGAGTCAAAATTTAAAAAATCACCAGGAAACTTGGATATATCTCGATCATCTGAGTGCCATCGGAAATCGCTTGTGCTGTTCCTCGATCATGATTGTCCGATCCATTCTCTCCGTGGCTATACGCTCGATCCTCTCGAATAATTTCGTGTGGCCTGCAATACATTTGCGGAAATTACGGCGCTCCAGTCTGTAAACCTCGCAGACCTCAATTGCGATGACTGTTCCTACTCTCCTTTGGTCTTGGACTAGGAGAGCAACTTCACCAAAATGGGCTCCTTCTTCTAAGTGGCATACCTGGTGACCAAAATTTTTTGGAGCTCGCATTAAGAGGCTTCGGCAGTAAGACTTCTATTCGCGGAAAATTTTGGTCCATGGATGCTGAACCACATCAACATGATCACTTTGAATTTATTTCATGCTGTGAGTGTGAAATTAATATTGTCTGAGTGTCTTGCACATTTTTTTAAGGTGCCGTGCACTTCCCATCACTCTCTAGTTGGTGGGCCGAGGTTCCCGCGTACGCAGAGTTACAGATTACCCCCTCCACGCTCGCAATGGGCGTGGCTTATGAGCTCCCGCGCGACGGCATTGAACGAAACCGGCGTACCCCTCAAGCGCACTGTCTAACGTGGCGTCTAGTGGGGACACATTCCCCTCTCTTCCCCGGCGCTGGGGGAGCTACACATTGGAAAGTTACGGAAAGTCCACCTTTTGAGTACGAGACTTTTAACGCCTATATATGTTTCCATAAAGGCTATAGAATTTTTTCATACGCAAATGAAATCACACCTACCTCTTGGCCCGTTGGCGTAAATACTGCAACAGTTCCACTGCTCAAAAAATACATGCAATCGCCCTGAGCACCCGCTTTCACTATCACATCGTCAGGTAAGTATAGTTCAAATTTCAGGGTCGAAACGATAGCTGATATCGTTTCATTTGGCAGATCTTTGAATAAAATTACGTTCTCTACGAGTTTTCTGCACGAGTATAAAATGATTTCTTCCCGTAGTCGATCTATAATGATGATACATAGTAATAATAATAATAATAATAATAATAATAATAATAATAATAATAAATATGAATGGCGACATTTTATTTACTTACTTGATAAACAAGATAGCATTTTTCTTTCCCTGAAATAGCAATTTCTGAAGCGACAGGAGTAATAATCGTCTAAGCGTTTCTTCATGTGCGGCGGAAGTTGTTTTTGACGTGTATACGCCGCTATTTGGTTCATGGTCTCTTCGTATTTTGATTGTGCAACTTTTTTGTCGTGTTTTATTTGGAGGAACATAACTATAACGGTTTCCACGATTTATGTTAGATGTATAAAAAATTGTATAGAATATTCAGCAGTTTTTTTCCATTCGTATACAAATAGGTTATGTCAAGTATTTTCATTCATGAGCTGTAAGATCGGTACTCACTGATAATGTAAGCCTCGAAGATCTTCCCTAAAATCATGAGAGTTGTACAGATTATCATTTGGCCTTCGAAGTCTGGTTCAATTCCGCCGAATCCGCTGGCGACGAAGTTTTGGACGACAATGAAGAGGGCGTGGCGGAAGCGGTCGGGGATTCCCGCGTTTGTTAGCTTCGCAAGCCAGCATGAGCAGTCCTTAAGAAGACGAATTGTTAGAATTGTGAGAATGAATTTTGTCATTCTGTAGTAGTGTGAGTGCGCAACCGTATTCTCGGCTTTCGAGTCGAACTTCCCCCACCATCGACACATGACCTCCCCCCCACTCCTATTGTAGACTGCAATGCGCATGCGCCAGCGGTGGTGGGGAGAGTTCGGTTTAAAACCCGGAAAAAAAGTTATGTGTCCCGACTGTACGATGGCAATAGGTTAATCCTAGTTTGGTCACCTCATGAGGGAAATGCCGCAACGGATTTGCCGTTCTGTCTTTTTCAAAATTTTGAATTAAAAAAAAATTACCCTTTTCAAAAATCTGAAAAAAAATTGATTTCCTCCTGTGAACCTTTCAGCAATTGTGAATATTTTTTTTTTGAGTAATTGAAGTGATGTGAGTGCAGGCAGAGAATAAACAGAATTGAAAAACGCGGCGGGAATCCCCGCGTGAAGTGACCAGATACGCTCGCGGCTTCTGCCGCGCACCGTTGCGGCGCGCGCATCAACTCTCCCCCACTCTCCTTTGGATTCGGCAGTGAATACCTGTACAGGAACGTGCTGGATATGCATCACTATAACTGCAGTTAGGTAACAAAAGCAGGAGAACCAGTAGACAACATAGAATGATAAAATTAAGGTGCTCACAGTGCGATGAGTAAAATCCGTAATGCGGAAATACTGAAAATAAAAAATGGATCATGAAAGAAAATGTAAGGTTTCTATAAAAGAAGCCATAAACAATCTTCCACAATTCCTCAAAAAATCAACAAAGTGAGACCATGATTTTTTTTATGCAATAATTTTTTTTTATTCTGTCTGCTTTTGTAATTATTCATAATTTTGTTTGTAATTTTTTTTATGAGGTATTGTCTCAGAAAGTTATATCTTTTCGATGTAGACAATTTTGTTCTCACTCTAAACAATTGTAGAACGTAATCATGGAACGTAAAATATCTGCAGATCTTGATAATGGGAATGAGATTGATGCCAGCAATTAGAACAGACGACTCTTGATTGGGCAGTGTTCTCCATTTGTGAGTTAAATGATCATACGGCAGAGACGTTGCGATATCAAGCAAGAGAAAGCCTCTTAAATATTTGCTAAAATAAATAAAAATCAGAAGAAGAGATATTATTTGTGTTCAAAGAAGCGAATTATCAATTATTAAGAGTTGATGATGATTAATGATTTTTCTTATTGAAATACGGGAATTCCCCCGACAGCCCCGACGCCAGAATTCCATAACTCCGCCAGCGCCAGGGAGCGGAGGGGAGCGCGCCCCCCTCCACCTGACGTTAGAGTGAGCGCTTGGGGGGTATGGCCGCTGCGTCGTATGCCGTCGCGCGGGAGCTCAAAGGGCACGCCTATTGCGGGCGTGGAGGGGGTAATCTGTAACTCCTCGGACGCGGAAATCTCAGCTCTCAGACTCGAGAGTTATGGGAAGCGCACTGTACTGAGATTTATTGGATATAATTGGAGTGCTAATGCAATTATTATTCTTACATGAAAATATCACTCCTTTCGAATGAAACTTTTTTCCTTTCTTTCACAAAAATTCCCGTAATGCAGTTCAATGAAATATCCATCCAGAAAAAAAAGTAGAAGACTGGGCTTATATTGTCGAGCCTCACGCGGTCGTAGTCGAAGACTACGAAGCTTGTCATGAACGGAATCAGGAGGAAGGAAATGCCGTAGATAAATGCCATGATCGTCTCCCAAATGAATCTAAAGAAAAAGAGTGATATTTTTGGTCAATCCGAAGACAATAAAAATATGAAAAAATTGTATGCTCTTCCTGAACTATAATGAAGAAATCAACTTAAAAAATATATATTTTTGAACATATCTCGCAAACAGGTCAATTTTGGAAAAAATGACATGAAAGCTTTTTCATTGCAAATTGGATTCTCTACAAAAACGATTTTATAACATTTTTGCGTATCGCCACTTGTTAAAAAGATAATCAACAAAATCAATTTTGTTTTTACTGAATGTTGTCACTTCGTTAATTATGTATAAATTAGATCATTAAAAATTTATGATCTGTTCGAGCTTAACCTTATGGTACTGAACGGATGGAGTATCCACCAATTTTGATGCCTGCTCTGTCTCTTTCTCTCCTTGTTGATCGCTGAGATGCTTCTGAAGTAGTCTGCAGCTTTTGGATGATGATGAGGACTTACAAGGCACCAGGACTTCCATCTAGCATAGCAGCTACCAAGTTTTGATGCGTTTGGCATGTAAATGGAGAGTCTTGCCTTCAAAGGCGTCATCGCAATTTGTTTGCTATTTACTTAATACATAGTCGATATTTTTGCATTTCATCCGTCAAAAAATTTTCTCAATTACTGACCAATTTAATTGGGTATGAATCTGTCTGATCGCTTCGTGATAATGAATTAAACTGAAGAAACTATCGTAATAAGTTGACAGCGATGGTTAGTCTTTTCGTTTCCGGGAGTTGGTAACTATGACAACTTCTGATTGGCTCGCGGCAGACGTTTGAACGGTGGCGCGTCGCGCCCACTCCCGCTGTAGTTCCGGTATTTCCGCAAGCTGGAGCTGCGCATGCTCCAATTAAAGTGTTGCGGAATTTATTTTATTGTACTGTTGTCAATCTGCAAAAAAATTTGATACGCAACGGATTGACAGAGTAAGACCTTTATGAATAATCATTTGCACGTTTCGGATGTGGATTGAAGACGCACAATTTGCATTATATGTTGTGGAAGACAGTAACATAAAGTATTTTAGATATTAAAATTACCCTAGGGTACATGAAGTCCGGAAATAACATAATCATGATAATCTGAATTTTTGCAGCTTCATGTGCACGAATATTAAGATGGTTAATTAAAAGAAGAAATACTATATACAAATAAAAAAAACATTGTTGCTCAAGAAGAAAAATTTATTTGACACATTTTTCATTCTGCAAATAAAAATGAATACTTAGATAATAAGAGCAATAATTTTAACATTCATACGATACAGATGATTCGAATTATTTTCCCCTTTAATATATAATATGTATATTCTTGTATATTCTATATTCTTCTGAGGACCTTAAATATTATTATTGTCCATACAATATGTTTTTTTTTCCTTGCATAATGTGATAATTCCTCTCCTCTCACACCTTATTTTTGATCCTTGAAATATTACATATACATTTATTAATTATAATATATTAATTACCTAAAATACTCACAATTAAAATTATTGGGTTCGCGGTAAGTCTATGATATTCATTGGAATTGATAAGTCTGAGAGATATGGGGGGGGGGGGTGGAGGCAATAGAGCATATCTTAATTTTATTTTAATCTCCTCTATGGTATATCTCATGAGTATATTAGTCCATTATTCAACAATTCATCAAATTATTTTTTTTCACATTTTATTTCTAAGTACTTTCAAATAAATGACCTTGAAATATGCGAGGTATGTTCCCAAGTATATTATTCATTCAAAAAAATGTTAACTAGAATTTTAATTTGTATTTTAATTACAAAAAAAAATTGGCAAAAAAATCTGATGTTTAATCTAATGTACAAGTGACTTCTTCTCGGCTAAGTTAAATGAACATTTTTCTTTTTACAATGATAGTGATTCTAACACTGTTTTCGATGAGGATATCCATAGATTTTAAGGCACTCTGAGTTCATTTCATAATTTTGAAAATTTCCGATATTTATGATCGAAGGACCAATGGAATAAAATTTTTTTTCCGCCCTTTTTCTGATAAAAAAAAGGTGGGAGAACATTGTTAATATGGTCCTTGAACAATAATCTATTCAGGTTATTTTACCGGCACATTTTGTTTTTTTTTTGACTCAAAAATAATTTAGACAATGCGAAAAAAAATTGTAATTTTTTTTAACGTGAAGTCCTGTGCGATATTTGGTAGAATAACCGATTTTCATTTTATTTATGAGATATGAATGGATATTAGAATTACTTAACATTAATAAATGCTTTTGGTACTGCCTAATAAACTACTCATTATTCTAGAATTTTCTCATAAATTTTCCTGATAAATTGTTGGATTACAGTTGTATACTTACTGATAATTATAAATGCATTATGGATTTTTTAAATTTAATCAATGCCTCATCATTGAGTTTACATAGTGTTTAAAATAAATCTGTACACGATGATATTTTAATTTGCGACGAAAAAGAAAAAAAAATTGCAAGTTTTCAATGACTTGGCAATCGTAAAGTAATATTAAAATAGATCACCCAATTCATTGGGCTGTGATAGCGTAAACAAATTATGGGGGAAAAAATATTGTTAGCTACAGGAATTATCAATTGTTATAACGTACAAGATAAACTATATTCATATACAATATAACGCCTTTAAAAGTACGTACAAGAATCTCTCATTCACCAGATATCATTTAACATTAATCTGTATATTTCACTGGAAAGCAAGTGATGGAGCAAATAATGTTCAAGACGCTGCGGGAGTAAAAGGACAATTTGAAAAGGCGGGAAAACCTCGTCCTCATGAATTCTCCCTGAAAATTAGACGGAAAAATATGGAAGATATCTCAAAAGAAATGATCATTTTTATACTTGCGGCAGAAGAAAAGTTCAGAACAATCTAAATGCTGTAAGTATCGAAAAAAGTATTGCGAAAGTACGAGGTGGACGACTCGGGGCGCCGCCATCTTGGTTTGATACCCCCACCCGTTCCCGCAATATGGCGCTCACTGTTACTCACCTCGCGATTTCAAACTCTTTTTTCGACTAGTAATTCCTTTCAAATCAATCTCAAAGTCTTAAATTCTGTGATCACGTAAAGAACAATTCATTTGAGCTATTTATTATATTCTTTCATCCAGATTTATTTGAGAATTCATGGAGCAAAGTTTTCGTCGGGTATGGATTTCTTTCACTCCCGAGATCTCTTAAGTGTCAATACAACGTAGGGAAACTTGTTTACCGCGAACCGAAGTAGTTTAGCGTAAAAAATGAATTTTAATTGTGGAAAAATGTAAAAAAGAACTCGTTTGATACTTGTGTAAATGGAAGAGTGGAAAAGTTCCGGGCTTGTTTGGTTGCTGAGCTCCCTTAAAAATATTTGATTCTCGATGAAATATCGAAGAAAATTAGTAACAAATTTTTTAAAGGAATTATAGACATCTTCAAATATTACAACACAAATTATTATTCCCAAAAGAACCGGTAAATTTTGAAGGTCGAAAAATTTGATATGTGGTTTTTATTCTTACATTTGAAAGGCAATTTTTTCACAAGAAGTGAAAGTTGTAATTTACTACGGGCAAGAACAAATTTCAAATTTACCGCGAGAACCAAGTGGCGCCACCTAGGGACGCCTAGACCAACGCGATTTGATAATATGCGGAGTTCGTGAGGAATATCTAGAAATCTAAGAGAGTAGTCAAAATTTTCATAAGAACTTTTTTAAAGAGCTGCATGAGGTCTACAAGAAAGTTTTTATACAAATTTCTGTACCTCCTTTAGATTAAGAGATATTTATGAAAAACCGAAGACTGGATATGATCTGAACGAAAATGTTTCGTACAAAATTTCTATCAAATGAAAATAACAATTTTGTCCAGTAATATTTGAAAGCAGTACCGAACTGTAATTTACCCTTTTTACCAAGTTCATCATTGACGAGTAATCGATTCCAATTTTTTGGGCTCCTTATCAACCATTAGATTAGCTTCAGATCGTGCATACATCAATACATTCTCGATGCTCCCCAGTGAAAACTTTTCCCGATAAGTGGATGTAAAAAAAAAACATAAGAAAATGTTTAATTGTGTAGGTTAGAAGTATCTATGCATAAACGTTCTAAGGCTTTGGCAGTGACCGAGACTCATGCGTTCAGTATGTTATTTCATTATCGATTTATGAAAAAATCGGTAGCAGAAAAGGGTTCAGTTTCAACTTTCACGTGAGATATTTCGTGAACGACTGAAGATAGAGATATTCTCATAAAGACCTTTCCTGTAGAGCAGACTGAAATCTATAAATTTCATTCCGAGAAAATTTCTCTGCGATTGGTAGATTTCGAGATATTCAACAAATACTGGCCCCCGGCAATGTCTCATTTGAGCCGTCTTACTGTTTAACCGAACGCAAATTACAGGTCTCGTATTGGAAAATTAGAAGAATGGTTTAGCTGATCTTCTTCTTCTAGTTTGATTGGATAAATGTGGACCAGTTGATGGCAATTGGCCAGCTTCTGTGCATGATCTACAGCAGAATTTGGCGTAGTACTGGTGCTGACAGAATTTAGCTTTTACGATTAAGTCACAATTGGCGAAGAAGCTGTTGTCTATGCAAGTTGGATGAATGTAGATTCCTGAAACAGAATAATGAAATTTTTTGAGTGTTATTTGCACCTATATATGAATTTGAAGTTTATGTAACCGAGCCCGGCGGCGCGCACTTCCGTTTTCCGCCGCAGTGGCTTCTGTCGCGTCGGTTCCGGTCTTACGTGTTTCGATAAGTGCGATATATATCGATATTCTCTTTGATCCTTCCCTTTTACTGTAGATCGTCTGAGCAGTTCCACTTCATTGACTCGGCTTCGTTAACAAAAATGGGCTTGAACCAATAGTTACCTGATACACTGATGTCAGTTTCACCGGAAGCGCTCGCGTACTCATTAGTAGCTTCACATCGATACCTTCCTGTGTCGTTGTAACCGGCGTTGGTAATTGTAAGTCTATTCGCTTCTGCAATTGAACCAATGATGGAGTATTAGGCAAATTATTAGGATTGCAGGGTTATTTTGTAGACATCAACTTGATGATTGATTAGTGCAGAAATGAAGATGAAATGGTAAAGTAGGGCCTATGATAGGTCTCTACTATGGTTTTGTAGCAATTATCATCAAATAAATAAACACAATAGGAAAATTTTGCACTGTATATCATGGCGGCGCGGCGCCGCCGCGCGCAATGGCGTTGGCCAACATTGGGCCAATACCGAAGGGTGAACTAATATTGGGGGGGGGGGAGGAGGGGCGAAATAATATTGGGGGAGGGGGGGGGGAGCGCTGAAATAATATTGGGGGGGGGGGGGGGAGCGTTGAAATAATATTGGAGGGGAGGGGGTGAAATAATATGGGCGGGAAGGGGGTGAAATAATTCGACTTTTGACGAAAATTAATTATTAAATATACAAAAGTTCGTACCGGAAATTGTGATTCGTCCATCGGTGCGAATCAAATCGTCATTCTTGAACCAGAGAACTCGGGGAATTGGATATCCATCAACAGCACAACCAATGCTGATTTCACTTCCTACTGGGAATTCACTTCCGGTTGCTGTTACATTCACAGCGACTGGCACTAAATTCAGAAAATTGAATTAGTATAGTTCCCTGGAGTACATAAATGGGTCAAACAGTACTTGAAATGTTTTCGGCTGTTTTCCATTCCGGAAAAATCTGACAATACTATTGGAAATAATTTTTATTTATCTCCAAAGTAGGATAAATGTTATTTAAGTAGGACGACGACAAAAGACACTATTTGCAATCCATAATTTGTAATTGACTATTTGAAATAGTTAATTGAAATATTCGAAAACAATTTTATTTTATAATTTAGAAAAGTTGGTTTTTCGTTGATGGAAATAGGTGAAGTGAGCAAGGAATTAACAATCCATCAGCCACCACAGTATAGTGTAAATCATTGCGAAATATTAGAAAATAATTAACGATGACGTATGAAAAGTTTGTACAGAATTTCCCATAAGATATAAATTCATCATTGGGTAGAGAATTCTTCCTCTCATTTGATATCCTCCTTCATATCTGTGCTCATTGAATTGTCTTCGAAAATTCTCTATTTCATGTTTATTTAAATAGTGAAATAGTGAAATAAAGTAGTAAATACTATTTTATTTACAATTGCGTTGGAATGAAATATGAAACATCTATTTCATTTCAGTTTCATATGGACCGTCGAAATAGTCCACACGAAGTATCAATTTCAAATAATGTTTCTCCACTTCTCTTTAAATACACAATTGTTATTTCGAGATCCGACGGAAAAACGGCTCATATTATAATTTAATCGTATGTATTAATTTAATCAATTCTTTCGACATGCATATCCCATGCCCATGTAAATAAATTAAAACGCTATATATTATATTACTTCCAAAGCATGCAAAGTAAAAATGAAAGTTAGGTGGGGAAATAGTTTTAAGTTGTCGGCATTCATTCATCAATTAAAAAATCATTCTAGGATTATCATTTATAAATAATTGCTGAATCCCGTTCCAATTTTGATTATTATCCAATGTGAGGAAAGCAAGAGATTTTTTGGAGCAAGGAGAGACCGACGTCTGCCTAAAACCGTTTTCCCACTTAATATACAATGTATATATATATATATATAAAGCAGTTTATTGCGTGGTTCTGAAAAAAGCTCGGACGGTTCAATTTTCCGGTCATTTTTGCATTTATTTTTAAATATAACATTTCTCAAATTTTGGAATTTTTTTCACTAATGTATTTCTGGGATGAATCAGATCTCATACGAATTAAATGGGAATTTCACTAACGTCAAAGGAGGATGTGCTCGAACGATGCTACAAATTTCACAATTTTGTGACTTGTGGTAAATAAATTAAAAAATTACAAGTGGCTCAGAACCATACTAAAGTTTACAAAGTCAGGATGTGGTAAAGGAATCATTGACCGATGATTTAGAATTTAATTCACGGCGATCTGACGTTTAGTTGCGCTAATAATCTTGGAGATGCCGTGACGGCGTGACGACGTGACGACGTGACGGTTCTCCATTATTTCGTACTCGGTGCCGCGTGGTGGGGGGCGGAGTAGCAGCGACGCGGCAAGGTTGCGCGGCAGCGCTGCGCGGTAAGGCTCCGTGGCAAAAGTGGGGGGGATCGCGCGGGAGTTTTGAATTTTCAACACAGTATCCAAGAAATACGTTAATGACCAGGATTGGTACCACTGGACATCACCCAGCTTTCCTGCTCTACCCACCCGAAAATGACCATCCGTTCCCCCCAGGAAGCACATTAGACAATATTACCTCATTATTAGTAATGATTACCTTTGAACCTTGCAGGGGGTGGATCAGTAAGAGGAATGACAGGCAGTGGGACATGGGGTGGTGCGACCGTTTGATAAATAGGTGCATAAGTTAGATTGTAGTCAGGGGCTTGAGTTCTTGCGGGTCTGTACGGATATTGTGGACGATCAGTAGCTGGTCTTCTTGGTGCTTGCACCAAGTACTTGATGTATTCCTGATGCTCCGGCTTTATATTGTGAACTGGACCTAATGCCTGAAGTGTCACAGACCAAGAAGCTGGACGTTCAATTCCGTTGAAGGCTTGACAGGTGTAAACACCCAAATTGCTGATTGTAACTGATCGAATTAGCAGAGAATAACCTGGATTCTGCTCGTAATTGTCAGATTGTAGTGGTAGCATTCTATCTCCATGCCACCAAGTTACTGCAGGACGCGGCCAGCCCATTGCATAACAGTATAAATTTGTCGGGGAATTCATTGTCACTGTTACGTAAGTTTCTGGCTCGCCGACGATTGACGTTGAGTGCTCGTGGGGTTCTAGTTAGGTAAGAGTAACACCCCATGCAACCGGTTAGTTATGGGAGGAAAATAATTAATGTGACATTCAATAGTTCATTAGTCGAGTGGTAAAACGTAATGGAGTAATGTGATTGAGGAGAAATAGGCGGAAATTTGTGTTGCAGTGCGTTGTGGGCTTTAATGTGAAAAGGGACCACTTTGTCGATTTTTGTTCCCAAGGTGTTCATGGCCCATTTCACGTGGACTGTCAACTTTAGTGATCTATTAGACACTCGGAAAATGATATATTCTCTTTTATAGCAGTGGAGAAATTTTTTTTTTCATTTATTTCTGAGCTTGAAAAGTTTTCTTCCAAATTTTTTTACTGATTTCTCGTGGGAATTAGAGCAGAGATTTATCAAATTTTGTTGCACTATTTTTCGTTATACCACTCGTCTAAGACTATAAGTTAATACCAAACAGTTTCTTCGTGCAGATTTTGTTACAAATTTGCTGTTTTCCATATAAAATTCTGTATATACCTATAGAAAATTTTCAATCAAATAAATTGATAAAAAATATTCTGGTGAATCAGGAATTTTATAAGGAGTTCATCAAATTTCATTAGTCCCATTTCTTGAACCAGGAGAATTAGAAATAGGTTATTCTATGAGAGCCCAAGAACAATTCTACTCTTACTTGGAAATGTTACGTTTCATTTACGTTAGCATTTCGTAACTTACCTGTGATGCTTAATCTGTACTCAATTCTGGATGGAGGCGCAAGTCCATTATCAGCGATGCAAATGTAAACTCCCCGGTCGGTATCGTAGAGATTTGTAATTCTGAGGGAGCCATCAGGTAGAATGACCTTTCGCTCCTCAGCTGCTTGGATCTAGACAAGACAAAACATTGCAGATGAAGGCATCGTCTTTGGCAACCACTCAATCACCATCCCTACTTCCAATAGATCAAACCGTCAACATGGTCATTTTTGCTTAGCCTTG
Organism: Asobara japonica; assembly: GCA_026005395.1. NCBI lineage: Eukaryota > Metazoa > Arthropoda > Insecta > Hymenoptera > Braconidae > Asobara > Asobara japonica. The sequence goes on from BQMI01000393.1 coordinate 3,435,796, forward strand.
ACATCTAACAAAATCCTCAAATTTGGAGAGACAGTCCAGTATTCCTCGAATACTGCCAAAAATACTTGATTTGATCTCATCAATACTTACTATTATGGAGTCCTTCTTCCAGGTGATGATAGGTTTTGGATTGCCCACAGAGATGCACTTCATAAGCACCATACCACCTTCTTCTCCACTCACTTCCGGTTCTTCAGGCAATTGAATAGCTGCAGGTTCTCCACCATAGGGCGGTGCAGTTATATATGGTTCAGGTGTTGGTTCCGGCTGTTCTTGGTGTGGTTCCAGGCAGGACGTACCACAACCATTATTGCAGCACTTCCTCTCATCCGGACAGTCCGCATCATCGCGACATTCCTGTTCACATCTTGTGCTGTTGGAGACCACTGGACAACTTCCGGCCTGGAAATGCAAGAATAAATTTGATGCCAACGTGACCAGGATGATCAATGGAATTAGAATCCGATACCACTACCATCCCGATTCTCGAAACTTATTATGGAAGAATGGATTCCATCAAAACAAACATTGGAGGAAGCCCAGCCACAAGGAGTCATGGTGCTTCGGAGTAGTATCCTAACGATTCCCGAATGGCATCATCTGTCATTTCCGTAACGCAGCGCTAAGCCAAGGTAAGTGTGTTTGCACCCTTCAGCAGTGCTTGATGCATAGATCGAAATGGAGGACAACGAAGCTATTGCAGAGACGAGTTACGACCTCTCTCGTCCCCGGTCAAATCAATCGGAGACACCCATCAAAGACCCCTGCAGCAGACTTTGAGGTGCTCACCTGAATCAACTTACGGAGCAGCCTTCTTGGCTTGGGGACTTATCCAAGTACCTACAGTAGTTGCTACTATGCTGAACTGAGCACGGAATCAATACTGCTCCCGTGCAAAATCATCTGTACTGCATCATGAAAGACAATTAGCGCTGTACGCTAGCGCCGCTCGATGGAGTAGGTACCAATAGCTACCTGCAGCGTCCAGTCGTTCAGAAGGTTCAGCATTCGAATCCGATAAGTATTCGAATCCGGCTCAAAGTTCGGAGCAGGTTTTTAGATCTAATCATTCCGAGGAAAGACGTGATGACCTGCCTATCCGAATCGGATGGAAGCGTCAAGAAGCGTTAAGGAACCACCTTCAATAAACCAACACAGTAAACCGAGGACAATAATCTGACTAAGTCCGGATGAATTAGTCGAAGAAACACGTTTTAGTTCCGGAAGTAACGGCCAATAACCTTCCGGAGTTAATTGTTGTCTAAATTTGTGACTTAACTGTCCGAATTCAATCTCAAAGAAGCTCCAAGGAGGATCAATCTCGCGCGTTTCCCTGAAATTATCAAAATGCTCGCCAGCTTTGATAACATTAATCAAAAACAAAGCCTCAAGTTCACTTATCCTAGTTTATGGTCTCGCTGCACATGCAATTTATTACCTTCGTCATCGATCTGCACTCGCCTCTATACTCAGTACCACCATCTGCGGAAGCTGCAAGGATTATGGAGCACCTTGTGCCACCCTCGCATTGAACAACCCTACAGGGATTGACACATCTGCAACGCTCGCAATCTTGATCATCAACGAATTCTTCTTTGCCGTATGGACAACGTAACTGATGACACTCTTCCTTAGCCTCTATACACGGATCCTTCGATTGGTTCTTACTGCCCACGTCTATTTCGTTACTCGCTGGAAACATTTGGAATAATTTTTTAGGGGGTTGAAAAAAAAAATTGGGATATCCAACAAGATATTCCACACGGAAGAATATGTAGAAAAAATACAAAAATCAAATGCGGACCAATTTCAAATTTTGGTCTTTAGACATCCTGTATTGAATGTACAGGATGTTTCAAAACTCATAGTTTTTATTAGGACAATTAAATATTTTTAGAATTTTCTTTCTTGATATATATAGTCGTTCGTGTGGAGTTGAAGCATTTCAGTAGAAAAATAAACGAATAGTCTGACAAGGTTGGTTTGTTAGGCGCAAGATTGGTTTGTTAGGTTGTCAGTGATTTTTTTTAAGCGTTCGAGCAAGCAGATTTGTAAAAAAAAAAGGAAAATATTTTCAGAATATGGGATTGTTTATGACAAAAATGGACGATGGAGTTGGTTTGTAATTAGTTAGGAGCGTTAATTTCCTCAAATCATGCAGATGATTAAAATCCAAATGCTCACTTCTGTAGCACATTTGCATGCAAGACTCGAAAGTCTTGAACCTATTACGGTTACCCCCACAACCAGTGTAAACGAATGCCATGCAAATTTGACGTTCTTCGTCGAAGTAGAAACGCTTGTAACTTCCACTTGGGCAAGAACCCACGTCCACGTGCTCCCGACAGATTTCTGTACCATTATCCAGAGTTAAAAATACGGGAATTATGTTTATTCTACGCATTAATTGTACATAGAAAAAAATCTTGAATTGAGAAAACCATCATTAATGAGAAGAAAAATCGAGGGCACTTCAATTAATTGCAGATCGATTTTATCAGAATGATAAAAGGAGATAAGTCCATCTTTTTAAAGATTTCAAAAATTCCAAAAATTTCAAAAATTTCTGCAAATCTCAAAAATTTCTAGCATCCCAAAAATTGTAGAATTTCTCAAAATCGAGGCATTACATAAAAACCACCCTTTTCAATTCACGTATTTTTTTCTATGTGCACACTTCGTTAATTGGGCATTCAACAAAAAACGGGGAATCCCCCGAATTCCGAAAGTTGATCGATAAATTGCAGCATCGTACTTACCGAGATGTGATAAGGCAGTGTCATTGCCGGGTGGTGCTGGTTCCTCGCGGTGGATACAAACTGACTCGCACTCGTTTTGCGAGCTAAACCTATTGGCGTTGCCGTCGCAGCCGCCATAGAAGAATTGGCGACAGGCTCGTGCACTGGGGTCGTAGTAGAATTTGGAGAAGGCACCGCGGCATGGGCCGTTATCCACAGGCTGGTTGCACATATCTGAATAACCGGAAAGAAGCAAATTTAAAGTTTATTTTTCCTTAACATGTTACATGTAACTTCATTCGTTACTTCCGGGGGCGGACATACAGATAGACAGCCCGTAACGGGCGCCCAGTATAACCTAACGATTCTGCTAGCTACCTTGTCCCTGGAATCTTCCGCAGAGACGTTCGCACTGCTCTTCCGTTTGGAATCTGTTTGCATTGCCTCCACATCCTCCGTAGATGAAGGCTTGACATCTTTGGGCTTGAGCATCATAATAGTAAGTGGTAATGTCTCCGGTGCAAGGGCCAGCATCAGCTGGAGCCATGCAGATTGGACTGCTGGGTACCACTTCCACTGGTGTAGGTGGTTCCGTGGGTCTCTCCGGTCTCGGTCTTCGCTGACACCTAGTTTCGCAGTTGATACGGTCCTGGAAACGATTTCTGTTGCCCTCGCATCCACTGTACTCGAATTCCTCGCAAGTGTCGGTACGTCTATCGTAGTAGTATTGGATAACTGAACCGCTGCAGGGACCAACCACCTTCGGCATGCTGCAGAGGTCTGGAAATTTTGAAGCATTCCTATGTGAGCTAACATTTCAATCTGTAATATCTTGGACTGATTCCCAATACAGTGGAACTCTTATAAGTCTGTGGGCTGAGGCTTTCGCGTATGAGGAGCTACAGAGTACTCCCTCCACGCTCGCAATGGGCGTGTCTTACGAGCTCCCGCGCGCTCGCATCCCACGAAACGGCCAGACCCCTCACGCGCAGTTCCTAGCGTCACGGGTAGAGGGGACGCTTACCCCTCCGCTCACTGGCACCGGGAGAGGTACACGAAGCCCACTGTATGAAATTAGTGGGCCGAACGGAACATAAAGAAATTTGTAACAACTTCGAAGTATACTTGCATTGAAATGAAACATTTTCAAACGATAATCAACATGTTATACCACCTGAAACCTCATTTCGAAGTCATGATGTCGCTCAATCATAGAATGAAAATAGCCCACCCGGGAAATTGCTATAGAAATGACTTCTGTATTGTTTTCTACAAGGTACAACAATTTTCCACAGAAGAGAGGCCACAATTTTTCTTGTAGAATAAAGAAGTAACCAAGACCATCCATAATTTTCGATTTATATTCTTTCCTCCTACCTTGAACTTCTCCACAACGATACTCGCACTCTTCCCGCGACTCAAATTTATTTCCATTGCTAGCACATCCACCGTAGACAAACTGTTTACAGATTCCATCTCGGCTGTCGTAGAACCATTTAGTTTGATTATTACTGCATGGACCGCGCTCGTCAGGCAGGAAGCACATGGCTAAAAGAGACAAATTAGTTTGGGTGAGATACATTGATTTTGATCGTGGCTCTCCTTTAATATCTGTCCGCATTTACTTTTTTTTATAATTTGGGTAAAATGTGAAAGAAATTTGAAATTTCGTAGAAAGAAAATGGGAAGCCCTCATTTTTTCGTTATATGTTGTTGATCGTGGTAGCCAAATACGATATATTTTCATCACCCGCTTTTTCCTACATTCCGGTAAAAATCGATGAAGCTTGATGCGGGCTATTTTTTTCCTGAATAATTCGACTTAATTCAACCGAAAAATTGCACAAAGCAATGCTCCACGCCACATTGCAAAGTTCAATTAAATTACTATCAACTATTTGATTGCATTCGGAATGTCCACAGGTTGTCCATCGTAGTCTGAGTTGAATGCGCGGAATTCAATTTTTTTTAATGAAATACATTTGACGTTCTAATTATACTTCTAAAAATTGATAGGTTCTCATATGCAGTATGTATAGAAGGTGAAGTAATGAATATTTTGATCAGATAGTGTAATCTGCGAAATGAGTCTGCAACCCTCAGGGCTGGTCAAGCAAAGGAATCATCGTCAATCAGAACCACCTTGCTTCAAAATTTTTACCCACACTTATACAGGCTTTCCACCCTTAAATTCGATAATTACCTCACCTCCAACAGTCCTTCAATAACTCAAACATGAATTGACCAGTATGATACTGAATTTTTCCTAATGTCACTCAAGCAGCTAACGAACATCTAATAAATAATCATAAATAATGTTCTGCTAAGAAGTGTTCCGGCAAGTCTTTTTCCTTGTTTATCTTTGGGGGGGGGGGGAGGGGGGGCATATTCCATTCTAGTTGGAACTGCTCCCTTAACTATCCCAAAAAAATGTTTTACCTTGTGAGAATTCTCTTGGATGCGGTGGTGGGGTGGCCAGTGGCGATTGACACCTATCCATACAATCCTTCTCATTAACAAAGTTATTCTCATTTCCACCGCATCCACCGTAGTAGAACTGCCTGCAGCGTTGCTCATATGAATCGAAGAACCAGCGTTGAGTGTAATTGTGACAATCGCCAAGGAGCGCAGGAAGTAAACAGGTATCTTGCTCTAAATCAAAATAAAATCTCCCATCATATTCGCCATAAGACACCCAAAGAATTGCGCTAGCCATTGGTTAAATGTAAGCTCAAGCTTAACTGAAAAATACACTTGCTTTAGTCATCATCTTACCAATCTTTGGTGGACAATCTTTCTCACATGCGTCTCTAGATTCAAAGTTATTTCTATTTCCACTGCATCCCGTGTAATAGAATGGCATGCATCTGTTCTCGGACTGATCAAAGTACCATCTTGATAGTTTCTCCGTGCAGTTACCCTCGGCTCGAGGTAACGAGCATGAATCTGCCACCATATTAATTATTCATCATGCAGTGTTAGAATTAGATTTATCATTCCCAAGTGCTAGATTTATCTCAAAAATTGTAAAACTAATTCTACCCTTCAAAAATTGATTTGCAATAATTTCCGCTAACTGACGCTACCCTATATCTATATATATATATCGACTACCTGAAAGCCAAGGGTGCTAAAGAAGTGAGAGAAGTATTCGTGTATTTCGGCCACTAGCTTTATGTGAAACTAAAGTGGGCGCGTGACGTAAAAACTCTAAATACTGCAAGAAGCTGAATGAAATACATCAGTACCACCACCATCTAAATCTCTAATTCCTTCTATTTTCGCTATTTTTTTCTGAACATTATACCTGGTATCAGGCAACGCTCCTCGCAGTCTGTGCGCGTACGAAATTTATTGCCATTGCCTTTACAACCACCGTAAACAAATTGCCTACATGAACTTGTACTGGTATCATAATACCAGCGCAATAGTGATCCGGGACATGGCCCAGGATCTTTGTCCAGTGCACATTCGTCTTGAGTTACTGGAATGATGGATTAATCATAAAATCATTCGCGAAAAAATATGGCCAAAAAACCATTAGTTAATGTCGTTCCACACCAAGAACCACTGATCTCTATATATCTGGACCATGGAACCTGAGTTCCGGATGGTTGGAACCATGTTGATGGAAGGATGGTCAGCTACGGTATATAGAGATCAGCGCTAATAACCCGTCAGCTTAACCCATCGAACAGTATGGACCGAGAAGGACATTTGTATGAAAAGACTTTTGCATCCAAATAATGCGACATTCAGATGAACTTCCTTTATGCTGTTCAATGCGTTAACATGAGAATTGAAGGTCAAAGCTTACCTCGGCTGTTACCAGGTTGAAGACACTGTTGTTGACAGGCACTCTGCGTTGGGAAATTATTGGTGTTTCCTTTGCAGCCACCATACCGGAATTCGTCGCAAGACTGTGATTCCTTGTTGAAGAACCACTTCGTAAAGTTGCCCTCGCATGGACCAACATCTTGGTCTAGCTCGCAGGGATCAGCATCATCGCGGACCACACAGAGACCTTCGCACTCCTCTCGCGTCTTGAATCGATTAGCATTGCCGAGACAGCCGCCATATATGAACTGTCCACATTGCTTCCGCTCGGCATCGTAGTACCAAGTAGGATGATACCCTTGACAAGGTCCAGCAATCTGCGGCAGGGTACATATATCTTTGCCCTTAGGATCAACGCAGACGTCTTTACACTCCTCCTGGGTTGCAAAGCGATTGTCGTTACCCTCGCATCCTCCATACCAGAATCTTGAACATCCTCCGTACTTAGTATCGAAGAACCATTTGACGGTGAAGTCTCTGCAAGAACCTCTATCTCTATCCAGACCGCAAGCAGCGCCGGGCACCTCGGGTATCGTTCTACAACCTTCAAAGTTCTCGCCTTGTGCTTCATCAATACCATCCGGACAGCATCCGTACTTGGAGGCATCACAAGTGCAACCTGCATAGCCCGGCCCTTGTGCTGGGGTTCTTTCATCCGAACAGCATTTGAATTCAGAATTTTCACATCCGCAACCCTGACTGCGAGGTCCTTTAGCAATAGTAACGCCATCTGGACAACAGCCGAATTGATAAGTGTAGCAGGGACAGCCCTCGAAGTTGGGGCCAGTTGCCGGAGTGAAGCGATTTGGACAACAGCCATGTTGTGTATATTCACAGCCGCAACCCTCATTGTTGGGTCCTCGAGCAGCAGTATTGTTATCAGGGCAACAACGGAATCTGCTATACTCGCAGCCACAGCCATAGAGATTAGGACCTCGTGCCGAAACGATATTGTCTGGGCAACAACCATATTGAGATGCAAGACAGCAACCTTCTGCATTTGGTCCATGGGCCGGAGTGCTCTTATCCGGGCAGCATCCATAGGTGGATGTTTCACAACCTCCATGACATCCCTCTTCTTTGCTACCAAGTGCTGCTGTAGTGTTATCCGGGCAACAGCCAAAGTACGATGCCGTGCAGTTGTCATTATTGATAACTCCACAACCGTCAAAATTGATACCGGCGGCAGCTGTATGACCGTCGGGACAGCAGCCGTGAGGTGTGTTAGCACAGTCTTCCACCAAGGATGCTGTGGTCGTCTCCCATTCACCAGAGACGTCAGTCCATTCACTCTCTTCGGTGACCTCCTCTTCGCAACCTTCACCATCAGGTCCTGTAGCCACTTTGATGCCGTCTGGACAACAACCGTGCTCAGTGACATTGCAGCAACCCAGATTGTGCTTCCCAAGGGCCGCAGTCTCTTTATCCGGACAGCAACCGAACTCTGTCTCGTTGCAGGGTTTCTTGCAACCCTCGAAGTCATTTCCTTCTGCCGGGGTGATGCCATCTTGACAGCATCCAAATAGAGTCTCGTTGCAGTGCTGAGATGGGCAGTCTTCGTTCTTCGGTCCAGTAGCAACGGAGACACCATCTGGACAACAACCATACTTCGTTTCTTCACAGGTTTTCGGAGTTGGACAACCCATTCCGAAGGGTCCTTTAGCTGGTGTAATGCTATCGTAACAACATCCAAAGGCCGATGTCTTGCAGGTTTTCTTCTTGCGCAATTTGCATTTGCGCATTGATTGTTCCTTGGAGATAGCAACATCCACTGGACTGATTGTCGTGAACAAATCGAGGATCGAGGATTTTTCGGTGAGATCGGTTTCTTCTTCTTCTTCAGTTGTCTCGTCGCTGGAAGACGGGACAGTTGTTTCCCCTGATTCTGTTGTAACACCAGACTCGGTTGTGTCTCCAGATACCGTCGATACATCTGTATCGCTTTCAGTTGTTCCATCTGATTCCGTCGTGCCAGTCGATTCTGAGTCTTCCGTGGAGAGCTCAGTGATTTTCGATGATACTGTTGAAGCACCACTTTCTGTCGTTTCTCCGGATTCTGTGGTTTGAGATGAGTCAGTAGATTCTGCAGACTCTGTGGATCCAGGAGATACCGTGGTGTCTTCGCTTCCAGACAACGTCGAAGATTCGGGTGTCGACTCTTCCGATCCTGTAGATGATTCGACCGTTGAGGATTCCGTCGTTGATCCTTCGGATCCACTAGAAGATTCTGGCGTTTCTGAAGTTTCAGTGGGACTATCTGAGGAAGACACTGTACTCTGATCGATTGTTGTGTCCTCGGTTTCATCCGTCATCTTAGCTTTGGCAGTTTGAGGACCCTGCTCCAGCTGGTCAGAGTCTTCTGTACTACCAGTTGTACTTGGAAGCTCCTTTGATTCTGTGGTGGAGTCTGAAGTTGTTGTTTCAGAAGACTCTGTGGAACTCTCTGATGAACTTTCAGTCTCGCTCTCATTGGTACTAGATTCCGTTGCTCCAGACACAGTGGACTCAGTCGTTTGAGTTTCAGAGGAAGGAGTTGTTTCCGTCGGTTTAGTTGTAACTGTCTCCGTAGACTCCGTCGATTCAGAAGACTCCGTCGTCTCTGACGAAGAAGACACTGTGGTCTCCGGACTCTCAGAATCAGATGATGTAGTTGAATCAGACGAATCAGCAGTAGTGCTCGATTCAATCGTAGTATCGTCGAGGTCAGAGTCAGTTCCGGTTTCACCTGAGGACTCCGTTGAAGCGTCTGAAGTGCGTGATGGTGATTGCTCAGTTGTAACATCAGTAACACCTGAAGGCTCGTTGCTTGCCTCCGAAGTGCTACTTCCTTCCGTCACCTCATTCGTCATATCTGAACCTCCAGATGAATCAGAAGTACCTGAAGACTCGGTCGATCTGTCTGTGGATCCGGATCCCTCAGATGACAGAGATTCGTCAGTTGATGCAGGCAGGTCACTCGTGTTCTCAGAAGCGTCAGGTGATTCAGTGGTGTCGGGAATTTCGTTTGATGCAGATGACTCAGTCTCTGCGGTCATTGATACCCCAGGTGTCGTCGTAAAGTCAGAATCTATTTCATTGGACGTGTCATCAGTAGCTCCACTTCCCTCCAACGTTGAAGATTCGCTGCTTGAGAGTGAACTGTCAGGGAGCAGTGAACTGAATGTGATGGTCTCGTCACCACTTCCCTCACCACTACCATCATCACCATCGTCAGTGGGTGAGATATCGCCACGAGTGCTGTCACTCATCATCATATCAGTGAAGCTAGTAATATCTGTCTCATCAGAAAAGTCTGATGATGTTGAATCTGTCTCCTCGTCATCTCCAAAGCTTGATGAATATGTGACAAACTCTTCGTCTTCATAGACCAAGCAATCGTCTTCTGCATCAGTTGGAACTGTTGGCTTGTCAGCTTCCACCGGTATAACTTCGTCCTCATCGCAAGGTTGTTTGTTACACTCTTCACGGCTAAACATTATCGTGTTGACGTCACAGTTGTCCGTCTTCACCACCATGTTGTCCTTCATGCAGATAACTTTACGCGTTCGATCACCAACACCACAGGGCTTCGTACAATCACTCCAAGGCCCAGCGAACCATTCACCCTTACATTCTGTTTCCTTTCCTGTGCAATCTTTAGTGTCGTTGTAACGGTGCTCTTCTGCGCACTTATCGTCCTCCACTTTCGTAAGTTTTATATCGTCCTCGAATGTTGCACAAAAGACTTTGCGCGTTTGAACGCCCGCACCACATTTTGCTGAGCACTCGCTCCACTGAGTCGCGTACCATTGATACTCACAGCCCTTTGCATTCTCGCAGTTACGGGTCAATTCGGGCTTCTTCTCGGCATCGCATTTGTCGTCTGGGTATAGTGTACCATCCTGTGTTGCACAACGCACTGTACGAGTCTCCTGGGTTAGACCGCAGGTCTCTTCGCACTGGAATCAATAAATTGAGGGAGATACTAAAGGCAATAATTTTTTTTTTAATTGTAATCAATTCTGATATTCTTCGGCGAAATTTTTACTCTTGTTTGGGCTTTGAAATATTTAATATACCAATTTTTTTCGGCAACTTCCGTCGTCTTTTGTAGAAAGAATTTTTATTTTTATTTATATTTTTTACAGTGGACTCGAGAAAAAAAATTGCGGACAGTTTTTAACGTGGAGTGCAAAAGTAGTTTATATATTTTTTAAAAAGTTTATGTTTGTAGTTACTTACACCACTCCACTCGGAAGTGACCCAATCAAGCCCAGCGCAAGGGCGTAATTCACAAGGCTTCTCTTCCTCCGGTACTTCGCCATCGCAAGCTGAATTCTCCAGGACCTCAATTTTTCCGGCTTCATTCTTCTTGAAACAAGTTACCCTGCGCGTTTGCTTTCCTTCCCCGCACAAATGATCGCACTGGAAAATATATTGTGTAAGCGTAAACGTGTGAGGATTCTCTCGTAAAAAATGGCGTATTATAATTTGTTGAAGGGGTGGGAAATGGAATGCAGAAACTGCACTTGATTATCGTCAAGTCGAGACGATACGACAGATATGTCTCAACAAGAATTCGAAAAAAAAATCGTTTTAAACCAATCAATTTCACTCACAAACTAATGATTTTTTTCGTTAATTTATGGTGATCCTAAGAAATAATAATGATGATAATAAATTGTTCGGACATTTAGAAAATTTCAGTTATTCAACAGTGTAAAAATTTGAAGATATATTTCTGTCAATATAACTACCAACATGAACACCCACTCTTTGGCAATATTTTCTTTCTCAATAATTACAACGGATATTTCATGGCACTTTTCAATTTTGGTGTTAATGAACACTGGAACCAAGGATGAAGGTACAGAAGCATTTCAGCATGAATATCACTCAATCGACTCCTGTGTTTTCGTATTAATAAACCAGCCTTTGAAAAGAGTCGTTCTGAGGCAGCACTTAAAAAATGAAAAGAAAAATCGAGACAAGACGAGACAATACGAGATTGGATGGCATTCTCGAGCCTCGAGACGAGACGAGATAACAATTGGTTTTATAATTTCGATACAAGACGAGAGAGTTGGAAGTCTCGCATCGCAGCAACGCCAGATACATGCAAACCTCTTTTGTGGGAGACACCCACATGGCAAGATTTCGCTGATTGTCAAGTGAAATATGACCACTATGGCACCAGGATAATACGTGCTTGATGCCAAGTTGCTGACATAAACTATCACGATTTCCATGAAATGCGCCATATATCTGGACATTATGAGGGAGAATGTGAAGGGGGAAGTGAGAGATAATCTTACCGGTTTCCAGGGGCCCAAGTGCCATTGGGGACACGTGACATTCCTGTTGCATTCCTGTGTGGTCTCACCCTTCGGTCCAACTTTCTCCTCACAAGTTGCATCCTCGGTGATAACTGACACACCACCTACCACAATTTGCTGGCATCTGATCTCCCGGTGACGCGAACCACCCTCACCACAATGTTTACTGCATGCACCCCAATCGCTTGAGACCCATTCGGGTGGACATGGCTGATCGCTGCAGGCTTGGGTGTCTACTGGCTCTAGTTGAGGGTCGCAGAGTTTTACGTCAACGGGCTCATTATCACGACGACGAACACAATTGACGACTCTCGATTGGTATCCTGCAAATTTGAAGGCCAATGTTGAGGGGTTAGGGTAAGTTTGGCAGACGGGCAGAAGAAGACAAGTTATCAGCGGTAGGTCTGTTCGGAGCACAGAATGCCTTGTCCGGACGACAACATGGCTTGTACAGACGATAACATGGCTTGTACAGATGACAACATAACTTGTCTGGAAGGGAGCATGGCTTGTCCGGAGGACAACATGGCTTATCCGGAAGATAGCATGGCTTGTCCGGAAGACAGCATGGCTAGTCCGGTGGACAGCATGGTTTGTCCGGAGGATAGCATGGTTTGTCCCGAGGACAACATGGCTTGTCCGGAGGACAACATGGCTTGTCTGGAGGACAGTATGGCTTGTCCGGAGGACAGCATGACCTGTCCGGAGGACAACATGGCTTGTCTGGAGGACAGCATGGTTTGTCCCGAGGACAACATGGTTTGTCCCGAGGACAGCATGACCTGTCCGGAGGACAACATGGCTTGTCTGGAGGACAGTATGGCTTGTCCGGAGGACAGCATGACCTGTCCGGAGGACGACATGGCTTGTCCGGAGGACAACATGACTTGTCTGGAGGACAGCATGGCTTGTCCGGAGGACGGCATGGCTTGTCTGGAGGACAGCATGACCTGTCCGGAGGACAGCATGGCTTGTCCGGAGGACGGCATGGCTTGTCCGGAGGACAACATGACTTGTCTGGAGGACAGCATGGCTTGTCCGGAGGACAACATGGCTGGTCCGGAGGACAGCATGACCTGTCCGGAGGACAACATGGCTTGTCTGGAGGACAGCATGACCTGTCCGGAGGATAACATGGCGTGTCTGGAGGACGACATGGCTTGTCCGGAGGACAACATGTCTTGCCCCGAGGACAACATGGCTTGTCGCGAGACCAACATGACCTGTCCGGAGGACAGCATGACCTGTCTGGATGACAACATGACAATACCGGTTAATAATGGACAACACTCATTGCAAACAGGTTATTCATCCGCAGAGACCCGGAAATTGTATACAAAATCATATAAAACTATGAAAAATTATTTGGCAACTAATCTTACCACCGCCACAGCTAGTACTGCATTCTGAGTATTCGTCTGCTGTCCACGTGTAGCTATCAGGATCACCTTGGGGTGAAAATTTCTTCGGAATACTGTACTCGTATTGTACCCCCACATTATGATCTTGGTAGAGGAGCTTTTTGAAAAATTGAAAGAGTCACATTAAGCTTGAGAACGACAAGAATTATGATAAAACTTTTATAAAATGGGGGTAATAGGAATTCGTGAGAGAAGCTGAGTGCTTTTGGATAGAGTAAACAGGGGAGGTGTATAAATATGTGGCTACTCACGACTATATAAATTGCTTCAGTTGTGGGTCCCAGGGCGGTGATGGTGTCCGGTGCTGAGAAACCCTGAGGATCCCTTACGTAATGGAATATAGTTCCGGCAAACCTCAAACTCCTTGGAAAATCGATTCGCCAATTGCCATTGAGGTAATAATGGCCAGAGGTGTTTCGAATTGCTGAAATTCCGTAATGTTCATTATGCGTTAATTAATCAGGTGTCACACCACATTCTTAAGGCGTTGGTGAGCTTTGCCGAAAGTTTTGACACCGGCAGGTTGCTAGGGGGGGGGGGGTGACTTATATAGGGGATGCATTTATTTGCATTCTGGTAGCGAAAAACATATAGAGAATTTTTGAAAATTGGGGATTGGAAATATTTTTTTCTATAGAATTTCTATAGATCTTTCCTATAGACAATGTCTACCGATGTCTTCTATAGAATGTTTCTTCAGATTTTTTCTATAGAGTTTTGCTATAGAATTTTTCTATAGAATTTTTCTATAGAATTTTTCTATAGAATTTTTCTATAGAATTTTTCTATAGAATTTTTCTATAGAATTTTTCTATAGAATTTTTCTATAGAATTTTTCTACAGAATTTTTCTATACAATTTTTTTATAGAATTTGGATATAGACTTTTTCTATAGATTTTTCTATAGAATTTCTCTATAGAATTTTTCTATGGAATTTTTCTATAGAAATTTTCTATCGAAATTTTCTACAGAATTTTTCTATAGGATTTCTATATATTTTTTCTATAGGATTTCTATATATGTTGTCTATAGAATTTCTATAAAATGTTTTGACGCTTATCTAGCTATAGATTATCATATTACCGAGATAGTTATTTGAGGGCGATATTTCCTTCACAGCGATATTTGTAGCGCCCTCGGGAATAAGAAGAATGTCGATGTATCCTGAAACGAGATTTCCATTGAGTTGAATTATTAAGATCGGGATTAAGGGACTTCCCCAGTTTTTGTCCGGTTTTATCATTGAATTTAGTGGGATAATTTTGGGTACTAACCGACTTGTAAATCGTTCGTGTCAAATAAACCGCTTACGGTGTTGCAGTCCGAGCCGTCACCACCACATTCGCGGCAGGCGTCCTCCTGGGCATCGCTTCCTAACATCATGTCGCATCCCACGGGCTATTGATTAGGGGAAAGAGGTCATTTATCATTCAGGTATGTTTTTCCTTCGAGAGGGAATTGGGAGAATTTTTGCAGCAATTTCAAATTCTAGGAGTACTGTAGGAGCTTGGTTGTCTCCTCGCGACCTCGCCGCGACGCGAACTCGCAACCTCCCTACTTTCAGGCGGGATAACATGAAAATAATACACGGAGCGAAAAGTTCAATAAAAATAAAAATTAAAATTAAAAATGCATGAATGAAATTCGTTTGCTCCGAATTTTGAGTAAAAAATCTGCAACTTTTTCACTCAAATTTTGTAAGCGTTACGTAATTGTGTGGAAATGAAAATATTTATGACAAAATTGTGGTCCAGATTGTAAAATTTACGCGACTGTTCAGCAATTTTTCATGAGCCCTCAACACTTCGAGACTCATCGGCCACTTCCGGAATAGCTCGGTAGGGAGAAACCAGCTGTCACGTGGTGTGGCTTGAATCTCATATGAGGAATGAACTAAATAAAAGGAAAGAACCTACTGCACATTATCGACAAATTGTAAGTACATTTTCACATATCATTTGTGTATTGAACAATTGAAAAGGAATGATACAACAAGACTTGATGTCACTTTACGGCCAGCGTTACTAACTTACGGCCGCGCGTGTATAACCTCAAAAACTCAGAGACGCAAGAAATTGCTGGTTACAGTTTATCTGTAAGCAGTTGAATTGCCGATAAGGATTATGAACGTCCTAAATATAGAATTCTACTTGATATCTTTTACTTGTTTCTGATAATTCACAGTTTTGCAGTTCCACTAAGTCAGCTCAATCCAGAGTTGTGGAATACAATAAAATTACTTTGAGTAAAATTTTTTTTTTTCATTAGTTCAGTGTCTCTTGGCGGGGGAAACATTTATTTTTCATATTTTGTTATGTTTGGTTTGGAAAAATTAATTTGTCCGGAGGACCACTTGGCTTGTCTGGAGAACATATTAATTTGTCCGGACGTTACCTCAACTTGTCCGGAGGACAACTCAACTTATCCGGAGGAGAAATTAATTTGTTCGCAGGACAACTCAACTTGTCCGGAGGACAACTGAACTTGTCCGGAGGACAACTGTATTTGTCCGGAGGACAACTCAATTTGTCCGGAGGACCTCTTGGCTTGTCTGGAGGACATCTTAACTTGTCCGGACGTTAACTCAACTTGTCCGGAGGACAACGTGCCTTGTCCGCGGGACACCGTGCCTTGTCCGCGGGACAACGTACCTCGTCCGAAGGACATCTTAACTTGTCCGCAGGACAACTCAACTTGTCCGGAGGACAACTCAACTTATCCGGAGGAGAAATTAATTTGTTCGGAGGACAACTCAACTTGTCCGGAGGACAACTGAACTTGTCCGGAGGACAACTGAATTTGTCCGGAGGACAACTCAATTCGTCCGGAGGACCACTTGGCTTGTCTGGAGGACATATTAACTTGTCCGGACGTTACCTCAACTTGTCCGGAGGACAACTCAACTTGTCCGAAGGACATCTTAACTTGTCCGCAGGACAACTCAACTGGTCCGGAGGACAACGTACCTTGCCCGACGGACAACAATTAAGGGTTGATAACAATTGAACATTTCTTAAAAGAATTATTTGTACCAAGCACATACCAAACATTTTCCCTCGACGCAAACATCGTTTCTTTCAGCATCACAAAGCGTACCGTCGATCACCGCAAGTTTGTGCCGATAAAAGAACCGCTCACCCCTTGGCATACAGTTGAGCTCACACTTGTTTGGTCCACCGGTGTATGGTATCCAGCTGGCAGGTGAAATAAAATATAAAATTCCTCTTTGTTTTTGTCTAGTCTCAACTCAGTTGTACATCCATAACTCGGAGGAAATATTCTACATGGGCTTGCGGCCTGGTGTCTCGTCCAGGAAATCCTTTATTCAATATTACCCGGGATTTCCTTGGGCTCCACTCCAGAAAGCCCGTGCCAGAATATTACCCAGAAAGTTGTAATACTCACTCGTAAAATACACCCTCGAATGGCTTCGTGTTGAATTCGGCACACTGTTCAGCCCGGAAGTCTGTCGTGTTTGTACAGGACTGGGGAATAATAAAATATTATTAAGTTTTGTACTTGTAATGGAATTATGGGAATTGGAAGAAAATCGGTTTCAGGTGAATTGGACATTGAACCGGCATTGGACATGATCGATTGTAATCACTTGATTTTAGTTTATTGAGTCCATAGGACAAATGGGGGTATCATGGGCCAGGGGGGCGTAATGGGATATTACGTGCTGGTGGCTCATAATGCCGGTTGTCCCACCTTGCCCTAGAAATACTGATTCCTATCCATTTTCATCTATCGGTTAAGTGGGCGGGGAAGTGGGCGGGTGGGTAAGTGTATGAGTGGTCGGGTAGGTAGGTGGGTGGATGGGTAGGTGGGTGGGTATGTGGGTGGGTGGGTGGGTAGGTGGGTGGGTAGGTGGGTGGGTGGGTAGGTGGGTGGGTGGGTAGGTGGGTGGGTAGGTGAGTGGGTAGGTGGGTGGGTAGGTGGGTGGGTAGGTGGGTAGGTAGGTGGGCGGGTAGGTGGGTAGGTAGGTGGGCGGGTAGGTGGGTGGGGTGTGGATGGGTGGATCGGTGGGTGGTGGGTGGATGAGTGGGGAGAGAGACTGAATGGGGAAGGAGAGTTATGGATGGGTGGGGGGGGGGGGGGGTGGCTGGAGGAATGTGTGTGATTCACTGAGTTTATGAAAAAATCATACATTGCTAAAATTCTACCAATAACCTAACAGCTTCTAGCCCCATAAAAAAATCACCCTTGGCGCCAAACTGACTTCCACAAATCGCCCACTGTCATAAATAGATTTTCACCAACAATACCGCAATCTGTCAGCCACTTCTCCACCGAATAAATCTATATTTCCCCAGTTGAGGGCATACTCCACGACAGTGGCAAGCAAAGTCCAGTGGCTCAAGCGAAACACGGCGAGATAAACAGACATAGGGCCAGAACAGCAAGCCCACATAACTCATTCTAAACTTAAACTCCCCACAGACTGAATGTCTCAGTTTTCTCTAAAGAAAATACGTCATCTGGACATTGGCCTGAGACAAAACCAGGATAGAACAATATTCCCTCGTCACCCATCACCTATACACCCCCCCCCCCCACCCCCACCACCTCCCAGCCGTCCACCTTTCGTTTATCTCCTCGTAAAGAGAAATATTTCCTGCACTACACGAAAAAGACTATCTTCCCCGTACACCGTCCACCCATAAATTCAAACGCCCCCTTTCCACGTGGCTATTTACCTCTCTGGGGAAACCTTCTTTTCCATTTAACATGCTCGCATACGTACATATACCCTTTTTCCCCAGGTCCATTTATCGGTACTACCCCTAGCAAGTAACTCTGAATGGGCTCTAGACGAGACGAACAGTTTTTTTAAATTTTCGCGGTAAAGTTTTGGAGTTTGGGAAGTGTTATAAAAATTGCTAAAAATTTTATCTGAATTTCTTGGGATTTTTTAGCGGAAGTTGAACAAGTGATATCGAATTATTGAGATAAAAAAATGGAAAATTCTTATCGGTTTTCAATTTTTTTTTTTGGAGTAATTTCTGAAGGAAAAAAAAATTTAATGTAGAAAAAAGTTATAAATATGGGAAATCAATTTGTGGAGGGGTAGAACGATTTTTATACCCCCAAAGGTGAATGATTATCCGAGGAATTTTTATCTAACATTCTTCACTTTGTCTAAAAATTTCCAATCTTAAATTGTCTCTTTATGTTTCAAGAACACTCTAGAGGTGAAATTTTGATGTCGGAATCAATCAATAAGGGCCGCTGAGCGCTTGGAATTCTTCAGGTGAGTTTTATTAAACTCAAGTAATAAGAGCCAATTTTTCATGAGAATTTATGGAGAATAATTAGGATCAGGGGATCATTGCATTACGTGAACTCGCGAAATTGATTTTCAGAAAATTTTTTCGATAATTTCGGGTGTTTATTGAAACATATATATCATGCGGAAAAAATGACCTTTTGTGATTTATTTCGAGAATGAGGGGGTCCAGACAAAAATTGCATATGACCTTTCTGATCGGAATTCATATTCTCTACAAAAAAGCTTTAGTAACATTTTTTCGTCAAGCCATTGGGTAAGGAGATATTCGACTTTTTCAATCTGACAAATAATTTTGTTCAGAAAATACTATTTTGCCTCCCGGTGGACATAAAGTGAGCTTTTTCTCCCCGCGAAAATACTTTTACCTCCCTAGGGTGCAAAACCCTATTTTTCATCCCTAGGTTGATAGAATACTATTTTATGTTCCTAGGTTCGAAAAGACTATTTTCCGTCCCGGTGGACATAAAGTGAGCTTTTTTCCCGCGCAAATACTTTTTATCTGCCTAGGCTGCAAAACACTATTTTCCATCTCTAGATTGATAAAATGCTATTTTTCGTCCCTAGGTTCGAAAAGACCGTCCCGGACATAAACTGAGCTTTTTCCCCCCGAGAAAATACTTTTTATCAGCCTAGGCTGCAAAACACGATTTTCCATCCCTAGGTTGATAAAATACTATTTTTCGTCCCTAGGTTCGAAAAGACTATTTTCCGTCTCGGTGGACATAAAGTGAGCTTTTTTCCCGCGCAAATACTTTTTATCTGCCTAGGCTGCAAAACACTATTTTCCATCTCTAGATTGATAAAATGCTATTTTTCGTCCCTAGGTTCGAAAAGACCGTCCCGGACATAAACTGAGCTTTTTCCTCCCGAGAAAATACTTTTTATCTCCCTAGGCTGCAAAACACTATTTTCGACCCCTCGGTTGATGAAATACTATACCCCGAGGGATGTTGGAGGGGCGGGGGGGGGAGTCATACTTGGAGAAAACAAAAGTTGAGGAGTGACATGTCGACCATGTGGGGGGCGGGGGGGGGGGGCTGTAGATCGGCATTTAGCCGAAGGGCATGTCTGATGAGCCACATACACATACCATCATTTGCCCATGACAGAACCAAGAACCATCCAGGGACAAGGGGGGTGAGAACGAGGGGCGTGGACACAACGCCGGGATAAAAGACAGGGTAGGTGGGACTCGCGGATTCTTCATCAAGCTAGAGGCGACTAATTAATTCAGGCAAGAGTCGTCAGTCGACAGAAAATGAGCATCCGTCTTTCAACTTACACTTAGCCCTGTCATCTGACTTTTATTTCGTTTGTGTCAACGTAATTGCACAATTGGATCTGACACTACTAACGTTAATTGAATGGCGGGAGTCATTAACGTTGAGCGATGACATTATGTCTTAGAAACGACTAGTTTTTAATACAATTTTCTTCTTGACGTGGGAGAAGATATTGTCGGCCTCCCCCCCCCCCCCCCGCCTCCCACCCGAATGGAAGGAATTTTTCCATCATGACTTTGTCGATCGAGATTTTTTTTACGACTAGAGATTTTTCTTTACAAATTTGTGTGTATGTATCAAGTGAAAAATATGGAAAAATTTAATATTTCAGATATTTCAAAATTAAGAAAGAAAAATTGGAATTTTTCGAAAAACTCCAAAATGTTTTCAAATAAACGAACTGGTGCAGTCACTAAAATTTCTTACCTGAATATTACACGAGAAAAATCGTCGTTTTGGTCCTGTACACCTGTCAAATCCATTGTCACTAGAACAAAAAAAAAAAAGAAGAAATAAACCAACAATTTTTATTTTCATTGTTATAAATTTCCGCGCGACTTTCTCGGTAAAACCCGAAAAGGAAATCTAATCGGCTCTCACGGGCCGTTGATTTTCCCCTTTCTTCGCGCACTTCTCCGTTCTCTCGAATGCTTGAGGAAAAGTCGAACGAATTTATATGCACGAGGGAAAACGAGCCAAAAATTCGGTCAAGAAAAAAAAGAAATGTCACCCTCAGTCCAGTTAAAATCCCTGAATTGCACTTCTTATATATTCTTCGCATTGCACCCACACAGAGAGAAAAGTTTGATAGAAATTACCGTTCCGTTTAGTGAAGCCGTGATAGGTCAACGTTTCAAGGAATTTTCAACATTTTAGGCCATTTTCAACAGAATGTCTGTGTGTGTGTGTGTATGGGTGGGTGGCTGGGTGAGTGTGGGTGTGAGTGGGTGGGTGATTGAGTGTGGGTGGGTGGGTGGGGGAGTGTGAGTGGGTGGGGGAGTGTGAGTGGGTGGGGGAGTGTGAGTGGGTGGGTGGGTGTGAGTGGGTGGGTGTGAGTGGGTGGATGTGAGTGGGTGGGTGTGAGTGGGTGGGTGTGAGTGGGTGGGTGTGAGTGGGTGGGTGTGAGTGGGTGGGTGGGTTGCGAGTGGGTGGGTGGGGTGAACGGGTGGGTAGGAGGGTGTGAGTGGGTGGTTGGGTGTGGGCAAATGTGTGTGTGTGTGTGTGCTAATTTTTGTCCGGCAGTTATATGTGTTGCCCGGATGGGGGTGACACTTCGCCCACTTCCTGTTATCACAACTCTCCTCTCGCGCACCCTGAACTCCAGTCAAAACTCCTGGCCCATACTTTCTTTTCGTAGTTTTCTCTCGTTCCACTGGAGCATTTTCTTAAAACCCTTCACGTTTTAGTTTTCTCATTCCTCCCCTTTCCTGCTTTCTAATAATTCAACTCTTTTAACCAGAAAGAATCGCACAAGTAGAAGGTGAAAAGAGGGAGAATGCCTCGTGGCTATTAAATTCGGGTTACCGATAAAACCGGTTTTCCACCCGGTGAATTATTATTTCAGCGCCTCTCTCTGCACTCTAGGGGCTAGGTTGTGAGTGCGATTAATGGATTTTTTTTTCTCAATTGTTTTTTATTTTTTATTCGTAGTCTTTTGTATTAAAATTTTACATACCGCCTCACCGCCCTCTCGCGCCATTTCCATTTTTCTCTATTGAATTTGCGTGAAACAATTAAAGGTGGGGTGAAAAAGAATTGAATTAATTTTTAGTGATAAAATTGATGCGCCTGGATATGAATAGGTATGAATTTTTTAACGGCTTGGTTAATTAAATTTTTAGAGATACTTTGCCGAATTTTTTTCAGTGCCGAAATCTTATTGTGAATTGTGTTTTGGATGTGGTGTCTTCCTCGAAGCTCCACGAAAAAAATCGTCAAGAGATTCATCACTGGCTGCCAAGTACTGCTTTACATAAAATTTGAAAAATTTGAAAAATTTGAAAAATTTGAAAAACTTCAAAAATTTGAAAAATTTGAAAAATTTGAAAAATTTGAAAAACTTCAAAAATTTGAAAAATTTGAAAAATTTCAAAAATTTCAAAAATTTCAAAAATTTCAAAAATTTCAAAAATTTCAAAAATTTCAAAAACTTCAAAAATTTCAAAAATTTCAAAAATTTCAAAAATTTCAAAAATTTCAAAAATTTCAAAAATTTCAAAAATTTCAAAAATTTCAAAAATTTCAAAAATTTCAGAAATTTCAAAAATTTCAAAAATTTCAAAAATTTCAAAAATTTCAAAAATTTTAAAAATTTCAAAAATTTTAAAAAATTTTAAAATTTCAAAAATTTCAAAAACTTCAAAAATGGCAAACATTTTGAAAATTTCGAAAATTTCTAAAATTTTTCAGTTAAAAAATCAGCAGAATTTTTTTTTGTTTTTCCGGGATTTTACCAGCTATTCATGATTCCCACTCCCTTAAAAATATAATGTTTTATCGCGGTTTCATTGATCCGAGAATCGAATGTGAATTTAATTTGAATAACTGGCAGTGAAGTGGTGGTCACTGGCACTCGGTCCATTACAATCGACGCCCGTTGGAAAATCCCCAGTTTTCCCGTTTAATTAATGGTGAAAGCGTGAAGCGTTGAACTGACGCTATCCAATGTGTGACGCACAGGGAAATTGATACTCACTCTATGTCGAGACAGCGTCTGTTTTGATGGGAAACACCACCTCCACAGGATCGCGAGCACGCAGTTGGCGCTGACCATGGTCCCCATAAGCCCTCTTCAGCATCGTCATTGTCCCCAACATAACTGCTTGGGACATAACCTTCGCCATGCTGTCTGCGGTGTCTGAGATGTCTGAACTTCAGATGATTCTGGAAGGAGATAACAAATGTTAGTTCTCGTCATTTTTCCATTGACAATTAGAATTCTTTTCCCCAACTTCTCTCTCTCTCTCTTCTTCTTGCCTTTCTTTTTTTTCTTTCATCAATCAATCAATCGATCAATCAATCGATCAATCAATCGATCAATCAATCGATCAATCAATCGATCAATCAATCGATCAATCAATCGATCAATCAATCGATCAATCAATCAATCGATCAATCAATCGATCAATCAATTGATCAATCAATCGATCAATCGATCAATCGATCGATCGATCAATCGATCAATCAATCAATCGATCAATCAATCGATCAATCAATCAATCGATCAATCAATCGATCAATCGATCGATCAATCAATCGATCAATCAATCGATCAATCAATCGATCAATCAATCGATCAATCAATCAATCAATCAATCGATCAATCAATCGATCAATCGATCGCTTATGTACTTCCCGCAGTAACTGCTCTTCAGGATTCTTTTAGATAGGGAGTACTAGATACCCACCCATGCGACTGGCGCCGATTTTCGCGAGTTAGATCATCGTATTTCTGAACACAAGGTAAACCTCTAGAAATTCCTGTGCAAGGATGGTGGGCACCTATAATGGACCCCTCCCCCGTGTCGCGAGGTCGGGGGGGAGGGGGGGGGGGATGAGAATTAGGAACATAGTAGGCGGACACCCTACCCAGTACGCCAAAGTCTGGACCTGTGTGTATGTGTGTGTGTATGTGTGTGTGTGTGTGTGTGTGGGTGGGTGTATGGGGCAGTTGCAAGAAATTCTTCTTGACGGATAAAAAACTTTTCTTCGCCACATTTTTGGAATTTTTACTGCAATGTTTTTTTCCAACTTGCTTTGAAGTAAGTCATTATATAATATGAGATAATAATGATAGAAAATGAGTATATTTTTGGCGATCTGGTTTGCAGTAAAGGCGAATACGGGGTAAAATGAGGAGGAAGAGAATATGTCTTGAGTTACAACTCTGGCGCTCACCCTCTAATTACATCTGCCGTGCACACGTCGTAACACGTGCGACGAGAGCAAAACGAGAGCATGGCTGAGTAACATACTATCTCACTCTATCCTCGATTATTATCGTATTACGCTTTCCAGTTGTTAACGTTAAATCGCGCAAGCGTTTAACTTAATTCACCCCGTTGCCTGGCGTTGATTTCGATGGAAAATCATGCTCCTCGCTGTGATTTTATCCACGCATCAGAAAAGCAATTTTTATGGATGCTTGAACAAATAATTAATACGGGGAGGTCAATGCGTAATTATATCTTTCTTTTCGACTTTTTGATAGAGCAAGCTATTATAAAGTGTCTTTAATTCAGGACGGTTTGTGCCTGTAAATTCAAACCGGCCAAAAACTGAAGAAACTGCAGAAAAATAATTGTCATATAGTCAGAAAATTCGAAAATTCGAAAATGTCAAAACTGTCAAAACTGTCAAAACTGTTCAATTTGTTAAAGCTGTCAAAACTGTCAAAACGGTTAAAACTGTCAAAACGGTCAAAATTGTCAGAACTATGAAAACTCTGAAACCTGTCAAAACGGTCGAAACTGTCAAAAGTGACAAAACGGATAAAACTGTCAAAACGGTCAAAACTATCAAAACTGTTGAACCCGTCAAAATGGGGGAAACTGTCAAAACTGTCAAAATTGGCAAAACGGTTGAAGCTGTCAAAACTGTCAGAACTGTCAAAACTATTAAAACTGCCAAAACTGTTAAAAGTGTCAAAACTGTCAAAACTGTCAAAACTGGTAAAATTGTCAAAAATATCAAAACTGTCAAAACTGTCAAAACTGTCAAAAAGTCCAGAATTGCAGATTTCAACTTTTCAAAAATTTCAAGTACCGCCAAAAGTTCTAAAATGAAGAAATTTCAATCTCCAAAATATCCAAAAATTCCAAACCATTAATCGCCAAAAATAGCAGAGCAAAATATTTTCTCCCAAAAAAACTGATGATGCTCCTCCAATCACACTCCTAATTAATTTATTATCCATCTGCCCCACCGGATCAGCAAGGGATTAATGAAATATCCGGCGCATCAAGCGTTTATTCGCATAAATCTCCCCAGTTTTCGTGCCCCCGTGGATTTATGATTTTCTCCATTTTTCCCCCTACCCTCATTTAATTCGTTTTATCGTGCAGCCAACATTTCCCGTGGCTCTTTCAACTGCACAAAAAAAATGAAAAAAAAAAAAAAAAAAAAAAAATATGGGTGACAAAAAAATCCGCGGCATTCTACAAAATGCCGATAATTTTATTGCAGTGAAACCCCCTCAACAGCAGTAGTGGGAGGGGGAGGGGGGGGGGAGGAGTACTGGCAGTTTGGATTTTACAAGCTCTGCTTTGAACACGTGCCAACTCAACCTGGCCCATTGATATGTTATACGACGCTCGTGTACATATTTTCCTTGCCTCAAGTTACTCGATTTCACATTAAATTACCGTTTTGATGGGGTACCTATTCATTTTAATCCATATGGATTTTGGTGTCTCCCCCTCCCCTCTCCCCCAACCCAATTCAGGAGAAAAAATTGACGAGATGCGAGCGAAAATGGTGGAGGATAAAAAGATGATAATGTGCTTTTTTGATTTTCCGGGTGAGACTTCCGGGTCGGTGGTTCGAACCCGGGTCTTGTCGAGGGAAGCTGGGCAATGGACCAGTCAGATTTTTTTCTGGATGATTAGATTTGCGACATTTTTTTTTCTGTAAATGGAGACGGAGATGGTTTTTTGGAATTTCGTTTGCACGCAGGTTCCCTATTGGCGCGATAAACTTTGTAGCACAGTATTGTCATCAGCGGTATCAAACTGTTCTCCAAGCTTTATTTGAATCAAATGGCGGATAATTAAATCGCTGTGTTGCGAAGCACTTTTTCTTGTAAATTGTGTTGGGACTTTCGAAGGAAATTTCGTCGGCTACAATGAGGCGCCGCGGGGGAGCTTATAATTTCCCAAGCTACATTAGTCTCACAATTTCGCTGATACTGGAAGTTGGGTATCAACCCAGCAACTCGGTTTAATTCGTCAATTTTTTGGGCGAAGAAAGCTCGGCTGAGGTTACAAATGTCAAAGTTCTTTTTTTTTTTGGGTGCAATTCATAGATTTTTTTTTCTGTTGTGACGAGACTTTTGCGATCCTTGATTTGGATAGAGCGGCTTGAGCGATCTCAGTTTTTTTTAAAGCATTCACCCAGTGGTTTTTAAGTTAACCAATTTTGAAATTTTTTTTGAAAATTTAAAATTCTGAAAATTTGAAAATTTGAAATTTTGAAAATTTGAAATTTTGAAAATTTGAAATTTTGAAAATTTGAAAATTTGAAATTTTGAACATTTCAAATTTAGAGAATTTGAAAATTTGAAATTTTAAAAATTTGAAATTTTACAAATTTGAAATTTTAAAAATTTGAAATTTTGAAAATTTGAAATTTTGAAATTTTGAAATTTTGAAATTTTGAAATTTTGAAATTTTGAAAATTTGACACTTTGAAATTTTAAAATTATGAAAAATTCAAATTTTGAAAATGTGAAATTTGACACTTTGAAATTTTAAAATTATGAAAGATTCAAATTTTGAAAATGTGAAATTTGGAAACTTTTCAAATTCCGGAAACCACAGAAAAATTGAATTTCCTCTAATCAAATCCCCTAAAAAATTCAAAAACATCGCGGAGCTCATACGCGATGTGAGTATGTACCCCATTCAAAGATGTGCTCAATGACCAACGCAGCTGAAGGAAAATCCAAAATCGGAAAACCTACTGGTGTTCCCCGACGCCTCAAATTTCGCCCGCTCAGTTTGAACCCGTGAATTTCATCAAATTCCCGCAGATAAATTACAACATCTCAAGTAGCGCGAAGCATCCGTAGTGGAGTAATAAATCAAACGATTAGAGTGCGTCGCAAGTGGTGACTAACATTTGAATTGCGGTTTGAGGGTCTCTGTCAGCTGCCTGACAAACCCACCCGCGATGTTCATTCCAACTAAGATGAGCGTGAGTCAGAGCAATTTCATCTGTCAGCCATACTTTGTAAATTTTTTCTACTATGCAAAATGCAATCAAAAATATTTGCAATACCAATATTTCCCAAAAAATCGAATATTGAACCTTGGGAAAAATATTGTTACCTCAAATTTCAAATTGGAATTCGGCGGGAATTTTTTCATCCACAAACTTTCTCTTTCCGACAGCATTGGATCAATATTTACGCCAAAAATTGATGCTTAGGAAATGCGAGTTATTCGCGTAATTCACCAGTGCATCCATGGGATTTCACGAAAATCAGAAATTACGGAAACTGGGGAAGAGGTCATAACCCTGTGGTTTACTGACCCCCCCAAACAATTCCACTTTTATCGTCACGTTTGTGTTCCGCCTCAACGGGTAACACGTTATTTACTTTTTTATTCATAACTCATCCCTACTGTGTGTACAACCAAGCTAATTCATGCTAATGCAAGTGCTGGAGTCACGTGTCAAGGAAGTGCAATGGCCTCGTGTAAAACTCGTGGGAGACGAGTTTTCCACAAAAGAAAAAAAAGAAAAAAAAAACAAGTGGTGCTAAATGTGTGTGACCCATTGGGGCTATAGATAACAATTCGCATTTATTTATTTATTTATTTAATTATTTATTTATTAAGGTTTAGAATTCCTATCTGACACAGTTCAGCATACACTTAGCAGCGAATATCTCAAAATTGAGACGAGATAGGGGTACTCTTATAAAGAACTTTTTTGTAGAGCTCAGTGAGATCTACAAATTTGTATTGGGGCGAATTTTGATATCTCTTTTAGTTTCGGAGATATTTAGTGGCGAACTTTGACGGAAATTGACCTCGCTAGTGATTTTTGTTTCAGTTTTTTTATTTACTTATTTGGTTTGATTTATTTTGGACTTCCGTAGTGGACTTTGGACTGTGGACTAGTGGACTTTCCGTAACTCTCCAATCTGTAACTCTCCAGGCAAAATTTCCAAGCAAATTTTTTCCAGAGGAAAATTTTTCAGCGGAAATTTTTCGTTAAAATTTCAGAGAAATTTTCAGCAAAGATTTTTTCTGGGGAAAAACTTTTGGAGAAATTTGGTGGAAGCTTTTTCTGGGTTTCGTTTGGAATAAAACAATCGGGAATATAATTGCGAAAATATTTTTTATTGTTTACCGAGAGGAGTAAGAACTTATCAACCGACTTGGATCGCCCTTCCAATCTTCGCAAATAACTCCGTTAGAAAAATCCGGCGAGCCTATCGTTACCTCTCCCTCAAGTAATGACCACTTACGTTGAATTATCCACGCTTGTATTACCCTCAACAACGATTCCCAACTCCCAATGGTAAATGAATGAAAAAAAAGGGAATAAGAGAAAATAAATAGGATGCTCTGGGTGAGCACTCACAAGCTCAGCACGCCCTTCTAATAATCCCCCTGTGGATTTTTCTAATGAACTGTAAATTGAAGTGCTACACTAGCAAAAAATTCGGAAACTTCACCCGAGTAAGGCGGGACTTCAAACGAGATTTCTCAATTTTTCTCACGTGGCTGCATTTTTGTTTTCTATCAAAAGATTTTGAAGTTTCGAAAACTTCGAAAATTTTGAGAAATCTGAAATTTTGAAAAATCTGAAATTTTGAAAATTTTGAAAATTATGGAACTTTTGGAACTTTTGGAAATTGTGAGAAATTTTAAAGTTTGAAATTTTGAAAATTTTGAAAATTTTGAAAATTCTGAAAATTTTGAAAATTTTGAAAATTCTGAAAATTTTGAAAATTTTGAAAATTTGAAAATTTTGAAAATTCGAAAATTTTGAAAACTATGGAACTTTTGGAAATTTTGGAAATTTTGGAATATTGGAAATTTTAAAAATTTTGGAAATTTTATAAATTTTAAAAATAGCTGTGTAACCTTAGGTTTGAAGCTTAAATAAAAAAAAAAAAATTTTTTTTAATTTTAAAAATTTTGGAAATTTTCCAATTTTGGAAATTTTCATATACAGCATAAATGTAGGGTTGTCAAAAAAATTTGACATATCAATAAGTGTTTGTTCATAACTTTGTGCTATCAATACCTAACTTTTATGCTAAGTCGTTAAAGTTTTAATGGATTCCAGTACATTATTGGGCGTACATCACACATGCTACTGAATGTTTCGGAGAGTTTCAGAGCTTTAGCGTCACGTGTGAGGTTCATTGAACATTGAGGTGGGTCATGAAACATGATAACTAATCTGTCAGGCCGTCATGACCGGCTAAAAGTCGATGGTATGCAGGTGTAAAATATCGCAGGTGCCATTGAAGTGATGTATTTCAAGAATCTTTCGCGAAAAATGTGAAAGTATAGGAATAAAAAAATCCCCTCCATACAAAAAAATCGCAGATTCTGAATCGACTCGATTATTCAAATAAAAATTTAAATATTACTTGATTCAACAGTGGCCATATTACTAGCCGAGCTATCCGTTTGCCCCTCCATGGGTCGCATCATGAACCCGACCTGAGTGCGTGTGTGTGTACGTGTGTGCATTCGCATATATCTATACGTGTATGTGTGTGTTTCTCTACTCCTCTGTGCTTGTGTGTCTCTGCATGCATGTGTGTGTGCGTGTGTGTTTGTGTGTATTCAACGCTTGGCTCGTTTCCCGTTTCCACCGCAGGGATTGATGTCGCGGCTGTCTCTAAGCGCCCCGTTTCGATATTTTCGATATTTCCCTTTCCCCTTCCGCCTTTTCACTATTGGGCTTCCCCTTTTTATCGTGATGAATGATGGCGTCGCTGTTCCAGCGTCGATCTTCAAAAATTTGAAGGTAGGATCGCTCTTTCCGTTCGTTTCTCCATTTCACTCTACTAGGGTTTATTACTATAGGAATCATCGATCATGTGTTGTTTTCTTTGGTAACATCAGGCGAAAGAGGGGGGGAGGAGGCAGCAACACGATTCTATACAAGAGGATAGAAAAAAAGAGGAAGAGTGAATTGAAGTATTCGAGCATAAAGAGAGGGAGTTAGTCGTAGAGCAGTGGAATGCCGCCAGGACTCGTTTCGGCATTGGACTTGCCTCTCTGAATCCTCTCCCTTCCTATATTTCTCATTTCTCCGCTGCCTCGAATCTACTCAAGGTCGTCTCCCCCACGGAAAAATACACATGACAATATATGTAAACATCTAATATAAATATATGCAACATATATGGGGCATTTTATGTCAACTCAATAATACCAATTTTTTTCTATTTTGTCCAGAATCCAGTATTATATAAATCTGGAAATTCTGTTTGTTCTAGGACTCTTGAGGGAAGCTCAAATTTTGAAAAAATTATTTTACCAATACAACAACGGACTGAAAAATTATTTTGTTCGCTCTTTCAATTTTTTTTTTCGTTTCATTTTGGTTCAATAATTTTTTTTTTATTTCTAATGA
Source organism: Asobara japonica (assembly GCA_026005395.1). Classification (NCBI taxonomy): domain Eukaryota; kingdom Metazoa; phylum Arthropoda; class Insecta; order Hymenoptera; family Braconidae; genus Asobara; species Asobara japonica. The sequence continues at coordinate 3,466,010 of BQMI01000393.1, forward strand.
CGGAACAAATATTTTATGTCGTCATCCAGTAATTGATGCTTTAAATCAATGGCAGGTTTTTATCATTAGTTTTTTTTTTATAAATGAAAAATAATTATTTGATTATCAGCGGTCGTTAAATGGAGAGTACTCGGATATTTGAAAGATATTTCGTTTGCAATGAATTATAAGGTACTATCTTTTGCGGTCAAACTCCTACTGAGTCAAGTTTTCGGGGCGGGTCCATTGCGGAGCTCCCCCACGACTAAACTTCTCCGCCTTCCCCCACTCCCGAACGCGCAGCGCATGCGCGCGGAGATGAACTCCTCTATTTTTTCTTAGTTTGACTGAATATTTTGTATAATGGTCGTTGAATGATTTTAAGAATGTTCCTTTTTTTGCGAACATATATTTCTAGATGTAATTCAAGTCATTGATTCTGCCCATAATTTTAGTTTTTTTTTTCAAAATTGTTTTGCAATTACCGTGGATTTCTTTGACTATTGGTGATCCCCGCAATTCATCATTTTTTAATTTATTTTTGGTAGCCGAAAAATTGTAAAAAATCTACAAAAATTGGGGTTACGGAAGTGAACTGTTGCAGCTGCGCAGTAGGCTGCGCAAGGGTGTAACTGCTGCGCGGGCGGGAACGATTTGAATGGTGATGGGCTCGACTGTACAATCTCTCATGCTGGATAGAGAAATGTAAGTGAGATCGATATACTTTGCGCCTTGACTATCGGACATGACGATTTGTAATTAAAGTAGGGAATTTTAATTCTCTTTACTTACGTGACGACCGGAAACTTCGGTGAACCGGCATAATGTTAGTGATAGGAGTAGCACCAACGACCTGCAACAAACATATGAACATCGAAATTATTCCACATTTTTTATGTCTTTATTTTTTTGTTTTTTTTTCAAATCCGGAAAATGGCGGCGATGAGACCATAGCGCGAGCTCGACGGTCTAAGAATTGTTAATGAGATTTTGCCATAGTTAATAAGCTAGTATAATTAATTAAACCCGTACAAAATGTCGTGGCAAGAATTATCCAATCGAGAAAGTTCACCGGAAGTGTCTCTCCCAGACCGGAAATTCAGGTGCATTGCTAAAAAACCGCATACCCCTATGAAGAACAAGCGTTTATCTAAATTTCCTGCAAGTGTAAGCTCGAAAATTCGTGAAAACATTTTTCCAAGCTAAAGCCTCAAGTGACGTTCGACGCTGAATCCAAATGGATTTGTTTAATGAATCTTCCAGTGGCCATTGCTCCATTGTTGACACTTCATCCGCGAGTTGTCACAACTGACACAATTCCCGCGTTATCGTGTCCGTGGATTAGGTGAAGACTTCAATAGTCGCGGGTCTTCCCTGTCTTTTCCAATTTTCAGAGGAAGAAAATTCGAAACATGGGGTCAATGGTCATTCTTCAAACATAATTGTGGTTGAACATTTACTTGTTCACTCTCTTGGACGATGGCTAACACGGGATCTTCCTTTCTTATATCTTAGAATTTCGTGTGAAACTTGTCGTATGTAAATATTGAACTCTCTTGCCATTCCACGACTCTCTTGCAATGCCTACCCAGGTATCACTTACTCTAGATTGGTCACCCCCTGAGGAAATCGCTGCTCGTCTCATAATAAGAATAAGATTTTGTCTTATGTGTGTGGACGTGTGTGTGTGTGTGTGTGTGTGTGAGTGGGGCGGTGGGTGGGTAGGTGAGTGGCTGGGGGGGTGAGTGGGTGGGTCGGCGGGTGGCTGAGCGTAGGTAGGTGGCTGGGTGAATGGGTGGGCGGGTGCGTGGGGGGGGGGGGCAATAAGTGGGTGGGGTGGGGGGCAGTGGGTGGGGGGGGGGCAATGAGTGGGCGGGTGGGTGGATGGGTAGGTGAGTGGCTGTCGGGGTGAATGGGTGGGTCGGCGGGTGGGTGAGTGAATGGGTGGGGTGGGGGGGCAGTGAGTGAGTGGGCGGGTAGATTTTGGAGAAAATATGTCGGACCTGAATGACAAATTGAAAATGTTATCTCCGCGATGGCCTCATATATACACACACGGCCCTCACTAGTTCTCAATGTTTATGCATCCCTTCTATAACTCATGGCTGGATCTTGGAGGATCATCGTATCGTGTTATGACAGGCGAAGCAGTTGGGTTAAATCCGACAGGTAAGCTTGCCCTGTAACTTCAAGGGATTATCACGAATCGATAATGTCCCTCCTCATTTCACAGAATCCGGGTTATAGTATCCCAAGATAAATGATTTATCTGGGCGCTCAGATTAATTCTAAACACCATAACTCGTTAAATAATAAATTAATTCGGGATTTTAATTCACGGTTCAATTTAATTCTGGATTTGCGATCACATCGTGATCACATTGTAATCACATGAAAAGTGAATATTCCCTCTCTGACATTGTATGCAATCATGGGATCGATGAGTACTAGCAATTCGTGCACAAACCGCGGGTTATTGCGAAAGTTAACAACGGAGAAATGATTGTGCCACAGAAATTGCACGTTCGAGGGTTTAAATTGATTATTTAATGTGTTTTTTTTTTATTATGACGATGTTGTAGAACTGTTCATTGAATGCCTCTTTTTTTCATCGAATGCCACTTTTCTCCCCATTGAATGCATGCTGGCATAAAATTTAATTCAATTTTTCTTCCAGTCTTTTTTTTTATTTGTGAAATAAATTGCAATTAATTGAATGAGGATAATTACGATTGAGTAATATTTTGTCAGTCGGTTGAAACTTTTTTCAACATCATTTTTTTATACATAGTTGAAAATTTTTTGATGTGAGAATTCAGTGAGAATTAAAAGTCCGACGCTCTACTAATAATTTTTTAAGGAACCACAGGCCCCATGAGGATCAATTTATTTTTCAAGTATTCGGCAAACATTACTTCGCCACTTTCTGCTTTTATACGAAGAAATATTGAACAGTTTTGCCACACCAAATTTTTGGGCCCAAGTCGGAGTGTCCTGCCCCTATGCGTGCCATGTAGAGGGTGATGTAAAGGGTCAACTTTGGGATTTTTTTTCTCCATTTCTAAACGTCAGAAAATTCTCAAATTTTCAGGACTGTGTAAGCAGACCCTTCTCTATCAGCCATAAAAAAATTGTCCAATTCTGATTATAACTGTTTAATTCAAGCAATACGTTTCGCTAGACAAAATAATCACCATCCAAAATTGAACGGTGCTAAAATTTCAAGTTAAAAAGTCATTTTAGAGAGAAATGTTATACGACATATTTTGTCAGAAATTTGATGACCAACAAAAAAGGTTTTTTCCACTTTTCCGCTAACTCGACTCATTCTCGAGATAAACGTACTTCTATGATCACTCGTCCGGTCAACAGTAAAGGGCCTCTACTGTACTATCTTACCGAGCACATGGTAAAATGAATTCTTCCATTTTTTCCAGTATAAATTTATTCATCAAGAGGAATTTGAAGGTCTCTCAAGAGAGCCGAACAAAACGAAAGATTTCCTAAAAAAAAAAAAAAAAAAAATGAAGAGGTACAAGTCTCGTGAGTGCGGTTCAAGTGCGAGGTAGTATAGGGTCGAGGTCTCGTCCGCGAGAAATAAAACGTCGAGTGCCGCGTACGACGCTTCTACAATCAGTGATATAGCGGGGAGGGGAAAGGGGGGGGGGCTTGAGGGGCAACGAATCAAACGGCCTCGAGTGTACATAGCCGACAATCACGACACACGAGTACTGTATGTACTAAAGTGAGTCTGCAGGTGTCGTTTTGATTTTTTGGAAGGCTGCCCACGGATTTGCGGCTAGTGAATCTTTGTGACTCTGCCAGCTGCAGGGGAAACTACCGCGCTAGGGGTAATTTCTCACGAAATTTTTTTTTTCTACTTAGTGGGCTGGACAGAGAATTGTTGATGAAGGTGGAATTTTATTATTATAGCGATTTTACAGCCACAGGAAAAACCAGGAGCAAGCGAGATGCGTAAGGGATTACCACCCCCCCCCCCTCCACCCACCTCCTTCATATCAGCATTCTCCAACAATTTTTAACACGTTTTCCTCCCCCACTCGCCCAACCACCCACCCACCCACTCGCCCAACCACCCACCCACCCACTCGCCCAACCACCCACCTACCCACTCGCCCAACCAGACACCCACCCACCCCCGCACTCACCCACCCACCGTGGTTGCATAATCCTTCATTGGTCCAGGAGTAGGGGCTCTGAGGGTTCAGGTGACATCGACAATCAGACTAACCTTTAGAAGGTCAAACTCACATCAGCTCGCTGACCGAATATTCTGGGACTGAAGAAATGGAAATGGAAAATGGATATTTTACATTAACATCTCAATACGTGCTGAAAACAGTGAAACTCTCTTTGAAAGGGCTGAGTGACGCTGGCCGAGCCGATCGTAAGAAGCATCCCCACTCCCGCGCCGTCCGCCACTTCCCCCATCGTCCAGCGAGGTAGGGGTGACCAGTCAGCATGCGCGGTTTGAATTCCCAGTTCAAGCGCGATGGTGATTGGTGGGGACGGAGAAGTCACTCAGGCGCATGCGCAAGGCAGCTTGATACCAATCAGTTATTTGAAAGTGTCTGAATGCAATGAGATGTGGTCTGAGATACCTGAGTATCTGAAATTGAGTATATTCATTGGCGAATAACTGGATCATCTGAATCTATCCTTTTTGGGTTTCCTGGGATACTTCTTCCATTTGATGTCCTCCATTAAAACACCATTCAAACACTCAGTTTTTGCACTGACCTATCAAACTGTACTAACAATTTGACCATCGACCCATTATTACTCCACTAACTTTCCTTGATGTGCAATAATTTATTCTGTCATAACTTTTCAAACACCAATTAATTAAGTGACTTCAAAAACTCGATTAAAATTCGAAATATTTTCCGGAAAGTCAGTTATTCATTTACAACGAGTAATCTACTGGTGGGAGGCGGGGGGGGGGGGGGGAGTTGGTCTGGGCCGTGGATTGAAACAGAGGACAGAGATTTAAACTGCCGAGATTGGGGTGGGAGGAGGGGGGGGGGGGGGGGGGGGTTAGCCAGCAGTTGGCCGGTCTGTGTAGCCAACCCTATGAATATGTAAATCCCAGGGGCTGTGTAGGACTCGACTGAGCTGAATGCGCGCAGGTTCTTCCACATGACTATAGATATAACGCGTTGAGTATACATATATCTCTCTTTCTACTCTTGTTCTCAGTGTCAGGTGGGCTCGTTAGTCGGGGTGGACCGCAAAAGTTGGGATTAGACAGTGCCGCCGCCGCGGGGCGGAAGGCGGGGGGGGGGGGGGGGGTGGCTCGGAGGGCTTTTAGACTTTGAATTCTCAATCCAGGGAGAAGGCTGATTGCCCTTATGGGGGGCTATCGGTCAAGTCATGTGAGAGTTACATGGAGAGCTTAAACATTAACGGAAATGGGGTGGAGAGGGGGGGGGGGGGTGGGATGGCGAACTATTCAGTTTTTTTGACGCTTCCTCCTGATATGTTGTTGATTATGTGTGTTCTTTTTCTGTGCCTCTCGTTTGTACTTCGTCGAGAGGGCGTACTGGACACCCATCCATGTAGCTAGAGCCGACTTTCGCTATTTAGGTCACCGTATTTCTAAGCACAGGGTAAACCTCCAGGAACCCCAAGTTTTAAAAGTTTTTGAATTGAATATTCTGTTCGATTAAATGTTCAAATCAATAAATGTTGGAAAAAAATGGAAATTTGTAGAACCCTAAAAGTCTTTCAGAAATAAACTAGAAAGGTTTTTGGAAGAATTTATTCCAAGACTTTTTGATTGTTGAAACGAGTTTGGTCTTTTTTGGTTGTACCCTTTTTGATGGTCCCCAGGCAACCACTTTTACCTCCACTCGACTCCTGTTCTCTCTATATAATCTACATTCTCTCCTATACTCTAAGCGTATCTCTCCCACGTTGTTCGCGGTCTCCACTGGCGGCCACTTTACGCTCCCGCGTTACTCACTCTTTTATTTCCACCCCCTCGCCCCCCGCTTTTTTTTGTTTCAAAATTTCTTTATACCATCGATTGCATGAGGGAAAAATGAAATAAGAGGAGATTGAGGAGGATAAAAAGGCGGGTAAACATGTGGATAAGAAAAGTCGGATAGCAGATGGCTGATGATGTAATTTAAGTTTTAGTTATAGCAATAGTTTTTATTTTATTTTTAATAGGATGTTTATTTTTCATTCCGATTGCATTGCAGACTATGTGGACACATATCAGCCATTCCACCACAAATTTCACATCGACATTTTGAGAATCGGCTTTTTTTTATGAAAAATCTTTCAAGAGTAGTTGTAGAGTTTCGATTTTGGCTAACACACAAGCGCATACACGTGCATACCCACCTATCCAGTCACCCACCTACCCACCTACTCACCCACCCACCCAGCCACTCATTCACTCCCCAACCACCCACCCACCCACTCACTCACCCACTCACCCACCCACTCACTCACCCACTCACTCACCCACCCACTCACCCACCCACCCACCCACTCACCCACCCACTCACCCACCCACTTACCCACTCACTCACCCACTCACTCACCCACTCACCCACCCACCCACCCACTCACCCACCCACTTACCCACCCACTCACTCACCCACCGAAACCCACCCACTCACCTACCCACTCACCCATTCAGCCGTCTACCCACCTACTCGCATACCCATCCATCCACCCACCTACATACCCATCCACCCAAACACTCACCCTCTCACCCACCGATACACACACACACATACCGGGCTCACACACACATCAGAAACCAAAAAGAATATGTTTATCACTATTGCTTCACCAACCATTTTTCATTATTCATTTCAATAAATTTCAATTCATATTGCTATAATATTTCAATAAATTCTAACTCAAGCCATAAACTAGGGGAAAATAAACATTTTCAAATGTTCATCAAACAGCCTGATAATTAACCGACCCACATGGATAATTTATTCGATGGATATTTTATTATGAAAGTGTTGTTTTTTAGGTCTGCGCGCTTGATTATCAATTAGCCGCATTGCATATACAGCGTCTCTCATTATCCAGGAGCCATTAAGGGCGGAATTCCCCCCTTCTCCGCCCCCCCCCCCCGTTTTCCAAAAAGTCCCAGGACACGATAGGGGAATAACTGAAGTGAGCGTTAATAACGCCGGGCTTGATTATTATCATTGCGCTGATCGTAAAAGCTAAGACCTCACTCGAAGGATGAAGAGTCGCACGTAAATGATCGTTTCGATTCCCAAGGGCTTCAATTATTTCCTCCTGCACTCATAAACGTATTTAAGAGCGCTTCTTTTATGGTTCAAATAAACTTATTGGGCAATTTTTTTCCGGCGAATTAGAAGGTATTAATTATATATTTCACACGTAAAATTTATTTTTCAGTTTAGGGAAACAAAATGTATTTCGGTGGTGATAAAGTTGTGGGGGAAGGGACCTATGGAGACCTATGACGGACCTACGGGGTGCATGGGCTAAGTTATGAGTGTACGCATGCGCACTGTCTGAACGTAGGCTTGCGCATGCGCATAGTTTTGGCGCGCAATGCACGCGGCAACACCGCAGATTTGGCAGTGCCGTTTTGCATTTGAACTTCCCGCGCGATCTACAGCGCATGAGCGCAACTACTCCGAGCCCCCTCCCTTGCGCAATGTCCTGCGCATGCGTCGGCGGTGGTGGGGAGAGATCGCACAACCCGAAGACCACTCTACAGTGCAGAAAAAGCCACGAAAGTCTACGTCGTGAGTTTTTTCCTTCTTTTCTAAACGTCAGAAAATTTTGAAATTATTCGGCCGCTAATAGCAATAAAAATTTCATCCAATTGATATGAAATTTGATGCATCGAAGGAATGCATAGAAATATTTTGCATAATTTTGATAATGTATGAAAATAGTCTAGACTGATTTTGAAATTCGGGGAATAATAAAAAAATTGCGATTTCAAAAATTGAAAGATGAAATTTTCATAAATTCTGAAACTAATCAATTTAAGAAAAAAAATTTCCAAAAAAAAACTAAGCAGATTTTGTTTTTATGTGGTTAACATATTTCGATTTATTGACGGTGGTGGTTTTATGTAGAGCAAAACGAATTAATTCACATAATGAAAAATAATTATTTTAGTTGAATTGTAATTGTCATTGCGCTTAATCAACGAGCAAATAACAATAATCGCTGGTTTGGTGTGCTGTAATAGCCTGCGGTAGAATTTGTGTACGTTGTTGCCGTCGACAAAACCGCAGAATAATGACATTATATACTAAATCAATAAGACATTAATAGGCTCTCGTTGTTCACCCCGTAGCAATTTCCCTCGCATAATCAAACACCCAGGGGAATTTGTCTCCATTCCGTGAATGGTTTCAAGTCCATGCAAATCAAATTGATTGATTGATCCGTGTGCATTAATTAACTGTTTCATTTTACAGTTAATGCCATTATCAATATGCTGTGTCTGTTCCTTAAATTTTTTATATATATATAGATATTGAAAAAAAAAATCAATCATATATATATATATATATAATATATAATATATATATATATATAATATATTTTTTCCATATATGCTCAAAAAATTGTAGAAATATTTTCCCACATGGATAAATAAAAAAATTCTCCATTTTGAGCAACCCAATAAATTGCCCTATCGAAAACTTAACAAAAAATAAGACAACAAATTTAATTGACCTGATATTACAGTTGATTTATCACCGTGTGTTTACTCAATTATTAACCTTGCTGAAAATTGCGAAGACCGAGAAAAACATAATTGTTCGCCAGATTTATACAAACGAGAAAGAAGTCATGAGATATGACCAACGAAAGAAAGATGAGAAGAAATTGTTGGTGGTGAGAAGAAGTCTGCTTCCGCCTGTCTCTCCGCTAAATAACTCAAGTCCTATGGGAGATAGCGGGATTCTTGTTATGACACTTTTTGTAGAGCACAATGAGAGCTACAAATTTGGTTGTATACAAATTTCTCTATGACCGCTAGATTTTGAAGTATTCAGCGAAAACCGACAGCTTCCACCTTCACTACTGATCTATGGACCAATCTTCAATGCTCAAAAATTCGGGTTTTCAGGATTTTCATCACGTCCTCAAATCACGAAAAGTTTTCGTGAAATGAGAACGTTTTTTATTCTGTAAACGAGTTTTGGGAGATGAAGCGAGTCCGATTGTCCGGATGAATAAGAGCACGTGGGGCCGTCTAGTCGAGTGAAACGAAAATAAAAAAAAATGGGTAAATGGCACGGGCCAAAAAGTAATCGGCGAACACGCTAGTCAGAGCCATGGCGGATCAGCTCAAAAGGCTAAGGACCCTGAATACTCAGTCCTGGGGACTCCATATTTTTTTCACAATGGCATTAGCTGACATCAATAGCGGACTGTCAGTACACCGCTTTTGGTTCACTTCCATATTTATGTCTTATTTTTCGGGATCAACAGAACATAGTCGGCTTTTTTCGCATCGACCGGCGCAGACACTTCGCGCATTTTGCATAATTTTTGGAGACATGAAAGGACTTTTTGAAGAGATTGGAGCGATGTGCAGAGAATACAGGACGAGGCGGAATAATTTTGAAAGGCGCTGGTTGAATTTTGAAATTGTGGGCATTATTGTAATTTTTGTCATTTTTGTAATTGTTTAATTCTGAAGTTTTGGAAATTTTTGAATTTTTTGAAATTTTCGTAATTTTAGAAACTTGAAATTTTGGAAAATTTAAAATTTTTCAACATTTAAAATTTTGGAAAATTCGAAATTTTTGAAATTTTTGAAATTTTTGAATTTTTTGAAATTTTTGAAATTTTTGAAATTTTTGAAACTTTTGAAATTTTTGAAATTTTTGAAATTTTTAAAATTTTTGAAATTTTTGAAACTTTTGAGATTTTGGGAAATTTGGAATTTTTAAAAATTTAAACTTGAGGAAAATTTGAAATTTTTGAAATTTTTGAAAATTTGAAATTGTTAAAAATTGGAAATTTTTGAAATTTTCAAAAATTGGAAATTTTCGAATTTTTGAAAATTGCTGAAATTTTTGTAAATTTTCGAACAGTTTTCGCAATTTCAGAATTCTTGAAAATTCCGTGATTTTTGAAATTCTTGAAATTTTCAGTCTTCAAATTTTTGGAAGTTTTGAATTTTTTTGAAATTCATCAAATTTCATAAACCTTGGAAATGTTGGGAGCTTTGAATAGTTCAACATTGTTTTCAAATTTTCGTCCTTCGAAAATTTTGGGCTTTCGACATTATTCGTACTGAACGCTCCCTCCCATATTTGGGTGCTTCCCAGAAATTTCGTGGGAATATAGCCGGATTCTTTTCTGGGTGCTTGAATAAATAAATCACTGGGAATACCCTGTGATTACGTATTCGTGCTCGTGGATTACGCATCATTAATTTATATTAAGAGGGGCGTTATGCGAGCCGTTCCAGTGAACCCGGGCACAAAATTGCATTTTCAGTCTTTCAGAAGAAGTGATTATCTTCGTCATTAATTCACCGACATTATTTAATACTTCAACAATAGAATCCCCGATAGATGTCCAACTTTTTCCATTTCCCCAGTACCTTCAGAAATCCATAAGACATAAAAGGTCCTACCCATAAAAATTTTACTCTTCATAAAACCAAAAAAAATATACGAAGAGTATTTTTAACCCAATTGAATTCCCGGAGAAAATTGAAAATTTATTGGTCGTTACAGAAAAAATTCAGAGCGTAAAATTTACGATAACTACAATTTTTACGTGAGTGTTCCGTAATTTTTCCTGAACCCTCAACGCTTCGAGAATCATCGGCCACTTCCGGAATAGCTCGTTAGTGAGTAAGCAGCTGTCACGTGGTGTGGCCTGAATCTCATATGAGGAAAGAACTAAATAAAAGGAAAGAACCTACTGCACATTATCGACAAATTGTAAGTAAATTTTCACATATCATTTGTGTGCTGAACAATTAAAAAGAAATAATAAAACAAGACTAGGTGACACTTTACGGCCAGCGTTACTAACTTACGGCCGCGCGTGTATAACCTCGAAAACTCAGCCGCGCAAGAAGTTGCTCGTTACAATTTACCTTTGAGCCATTGAATTGCCCATGAAGATTATGAATATCCTAAATATAGAATTCTACTTGATTTATTTTATCTCTTTCAGATAATTCGGAGTCTTGCAGTTCAACTGAGTCAACACTGTACAGAGTTGTAGAATGCAATAGAACTTTCTACAGAACCAACACAATTAACTACATTGTTTTTTATGGGTAAAATATTTGATTTGTTTTTTTAGTTGCGTGGAAAAAATTGCGGAACCCAACGGAAAAATTATGGAGTAAAGTTTGGCGGTGGGGGAATTTTTACAAAACGTTTTGTAAAAATTACTCTACTGCACGTAAAAATTCCAATTCGCTGGGTAATTTTTCCGTTTACATTGTACAAAGTTGCGGAATGCAATACTAGTGGTATGAATTTTCTGGTTAAAATATTGAAATTACGTTTCGTAAAATCTGCGATAGCACCGTAAAATTTTGATTTCTAATTTTTGCTCTCATAATTTGTCGTTGTTTTCTCTGCGTGACTCTAAGCGGAATATTTCGTGAAATTTTGGAAAAACAAATTTGAAATTGCTGGAAAATCGACTAATGCCAATATTGAATGGCGCTCAAAGGCAGAAATCCAGCATGTACCAAATTTCCGGCTAGCCGAATGCCTTCGCTCGTCCCAGATATTTGTTTCCGCGGATACAACTATTGCGCTATATCCGCTGCGGCTCAATCATCAAAGTCGATGTATGACGCTACTGGGATCAGGATCTCGTAAATAACCGGACTTTTCCATTCCTTTAGATAGTTCAATTCGGCGGGAAAACTTTACCTCCCGGACGGATAAAAGAGAACGGAGCACAAAAGTATTTACTAACATGAGATCAAATATATATCTAAATCGATTGTTCCATTTGATTTTTCGGTAGGTTATTTTTTTATATTTCCAAATTTTTTTTTTTCGTTTCTTTCTCAAATTTTTTTGGCTGGAATCTTCGAATTTTTGTATATCATGAAAAGGGCCCAGAGCTTTCAAAACGTAAATTTATGGATTTTAAGTATTGACCATTTTGAAACGATGATATATATGGTTCCTCAGTTGTAGAATGCAATAAAATTGCTACAAAATTTCTGATCAAAATATTGCAATTACGTTTCGTAAAATGTACTCCCAGAACCGTAAAATTTACATCTTCCTGCGTAATAGATATTTTTTCGTGGGGCTGCTTTACTTTTTCATTGGTGGATAATTCTTTCCAACAGGGCTATCGATCATCAATTTTCGAAAATTGGTCGATCAATCTTCGAAAATTGATCGATCAATCTTCGAAAATTGATCGGTCAATTTTCAAAACTTGACCAATCAAGTTTCAAAAATTGGCCAATCAATTTTACCAAATTGATCGATCAATCCTCGAAAATTGATCGATCAATACCGGTGTATCAAAGGAAAAAGAATAATCACAAATACGGTCCAATTACACAGACGAGGAAATGTGGGGGATGAGGTGCGGATATCGCGCTTTACATCCGGGAAATGTGCGTTATCCGAACGGACATTAGTCTGTATCGTCCTTGCCTACGCACTTTAATACAATGCACGAAAATCTTTCCCTGAATTTTCCATGACCACCCGAAACTATTCCACCAATGTTCATCCATATCCGTAATTAATTTTGACAACTATAAGAAGGCGAGCATGCGAGTGCACGACTAGTTTCCCAATTGAAGGGTCAACAAAAAATTCAAATATCTCATAAACGAGTGGTTCTAGGGCAAAATCTTGTTCATCATTTTTTGTAGGAAATTTAATTTCGGAAAGAAAAGTTTAATATAATTTTTCTGCAAAATGACTTGTTCCTGAGATAAATCCAAAAAATTGGATTTTTTTTTTCACAGTACGCCGTACAGAGTGCGGCCGCAGATGATTCGCGAGTAACACACACACACACACACTTACACACAAGGGTTTTCGTTTCTCTGCCAAATGTCGGTGAAGATGTACTATCTCTTGTGTATTTGTGTTTGTTTCTGTTAGTCTTTCCGTCATTTTGCTTATAAGGGAGGTGTATAAAGAGTGAGGGAAGCGAAAACAAATGACACACACACACACCCACACACACACAATCCTCCGTAAAATTTTGTTTCATAATACTAATTACACATGTCCGCACCACACATATTTCCCTCATGACTCAACCTTGTCTTTACAGCGTTCTCCAGGCTTGAATAGTCGGCTCATTGATTGACCAGAATTGATCTACCCTGGATCCGTTCATCTACATAATTACCCGTGTGTCCACGTAGCGAATCGCAAAATTGCGGTCTCGTCCCGCAGAAAAAAAACGCCCGCAAAAATGTTACCTCGTGTGGGGTTTTCGGGCACTATTAAAACCACGGGCGTGTTGTAGAAGTCGTTTCCTTTTTTTCCCCTTTCATTACACACAAAATGTCCATGATTTCGCGGCGCGTACGCGCGGGCAATATTGCGTGGGCGCTTGTCAAAGTGCGGAAGCATCGGTCGGTGTCTATAACTGACTCGTTAGTTTTGAACGGGCTCTATTTTTTCTTTTACATACGTCACAGAGAAAAAATATTTCATGCCCAATTTGAGATACTTATGTCCCCCACACGCGAATATTTCATCCTATCGACAATATTGACATCCTCACCGGGTTTCCTAAGGCCCCCGAGTCGAATATTTTTCCCTTTTGCCCTCTGATATTCATTTCATTTCCCAACTATGAGAGATACAAGGCTTGATTTCCGGTTTGTGATTAGACGGCAGACGTAATAGTCTGTGTGAGATATTCACAACTATATGATGTTTGATATCCTACATTCCTCGGTCGCTTCCATAATTGGGAAGTTTTGACACTCAAATTCTCTGTGAATGTTTTTGAATCCTAGCACATTTTTTTAAACTTGTTTAATTATAATCTTAAATTTTTGGGCGAGTGTTTGTGTGTGTGTGTGTGTGTGCGTGTGTGTGTGTGTGTGTGTGTGTGTGTGTGTGGGTGGGTGTGCGTGTGTGGGTGGGCGGGTAGGTGTGGGTGGGTGGGGGTGGGTGGGTGGGTGTGTGTGGGTGGGTGGGTAGGTGGTTGTGTGCGTGTGTGGGTGGGCGGGTAGGTGTGGGTGGGTGGGTGGGTATGGGTGGGTGGGTGGGTATGGGTGGGTATGGGTGGGTGGGTGTGGGTGGGTGTGTGCGTGTGTGGGTGAGTGGGTGTGGGTGGGCGGGTAGGTGTGGGTTGGTGGGTGGGTAGGTGTGGGTTGTCGGGTAGGTGTGGGTGGTTGAGTGGGTGGGTGTCTGTGTGCGTGTGTGGGTGGGCGGGTAGGTGTGGGTGGATGGGTGTGTGTATGCGGATGTGTTTGTATGAATCTCTACGCATGCGTCCACAAATTTTTTTCCAATACAAATGACTTTGCTAAGCTAATTGAATCAAACCCTGAATATCAATAAGTTGATGATTATCTTGAGCACTCAGGCAAATGATAGCTCTTTCGTTTATACATAACGTCTTGCTCTATAAGGAAGCATTTTAACAATAAAGATGAACAAATCGTATAGTGGTGTAATAAATAAAACGACCCGAGTAGACATAAGTGCTCTGCGTTGGAAATAATTTCGTAGGGAGTCGTTAAAACAAGAAACTAGTGAATGAAGTTACTAGCTCGCAATAAAGTTGAATTGACGTCAAGGACCTTATAATGGACCTTATAATTATATCTCACTCGTAGTGCTAGCGATTGACATCTGAAGGTATAGTGTGCAAAAAATATTATCACAATTAAAAAATACAGGCGGCGGCGCGCCGCTCACCATGCGAGTGGAGTCGGGTGAAAGTGGCACGGGAGTTCAACGAGGCTCGAAATTATCCGCCTTTGACCAACTACTATTTTTTTCATAACATTTTTGTTTTTTTTTTCCTCAACAGAAGTTTCTGCAGAGAATTTTCAGTAGCTCCACAAAACATTCCTTAAGAAAAATTATGTTTATTGTTTTTAACTCCATTTTCCTTACCCATCATAATTCTAGGCTGGATGGAGTTGACTCATGGCCTAAATATTCCGAAATATTCTGACATTATGTACAACGGTCTAAGAAAAATAAACCTGGAGATACATTTGGAACATCCGGTAAACAAATTTCATCACTTGAATAATAAAACACTCGTATATTTTCATGGATTGATGGATATATCACATTTCAAGGTGCTTTTGATCCGCTAATGGAAGTTGTGTCTCAGTTTATAAACTCTAGGTACGTTTAGCGATGTATCATGGACCGTATCTCATGAGTTCAACCGTTGGGGTCGCGCTATGAGTAAAGTGCCGTATTCCTTTTTTTTCAATCAAAATTCATTTCACTGATGTTACAAATGTGTTGTGTTTTATATCCCTGATAACCTACACACACACACACCCATTCATGCACCCACCGACCCACCCACTCACTCACCCACCCACCCACTCAATCACACCCACCCACTTACTCACACCCACCCACCCACTCACTCACACCCACCTGCTTACCCACTCACTCGCACCCACCCATCCACCTACCCACTTACCCACTCACCCACTTACCCACTCACCCACTCACCCACTTACCCACCCACTCACCCACTCATCCACCCACCCACTCACCCGCTCATCCACCCACCCACTCAACTACCCATCCACGCACACACACATATACACACATACACACAGAGTATGTCAGAAATTTTGGAAAAAATTAATTTTCAATATTCGAGGCCATTACAATAACTTTTCCTATCGACAAGTTAAAAATACAACCCAAGGACTAACGGAAAATAATCCTTGCTTGACAACAACGAAACCACAATTGCAATTGGTAGGGCCCTTCAACGTATGTACATAACATGTAGAGACCACAGGTTTTTATAGTAGCTGTAAATTTTCCCTTCGTATAACCTGCGGACGATCAAAAGAGCGCTCAGACTCGATGGCCAAGGCATTCTGAAGTTCTCTCTCGAGTGCTCACTTCAGGTGCTATATGTACATTCTATGAAGGGGAGAGTCCGCGCATTTGAGAAACCTCTGTGGTCTTCGGTATTTCACCAAGTTTTCGATGGAGTTGAAATTTATTGTGAGAGTTATTTTGGAATGAGCAATTCGCGCGGGGAGGGGCGGGAGGGGGGAACATTGCGGTTCTGGAATTATGGAAAATTGTGGAATTTAGCGGGAACATTTTTAAATTTGATAAAAGTCAGCAACTTTTCCATTTTTCTGAAAATTTCACAAATTTTAAATAGTGCGGAACTATTGGGTGGTCCACTGAGAAAGCAATTTAAACATTGACGAGGTAGGATTTCAGGATTTTTTAATTTGCTCAAAATTTTCTCAAATTTTTGCCATTTTCGAAACTTCATTTTTTGCGATTTTCGAAAAAAATTCATAATTAAAATCCTTGCGATGCCCGAATAGAGGAAAAGGGAAGAAAATATTGACGATCGTTACGAAATATTGACAGGAAATATAAAAACTGCATGATCGCGACCCCCACATGCCCACCAATTACTCCATTTAATCACGATGAAATCAATTACCGTTATAATATGAAAGTTAATGACGGAAATAATTATACCCCTGGCGTTCAATACATTTCCCGGGAAAATCAATGAAATGAAAATTAAATAAAAAAATATTTTGGCATTGTTGACCGAATTGAAAGTCCACAGTGGGCTAGCGGAGCGACATTGTGATGCAAAGTAATTAACCAGCGCGTATGGAGAACCCACTACCGCCAACTAACTATAGTAGATGGTGGTGGAGAGCTTGTTAGAAATTTACATCTATACAGATTAAAAGAAATGGGATTCACTAGCACTGAATAAAAACAAACTTCGTTTTGTTAATGGTCGTATATTGATCATAAAACAGTGTTCATAGATAGATGACGCCCGAGGAAATAAGAAATGCTTGTACGAGTTTACCGGCTCGGGGAATTCTGTATACGCACTGGATCTTATATTGAACGGCCGGCGAGACAGCGGAATTGGGAGCGAAAGAATTAGAACATGGTGAAGGTATTACATGAGCCTGAGTATTTCAGCACAGCATAAGCATGCAACCATGGTGATGAGCAAACTCAACAGTGATATCAATAATTGAACTTGTGACTAATAATTACTGCACGCCATCGATTTAGTTTGATTTTTGCAGCCGCATAAAAATATTCAACTGGAATTCGTTCGCCTAGTTACCCTCTCTACCTCTGTACGTTTCTAATTACCCCGCTCTTTGACATCCTTCCCGCAATTGTCGACATATTCATTCGCCAAGTATATTCTAGTTCAACTCGCGATATGTTTTAACCTATATTGAAAAAAGTCATACTGAATGTGCATTTTTGTATAAGGAACGACCCTGGCGATACGCATTGTGCCCGTATTTCAAATTGCTCGGACGACCATACCTCCTTAATTATGCCAATTATGGAAAAAAGTCATTTCATGTAAGAGATGTATTTTCATATAAGAAATAGTTTTCTTGAGATAAGTTTCCCGCTAACTTTAATATTTTACCCAGTGGAACCGTATAAACAATTGCAATTGTTAATAACATTGCATATGTACTCCACGAATGTCATCCAAAATGCAATCCGCTCGATTCTGAACGGAAATGCTTCGATTGAGACCTTCATGACAGCGCTGTGTTCATTCGTTCACTCACTGCAGACATAATTGTTGAGACGGCCATGCCTCCTTAATTATGCAAATTTGGGAAAAAAGTCATTCTACATAAAATACGCATTTTTATATGGGGAACAACTTTTCCTATATAAATTTTGCTCTAACTCTAATAGTTTATGCAATAGAACGTGATAAACAATTAAAATTGTTAATAACAATATACATACTACACCAATTTCACCCAAAATCTAATCCCCTCTAAGTTACATGAAAATGCTTCGATTCCAATATTGACGGTCTCGATAGCTTCATTCGTTCGTGAGAAACCTAGGATCAAAATTTCGGAAACACACATACATACAGACATACACACACACACACACACACACAGACATCGATTCAAAATTTGTTGGGCATCATTTTGGTATACTTAAAACCCCAGTCACAGGATGAAAGGAAAAATATCGATTTCGGGGTCATTACAATAACTTCCCGAATAATCGGGAGAGATGTGAATGAATGTGAATAATGTGTTTTGTTGTGCACACTGTAAGCTATAATCGAGATACGCGATAGCGTATCGGCCAAGTACACATTTATAAAGGTTTATACAGTTTGCTTTCCGTAACTTCTGCGACACCAGGGAGCGGAGGGGAAGGCGTCCCCACTACCCGTGACCTTCGAAAAAAAACCTTGGGTCCTCATCGCGAAGGGATTGCAATAGTTGCAAATTATGACCTATAACATACGTGGGAAGCCGATACATGGCCACAGGTTATAGGGTAGATGGTGGGGGCCTTGGCAACGAGGAATGTGTGCTTTGCACTCGAAAGTTGCCGGCTCGACGAGCCCACGTCATTTTTCGTTAAAAAAAATAATGAAAATAAAGGAGGGACGTACATTATTCTGCACTTCGCTCTCTCTCACCCTCCCTCCCTCCCTCGGACCTTTGATTGTACCGTGTGTATAGAGGCGTACAGGCGAGATTGTGTACATACTAGGGGTTTGTGATCCTGCCACATTGTCGATGAGGATGGCACACTGGGTCAATAATGTATACATTGCCATGGGAAATTCACGGGGTTTATGTGCATTCCATTAAAATTGAGCCGAGATTACGTTTTTATTGAGCTCCTAGAATGTAGATTAGTTATAGTGTTGTTGCGATACGAGACGAGGCGAGAATTCCAACTCTCTCGTCTTGTATCGAAATTATAAATTGGTTAAAACGATTTTTTTTCGAATTCTTGTTGAGACATCTCGTCTCTCGACACCTCTCGCCTCTCGACATGTCTCCCCTCTCGACATCTCTCGCCTCTCAACACATCTCGTCTCTCGACATTTCTCGTCTCTCGACACATCTCGTCTCTCGACATTTCTCGTCTCTCGATACATCTCGTCTCTCGACATGTCTCGTCTCTCGACATCTCGTCTCTCGACATTTCTCGTTTCTCGATACATCTTGTCTCTCGACACCTCTCGCCTCTCGACATGTCTCGCCTCTCGACATTTCTCGCCTCTCGACATTTCTCGCCTCTCAACACATCTCGTCTCTCGACATTTCTCGTTTCTCGATACATCTTGTCTCTGGACACCTCTCGCCTCTCGACATGTCTCGCCTCTCGACATTTCTCGCCTCTCGACATTTCTCGCCTCTCAACACATCTCGTCTCTCGACATATCTCGTCTCTCGACATCTCTCGTTGCTCGACATCTCTCGTCTCTCGACATTTCTCGTCTCTCGACATCTCTCGTATTGTCTCAACTTGGCGATAACCATGAAATTGCTCTCTCGTATTGTCTCGACTCGTAATTATCTCGTCTTGTCTCGACTCTCTCGTCTATCGTTTATGAATTTTTTTCTACATTCAGGGATCCCGTCAAAGAAAACACCGGAATTTTATATCTGCGCGTGGCGAACAAATAACTGTTTAATAATCTACATCCCTGTCACAATATTCAGTCCCCCCAATAAATTTATGTACACTGCATTCCTCTATAATAGTGAAAATCCTTCTCAGATTTCAGAAGTCACTATTCCTCATGAAATACGGATTCTCCTGAAACAATGTACAAAGCCACACCGTCAGCTACTGAATTTGGATTATCGTCACCCAGGTATTATACTCCACATCTTAATCCGGATAAACGTGTCTTTTACTGAATCACGATTATCTCCCCTTTAAGAGCTTAGAAAAAAAAGGTTCTTAAATCCAGTAGGAGAAGATAAATCAGTGAGTGTCTGGGTCACACCCATAACTTCCCGATGTTATTTGTCTATTTAGATATTGGTTTGTTTACCTATTTATTTATCTATTTCTTCATCTATTTATTTTTTTATTTATTTTTCCACAATTTTACAAAATCAAAAAATCGTGGAGCTTTCGAAATAGCAAAAAAAAAATAGAGAAATATGGGAAAAAAATAAGAAACAAAAATGGAAAAAAATAAAAAAAAAATAGGAAAAAAATCAGAAAAAAATAGGAAAGAAAATAAGAAAAAATAGGAAAAAAAATAGGAAAAAAATAGGGGAAAAAATAGGAACAAAAATAGAAAAAAATAGGGGGGGGGGGGGGGAATCAGAAAAAAATAGAATTATTTTTTTCTGACTTTATTTTTTGCATCATTTTTTGGGACAACTAGAAATATGAAGTTTTGAAGGAATTTGATACCGTCGAAAAGGGGGATAAGAGAGCTCTGAGGGCTTTCAAACGATCCGACTAATTTGAAGCGTCCTTTAGGGAAGGTCCGAGTATCCTGAGGTATACTCCAGGCATGCGGCCTTTCCCTCCCCCCCCCCCTCCCCCCCACCAACAGCCCGGAGATAATCCTCGGGAGGAGAAGTCGAGAGATACTTATGAAAACGAGAGAGCCGGATTTTCTATCGCACTTCTCCACACTCAAGTACCACTTTTTCAGGTGAATGTCTCGTTCTAATTCCACCAACGCAAGGGGGTTGAGGACACTCAGCTAATCGCTCAACTTTGTGGGTCCAGAGTGTTCTTTCGACTTCACTCAAATATCTGGGACCTCATATTTCTCGCTACCTGACTGACAGAAATTAGAGACTACGGTAACGAATGCATACTACTCATTTATTTCTCATCTTTGAAGAAACTGATAATTTCAGGTTTTGAGGGGTTTTCAAATTTCAAAAAAAATAATAAATTTTCATAAATTTTGAAAAAAAATTTGATACATTTTGAAAATTTTTGATAAATATTGAAAAAATTTTGAAAAAAATTTTGATAAATTTTGAAATTTTTTTTTTTTTAATTGTAAAAATTTTGAAATTTTGGGTGAATTTGAAATTTTGGGAAAGTTTGGAATTTTGGGAATCGGGGACGAGAGAATTCTAAATATCTGAAATAAAAAAAAAAATTGAGTAATTCGAAATTTTTTTGGCATTTTCCAAAATTTGTCAATTTTTTTTTTAATTGAACCTGAAAATTTATACCTGAAGTGTAATTTTGTTTAGTATTCGGGGCCTAATGAGGGGTCATTAGAGCAGCGATTTGGCAAAAACTGGGCATTCAACCTTGTCTCGAGATTTGTACATTCGTTTATTGGCGCATGCCTTGCGGTGGCTTTATCTATTTTTATTTCGGGAATTAAAAATATTTCCAATTAGAAGATCCAATTACGAGGACTGAGCTACGTCCCGACGGCTGTGATAATCCCTTCCGCTTGGCGTCTACCTGTATTCATCTTGGTATTAAAATACACGGCTTAGCGGGGTTGGATTCTTTTCAAGGATATATTCTCACGCAATGAGAATTATTTGAAAGGTATTAGAGGCATTAAGGTGTCTTGATATATACTCTTCTTGGTCCCCGTTCTTCCACTATATAAAGATGGCTTTGGTATCCCCAACATGTTCAGAAATCAGAAAATTCGGAAAATTTTCAAACACGGTTTCCCGTGAACGGATAATGCGAATTGATTTTTTTTAAACTGCATCTCGTTGTTCTCCAGGCCGGAAAGGAGTGTTGACCTTGAAAACCAATTCCTCCCAATTTCAATTGTTCAAAACGCTCTATCGCGAGAACGGTTAATGATAGGCGAAAAAGTGTATAATGAATGTTATTCCTTGCACAAAGATGCACATATAATGTTTTATGACTTTTTTCCATAACTCTCATAATTTAGGAGATGTAACTGATTGAAGCTGCGCGAGTGGCGCACGGTATTTAGTGGCACGAGTGTCTTTTGCGCGCACACAGGCGGACACACAACTACCCACAGACGTACACTGACGCAGACGCCTACAAATATGCAGACAGATGTTCACACACGAACATACGCACACACACACACACCCATATATATATATATATATATATTTATTTATTTATTTATTCATTTATTCATTTATTTGGTTCACACCAGTCGGCTTTATAAATGAAAATATTCAATTTGTATATAAAATTAGGATTGACCATTGGTCGAGCTGGGAGGGAATTGACCCTATATATATATATATTGCATATTATATTACAACCTCAACACTGGCGGCAAAAATTCCATCACTGACCGTTTAAAAAGCTGATAATGTGGTTTTTCTTGAAAACCGATCGCTGAAATACCATCGAGTAGAATCATTCGACGTACCAACAACACATCTCCGTTGAGTACATATTTGCGTGATATGTCACTGTGTTCAAGTGTATTTATTCAGTGCGTTGGTAACCATGAGACCGGGGTCGTTTCACGCCAATGTAATTCTATACGCTGCTCTGCTCTCTCTCTCGGGAAACCATATTGCATCCACTTAAATGTTTACTCTTAACGACAAAATTTGCAGGAGAAAATTGGATGATTGGTGCGATGAATTCGAGATCGTTAATTGCTTCTTTGGCGCCGGTCTAATGAAACATTTCGGTTTATGGGTCTTGTGTTTGTTTCCGTTGGTTGATAAACAAAAATGTCAATGTATATAAATGTTGACAGAGCTGGGGCTCGATGTAAACACACTTTCGGAATTGCTCAGACTGTTTTCAGAACTAGTTATTTTGCTTTCACCATAAAATTGCAAATTGCCATTTTTCTTGGATGGAACGACTCATAAATAAAAGTGGATTTTTTTATGGCTGATAGAGGACTGTATGCTGGAACAGCCCTAAAAATTTGAGAATTTTCTGACGTTTAGAAATGGAGAAAAAAAATCCCAAAGTTGGCCCTTTACATCACCCTCTACATGGCGAGCGTAGGGTCAGGTCACTCCGACTTGGACAGAAAAATTCCGTGTGGCAAAATTGTTCAATATTTTTTCGCATAAAAGCAGAATGTGGCGAAGGAATGTTTGCCGAATACTTGAAAAATAAATTGTTCTTCATCTGACGTGTGGTTCATTTAAAAACTACTTATGAACCGCCGAACTTTACCGTGGCTGTACGGTAAATTTAGGTATATGCTAGAAGCATGAAGAAATTTACTACGGCACGTGCGAATTGATAGAAAATTTTTTTCGCCCGCGGCTTCATTCAGATAGTCTCACCAATGGAGAAGAAAAAATTGAGAATTCTCCCTCGAGGTTCGTTCTTTCAATACAACTCTATTCTTCATGACATTAATTTCAAGCACCCATCACTCCCAAAGCTTACGTCCCGCGATCCATTCCACACATTACACCATCACTCCCTGGAGTCATTTGTCTCAACGGCTTTTGAGATGAGCTGTTCTCATGCTCCGCACAATCAGCATCACCTTCAAATCCAGGGTTGCCATGTTTCCCATTTTGAGGTATTTCTTGGGTGACATAGTTGTGTTAAAAAGGCCCCAGGGGGGGGGGGCAAGGTTGCAAGTAACTCATGGGAATAGCAGCTGAGCATTCATTGATTAACTCACTGAAATATTTCCTATGTGAAACTTTTGTCATTAAAAACTGTTAAAAATAATTCTAAATGTTATTCGAGAATTTAAAAAAAAAGTTCAATTAAAAATATTATTAATCTCCCCGCGGGATCAATATTTCCCATTTGACAATTTGAATTACCCGCGCTATCCCCTCCACTCGTCCCGCGCAGCGCTGCGGAGACGCTGCCGCTTCTCCCCACTACGCGTCAAGTACTGTAAGCGTTTCCTTCGCATTTATGTGATTATTGAAATAACTAGACGTCAGATTCGGATGGAGTAAATTTTAGAACATCCGTCAAAGATTCCTTTATCACTTCTGAATTTTCTGAAAGATTGATATACGTTTTGGACACACACAGAAATTTTATGTTCAATTTTAACCCTCTTAACACTATGTTAAGTGTGCGGGCAGTGAAAAAAAAGGAGTTATGTATTCTTTTTCTCCTCTTTTTATCGAAGCTCCTCTTTGGAAAAAAATATCTCATTTTTTCTTCTTCATTTGCTAAGAAAGATCTGGCAATGCTGCTCAAGATGTACCTGCTCTTGGTGAGAAATCGCACCATACCCAACTCCTTTTAATTGGAAGCGTTTATAACGGGCAAACGACCCACAGAAATTCTATCCTATTGTTCCATCTGCACAATTGCGTTCACAAAAAAAGAAAAAGAAAAAAAAATCGAGGGATGATGAATCAACCCAAGGGGCTCTGTATGATGCCCTGTTGAATTTGTCCCATCGTATTTTGCTATATTCACTGAGAAATTCAATGAAGATTGTAGAAAGGCGACAGGAAATTTATTGAGAAAAGTTGGAAAAAAACCGGAGGACTCCCCCTGTCGCCGTAGTTGGATCATTACGAGAATTTTTTTAGAGTTGAATGAGGTACCTTATATTTTGGTCGCTGAATGCTTTTTTCAGAAATAAAATTATATTGTTATTTTGTCTGCGTCTGTATATGTCTGCCGAGTTGGAAATGTCTGCGCGCCCGTGCAATCATTGGTAAATGAATGGGAACTTAATTTTCACGGTTAATTAGTTGGAAAAGCTGTTGAGTATTAATTACTGTGGTACGATTTGAGGCGATGAAATTTCTGGTGCTTCGGCTGGTGCAAAGTTGATGTAGTGGAAAATGCCGCTTACCTGTAACAAAAAATTACAATGGTTTTTTTTTATTTTTTGAATAAGAATTGGAATACAAAAATTGGATATATATTGGATATACACGATGTCCTAAAACGGCGGACGTTCTTGGAACCGTTCTCGGAATTGAGCTTTCATCGGGAACCATTCCTGGAATTTACGTGTGGCCTGCAAAAGTTCCCAGAATGGACCCTTCGTGTGGAACAATTCTTGGAACTGTTCGTCCCCTTGGACCTGTTCGTTCCATTGGAACTGTTCGTTGCATTGGAACTGTTCGTTCCATTGGAACTGTTCGTTCCATTGGAACTGTTCGTTCCATTGGAACTGTTCGTTCCATTGGAACTGTTCGTTCCATTGGAACTGTTCGTTCCATTGGAACTGTTCCACTCGGGGAACTCTTGCAGGTGGAAGATGAGTTCCAAGGGCGGTTCTCGATGAAACTTCACCTCCGAGAACAGTTCCAAGAACTGACCTCTGTGGAGGAACAATCCGAAGTTACCGTTCCCGGAATTGAACTTTCATCTGGGACCGTTCCTGGAACGGTCCTCGGAACGTAAGTACCCTCTGAAACAATTCGCAGACTGACGTGAAACAATTTCTGGAACTGTTGGCTTCCTTGGAACAGTTCTCAGAACTGAGAGTTATGCCCGTTTTTCACAATTAAAAATAAAGTCAGCCGTTTTGGGATAACGTATATAGATTATTTGTAGTAGAATATATATATATATATATATATATACATACATATACAACGTATATAAATATGGTACACACGATAGAAGAAACATGCATCGAATTAAATAGATAATTTAAGTTGATAAAACAGTGTGTGTGTGTGTGTGTGTGTGTGTGTGTGTGTGTATGGCGAAATGGTATCCTGATTGAGGTCACTCAGGTCGAAGTTGAAATGTCTCCATATACCTATATGTATATATATATATAGCTCAAAGGTTGTTAAGTTACGAATTAGATGGCTCCAGTATTCCTATTGTTATAAACAATTTATATTGACGATAGGACAAATTGTAGTAAATGAAAAATGTTCCTCATGCCACAATATATATGCAACATAATTGTTTTCAATTTGCATACTCAACGCGCAGGCGCTAATAGAATTTTCGCATGGTTTTTGAGCTTTTCAAAACTTTCCTCAGATTCTATCGTAATGATATCTATAGAATATAACCGGAAAAGTACACATTTTTTTTCGTGCAATATTAATGTTTTTCTTCACCCAAGAATACACACAAATTGCGTTTCTGTATTGCAATCTTCCGGAATATATACGAGCGCCGCGCTGTCTACTCATTCAGAGACTGGTCGGCGGCGCACGCCGTGCTTTTGCACTTGTTGCAAAAGAACTTGCTTGTACGTGTGTACGTGAAATCTTTTGTAAATGTGGGTAAGGCAGAAACGATCGTATTAACTGGCGGGAGTCGGGGCAAAACCACGGAACTGGCCAGACGTGGAGAAATATAAAAGAGTGATTCATGAGCCCTGGGGGAAGGTACGCATCATTGGTGTTTTACGATGAATTTTTTTTTTGCACTTTCTACATTTTATTTACGTCAATACATGTTTTTTTTCAGCACGTATGAGAAAACCAAGGGAAACGAGCAGGTCACACCCATAATTTTCCAATTTCGCGGTTCCTTCCAGGATCACGGCTCTCCCCCCAAATTTCCTCAATATCTCGAAAACCAGGGCTTTTATGAAAAAATGTTATTCCACATTTTTTGTAGGGGCTTTAATGCTAGGAAAAAAAGTTTTTTACCATTTTTTCATAAACTCGGTTGTTTCGGAGATTTTGAAGAAATTGGAAATGAAGAATTTTTGGCTCAGGGAATTTTCATCCACAAGCTGGGGATGGTTTATCCCTTGACCGGGATAATTTATCCCCAACACGGGTATTTGGATTTTTTATGTGGGATGTAGGGATGGTTTGAGAAGTTCTTTTAATCAAATGCAATTACTGCATACCGAGCGGCCAGCACGGATACTGGAAGTAGGGAACCAGGGATTTTCCCCCCTAAGGCTATCTCTAAATGCTTGGAGCTTTGTGGTTTGTTACAGTGCTCGCGATACGCAGTCCGATCAGCTTCTGGGGCTCGTGACAAAGGTAAAAATAATATGACCAGCTAATGAACACTCGGCTTACCACTATAGTGTAATCTCCCACGATTATCGTTTTGCGAAATGTATTGATTTACAGCTTGAATCAATAACTCGTTTCAAAAGTTTAGAACTTTCAGAAGATTCATGTTTCCAAAGGCATGTTGAAAATGTTGAGAATGTTGAAAATGTTGAAAATGTTGAAAATGTTGAAAATGTTGAAAATGTTGAAAATGTTGAAAATGTTGAAAATGTTGAAAATGTTGAAAATGTTGAAAATGTTGAAAATGTTGAAAATGTTGAAAATGTTGAAAATGTTGAAAATGTTGAAAATGTTGAAATTGTTGAAATTGTTGAACATGTTGAAAATGCTGACCATGTTGAAAATGTTGAAAATGTTGAAAATGTTGAAAATGTTGAAATTGTTGAAATTGTTGAACATGTTGAAAATGCTGACCATGTTGAAAATGTTGAAAATGTTGAAAATGTTGAAAATGTTGAAAATGTTGAAAATGTTGAAAATGTTGAAAATGTTGAAAATGTTGAAAATGTTGAAAATGTTGAAAATGTTGAAAATGTTGAAAATGTTGAAAATGTTGAAAATGTTGAAAATGTTGAAAATGTTGAAAATGTTGAGAAGGTAGAAAATGTTGAGAAGGTTGAAAATGGTGAAAATTTTGATGAGGTTCACCATTTTGAAAATTTTGAAACATCATCCCTCAACTTTCCGCCAATTCTGTTTAATTTTTCACATTTTCCACGCAGAACTATTATTTCAGCAATCCTCTGTTGACTCCAAAGAAACTCATCGCTGAAATCCTTCGGAAAACCCATTTTCCGAACAAGTGAACATGTTGTAACAGTGCAATTGAAACATTCCACTTACTTGCACAAATGCCTAGACACAACGAAATAAATAAAAAGAAAAATCCAGTTTCAAAATAACAAGCGCTGGAGAAAATTCCGAACGAGCTTTTCCATTTCCACGTCCTTGAACTCCGTGAAAATAAGGGGAAAAACGTGAAAAGAAAATGTACGCGAAGTTCAGATTTTCCCTACAGTTTCCTATTTTTTTTCTTCAAATTTTTATATTATTATTAACATTTTAAATTATTTTTATATTCCGATTTTTGGGAATTTCGGAAATCGTTAGTTTTCAATTTTCTAAAAAAAAATTCCATAATTCTGTAATCATCTTTTTTTTTAATAAAAATTTTCCAAAAATTTTTCAAAATGGAAAATTTTTCCAAAAGTCTAAACTTTCCCACATTATGACAAATATCGGGCACTCCATGTGCCCATAAAAGTTTCAGCGGAAAGAAATGGTGCAGGAAAATTGAAGAGAAGTGCTCATGAGATGGAAAAAGTGGGGAAAAGTTGCCTTTGAGAAATGGTCGCGCGAGCAAATTGAATTCGTTAATTCAAAGGTTTGAGCTTTTCGGAGCTTGCGGCCACCCTTGCGTCAACGCTCTCGCGAGGTAAAAAAAGAATAAAGCCAGGGGAAGTAAATAATGCGATGAAAATGAGAGAAAGGAAAAAAATGTCACGCTATGCTTGTAGAATAAAAACTATGGGGGGTGGGAGGGGGGGGGGGTTGGGCAATGGAGCGCAGGGTAAAAATGTGAAAATCCACTTTTGGTTGGAATACGTGACTTTGTTGAGAGAGCGGACTCGCGCGTTAAACGTCCGGAAATGTTTGTAAAGTTTGTGAGAAATGCAGCAAATGCATCCCTTTGTTACCCTCTATTTATTCCAATTTTTTTGGTCTGAAAATGTTTCTTTGCAGTTCTTTGGGTCAAAGCGGTTTATGGATACTCCCAGTCCACTTCCAAATGTCCAATGTATATACAAGTTGTTCCAAAATTGCGGATTCAATTTTGAAGGTGAAAAGAGGGCGAAATTCCAAGTCGAAAGTTCCTCTTCAACTTCTCTGTCTGACACGCTCCCATGAAGTTCTTGAAGTTTAAAGTTGAATAGTTGGAGCACTGCTTAGCCCATTGGGCCTTGCCTTCAGTTCCGCGAACGGTTCCAAGTGGAACAGTCTCTTATTCTCCGTTCTGGGAACTGCCCTGGGTGGCGTTCAGTTCCGGGAATCGTTCCAAAAGTGGTCCCAGATGGAAGTTTAATTCTGCCAACGGTATCTTGGGATTGTTCTTGGACCCGGAGTAATTCTTGGAACCGTTCCAAAAATTGAATTTCCTCCTAAAACCGCTCCTGGAACGATTTTCAGAACTGAAGTTGCACCGGCAACACTTCCCAGAATGGATCCTTTGGGGACCCAGTTTTTGAAACTGTTCGCTCACGTGGAACCCTTCTCGGAATTGAAATTTCATCTGGCACCGTTCCTGGAACGATTTTCAGAACTGAAATTCCATCGGGAACACTTCCCAGAATGGATCCTTTAGGGAACATAGTTTCGGGAACTGTTCGCTTACGTGGAACTGTTCCCGGACTTAAAGTTTCATCTGGGACCGTTCCTGGAACGATTTTCGGAACTGAAACTCCACCGGGAACACCTTCCAGAACGGATCCGTCACGGGAAAAAACGTCTTGGGACTGTTCTCGGAACTGGAGGCAGTGATCCTGTGGGTTAAGCAGTGCTGTAGATATTCAACAGCAAACTTCAACAACTTGGGGGGGGGGGGGGGGAGTTGAAGAGGAGTTGAAGTGTTGGGAACCCGTGTGTAACCTAAATTTGGTGCATTAAAAAAAAAACCAATTTAGGAATTTCGAATGTCGCGCGGAGAAAAAACAATACTATGAGACTAATTGGCTCGAGACGTGAATTTTCGTTACACTTTTGATGACAAGAAAAACGTACAAGGACGCAATTCTCCCTGTCCCAAGGATTTTTATTTCTAGGCGAAAAGGGAAACTCTAAGCCCTGCACTAGTCAGAGACAAATAGCATTCCTATTTTTTTGTATTTTATTTTCTCTGCGTCTTATCTTTTACTTGAGATCCCTCTTTTTACTCTGTTCACAGGTCAACAATATAGGAGAGATAATATTTCAGATCTGTTGGGTGGAATGTTAGGGGGTATTTTCCGTTTTTTGGCCTTGGAATGTGGTGAATATATTTTTGTAATTAATTTTGAGTGGATAGAAAGTTTTTATTAAACTTACTCTCCTGTATGTATGTGTGTGTGGGTGTGAGTAGGTGTGGGTGTGAGTAGGTGTGGGTGGCTGTGGGTACGTATGGGTAGGTGTGAGTCGTTGTGGGTGGGTGAGTGTGGGTGGGTGAGTGTGGGTGGCTGTGGGTAGGTGTGGATAGGTGTGGCTGGGGGTGGGCGGGGGTGGGTGGGTGGGGGGGGGGGGGTGAGGGTGGGTGGGTGAATGTGGGTGGGTGTGGGGGAGTGTGGGTGTGAGGGGGTGTTTGTTATTTGCAAGTGGATTTTTTTATTTGAAAGTGGAGTGGTTTGTACTTCGTCAATTGCGAGTAGATTTAGGTGTTGTAATAACTATCATAAGAGCCCATCAATCTCTCCGTCGATATTTTGATGATACAACTCGGCGCTGACTCGAATATTTCTCATATGCTTCATTTCTGTCTTCACTTGGCCCGACTTGTTATTAGTCCACGCACACGAGCGTGCACTGTAATTTTTTACACCGAGGGGGTTGCTCAGAAATGTGCGAACTCGAGAAAAAAATAAGGTGGAATTTATGTACACGATGGAGGGACTCACGTATCTGGAATATTATCATAAGACGTTTCGTTTCTGGAAACATATTTGACGAGTTTTGCAGTGTTGAGCGGTTTTTTTTATATGCCGAAAAATAGCCTACAATTTCCAAAATTTTTAGAATTGAAAAATTTCAAAAATTTCAAAAATTTCAGAAATTTCAAAAATGTCAAAAATTTCAAAAATTTCAAAAATTTCAAAAATTTCAAAAATTTCAAAAATTTCAAAAATTTCATAACCTTCAAAAATTTCAAAAATTTCAAAAATTTCAGAAATTTCAAAAATTTCAAAATTTTTAAAAATTAAAAAAAAAAATCACAAATGGAAAAAATGTCGAAAAATTTCACAAATTTCGGAAATTTTGAAAATTTCAGGAATTTCCAAAAATTCTCAAATTTCGACAATTCCAAAAATTTCACAAATTTCAAAACGTTTACAAATCCTGAAAGAATATTCCCCATGAAGGAGCTCTCGCATTCCCAAGTTTCACGAATGGTGGATATGATTAGGGAGCGTCACGTTTTGGCCCGTGTCTTGATAACGAACCTCGCGCCCACTTCGGCCCAGAAACGTGAACGCCCTCGACATTGGAAACGCCTCGTTATATATTTTTTTTTATTTTTCGCCACTCGCGGTCTTGTTATCTCTTTCACAAGAGGATGCGTAGAATCTTCAACTCTTTTTCAACATTTCTTTTTCGTTCTTCTAATTATACGCGTACTGTTGACCCAATTTTTCTGCGAGGCATTCAGAAGAGGCACTCCAGGAATTTTCATTATTTTAATTAAACGCGAATTTTTCAGGAGGAGGATTTTAATCGTCGGATTGTTCGGGGCATTGCCGATGGTTTTATGGATTATTCGATAATTAGAGGGTGCTAGTTAATTGTCTGTTGGAAAAATTTTCAATAAATGAAGATGTGTTTTATAATTAAGAGTGCGCAGGACTTTTTAATATCATTTTTCAACGTTCTTACGGGAGAAACTATTGGATGTATGTACGTGTATATGTGTATGTACGTGTCTGTGTATGTGTGTATGTACGTGTCTGTGTGTGTGTGTGTGTGTGTGTGTGTGTGTGTCTGTGTGTATGTGAGCAGTGAGCAAGTGGGTGGGTAGGAGGGTGAGTGGGTGGGTGAGTAGGGGGCGAGTGGGTGGGTGGGTGGGTAGGAGGGTGAGTAGGCGGGTGGGGGAATGCCTGGGTGACTGAGTGGGGGGTGGGTGAGTGAGTGGGGGGTGGGTGAGTGAGTAGGGGGTGGGTGAGTGAGTACGTGAGTGGGTGGGTGGGAGGCTGAGTGGGGAGGTGGATGAGTGAGTGGGTGGGTGAGTAGGGGGTGGGTGGGTGAGTAGGGGTGGGTGGGTGAGTAGGGGGGGTGGCTGGAAGGGTGAATGGGTGGGTCTGTGGGAGGGTGAGTGGATGGGTCAGTGGGACGGTGACTGTGTCAATGACTGGGTGGACGGATGGGTGTGGACGGGTGAGTATTAGTGGGTGGGTGGGTGTGCCTGTAGCTATATAATCCAAAAACAAACTTTGGCAGATTCTCTCAATCATCGCATTCGACAACCCCTAAAATCATGAATGCAACTATGTTTGTTGCCCTGACGACCTCAGAACACGAATCGCATCAAACTCTACCAGCGATCATCACTGTCCGGATACGTTAGCTCGTATGAATCTCGGAATCCCACCGTAAAGCTTATGCGATGGGATAGCAAGTACCTGAAACCCTTCACGCCCCGGGCAGACCTCGGTAAGCCATGAAACTGAAACGAGATGCCTCGTTAATATCAGTTCACTCCTGGAATTTAGCACCCAGTAACGTTGGCTCCTCATATCCCGAGAAATTTTGGAGTTTTTGAATTTTTTGAATTCTTTGAAATTTGTTCAACTTTCACACTGTAATTTTTTACTAATATCCGAATCTCTGGCATAAACAAACAAGCTCTTCATAGCATTCACTTTATTTGGTGAATCAACAGGAGTACAAATCTATTTATTTCACCACAGGAATAAAAGTCTTACTAAACTGCAAGTGATCAAGCTTCTCCCGAAAACTTTTCCCTGGAGTAAGAACTTTTTTTTCTCTCCTCTCTCACACACGGAATAATTCATGGCGCGTTGTTCTTGGATGGTGATAAGAAAATTTGTGAGGAATAAAAAAAATTTCCCCCTTTTCGTGACGATTTATACGTGCCAGAAACAAAAATGCCATTCATTGGGGCTTTATCTCAACAAACATTTGACCTCGGCTCTTGGCTTGGGAAATCCCGAAATAAATTGAAGTTAAGGAGTGAATTATGAGTATGTTATCACGTAAAATTATCAATAATTGGATTATTGAGGGCTGGATAAATTACATGGAAGCATCTTGAGATTTTAGTTGTGTGTGTGTGTGTGTGTGTGAGTGAGTGAGTTGGTGGGTGTGTGTATGTGGGTGGGTGAGTGGGTGGGTGAGTGGGTGGGTGAGTAGGTGGGTGAGTGGGTGGGTGAGTGGGTGGGTGGGTGGTTGGGTGAGTGAGTGGGTGGGTGAGTGGGTGGGTGAGTGGGTGGGTGAGTAGGTGGGTGGTTGGGTGAGTGGGTGGGTGAGTAGGTGGGTGGGTGGGTGAGTGGGTAGGTGGATGGGTGGGTGGATGAGTCTGGGTGGGTGCCTGCGTGTGGATGTCTATATTTATATATGCCCCTGCCTGCCTAAGACCCGAAAATTTTAAAAATCTCAAAAATTTCAAACGCTTTCCAAAGGTTTTGCATATCTCCTGGAAAAATAAAAGATTAGAAATTTATAGAATGATCAAATCAAAGTTATATAATTACCAAAACGCGTAATTATGCGCTACCATTGAATTCCATCAACCCTTTTTAAAATCAATGATATTGCCAAAACGTGGGCCTTCATCCATGGTCCAGAGCCGATAATTAAAAAGATCAATTAATACAGATCATACTGACCATCGCGATATCCCTTTGGCGGCTAAATCACATCCGCCATAAATCGCATTGTGAAAAATGAGCGCAGGATCTATATCGCATATGCAGTCAGTGCTCATTAAGAACATATTGGCAGAGCGCTAATTAATGGAGACAGTATAGCAACGGCTATACACAACTCATGCACGGAATGTCTCTTACATCTGGTGAAGCACTATAGATTCCGGAGTATGAGGCGTGTTTCACGGACGTAGGACATAGGACACGGACCGCCACGTCAATTGGATTAATTGCGAGTGTCATTAACATTTGGATGTCTACGGCCTGCTTGTAATGTCGTTCATGTACACGAAAGTGCATGTAAGTTTAATTTTATTCATAATAAATGCATTTGTAACTCGTGGAAATTACGCTCACAGGCGCTTTGAAAAAAAACACCGGGAAAATGAGTCTGGTTGTGTGCGGGCTGGTGTGTATTTTTTTCACCTCCATTAACCAAACTTCGTGTTGTCAGTGAGTGAGTGGGTGGGTGAGTGGGTGCGTGAGTGAGTGGCTGGGTGGGAGGGTGAGTGGTTGCATAAAGGAATGAGTGGGTAAGTGGGTGAGTGGGTGAGTGGGTAAGTGGGTAAGTGGGTAAGTGGGTGCGTGAGTGAGCGGCTGGGTGAGTGGTTGCATAAAGGAATGAGTCTCTAAGTGGGTGAGTGGGTAAGTGGGTGGGTGAGTGTGTGTGTATGTGTGTGTGTGTGAGTAAGGTGTGCGTGGGTCGGTAGATGTGGGTGTAGATAGGTAAGTAGGTGTATGTGTGGGTAGGTGCCAAGGCGCTTGTGGGTGGGTTGACGGGTATCGGTGTCGGTGGTCGCGTGGCTGAGGATGGATGGGTGGGTGGGTGTATGAGGATGAGTGGGTGGATGGGTGAGTGGGTGGGGGTGGTTGTCGGTTGGTGGGAGGCTGTATGCATGTGTGTGGGTTGGTGTCGTTAGGCGGATGTATGCGCCACTATGTGAGTGGGTGGGTAAGTGGAAGTGGGTTTCGGTGGCTCGGTGGGTGGCTGTTAGTACGTATGTTTCAAGCGTAACAAGTTTTCACATGACTTTTTCTATACAAATTCCGTTCATGTAATCAATTTAACGGTCATGTTATTTATATTCCGACGAAACCGTGAAAATGTAACAAAAATTGCGTTCTGAAAAATGAATGATCAAGTTTAGTAGAAAAGAAATAGCAAGTGAGAACTCGATGTTGAGAGAAGATTGGTTCAACTGTAAGTTTGAAATATCTATTGTCTCTAGTATAACAAGGAAGAAATATATCGTCGAGGGTGTTGCAGAATTGTGTCCGTGACTCCCCGTTGACAATCATGGATTGGTTTTCCCAGGGTCTATCTCCAAATAATCTTCAGCCCTGCATTTTCCAAGGGATTCTGGGGCTTTGGACCAATTTGTTGGGTTATCAAGCCTATGATATAGTCCCGTATTATTCTCAGTGATTATATATATAAGCACGTTGAAGAGGATTGCAATTGAGCAAGGGTGTATTTGTCATAATTGTTAGAAATTGCACAATTAGAAACTTACACACACACACATGGATGGTCATACAAGGTACATATACTTGCGAATGGGTGGCTGAGCATTTGGTCTCCGCTGAAAAATTTTCCCCAACAAAATGTCCCCCCGCGGAACCTGCCCCGCGAGGGTCGCGTTGAAGGGGCCGAAGGGGGAAGCCCCCCCTTCCCCTCCCGGAATTCAATGTATCAGCCCCATAGTAGCGGGTGTGCTCAAAATTTTATACTGAGGGATGGTTTATGCAGGAAAATTGTTGCGGGGTCATTCTGCCCAGGGAAACGTTTGCCAGTCAATTAACAAGTTACTCATCGTCCTTAAAAATTGCTGATAACCCTGAAAATAAACTATCAATGAAATAGGAGGCAATTACCCAACATGACTGAGACATTCCCAAAGACCTTGCAAATGATTACATACACAAATTTCTCATGAAAAGCACGACGTGAATAACGGTGTAGCTATATACATGAACTCAGAGACCGAGAATGAAATTTTTTTTTTCCACAAATGCACGAGGTAAGACAGAGTGAGAGGGCAATATATGATGTACGTTCGTTTTAGCAAAAGCATTAACTCTGGTTGATGTTAATCCCTCGTGCATACAAGAGCCGGTATCTATATAGCACAACGGATACTAGAATACAGCGGATCTTGAAATTAATGCCCGCTTTTCGGGAAGTGTTACATCTCTTGGAGCTTATGTAATTCGCAAATTATGTAATTTGTAAATATTCGGTAAATACGGTGTCCATTTTTTTTTAAGTTTGCGAGCGGAGAATAATTTCATATGTGCCTAGGAAAATATGTGTACGTGCGCATGTAAAGGTGGATGGGTGTGGGTGGGTGGTTGGCTGGGTGTAGGTGGGTTCGGGTGGGTGTAGGTAGGTGTGGGTGGGTGTAGATGAGTGGGTGGGTGGGCGGTTGAGGGGGTGGATGGGTGGGTGAGTAAGTGGGTGGGTGAGTAAGTGGGTGGGTGGGTGAGTAAGTGGGTGGGTGGGTGGGTGAGTAGGTGTAGGTGAATTGGGTAGGTAGTGGGTGGGGATAGGTGAGTGAGTGTAGATGAGTGGGTGGGTGGGTGTAGGTGAGTGGGTGGTTGGGTGTAGGTGGGTGGGTGGGTGCCTGCAGATGGGTGTATGAGTGGGTGTAGGTGGGTAGGTGGGTGGGTAGGTGGATGTAGGTGGATGGGTGGGTGGGGTAGGTGAATGGGTGGGTAGGTGGATGGGTCTGGACGTATGTGTGCGTAGCCAAAAAACGTGATAAAAATCATGCGGTCGTGGCTTTGGTTACACACGCCATTGAATCAGAATAAACATAATTACAAAAGTAGTGGAATACTTCCCTTTCAGTTCATTATAGATATCGACACAGTTCAGGAAAATCTGCATTGATACCATATATTCGCACAAAGAATCAATGGCTATCAGGGGAGTACCAGTGACAGGCATTGATGATGGCATTGGGGTATGCCAGCGAATTTTAGGAATGTGTGAGCGATTCCATTACAGATTACGCACCGTGCACGGATCGTCCAAAAGCGACGATTGCCACAGCCAGATTAACGCAACTAGCCGCACCAGCCATTTTAGTTTTGATAGTAACTGATCGTCCATCAGGAATTAACGATCTGCGATGACGAACTGGGATTTCACCATCGACTTTCCGGATAACAGCAAAAAATTTTGAAAAATTCCGAAGAACGGAGAAAATTTGGAAGAATGGGAAATTAAAAAAACGTAAATACGTAAAAATTTCAAAAACTTCAAAAATTTGAAAAATTTGAAAAATTTGAAAAATTTGAAAAATTTGAAAAATTTGAAAAATTTGAAAAATTTGAAAAATTTGAAAAATTTGAAAAATTTGAAAAATTTGAAAAATTTGAAAAATTTGAAAAATCAAATAATAGTCCAAATTGTCGCTCCCCTTGGCAAAAAAAAATCCGTATATTAAGGGCCATCAGAGGCCACACCCGATTAGATTATAATAAAGCCTTGGTCCATTGGAATGAGCCCAAATATGTCGTAACAGTGGACCGAAATGATAATCATAAACTCGAGACTTTATAATCTCGAGGTCCGCGTTGCTGAACGCCCGGAGTGCTGGTGACATGTCCCAAACGTGCGTCAGATTTAATCGCGGTTGAATAACAAAAAAAATCCGAATAGTGGTTTCATATTACGCGTCTAATCGACATGGAAATCATGATACGCGCCAACGAAGCCGCGGGCTCAATTATTACGCCTCAAGCTCCTCCATATGGTGCATTCCATGAATTATGGGCCAATCATTCCGCCCAAGAATGCACATACGACCTTTTGGTACCATGACAGCTGGGGAACCATTTCGATAGATGAAATAGTATCAATTTATTGGTCCATATGAAACCGAAATGAAATAGATATTTCATATTTCATTCCACCGCAATGGTAAATAAAATAGTATTTACTATTTTATTTCACTATTTCACTATTTAAATAAACATGAAATTGAGAATTTTCGAAGACAATTCAATGAGCATAGATGTCAAGGTGGATATCAAATGAGAGGAAGAATTCTCTACCCAATGATGAATTTATATCTTATGGGAAATTCTGTACAAACTTTTCATACGTCATCGTTAATTATTTTCTAATAGTTCGCAATGAGTTACAATATACTGTAGTGGCTGATGGATTGTTAATTCCTTCCTCACTTCACCTATTTCCATCAACGAAAAAACCAACTTTTCTAAATTATAAAATAAAATTGTTTTCGAATATTTCAATTAACTATTTCAAATAGTCAATTACAAATTATGGATTTCAAATGGTATTTTTCGTCGTCGTCCTATTTAAATACTACTTTTTTCTCCTTTGCGCTCCAATTTCGTCAATTGAAAAATAGACGGGCGGCGATGTGCTATACGCGCGACCACAAGCGACGGCCGACCCAACTTCTAGAAAGTCATAAAAATTCGAGAAATTCACTGAACGACGATTTAACGAGCCTCAGGTACCCACAAATCGACCATCGACAAAGTGGGCCCTTTTTCCCCAAAGCTATATCTCAACAAAGTTGTCACAGGAAAATTATTCCCACCAATCAGAAATATCGAGAGTCTATTTTATTCATCCTGTTTCAGAAATAGAGATTATGTCAAACAGTATTTGCTCCAGGTTCGGTCCAGCGGGATGCTGTGGGCCTGCGAAAATCTAAAAGCCCACTTTTCTAAATTATAAAATAAAATTGTTATCGAATATTTCAATTAACTATTTCAAATAGTCAATTACAAATTATAGATTTCAAATATATTTTTCGTCATCGTCCTATTTAAATACTATTATTATTATTTACTATTAGATAAACTACGCGAAATATTTTTTCTTAATATTTTGTCGACTCTACTCTATATATATATGACAATTTTGTATCCTGGTTCAATTGATAAAACAGATTAATAAACCGCTAATAGCGTCAATATAATGTATTATCTCGTCGAACCAAATGCGCAAAGTTGTTTCAGCAGATGAAAATGTTAATAAATAAATAAATATGGTCGATAAGGTGTTCATACTGCGGTATAAATGTGATCAATCCGGATCAATGATGTTGGACTAGGCTGCGTCATGAAGTACCTTGCAATTTTTATGGTTACTCTCATGTTAGCGACTTTAGTCGTAGCCCAGAGGCGGTGCACGGCACATGGATCGCACGTGAGTTAATTAATTCAAGTTCATCAATGTGACATTAACATTGTCGAGGATGTTCAGATTGTCCATTGATTTACCAACGAATTTGGATACCCAGTTTTGCGGGATTCCAAGTTAAAAGAGCGAATGTACACATACACACACACACCCACCCACACCCACCCACACGTACCCACACCTACCCACACCCACCCACACCCACCCACACCCACCCACACGTACCCACACCTACCCACATCCACCCACATATACACACATATACACGAACACACACACGCACCACAATTATTATTTGAACACACTTAATCGTTTTTTCCTAATTTCAGTGCCAGAAAAGTACAGAATGTTGTACTGGCTACTGTCGTGACAAGAAGTGCATCGTGTGTAAGTTGATCAATTTTTTATAAAACACCCAATCAATTTTTTTCCTTCATTTTTTTTACCATTTAAGAATATTTTACAATTATGCGTATTTAGGGGGCGAGACTAATCCCGACGAAGGAGGTATAAATCCATGCTTCGGAATTAGATGTCAGACAGGACGTTGTGTCATCGAGCAGGTACACTGCCCTAGAAGACCGTGTCCTGGGGATCCAGCGTGCCGAGAACGGGAGCCTTAAGCCATGAGAACAGTTGCGCCAATCCAACGTTAAACGCGCGCATTGAGAGAATCCCTCACATTTCGTTTTGGGATCATATGTCGAAATGTGAAGGAGCTAGCCAAATTTTCATGAAAATGTTTTTTGTAGAGCACACTGAGAGCTACAATAAAGCTTCATATGAACATTCGCTAATATTCTTAGTTTTCAAAATACCTGCCAAAAACGCTTTCGACTGAGTCCGCGGAATTTCTCCACAGATGGCGCCACTGCGAAGCCAACGCGCGCGTAACCCGCGAAAATTCGGATCGAGTCGAAGAAGTCCCATCAGCTTAACTGCGTGATATAAATTATTTTTATATTCATCTGGATATATTGAGAGAGTCACTTTGAGGCAATAAAAATGGTTCGGTCAAATATTCAAATTTTATGGCAACGTTTCTTGCAATAAAAATTGTTAAAAACAAATCTACGACGAACATGTGAACATGTCAACGTACTTATAATATAAAGCTTCGGACTAAAAAAAGTGCGTACAAAAAATATGCACAAATGTTCTTATCGCGGAAAAACTATTTTAATAAATTGATAACGATGACTGAGATATCAATCTTGAGTCGGATAAAGACAAGATCTCTCACACTAAAGTCGAGTGAAAAATCATTGTACATTCGAAAGGCAACTTGAAGAGGCTTATCACTGTACCATGAAATTTGGCGCTATTTTTGTTCTGATTGCGGTGCTAATGACTTTGGTCAGCGCACAGCAACCATGCACACTTCCAGGAGCTTCGGTGAGTTCAGCGTGTTTATTTATTTATAAACCCTTCGGTCCTTCGGCAGTGTCTCCTCTCGCCGTCTTCACCCGGAGCCACCAGTTGCGTGATAAGCGCTCCGTATCTTTCAACATTAAGGATTGAAAAAATAAATGTAGAACCCATGGTCAGGCCACAGTGTTCTCACATCCCAGAACATCCCCTGATTGTACCATATATGAATTCAAGTCAAGTTGATAATTCTCGGCAGTGGAACAATTTCAATTTGGGGGAACCATGATGAATTTTTGGAAGTTAAATACAGGAACTTTCCATCGGACTCGTCTTCAAAATTGACGACCTCCCAAGTCGCGCAATTCACAGTAAAAATGAAATATCTCCTATACATGTTCCAGAACTGGACTGTACTTTTGAGGGTGGAAAGAGGGCAAAATTCCAAGTCGAAAGTTCCTCTTCGATGTTTCTGTCTGACGCCCT
Organism: Asobara japonica; assembly: GCA_026005395.1. Classification (NCBI taxonomy): domain Eukaryota; kingdom Metazoa; phylum Arthropoda; class Insecta; order Hymenoptera; family Braconidae; genus Asobara; species Asobara japonica. Next base: position 3,506,544 of record BQMI01000393.1, read on the forward strand.
CCCATGAAGTTATTGAAGTTCAAAGTTGAACGGTTCCGGTACTGTTTAGCCTACTGAGTCAGTGCTCGCTGTTCCGAGAACGGTTCCAAGTGAACACTCCCAAGAACTGTTTCATCTGAAGGTTCCGTTCTGAGAACTCTTTCAACTGAAGGTTCCGTTCCGAGAACTGTTTTAACTCGAGGTTTCGTTCTGAGAACTATGTCCACTGAAGGTTCCGTTCTGAGAAGTGTTTCATCTAAAGGTTCCGTTCTGAGAATTGTTTCAACTGAAGGTTCCATTCCGAGAATTGTTTCAACTGAAGGTTCCGTTCTCAGAACTGTTTTAACTGCGGGTTCCGTTCTGAGAACTGTTTCATCTAAAGCTTCCGTTCTGAAAACTGTTTCAACCAAAGGTTCCGTTCTGAGAACTGTTTTGATTGAAGGTTCCGTTCTGAAAACTGTTTCAATTTAAGATTCCATTCTGAGAACTATTTCAACTGAGGGTTCCCTTCTGAAAACTGTTCGGAACTGCAGTTCTGGGAACCGTTCCAGGAACTGTTCCAAGTGAAAGTTCAATTCCCGGAGCGGTTCCAAGAATCGCTCCAGACGTCCAAGGTCGCTGGAGGAACAGTCGCAAGATCTGTTCGAGATGAACCTTAGGTTCTCGGAACTGTGCCAAGTGGAACCTAGATTATGAGAACTGTTCCAGAAGGATGTGCAGTTCCGGTAAATGTTTCAAGTGGCAGCAAAACTTTGACCACCGTTCACGGGGAACAATGCTTGGACGGTTCGTTTACTTGGAACCGTTCTCGGAACTGAAAGCTCTGGCCCCCTGGGATAAGCAGTGCTGTTACGGTTCAGTTTCAAACTTCGATAACTTCATGGGGGCACGTCAGACAGAAAAGTCGAAGAGGAACTTTCGACTCGGAATTTCACCCTCTTTTTACCCTCAAAATTTCGTAGTTCCAGAACATCATGGATAGTCTAGAGGAGTACGTCAACTTTCTCCAGAATTTTGGTTGTCTTTAGTTTGATCAAACGTTTGAGCGTTTTGGGAAAAAGCAGCGCTGAGATCATAGCGCGATCTCGCGTGAGTCAATCATCCCAAAAATGCACGTAAAATCCGAAAGCCTGCTGCTATCATGCACATGACAGTTATCATTTCGGAGGGGCATATACAATTAATTTTATTTATAATTCCAGTGTACCAGAAATTCGCGCTGCTGCTCGCGCTATACATGCGTCAACAACGTTTGTCGTAGCTGTAAGTTGGACAGCTTTTCTCACAAAATAGTCAATTTTATAAGTCACACATTTACTTTGGTCATATAACTTTAATGAGCATTATCAATTTCTAGGGATGGGAGTTCCTCACAGTGGATCGTCATCTTGATTTAAATGAGACCTGTAACACCCACCATTGATAACGCTCTATCTCACAAACTATTGAAAATTTTAAAAAATGGTTTCAATAAATATTGTTCCTGATTAAAAAATACACATTTTATGTTTTATAGTGTTTGTCACCAGGACCCGCCGTTAAGGAGATATTGCAGGTTGAAGGTGTCAAGAGGAGGATACAACAGGACGTTTGGAGACCTAGAAGAGTCACCAAATTGAATAACTCAGAATTCTTTGGTGAATTCGCTCATGACACAGCAGGAGCTATCGATCGTCACAGTCGATAAATCGTTGATGTAAAATGCGATAAGGTCAGTATTCTCGTGGATAAAATTTACAAAAAAAAGAGGGAAAAAGAAGCAGCACATCCCTCAGCAGACTATCGATCTTCCAAGCGCTGAAAGATGTTGGTTGATGCACTCACAAGATTGAACGTTAATGCTTTCACACGTGAATTACTTCTATCGCGATAGAATTTTTATGCAGCATCTGGAGAACTATTGACTACCATCGACAGAATGATCCGGGGAACTCGCTTCAGAATCTGATGAACTACATTTTAGCCTTAGGCCATGAGAGCAGTTGCGCCATTTTTCCAACGTTTTTTGAGCGCGCATTGAGAGAATCCGTCACATTTCGTTTTGGGATCATATCTCGAAATATGAAGGAGCTAGCCAAATTTTCATGAAAATGTTTTTTGTAGAGCACACTGAGAGCTATAATAAAGCTCTATATGAACATTCGCTAATATTCTTAGTTTTCAAGATATTTGCCAAAAACCCTTTCGACTGAGTCCGCGGAATTTCACTACAGATGGCGCCACTGTGAAGCCAACGCAAGCGTAACCCGCGAAAATTCCCATCGAGCCGACGAATATAATACTCATCAACTTGACTGTGTGGTACAAATGATTTTTATCTCCACTTAAATGACCAGAAAAAGTTACTTAGGGCATTGAAAAAGTTTCGCTCAAATATTTCGATTTTCGAACATGTTTTCGATAATATAAAAAATTTTGTGAGACTCCCCTCAATTCCGAACAGGTTAACAATTCTGATAGACCCAATGATTTAATTTGACATCGAAATATTTGAAGCGTGCTGATTTTGTCCAACTAATTTAAAGATAATTAACGACTCTGTGACTACTTGAAGCGAGGGCCTGGTGAAAATTGTCGGACCATAAATTCTCCACCAAGCCAAACATTCAGTTATACTCTTCTGCGAAATTATCAAAAGCCTCAAGAGATCAGTGAAGTACAGAAGCAATAGGACCCGGGAAAATCCCATGCCCACAATGCGCAGAAACGCGACACGAATAAACAAGGTTCTCCGAAACATGTGTGCGGAGGAGAAAACGGGAATTCCTTAGAAGAAAAACAAACGGGATGTGGGTGCAATCTTTGGCGAGACACTCCTACAACTCCCGGTGTGTGTGTGTGTATGTGTGTGTGTGTGTGTGTGTATGTGTGTGTGTGTGTGTGTGTGTATGTGTGTGTGTGTGGGTGGGTGGGTGGTTGTGTGTGAGTGTGTGTGTGTGTGTGTGGGAGTGACTAGGTGAGTGGATGCATGTGCTCAAAAAACCGAATACACACACACACACACACACACCATCTGCAAAAGTCCTCATAGGACCCTTCATAATGTGCACACTAATACATACAATCGATGTCTATAATAACTTACATCGGTGAGAAGGACAAAAAAAACTCCTTGTTTGTATAAAAAACTCATCGAGTCCTATGTGGGTGCGATGAAGAGGCTATGAAAACTCGTGGAGCAACAGAGTGCAACGTTTGAGACCTTCCTGCCATCAGGATAGCATGAGAAACAACGGGTAAAGGTATACAAAACCAGTGTCGAGGAGAACAACTACGAAACCAAGGTAGGACTATCGAGGAAAAAACAATGTGGTAGAACGAAGTTGCAAAATGTGCGACCGAATGTAGTTATGACCCACACACACCCACCCACCCACACCCACCCACACCCACCCACACCCACCCACACCCACCCACCCCCAATCACCCACCCACCCCCAATCACCCACCCACCCACACCCACCCACCCACCCAACCACCCACCCAATCACCCACCCACCCCCAATCACCCACCCACCCACACCCACCCACACATACACACACACCCCATCACACAGACACAATCTAACACACATGAACATATATATGTATACACACACACACACACACACACAGTTTCTTGTCATACATCGATAGTTCAAGAATATATACGTATCATATCAGTCCGTGAAACCGAAGTTATTGATTCGATCCGCCATCTCGCTTATTATTATTATTATTATCATTATTATTCTTATTATTATTATTTTTTGTTAAATATACGAATATATTTAGAGTGGTTTTTGTTGTCATCGTCATACAGAGGATGGGATAGACAAGGATGCCCAATGTCAAGTTCGTCTGAACAAGAATACCAAGGGGAGAGAGACAAAAAAAAAAGTTAATTTTTTTTTGTCCGGGGAAGTAAGATCGATGGACCGTAAGTAGAAGTGGGAGAAAAGTCGATGCAACAGGTCGGGGAATTTTAAACCGACTAACCTACTACCCGAAAGGTTATCCCACGAATGGACAATTTTTTTTGTGTTTTTTTTTTATTGATAAGAAAAAATTGAGATTTTGGGAGCGGTTAATTTTTCGATTTTTCAATTTTTCCATTTTTTCATTGGACTAAAAACAATGAAAATTGACAAAAAAATGGATATCTCATATTGACTAGTTCTCCAGATGAACTATAGTATTAAGTTATTGGTTCATACGAAACCGAAATGAAATAGATATTTCATATTTCATTCCAACGCAATGGTAAATAAAATAGTATTTACTATTTAACTATTTAAATAAACATGATATAGAGAATTTTCGAAGACAATTCAATGAGCATAGATGTCAAGGAGGATATCAAATGAGAGGAAGAATTCTCTACCCAATGATGAATTTATATCTTATGGGAAATTCTGTACAAACTTTTCATACGCCATCGTTAATTATTCTCTAATATTTCGCAATGATTTACAATATACTGTTGTGGCTGATGGATTGTTAATTCCTTCCTCACTTCACCTATTTCCATCAACGAAAAAACCAACTTTTCTAAATTATAAAATAAAATTGTTTTCGAATATTTCAATTAACTATTTCAAATAGTCCATTACAAATTATGGATTTCAAATAGTATTTTCCGTCATCGTCCTATTTAAATACTACTTTTTTCTCCTTTGCGCTCCAATTTCGTCAATTGAAAAATAGGCGGGCGGCGATGTGCTATACGCGCGACCACAAGCGACGGCCGACCCAACTTCTAGAAAGTCATAAAAATTCGAGAAATTGACTGAACGACGATTTAACGAGCCTCAGGTACCCACAAATCGACCATCGACAAAGTGGGCCCTTTTTCCCCAAAGCTATATCTCAACAAAGTTGTCACAGGAAAATTATTCCCACCAATCTGAAATATCGAGAGTCTATTTTATTCATCCTGTTTCAGAAATAGAGATTATTTCAAATAGTATTTGCTCCAGGTTCGGTCCAGCGGGATGCTGTGGGCCTGCGAAGATTGTCACTCATCAATTTCATACAGTGAGAAAAAATTCAATGGGGGACTTCCCGGAGAAATTGTAAGATCATTGCATCAGTGTTATTCAAAGTTTACGGAGTGTCATAATATTTATAAATGCCTGAAATGTTTCCTCCTGCTTGTTTATACAGAGGTGACGATTTCTCGCGCTCCAGACGCGTCTGCGGGTGAAAAAGCGCGTATTGCTCTTTTTTTTCTTTCGACGGGCCCGGTTAATGCCCCTCACTCGCTCGTCGTTCAACGAGCAAAATCCTATGAATGTATCGGAGAAATCAATAAACTTGAATTTATGATGTGGGAATGGGAGGCTTTCAATCTTGCAGCTTTAACCCTTGAGACTTACTGTGCTCTTATCGTAAGAAAATAATTGCAACGAGTTCCCTAATACTCCTAAAAATGCAAAAAAAATCAGCAAATTGCCTAAAATCCAGAGGAAAAGCTCAAAAAAATTGCGTGTCCCCAGGGATCGAACCAATAGCCTCGCGATGTGTGTTTGTGTCGCTCCCGCGTGTCTTCTGAATACCATCAAAACGGAAAATTTGGCAAAGAGAGGATTATCGCGTTACCAGGGCGTTTTAGGTCAATATGTTATACAACATTTTGTGTAGAGAATTGAATTTCCAAGAAAAAATGTTGATACCATTTTGTTGTAAGTCGGTTTGGTTACGAGATTTATCCTAGTATAGGTATCGCCGTTTGAATCGACCTTGGATCAATTTGAATCTCCCGCGGTTCGCGAAACACACAACTGAGCTATACGATCAATCTTCATTCGTAGTAACGATTAATCACTCTTATTTCCATTTCCGAAAATAAATGATCCGTCAAGAGCCCCGAATCAGACGGGAATCACATTTTTCTGACAGATCCATTTCGTTTCTTCGCAATCATGCTGCGGATGGAAGCGTTATAATTCAATTTCTAGGGCCAATGGAGCCATGGAGAGAACAAGTTTTTTAGGATTTCAATTTTCCTGGTAGTTGCGAAGTTTCATTAATTTTTCGGAGCCTTTTGAATTTTCGCGGGCGTTGACTTCACAGTGGCGCCATCTATGGAGAAATTCCGCGGACTCAGTCGAAAGCGTTTTTGGCAGATATCTTGAAAACTAAGAATAGTAGCGAATGTTCGTATAAAGCTTTATTGTAGCTCTCAGTGTGCTCTACAAAAAACATTTTTATGTAAATTTGGCTAGCTCCTTCACATTCCGACATATGAGCCCTAAACACAATGTAATGGGTTTCTTCAAATTTCAATTTATCCTACTTTTCAGAAAATTAGTTTCCCAAATTTTCGATTTTTTTTTCCAAGATTTGAGATTTCAGTTTTTCTTAATTTTTCTGGAATTCTGGCAATTCTGGCAATCGAATGTATGTTTCCGTTTTGAGATCTCAAAATGTGAAAATATTTTGGAATTTCTCGCAGATTAACAAAGTTCCTTTTTTAAAAAATGCGAAATTCCCGCCTTTTTTTAAAATCTAAATTTTTAGACGAATTGTGAAATCTTTTTTTGGGATTTTGTAAAATTCTAAATTTTTTTTTTATTTTCAATTTTTTTTTCATTTTTTATCCTTTTAATGTTTCTTCTTGGAAAATTTGGAAATTGGGGAATTCCCGTATTTTTTATATTGGATAATTAAAAAAAAAATTGAAATTTTTCTGACAGATCTATTTCATTTCTGCTCAGTCATGATTCTAATAGAGCTGCTACAATTCAATTCCCAGGGCCAGCGGGGCCGTGGAGAAAAAGAAAAACACATGTTATATGGTATAGGGTTTTTCCTTGGCCTCTCAAGAAAGCCCCAAGAACCCCGAGGGTGTCACCGCCTCATGTGTCACACGGAAATGTCTTTTGTCTAAAGCCTCCGACCGTCTTTTTCCCTGGAAAATCACCACCCAACACTTCCTTACCACGATTTATCTTCCTGTCCAGGGGGAAATCTCAATTTTTCAACGCTTTTTTTCACCTACTTTTCATTACTTCTCCGTTATCTCCACGAAAATTGCATTTTAATGGGCCGTATATTGTGGAAAATGGTCAGTGGTAAGTATTAATGCTCATCTGTCATATTTTTATGCGAAAATTTTTCAATTTATTGAATTGTTTGAGCTTTTTTTTCTTCATTTATGAGATTTCAAAAATTTGCTGAACTTCTGGAAAAAAAACCTGAAATATCAAGATTCTTAATATTTTTGAAAATTATTGAAATGTTCTTAATTTTCTTTTAGATTTGTAAAATTTTTCAAATTTTTTAAATTTTTTCATGTTTTCCAAATTTTTAAAATTTTTCAAATTATTCAAATTTTTCAAATTTTTCAAATTTTGCAATTTTCCAAATTTTCCAAATTTTCCAAATTTTCCAAATTTTCCAAATTTTCCAAATTTTCCAAATTTTCCAAATTTTGCAAATTTTCCGAATTTTCAAAATTTTCAAAAGTTTCAAAATTTTCCAAATTCTCCAAATTTTTCAAATTTTTCAAATTTTCCAAATTTTCTAAATTTTCCAAATACACAAGATATTTGACATTTCGTCCAAAATTTTCGGTCTACACCCCGAACCCGGTGGAAAATCCGAAACCGCGAAATTATTGATGCGTCCTTGATGGTCCCGTTTTCATCTCCCCAAAACCAGCGGCAATCCGGAGCACTCACGGTCCACTTGATGTGCTAGGGGGGCCCATGGGGCACCAACTCATGGACCAGAAATAACCGAAGTCTTTCCTGCTCCTTACCTCAGTCAAAATAACTCACGACCTCTGAAATTGTCTCGTCGACATGAGTGTGCCTCATGTTGCCTACAGTACTTGTTTACACGGAAGCTTTACCACCCAGTCACTAGAATTTTTATGTATATACGTGCCGAGAGGTTGGCTCAAATTTGGGAAGCTGCAAGGCGGTCCATCATTTTCTGGATTGTTTTTTTTTTTAGTTCCGAGAATTGAGGGAGATCTTGTGGTCAACTGGCCACTTTGAATGAATTCGAGAATTTTTTTTATGGCGCTGGGACAAGTCCCTAGGTCACAAATCTTCAAGTTGCAGATGATTTTAAGGGCAAGTTTCAGGAATTTTTTTTAACTACCTCTAGACACTGTCCGTAAAAATAGCCACATCATATGTAGATCGAGAAGCTCCCACCAATTTTTACGCGACTGTTCCGTAATTTTTCCTGAACCCTCAACGCTTCGAGGCTCATCGGCCACTTCCGGAATAGCTCGGTAATGAGTAAGCAGCTGTCACGTGGTGTGGCTTGAATCTCATATGAGGAAAGAACTAAATAAAAGGAAAGAACCTACTGCACATTATCGACAAATTGTAAGTACATTTTCACATATCATTTGTGTGCTGAACAATTAAAAAGAAATAATAAAACAAGACTAGGTGTCACTTTGCGGCCAGCGTTACTAACTTACGGCCGCGCGTGTATAACCTCGAAAACTCAGCCGCGCAAGAAGTTGCTCGTTACAATTTACCTTTGAGCCATTGAATTGCCCATGAAGATTATGAATATCCTAAATATAGAATTCTACTTGATTTATTTTATCTCTTTCAGATAATTCGGAGTCTTGCAGTTCAACTGAGTCAACACTGTACAGAGTTGTAGAATGCAATAGAACTTTCTACAGAACCAACACAATTAACTACATTGTTTTTTGTGGCTAAAATATTTGATTTGTTTTTTTCGTTGCGTGGAAAAAATTGCGAAACCCAACGAGAAAATTATGGAGTAAAGTTCGGCAGTGGGGGAATTTTTACAATACGTTTTGTAAAAATTACTCTACTACACGTAAAAATTCCAATTCGCTGGGTAATTTTTACATAACTTGGCTGGTAATTATTGTAAAACTTTTTTTCGTTTTTCAGTCACATTTTGGACCAGGCAATTTAGATGTTTATGACTCGGGAGAAAAAAAATTGATGTACCAAGTTTTTTTCAGGGAATTTGCCGACTTCATGGCAGAGGTCTCAACCACTCCCACCGTGACTCGATGATTCCGATAAAAAGGGATTTAATTGACGGGCGCTCATGCGTGGAAAGACGATAAATGATTTTTGTAAATGGAATAGAAGAAATGTTCGATTGGAAATTATTTCCCATTAAAACCAACGAACGTATCACTTTTTCATTGATCTTAATAAAATGTATTTTTGAAATTTAACAGATAAATAATAAATACATTTTGGGAATTTTGACATTTCTGCCTGTATTAGACGCCAAGATTTTGTACTTTATACCATGTGTACCACCTGCGGTGAATGAAAGCCTCATTGTCACCAAGACTTTCTTGCGTTTGAGTTGCTTGGAGGCAGGACAATGCCTTTAATACTGGGTTATAGCCCCCTAGGGCCTTGTGCTTGTGCTTTGCGACACGGCAAGTGAATATTTAACAGAATATTTAATCTCCGGGGCAGATAGCAAAATTGCGTCTATCGGACGTGGAAAAATTCATCTTGGCACTTTTTTATTGAAACGAGGAAGACCTGGAGTATTATTTTTTTTTATGCGCAATCTGTTTTTTTTCCTCTCTGAAAACCATTTGATTCCAAACAGAAAAAAAATCCATAAATTTCCCAAATTTTTAAAGTTTTTTTTATGGGATCTACACACATATCCATCCACTCACCTACCCACCCACTCGTCCACCCACCCATCCACTCGCCCACCCACCCACTCACCCACCCACTCACCCACTCACCCACCCACCCACCCAGACACGCCCACTCACCCACCCACCCACCCAGACACGCCCACTCACCCACCCACCCACCCACCCACCCAGACTCAGCCACCCACCCACCCACCCAGACTCAGCCACCCACCCACCCAGACACGCCCACCCACCCACCCAGACTCGCCCACCCACCCACCCAGACTCGCCCACCCACCCACCCAGACTCACCCACCCACCCACCCACACTCACCCACCCACCCACCCAGACTCAACCACCCACCCACCCACAGCCATGCACCCACACACACTTACCCACAACTACCCACACTTACCCACACCCACCCACACACAGACATACACACGGACACACACAACACACACCAACACTCATTAAGTCAAATATGATCCAGAATTCTTGGGAATGTCTTTGAAACGTAGAAATATGAGGAACAGTCAAGTTTTCATTTTCCCCGCCGAAGAAATAACTTCCGGTTTCCGGAAGTTAAAAAATATAAATTGATGCAGTTGTACACCAATTGGGCTTGCACAACTCGCTTGCATTGTCATCAATGGTGGAACGTGAAAAATCGAGCGAATGGAGTAGATAAAAAAAAAAGAAATGGAGAAAAAAGTGACAACAGGGAAAGGGGAGTACTGGGCTGAATATATACCCATCAGCTAGAGTCCTCGTAAACTCGTGCTTTTTCCGCTCGTTCACTCTCTTTCTCGTGTGACAGGGGATTGGACAACATGTGTTTTCCCATAGCGTCATTCTAGACACCATTTGTCAGTCCCAAGACTATCTACAGCATCTAAACATTTAGTTTATTAGGAAAAATAAACGGGATGTGAGTGCGTGCCTTGATGAGTCGCACCAATAATTTCCTGACAGAAATTAAAAAAGTTCTTTTTTTAACAACGGAGTATCTGCTCAACAAGTGGCGTGATGCAAAAATGTTATCATATGTTTTTCATGGGGAATTCGATTTGCAACATAAAATATTTTATGTAATTTTCCTCTAGAGTGACCCAGTGATGAAATAATTTGCTGAACATTTGAAAAAATCGGTGCTTGGCTCGCTGAAAATTTTTCGTATTTTTCAACTTATTCAATTTTTTTTTCAAATTTTTCAAATTTTCAAAAATTTCCAGCATTTTTGAAACTTCCTCAAAATTTTCAAAATTTTCAAAATTTTCAAAATTTTCAAAATCTTCAAAATTTTCAAATTTTTCAAAATTTTCAAAATTTTCAAAATTTTCAAAATTTTCAAAATTTTTAAAAATTTTCAAACCCAAAATTTTGAGAAGTTTCCAAATTTACATAATTTCTAAAAAATTTAAAACTTTTTAGAAAATTGGAACATAGGAGGACAATTCAATGTTTAGTAATTTGCCAAAAAGTTTTGTGATGTTCTATGTATTCCAAGAAAGTAGGATCAGGGGAATTGCCCGAACTGACTCACTAGTGGAGTGAGGGATCCTCGTGAGATGAGTTGGCGATACCGGCGAAATTTCCTGATGTTAGGACCGCGGTTAGGATTCAAAATGCAACGTATTGGGATACCTCCGGGTGCGAATGTTGCTCAAGTCACGCGATAATCGCCGAAAGGGCCACTCAGCCCTTTCATTAATGTGAAAAACAAGCTTTTTAAGACGACCCAACATCTCGACTAGCCAATATCACGCGAGATGATGGGAATGGGATAACAAGACATTTCAACCAATATCGAATTAAGGTGAGACTACATCTTCAAGAAATCGGATTTCTGAAGTTTCCAAAATTTAAAAATTTTTCCTTCTTTAAAATTTGAAATTTTTAAAATTTGAAATTTTTGAAATTTGAAATTTTTGGAATTTTTGAAATTTGAAATTTATGAAATTTGAAATTTATGAAATTTGAAATTTATGAAATTTGAAATTTATGAAATTTGAAATTCATGAAATTTGAAATTTATGAAATTTGAAATTTATGAAATTTGAAATTTATGAAATTTGAAATTTATGAAATTTGAAATTTTTGAAATTTGAAATTTATGAAATTTGAAATTTATGAAATTTGAAATTTATGAAATTTGAAATTTATGAAATTTGAAATTTTTGAAATTTGAAATTTATGAAATTTGAAATTTATGAAATTTGAAATTTATGAAATTTGAAATTTATGAAATTTGAAATTTATGAAATTTGAAATTTATGAAATTTGAAATTTATGAAATTTGAAATTTATGAAATTTGAAATTTATGAAATTTGAAATTTATGAAATTTGAAATTTATGAAATTTGAAATTTATGAAATTTGAAATTTTGGAAATTTGAAATTTTGGAAATTTTGGAAATTTGAAATTTGAAATTGGAAATGTTTGAAATTTGAAGGTCTTTAATTGCAATTACTTAACTAATTAATTAATTAATAATTGCAACCTTGTGAATAATTTTTCAATGTTTTCTTCTCAAAATTGATCGACAAAATGCGCGGCGCGGTGCTTATCACGCGACCGGTGATGTCCGCCGGTCAGATAGTACCACTCAAGGCTCCGAAAAAATCCTCTGCACATTCCCTCAAAGCCACAATTTTTAAAATAAAAAAAAATCACTAACCACGTGTAGTGTGTTGCCATGTTGCCAACTCCGATGCAAAATCCTGGAGTTGCGAACGCCTTAACTTCTCTTCCTCTTCTAACAATAATTATGAAAAAAAAAACTATTTAAATGTCCCGCTTTTTCATTAATTGCACAGATTTTTCGTTTTTAATTCACACCATTAAACAAAAAAAAATATAAATTTCTGCAAATAATTTGTATCATTTCTCACACAATAATTAAAATTTCCTTCACGAAATTCCAATTTTGTTTTGAAATAAAAAATTCGTAATCTTAACAAATTCCTCCAAAAATTTTTTCTTTTCTAATTATAATAAACAAATCTAAAAACCGTTTTTTTTCTCTCAAAATTTCAACTTTAAAATTTCTCTAATTCATAAAAAAAAAAATATTTTTCCAAAAAAAAATTTTTTTGCAGTTTTCAACATAAAAAATTGATTTTTTAAAAATTGAAATTATTGAAATTTTTTGCAATTGTTTTATAAGAATTTTTGTTTATGATAAAATTGAATTTTTTTTTTCAAAGTTTATTTTGTGTGCAAAAAAAATTGTAAAATTACCACGAATTGGAGACTTTAGCGAGATAAATCGATACAATCGATATAATCGATAGTCGTGCCCCGTGATATGGGAACACCACCTCCGCGCACGGGAGTCGGACACTGACTGAACACAAATGGGCGCTTCGGAGGAGTCTGGAACTGGGAGGCTGCGTAGATCGGTCATGGACCACAAGGAGCCCAGGCACAACTCTCGCGGGGCGGTTATTCTCTTCCTTCCGTTTTATCGTGTCTGAGAACAACCGAATGATCAACGAGCCAGACACCAGCGAGCCCCGTACTAATTGCCCCAACGAAACCCTAACTGCTCATATATATACCTGCGGCACCTATCCTACACTATATACAACAGTCCAACTTAACGATATTGAGTTTATCAAAGTAATATCAATACTCCTCTAACAACTAAATAATTGGTCAAGTTTCTACGTTTTGTCCGATAATCTAACTTTTTTTCAATTTTAAAATTTTTGGAAACTTTCCGAAATTTCTGAGGATTTTGGGACATTTTTGGAAACTTTTGGAAATTTTTGAAAATTTTCGGACATTTTTGGAAACTTTTGGAAACTTTTGGAAACTTTTGGAAATTTTTGGAAATTGTTGGAAACCTTTGGAAATTTTAGAGGATTTTGGGACATTTTTGGAAACTTTTGGAAATTTTTGAAAATTTTCGGAAATTTTTGGAAACTTTCGGAAACTTTTGGAAATTGTTGGAAACCTTTGGAAATTTTAGAGGATTTTGGGACATTTTTGGAAACTTTTGGAATTTTTCGGAAATTTTTGGAAACTTTTGGAAACTTTTGGACATTTTTGGAAATTGTTGGAAACCTTTGGAAATTTTAGAGGCTTTTGGGACATTTTTGGAAATTTTTGAAAATTTTCGGAGGTTCTTTGGAAATTTTAGTCATTTTGAAAATTAGTACCATTTATACAATTTTCCATTTTTTTGAAATTTTTCTGAATAAGTTTTGGAGTTTTGGGAAAGTTTTGGAAATTTGTAGGATTTTTACTTTACGTACAATTTTTAAATTTTCGAAATTTCGAAAATTTTTACACAATGGTGAAATTAAAACAAAATGAAATTTTGAACTTTTCTGGCATTCGTCGTCCGATTTTTCTTTTGGTAATTTTCACGATTGGCCAAATTTTGAAAATGGTGGAGACTTACCAAAGTTCAAATTTTCCGAAATTTTCCCAAATTTTTCCAAACTTTTATAATCGAAATTGTTCAGATTCACCATACCCCACTTGGTTTTTTTTTAGTGACTTTTTCAATAGAACAGAATTTTTTTTTCTCCGTGTGATAAAATTAACCGCTGGCACAAAAAATTTCCCCTTCCATTTCCTAATTTTCGCCACACTACTATACCATACAAAAAGAATTTTGAATAGAAAAAAAATCCGGAACAAAATTTATCTTCCGACTAATCTAAAAATTTCGCCAAAAATCGGGGACAATTTTCAACGAATTTACCTTAACTTTCCTGTACTTACCAAAATCGTTGGCGCATTTTGAAATTGTGTGCCCTCACTTTTCCGCAGAATAAGCCACCCCCAAAAAATATCTAAAATTCGTATCACTCGCGCAAGCCAGTCCTTATGAAAACTCCGGGAAAAGAAGTCGGGATATGAAATACGCGGTAAGTCACAATGCTATATCAGACTTGGATTAAATTGAATGAAAGTCGAGGAAATGATCTTCACGCGCGTAATGTGTGTGAAAGAAGCACGAGTCAAGTCCTGATGGATACTGCAGAGTCAAGCTGAGAAGAGTTGAGAGGAGGACGTTTGAGATCACATAAAAGAGGATCTAGGGAGGGGGATAGCCCATTCATTGGGGCACATACGCCCCCGCACGTACAAATAAAACTACATATCGCTGTCGCCTCATAGAGGGTGCATTTGTACTACGCGAGTGAAAATACTAGTCAAATGTTGCTGAAATTTCAATTACGTCATAATTGATGATTGATGCAATTTCGATCAAGGCAGGGTTGATGATTGATCACATTTCGATTAAGCTATATTTGGTGACTGATCAGTTTTTTTATCAAAATTTGATCAATCCCGAATTGATGATTGATGCAATGTGATCAATCCAGGATTGATGATTGATGCAACTTGATCAATCCAGAATTGATGATTGATGCAACTTGATCAATCCAGAATTGATGATTGATTCAATTTGATGAATCCAGAATTGATGATTGATTCAATTTGATCAATCCAGAATTGATGATTGATGCAACTTGATCAATCCAGAATTGATGATTGATGCAATTTGATCAATCAAGAATTGATGATTGATGCAACTTGATCAATCCAGAATTGATGATTGATTCAATTTGATCAATCACGAATTGATGATTGATGCAACTTGATCAATCCAGAATTGATGATTGATGCAAGTCGATCAATCACGAATTGATGATTGACGTAATTTGATCAATCCAGAATTGATGATTGATGCAATTTGATCAATCCAGAATTGATGATTGATTCAATTTGAAGCAGGTCAGATTTGATGATTGACCAGATTTTGATTAAGTTCTATTTGGTGATTGATCAAATATTGATCGTTAAATTCTATGATTGATCAAATTTAGAATCATATTCAAAAATTCGTCGATTCCAAAAAATTCCAATAAACTCTGAAACTTACAGCGCACACAAATGTGCGCATTACACTATCACTCAAACCGCCCTCGATGCCGATTAATCCGCCATAAATAACAATAATGAATTAATTAATCGAGCCAAATCATATTGCCCTACAATAATTCCCATTTTGAAATTCAATCAT
This sequence comes from Asobara japonica, assembly GCA_026005395.1. NCBI lineage: Eukaryota > Metazoa > Arthropoda > Insecta > Hymenoptera > Braconidae > Asobara > Asobara japonica. The sequence continues at coordinate 3,522,169 of BQMI01000393.1, forward strand.
TAAATCACTCACCGCGTATTAATTTCTGCAATCGTGTACTCCTCATCATGCTAGTATCAAATGCGTCGTTCAATTGCAATTACCCGCATACACAGACAAAAGGGGGCCAATTTTTGTTCCCCGTCTCTTCATTTTGCCCATTCCAGTGATGCATCCCTATGTTATTCCAGAAACGTATACAGTGGTGGCGGCCAAGTGGACCTATAGTGGTGAAGTTCCAGTAAAATCACCGAGCACTCGTGCTTTCAACGTATTGTCCTGCCGGTTTTCATAACGACCGCTCGGACTCCCATTGTTTTCACGGTGATACGCCATCTACACTGGGTAATTAATAAAGCACTTTGACGTACACCAGTAGATTATGTTCATTACGCTCTGTTTTTGGAAAAGGTAGAGAGTTTATGGATGCAGATTGATGATTCGTAAAGAATTGACTAGATTTATCACGGAATGCCAAGTCATTTCAGTTCACAGAGCAACTCCACGGCAATGACAACTCATCACTTGGACAGCTTATAAGAATGACAAGTCGTCGCAGTGATATAACACATTTCATGGATAGCTCATAACAATGACAACTCGTTGCAATGACAGCAAGAATGACAATTCATCATATAGGCAACTCCTCATATGGACCCTTATGACTTGGACAACTCATCACATATGAACAACTCGCATAGACAACTCATCAAATAGACTAGTCATCGCATAGACAACTCATCAGATAGACGAGTCGCCCCGAGACAACTCGGCGCATAAACAACTCATGATATAGACAACTCATCACATAGACAACTCATCGCATAGACAACTCATCACTTAGACAACTCATCACATAGATAACTCATCACATAGACAATTCATCTCATAGACAACTCATCACATAGACAACTCATCACATAAACAACTCATCACATAGACAACTCATCACAGAAACAACTCATCACTTAGACAACTCATCACATAGACAACTCATCACATAGACAACTCATCACATAAACAACTCATCACATAGACAACGCATCACATAGACAACTCATCACATAGACAACTCATCTCATAGATAACTCATCACATAGATAACTCATCACATAAACAACTCATCACATAGACAACTCATCACAGAAACAACTCATCACTTAGACAACTCATCACTTAGACAACTCATCACATAGACAACTCATCACATAGACAACTCATCACATAGACAACTCATCACATAAACAACTCATCACATAGACAACTCATCACATAGACAACTCATCACATAGACAACTCATCACATAGACAACTTATCACATAGACAACTCATCACAGAGACAACTCGTCACATTAACAACTCATCACATAGACAACTCAGCCCATTAACAACTCATCGCATAGACAACTCATCAGATAGACGACTCATCAAATGGACAACTCATCACGTAGACAACTCAGCCCATAAACAACTCATCGCATAGATAACTCATCAGATAGGCGACTCATCAGATGGACAACTCACCACAAAGACAACTCATCACATAGGCAACTCATCGAAAATGGCCGCGTTGAGAAAATCTTGTGGTTGAGTGGGATCTTCCGGAGAGAAAAATAGGTTAGAGATATTCTTTCATTTAATTATTTTGCCCTAGGACATCTTGAGACATTGATTTGTAAACGAAGAAGATTATTCCGTTTCGAAAATGGAAATAGGACCTGCAGCCATATTGGGGATTTTCATTTTGTAATGGATATTAAACGATCGTCACTATCAAAAAAGTCATGGAATAATAATTAGAAAAGCGTCATTAGCTTTTGAAATAAATAATACGATAAGGATGTGAGATAGTTTTTCCAAAAATATATTTTCTGAGAATTCTTCTATTCATAGGTGTAATTTCAGTTTTTTCTGTATATTAAGGCAAAGAGCGAATCGAAAATTTAAATATATTTATGTTCTTTAAAAAATTCCAAAACTTCCAAAAAAAATTTTCCAAAATTCAAACTTTCCCAAATTGCCAAAATTTTGAAAATTAAAAAAATGTCAAGGCTTAAAAAAAAAATTCCAAATTTTCAAAAGCTTTAAAAATTTTCAAAATGATTTTAGGGATATACAAATCGCGCCTGCACGAGGCTAGACAAATAAATATTCAAATTTGAGGATGGCACTCGCTAGAAATTGACTAAATGAAAATGCAGAAGAACCATGCGATCCGAACTATATTTTCTTATTTTCCCCTGCGAACGGGAGAAATTTTTCCCGGACCTCCCTGAGTTCTCAAAATTTTTCACATGTCAGTTATTTTTACTCGCCGTCAAACTATATGACGAAACAATACGATATAATAAAAATAATGCGGGGGCGGGATAGCGAATGACAGTGGGAAACCAAGAGGAAATGGCCAACGTCCTCGAGACCGCTCTGCGTCCCATTTAGAAAACCCGATTAGAGAAATGTGACCAGGATGTGCGGAGAAATGATAAAGCGATGTGGTTCTCGCGCGTGTTAGCCAGTGCTTTCATTTCAATATCTCATTATTTCCCCATTACACACACCCATTCACCCCTTGCCCTCTAATTCCGCTATCTGTGCACATCACTTCACCCAAGTATAAATTTAAGGTAATTTTGAACCGGAAAGCAAACGGTCCCCCCCCCCCCTCCTGGTCACTCTTAATATCTCCTTGTTCACCCTGGTCCCTACTGATCCCTTCTGGTCCCCACCGGTCCCTCCTGCCCATCCCTGGTCCCTCCGCCCCTCCTTGGCATCCTGGTCACTACCTTCCCCCCCCCCCACCTAGTCTCCACTTCCCCCCGGTCCCTCCTGGTCCTCACTGCCCCCCTGGGTCCCCACTGTCCCCCGCGGGCCCTACTGGTCCCCCCCGTGGGCCCTACTGGTCCCCACTGCCCCCCCTGGGCCCTACTGGTCCCCACTGCCCCCCCCCTGGGCCCTACTGGTCCCCACTGCCCCCCCCCTGGGCCCTACTGGTCCTCACTGCCCCCCTGGGTCCCCACTGTCCCCCGCGGGCCCTACTGGTCCCCCCCGGGCCCTACTGGTCCCCCCTGCCCTCCTGGGCTCCACTGGTCCTCACTGGCCGCCCCTTGCCCCCACTGCACCCCCCCCCTTCTTGGTCCCCACTGTCCCCCTGAGCCCCACTGTCCCCCGCGGGCCCTACTGGTCCCCCCTGTCCCCCCTGGGCCCTACTGGTCTCCACTGCCCCCCCCTGGGCCCTACTGGTCCTCACTGCCCGCCCGTTGGCCCCACTGCACCCCCCCCCCTTGGTCCCCACTGTCCCCCCTGAGCCCGACTAATCCTCCCCCCCCCCTGGTCCTCACTACCCCTCTTGGTCCCCACTGTCCCCCGCGGGCCCTACTGGTCCCCCCTGTCCCCCGCGGGCCCCCCTGTCCCCCCTGGGCCCTACTGGTCTCCACTGCCCCCCCCTGGGCCCTACTGGTCCTCACTGCCCGCCCGTTGGCCCCACTGCACCCCCCCCCCCTTGGTCCCCACTGTCCCCCCTGAGCCCGACTAATCCTCCCCCCCCCCCTGGTCCTCACTACCCCTCTTGGTCCCCACTGTCCCCCGCGGGCCCTACTGGTCCCCCCTGTCCCCCGCGGGCCCTACTGGTCCCCCCCGGGCCCTACTGGTCCCCCCTGCTCTCCTGGGCTCCACTGGTCCTCACTGGCCGCCCCTTGCCCCCACTGCACCCCCCCCTTCTTGGTCCCCACTGTCCCCCTGAGCCCCACTGTCCCCCGCGGGCCCTACTGGTCCCCCCTGTCCCCCCTGGGCCCTACTGGTCTCCACTGCCCCCCCCTGGGCCCTACTGGTCCTCACTGCCCGCCCGTTGGCCCCACTGCACCCCCCCCCCTTGGTCCCCACTGTCCCCCCTGAGCCCGACTAATCCTCCCCCCCCCCTGGTCCTCACTACCCCTCTTGGTCCCCACTGTCCCCCGCGGGCCCTACTGGTCCCCCCTGTCCCCCCTGGGCCCTACTGGTCTCCACTGCCCCCCCCCTAGGCCCTACTGATCCTCACTGCCCGCCCGTTGCCCCCACCGCACCCCGCACCCCGCCCCCCGCCCTTGGTCCCCACTGTCCCCCCTGAGCCCCACTAATCCTCCCTGCCCCCCCCCCCCCCTACTGCATCCTCCTTTTTTTTCAAGATCTAGGAAAACCTCAAGTAGCGGCGGGCAATTACGCAGTATGCGCATGCGCGGGATTCAAATACTCGCGCGCCATCCGCAGCCTCTACTACCATTGCGCCCTAACTATATGCAAATTGGGAGTAAAAATAGTGGAACGTAAAATGTGGACTTTTACATGAGCAATATTTTCGGTTTTATACAATTTTTCAATATCTGCAAGCGTTATTGAGATATGATATTATCAAAATGTTGAATTGTTTACGGCAATTGAAATACGGGATTTTATCCATAGTGTAATCACCTTTAAGATACATGAAGACCTCTTGATTCCAACCTGAATGACCTCGGTGGAATTATTAGGTCGTCATTTAATCGCATTATCAGTTTGCAGTAAGCGGGATTCTTCGCACGTAATGAGTCTTCCAGGGGGACGCGAACCTGCCAAATACATTTTGATACTGCTGTGTGTGTGTGTTTTTTTCGCCGTCCCTCCGGAAGGGCCTACTGGACACCCATCCATATATCTAACACAGGGTAAGCCCCCGAAACCCCTCTGTACCGATGGCGGGCGCCTATGATGGACCCCTCCCCCTGCGTCGAGGTAGGTTCCCGCCTGACCTTGCGGTCTCATTTTGAACAGCAATTTGAAATGTTCATAACGCCATATCTCAAGAACGGTTATAGATACAAAAAATTGTATATGATAAAAAATGTTCCTCGCACAAAAATACACACTTGATACTTTATGGGTTTTTCCTGTAACTCGCATAATTAAGGCGCAATCGCCAGTGGAATCGTGAAATGCGGCTCAGATATTTATCCACGATGTTTGAGGTTCTGGAGGAACTTGGAAAAAATTATGAAAATTCTGAAGTGAAATTTTTTTTTCTCTCATGGTACTATAAACACATTTGGCCCAAGATATCCAGTTTGATTTTAGGGCTCTCTATGAGGAAGCTAAAAAATCATAAAGAGTGTCGCAGATTTTTTTGATGCGACACCCGGAAAAAACAAACATCTTATCGACAGTTTAATTTCAACTGTTTCGACAGGCATTTTTGGCCTACCGAGGCGTTCGTTAATTTAATTGGGTCGACTCGATAAGCCCCTGACAGACTACGTTACAGCGATTCGATAGCCCGAAAGCCATCACCGGATGCAGATGAGGGAGACATTTCGTTGAGTAGGAAAAAGTTGTGAATGGAAGACAAATGAGATATGAGAGCAGCGCTCACATCAAATTTCTGTGCCATTTCGAATTGTTAGTTAAATTTTTCCCAAATTTTTTTTTTTTCCGAAAGAGAGATTTTACAATTTGCTCGCGCTATGGTCTCAGCGCCGCCATAAAACCAACGGTTTCAGGCAAATCGCTTGACTTGGAAAATTCGGGTCCTTACATGTGTAATCTGCAAATTTTTATGATTTTCAAAAAAAAAAAAGAATCCAAAATTTTAGAAAATGGCAAATTAGAAAAATGAGGAATTATGAAAAAAATTTATAATTTTCAAAATTTGCATTACTCAAAAATTTCCAAAAAAAAAAGGTAAAAAAATCGAGAAATTAAAAAAAAAACAAAAAATGGGAATTTTGCAAATATTTACGGAATTCGGAAAATTCTAAAAAAATTTCAAACTGTCACAAAAAATTTGTAGAACCTTCAAAACATACCCACACACACGCACATATGCGCACAAATTTTGTAGTCGGTTCCGGTGGCAACATTAAAAAAATTAGACACGTATGCGGAAAAAAATTAATAACAAATGATATACGACAGTGGAAGTTCTCGCAAATTTCCCTCGGCTTTAACCCCTTCACCCCAATTTTATTAATCAGTTTTCCGATAACGAGAGGTCCCTTGAGTTTAGTTAAAGCGGATCGTTAAGTGATTTAGGTGAAAAATCGATAACTTACTAATTTAATGGCTTATTCGTATGACATTGATGAAGCTCCCAAAGCGGAATTGCCGTCAATTGAGCATGACATTAACAGGGGGAAAATGTTTCTTCTCAAGCAGAGTAGTCAATCTGGAGATTGTCTGTAAGTAAATTTTCCACAATTATTAACTACTAATTTGTTATTTCGAGTGGCATATATTAAACCATCAATGGTCGCACCCGACGGTCTTCAGGCGCGCATTGAGAGAATCCCTCACATTTCGTTTTGGGGTCATATCTCGAAATATGAAGGAGCTAGCCAAATTTTCATAACAATGTTTTTTGTAGAGCACACTGAGAGCTACAATAAAGCTTTATCTGAAAATTCGCTAATATTCTTAGTTTTCAAGATATCTGCCAAAAACGCTTTCGACTGAGTCCGCGGAATTTCTCCACAGATGGCGCCACTGTGAAGCCAACGCGCGCGTAACCCGCGAAAATTCTGATCGAGTCGAAGAATATAATTCTCATCAACTTGAACTTGTGGTACGAATGATTTTGACCTCCACTTAATTCGTCAGTAGGCGCGCCATTTTTCCAACGTTCTTTAAGCGCGCATTGAGAGAATCCCTCACATTTCGTTTTGGCATCATATCTCGAAATGGGAAGGAGCTAGCTCAATTTTCATGAAAATGTTTTTTGTAGAGCACACTGAGAGCTACAATAAAGCTTTATATAAAAATTCGCTAATATTCTTAGTTTTCAAGATATCTGCCAAAAACCGTTTCGACTGAGTCCGCGGAATCTCCCCACAGGTGGCGCCACTGCGAAGCCAACGCACATTAATTAATCAAAAATAAATTTTGTTATGCAAAAATTACAATTCCCATTTTCATTGAAATTTCAGGTACGACCATTTATCAGAACTGCTCACTAAAATTTTATCAGAGCGGCCAAAAAATGCTGTGGACATATTCGAGAATTACAGTAAAGAATTAAAAGAAGAAAGACTGAGAATGAAATCAAATCTTCAGGATCTTTACTTACCGCCGGCGGAGTACAACGAGGCGGAAAAGCTTATTAAACTTTTCCAAGTATTTTACTTTAATTTTTTTTTCTTTATGCAAAGACAAAGCCTGATTAAAGTCGAATTGGGTGGGTGGGTGGGGAGGGGGGGTGTATGAATGAATAGATAATGCTTGTACATGGAAAAAAGTTTCTTGAATGAAGAAAAAAAGAATTGTAGCATGATGAAACTGAGGGAACTTATCATAGACAAATGATTGATATAATCACCACATGGAGAGAAGCCTGATAAAAATTACTCCTCCGTTCGCGTTATTTTTAACTCACCGATAGAGTTACTGTAGTCGCACGGAAAACCAGTGGGTGTGTGTTTGTGCCTCCATGGGGGATAAAAAAAACCACATTCATAATTCTTGCGTAGAATATTTTTTTTCAAAATTTTTGCGAACGTCAAATACCTGTGGGTAATTGTGGTGTGCGCATGCGCGGGATTCAAATATTCGCGGACAGCCCACAGGCTCGACCTGCGATTACGGCTTAATTATACGAGTTAAGACAAACTATCATAAGACAAAAAATGTGTGTCTTTATGTGAGGAACATTTTTTATTTTAGACAGTTTTTTCTATCTATTACCGATCTTGAGATACGGAGTCAAGAACATTTCAAAGTGTCGAGCTATTTCATCGAAATCCTAATGGGCTCAAAAGGACATTTTTAGTTTCAGCGTTGCACACACACACACACACACACACACACGCACACACACACACACACACACACACACACGCTCGCTCACTCCCCCACCCACAGTCACCCACCCACCCAACTCTCCGAAATTCTGAATGTCGAAGGAAAATGCAAAGTACATCTACTATACTCGCAATTTTGTTTATTGGATGAAGAATCCATTTTTTATGTCAACTCAATAGGTCCAGACGGAGGAGGAGAAAAATAGTGAGGACTTGAATGATGAAGAAAAAGCATTGCCACCGGATTTAATGGATTTATTTTACTATCTGGAACAAATGGACCTGGGATTCCCAAAATCAGACATTGTCCTGCTCAGTTTGAGTATTCGGAGACTAGTGCAGCGGTTTCCAATTGTTAATGTGAGGTAAACTGGATTGGTCCCCTATCCCCACCCGCGCGCACACACACGGACGGGTTAACTAAATCGAGCAATTTTTTAGACGACATCTGGTAGATTCCGCCATCCTCCAGCATCTCCGCGATCAGATTCGGCCCACTGAAAATTAATACTAATTAAGTAATGACTTTAATTAAAATCGCTGAAGTATTCGATTAAGGATGTTTCTCCAATGGAAAAAAAGAATAATGAAATTTTTTTAAAAATCTATTGATTCCTTTTAACCGCGGATCTTAACCCCCCCCCCCCCCCTCCTCCCAAAGACAAACATCCTTAATAATTTAAAAACGTACCAAAGACGCATTCGCCAGTTATACATTCGCTCGGTAGACAGCAATCGTATTTACTGTAACACTGAAATTATAGAAAACAATTCAACATTTATTTTTAAAAAATATACATAAGTCTCCCTCCCCTCCCCCCTCCCCCCACCCACGGCTCCGTCTAGAAACACAATGCGCATGTCCCAGCGGTGGTGGGGAGAGCTCGACTGCAGAGCCGAACGTCATTCCGCTCAGCCCTACCATACCAGTCCAGTGCGCAGTTTACTGCGCATCAGGCCAGCGGAGCGCCTGGGAGTGGGGGAAAGTTTTCAAGGGGGAGCAAGCCGCGAGGGGAGTTTCCGCACAATACGGGAACCACTAGTGTTATTCTGAAGGCAATACATTTGTAATTGGTGTTTATCAATAGTAATAAAGTCCCAAGATCGCTGGAGCGATTACCATGCGTTGTCCATCTCTGATGCACCTTCTGTGCGCACTGGCAAATGTCATTAACACTGCGAGCAATATATAGATAGCAAAAGAGTTCATGTTGTGCAGATAACTTTCTTGATACCTTCGGAAATAATGCTATCGATATAAATCGATTGATGCGACTAGTGGCAGTCGAAGACCAACCCCCTTTTTATCGACGAAATTGTATGTTGCTCTCAAATTTATGCATTTATTAAAATATTCTCATTGTGAAAAAATATTTACATATTCGGAATTAGAAAGATAAGCAGTCTATCAATATGTATGAACGGTAGTGCTTATTGATTTATCCTGTTTGTTGCTCCGTGATAACGTGCGGGAAACAAGAACAGAATTGACGTCATACGTTTCTGAAATGTTTTCCAATGCAAAAGGTTTGAATGATATTCACGGTGTTCCAGAAGTGCTAAGCTCATTTTGAGGGTGAAAACGGAGCGAAATTCCAAGTTGAAGGTTCCTCTTCAACGGTTCTGTCTGACCCCCCCCCCCCAGCCAGCGTTCAGTTCTAAGAAGTGTTTCACATGAAACACTGTTCGAATCGTTACTCCCGCTTGGATCATCTCCCGGAACTTCACATACATCTGGACCAGTTTTAGTAATCGAAGTTCTACCTGGAACAGTTCCCAGAACTTAATGTTCATGTGGAACAGAACCTGCGACTGTTCTTCCACCTGGAGCGATTCTTACAACGGTTCGCGGAATTGAACGTTCATCTGGAACCGTTCCTGGAACCAGTTCCGGAACTGAAGTTGCACCTGGAACCATTCCCAGAACGGCCCCTTCACGGGAGAAAATTCTTGATACTGTTCGTTCACTTGGAATCGTTCTCGGAACTGAAAGCATTGGGCTAAGTAGTGCTTAGTCGTTCGACTTCAAACTTCAATAACTTCAGGGGGGGGGGGGCGTCGGATAGAAAAGTTGAAAAGAAACTTTCAACTTGAAACTTCCAACTTGGAACTTCTAACTTAGAACTTTCAACTGGGAACTTTCAACTCGGAACTTTCAACTTGGAACTTTCAACTTGGAACTTTCAACTTGGAACTTTCAACTTGGAACTTTCAACTTGGAACTTTCAACTTGGAACTTTCAACTTGGAACTTTCAACTCGGAACTTGGAACTTCCAACTTGGAACATGAAATTTGGAACTTCTCCTTACCCTCCAAAATCAAGTCCGTAGTTTTGGGACACTATGTATATACCGCGATTTTCACTTACACACCCGGACACACACACACACCGACTCAAAAAAAATTTCAGATCGTTTTGGTATATTTGAAAATTGTATTTTGATTGATACTTTTTCTTCAACTACTTGTTTTTAGATTCTGGGGCAAAATACTTGGAAGCCCAAAGAATTATTACGTAGTGGAGGCGGAACTGACTCAGGAGGAGGTTTTCCGTCGTCTCGAAGTGAGGATCAGTAAAAATAATTGGCGAACGAAAAGTTTTCCCCCTGAAGTTCATAATAGCTCTTTCTCCTCGCTTCCGTCTCACTTTTTTTTTAATGACTCTTCGCTTTCGTTAAGCAATTGGACACAGGGGGAGTGGAGGAGCGTGATGAGGCCAATGAAGAAGAGGCAAAGACTATCGATGAGGATGAAGACATTGAGAATTCTGGGACGAGTGTTAGCAGAGAAGATTATGGGGATGAAATGAGCGCTGTGGAATATACTGGCATTCCTAGTGAGGTCATTGGGAGTGGAGCTAATAAAAAAGTGAATTTTAGGAGTTAATAGATATAACTGTATATAATATTGTGTATGATATTTTATCATGATTGCATCTTGGGAAAAAATTTTCGTGATATTTTACAAACAAATATGTTTCAAATTTCTCAATTTTTCAAACCATTTGTTTTTTCAAAATATAAATGTGTTATTGCAGATTTACTTCGTATGCAATTCGCCAGGCCTGGACCCATGGGTGGAGTTGCCTCCGGTCACCCCAGAGCAAATCATTATTTCGCGAAAGATTCTCCGACGCTTTACAGGATGCCTGCGGACCGCCGTAAAAATTCAATTTTATAAATGAAAGTCATATTGATTGAGAAGTTTTGTGGAATTATTGTGCACATAAGTGTTATATACGTACATAAACACATATACACCCACCCAACCACCCATCCATCTATCCACACCCACCCACCCACCCAACCCATCCACATTCACACACCCGCCCAACTCATCCACACCCACCCCCCCCCCCCACCCTCTCCACAACCACCCACCCATCCACATCCACCCACCCACCCACCGACCCATCCACACCCAGCCACCCACCCGTCCACACCCACCCATCCACAACCACCTACCCACACCCACCCACCCACCCATCCGCAACCACCCACCCATCCACACCCACCCATCCAAACCCACCAACCCAGCCATCCACATCCAGACACCCACCCACCCAGTCTTTCGCACACACTCACCCACACATCCACTCACCCTCCTTGCTCGTTCTTTAAAAAAAAAAATTAAATGCACACACACAAACACACATCATCGGGTATGACAATCTACCGAGATCTTTCATCCCCGAATTAGATATATTACACTCCCCAATCATGGATTATTATATCCCCCAATCGAGTTGTATAACATACACCAAATGGGCATTTAATTTTTCCGGTTATAATCTTGAATTCCCTTATTAAATCACAGTCATTAGCACATCATTAACGATTCTCTGTTAATAATTTATGCATAACATGAAGAATTCATGGGCCAAGTAGAGCTCAATGAAATCCAATTTCCCCCAGATCCACACGTTCCCAGGATTTCCGGGTAATGAAGAGAATTATTTGAGAGCTCAGATTGCAAGAATCAGCGCAACCACTTCAGTTTCGCCAATTGGATACTTTGCATTTGGAAAAAATGAGGAGGATGAGGAAATTGATGAACAGGAGGAACAGCAAGACGATGATGAGGATGAAAATGGTAGGTTTCTTTTTATTCCGAAGAATTGAGTAATAACGTGAAATGAAATGAGCAAATTTCAGTGTGTAGTCAATGCTTTAGCTGCCATGAAAAGTGCGAAATAATTTTCCTTCAAAGTAGTAAAATTAATTACTGTGAGTAAAATGAAAAAAAAAATTCTCATCTTACTCCACAATTTTATGTGAATGTGGTTACCAAATTGCGTAATTTTTCCCAATTGAAAAAACTTATAAATGACATATTTTACCAATTACATTGTGCTTGTGTTTTATGAAAAATCAAAAAATGCCGACGACCTCTCCAGGGTTAACCCGTCGTGCCGCAGTACAGTGCCATTGGTCGCATGATGAGCGCCGCGCCGCCCTGTTGTATATATACATCCAGACACAGATACACACATAAATACACATATGTACACATCCACCCACCTACCCACCCATCTACATCCACCCGCCCAGCTACCCATCCACATCCACCCGCCCACCTACCCATCCACATCCACCCGCCCACCCACCCACCCAACCGCCCGCTCACCCAACCGCCCGCTCACCCATCCACATGGACCCACCCATCCACCCACATGAACCCACCCATACATCCACCCACCCATACACCCACCCACCCATACACCCACCCACATCCACCCACCCATACACCCACCCACCCATCCACATCCACCCACCCACCCACCCATCCACATCCCCCCACCCACCCATCCACATCCACCCACCCACCCACTCACCCATCCACATCCACCGACCCACCTACCCACCCATTACACATTTACTCTACTCCGACGGAGCGCCTTCAGCAACATTCAGCAACAGCGCGTACGACTTCATTTATCTCGGAAAAAATTGGCCCAACTTCCGGAAACTATATGTCCCCGCATGTCGTTGGAGATCTAGGTTGTTGATGAACCTCATGATCTCCGAACAGGTAAATTGACAAAGCAAAATTTTCTCAATTCTCGTCGTTAACCACAAAACCCGCGAAAAGCGACGACTGGCGGCGTCGCGCTCATAGCGCTACCAATGCAGATGAAGTAGACATAAGCGAAGTGTAAGCCGCCAACAAGTTGTTTCAATTCCTCTAATCGAATTGCTGAAGGTGAAAGCATATCTGTGAACCCTCATTACGAGCCATTGCCCACAAAAGAACTGACAGATCCGACCTTATCCAATTGGTGTCATCACATCGATTACATTCTACCCCAGGGGCGTACTGCATGGTGGAATCCCAGGAATGAGCAAGAGGTGAATCAACACGTGAAATTAAATTCATGAATTATTCATTGCTAATTAAATCTGTTTTGGCGTTTTCCCCTGGCACGACTTGACTTTTTATTCAATTGCGTGATGAGAATGGAGTCATCTGGAGGTGAAATGCAACTTTAATTGTTGCGGGATGAAAGGGCCAAGACGTTTTAGATCAAGATTGTCAATTATCAAAAAATTATGAAGTTTTAGATAATTACCCGAATTCATCAGGGTATTTCTTGTGGGGGGGGGGGGGGGGGGAGGAAGTGGGTGGTAAAAAGGGAGGAGGTGGGGGGTGAGATGGGGAACGGTGGGTGGTGAGAGAGGGAGGAGGTGGGTGGTGAGAGGGGGAGAGGTGGGTGGTGAGGGGGAGGAGGTGGGTGGTGAGGGGGAGGAGGTGGGTGGTGAGGGGGAGAAGGTGGGTGGTGAGGAGGGAGAAAGTGGGTGGTGAGGGGGAGGAGGTGGGTGGTGGTGGTGGTGGGGGGGGGGGGGGGGGGGGGGGAAGTGGGTGGTGGGGGGGGGAAGTGGGTGGTGAGGGGGGAGGAAGTGGGTGGTGAAAAGGGAGAAGGTGGGGGGTGAGATGGGGAGAGGTGGGTGGTGAGGGGGAGGAGGTGGGTGGTGCGGGGGAGTTGGTGGGAGGTGGGTAGTGAGGGGGAGGTGGTGGGCGGTGGAAGTGGGCGGTGAGAGGGGAGAAGGCGAAGGAGGGGGGTCAGGTGGAGGAAAGTGGGTGGTGAAGGGAGAGGAGAAGGTGGGTGGTGAGGGGGCGAGGATGAGGTGGATGGGGAGGGTCAGTAGGGATATTTGCTCCATTCAAATAAGCGATAATTGGTAACCGGCTGCTTTTTATCCATTCAGGAGCAGTTGGGAGAAGAAGAGGAGGAAACTGAGTCGGAAGATGAGGATGAGGAAAAATCCGCGAGTGGATTGAGCGAATTCAAGGAGGAGCGCGGACCGCCGTTACTCACACCTCTGTCAGAGGATAGACTCATCGAGACAGTTCCTCCCTGGACCACTCGTCTATCCTCTCACTTTCAGGAAGAAACCGCGATCGCCGTTGTGCGGTCGAACCTGTGGCCCGGAGCCGTCGCCTTCGCCAAGGACAAGTGACTGCAATAATCCTTCACTCGCCTAATTTTGCACGATGTCGTTACTCGCGTCGCGGCACCGTATATAGCAACTATATAGTTCAGTATAGGGTTCCAGATAGTTCAATGCAAGCGCTCTAATTTTTTTTTCAGAATGTTCAATGTTTTAGAGCCCTTTGGGGATTTCGAGGGGAAACGAACCTGTCGCGCGACGAAGTAACGAAGAACTAATATTTTTGGAATTTAAACTTACACTCATTTCAAAAATTTCAAAAATTTCAAAAATTTCAAAAATTTCAAAAATTTCAAAAATTTCAAAAATTTCAAAAATTTCAAAAATTTCAAAAATTTCAAAAATTTCAAAAATTTCAAAAATTTCAAAAATTTCAAAAATTTCAAAAATTTCAAAAATTTCAAAAATTTCCAAAATTTCAAAAATTTCAAAAATTTCAAAAATTTCAAAAATTTCAAAAATTTCAAAAATTTCAAAAATTTCAAAAATTTCAAAAATTTCAAAAATTTCAAAAATTTCAAAAATTTCAAAAATTTCAAAAATTTCAAAAATTTCAAAAATTTCAAAAATTTCAAAAATTTCAAAAATTTCAAAAATTTCAAAAATTTCAAAAATTTCAAAAATTTCAAAAATTTTAAAAATTTCAAAAATTTCAAAAACTACAAAAACTTCCCAAAATTTTAAATTTTCGCGAAATCCCAATCTAAAATTCCCCTTCATAATTGTTGCAGAAAATTCGGAAATTTTTACTTGGGTACGGGTCACAAATTCACAACTGATAGTTTCGCACCACCAACGATACCCGTGGTGCAGGAACAGTACGGGGTTGGCCCTGAGATCATGATGATGATGGAGCCGAGCGTCGAGGCGGAAGAGGCCTATCGCGTCGCCCACTTGCCTCCCACTAAAATCACTGATGCTGGTAAAATTTCATTCATTATTTCAGTCAATTAATGGCTGCTCGTTACTCGGCTCAAGCTCCAAATATCCAGTCAAAAATATTTCTAAAAATATCCAAAGCAAAAATGGGTGAAACAAAAATACCCAAAAATATCCAAGCACCCCACCCAAAAAGAAAAATCAATAAATTGCTGTTTCAATGCAAATTATTTATCTACATGTTAAATAACGAATTGAATCATTTTTCATGAAAAATCCAAGATTGCCTCACCCAATTAAAGAAGACTATTTGTCGAACCATCTGAATGATTAAATAATTTCTACTGTTGATTAAAAGAGACTGGAAACCACAAACAATTTTTTTCCTCAATTTCCAGAGCAAGAGAGTGAGAAGAATGAAGATGAAGTTCAAGATGAGGATGAGGATGAAGATGCAGGTGAAGATGAGGATGCCGATGAAGACGAAGACGAAGAAGAAGAAGAGGATGTTGAGCAAGATTCTTTAGATGACTGAAATTAGTTCACATCGATTTTACAACAATCACTAAAGTCAATCACAATTTAGACACATTCTTAAGTGATGAAGTACGACTACTAAAAATGTAAAAATGCTGAAAAATAATTCATGCATTATAAATAACAAATGCAATTCTATCGTTTCCGCTTTTGGAATTCTGCCGATAACGCCCTCGAGGCGGGTCCAATCATCAGTTCCTTTGAGGAGTTCATTGTTTCTTTCCTCTCAACAACCCTTAGGGCAGCTCAATCAGAACGAAGAACTCTAAATCCATAATTTTGTCAATTAGTGCAATTGCTTATAAATGTGTGCATGGTTTTCATATCGAAAAATTACAGAGCTGTTTCGTATAGATGGCAAGATTGGTCCTTTTTCTGAGACCCAACCACTTGCATGTCCTAAATTATGAGAGTTATGAAAAAAAGCCATAAAACATTATATGTGTATTATTGTGCAAGTAATAACATTTGTTTCACACTTTTTCGCCTATCTCCAACCGTTCTCGCGATAGAGCCCTGTAAATTAAAATTCTTAATAACAATTGAGACATCGTTCCAGGCTTTAACGGCTCTCACACCTACCCACCCACCCACACCCACCCACCCACCCACCAACCCATCAACCCACCCACCCACCAACCCACCCACCAACCCACCCACACCCACCCACCCACTCACCCACTCACACCCACCCACCCACCCATCCACACACACACACACACACATATATACGCAAATGCCCACCCACCCACACCCACCCACCCACCCACCCACCCACCCATCCACACACACACACACACACGCACACACACATATATACGCAAATGCCCACCCACCCACACCCACCCACCCACCCATCCACACACACACACACACATATACGCAAATGCATACATACATATATATATACATACATACCGATACCTTATAACTCATATATACATATTAACCTATATATACATATATACCCTTATATACATATAAACCCATCTATACACATATACCTATATATACATATATACAGATATATATGGCTATATACACGTATATACATATATACTGAACCCTTACCAAAAATGTGTCAGAATGATATGAAACGTTGATGAAACTGAAAATTTCAATTTTTTCACACGTTTCATTTTCGGAGTGATTACAACTTCCGGAAATCGGGAAATTCAAAAAGGGGGTTTGGCGGGAGTTACAAAACGCATTTTTTCCTGATGCGCCAGGATGTTGTTCTGGAATGTTGAGGATTTTTTATTTGCTATCATGACTGCCACAACTGTTATCAATGGATGATCTCGAGGTCCTGCAGGGGGCAGCACCTTACGGCTCGGAACTTTAACTAAATATTCTGAGAATTTTCCCGCAATGAATCAGCTGTTTTCTTTATGATGTCTCATTATCGAAGAATTTATCGAGTGAAGCTCGGGGCCGGAGCTCGTCTGCTTGAACACCATTTGCGCTATTTGTTGTCCAGTAAATTGCAGGATACAATAAGCTGAACCATGAAGAAAATCGTGATCTTTGGCTCCACCGGAATGACCGGTCTCTGCGCTCTTGAGCACGCCGTTGCTAAGGGTAAAAGACAAAATTATTTTACTTAAAACTGTGAGCACGTGCAAAAGTATTTTCCTGCAATAAATGAAAATACATCAATGGATGAATAAATTCAAATTTCCTGTGAATTGAATTCAAAATTATGCAAATAGTGTCAAAATATTCCAATTTGAAACAGCACATTTGAGAGTTCAATTCTTTTTCAAATTACAATCTTAATTTGAAAAAAGAAAAGTAATTACATTAGTTTTTTTCGAACCTCCAAAGTATAAAATATTTTCTATCTTGTGGACCTGGTCGGTTGAGACCTTAAAAGTTATATATATATATATATATATATATATATATATATATATATATATATCTATATATATATATATCTATATATATATATATCTATATATATATATAGCAACCTTAATTTTAAAAAACATGTAAACAGTAAAAGTTTTAGTGACAATTTCAAATGCAGATTTTGAAAAATAGGGACTTCAATTATTTCGATATTTGATCAAAAAATTTGGATAAAAAATTTTTCAAATTATGTGAAATTTTGATAATTGAGATATTTTGAAAGTTGAAAAAAAAATTGCATAAAATATTTTTTAAATTGCTCACAATTTCAATGATCGAGATATTTTGAATTTTGCAAAAAAACTTTTTTCAAAATATCGTAATTTCATTGAATAAAATTATTTGCAATTTCGCATAAATTTTTTTGACAAATTTGAAAAAGTTTCGGAAATTAAAATTATTAAAATAATTCGATTTTTGAAAAAAAAAAAAAATCCATAATTTGAGTATTTAAAGTTTGCCAAATTTCGTTAAAATTGCAAAAAAAATCTGACAATTTGAATATGCAAAAAGTCGAAATAAACGTTTGAAAAAAATCTTCTAAATAATTTCGATAATTTGAATGATAAAATCAGATCTTTAGTCGAGATTTGAAAAATGTTGTTTAGGTAATTACGTACAAAATGATGAATTGGCTTCTCTCTCGTTATATAGGACTGCAGGTTCGTGTGTTCGTGCGTGACGAATCAAAAATTCCAGAGAACTTGAGGGGAAAAGTTGAGGCAGTGGTTGGAGACGTTACAAATTCTGAGGAAGTTAATAAGGCAGTGGCTGGTCAGGAGGGAGTCGTCGTGGTTTTGGGAACTAGAAATGACCTAAGTAATAATTTTTAAAAAATTGATGTAAGCTTTTAAAAAAAGTCCTTTCGCTCTTGTGCAAATTCAAGATACCAACTTCTTCATTTCAGAATATTTTCTTGTTTCTCATTTTCATATTTCATTTTTATTTTCCATTTTACTTTTTGTTCTGTTTTTTTTTATGTTTCCTTTTCTCATCTTTTATTTTATTTTATATTTCATTTTGATTTTAACTCAATTACAGAGTCACAATTAGTATGCAAACTTCGAAGGAATATAAGAACTTTTTTTATGGAAAACAGTATTTTTTATAGTAACAGTATTGCATTTTTTTCAGAATAATTCAAAATCAAAGGGAGATAGAAAATATTTTATATGGACTTTTTTGTAGATAAAAATGTGCTTTATAAAAAAGGTCTTTATAAAATATTCCATATGTTCGGTTGTCTTCGAGTTATTCAGCAAAGAGTGCGGAAAAAATTATTAAAAATAAATTTGTACTTGTAAGATTTCGTTAAAAAATGGTAAATTTGTTTTTTTTTTTTTGTAAAAATATGATTTGTGGTAGGTAAATCCATCCTGGATATATCATCCCCAAAAGTTAGGATAAGGTAGGAATTTGTATGGGATAAATTTAGGATCCACAATCGAAATTTTTGTACAGAATTTTGCGAGTCAACTCCTTTTCACTCATCACTTTATCATTTGTTTTTTTATCTTCAAGGTCCAACGACTGTGCTGTCCGATGGCCTAAAAAACATCATTGCAGCCATGAGAAATAATAGTGTTGAGGTCATATCAGTGTGCTTATCAGCATTCCTCTTTTATCAACCTGAGAAAGTGCCAGCTATTTTCAAGGACCTCAACGCTGATCATGAGAGAATGTTTGGGGCTTTGAAAGAGAGTGGGCTAAAGTGGATCGCTATTTTACCACCTCATATTGGAGGTAACTTATCTGGTGAAAATTCCCCCTACCCCTCCCCCTCCCAATTTTTTGCCTCCAATTTTTTTCTGATCTTCGATTTTTTTTTCGGATCCAAATAATTTTTCAATTTTTTTTTGTTTCCTTACACACTTTCTTCAGTTTCATTAATTTCGTTAAAATTCATTTGGGAATTTGCATTTTTCTTATATCACTGAAAATTTTTTTCGAGTTTTTTAAAAATTTGGAAAATTTTTTCTTGGGATAAAATATTTGAATAAAATTGATTGATGTCATTCAATATTTCCAGAAACACCTGGTGGCAATTACTCAGTAAAGCATGATGAATCCCCGGGTCGGATCGTCTCCAAGTACGACCTCGGAAAGTTCCTAGTCGACAGTTTGGACCAGCCAGAGCATCACCAAAAAGTGTGCGGCATCACCACGGCTTAGCCCCCATCGTCCCAGAATTCTCATATTTTTAGGCATAACAAAAGGTAGAAATCTGAAATTTAAACCATTTCAAGAAAGCGTTGATCTATAAAGGAATTTTAAATTACCAAAATTACCAAATAGAATTTTTTTAATTATTTGAGACTATTTTAAATTTTCGAAAGATCAAAACCTCAAAAAAACCAATAGTTAAATTGAAAAAAATCCAATTTGAAATGATTTCCTAATTTCTAAAATACGATGAATAAAATAGTATTTAAATAGAACGACGACGAAAAATACAATTTGAAATCTACAATTTGTAATTGACTATTTGAAATAGTTAATTGAAATATTCGAAAACAATTTTATTTCATAATTTAGAAAAGTTGGTTTTTTCGTTGATGGAAATAGGTGAAGTGAGGAAGGAATTAACAATCCATCAGCCACAACAGTATATTATAAATCATTGCGAAATATTAGAAAATAATTAACGATGACGTATGAAAAGTTTGTACAGAATTTCCCATAAGATATAAATTCATCATTGGGTAGAGAATTCTTCCTCTCATTTGATATCCTCCTTGACATCTATGCTCATTGAATTGTCTTCGAAACTTCTCTATATCATGTTTATTTAAATAGTTAAATAGTGAAATAAAATAGTAAATACTATTTTATTTACCATTGCGTTGGAATGAAATATGAAATATCTATTTCATTTCAGTTTCATATGAACCAATAAATTAATACTAGTTCATGAGTGTCCCAGTTCAAGATGTTGCATAATGAAAGACCAGTTTGAAAAAATAAGTGTATTTCCCTGTTCATTTTTTTCATAATACTATAATTGTTTCAGCATATGGGTCCGTCCAGGAAAGAGCAGAACTGCTGGAGGTACATCGAAAAAATTGCGAGGCATTGGTGGTGGCGTTGGCCCGGAAGACCTTGAACACGAATTTTGCTTCATAATTGGTTGCTCTGTGCTCCAAAAACTGCTCTTTATGTCGGCCATTTCGCATACTCTGTATCCATTTTTTGAATAAAATTCCTCTTGACCTTTCGTCGTGAGGAATGAATGTTTTATTCCCTTTTTTAACATAAATTCACCAGCAGCTTGCAGGAGCTTTGAGCCGAGCCCTTGAGATCGGTGGTCACGATCGATGACAACTGAAATATTTCATAAAACCACCAAAATTATTAATGAATTTCTATTTTTACCAAATCTCCGATGCGTCAACTCTGATTTCACATTGTGGTTGTTAGTGATTATCTCGAAATCCAAAAGAGATAGCGATATTTTCATCAAGACCTTTTCTGTAGAGTGCGAAAAAAGCTACAAATTTGTTATCGTGAAAATTTTTCTAGCTCTCATAGATTTTGAGTTATATCTAGAGAAAGCCGTGTGAGTCCTCTAGACCAAGTTTTGTAAAATAATATTCCAAAAGATGAATTTAAAGAAATTTCTTCTTTAAAGGAATTTCACAATATTCTGGCCAAGTTCTCTTGGCTGAAGATCTTCAGCAGCCACATATTCGTTTCTGAGACGACAGAATATTTACTGAGAACAGTGAAGGATTAAACGAATTATAGTAATAATTTTGTTTCCTCATTTACAAGTTTCTATGAAGCAACTGTCTGGTCTGGAGAGCAATCTGGACATCCTGCAGTGGCCAATGACCCTCTCGTTCTCCAGGAGGATCAAACACACAGGAAAATTGTCACATGAGGCTTCGAGGGACTGCAATCTGCAAAGAAAAAATAGACTTAATGGGGAACGCTGAAGATCATTCACAAAATTTTTTCTGATTTTTTTTCGTTGCTCTATGTACCTCCTGCGCTCACTTGCAGGCCACTCAGCATTGATGAGTCTCATGGTGTCCTTCAGTAGATCCGGCCGCTCGTGCATTGGGACGAATGTATATGGATCAGGGTTCACCATTTTTCTGAAAAACCACAGAATGTCACTGTCAATTTCCGAGACTTCCCTAAAAAAATCATTATCTCCTTAACGAGTGGGTCAAACCAAAAATGTTATAGGACACTTTTTATAGAGAATTCAATTGCCTACAAAAAACGTTACTTGTGATTTTTCTCTAAATCGATTCATTAACGAGATAATCCCAATAATGATCTGGAGTGCAGTGAACCGAAGTTCACTTCCGGTTTTTGAGGCATATCTCGGAAGTGAGGAGAGATGGAGAAAATTTTATGTACAACTTTTTGTAGAGCTAATTCTGGTCTACGAAAAAGTTCCTATAAAGAGTGTCTGAATTCCCATAGATTCTGAGGTATTCATCTCTATCTCCCTAGTTCCTTAAATTTTTCACTGTTCTTAAAAATTGCTCAGTTCCTAATTTTCAAACTTCCAATTTTTTTTTAACTCAACTTTTGAAAATTTCGCGCGTTCTCATTTTTCTAAATTTGATAAATACTTGAATTCCCCTGAATAAAAAAAAAAAAAAACAATAATAAAATAACGCGACAAAATTCTAAAAAAGCTCCTCAAAACTAAAAAAGTGAGCGAACGCAAAGTGCGATCGTAAATAAAAAAAAAAAGAAAAAACATTTCGTCAATGAACTAAAAAAAGAGTGGTCCCGTTGTCAGCATGACAGTTACCACTGTTGATAAATCACATATGTCAATTCCACGTAAAAAAAATTGATCACAACAGAAAAAAATTTATAAAAATCCGAGCTCCACTGGACCAACTTCCGCGAGCGCGATTCACTTGCCGAGGTCGAGGCGCAACAATTTTATATGAATATTAATATAAAAGTAAACTCGCAAATATTTTACTCCAAACCAGAAAAATATTGCAAAATCACCTGCTAAATAATTATCACGTGCTATCCTTCCATCCGAATTTTTGAATTTTTAATTCCACCAAAAAACTGTGCAACCTGTTTTGTGAAAACGCTCTGACATCTATTTCTGTCATAATTATGAACCTGTCGCGACTACTGAAAATGGAAAATGATGCCGCGTGCCTCAATCGGCCTTGCCTCAATTGCCCCATCGATCAACAGATGGAGTTACAAAGCAGACAATCGGTGAACTATCGAACGTCAGTAATAAACAATTTATCTGTTGCCGCTAACTTTGCCCCCTTAAGATAACAATTAAAAGTTAAGGTCGGTAAAATAGAAACCGAAAAAAGGCGAAGCGGCATGGGACACCCGGTAGATGTGAAACGTGGAAACACTATGTTTGGAGAAACTTTCACATACTCAGTTCTTTTAAATGTTTCAAAAGATTTTTCAAAATTTTACAAAACTTTCCCAAAGTTTAAAAAAATTCCCAAAATTTCTCCCATTTTTCTCAAAATTATTCCAAATTTTGTCAAATTCTTAAACAGTTTTTCCAAATTTTTAGAATTTTTTTTCCAATTTTGTTCAAACTTTCTCCAATTTTTTTTTCAAATTTTTAGAAAAGTGGTTCAAATTTTTAGCAAAATTTCTCCAATTAAAAAACAAATTCTTCTGAGTTCTTACAAAAATTTCCAAAATCCAAAAAATGTCCAATCCTTTTCTAAATTTTCAAAAAAATTCAACCAATTTTCATAATTTTCTCAAAATTTTTCAAATTTTTTCCACATTTTTAAAAAAAATTTCCAAATTTTGTCAAATATTCGAGCAAATTCTTTTAAAAAATTTCTAATTTGTTAAAAAAAATTCCAATTTCCCAAATTTTTTGAAACCTTGCAGCGTATCTTGATACGTACATACACCTTGTGCGCACCGCCTTTGCGTCGATCCCACCGAAGAGGCGATGGGTAAGCAGTGGAGTATATCTATATACATTTGTCCCGGAAATTGCCTATCGCGAGACCAAATTTTACCGCTCCCATGCGCGGCATACAGTTCACATAAAAAAATCCAATCCTAAACCAAATAATCATCGCATCATTATTTTTACTACCACTGGCAATTTCCCCCACCTATGACCCATTCCCCAATTCCCCTAAAATTGCCGCCTACTGTACCTTCTGGAGATCACCAAGATTCATCTCCGTCGGTCCAGCAGATTCACAAAAAAAAAAGAAAAAAGAAAACACTATCACATTGCAATGAACAATTATTTCCCACCAGACTAATTACCATTGGCCAAAATCATTACCGCCATCCCTCTAATAATAATAATAATAATATCACCTCTGCATAGTAATCATCATCCACACATGATACCATCACATCATGAAATTTCAACATAGCAAATGACACTGACAATATCGATCATCACTCCCCCAAAAACTCGCTAATCCCATTACCCTAACCCCATCTAATTAACCCCACCCATAACTTTTAGCAACAAGGTATCCGCCTGCCATCGGGCATCTACTCGTTCCTCGTTTCCCGTTAAATTTTCACCCTAGTTAATTTCTCGGGTGGGCTGTACCAGTTTTCTGGGTGGCCATGGTGTCTTCCCCTGCTCCCCACCCTGGCTATCTTAACGGGGATTGGCCGGTGGTACCCTCTACAAGTCGGCGGTGCTCCAACAGCGCTTACGCTTTCCCCCACCGATGCGCGCGCCTTGGCGCCAATAGCCGCCAGGCTGGCACCTGATTGGCGGAGGCCAGCCAATGGTGGGGTTTGTCCCCTCAGCCGGGGAATCCCCCTTCTCCCTCCGTCGCTCTATTGAGAGCCCACCTATATGCCTATCATATGGAAAAGGGGGGGACATCTCATCACGACTCTTGGTACCAGGCACTTCTCCGTAGTGGGTACTCCACTCATCGTGTCGTGGCTGGGTATAGCGCCTTGCTGGCTTTAACCCCCGGTAACGGTTTACCCCCGGGTTTTTCGGGAATAAGGCAAACGGGTGGGTCGAACACGCTTCGGTCGAGTGGTTCTAAGCGGCCCCGTGAGGACCTCTCCAGGAGCCAACAGTCCTCTCCATTCATTCATCCATCCATACCAAAACCCGAGCCTAAGCCCATCCATCCGCATTTCTATCCCATAGAAAGCTTGGGTTGGTGCCTCTCTACCAAGAGTGGTTATCCTCGGCGAAGGTGGTGGTGAAGAGTTGAGTGGTAGATCTACCCATCTATCGAGTCCAAGGACTCAAAGACCAACTGGGTGATTTCAGTCGGCCGTCGGCCGGCTCTGCCGGCCACTATCAATCCCCGTTATCATTATTCATCAGTTTAGATTAATTGATAATTTCGTGTGTGTGTAACGTGCAGCACGAGAAAGTGAAGTGTTACCCCCCCGGTCATATTGTTGAGGAACATGCTGGCAATAGTGATGACACGGTGTAACCACCGTGAAATGAATTTGCAAGTGACGATTGTTAAGTTGGGGTAAACGAAGATTTTTTATGAAATTTTTCAGCAGCTTGTCTTATGACAACCCCAAAACTCTTCCAACTTCATAATCATATCGATTTGTGATTCTTCCGTACTGTGCTAGTGATAAGTGAGCGGCTAGAATGTTGATCGATTAGTGATTGCCGGATGATGCAAGTGTTGTTGATTGGGCTTATTTGAGAGGATAAGCGCAATATTTTTCATCCAAGCGATATTGATAAGCAGCGACCCTGAAGTACCTAGACGAAGTTAAATACGCCGAGATGACCGGCGGAAGTGGTGGAGCAAGTGGTGGTAGTCAAGGTAGTGCCAATGCCAACTATCATCAGCATCAACAGCAGAGTATGGAGCAAACTGGTCTTCTACCTGATCTCAATGGCGTTGACCTAGCAATGAGTCTATCGCCCAAGCATCATACCTCACATGTGCAGGGCGGTGCTCATACAACCCCATTTAGTGTGACAGATATTCTATCACCAATTGATGAGACTTATCGTAAATTTGAGCTAGCTGCTGCTGTTGGCGCTGGCGTTGTCACTCATCCACAAGGCTCACCATACACCAATGTATGTGGCGCCAGGGTGGGTAATACTGGTAGCTCTAGTGCCAGCAGTGGTAGTCCACCACTTCATGGGGGATCAACTCCTGGTGGTAGCACACCTGGTCCAGTCACTGGTGCTAACGGTAGTAGCGCTGGTCCACCCATTGGCAATGGTGGTGGTATGAGTGCTATGGGCAATCCATATGCCATGCAACTCACATCGCAATATCAGTATTGTACCGCGGAGTTATCACCTTATCATCATGGGGGTCCTGTTGGAGGCGGCGCTACCGCAACCGATCCCATGAGATCACATGCTGTGTCGTCGCATCATCATCCTTGGTATGCTGCCGCACCACCCACTACTAATGATCCGAGATTTGCCAGTGAGTATCATTTTAGTTGTTCCTATTTGCAAGGTTCCGCGAGTGTTTCGAAGGGGGGGGGGCTGCTGGCAAAATTTGGAGGGAAAAATTTCGTCCGAAAAAATTCTAAACCGATTTTTGAGGTCGGGAAATGAGTATAGAATAGATTTGTCGACAAAGCCCGTGTGTGTATGTGTGTGTATGTGTGTGTGTGTGTGGGTGTGTGCAAACAATTTTCTGGACAGTTGCAGATAATTTTTTCTTTTCTCGAAATTGCGCTCCGCCATTGATGTGAGATACAGAGGGAAGATCGGTAAGAATCGACCCAGTGTATCTCGTAAACCAAGCAGTTTAGAGAAAAATGGTATGAAGGTTTTTTGTCAGAAATGAAGTTCTCTATAGAAAAGGTTTTATACGATTTTTGCCTATGACCAGTTGGTAACGAGATAATCGAGCTTTTCCGACGGTTTCTGCGATATTGATATCCATCAGTCTCAATGGAGAAATACGCGCGCACACACACACACACACACATACACACACATATACACACCTACATGCCTACACACAGACGCATACACAATGTGCGGTTATTCCAAATCGGTCTAGAGCCGTCCCAGAGCCGGGGATTTAGATGGTAAAGAGTTCCAAATTCAGATGTGCTCCTCAAGTTCCACAATTTGTTGTTCCATGGAAAGTCATCGAATTTCAACAAAAAGACATAATCATGTTTTGACATAATCTCCAAGCACTCCATCTCTTCAAAGGATTCAATGTATCTGTTACGTCTATACGTGACAAAACCCATCATTGAGACGTTAAAAAAACGGGAAGACGTGGTGGAGCCACGTGAGGGGACAGTTAAGGTTTCGAATTGTTCGTCTCATCTTTCAATGTCCACAGAAATTCGGAAGAATACCCGTCAGCAAATGCCGTCGCTCCTGTGTCAATAAATTTTCCGGCGGGGAGGGGACGGAAAAATCTTCAGCGCCTTCGGCCCAGACACGAAATGCACACGGCTTTTATGGTCGAATCGAATATCGATTCGATGACGCGTGGCCACTGGACGAAATCGGGGATTTCAGTTGGACAAATACACTTTCGATATTTCTGATTGGTGCGAATAATTTTCCTGTGACAACTCTGTTGAAATATAACTTTGGGGAAAAAGGGCCCACTTTGTCGATGGTGGATTTGTGGGTACCTGAGGCTCGTTAAATCGTTGTTCAGTCAATTTCTCGAATTTTTATGATTTTCTAGGAGTTGGGTCGGCCGTCGCTTGTGGTCGCGCGTATAGCACATCGCCGCCCGCCTATTTTCCAATTGACGAAATTGGAGCGCAAAGTAGAAAAAAGTAGTATTTAAATAGGACGACGACGAAAAATACTATTTGAAATCCATAACTTGTAATTGACTATTTGAAATAGTTAATTGAAATATTCGAAAACAATTTTATTTTATAATTTAGAAAAGTGGGTTTTTTCGTTGATGGAAATAGGTGAAGTGAGGAAGGAATTAACAATCCATCAGCCACAACCGTATATTGTAAATCATTGCGAAATATTAGAAAATAATTAACGATGGCGTATGAAAAGTTTGTACAGAATTTCCCATAAGATATAAATTTATCGTTGGGTAGAGAATTCTTCCTCTCATTTGATATCCTCCTTGACATCTGTGCTCATTAAATTGTCTTCGAAAATTCTCTATTTCATGTTTATTTAAATAGTGAAATAGTGAAATAAAATATTAAATACTATTTTATTTACCATTGCGCTGGAATGAAATATGAAATATCTATTTCACTTCAGTTTCATATGGACCAATAAATTAATCCCATTTCATCTGCAGTCGAAAAGGATAAATGTTTCCTTTCAAAAGAAGATGTTATATCAAGCATCCTTTTTTTCTTCCTCCAAGCTCGTCGAGGGGCCTCAACTCGTACACTGTGATTATAATAATTCAGATGCCCATGAGACCTCCCGTGTGCCACCATGACACTGCAGACTTTATTTTCTCAGACATTGGGTGTCCAGTCCCACCTTTAGAGTCAATTTGACGTTTCTTGGACGCTGACGAAGGGTGACTTGTCCTCAGTAGCCTAAAACTCTGAGGCTCCAGTTACATTTGATTCATCATCATCTTTATTTTGTTTTCAACGCCTCCAACTCACCCAAGAATGTTCCCAGGTTGGATGAGAACAATTAGATAGAGCTTAAATTATAAGGAAATACGTCAAGACACCGTCTAAAATTATTGGACGACGGGCTGGACCGGTGAGGTGATTCAGGGGGAAAAATTGTATCCTCATTTGCCCGCAGGATCAGCGGCAGCGCCTTCGGTATCCAACTTCCACTGCAAAAGACAATTTTTTTTTTCAATTACCTGAATTAGTTATCTCGAAAATATCCCATAATAATATCACAGACTGTCACCGGCCGGCATATCCGCCATTAGTGGCGCGAAATTTCAAAACAACACGACGCGCGGCAACAGCGCTTAGAATTTTTCTACCACGTATCTGGTAGCGCCACGAGCGCTGCGCCGCTTTTCTCCATTCGCACTTTATTTAAAAATTAATAACTAATTATTCTGCGATTATGTAAGCGTGGAATCGTCATTTCTGGATAGCAGACATATCGATTGAGGATATCATAAATTCTGATTGCACAATTCATGATGTGCTTGGATTTATCCTGGCAATAAGAAAAATGATTTATTCCTCTACACTTCTCCCATTTTCGAGGATGATGTAATAATCTGTCTTTTCGTTTTTAAAAAATATGTTATGCAGTATCGAGACTGATGGGCGGTGGTGGCAATATGGCGGGCTGTTCAGTTGGCCAATCAATGGCCGACGTTGGTAAATCATCGGGCATGGCCGTTGGCGTTGGCGTTGGTGTAGGTATGAGTGTTGGTGCTATGCAATTCCCTCTGACGCAGAGAAGAAAACGACGTGTACTTTTCACACAGGCACAAGTTTACGAGCTTGAGAGGCGGTTCAAGCAGCAAAAGTACCTCAGTGCGCCGGAGCGAGAGCATCTTGCCTCGCTGATTCATCTGACACCGACTCAGGTGAGTCTTAACATGGAATTTATTATTTCATTTGATGTGTCTTTCATTCTAGATTACTTTTAATTACAATGCATGACGGATGTGCAAAATTTGCAGAGATGAAAATGTTATACGTCCACACCCACATCCAGACTCATCCACTCACCTATCCACCCACCCACTCACCCACCCACTCACCTACCCACCTACCCACCCACTCACCTATTCACCGACCCACTCACCCATCAACCCAACCTCTCAAGCACCCACCTACCCACCTACTCATCCACCCACTTACCCACTTAGTCACTCACCCACTTACCCACCTAGGCACCTACTTACTCACTCGCCCACCCACCCACCCACTTACCCATTTACCCACTTGCCTGCCCACCTACTCGCTCACCCACCAACCCACCTACGCACCTACTCAGCTACTCACCCACACGCCCATTCACGCACGCGCACGCGCACACATTCTTAGTAGACAATTCTTAACTAATGTCCTAAAATCCTAATTATGTATGACACATGATAAATGTGCAATGGTGTCATACATATATATATATATATATATATACAATGGGGTGTTGAATTTAGCCAAGAGACACCTAATGGTGGCACAATGCTGCTGGAATTCAAAGGTTCTTGAAATGTAGTCGGCAATATTAGGTAATATGATAGGTTTGAGCACTCGCCCGCTCACCCCGCCTCTTGTCGTGTCGAGGATCAATTACCCACGCAGATTAATTGCCGGGGGCAGGTATGTGGAACCAGACGGACGTAGACAGGTATGAACTAATTCAATCGATCTGCCCGTCACAGTGTATAAATTGTCTTAATTTTTTTGAGATAATTTCTAATGCCTGTCTTAATTCAGAACACTTTTTAGTCAAGTCGCGTGACAAAGTTCTTATGCGCTCTCATCCGAAATCAATTACACTCACAAGCTAGTGATTTTTTCGTAAATTTATGGCGATCCTAAGAAATAATAATGACGATAATAAATTGGTCACACATTTAGAAAATTTTATTTATTCAACAGTGTAAAAATTTGACGATATATTTCTGTCAATATAACTATCAACGTGAACACCCACTCTGTGGCAATATTTTCTTTCTCAATAATTACAACGGATATTTCATGGCACTTTTCAATTTTGGTGTTAATGAACACTGGTACCAAGGATGAAGGCACAGAAGCATTTCAGCATGAATATCACTCAATCGATTCCTGTGTTTTCGTATTAATAAACCAGCCTTTGAAAAGAGTCGTTCTGAGGCAGCACTTAAAAAATGAAAAGAAAAATCGAGACAAGACGAGACAATACGAGATTGGATTGCATTCTCGAGCCTCGAGACGAGACGAGATAACAATTGGTTTTATAATGTCGGTACAAGACGAGAGAGTTGAAAGTCGCGGCTCGTCTCTATCGCACCGCTATCCGCCATTTGCACAACACTGGTTGGTTCACTTGCGTCGCATGTGCCGCACTAAACCGCGTCTTAAAAACTTCATTTCAATAATCTCCCTAATTCATAATCCAGTAATATTTTTTTTACAATTTTCCCCGAAATAATTTACGGCGATTTATCAAACCGCGGAATCGCGGATCAGCCTAGTGCTCCGTCATGGACTTGACCAATTATTTTAATGCTGCCTTTAACCGCAAACATTTCTATTGCCGCTGGACAATATTTTCAGTAATTGAACCGTTCATTTGAAAGTCTGACTAAATAATTGTCGACGCACTTATTGCTCGCATCCTGGCCATTCCCCCATCGTCTGACGCTCGTCTGGCGCGTCACATGACATCTGAGTCGCTCCCAGCATAAATCGACAGACTCTTCTGCCCAATCGTCGCACTTCCCCAAATTACTCCCAAAAAATTCGATTTCCGTAAAAAAAAGCCGAGTCAAAGATGGAGAACATTGGCCGCTGACGTCGCG
Organism: Asobara japonica; assembly: GCA_026005395.1. Taxonomy (NCBI): domain Eukaryota; kingdom Metazoa; phylum Arthropoda; class Insecta; order Hymenoptera; family Braconidae; genus Asobara; species Asobara japonica. Next base: position 3,553,095 of record BQMI01000393.1, read on the forward strand.
ACACCCGCTTCACTTTGGCGCAAGTTTAAACTCAAAAAAACTATTAACATCGCGTTAACTGTTGATATATTTTGCGATGAGGCTTTGCTAATACCTGCTCCCGGTATGAACTTCATATTTTCCCAGTTTTCATTCATTATAAACCATAAGGAATCCCCCATTTGTGGAGAAGTTTGGTCAAGTTGCGGTAAAACTCTCCAATCTGTCCAGCACCAAGGAGCAGAGGGGAATGCGTCCCCCACCACACGTGACGTTAGGTAGTGCGCTTGAGGCGCGTGGGGGTCTGGTTGGATGCCGTCGCGCATTCCCCTCTAGCACTGTGGAGGGGGCCGCCTATTGCGGGCGTGGAGGGGATAGTCCGTAACTCTTCGTACGCGGAAACCTCAGCCCCCAACCTCGAGACCCAGATAATAAATATTTCCCCGGCCGACAAGTAACCTTGAAAAATGATGGATCTTTAGTTATTGATTGTAAATTATTCGCGCCACTTATCGACATTTATTTCCATTTTATAATTCATTATAAACCACATAGAACTCATTTGTGGGGCGGTTTATTAAAACGGCTGCCCGCAAGTTCCCTATTAACACATAGAAGTTTTGGAGATATGCCCCGCCCACAGCGAGGGATTTTGCTCAATGTTCATCAGCAAATTTCCACCATTTCTGAACAATTGCTTCCGAAATTGCTGCAATCAACGAGGATTTTGAGGATTCTTGATAACGAGCCATCGAAAAAAGAAGCGGTAGTTAGAAAATAGGGAGAAACACTCTACCCCGTCAGCACTCAAACTTCCGGTGACAAATAGCGGCCAAACGAGGCCCTCGGACGTGTTATAATATACCCTTTCTATGGGTAGCAGTCACAGTAGGGTCTTCAAAGTAACGACTACTTCTCAAGTACATTTGTTGTTAGAAACTGTGAAAAAAAAATAGAATACAATATAAAAGTGATATATTGTTGAGCAGGTGGGTTCATACTAAATGCACGAGTTGTGGTGGATAAACTGAATTCGGATACCCACCGACATACACCCACCCACACACCCCCACCCACATACACCCACCCACATACACCCACCCACATACACCCACCCACATACACCCACCCACCCATCTCCACACAAACGCACACAGACACGCAAATACACACACACCCACCCACCCACAAACACCCACCCACCCACACACCCCCACCTACCCACCCACCCACCCATCTCCCCACAAACACACACAGACACACAAATACACACACCCGCCTACCCACCCACCCACCTCCACACAAACACACACAGACACACAAATACACACACACACCCACACCCGCCCACCTACACACACACACACATCCACACCCGCCCACCCACATGCATCCACCCACCCATCTCCACACAAACACACACACACACACACATAAATACATCGAGTCCACATGGATGGGTGTCCAGTACGCCCTTTCAAAGAAATGCCGAAGAGCAGCTCCCGTGTTGAGTGCAAGCGAGAGGGACCGAAGAAAAAAAAACACACACACACACGACTTTCTTTCCCCGAATTTATCAGGATAAATAGAATGAGCGCAGTTTTGCTCACGAACTGGGGGAAAAAAACGAGAAATGAGAATGGAAAAAATGGGAGAAGTGGAAAACTCGAAGCAAGCACAGTTGGAGGATCGTCTTTGAATTAATGAGCCGTCGATGTAACGGATCTCATCGAGGAGTCAATGTGAAGTATCTATCCTTCACTCGAATGTACTTCACTCTGGTACCTCTTACTCTCTCGTGTTCGAGATTTCAAGATGGGAATTCTTTTTGAGGGTGAATCAAGTGTAAGCTAGAACTTTTATGGAATGTAGTTGCCTCCTTAATAGTTGTAATTATTGCATATTCATTTTTCCAACTCCATGAGTGTGTGTTTTCGTTCCTTTTTTTGCTAACAAATTAATTACCATTTTTCAATTTTATGCGAAATTTTTTTCAATTCCATTTTAGCCCAAAATTGTTGATTTTATTAATAATAAAATAAAAAAATAATGGATTCAAATCCTTATCATTCTTATTATTTGCAAATTTCACAAATTTGAATAAAATTAAAACGAATTCGATAAGAATTTTTTTCAAATTTCCCCCTCCACTATTTTCTTCGCCCACTACTTGTCCAAGGGAGGTCCACTCAAATTTCCGTATATCTCAATACTGAAGTAAAATAGCGTAATTTTCATAATGACCTTTTTTGTAGGTCTAACCGAGACCTACAATTTTGTATACACACAAATTGCGCTATCTCTCTTAGGTTTCGAGATAATCCGCGAAAACCGACGCGGCTCAGTGGACCCGCTGCTGGCTGATTGATACCGCGGATACCGATCACTCTTGCAGTTGCTTTCTCCAATTTTATTATCGATAAAATGTTAGTTCTGTTGATATTAGATCACACGTGCGATCAATCAAAACGTGACAAATGGCTCCAGGGCATGTAGAACTCTCATTCTCTCATTCTCTTGCGGAAGGCCCCGACATCACGGTACACAGATGCGTCCCTCCATTTTGTCGTGGCATTGTTACTCCTAAGTGCAGTATCCCATTGTTACTGCCCAGCCACTCCTCGTATTGTTAACGCAGTTGTTATTATTATCGCTACTGTTGCGCGAAATAAGAGAGAGCGATAGTGGCGCGAGTGCGCATGCGATGGACCGAGGGTTCGGCTAAAAGCAGAAGAGACGGCATAAAAACGAGGGAATAAAAAAAGAAGGAATTATTGTGAGCCAACACTAGCTCTGTCATTGGCTGGAAAGCCCAGCTGCACTTCGAGTGGGGCATTAAAGGGAAATTATACCGCCAGAGTAATTTTCAGCCCTTTCCAATACCCATTTTTGACGAACTATCGCTCATGGAAAAATGGTGATTCATTACTCGCGAATTGCATTTGCACTATTTCCAGAATTTCCAAAATCGCAATTTTTTTTTATTGAAGAAAAAAATTAGTTTTCGAAAAATTTCAATTTCCAAAAATTTGAATTTCCAAAAAACATTTTAATTTTTAAAAAATTTCAATTTTCAAAGAATTTTAATTTTCAAAAAATGTCAATTTTCAAAAAATTTCAATTTTCAAAAAATTTTAATTTTCAATAAATTTTAATTCTCAAAAAATTTCAATTTTCAAAAAATTTCAATTTTCAAAAAATTTTAATTTTCAAAAGAATTTAATTTTCAAAAAATTTTAATTTTGAAAAAAATTGAGAGTTCAAAAACCTTCACTTTTAAAATGACCAAAAAAAGTTGCGCCGTCAAAATCGTCAATTTCGACCAATTTTCCCCAAAACTCAGCTATAATCGTTGCCAAAAAAAAGTTATATTCTCATCAATTGAGTGAGAATTTCCTAGAGCAAAGTTGGCAGAATGAGGGACGAGGGTGAGTATAGGCTGTGCACACAGCATTATTTTTCTATAGCGAGATAAGTGGGGGAGAATTCGGAAAGAGTGTATAGAGAGCCATGGGCCGGTATGAAAGTGCAGAAGCTGCGGCTAAAACGGATATGGAATATACACTTTTGCGATGGTACACGCTACGACGATAATAATCATAGTAATGGGTTTGCCTACCACCCCTTGTATATACACTCCCTTGGCCTTTGCCGATTCAAAAACCCCTGAAAGTAACGACGGCACGAATCTTTTCTCCCTTGACGTTTATGTCGATCAAATGTTTAAACTTCAATTTCAATATATGCTCCTTTCCTTTCATTCCTGCTGCTCTGCATTGTGCCATGAAAAATTATCAGCAGCTTCATCATTGCGGTCCAACATTCAAATTTTTTTTCAAAATTTTTAACTTCCCGATCTAGGAATCCTATCCACCCACACACCCACTCATACACACCCATCTACTCACACCCACCCACCCACCCACTCACACCCACCCACCCACTCACACCCACCCACCCACTCACTCACACCCACCCACTCACACCCACCCACCCACTCATACCCACCCACTCACTCATAGCCACCCACCCACTCACTCAAAGCCACCCACTTAGGCACCCACTCACACCCACCCACTCCCTCACACCCACTCACTCATACCCACCAACCCACTCAGTCACTCACCCACCCACTCACTCCCCCACCCACCCAGCCATCCTCCCACCCACCCACCCACCCACTCACTCACTCACCCACCCACTCATTCACTCACCCACTCATTCACTTACACCCACTTATCCACTCCCACACAAACACAAACACACATCGCCAAATTAAAAGCACAAAATCTGGAATAATCGTTTTGGTTTTTCGTCAATAAAACCATCACTTCCCCCATCGGCAACTTAAATATTCCACATGCAAAAGGGTGCATACATTGCAACTGCAAACACGAGATTTTTCCCCGAGGGCCTCGTCTTTTGGCGCCTCAGCATCATTTCCCAGTCACTTGATAGTAAGGAAAAAAAAAAACCCTGAAAAAAGCTCAAAGAGCTTCACTTAACGCTGAGCTGCTCGTTTAAACTCGAATATGTATCACAGCACTGGGCGAATAAGACGCTGAATAAAAGCACTTGGCTGGGATTGCATTACACGAATAAATTCGTGTAACTAATCCGTAAGTCATTGCCGTCCAGTGAGCCAACTCTGGAATAACAAAAAGGGGACTAGGGAAAGGAAAAAGCTAGCCATTGTGTTTGCCAGTTTGGATATGTAATGTGAAGGACAATACCACTTTGTTCGGTCAACACGACTCAATTAGTCACGATAATCAACACAAGTCAACATTAATCTTGATGAAACGTGTTGACGGTTCAGTTTTGAATTTGAAAAAAAATTTGGGTGTCGCCTCCGGAGGTTTATTATTCGGAAGGGACCAGGGGACACCCATCCGTGTAGCTGGGGCCGACTGTCGCCATTGCCGCCGTCGTATTGATAAAAACAGGGTAAGCCACCAGAAAGCCCTGTGCTTCGGTGGCGGGCACCTATGATGGACCCCTGCCCCCCGCGTCGGGTTAGGTTCCCGCCCGGCCTTGCGGCCTTGTTCCTGTTATCCTTCGAAATTCTTGAGAAAATATTTTTGGAAAATATCCAGAGGCCCGCTGGACCTTGGACGCAAGAGGCAAAACTGCAACTTGTGTGTGTATGTGTGTGTGTGTTTCTCACGAACAAATTATACGATCAACATGCTCTACCCTGAAATCGATCGATGCTGCAACATTTCGATTTATATCGCGAACCACTCAGTTTACACAAAAACGGTAGAAGACTTTTCTCTTCTGTATGAAATTCCCTACAAAAAAGTTTAGTAACATTTTTACGTAAAGTCACTTCTTAACGTTTTAGAGGTTGTCTTGCAGTCACTCTTTACTCCCTCCAGACAGTTTAATGATTTGATGATGGCGGGACCGTAGACGTGATATGTCCGGGATTGATAACATCCGCGTTTTTGGAGATGTTTCGAGGACCACTATTGGTAATGAAGAATCACCCTAATTTGGAAAAATTTTCTGTCACCTCAATTTTTTTTTTTTCATTTTGCAAACACGGGAAAATGTTTATTTTTAGCTAGTCGATGAGAAAAAACATTTGTTTTGAATGGAGCAACAATTGTCTCGGTAGACTGGTGAATCCACACCAGCCGCCCCATCATCATTAAATTGTCACAAGTTGGGTGGTGAAGTTAAATTGCCCGAAGGCCCTACATCGAGGGGTGGAAAGAACGCCCGAAGCAACCACTCGGCAATTCACCACCCGCCCGAATTGGGGATGAAGTTAACCACATTTGAATTGAGTCGATCAAATCAATTCTGGTATTATTTATCCGTATTAAGGTATTTCTTGGGTGTTATCAAAATGGGGGCAGCCCTTTGGGGTGTATGTAATATGCTTGGGTATATTTCATTCCCAATTTGGGGATATTTCACCCCCAAACGGGGATATTTTAGGGCCAATTCGGGGATATTTCATCCCCAAACGGGGATATTTCATCGTCAATTCGGGAATATTTTATCCCCGATGGAGGGATATTTTATCCCCAAACGGGGATATTTTATCCCTAAACGGGGATATTTTATCCCCAAACGGGGATATTTTATCCCCAAACGGGGATATTTCATTCCCAAGCGGTGACATTTTATCTCCGATTCGGGAATATTTCGTCCCCAAACGAGGATATTTCATCCCCAATTCGGGGATATTTCATCCTCAATTCGGGGATATTTTATCCCCAAACGGGGATATTTCATCGTCAATTCGGGAATATTTTATCCCCAATGGGGGGATATTTTATCCCCTATTCGGGGATATTTTATCCCTAAACGGGGATATTTTATCCCCAAACGGGGATATTTTATCCCCAAACGGGGATATTTCATTCCCAAGCGGTGACATTTTATCTCCGATTCGGGAATATTTCGTCCCCAAACGAGGATATTTCATCCCCAATTCGGGGATATTTCATCCTCAATTCGGGGATATTTTATCCCCAAACGGGGATATTTCATCGTCAATTCGGGAATATTTTATCCCCAATGGGGGGATATTTTATCCCCTATTCGGGGATATTTTATCCCCAAACGGGGATATTTTATCCCCAAATGGGGATACTTTATCCCCAAACGGGAATATTTCATCCCCAATTCGGGAATATTCGATCCCCGATTGGGGGATATTTTATCCCCAAACGGGGATATTCGATCCCCAATTTGGGGATATTTCATCCCCAAACGGGAATATTTAATCCTGAATGGAGTATTTTTTCCATGTATCCCATCTCAAACCATCTTCCGAAAATTTTTTGATTTCATATATAGTATTGCCTCAATAATAAAACGCTCAGGGGATATCGAAAAGTTATCGATTCCACTCACAAATTTCAATTATATCGAATACAGTTTTCTTCGTTTTTTACCTAATGAGTCTTCTAAATTGTCCAAACGTGCCCATATGTCAATTCAACCGGCGATTTCTCACTTTCGGAACCACACCCACCCACACTTGTCATCTAAAGCAGTGAAACTAGATAGGCCGAATTAATAGGCGAAATAATTTATCGACAGGTTATGGGGGGGGGGGGGGGGAGACCTCTGTCCTCATTAACAATCATGAGGTATTAATTTGGCCCATCCAGGTGGCAAATTAGGGACAACAAATACTCACCAGTCAGTCGTGTAATTTTAACGGATTTAATGGTGCTATTAGTGTGCGCAAATTTACGGTTTTTTTTTCTTTTCCAATGGCCCTACTGGCGCTCAGGTAGAATGAATGGCACCATTTGTCTATTGCCTAGTTTCAGGAGTTAATCGCGAGTTAAAAGTCTAGTTAAGGTGGATTTGAGATGTTTGAATGCTCCGGTGAACTCTGTCAATATTTTTTTTCCGGCCTGCCGGTCGGCGGGGGAGGGGAAGGGGGAAATTACGACACATGGAGAAAGATATGTACGAAAAAATCCCCGATTCAGGGATATGAACATCCCCAATTTTGAGTAAGAATTCTTGAGTCGAGAATATAAAAATCCTCGATTTGGGGATGCAAAAATCCTCGATTTGGGGATATAAAAATCCCCGACTTGGGGATATAAAAATTCCCGATTTGGCGATATAAAAATCCCCGATTTGACGATATAAAAATCCAGGATTTGGGGATACAAAAATCCCCAATTTGGGGATACAAAAATTCCCATTTCGGGGATATAAAAATCCCCAGTTCGGGGATACAAAAATCCCCAATTCGGGGATATAAAAATCCCCAATTCGGGGATACAAAAATCCCCGATTCGGGGATATAAAAATCCCCGATTCGGGGATATAAAAATCCCCGGTTCGGGGATATAGAAATCCCCAATTCGGGGATACAAAAATCCCCGATTTGGGGATGCAAAAATCCCCGATTTGGGGATGGAAAAATCCCCGATTTGGGGATGGAAAAATCCCCGACTTGGGGATATAAAAATCCCCGATTTGACGATATAAAAATCCCCGATTTGACGATATAAAAATCCCCGATTTGACGATATAAAAAATCCAGGATTTGGGGATCCAAACTCCCCAATTTGGGGATACAGAAATTCCCATTTCGGGGATATAAAAATCCCCAATTCGGGGATACAAAAATCCCCGGTTCGGGGATACAAAAATCCCCGATTCGGGGATATAGAAATCCCCATTTTGGGAATATAGAAATTCTCCTAACAAATTCATTTTTCTTATCACGCATCAATATTTTTGCCCACCATAAAATACACCCAACGTACTTGTGATCAATCAATCAACAGTACTCATCTATTTCACTCAAAAATTTCGATAACATTATCTCTTCTGTACTTCCTTCTGGTGACCAAATTGTTCTATTGAATCTCTCAATATTGAGGTACAGATCCCATCTTATTTCTCATCTGTTATGTTTGCTCTTGAGTAAACGAGAGGCTACAGTTGGCCGTCCCTTGTAAAAACAAAAATACATCCGCGGAGGGAAAAGGTTCGGAACACTGACCAAATAACGATAATTCCATCAATTCTCACCTTTGTTGAAGGATAAATTCTCTACTTTTTTTTTTGTAAACACGTACTTAATTTTATTGCAAAAAAATTTGGACGAAACACGGTTATTATAGAAAAGGGCCCACTTTGTCGTTACGGAAGAAACTCGTTCATTTTTCATATATATACATATATCAAACTATAAATTCAAATATACATCAAAAATAAATAAGGTTTTCCCATAACGACAAAGTGGGCCCTTTTCATAATGACCGTATTTTGTCGAATTTTTTTGCAACAAAATTAAGTACATGTATATACATATATATACTATAAATATATATAAACATTTATTCATATTAATGTATATATATATATATATATATATATATCCTCTATAGATTATGAAATTTGAAATTAAAAAAATTCTGTTTACCATTTTTTTGTTTTAATGAAATAATGTTTTTTTTTAAAGAATACTCTTGACGGAATTATCAATCTCGGAGGATCTAATTCCAATCTGCGATGTATAAAACCAAAACATATGTGACGACTTTGGAGGTAGGGCCCGCCAGTATGAACGTGGGTGCTCGTGAATTTCGAATGATTGGAGGAGGGCCGTTTAACCGGACGTGCTCATATGCCCTTTGCTTTTTTTTTTATCGTTTGGGGTAGTGGGGGTTCTTGAGATCCAGGACTCAGACAATGGGGTTCGGCGCAGGGGCCGGGGAAAAAATGCGCGTTACAGCCACTTCAGAAGACCCACTAGCATATGCAAGCGCGGTGGGGTTACATTTTTTTTTTTTAGGTTTTTGCATGTTGGAAAAATTGGAGAACAAAATTTCAAGTGTTCGCGCTGACGGGGGGTTTTTTTTTTAACGGAAATTACGAATTTTGTATATATATGACGCCCGCGCTTTTGCGTCGCGCTTTGGGAATTGGTATTGCATACTTTCCAGACGCGAAAATGTCAACGGTTTCCGGTTTGTCAATCTCGCCGCACATTGACATTGCTAAAAAAAAATGGAAAATTAAACCCATTGTAAATATTTTTCTCTTCTGCTATTGAATGCGATATAGCGACTATTGTCTTCAGCGTCGGCTCCCGATAGCGCATAAAAGCCGATGCGTTTACCACCATTGTGCTCTTCCTCACGTAATGTTGGATTATAACGCCGCCCTGTCATAAGCAGATGCTGATCCAATTCCCTATGCACACGGTAGACCTCCCTAATCGCGTTCAATTGCCGTAAAAGCGGTTTTGCGCAATGGAGAATTCATCTGTGAGGTAGCAATATATAAAAAAGAAAATTGGGCGCTGTTAGGTCCGATGTCTTTTGGAGATCTCGCGACTGTGATTCTCTGACACTTGGGCTCGACATTTTTTATCCTACATTTTTCTCCGACATTTTCCTCCGACATTTTTTCTACATTTTCCTTCGACGTTTTTCTCCGACATTTTACTCCGACATTTTTCTCCGACATTTTTCTCCGACATTTTTCGACGACACATTTCTCCGACATTTTCCTTCGACATTATTTCCCGACATTTTTGCTCCGACAAGTTTTCTACATTTTTCTCTGACATTTTCCTTCGACATTATTTCCCGACATTTTTCTCCGAGATTTTTCCCCGACATTTTTATACGACATTTTCTCTACGATATTTTTTCTCCGACATTTTTTCTCCGACATTTTTTTTCCGACATTTTTCCTCCGACATTTTTTCTCCGACATTGTTTCTCCGACACTGTTTTCCGGAAATTTTATCCCCGCCTTTTTTCTCCAATTCTAGTTCTCATAACTGAACATATTGTGTAACCGAGACGTCCTAATAAATTGAGTACTGCATCCAGTGTCCATGTGTATTATGGGTACCACTCAAACACGGTAACGCTGCATCCTACCCTCTGTAATACACTTTTGGTACCAACAGTCCCACCAAAGTTACCTTTGGTACCAACCACATTATACACAATTCAATGCGACCTCAGCACTACTATATGTAATTAGTCATCTTTAGGGCCAGTTTTTGGTTAGTGAGCTCCATATTTAACTTTGACGTTAAGGCTTCTGATTGGTCGAAAACGTAACTTCGGCCAATCGCGTCCCTCAACTTTAACTTTAACCGCGGTCAACTTGACCGAGACCTGGTCCTTACAGGTGAAATTTCTCTCGATATAAAAGTTACCTATATATATATATATATATATAGGTATGACTTAATCGGTTACTTAATCTTTTATAATTCCACAATTTTTGGAATTAAAAAAAAAAAAATTATTTCGTTTTTTTATTTCACAAGGTTCTTAAATTGAAATTCGGTAAAAAAAAGTTTGGAGAATTATCTAAGTTCACTATTTTATTTTGGAGGTAGAAATAACAGGGGAGGAACCAGACATTTCGGCGTGGATTATGCGGCTTTGGTCCCGATGCTTGTCAGAGATGTCAGTCCTATGAAAACATTGTTGGGTTTACCTGAGAAACGAATTGTCTGTCATAGTTAAATTATTTTGTTGTAAAAGTCTGATTTAAAGGGAAAATAACAGTTAAAATGAAGGAAGATTTGAGTTTTTTTTGAAGTTAATTTGGAGGTAAAATTCGAAACACACCCACACACACAGGTTCATTTGCCAGGAGTAGAGAATAAATCATTTGTAGGGGGTAGTGAGAAGTTCTGCAGGAGTAAGAGAACAATTTTTCTTTCTTATTTCAGGTGAAAATCTGGTTTCAAAATCACCGATACAAGTGCAAAAGACAAGCGAAGGAAAAGGCGATGGCCGAACAAAACGCTCAAAATCAGGTAAGAAGCCAATTTTATTGATGATATTTTTTGTTCTCGAAATCAACAATTTTGGGAACTATTAGATTGTTCAGTCGCGGAAGCTCCGCCGGTGTCAGTGGTCGCATGGTGAGCGCTGCGCCGCCTAATGTATTTTTTAATTTTGGGAAACAAATAATCAACATGAAAATGTCTAAAAAATCTGGAATTTTTTTGAAATTTCGAAAATTCTCAGATTTTTTCAAAAAAATTGGAATTTCAAAAATTTCAAAAATTTCAAAAATTTCAAAAATTTCAAAAATTTCAAAAATTTCAAAAATTTCAAAAATTTCAAAAATTTCAAAAATTTTGAAAAATCTCAAAAATTTTGAAAAAATTCAAAAATTTCAAAAATTCCAAGAATTTTAAAAATTTCAAAAATTCCAAGAATTTTAAAAATTTCCAAAATTCCAAAATTTGTTATAAATTTTCTGAGTATGTAAAATTGTTCATAAAAATCGTTCAAAAAATTTCAACAAAAAAATTCCAAAAATTTTGATAAATTTTCTGAGTTTATAAAATTGTTGATAAAAATCGTGGAAACTCATAAATGTTTTTTCACATATGCCCCATGCCACCAAAAATTTCGTATTCAGACGCATTACTTTAAATCTGATATGAAAAATTCCCCATTCGCAGGAATAAAATTTCGATTATGACATCATGCATCGGCACGTATCTGCGATCCCGCATTACCCTCTCGGTAAAAATAAAAAAAGAAAAAGTCTCATCGAAAATCTGTCAATAAAGTTGTATACCTGCATACGAGTGTATGAAGATCGTATCCAAAAACCCCATGAAACATTAATGCCCCATTAGACATTCGCAATAAATGAGGGGAAAAATCGGATAAAGATCGGAGTCTTTTGAACCTATTTTATTTGTAGCAAAGAAGTGTCGCATTTTGTTGGCTCATACGAGGAAAAGAAAACTCATCCATGGGAAGGGCAAAATGAACTTATCTCGAGACCCATCATGAGCCCCCATAATTTAAGGCTCACAACTATTATCAGTGCTACTGTTTGGTCTGCAATTTCATCAATCAGTTCAGTGAAAAAAAAACAAAATTTTGGACGTCTGAAATTTTTCTATTTTTGGAAATTTTCAAAACTTCACAATTTTGAATATTTTGTGAATTTTCGGAATTTTCAATTTTTTTTGAATTTTTCAAAATTTTCAAATTTTCAAATTTTCAAAATCTTTCAAATTTTCAAAATCTCCCAAATTTTCAAAATTTTTCAAATTTTCAAAAATTTTCAAGTTTTCAAAATTTTTCGAATTTTCAAAATCGTTGACATTTTCAAAATTTTGCAAATTTTTTTCTTTTTGCAAAGTTTTCTTTTCAAATCTTCGAAATTCCTAAAACTCTATAATTTTATATATTTCATAAATCTGTAAAATTTCGATTTTTCTTCTCTCAAGATCCGATTTTCGAAGCGCCCCAAAAATCGCAGTGGTCGTACTTCGAGGGCAATTTATCTCCCAAAAGAAAGTGTCGCGTTTTGATACTCTGTATCGCTCACAAAAAAAAAAAACTAAAATTGTATGGAGAACGCAGTAAAAGGTATCTCTTTCCAGCGATCGATCCCGCCGTTCGGCCCCCACAATTTGCTTGTTAGACCTCACTATTTTCCTTCGGCGTGGGCAAAAAACGATAAAATAAGCCGGGGGGGGCCTTTCTAATAGAGTGAATACTATAAGCACGATCACAATTCGTCCACCGGACGTCTTTGTTTACGCCGCGCGTTTTATCTTGATGGTGACCACCGAACCGTGCAATTGCCGATCTCCGCCTCGGCCGAAAGTGGGCGGTTCGTTTTGGGGTGGGAACAATCATAAACATTTACACCCTTGTTATTGTAGTTGAACAGCAGGTAATTGAGTTAAACAAACCCACTGACAAGTAGGGGGCGGGGGTGGGTGGGTAGGGGGTGGGGGTGGGTGGGTGGGGGGTATCCATCTACTGGTCCATATGAAACTGAAATGAAATAGATTTTTCATATTTCATTCCACCGCAATTGTAAATAAAATAGTATTTACTATTTCATTTCACTATTTCACTATGTAAATAAACATGAAATAGAGAATTTTCGAAGACAATTCAATGAGCACAGATGTCAAGGAGGATATCAAATGAGAGGAAGAATTCTCTACCCAATGATAAATTTATATCTTATGGGAAATTCTGTACAAACTTTTCATACGTCATCGTTAATTATTTTCTAATATTTCGCAATGATTTATAATATACTGTTGTGGCTGATGGATTGTTAATTCCTTCCTCACTTCCCCTATTTCCATCAACGAAAAAACCCACTTTTCTAAATTATAAAATAAAATGGTTTTCGAATATTTCAATTAACTATTTCAAATAGTCAATTACAAATTATGGATTTCAAATAGTATTTTCCGTCATCGTCCTATTTAAATACTACTTTTTTCTACTTTGCGCTCCAATTTCGTCAATTGAAAAATAGGCGGGCGGCGATGTGCTATACGCGCGACCACAAGCGACGGCCGACCCAACTTCTAGAAAGTCATGAAAATTCGAGAAATTGACTGAACAACGATTTAACGAGCCTCAGGTACCCACAAATCGACCATCGACAAAGTGGGCCCTTTTTCCCCAAAGGTATATCTCAACAGAGTTGTCACGGGAAAATTATTCGCGCCAATCAGAAATGTCGAAAGTGTATTTGTCCAACTGAAATCCCCGACTTCATCCACAAATTATAAAATAAAATTGTTTTCGAATATTTCATTTCACGATTTCAAATTATGTATTTCAAATAGTATTTTTCGTCGTCGTCCTATTTACCTACAATTATTGATCCCACTTTAAAAATCCGCAACAAACTTTTCTACTTCCGGTACCGTACCACTAACTTCCGGTATGTTGAAAAATATTTTTGCATTAAATTTCGCAACCATTGCAGCATTTTGGAAATATGGAAAAGCCGGGGAAGAAATTGAGGACGAGACGCGCGCCCGTCACATATTTTTCACTCAACTCTTTTTTTCTCCATTCCTTTACCTCTCGCTGTTACTCTCGGCTTTTTCCGTCTCTTCGTGTGCAGTAGAAGGTTGAAATAAAAAAGAAAAAAGGGAAAAGAAAAGAAAAAAAAAGAGGTAAAAATCCTCAAGCGTTTGTGCGAGGCGAGCGAGCACGAACGAACGCTAACTTGACGTACCGAACAAGCAAGAGAGAGGCTTTCTGAGAGTTGTGCCGTTTGGGAGGGGGCTGTGAGGGGTGAGGAAACGGCCTCTCGAGAGAGCCTACGCCATCTTGCTGTGGGTACAGTCACGCTCAATACCTGAGGATAATTCGCCGTGATATATCAAGCCATTGAAGAACAATTGGTCTACTAGTGATTGACCGAAAAATGGATTGATCGGAAATTGAAATTGACATAATTGATCAAAGGATTGATTGATTGAAAACCGAATTGATCGAAGTGGCCAATTGATTGGAAACGGATTGATCGAATTGATCGAAAATCAAATTGACCGATTGATCAAAACATGAGTTGATCGAATAACCAATTTAAATGACCGGATTGACCAAATTCATCGAACATTGGATTGACCAAATTGACAAATTGATCGAAATGTGAATTGACCAAATTGATCGAAAATTTAATTGATCAAATTGACAAATTGATAAAAAATTGAATTGACCAAATTGACGAATTGATCGAAAATTAAATTGACAAATTGATCGAAAATTGGATTGACCGAATTGGCAAATTGATCGAAAATTGAATTGACCAAATTGACAAATTGATCGAAAATTGGATTGACCGAATTGACAAATTGATCGAAAATTGAATTGACCAAATTGACAAATTGATCGAAAATTGGATTGACCAAATTGATTAAAATTGAATTGACCAAATTGACAAAGTGATCGAAAACAGAATTGATCGACAATCTAATTGGCCGAACAGTGGATTGATCATCCGAAGTGATCACTAAATCACACATCGAAAATTATGAATCCATGCAACCAATAATATGGAAAATTTGAAAACCGTAATTATGAATGTACCTACACGGATAGAAATATTTTCAAAGATCAGAGCCGCCATCTTTTTGAGAGAAAAACCTCCATTGACAAAATCATATTTCGCCACGGCTGTTATTCCAAGGCGATTAAAGTCAGATTCCGTCAGTGGTGTTTCTGTCAATCAGGATTTCTGTGCAACTCGCAACGTTAACAATTTGCCAATTAATTGTTTTGAGATAACATTTCATGCGTGCTATCTCATTCTGACGATAAATTCCGGCGGATACGATTTGAATGCCGCGGCCACACGTTTGAAGTGACTAAAGTGGTCATGACGCGTGTGGTGTGACGCGTGACGCGCGCGCCCCGCACGAAAACTCACAACCGTCACATATAACGTTTAACGTAATCATCATCACTTTGTCAGTAGGCGTCAAGTGCATTTACCCATTCATACACTTACGTGACCGATCTCGTGCTACCGCCCATTAATTTGTCAATGAATTGTTTTAGGATACACGTCATATTTTTTTTTTTTTGTTAAACCAGTACGACTTGTCTCAAACTTTTTTGTAAGTATCTTCAATCTATTCTCAAGCTGCACACAAAATTTCAAATTGTTTCACCGTGTAACGGAGATGTTATGAATTTTTAGAAAAAAAAAAGGAAATTTGAACATTCATGTGAAAAAATTAATTCTTCACACACACACACACACACAGGGGCGCATGCTCTCTCACTCTTTCTCTCCCTCTCTCTCGAACCTCGTCATCTTTTTAGTGGTTCATTATTCTCTGTTTTTTCTTTGCTTATTATCATTAACTTGATTTTTTTATTTCATTTTTTATAGTTGGGTCTAATGCCTGAGTGTGTGCTCCTCATGTGTGTTTGTTATTTCACCCATTTTTTGGTTATTCCTCCTGCTTGCACTTGTGCTTACTGCTAATTATTTAAGTTACTTCGTTAAGTATGGGTAAGACAATTTTTCTTCCTTTTTTCGCTATTGAAAATCTGTGGACCTTGGTCCTAATCTTTTGTACAACGTAATGTGCAGTAATAAACTATCAATGAATCAATCAATCAATCAATCAATCAATGTATTTCTCTCCCCCTCTCGGTGAGATTGTGTTATCATATTTTTACATTATCGCATTTCATTTCCTTTCTATTCTCTCCTTTTCATTTTCATTATTGTTGTTCATTTCTCATATACTGTGACTTATTTTGCTTCTGCTTACTTAATGGTCTTGCTTGTGTAACTGACAGTTGAGCTTTTTTCTCTCGTTCTTCTCTTCCTTTTCTTTTCCTCTTTCTTCTTTCTGTTGCTATTTAATGTTCTATGGACGTCGGTCCTGTTCTTTTGTACAGCATAATGTTCAGCAATAAAGTATTAATCAATCAATCAATATCACTCTTTCTCACACACACACACACACACACACCCATCTACCCATACACACCCACCCACCTACCCAACCACCCACCCACCCACCCACCTACCTACCCAACCACCCACCCACCCACCTACCCACCCACCTACCCATCCACCCACCCAACCACCCACCCACCCACCTACCTACCCAACCACCCACCCACCCACCTACCCATCCACCCACCCAACCACCCACCCAACCACCCACCCACCCAACCAACCACCCAGCCATATACTTACCCACCCACACACACCTACCCACCCACACACACCCACCCACCCACACACGCGCACCCACCTACCCACCCACCCACCCACACACACCCACCCACCCACACACACACACACCCACCCACCCACACACACACACACAAACACGCACACACACACAGAGCATCCCAAACATCCAAAATTCCAAACATCGACAAATGAATTTCAGCGAGCCCCAGTGGTACTTACCATAAATATTTTATGATAATAAAACTGAGGCCAATATTGATGACGATATCTCATGGGTACGAAAAATAGTGAAAATCGTTGAATGTACACGAGCACTCAAGGCCTCGGCTACAAGTCAGTTGTTATTAGAGCGCACAGCGGGAGCGAAGAGATCGAAGAGGAATGTCATGTACTCCATGTTGATACAGCTGAGTGGTCCACCGGTTGCCAGGTACGATTCCCCATCACTTCGGCTTCTGTTTGGCATACCATTGGGTCCGACGGCAATTCCTGTGATCCTTGCAGAAATACCAGAGAAAAAAAAAATTGAGAAGGAAAAAAATAATAGTTGCTGCGCACGATTGACGGTAGCTATTGCCTACTTAAGACATTCATTATGAGACAAATCACTCGTACTCACCCCTCCTTTTTCTCGGGCTTCAACGAGACAATCTTCGTAGCATCTAGCTGTATGGATTTTATGTACCCGAGCGCCCACGTTTTGTTTACTCTGCACACTTGCCTGCCATGAGGAAAACGCTCTTTTATTTTTTCGTCCTTGTTCCTCTTTGGCATTTGAAATCTCGTGTGATTCAATATTTCAAGGGGTTTGTCAATCTTGGGTCGTACGGTAGCACTGATTTAACTCGGCTGCGGCTGCAGCGCCGCCGTTTTTCGAACTTGTATATGATCTAAAAACACATTATTGTCGAAGTGTATGGTCTGAAGAAAACATATTTAATCCACAAATACGTCAAAATTGATCAATGATTTAGAATTCGCAAGTCAACTGCATATTTTAGATTATTGAAAAACACCCGCTGACGTCACGACGCTCGCTTCAGTTTGACACCAGCTTAAAACTTTCAAAAAACTCTCAAAAGAAATTTCAAAGAATTCAAAAATTTTCAAAAATTTCAAAAATTTCAAAAATTTTCAAAAATCTCAAAAACTTCAAAAATTTTAAAAATCTCAAAAATTTCAAAAATTTTAAAAGTTCCAAGAATTTTAAAAATTTCAAAAATTTCAAAAATCTCAAAAATTTCAAAAATCTCAAAAATTTCAAATGTTTCCAAAAATTTGAAAAATTTCAAAAATTTTAAAAAGTTTAAAAATTCTGAAAAGCTTAAAAATATGAAAATTCAAGGTGAAATTTTTGTATCAGAAATTGTTTATCTACATTCTAAACTCGTGTATTTACGTTGCGACAATGAGGAATAAATAATGAAGTACCTTGAAAATCATAAAATGTTTATTATTCAGATTGTTCGAGAAAACAGAACATATTGTCTATTAACTTGACCCTTTTAAAAATGTCAATAAACGGCACATCACCATGATATCACTGTGATAACACTATGATATATAGTGTTGCCGCGATACGAGACGCGGCAAGAATTTCAACTCTCTCGTCTCGTACCGAAATGATAAAACCAATTGTTATCTCGTCTCGTCTCGAGGCTCGAGAATGCAATCCAATCTCGTATTGTCTCGTCTTGTCTCGATTTTTTTTTTTCATTTTTTAAGTGCTGCCTCAGAACGACTCTTTTCAAAGGCTGGTTTATTAATACGAAAACACAGGAATCGATTGAGTGATATTCATGCTGAAATGCTTCTGTGCCTTCATCCTTGGTACCAGTGTTCATTAACACCAAAATTGAAAAGTGCCATGAAATATCCGTTGTAATTATTGAGAAAGAAAATATTGCCAAAGAGTGGGTGTTCACGTTGGTAGTTATATTGACAGAAATATATCTTCAAATTTTTACACCGCTGAATAAATGAAATTTTCTAAATGTGTGAACAATTTATTATCATCATTATTATTTCTTAGGATCACCATAAATTTTCGAAAAAATCATGAGTTTGTGAGTGAAATTGATTGGTTCAAAACGATTTTTTTTCGAATTCTTGTCGAGACATCTCTCGTCACATCTCTCTCGTATTGTCTCGACTTGGCAATAATCATGGAATTGCTCTCTTCTATTGTATTCGACGAAATTAAATATTTCCAAATTTATTTTTAATCTCCCCCCACTCAACAAACTCTGTTAGTGAAATAATGAAGGCCTCAATTGTTTTCCAAAATAATTCGAATAGCAAAACCAATATCTGCAGTGCAATATTAAATTATTTCGAAATGCAATCAAAAGCAATTATTTGTTTCCTTTTCAATTCGTTGATTCGTGAGTCATTAAAATTCTTCGGAGCATGCGAAGTGATTTTTGTTTCATTGCAATAGGGTGCTACCATTGGATTGGAAATTTAAATACTTGGATAAAACGAAACTCACGAAAATGGATAGCGCGAATATTCATCGCGTCATGTATCGAAATTCCGGGATTTTCCATTGAGGGAGGTATTATCGGAAAATTTTCAAATGCCAGCATTTCTCTTCAGCCATTTTATAATTTATTTTATCTATTTTTTAATCGATAAATCTATTTCGATATTATTTCCGGCAGTTTTGCAAAAACGTAAAAAAATTCTTTCGACGGCCAGATTTTATCTCATTCGCTAAGATCATTTTTTCCAAATAGAATATTTTTTCAATTCCTCAATTACCTCTCCTCATTCTTATGTGAATTTTCATCGACTCAAATATATTAATAAACTAGAAAAAAAATTATTAAAAAAATCGACCAGGCGTTCTCGCATTGCCTCACCGCGCCGTAAGTTCTGTCGGTTACGGTTCTCGGCTGCCGTCGCCCACACTCGGCAGTCGCCGTCCGCACTCGGCGCGCTTCGGTTGCAGTAGTGGGGGGCTGCCGAGTGAAAAGCGCGGGAACTCCCCCGCAATATCTTCCCGGTTATCGTCCGATATCTCAGAATCTAAGAGACGGATCAAAATTTTGATGAGATGCTTTATGATAGATACTGTCGAGCTCTACAAGAAACTCTATATAAAAAAATTTCTATCTCTCTTAGTTTCCCAGATATCTGGAACCTATGGGTTTTTGCGGTGCGATAATGTCTCACGGCGCGACCAATGTCGTCGGCAAAACTATGAGACATAGTTTTACGAGGGATTTAATTTGACCAATAGAGCTCGTTTCCAGTGATTGATCAATCTCTTATTTTGATTCCAGAGTGCAAGCTCGCCACGTCGTGTAGCAGTGCCGGTTCTCGTGAAGGATGGCAAGCCATGCGGCAGCGGCGGTGGTGGGGGTAACGAAGGTAGCCGAGGTGGCCCGAGTGCGGCACTGGCGAGCCCGGCCCCCCACATGGCAGCAGCATCAAGTCCGCACGGAACGCATCATGGCGCCAGTGTCTCCCACCACTCATTGGCCGGTGTTAGTCACGTAATGTCGTCCAGCCAGAGCCTCCAGCATTGCTCGTACGGGAGAACGGGCGGACAGCAGGCTATGCAGCAGCAACAGCAAGCCCAATGTGGGGCATATCTACCGCTACAGGGTAGGGCCTGGTAGTGCGCGCCATCCGCGGCAGGGGCAGCGGCCTACGCCAATCCCTCCGTCGCTGGCCCGTGGGCCCTCGCCGCGGATCCAACTGCATGGTACACTATTGCCGAGGAATTAAGCCCTTGAAATTAAGTATAGAAGGCGGGAAAAATCGGCGTACAGTGAAATGAGGTTTTTTACGTTTATATCTATAGCTCGGGGAGTTTCAGAGGCCGAATTGTTTGATAGATTTGAGCGGCCATTTGCGGAACGGCGAATGCGCTTCCACGCGCCGAATAGGCCCTCAATTTTTAACAATTCATCTGAATTTTTTTTCCCAATTTCTGATTTTGAAGAATTAAAATTGGTTAATTTATCTTGCCACCGAAATTTTTCCCGAAATTTCAATAAATTATTCGAGTCTGTAATTAAACTTAACATTTCACTGGACATGGAATTTTCCATAACTTGTACATAAGTAAAAGATAATTGCATAGAGTTTTTTTTTTAATGAAAAAAATTCGGAAAAAAATCGGAAGCTGAGGTGACGGAAGGACTCGAGTTTGCAAAAATATGAATCGCAAAAAAGTCCCAATAAACATTTGTGATAATTGTGATTCAAAGTTGGTAAAACTCGAGAATAGGAAATTCCTATTGAAGGCCTCAGCCGCAACAATTCGAAATACACAATTCCCAGTGATAAAATTTGACAGCACAAATTGAACAAAAAAGAAAAAAAATCGACACGTGTAAATAAGCCCTTGTTCAGAATAGTGTTTAATATTTTGAGAGGCAGCGTTATTATAAATAATGTAACGTTTTAGAAAGAAAATTATTATTGACATTAATATAAACGAATGATATCAATTCCACCACGGAACTTGAATCACTTGAAGTTGAGTAAAAAACACAAAAAGTAATGGAATGATAGTGGGTAGATGATTTCAGGGTGAGCGAAAGATAAGAATAGTAGAGATTATTATAAAGTTTTGTAAATAATGAAAAAAAAAGAGATATTAATAAAAACGATACTAATACAGTCATGAGTTTTTGTATTATTAATTTCCTAAAAATTATAGTGTGCATATGTGTGTGTGTGTGTGTGTGTGTGTGTCGATTGTTCATTGCATTGCCCATCATTATTGTGGAGTATCGACAACATTTCTAGACCATTTTATAACCATTATACATAGTGTGTGTGTGTGTGTGTGTGTTTGTGGGTGGCTGGGTAAGTGGGTGGGTGGGTGGGTAGCTGGCTGGGTAAGTCAGTGGGTGGGTGGATGAGGTGAGTGGGTGGGGGGAGTGGGTGGGTGGGGGGAGTGGGTGGGTGGGGGGAGTGGGTGGGGGGAGTGGGTGGGTGGGTGGGTGGGGTGAGTGGGTGCATGGGGTGAGTGGGTGGGGGGGGGAGTGGGTGGGTGGGTGGGTACATTGCATGCACCATTTTGCCCCCTCCCCTCCTCCTTTTCTAATACTTTCCCTAAAAAACCGGACCTATATAAATTTTGGGCAACTTTCTGATGTATCTAGAAAACAACTCAATCTGGGCAAAACCAACATAAAACACTAATTATCCACAATTAAATTCCCTACAAAAAGTGTTGAATAACTTTTTTTCTCAGAACGGTTTCTTAATAAGCTATTCGACTTTTCTTGAAAACCTCACGAAAAAAAAACCCACAAATTGGAGGTCAGACATTTTTATGTGTCTAGTTCATTATTAAAATTTTAGAGATAACACGAAATGAAGATAAAATACTTAGCCTGCGAAAAATAATAGTTGAAAAATCGACATTTGATACGAATAGAATGACCCGTTTTTTTATGACTTCTCTTATTTAATTTATAACGTTAAGGCGAATTTATTCCGAAGTGAAATCGTCGAAAATGCAGCTTCACAAGTCCAATAAAATTGAGAATGTTTCATTACATCTCGAGTTTTATATCAAATACACAAACGACTTGAGTGTACAGTGGCTTTTGTCAGCTCCATGGTAACTCCCCTTGAAATTTCATTTCTCCTCTTCTGTTACGGCAATCCAACTACGATTAGTACCCCAAAACTGTAAGCCGATATCCGGAAATAAATTCACGATTTTTTGCTGAGTCGTAGGCGTAGCAATTGTTACATCATTTTATTTTTCCAATTAAATATGAGGTTTTGGCTTTTAATAAACGGTTTTGAAGTTCTAATGTGATATACTCACCCATCCTTCCACCGACCCACCCCCACATCCACCCACCCACCTACCCACCCCCACATCCTTCCACCCACCTACCCACCCCCAAACTCACCCACCGACCCACCCCCACTTCCACCCACCGACCCACCCACTCACCCACCCACCCACTCACTCACCCACTCACTCACCCACCCACCCACCCACTCACTCACCCACCCACCCACCCACTCACTCACCTACCCACATCCACCCACCCACCCACCCCCACTTCCACCCACTCGCCCACCCACTCACTCACCCACCCACATCCACCCACCCACCCCCACTTCCACCCACCGACCCACCCACTCACCTACCCACCCACTCGCCCACCCACTCATCCACAGATACACACACACACAGACCTACTCACACATCCAACCACCCACACACCCACCCACACCAACTTACCCATCTACACACCCACCCACTTACATTTTGTTAAACATGGTCTAGACATGTTGGAAACACTTTGAATCATCGATTTTTCATTTTCGGATCCAGAACAATAACTTCCACCAGGAATTTATAAAACTGCAAATGATTTTCCCCTGTTGGAAAGAGAGCGCTTCATCTCAGTAATTATATCTCCCAGCATCACTGATCAAGAAAAATGGTTTTACCAAAAATTTCTTGGATGACTTTACCACTCGGCCAGCGAGTTTAACGGCTATGGGCTAACAATAACAACAAGGGGTGAGGATAAACTCGAAAACTTGGGTACGAGTAAATGTGCGGTCCATGACATACGAGGGTGTGCCTGAGAATGACAGGAGCGCCACAAAACGACGCTTACTGGTCACTCTTATACATATATCCTATATCGTGGCCTCATTCCACAAGCCCTATCCATAATATCATTGGGGAGGGGGAGGGGGTGGTGTGAGGCCGTGAACTCGAGCCCACTATTATCATATTTATTAACTGGAGCCAGCCTACAAGCGTTCATAGCTACACCGCTTTACCAAACTCCATGGTGGATAATATTAATACGTGTAGTTGACAGCAGCACGTGACCAACTGGAAACGATTTGTTGGACTTTTAATGTGATTAGGATCTGCTATGTCAACCCCACCTAATAAAGAAGGGTATTGTATATATAGATGTATATAATAGATATATATAATAAATACGTGAAAAATATATACATATATTTTTTTTTTGAACTAGGATATTATATTCCTAGACGCGATTCGAATTTTCGCGGCTTACGGAGGAGTTCATAGTGGCGCCACCTGTGGAGAACTTCCGCGGACTCAGTCGAAAGCGTTTTTGGTGGATATCTTAAAAACTAAGAACATTAGCGAATTTTCATATTAAGCTTTATTGTAGCTCTCAGTATGCTCTACAAAAAATATTCTCATGAAAATTTAGCTAGCTCCTTCACATTTCGAGATATGACCCAAAACGAAATGTGAGAAATTCTTTCGATGCGCGCTTAAAGAGCGTTGGCAAAATTTCCTTCTTTGGACAGTGCTTGAAGTTTTCCAAGGTAGTTTTGGTTGAAATAGTGTCTTCAATTATAGCGTCTGTCGGGAGGTCCTCAGACGCGTTGGTTAAGACGGAACGACAGGTCCCCGACAATTCGTCCCGGATCGTTGTGAATTCATAGAGGGCGTCTCCCGAATTTTCCTACCATCGACACAACCCCTTTAGTCTTGCGTATCCCATGAATACGACGTGAAAATCATGAGGGAGCCCATTCTGAAGTGATCTTAGACGCTCCAAGAAAGCACACGATGCTAATGTCCCCATTATCCATTCACATCCCTTTCGAGATCCTGCCCTCGCTCTGTTGTACACAATATTTATTATGTGCTGACTAAAACGAGGAATGGGGAATGAAAAATTACGAAATTCGCGGGCCATGTGCAGTTTTTGGTTTAAATTGACCGGTTTTTTGTCATTAACAATTGAATCGTTTGCAACGCTCTATTTAAAAAACGGTAAGAGATACGGCAAAAAGTGTTAAGCAGAATTTGCTCTGTAAGTGGAAATGCATATTTGATTTCTTATCACTTTTTTTCATATTTGTCATAATTAAGGAGGTATGACGGGTTTAACCCTCGAGCCTTCGCACCCCCTATTGGCGTCTCACTCCCACTTCAGTGACGCGCGTAATTCTCGTCCTCACGCGGACTAGGCTAGTCAAATATGAAGTCGGGGCACTCGATCGAGGGTGCATTTACCGAAATTTATATTTGCAATTTTATGCAAGCCGATCTCACCTGTAAACCGAAACAAATATTTCAATATCGTTGTAGACGAAATTGCGCGGGGGGTCGCAGTACCGTCAAAAGCATTCCGATTGGGATAATGGGGCGAGATATTGACACTCAACGATGCCTGTAATTGCAATGGGCACCCTCGGCGTGCACCAGGGGCTTGGAGATCATTTCCAGGGAAACAATTATCTGGAATTGGTAAGAGGAGAGACGGAAAATGCATGTATGCAGCCCACCTGCATCCCACACGCAACACCCTACATCTCGGGCCACTTACCTTGCGCCCCCCCCCCCCCCCCCGCCTACCCACCTTTGGATGCTCTGTGTAACCATGGATACACAGCCGGGGGAAAATGAGAATAACTGTATTGGCACACGTGGGGTGTCTTGACTTTTCAATATTGGGGGAATTCTTGAAATCTCGAAAATTGTTGGGATTTGTTGAATTTTTTAAACTTTTAAAATTTTGAAAATTTGAAAATTTGTAAATTTGAAATTTTTGGAATTTTTTAGTTTTTTTTTTTGAATTTGTTGGTTTTTTTGAACTTTTTGAAATTTTTGAATTTTTTGAAAGGTTTCACACTTTTAAAATTTTTGAAATTTTTGAAATTTTTGAAATTTTTGAAATTTTTGAAATTTGTGAAATTTTTGAAATTTTTGAAATTTTTGAAATTTTTGAAATTTTTGCAATTTTTGAAATTTTTGAAATTTTTGAAATTTTTGAAATTTTTGAAAGTTTTGGAATTTTTGAAAGTTTTGAAAGTTTTGAAATTTTTAAAATTTTCTGAAATTCTTGAAATTTTTGAATTTTTGCAATTTTTGAAATTTTTGAAATTTTTGCAATTTTTGCAATTTTTGAAATTTTTGAAATCTTTGAAATTTTTCAAATTTTTCAAATTTTTAAAGTTTTTAAAATTTTGAAACTTTCGAAATTCTTGAAATTTTTGAACTATTCGATCTTTTCGAAATTTTCCAACTTTTCACATTATCAAATTTTTGAATTCTACACTCAAAATGTTTGAAAATGCTAAAATTTCTGACATTTTTTAGCATCGTTTCAAAAACCGTGGAATTTAGGATTGTTGAGAGAGGAGAGAGAAAGCGCATATGTGCATGCTACCTGCATCGCCCACATAACACCCTGTGTCTCGGGCCACTTACTTTGCGTCCCCTTTGGATGTTATGTAACCATGGATACTAAACCAGAAGGAAAAGGAGTACCTGCATCGTCAAACATGGGGAGTGTCTTGAATTACGCGGGCTGACGATGCTATTTGATACTCATTGAAGATTATGAGGACACGAGCTATAACTCGAGATATCAAAGATATCGCGTATGAAAGAATTCTCTCTGATTAACTATGTGATATATTCAAATTGTCTCTCTCTATGTATACATATATACACATACATACCCAAAACATGTATACATATATATGTATATGTATATATGTATATGTATATATGTATATGTATATATGTATATGTATATATGTATATGTATATATGTATATGTATATATGTATATGTATATATGTATATGTATATATGTATATGTATATATGTATATGTATATATGTATATGTATATATGTATATGTATATATGTATATGTATATATGTATATGTATATATGTATATGTATATATGTATATGTATATATGTATATGTATATATGTATATGTATATATGTATATGTATATATGTATATGTATATATGTATATGTATATATGTATATGTATATATGTATATGTATATATGTATATGTATATATGTATATGTATATATGTATATGTATATATGTATATGTATATATGTATATGTATATATGTATATGTATATATGTATATGTATGTATGTATATGTACATATATATACATATATACATGTCTTTATATGTACCTATACATGTCTATATATATGTATATAGAAAAAAAATTGTTTCATATCTCAATACTGCGAGTTGATCCCGCGACCCGACCCCCTTAAACGCGGTGGTTCATCCCCCCCCCCCCCCCCCCCCCCCCAAGCAGACGCCCAAAATGGACAAATATCCTCAACTATAATAAAAATTTAGGCTTTTGACGTTATCGCTCCATAAAGCGCAAACTCCGGAGCCGATTCGATTTATGCTTTCTAACGTGTGTTGGTAGTGAATGTAGTTGCGCGCAGAAAATGAAGCTGAAAAAGTAGAAAAAAAAAAAATTTGACGAGCGTCGGAGGGGAAGGGGCGGTAACTCCGCCTCCACTTGGGCTTTTTCAGGCCACGCCCCATACGCTCCGCCCCCTCCTGACACTCTACACCAAAGTGTTGGTAAATCTCGTGGAGGGTGATGAAAAATCGCGATTTTCGCGCTGCCTAGTGACCGAGACCTACAAAAAATTGAAAAAAATTTCCCGCCGACTTTGCCATATGAAATTGTTGGATAGATCTTATGTAAAATAGAAAAAATGGGTAGATATGGAAAAGGGGCGTGAACATAATTTCTGCTTGGGATTTCTAAAATAGGATAGATGAAATAGTATTTAAATACGACGACGAACAATACTATTTGAAATCCATGATTTGTAATTGACTATTTGAAATAGTTAATTGAAATATTCGAAAACAATTTTATTTTATAATTTAGAAAAGTGGGTTTTTTCGTTGATGGAAATAGGGGAAGTGAGGAAGGAATTAACAATCCATCAGCCACAACAGTATATTGTAAATCATTGCGAAATATTAGAAAATAATTAACGATGACGTATGAAAAGTTTGTACAGAATTTCCCATAAGATATAAATTTATCATTGGGTAGAGAATTCTTCCTCTCATTTGATATCCTCCTTGACATCTGTGCTCATTAAATTGTCTTCGAAAATTCTCTATTTCATGTTTATTTAAATAGTGAAATAGTGAAATAAAATAGTAAATACTATTTTATTTACCATTGCGCTGGAATGAAATATGAAATACCCATTTCATTTCAGTTTCATATGGACCAACAAATTAATACCATTTCATCTCCGCTTACGAAATCTCTCATTGGTTCCCCAAATATTACATTGATGTATATCTATATATACAATTGCATATTAAATTCGACAAATTAATAATTAGTGCAATTACCAATAGTAAGGAATAGTAATAAATGCGTCTTGTGTCGTTTCATTGCGCACTCACCTAAATTTAAACCCTCCTAACGTCCGCGCCAAAAATGTCCCGACGGTTAAACCCCCCCCCCCCCCCCCCGCCCCCCGCCCCAAAAGAAGGATCCACTCGTCTCTCCATTGGTGTGTACTGGCTCTCATTGTTTAAAAAAAAGGAATGTAAGCCGTAAGAAGTCCGCGGGGGCCTCAAGTCCCACGTGCTCAGCCCCCCCTCCCCCCCCCCCCCCCCGCCCCATTGAAAAGCTCATTTGAGATTGAAGTGCAGAATTGCCACTTGACGCAGCTAAAGCATAAATTTTCAATGGTGAACCAGTGGTTTTCCTACGGGCCCCTTTCGCAAAATCCCTCTACAACAATATTTTCAACAATGGAGCACTTGTGAGCTCATAAGTCCCAGTTGGAATGATGGGACAATGATGGTCGAACGCGCAATTTCATTGGGCCAAAAAATTCAGGTTGTGATTTAACGTAGGAGATTTTCCCACACACGGTGAGTGCCACCAAGGGAGTACATGACAATTTCAATGGTAAGTAGTTTTTATTCAGCGTATATATATTTTTTTTTCATGGTCTTCACGGTTGAGAGTATCGATATTTCCGCGAGACTGGACAGTAGAGAGTCAAGGAGTCGACGTAGCCCTTGGAGGGGGGTCTGCGCAGCGCATGGTGGGGGGGCCGCTGGGGGCGCTGGAGGGGGGGACCTACGGGCCTCTTCCACTCGACATGGACACCCACAAAGGCCGGAGTGATTTTTTTCGGCTACTACATATATATTCAGGGAGGTGAATTATCGACACGTCGATGATCTGCGCGGGAACACACAGGGGGGGTCCTCACATCGTGTTAAGGTGGTATGTCGCCGCCACTTACAGTTTTGCAGTGACTGCACGCTTGATTTTGGGAATTGTCAATGATTCAGGGGAGGGTAATCAAGAAAAAGTCTGGTGAGGGAAAAGTTTATGCCAATGAGTACCAAATCTTGGTACTATCCCGGGTTTACTCGCATGGTGAGCAACGCGCCGCCCGCACTTTTCGAGGTACAGCGGTGCTAGATCGATACGTAAAGCTGTAATTGTATGAAGTCAAGTTTTCCTGCACTACTCGCATCGGGCGGCGATGTGCCGCCCCACCATAATGTTGCAATATTTTTCTGTTTTAGATTCATTGTGATATTCTGTGAAAAAAAAAACATTCCCAGAGGTGTGCAGTAAATGTGGGAAGACGTGCAGATTTTTAGTTTTACCAAAACTCTAAAATCTTGACATTTGGCTGTATTATTTTGTTCTCCCTCGTGTCTATTTTTCAAGGATTCAGAAGTAGTGATACAAACGAGGGTGCCTAATCATCCCCCAAGTATTGTATCATAAAGTGAGAAAAGGGCGAGTCTTGGGTTGTCCAACACTTGAGCACGAGCCGAATAAAAAAAGTTGGAAACAATGAACGTGAAAAACACGTTTCTCGGTGAATTTTTGCCTCCCCAGTTGCTCAGCAATATACCCATCGATCTTCGAGGTAAAATATTTTTATTAATTGCAAGCACAAATGAACTCGTCCTACGGAATGTATATAGGCATAAACAATTTTTTCTAATTTATAATTCGCAATTAAAAACTGCATCCTTCAAATGATTGAAAATCGCCCGCTGACGTCACGACACCCGCTTCACTTTGACGCAAGTTTAACCGCAAAAAATCTATTAACATTGTCGCGTTAACTGTTGATATATTTTGCGATGAGGCTTTGCTAAAACCTGCTTCCGGTATGAGCTTCATATTTTCCCAGTTTTTATTCATTATAAACCATCGGGAATCCCCCATTTGTGGAGAAGTTCGGTCAAGTTGCGGTAAAACTCTCCAATCTGTCCAGCACCAAAGAGCAGAGGGGAATGCGTCCCCCACCACACGTGACGTTAGGTAGTGCGCTTGAGGCGCGTGGGCGTCTGGTTGGATGCCGTCGCGCATTCCCCTCTAGCACTGTGGCGGGGGCCGCCTATTGCGGGCGTGGAGGGGGTAGTCCGTAACTCGTCGCACGCGGAAACTTCAGCCCCCAACCTCGAGACCCAGATAGTAAATAAATCTAAACGTTAATCTTTACTTCCACTATCAAATGCATATTAGGAGATATAATATCGACAGTTTGTGGTCAATAAAAAGCGATATGTTCACTAAAATCATTTTACTTACAGACTAGTTACATTAAACTATGTAATTACTCCATCTGTCGTAACGGACTTGATAAAATCGTCATAGCTGGCAACTCGCATGAAAATCGATGGAATTCCTATACTACATGCACTTGAAGACACTATTCCCACCAAAACACCTTTGCAAACAAGCGGACCACCACTGTCCCCCTGAAATTATAAAAAGGCTCGATGAGGGAAAATCTCATCACGTGACTACAGACGTGTTGATACTGTTACTGTTCCCTATACCCCGATTATATGCGACTGCAATTGGATGTCAATGGCACATAATGCATCTTCCGTGTGATATGCACGCAAGGCTGCACAACTATTAGACGATAGGACCGCCATTGTGGTCCACTTTAATTTTCGATACGTTGGATCCGCAGTTCCCTGGAAGCCCCAACCCGCAACCCAGCATGGGACGCATTCTTGTTCCGCCTGTGACGTTGCCCGTGAGATTTTCCCGATCCTGTTATCCATTGGTAAAGCTTCCTCGAACTGTAATTGAATTTCCTATTATTCTGGTCAATCATTGTGATCATTGAGATCAATTTGTTGAAGGGCTTGAGGGCCCAATTAGCAAGCGTCCATCAAATTTGGATGGTAACATGAAAAAGTCGCATTGACCAATCAATCACTCAATTGATCACGGATTGATCCAAGAATCAATCTTTGGTCACGGATCGATTCCAAGATGAATCTCCTGGCGCGGACTGATCCGCAGATCAATCTTCGGTCACGGATTGATCCGCAGATGAATGATTTGTCACAGATTGTTCTGACGATCAATCTTTGATAACGGATTGGTTTCAAGATCAATCTTTGGCCACGGAGGCATCTAAAGATCAATCTCTTCGCTCACGGATTGATCGAGATCAATCTTTGGCCCGGGATTGATCCAAAGATCAATCTTTGGTCACGGATTGATCCGCAGATAAATCTCCAGCCGCGGACTGATCCAAAGATCAATCTTCGGTCACGGATTGATCGTGATCAATCTTTGATCATGGATTGATCGTGATCAATCTTTGGTCATGGATTGATCGTGATCAATCTTTGGTCATGGATTGATCGTGATCAATCTTTGGTCATGGATTGATCGTGATCAATCTTTGGTCATGGATTGATCGAGATCAATCTTTGGTCATGGATTGATTCAAAGATCAATCTCTTTGCTCACTGATTGATTATCCAATGATCAATCCTTCATCACGGATTGATCTATCTGAGTTGAAACACAACCACACATCACATGAGCACAGCACTTTTTTGGTTGTGGAAGCAGTTGCGGTTCCACATATTCTCAAAAAATTGAACATGGTAATGTAGCTTACTGTAACAATAGCAATATCGTGCTCCAGTACTTGATTGAATCTGTCGCTGCATGTGTCCGCATTGCTCACAGGACGATAGTCTTGATGGAGAATAACCTTGCTGACACGCCGAGATACGGATTGTGACGACCGAAAATCCACTACTCCAGCACGAATGACGTAAGTGGTGTTCTGGTCTACACAATGGGCTGCAGTAATCACGTGGGTCTCATCGATTATGACACCTCCACAAAGCCCACCACCGTTACTTTGGCTTACTCTGACCATGTAGGGAAATTGACCGATGCTCGCCAGTTTTCCACCCCGTAGTGCATATCCACCTGAAGTAGTGATTAGATACATACGAACAGGACGGAGAAATTTGTTTTTCCGCACGTCAGAAATTTTTTTCGCACCCTAGGACGAAAAGTACTTTTTCATCCCATGGCCGTAAAATTTTTTTTACGGCCTTGTCACGAAAATATCTATTTTGCGCCACTGCGCCCATTCAATTCCGAGCCAAGGGCTTCTTACCGTGTAATGTAGCAATGATGGAGATGAGATTTACAACAACCAGTGACGAAATGTCCATGGTCCGAAATTCACTGGAAGCCTCAATGGTGGAACCTCACGTTGCCAATGCTTTGGTCACTAGACCAACAGGGGACCAGCTCGCTAATGATTTTTTTCCTCATGTCCAGTGGAGAACTCTGCACGTGCCTGCACTATGCAATAAGAATCTTTACGACCACACACACTGTATTAACTATTTGACCTTGATACTTATCAATTGAAGTTACAGGTATGGTTGCATTTCCGCCTGGCATTTAGTGTATAGGCCAAAATCTTTGTTTTTGGGTGTAATGAAAAGGATGTAATTTCCAAGGCGATAAATTTTATTTCCATTATAAAAAAAATTGCGACATAAAAATGTAGTCACTATGTTTGCGTAACTCTGTTTTAACAATGTTGATTAGGCGTGGATTGAGTTAGAGAAGTGAGATGTTCATAGAAATCATTTTTGTTACGGGTTAGTTACATTAAATAGTAATGACTACCCACCCTCTTCCCTGCCACCCACCCACCCACCCTCTCACCCACCCACCCTCTCACCCACCCACCCTCTCACCCACCCACCCTCCCTCTCACCACCCACCCTCCCTCTCACCACCCACCCGCCACCCTCCCTCTCACCACCCACCCACCCATCCCCCCTCTCATCACCCACCCGCCACCCTCCCTCTCACCACCCACCCTCCCTCTCACCACTCACCCTCCTTCTCACCACCCACCCACCCATCCTCCCTCTCACCACCCACCCGCCACCCTCCCTCTCACCACCCACTTACCCACCCACCCTCTTCCCACCCACCTCCTCCCCACCCACCTCCTCCCCACCCACCCACCCACTCACCCTTTCTCCACCCGCCCCCACCTATCCCTCCCTCCCCCCTACCTCCTCCGCGTAATCAAAAAATGGGGAAAAAAATTTCACGTGCGTGCCCTTTTCTCATTTTTTTTCCATCTTTTTATTTCAAAAACCCACTCAACTCTCTTGCCACCCCGCAGGCATATACGAAGCCACTCGAATATTCATAGCCAGAATATACATATATATATATTCCTACGTAACTGGCATGGTCGAGTTGATTCTACTGGTTGTCGGGACTATAACTCCCGTTTGTCATCGTCAACGTCTCGTTCAAACATAAGAGCGAGTCATCGATTTTTATATGGAGAGTGGAAATCTCGCGTGTGGCTCGTTTACGAATACGAGTGCATTGTTCAGTGGGTACTTGAGTACTCATTTCTTTTTTTGTCAATTTTTTTTTTCGGCATTTTTTCACTTTTTTTTCGGAGGAGTGCACTCTCAATGAATGAGAATCAATTGGCATTTTTGCCCAACAATTTCAATCGGTGTGGGTGGGGGGTGGGGGGGGGGGGATTGCTACTTGAAATAGGTGCAAGTATTTTCATCATACAAAATTCTGTCACCCCAAAAAATGGGAGCGTTTAATCCGAAATAATTCCCCAGAATTGATAAAAAAAAAAATATATAGCGACTAACTCATTGCGCCGCATTGAAAGCCCCTCCAAAGTATTAATAAAGAGTACACAACTGACAATTTGATTCCCATAATCGTCAAACGATGAGGTCGAAAGATCGTATCTCATTATTACAGTACATAGGAGCGTTAAGCCGCTACTACTTCCAACCCTCTCTCTGTGCCTTAAGGGTTGAAAGAGAGAATCCACCACCCCCTTGTGAAGGAGACGGCATCATCGGACTAGTGCGTGTGGTCACGAGGGATGAGGGTGGCCATTCATTCAGGGTTAACTCTGGATTATCATCAACTTCAGCATAGTCCCTCTTCAAGCACCTCTTTCTGCAACTTGACTTAACTTAACTTATCGATGGACAAAATTATTGTTTTAGTTCGGTAAGTGAAAAATTTAGTTGCAATTGAATCAGAGTATTGCCAATATTTATATGTGATTTTAATTTTTCTTTGGTCACGTTCAAAGGGAGTACACCCACCACCCCCCCCCCCACCCACCCACCCGCGCGTGAATTGAAATTTTAGGATATTTTTTATCTGCCGATTTTTTGGGTGAGTGGGTGGGAGAGGGGGAGTGGGTAGGTCGGTGGGCGGAAGGGGGTCGGTGGGTGGGTGAGGGGGAGTGGGTGGGTCGGTGGGTGGGTGAGGGGGAGTGGGTGGGTCGGTGAGCGGAAAGGGGCCGGTGGGTGGGTAAGCCGGAAGTTATTGTAATGACCCCTAAATCGTTTTCTTACTTCGATTAGTAACTAATCTTTTCGGTATACCGAAATGCTTCCCGTCGAATTTCGAACGAATGTCTGTGTGTGTGTGTGTGTGTTTGTATGTGTGGAATCGGAATTTTCCGTTAACGATTTCTCACGAACGGGTCGAACGATCTGGGTCATCGAGTTCTTATTCGGAGCGTCTTCATGGAACTTGGATCGGATTAGTTTTTGGTTTGAATTGACCGAGCATTTTTTTGTTATTAACAATTGAATTGTTTACAATGCTCTATTTCAAAAACGGTAAGAGATACGGCGAAAAGTGTTCAGCAGAATTTGCTCTGTTAGTGGAAATGCATATTTAATTTCTTATCACTTTTTTCCATATTTGTCATAATTAAGGAGGTATGACGGGTTTAACCCTCGAGCGTTCGCACCCCTATTGGCGTCTCACTCCCACTTCAGTAACGCGTATAATTCTCGTCCTCACGCTGACTATGCGGCTAGTCAAATATTCATAATTATCTGCTTGATAAATGAGATTGAAACATTTAATTGGCGTATCGGAAAATTTAGGAATGGCAAACAGAAATTACAAATCGGAAAGTTTTGTTTGTGTTCCCAACAGAGACACACACACTTTTATCCCACTAGTTAAATTTAGACAATGTCGCAAAAATGAGAAATGCTCAGATATATGCGAATTTGTGATCCATCTCGTTGTCGCCGACCAGCCTAGAGGTGAGCGTAGAGTGGGGGTGGCGCGCTGCGCGCGCACCACCGCCGCACGAGAGGTATCTGGTCACGCGGCAGCGTGACCTTCTTTCCTCTATTTCTCCGATTCCTACTCTCACACCACTCCGATCAACCCGAAAAAAATATGGGTAAGTCCGCCAGGGCTCGCCGCATCAACCCCAATTTTTTCCAGACGTCCACCAACGATAGTTCCAACGGAAAAAAATAAATTGGGATTCTGCGGTAGTTCCGGTCAAGAACTAAGTTACTCCTAAGGAGTAAATTTTTTTTCCGATTCTATTAATATTCTTCTCGCCCTCAGGAACAATAATTCCCATCGGCCAAGTCTGTCGGAATATTTAAAACCGATTTTTTTCAAGGTTACTTTCTTCTCCTTTTGCTTTTTTGTTAACTTCCACCGCTTTTGATCGCCACGGAAGCACTTAGCATCGATAATACATGGAGTTATAGAGGTACAAATGGTCTTGTACCATTGCCGAGACGTAGGAATTCATTGTGAAACGTTTGTGAGGGCCCGAGAGTTTGAAAATAAAGTGGTTGAGTGGAGCTCTAGGGCCGGGCAAGTGAGATAGAGTATATGGTGAGGGGTGTGAGTATGAGGAGACGTGAATTTCTAAACTCAAGGCTCTACGATGTCTATGGGGGTAGATCCCCGTCACGGATAACGCTTTATTTCATCAGAATAAGGGCCAAATTCAAGATAGCACGCAGCGTGCCCTTCATTCTTGCGGATGGCGGGGGGGGGGGGTTAACATTTGGTATTGCGGGATGTCCTTTGTAAGCAGTCGTGTGAGTTTGGGCTTGAAATTATGAGGTCATTTCAATGAACAGCTCATTCAAGTGTAATTGAAATGCAGCGGAACGCATTGAGAGCAAAGTGCCGGAGTCCTGGTTTTCCCGAATTTTCCCGAAAACCTCAAATATCTCGTGAACCATTGGCTCCAGGAAAAAATGCCATAGAACATTTTTTGTTGGGAATTTAATTTAGAAACGAAAAGTCTAGTACCATTTTTTTGTAAACTCGATCATCTTCGAGATAAATCGAAATGAACTCTGAAAAAAATGGATTGGTCCAACAGCAATGGGTCCATGAATTCGTTATCAATTTTGCGCCGCTGATTATTTTTATCTATTGCATCTTTAGACACAGCACTGGCGCATGGATGAAGATTGCACATTGTTGTATCGATTTTCGACCTGCTTCATCGCAGGTAGCCATGGGGAAATTAATCTCCCCTCATGCGGGCTATCGGAAGTATCGTCTCAAATGCTTTTCTTTCAAAGGCATAAGCGACAATAGCATCCCATGGGAAGAAATCCAGCAATGGGAAGCTATGCGGGTTTGTGGAAGGGGTTAAAAGTGCGACTAGACGATTTTTGCGGAGCAATTTGATTCTAATTTCTGAAGGAATATTCATTAATTCGTGTAAATATACATAAGCCGATATGTGTGTCCTTCATATAGATATACATACTATATATATATATATATATATATACATACTATATATATATATATATATATATATATATATATATATATATATATATATATATATATATATATACATACTATATATATATATATATACATACTATATACACATATATATATATATGCATATAGTATATATATATATATATATATATGTACTGTATACTACATAAAAAATGACAAAAAAAATACATATATATATATATATATATGCTAATTTTTTTTTTAATCATAATTCGTCAATAAAAAAAATACCAAAAGGAATGGACTTCTGAAGTAATTTTTGATGCACATTTTTGGGGCTCAAATCATCAGAGTATGAAAATTAAATACAAAGCAGACGTTTTCAGTTCCTTTCGCTTTCCGATAATACCGTGGCTTTTCCACAGTGCATGTCACGTATGAACAAAAAAAAAAAAAATTGAGTCTAAAAAGCACCAAGAATGGGATCCGGATTTTCAGGGTGACGATGGAGAGACGTAGAGAAAAAAAAAAGGAGAAAAGGGAGAACAAGAGCCGCTGCTCGCTATTGTTTTCTCGAGTGGCACTCGCGCTGGTTCAATGCACGCTCGTCGTACTCGGCAATAGTACCAGATGTACGCAAGACCGCCATCTCTACAGGAAATAGCTTTTGCTGGTTTATTTTTTAGCAAAATCTAGATTGTGCAATTTTTTTTTCGCTCCAGATTTTGTGGGAAAAAAGCACAATTTTTTGGGAATTTTTGGGATAGTAAAAAATTCACAATTCTTTGCAATTTTCAAAGTTTGGGAAAAATTTTGGAAATTTAAAAAAAAAAAAAAATTTTTTCCATTTTTCCAATTTTGTAAATTTAAAAAGAAAATCACTTTTTCCTTACATTCCCAAAATTTGTGAATTCCAAAAAAAAAATTTTTTTTTCTAAATTTTCAAAATTTTGGAAATTGCCGAAAATGTATTTTTCTTTTAAGCCCCAAATTTTTGAATGCTGACATGTTTTGGAATCTCTAAAATTTTCGAAATTCGTGATTTAAATTCTACGAAATTGAAAGAAAAAAAAAAATTATTGTAATGTTTTTTGGAAAAACTAAAAAAAAACCAAATTGAAAATCCTTAAAAATAACTCCACAATTCTCGGTTATTTTTGATACAAATATCTTTTAATATGCAGCAATGATAAAGTTTGAATGTCGCTAAATTAATAATTCACATAAACTTATTGAAATTCCACTGAATTTACAAAAAAAAATCATACATCTATACCCCCATGTAAAATCCAATATTTTCCCTAAAAACGGCAAAAAAAAAAAGAAAACTAAATTTATCAAAATTGCTTCACAACATTCAAACCCATTTTTCAATTCATATTATAAAGTGATCTATCTCGATGAATGATCGTCACAATTACATAGTGAAAGTCTCAAAATACACGAATGATTATTTATAATTCAATCGTTGAGTGAATTTCATTGGTCCAACTGATAAATTAATTCCTCCTGGGACCACCGCCACCGCCTCCTCTGTTGCGACTGTTCTGCTGGTTCTGAAAATAAAATTTAAAAAACCCCATAAAATCGACATCTCATATTGACTATTTCTCCAAATAAAATAGTATTAACTTATCGGTCCAAATGAAACTGAAATGAAATAGACATTTCATATTTCATTCCAGCGCAATGGTAAATAAAATAGTATTTACTATTTCATTTCACTATTTCACTATTTAAATAAACATGAAATGGAGAATTTTCGAAGACAATTTAATGAGCACAGATGTCAAGGAGGATATCAAATGAGAGGAAGAATTCTCTACCCAATGATAAATTTATATCTTATGGGAAATTCTGTACAAACTTTTCATACGTCATCGTTAATTATTTTCTAATATTTCGCAATGATTTACAATATACTGTTGTGGCTGATGGATTGTTAATTCCTTCCTCACTTCACCTATTTCCATCAACGAAAAAACCCACTTTTCTAAATTATAAAATAAAATTGTTTTCGAATATTTCAATTAACTATTTCAAATAGTCAATTACAAATTATGGATTTCAAATAGTATTTTCCGTCATCGTCCTATTTAAATACTACTTTTTTCTCCTTTGCGTTCCAATTTCGTCAATTGAAAAATAGGCGGGCGGCGATGTGCTATACGCGCGACCACAAGCGACGGCCGACCCAACTTCTAGAAAGTCATGAAAATTCGAGAAATTGACTGAACAACGATTTAACGAGCCTCAGATCCCCGCAAATCGACCATCGACAAAGTGGGCCCTTTTTCCCCAAAGGTATATCTCAACAGAGTTGTCACGGGAAAATTATTCGCACCAATCAGAAATGTCGAAAGTGTATTTGTCTAACTGAAATCCCGATTTGATCCACTGGATCATCGTCCACAAATTATAAAATAAGATTGTCTTCGAATAATTCAATCGTCGTCCTATTTAACTACTACTTTATTTATTCTATTTCCTATCCCATTAAATCATTACCCTGTATGGATTGGAGTGGTATGGTCCCCTGTCCGAATTGTGGTGATTGCCACGTTGTCCCTGATTGTTTCTCAGATGCTGATTCTGTCCATATGGGCCGTAATTGCCCTGCCTGGGCCTGTCCTGGCCCTGTCCATAACCGCCCCGCCGTATCGGTCCACCGCCCTGAAAGCGCGAGTTCATCGCTCCACGATTGCCAGAATATCCACCAGACTGGTTGCTGTAGTTGCTGGAACCGGAGGCAGTCTGGTATCCGCTTGAGTAACCTGTAAACAATGTTAATTGTCATTTTTTAGGTGCTAGTTGCCATTTCTGATTGTTCAACAGGGATGGGACAGGTGTCCTAGGATACAAGAGAGCATTAGGAGCCAATGTCGGTCCAGACTAGTCCAAGCCTTGTCCCATACATCAACCCAATCACCAAAAGGTGGTGCTTCCTGGTTCTCTTATTGAGAAGATCGAGTGAGACGGTTGTTCTGTGTCCCCAATTTAGCACAAACTCATTTAGCCCACTGTTGTTTTTTTTTTATAGCTCCAACAATTAAGAGTGGAAAAGGAATGTGAAACTCATGATAATTAATACGAGTAGGGAAAACAATCGGAGAATCGAGGTGTACGTGAGGAGTGGAGTCGAATCGTTATACCTAGGCGAAGACAATGGGGTTTAGGGTGAATGGGAGTGTGCCGGCGCGTGTCTCTCATAGTGTTTTATGGGTATGGGGGCGAGACATATTTGTCAGCATCGTGAAACGTCATAACACCGGACGGTGGGTGCACCCGTGGCTAATAACAAATTTGTCAAGCGGAGACACGCGCCATCGCCCTCGATTTTAAAATTAATATTGTATGGATGTTTCGGTAAATAAATAATTTGAAATTTAACAGACACACATATACAGAAAAGTTGGGTTTCCTTTTTTTTTCTGTTGTCTTTAAATACATATATTTATTTACGCACACCTACCCACTCACTTACCCATTCACCCACGCACACCCAAACCCACCTAACCACCTACCCAAACCCACCCACCCACACACACACACAAACCCACCTAATCGCCCACCCGCTCGCACACACCCATCTACCCATATGCACCCCCCCCCACTTACCCCCACCCACCCACTCACACCCACCCGCGGACTCACACCCACCCACGGACTCACACCCACCCACCCACTCACACCCACTCACTCACACCCACCCACCCACTCACACCCACCCACCCACTCACACCCACCCACTCACACCCACCCACTCACACCCACCTACTCACACCCACCCACTCACACCCACACACCCACCCACCCACCTACTCACACCCACCCATCCACTCACACCCACCCACCCACTCACACATACACACACACGTCACATTCAACTTTAAGCACATGCCCCGTAATGCCCCACCCTCTCCTATCTCTCCATAGAATTCCACACATATACATGTGTCGGATGCAAATAATTCTCTGAACCTTCGCGAAATTTGACAATTCTCTCATAGAAAATTGAACTTGACGACCACCAGAGAAATAGTTCCCTTACATAGTGAAATGTCATCAGTACCTGCTGTGTGTCATTTTGTCAATATTCTAGTGAAACCGACCTTTATTACTGAAAAAAAAGAAAAAAAAATGGAAATATAACAGTGGAAAGATACTGTTCCCCAGCTTCAATACCGTATTCCCAACATTTCGCTTCATCGCTGATAATGCTATTTTTCGTAGCATCATTGACGCAAACTAATCGCCAAGCTGAGCCCAATCGAGCCCATAATAGGAGGCGATCAACACCAGAGAGCAATATTATTGAAAAGGGAGGCTCAAGCCCCCCCCCCTCCCCCCAGTCTAAACCTAAACGTTGCATTTTCCCTCTCTGTTGATGATCCCCTGCCTAGCTGCAACAATAACATTCCCCCCTGGTGGATTCTACGCCGGTCCCGACATCGTTATAATCCCTCCCCCCCCCCAAAAAAGGGGGTAAGAACTTAGCCACCCTCTACCAGCACAGTTTACACGTCGGATCATCCCTCGTTATTGTTGCGTTTATGATAATAATGCTCTGGACCAAGCGATCGCTCAGTGATGCTGGAGATCATTGCAAATTGTTGCCCCGTCATCGAACCCTTTTCCCGTTTCCTCCGTTACGGACCTAATCAGCGGCGATAGTAGACAGCCCAAAAAAAAGGAAAAGCTATTGACTCCTGGCTTGGTCCGTTTTAATACATATTTCTTTACATTTTCCTTGCCCGCGGCGCAAGCGCCGCCATTTTTCTTTATCTCCGGGATAAACCGAAGCACATCATGAATTGTGCAATCAGAATTTATGATATCCTCAATTGATATGTCTGCTATCCAGAACTGACGATTCCACCCTTCATAATCGCAGAATAATTAGTTATTATTTTTTTAAATAAAGTGCGGATGGAGAAAAGCGGCGCAGCGCTCGTGGCGCTACCAGATACGTAGTAGAAAAATTCTAAGCGCCGTTGCCGCGCGTCGTATTGTTTTGAAATGTCGCGCCACTAATGGCGGATATGCCGGCCGGTGACAGTCTGTGATATTATTATGGGATATTTTCGAGATAACTAATTCAGGTAATTGAAAACAATTGTTTTTCGCAGTGAAAGTTGGACATCGAAAGAGCGCTGCAGCGAGAGCGCAATTGGGAGTACATGGAAGGCGCTGGCGCTCATCATGCGGGCAAATATATCGGGTGAAAAGAGGCGCGAGCAGAGGTTAAGGACGTCATTGAACGGTTAAATAGTAATTCATGATTTAAGGGCAGATGCGCTTCATAATCACATACGTAGGTACACACGCCCACCCAACCACCCACCCACATACACCCACACACACACCCACCCACCCACACACATAGACACACCCACCGACAGACCCACCCACACCCACCCACCCACCCACATACACACCCACCCACCCACCCCTACCCACCCACCCACCCCTACCCACCCACCCACCCCCACCCACACACACACAGCCACCCACCCACACACACACGCACAGCCACCCACATACACACACACAGACACAGCCACCCACCCACCCACACACACACACACACACACACAGGCATACCCACACACACATACGTCTCTCTTATTCACAGTGCCGACTCAATGTTGGTGCTATCTGAAAAATCTAGTTTTCATTTCAGGCAAAGCAATAACTTGGCCCATGAAAAAATTGAAATTTTTTTTCACAATTAAACCATTCTAAAAAAAAAAAAAATTCATCAATGAAACATCCAATAACATAACCCGGAGCCCTGAAAGCAGGCCATGGGGTACCAAAGAGTGCGGGAGGAATGGGAATTAATGCCCACTCACTGATGCACACAACAAACCCCATATACCATACATATATATAGGAATACATAGTTTGAGCGTTTCGTACCCACTATGGGTATTGGATTGGATTGGATCGCCGCGTCAGCAATACAAACACTCGAGGTTCCCGATGTGGGTCGGGCGTCTGCCCGGTTTCGGTCCTCCACCCCCCAACCCACCCACCCACTGCAAACCCCCCCACTCTTGTTTCCGACTGAAATTACATTTTCCCGTTGGCATTCTCCCTGCCATTGGGCCCCGTTTCAATATCTCTCGCACTTTTTTTTCCTCATTTTCCCCACTTTGTTTTTTTTTTTGTTCGTTTATCCCTTACTGCTCAACTTTCTCCCGACTATTGCATTTTTTATCGACCATTTCCAATTGAAAAGAATATTTTGTTGTGGATAGATTGCAAAGTGGGTGATTTTTTTTACAAAATTGAATTAAAAAAAAAATTCTCGGTCTTATACTGAATTTGCGAGGAAAAATAGAAGTGGAGAACGCTTGAAGGGATACTGGGTTATCATAGGTTCTATTGATGATATTCGGAAATGGAGTGGAGATAGGGGTGGGTTCATGAGGACCTTTTTTGTAGAGCGGGGTGTGATCTACAAATTTGTCGGGAAGCAAATCGTTCTACGATCCTTAGATTTCGAGCTATCTCGGAGAAAGCGTCGCGCGACGTTCGACTTGCACAGTGGTCGAGCTTTCCTTATCGTGACTCTCATAAGCAATATCTCGCGATTCAATGGAGATAGCGCTATTTTCATGAAGACCTTTTTTGTAGAGCAAAACGAGACCTACAAATTTGTTCTGAAGCAAATTTGGCTGTGACCCTTACATTTCGAAATATGTCAAAATTAAAAATCCAACATTCAAAAAAATTGGAAAAAAATTTTACGTTACGAAAAATTTATTATTTACATGAAAAAACGCATTAAATTTTTATTTAAAAAATGCATTTGCTGTTGAAAATATATATTTACTGAACGCTCCTTACAATATTGACTTATGCTTATATTTAAGTGCGTGTATTAAGGCGAGATGTGCCGGTTAAGTGGTGGAGTTGAGTTGAAAAATTAAAAGAAACTTTTTTTCTCTCTCTTTCTTATTTTCTCTTTTTTTTTGCAAATGTTCGTGTAAACTCCTGCTACCACTGTCACTCAAAGTTATCTCCATTTTGAGGGGGTGAAGATTTTCCGGTGCTCGTGCACTTTACAAGTACGAGAGAGTTGAAATACGCGGATAAAGTAGTTTTTGTATGAAGCTAGTTAGATACTGTCTCGTCTTATTCGCCTGATGCCTTGTTTTTGCTCAATGCTCGTTATCTCTGGCGTTTTATTCGCGCTTCCTTGCGCAACGTCTTTCTGAAGCACGAGATGAGGAAAAAGCGACGTTTTTACTTGGTACACGGAAGAGTGATTTTTGGGGGGGAGAGAAACATACTGTGTGTGTCTAAGTGCATGGAGAGTTGAAGAGCCTTATTTTGACATTGGAAAGATAGATTGAACCGCGCGTGTGTGTGTGTGTGTGTGTGTGTGTGTGTGTGTGTGTGTGTGTGTGTGTGTGTGTGTGTGTGTGTGTGTGTGTGTGAAAGTCTGTTCATTAATCGATCTCCCGTACGGTGACAAATTTTGTTTTGTTCGTAGCAACATATCTCGAAAACGAATAAAGATAGCGAAAAAAAGTTTAAACAAATTTTGTTCCTTATATCAAACCACACATTTTATGTTGAACAACTTTTTCTGTCACATTGATAGTTTAAGCGCAAATGGGAGTAAGAGCATCGCGCTCGGCGTGCGAGTGCAACGACCTGCGCGAACTGTGGAGCATTTTTTGGGAGGCATTTCTTCAGGAAGTATTATAGATAGCGATATGGTTCGTAGGACCTTAAGGATGGTCCATGAGGCAAGGAATAATTTATATACAGAACTTTTTTCTCTATCTCCATTATTTAATGAACGCGAGTCCAATGAAAATTGCTAATCGAAAAGATTCTTGTGTTGCTCTCAGTTTGCATCCCGTCCGACGCTTAACCGCCGTTTCTGCAGGAAGTATTATAGATAGCGATGTGGTTCATAAGACCTTAAAGATGGTCCATGAGGCAAGGAATATTTTATATACAG
Organism: Asobara japonica; assembly: GCA_026005395.1. NCBI lineage: Eukaryota > Metazoa > Arthropoda > Insecta > Hymenoptera > Braconidae > Asobara > Asobara japonica. Next base: position 3,597,706 of record BQMI01000393.1, read on the forward strand.
AACTTTTTTCTCTATCTCCATTATTTAATGAAAGCGAGCCGAAAATCAGGTGATCCCCATTCTTCCCATGTCACACAAACTATGCAATTTTTTAAATTTACAATTAAAAAAAATAATAAAATTTTTGCAAATATTTTGTTTAAAAAATTTAATAAATTCCCCTTTGTATTGCAAAATTTAATTGATAAATTGACTTCATTTTCATGTTTCTGAAAACTCCTCCGATGAAATCCCCTCCTTCACACCCTATCAACAACGAACAATACATAAAATCCCGTAACTAATTCCGAGTGCATTTAATGACTAGAGTGCGACAACACACGCTGGAGAATTGATGCGTTATTTGGATCAACTTCTCCGGTGTTGAGTTGAGTGCTGGGATATGGGGGGTGGAGGGGGGGGGGGGGATGGAAAAACAATTCGATGGGTGGAAGAATGAGAGGGATGTAACTCGAGTGCGGGGAAATTTTTTTTTTACAATGCAAAAGAGCTACTTGACCGCACTGTGTTAATTCCCTCCATATGGCGAAATAAAAGAACATTTCAAACGAAAAAAATGGGATTTTAAAATTTTTCCCAAAACTTGCTGAAGTAGTGGGAATAAATCAATGCGACCTATCGACGCCACTTGAAATACTTTTCCATCTGGCTCCAGATTTTTAAGATTAATTGTTTTTTAGCAATGTTACAATGTGACGTTACAATTTATTTTGTTAATAAGTGCAAAATCTATATTCGGTTTTAATTTGAATCTTTATGTTGTGAAGCAGTTTGAGACATTTCCGACATTTTTGGACCATTTCAAACAAAGTGGGTGCGCGTGGGTGGGTGGGTGGATGTGTGTGTGTGTGTGTGGATGTGTGTGTGTGTGGGTGGGTGTGTGTGTGTGGGTGGGTGGGTGGATGTGTGTGGGTGGGTGGGTGGGTGTGGGCGGGTGTGGGTGGGTGTGTGTGTGTGGGTGGGTGGGTGGATGTGTGTCGGTGGGTGGGTGGGTGTGGGCGGGTGGGTGTGGGTGGGTGTGTGTGGGTGGGTGGGTGGATGTGTGTCGGTGGGTGGGTGGATTCGTGTCGGTGGGTGGGTGGGTGTGGGCGGGTGGGTGTGGGTGTGTGTGGGTGGGCGGGTGTGAGTGGGTGGGTGGGTGTGGGCGGGTGGTTGTGGGTGGGTGTGTGTGGGTGGGTGGGTAGATGTGAGTCGGTGGGTGGGTGGATTCGTGTCGGTGGGTGTGGGCGGGTGGGTGTGGGTGTGTGTGGGCGGGTGTGTGTCGGTGGGCGGGTGTGAGTGGGTGGGTGGGCGTGGGCGGGTGGGTGTGCGTAAGTGGGTGGGTAGGCGATAGTAGGTGGTTGGGTGTGAGTGGGTGGGAGAATGTGCGTGTGTGTGTGTGTGCAATACTTTGAATTCCGAGGAAGTACGATGTCGACGCCACCTCGATTAACCAAAAGCGCCGCTCAAAAATATCCAAGGTGTATGCATCATGTAAAAATCACCAAAGTGCACATAAATCAATTTTACGTAAAATATCGAAAGGAAACAAAAAAAATTCTCCAATTATTTCAATATATCTTCGATGCACTATCTATATCTATTCAACTACATCTTTTCATGCGCAAAAAATGCGCGACAAAAATTCGCGCCGCGACAATTTTCCAATACCTTAAATTTGCAAAAAAAAAATGAGACTAAAAAAAACTCAATTGATCAAAACTCGAAATTTGAAACACAAAAAAAAAAAAAAAAAAAAAACGAAAAAAATTTCACCTCATACAATATTTGAGAACACGAAAAAGAAAATCCAATTCATCAACCAAGTGTACCATTAAAAACTGTAAAATATCAAAATTTTGACACACCAGAATTTGCCTAATATTAAAAAAATTCCTCATTGCGTCGTTTTCCGCGTCCAATAAATTTATCGAGCGGAGTGTTGGCATGGAGACCTGGCCGGACAGAGCTCTTTGGTTGGATGGGCTCGACTAGCGTGTGCGCGCACACACTCACCTCCCCTTGAGCAAGGGCGCAAGAGAGAGAGAGAGAGAGAGCAAGTGGGGACGGAAGAACCAGAGAGAGAGAGCAACAGAGAACGCGAAGAGACCTACAGAGGGAGAGGGACCGCGACCGAGCAAGATAAGGAGAGCCTGAACCATAGAGAGAGAGAGAGGAACATAAGAGGGCACTCGAGGATCCTCCAGGAGGGCCGTCATGGGCCAAGTGGGGAGGAACCCATCCACAGGGGGGACTAGACTGGAGGCAGGACATGAAGAGGTTAGAGCGAGGGCTGCAGCTATCGCCACCCGTGAATTGGAATAAGACGCTAATATTTTATATACACATATATATATTTGCGGGGAAAAGGTAGGTGAGGTGCTCGGTGACTCGGCAAGCTGGAGTATCGATTTCTTGCGGTGATCCAATCAACGATGGCGCTTCTTGGAGATATACAGTAACCACTGCGCAACATCTCCACGGTCAGTTAGGATAAAATGTCTTTGTCTTGATTCATTGGAGCTTGGTGATGTATATCGGGAAGGGAAATTGAAAATGACAATTGTTTACAGGAGTGATACCGTGACACCTGATGGCAGAGACAATAGTGGTCCACGGATTCAATTCATATTTGCGAGATGCTTTTAGGATATATCCTAAATGTCGGAGGAGACATTTTTTTTAACTTCCCAATTTTTCCGATTCGTTGTAATGATTTTCCAGTTTATTGTAATCAGTCTTGGGTAGGTGGGTGGGCGGGTGTAGGATGGGTGGGTGAGTGGATGGGCGGGTGTAGGATGGATGGGTGGATGTATACGCGGGGGTGGAATGGGTGGGTGGGAGTACGGGTGTGGAATGAGTGGATGGGAGGGCGGGTGGATAGGCGGGTGTGGCATGGGTGGGTGGGAGGGCGGGTGTGGAATGAATAGGTGGGAGGGTGGGTATGGAATGGAGGGGTGGGAGGGCGGGTGTGGAATGAGTGGATGGGAGGGCGGGTGGATAGGCGGGTGTGGCATGGGTGGGTGGGAGGGCGGGTGTGGAATGAATGGGTGGGAGGGTGGGTATGGAATGGAGGGGTGGGAGGGCGGGTGTGGAATGAGTGGATGGGAGGGCGGGTGGATAGGCGGGTGTGGAATGAATGGGTGGGAGGGTGGGTATGGAATGGGTGGGTGGGAGGGCGGGTATGGAATGGGTGGGTGGATAGGCGGGTGTGGAATGGGTGGGTATGGAATGGATGGGTGGGAGGGCGGGTGTGGAATGGATGGGTGGGAGGGCGGGTGTGGAATGGGTGGGTGTGGGGTAGGTGGGTGAGCGAGAAATTATTGTAATGACCCCTAAATCAATTCAGTTCACTTCGATTCGTAACTAGAGTCTTAAGTATACCAAAATGCTTCCCGACGAATTCCGAACAAATCTCTGTGAGTGTGTGTGTGTATGTTTGTATGTGTGGAATCGAAATTTTCCGTTAACGATTTCGCACGAATGGGTCGATCGATCTGGGTCATCAAGGTCTTATTCGGAGCGTCTTTATACAACTTAGATCGGATTAGTTTTCGGTTTAAATTGATCGAGCAGTTTTTTTGTTATTAACAATTGAATTGTTTACAACGCTCTATTTAAAAAACGGTAATAGATACGGCAAAAAGTATTAAGCAGAATTTGCTCTGTAAGTAGAAATGCATATTTAATTTCTTCTTACTTTTTTCCGTATTTGTCATAATTAAGGAGGTATGACGAGTTTAACCATCGAGCGTTCGCACCTCTATTGGCGTCTCACTCCCACTCCAGTAACGCGCATAAATCTCGCCCTCACGCTGATCAACTGAGGAATTGCTGGGGTTGTGATCTTGGAAAATATTTCTATCATCTAGAAATGCATATCAGACATGGCCCTGGATGTTGATAGGACATATTCACCTTGCAGTTTCATACTTGACTTCGTTATTTATTCAAGTGTTCGAAGTTCAAGTGGACGCTTTATATCCAACTTTGGAGTAGCTCGTCACAACCCACCATTTGACAAATTATTCAAGTCGGCGAAATCCCGTGTAGCTTTGTGAAAATACTTATTCACTTACCGAACACTTCATATCTCCAACCGACTTCTTCCACTCCGCCCATGTATTAAGCAAGTACTGACTTTCCGGTAGGTCAACTTCCGGTTCCTCAATCAAAACACCAATTTTCCATCAAATCTCCACGAGTTGGTCACTTCTGACGCTGTTAACCCATCATCAACTCATCAATGGACCCGTCCATAACCGCTCAACTGAAGCTTCAGGTCCCAATGGACCATCCGGCTGCTGTGCGTCTCATCCCCGCCGCCAGACCATTCGTCCTGTGCTATCTTATGCATCATTCCGCATCTACCAGCTCTTCAGATCACCTCAATTTCCTCAACATCTCGTAAACATTCACTCATCTCAATTTGCTCCTTATCCCAGCATCTCAATTTTACTCACCACTTGGATTACTAATGGCCACCGTGGAATGCACGATGAGTGGATGCAATATAATACAGAAAAAGAAAAGCATCGTGCCCGTGGGTTGGGGGGAGGGGGGGGGGGGGGTAGCAGTGGGATCTCAAGGTACACTCGAGGGTTTTTCAGTCTCTGCAATCGTGTGCGTTTATCCTCAGTTGGTAAAAAAAAACGGCGTTAAACATTACATGTACAGGAAATATGTACATGGTACATAGGTGCAAGAATCCCTTTTCCTCTGTGCTGGTGAAGCTCCAAGAGCCCTTGCTTTGACTCAAAAAACCTTCCAGAGTTTGACTGAATGCCTCTCTATTCCATGAGTACGTGCCTTCTAAGTGGATCCTGATTTTTGTCGAAGCTCTTTGATTACGCCCACCTACCACCGAGGGCAATACCTCCACGTATCACTGGGTTTTGTAGTTTTTTATACTCTTCACTTTTTTTCCTCTGCATCTTCTTTTTTTTTACGCATCTTCTGGTGGCTGGAGGGGCTTTGAATAATGATGGAGAAGAATTATGGGAGTTCAGGGAGCAGCTCGATCTGCGGATGGTTTTTGGTAAAAGAAGATGCATGGTGCAATGAGAATTTGAGATATCGATTAAATGTTTCAATCCCATTTATCAAGCAGATAATCATCAGAACGAGAATTATGCGCGTTACTGGAGTGGGAGTGAGACGCCAATAGGGGTGCGAATGCTCGAGGGTTAAACCCGTCATACCTCCTTAATTATGACGAATATGGAAAAAAGTGATAAGAAACTAAATATGCATTTCGACTTACAGAGCAAATTCTGCTTAACACTTTTTGCCGTATCTCTTACCGTTTTTTAAATAGAGCGTTGTAAACAATTCAATTGTTAATAACAAAAAAACTGCTCGGTCAATTTAAACCAAAAACTAATTCGATCTGAGTTCCATGAAGACGCTCCGAATGAGACCTTGATGATGCGGAACGTACGACCCGTTCGTGAGAAATCGTTAAAGGAACATTTAGATTTCACACATACAAACACACACACACACACACAGACATTTGTTTGGAATTCGAGGGGCAGTATTTTGGTGCACTTAATTTTCGAGATAAGATAAAAAAAAATTGTCTTTCGCGGTGGAAGTTGGACACCGCAAGAGCGCGGCGGCGCATCGCTCATTATGCGACCACTTGAATCCTGCACCCATTGAAATAACATCTCAAATATAAAATTGTCCACAATTACATTTCCACCAATTGTTGCAAGATTATTCTTCCGGGCTCTCTCGCAGAAGCGTTTGAATGATAAAAGAGAATTACAAGATTGAAAGGGTAAGAATGGTAAATGTGAAAATCCAGGAGGGGAGTAGGAAGTTAAGAAGGTCCTTGTAGTATGAGGATCCCCCCGCCCCCCCCCCCCCCTCTCAGAACACCAATGAGGAGTATCCTAGAGTCTTTGAGGATACTTCACTCGCGTCGTGGCCTTGCGAATGCTCTTCCCCTTCTTCAGACTTCTTCTGTTACCTTGAACACTGTCAACTCTCTTCAACTCTGGGCTTTCTTCTTGGATCCTCTCGTTCTCCACTCATTTCTCGTCTCTGGTAAATACACCCTATCGACTCGTCTTCATCTCAGTGTTTCGGTGTCTTAACACTCGGTGTGCCTCACAATATTTCAGTCAATGATCCCGAATGTGCTGATAAGGACAATACATATAGCACATGACCCTACACTGTTGACGATTGGAAGGTCCATGAAGAACCATAATTTTCATGCAATGTTGATCTCCATTCGAAGGAAAGCCTGGAGATCGTTTGGTGTCCAGCATCCGAGGACCCAACTTCTGGAGCTTCCGGTTGGAGCTCGTAGCTCTGCGCATGTAACGTTTGCGAAACGCTGACGCCAGGCTGAAAATGCGAGCAGCATCCAGCTGGCAGACAACGGCATGGGCTTCAATGATGCCTCTGAAGGCTTGGAGGCCGAGATGAAAAGGGTAGACTACTTGGAGCTCAGAACTGGCCCTCGTAGCTCTGAAGGTGCTAAGTGTAACGTTTGGAAAACGGTGGCGTAAAGCGCAAATGTAAAGGCCAATGGTTGCCCAGAAGGGCTTCGAAAATTTGATGGGCGACTCAAAGGAACACAACAATTGGGATGCACAAGTCGAACAATCGTGTGATATTACCGGAGGTAATTTTTGTGCTGAATGCCAAGGGTCTTGTAACCTGATACCACTGGTTAGGAGCTGGGTCAACAAGGTAAGATCCAGTGGTCGAAAATGGAGAATGGAGAGACGATTCTAACGCCGAGAGCGTCAAAAGGACCTGTAATCCGATCCCCTTCTTTTTTTCCACCTTTTCTTTGATACCAAAACCATTCTTGTGGGATATTTGTTTATGGGGGAGGAGTGACTTTGGAATGATTTTGCTAGTCATTTGAGGGAGATGTGGTGAAATATTGAAGGGAGAAAAATTTACTGACTTCTGCCAAGAAATTTAATATTTTGGTATTGTTACAAGGCATTTTCAAGATTTGGAGACCACTTTTAAAATGTGTGTGTGGGTTGGGTGGGTGGGTGTAGGGTGTGGAGTGGGTGGAAGGGCGGGTGTGGGTTGGGGGGGGGGGCGTGGGTTGGGCGGGTGTGAGGTGGGTGGGCGGGTGTGGGGTGGGTGGGCGGGTGTGGGGTGGGTGGGCGGGTGTGGGGTGGGTGGGTGGGCGGCCGGTTCTGGAATGGGTGGGTTGGCGAGTGGGCGCATCTAAGGTGGGTGAGTGGGCGGGTCCGAGGTGGGTGAGTGGGCGGGTCTGAGGTGGGTGGGTGGGCGATTATGGGTTAGGTGAGTGGTCGCGTGTGGGTTGGGTGGGTGGACGTGGCGTGCATGGGTGGACGAGTGTGTGTGTGTGTGAATCAAACAAAAATTTAAAACAAATGTTAACACAAATTGCAGTTCACATGCAACAGTCGAGTCTGCATCACCTCCGGCATTCAACCGCCATTTTTTCAAGAACCATCACAGATAGCGCTATAAGTCATAAGACCTCAATGATGGTCCATGAACCACCGAAGACTTTATACTCAAAACTTTTTCCGCTATCTCCATTATTTCATGAGATTCACTCCAACGAACATTGCCAAGCGGGAGGACACTTGTGTGGATCACACTCACGTGCTCACATTTTTGGTCCTAATAATGGAGGAACAAATGCACGCATGAAGGAGTAGTCGTTGAATTTGAGGTCCACGTAAAAATCCGATTTGACGGATCATCCTTCAACCCAGCCAGCAGTACAATGGAAGCGAGAAGAGTCCTCCTCCACAATCAGATTCCCTCACATGTACTCGACGTGGAAATGAGGTGGAAAACCGCACCCCGCAATAATACAAATTTCATCTTTATATATATATATATATATATATATATATATATATATATAGTTTTCGGTAAATCCAACTTCAGTGTATTTGTTCGGGATTCTTCAATCTGTCGGATTCCGGCTTTATGTGGTCTCGATATTACTATTTCGAAGCAGCGACCTGCATTGGGCCGCGGGATTGGTGCTTTAGGCACGCATGAGTGGATAACACGTCAATGGGCCATACATCCAGTTGCGGTGGGCTCGTAATGTGAGAAAAAAAATTGCCCCGAGATTTTCATTGAATTTTTTTTTTTTCGACCGAAGATTAACCCTTGGTCGCGCTACGGTCTCATCGCCGCTCTTCCAATTTTTCGAAATTTTCCGCCATACCAGAAATGGCTTATAATTTCTCCCACATATTCACACTACAAGCAACTTTATTTATCTTGCATATAGCTCTGCTAAATATGCAAATGCTTGTCCTGGAAATGGTAACATCCCTTTCAATTAATTGTTTTCTCCATTTTAAATCTCCTCCATTATCACTCGTATTTTTCAAAGGCCCCGCGGTCTTCCCTGAATTTATGCGATTTAATACTCTTTTATAAACCCTCCCCCCCCCCACCCACCCCCCACCCAAGGTTAATTGCGGAGAGGAGAAAAACCGGGTAAAAAATGGCGGAAATTTCAATTTAAAATTGTTCACAATTTTTTTTTTCTCTCTCCACTCTCTCTTGCTATCTCTCCCTCTCTCTCTCTCGCTTTCTCTGTGTTCAACTGAAAATAGAGGATGAATAAAGAAACGGGGGATCCATAATTTGCTTTGAAAAGGAATGAATGGATCGTGATGGTTAAATAAGAGAAAATAACAAGCGATATAGTACAGGTGAAGTGGGGGCCGAAATTTACGGAAGATAAAAAGAACTGGACCTTTTGCGCTAAGGATACACGGCCCATTTACCCAATATCACAATCTCCATTCTGGATGAGTATCTAACGGCATTCCACTGTGTTTTACATATTACCTGCATGAAAAAACACCAAAAGAAATCATTTGGTGAAATCTTCAAAAAATGTTTCACAATTTTTTTTTTTTTTTTTTTTTTTTTTTCGTGTAAGAATGCGTAAATGGTTAGTGGAAATTTCAAGTGAATGAAGTTAAATGAATTGAATCAAGTTGGATAAAATCGGGCGACGTGATTGGCAAGCGGAAATTCTTATTGGCTATTGGCGAGAAAATTGGGCTAACGCATGGATTCTCAAGGGTGGAAAATCTAATTTATTAGGTGCAATTGAATTTTAGAAAATTGGCTAGCCAAGTTTTGCTTACGGAGAAATTGTAGCTTGGATCAGCGAACTAAATCCCTTTCAATATATTTTTTTGTGAAAAAAAAATCTACACTCAACAAAGTCGCTTTCAATATTTTTTTATGATAAGAAAAGTTTGTGTTGTGAATATCTTTGGGCCCTAACTACATCCTAACTAGCGCTAACTACATCTTAACTAACCCTAACTACATCTTAACTAACCATGACTAACCCTCACGACATCTTAACTAACCCTAATTAACTCTAACTAGCTCTAACTACACCTTAACCACACCCTAACTAACCCTAACCAAATCTTAACTAACTCTAATTAACCCTAGCTAGCCCTGACTAACCCTAACTACACCTTAACTACACCCTAACTACACCCTAACTACACCCTAACTACACCCTAACCCCCCTCTAGTCTCCATGATTGACCTGATTCAAATGAGCGCAAGGTCTCATGAGTCTCTCCTCAGGTTCATCTGATCCATTGGATCCAACTCCCGGCTCTGATGATTCAGCATCATCCAGGCCGCTAGTTAAAATGCCTGAGTATTTTTTATTGTCATCTCAGGTTGCTATTGGGATGCTGCGTCAAGTGCTGATCAACGACGGAGGTCTACAATGTGTTTATAAGCAAAGCACTTGTAAATCAACTACCTTCGTGCTTCGTACAATCAGCGCAGTTTGAATTTCTCTTCTAAGTTACGAAACCGTCGCCTAATCGCGTCTGCTCAATTTTATTTTTATCATTGAAATTCGGAAACATGGAACAACTTCAACCAGCGCTGTTGATTATGCATGACAACTTTGCGAAATCAAAGTACAATGAGAGCGGCAATGGTTGGAGGGGGAGGGGGGGGTGTTGTGGAACGATTTAAAGCACAATGGGGGGAAATTAGCCGCAAGGCTCTGGCGTTGACGTCCGTCAATATCACACCACCAAAGGTGGTGAGACCGATCTTCTGCTCAGAAATGTACGAGCCCTTGCAGGGGGGAAAACAAATAAAAATGTGAATGATTTTTTTTTTTCTCTTTTTTTCGAGCGAATCTTCTGATTGTGCGGTGGAAGCTAATCTCATCTAGACCCGCTGTGTTGATATATATATATATATGAGGTATTCCGTGGCCCTTACCTCTTCAGATTTTGATAGCGATTTTTTCTGAGGTTCTACCATAAAAAAAAAGTACTCTCAAATTTTTTCAGATTTTTTTTTTTTTTTTTTTTTTTTTTTTTTTTTTAATGAGAAAAAATCTGTAGCAAAAGTAGGCCCCGATTCAAAATTCGGAGAAAATTCACGAAAATTTCAAAAAATATTCTCAAAAGATTTTCTCAATATGTCAAAAATGTTTTGTACAAAATTTTTGTTATAACGTGAAATATAAAAAAATGGGAGATTGGGGCATTATGGGACCAGGGTCATGATGGGACTCATACAATTTTTTCCCCCGAGAATCACAATAGAGAAAAAGGGGGTGAGTGGTATGCCGAGAAAAGTCGACACATGAGAGAGCAGTGCCGCCCTTTTCTTCACTGTAGAGGACCCAACCCTAGCAGACAGTCTCACTAATTACGCTGTGCCTCATTAGCGAGAAAGTCCCTGGATTTTAAGGGCCAACACTGCCACTACCTTTGCCCCCATTCACAAATTGATTTTTCACGTCTGTTAACAAAATGAAAATGTGAAATGTTGGAAAATATCAAAGAGTTATAAATACTTGGAGACCTCTTTGATGATGGCAAATGAGGGGATATTTCAATAGCATTGAGAAATATTGTTTTTTTTCCATTCTTCAATGGCACTCTATTCTTCTTAATTAAAATATCTGAACACGTAAAAAATCATCTTGGAAAATTTCTTTTTGGGGAACAATTTTTTTTCTCAAACTGAATAAATTTTTTTTTTTTTAATTTTGATCCAATTTTTTCTTTTTGGGGAACAATTTTTTTTTCTCAAATTGAGTTTAAAAAAAAAATTTGAACAAATGATATTGGAGATATCATGCCCACCCACCCCCCTCCCCCACCCATCTGCCCCCCCCCCCAAAAGCGCGGATTCTCCTTCCACTTGGCCGAACCCCCACTCAAAACCTATTCTCTAAATTTCATAAAAAACAATAGCCCTGAAACAACAAAATCACCCCATATTGATGTCTTTCTGATGACTCACCCTGACTAAACTCGCTATTTATTTTCATCTACCATTTATTTGCATAGACAAAATTTATTTCTCCGGAAGTTTCTGGAATGAAAGAATGGAAAAAGTTTTCAAGAAAAATATGTTTGGTGATCCCCAACCTGAAGGGGGGAGGGGGGGGCGGAGAGGAGGAGGAGGGACCTACCGCACATCGGTAGCAAAAGACGAGAGGCACTGGTCGGGACCCTGGCGTTTTCGCCTAGGCACTGGGTGGCATGGAGTGTTTGCAGTCCACTCGAAGCCCACGTCCCGAACGAGCCCGGGAGCCCCCAACGAGCTAGAACCTGGTTATGTATACATATATATATATATATATATATATATATAGCCAACGGGCATTCACTATCACCCATACGGATTTTCAACGCAGTACAGCCAAGAGAAGAGTATAATTTGTCTAACGAGGGTCTCCACCTGTCATTCGTATGAACACACAGAAAGATGGATTGACGCTGAACCGCATTGGGCTGTCCTCAATATGTACATTACATTCTCCACATTCTTTTAATTCTTCCATTTAACATCAATAATGACTGGGGCGAAATGCTTGAGCGGGGTGAAAAAAGTAACAATTTAAAATGTCTTGTGTGGGAAGAATCTTAAAAAAAATTTACGCAAAAAGCTTAAGTCCAATTTCAAATGTCTCTTACTACTCCATGATTATTAGCATTGATTATTCTTTAGAAAAAAAATTATCCAATTGAGTTTCCGAAATTCCCCATTATTTCCACACGTCCAAAACTCCCGATCGTTTCAAGTGGTTTGGCCGATGAAAAGCCAAATGAGAGTGGGGCATCACCAGTAGCGCCCTCGGCCCGAGTTATTCGCTAATTGGATAATTACGACTGTGCACTGGGGTTTGTTTTATAATTGGGCAAAACGTACCGAGGAATGGGCGATGGGCGTGCACAAGGAGGTAGGGGGGGGGGGGAGGTAGTGCACAAACGCTTGATCGACATGTCAAACAAGGAAACGTTGGGAGTCACGCATTACGTGACAAACTACCCGCGCAGCTAATACCCAGGAAAATTTCTGCCTATATCCCCATCCCCTAACTTGAGAGTTTCAGGTCCCACTGCGAGACTACTGTGTATGAAAGAAAAAGATTATATATTCCCTCTTCTGTAGGTATTACAGCAGTATAGTATGAGGTCGAAAAGTCCTTCACCATCCACCCACCCACCCAACTCACACCCACCCACCCAACCCACACCCACCCACCCACCAACACACCTCACCCGCGCCCACCCGCATATTCACCCAACTCACGCCCACCCACCCACCCACGCCCACCCACCAACACCCACCCACCTAACCCGCGCCCACACCCACCTATCCACCCAACCTGCGCCCCGGTGACCCAACCTACGCCCACCAGCCTCCGACCCACGCCCACCCAATCAACACACACACACACAGATAGCTGGGACTTTGGTGTTGGAGTTAAAGTGTCTAGGGGAGGAATGGGTTCTATCATAGTCATCCCCTATCCTACCACGAAACTTCTCTGGAAATTTACCCTGTATAAAAAAAGCACAATAGCTTGAATGGCACAAGTCGACCCCCGTCGCATTAGATACCCGTCACCATAGTATTGCCCACAGAAGATCTCGCGTGTGGGTACGTGTGGGTGACCTCGAATAGACAAGCTAAGACAAAACACCCACATATATCCTATCGGAAGGATCCAACTGTTCCACCTTCATAGACCATATCTCAAATGTGCCTGCTACCTCAACCAGATCACATTTGTCATATCGTTCTCCATACATCGAAATAAGTCTACAGTAGTTCCATGCACCAACAAAACACAACCAAAAAAAACCTGATAAAGCTATATCCTCCTACAGTATCGTAATCGGTGGATGGCCGTTGAGCATAAATCAGACGGTAAAAAGGCGGAAAAGGTACCAGGGGGGGCGGAGGGTGGACTGGGAGGAGGGAGAAGGGGGCCAAACTGTTTTTGTTGTGGAATTAACTGCGAGTAAGTCTGAGCACTGAAAAGAGAGACTGAATGGAGAATTAAGGGGCGATTAAAGGAATTTCACCCCCATAGGAAACAATGAAAAACACTCGTGAAGGATATCAGTACGTGATCCAGAATCGCAACGACTGAATCTCAACATTTCTATTTTAATTCCTCTTTTTATTCGCAAACTTCTCATTCTCCTTCCACCTAGAGATTGAAGGGAAGAACCATTGACTGATTGACTGACTGACTAGCGGATTTAACGGAGGGCGGAGTTCAGAAAGCCTCCTCGTTACCCACAGCAAAACGGCGTCCCCTCCTCCCCCCCCCCCCCCTCCCACCCCCCTCGCAAATATGCATTTCGCAAATAGTGAGAGCAACTCCACTGGCTCTGTAGGCCCATGGGATTCATTGCTAATCGATAATCCGCGTATTAAGAATAGAAAATCAAACAAATTTAGGGGAAAGGGGCACTTGGTTATTTGATTAAGGATATTCCACCTATATTAGCGAAGATGTACGAATTGCTTGAAATTTTGACATAATGTTTTTGAAGCGATAACAGATGCCTGTATGAAATTTGAGATTGATTCACAACATCGTTTTGTAGTTATTAATTATCAAAGTTCTCAATTAACACGGCCTCTTATGGGAAAAATAAAAATTTCTGTAAATACAGTTCAAAATGTACAAATTTGTTGAAATTTTGAAAATTTACTATTGAAGCAGATATAAAACGATGGTAAAAATTTCATGACGATTGACTAAAATTTTTTCTCATTAATTTGTTTAATATAATGTTGATTCGCAAAATCAAATACAATATAATAATTTTCTATGGCCATCACTTCAACTGGTTGGCGCATTGAAATATTAATTGAAAATTATTGGCGATAAATATAACGAATTATAGAAAGGGTCATAAACTTTTGTTTTGACTATACCGGTTGAATATCCTTAAAGACTGTTGAGTTATGAATGAATATTCATGGCTTAAAATTTGGACAACTAACATCTTTTGCAAAACAAAAAGTTAATGGACTGTGGGTTTGACTCTCCATTGGCCAAAATTATAACTTTCCGATGTCTGTGTGTGTGTGTGTGTGTGTACTTTCTTTCCAATCTCTCATTTTTCTCACCATCGAGCTCTCTAAATGGTTTCAAATGTATATAACGCTCTAACTCCGAAACGGTTGAAGATACGAAAAAAGTCAGACAACATAAAATGAGTATTTTTTCATAAGGAACAACATTTATTTGACACATTTTTATGTATCTATGATATTTCGTGAAATACAGCGTTATAAACAATTGAAATTGTTAATAATAATAGAGACAAAGCAATAACTTTCCCTATCGGCAAAGTAGAAAATTGAAACACAAAATAATAAAATAACAACTTTTTGTGTTGTGCCAATTTTTTGAGACATTCTATTCGAAGAAAATTTGTGGAAATCTGAGAGTAAATAAATTATATTTTTTTTTAACTTACCACGATGGTGGGAGTTCTGCGGAGGTGGAACGTGAGAGTATTGGCCTTGACTTCTGTTGGTATTGGTATGATGTCTGAAAAATTGCGGAAAAAAATGGGATTATGATTAATTACAACGTATCAGGTTCTTTGGTCGACCATTAAAAAAAATTTTCAATTTTTCTAAGATCATTTCGAAATGTATATGGTCATTTAATTGTCTCCAAAAATTCTCTCATGTTCATCTAAATAGTGAAATAGTGCAATGAAACAGTACAAACTATTTACTTCTCATTGCGTTGGAATTAAATATGAACTATCTGTTTCATTCAGTTTCATATGAACAAATACATAACCAATTTTTTTTCTCAAAATTGAAAAATTCCGTAGGCGGCACAGTGCTCGCCATGCGACCACCGAAGGGTCAAGGAGGATAAGATCCTTACCCCAACATCCTATGCCCAGCGTCCCCTAAAAGGCCAACTTTCTTTGAGGGCACGAAGCCAGTCTGCGGTCTCCATTGATTCCCATTATCTCGATTCATCTGCTCAAAGTCCTGGGGTTTTAGCACACGAGGTGGCTCAACAACTCCCTTCAACCTCTTCGCCGGGAACATGTGACCCACTGCATACTTTGGGTCGCGATAACTAACACTGAAATTATTACAAAAAATTAATATCAGTACTCCTTCGAAAAGCGTGACAAGTTTTTTTTTCATTAATGACAATTTTTTTTATAATTATAAATTTTCTATTTTTACATTTCCAACCACTGTAGAGCATTCCTAAATAAAATTAAAAATCTCCTGAGGCACGATAAATGTGTGCTAAAGTGTAAAAACGGATAAGGTAACGTACCTTCCGGTTTTCATTTGCTCCATATCTCGAAATCTAGAAGAGACAGCCAAAATCGAATAAGAAACTTTTTGTAGATCAAAGTGTGTTCTGTCAAAAAGTTCTCACTGAAATCACTGTATCTCTCCTAGGCTCTGAGATATATAGCACAAGAGCTTATGTACCTTTCGTAGAAGTTACCATCAGAGTCAGAAGTTTCAATCCCATTATTTTTTAATTGAAATTTCAGGAAATAGAAGTTTACACTTCGTCTATAACACAAATTGGAAGAGAGTATGCTCTCTCCACTGAATTTGCTTTTTCTCAAAATTGTTATTTGAGTCTAAAAAAATGGATTCGTAATTTTAACTCTGATGGTAACTGGACTCGCATAAACCTAACTTAAAAATAAATGCACTTAATTATTTTAAAGGATGTTTGCACCTTTAAGTGGGAGGTGGGGGGGGGGGGGTATCCCATGCAAGAACTTAAAAATTATTTTGAAATCTTGAAGACATATTCAAAGTGCGAACTCATTCACTTTCCACTTTTTCTTCGAATGAACAAACATTCTTAACTTGTCAATAGAAAGTGACAATTGCAATCTCAAATTACCAAGTAACTTTGTTGTAACGAACAGGTGCTCCATTGATGGGTGATGGTAGAGTGGCCCCTTGACCAACACAATCATCGGCTAATAAAACGATGCCCCTCATTCCATCTATCGAAATATCTGTTTCAACGCCTTGATCTACTGCATTTGTGTAGAGCCCCTTTATAAAATCGTAACCATTATTTCCAGGTCCCACGTAGAGCCTATCGTCACCTCTGACATTGCGTTGTTCTGTATGAAAGAGAAAACAAAATTAATTAACCAATGAGTCGTGAGTAATTCATCGGAACATGAAGAATTTTCTCCAAATGAAAAGTCGAATATCTCAATCACGAGTGGGTTTATGAAAAAAAATCATGAGATGTTTTTAGTAGGGAATTTCATTCCAGATAAAACAAGTTTTTTGTCATTTTTTTCTAAATCGACTAGTTCTTGAGATATATGCAGTTTTCATTCTTGAAGTTTATAACACCCCATGAGAAAATGTCAAATGGATTTTCGGAAATTTTCGTTCATACACCGTTACACAGACACACACACACATTTTTTTTATCTCTCATTCATTAACTCAAATTCATTTTTTGTTTATTCCAGAATTTAATCATGTCAAAACAAGAATAAACAAAATAGAAATAACTAATTTTTTTAAATAAAAACTTCTTTTGTTTTTTGAACTAATTTTCTAAATAATTGAATAGACTTATAAGGAGAGACCGAAAATAATGATGCAAAATTTTAAACACTTTAAATTTAATGATAATTTTAATTACTTTCTGCCACGGTTAAAACTTCATAATATGGTTCCAGAGCCTTGAATAATCTCGTCTCATCGACAAATGGCAGTAGGGCAACTCCTTGCCAAGCGAATTTCTTTCCATTTAGATCAATCTTGAAGTCTTCTGGATAAAAATCTATGATAGGTGATCGCTGAAATGAAAAATGAATCGGTCAAAATTTTAGTGAATTTCATCCAAAATTTATAATTTACAAAAATTCTCGTTTTTTTTTTAATATTGTGTACGAGGTCAGTTTTCAAGAACTTAAATTCCCAAGCAGGTAAAAATATTTCCAATATTGAAGATATGAATTAGGCTTAATGGAAAGAATAAATAATCAAATGAAATTACTCACCGGATCACTCATTAATTTAGCCCACGGTTTTGGCACGTGGTTACTACTTGCAGCTGGGAAAACTCCCATCAGTTGTTCAAGAGGACGGAACTGCAATTTTAACAGAAACCATGGTTATTCACAAAAACTAGAAAAAGATGGAAAATTAAATTACAATATTTTAGAAACTCGAATATTTAAAAGAAAATTGGTAATGTACAAAAAAAGAAACTGTTATAATTTTCTTGCACTTGCAAACTTTGCAAGGAACAATAATATATTAGATCTTACAATACAGATATATATTGAATATACATGGCAGCACGCAAAAAAATATAATAATATTTCATTTAAAAGAATACAGAAAAATAATATTTCCATTGATAAAAAATCTATTCGACTGTATCAATCTTTGACAATCCCAAATTGTTAAAATTTAGAAATTTTCAAAAATGGCATTTTTTTTTTAATCTGGAAAATTTATATTTTTTGGACTTTGCAAATTTGGAAAATTTTTGAAAATAGTAGAACGCCACACCTCTAATTTCGAGTTTCACCATCTCCAAAGAAATTCAATTATTCTGTGAATGAAACTTCTTATCAAAGAGCATTATAAATTTTTTTTTGTAGATAATCTGATTTCCAAAAAAAAAACTCTTTTTCAATTTTCCTCTAAATTAACTGTTTTTGAGATAGCTGTGTTTTCAGCTTCACTCATATCCTCGAAATTATAGGACTCCAATCAAAATTTTTTTCAACAACTGAATAATTGAAAAACTTACCGGAATAGTATCTCTTTCGAATTCCGTGGAAAGCCCACCAATATTGATGAAATCACTCGCGAAAGGTGCGTAGTGATAAGGAAAATACCATTTCCACGATGCACAACCTTGATAGTAATATCTCAATACCCAGCACAGGCCTCGTACATATTGAAGTGCCACATTATTCCTAAAAAAAACCATCAATAATTATAATTATGAAATTACGAAGTAGTCAAATTATTGAAGCATTTTCATTTTTCAATCAATGACTAATATCTATCCAAATGGTTACAAATAATTAAAGATGATTTGTAAATGATTCCAAATGGTCTCAAATGATGCAAAAGTCTTTCAAATAATTTCACCCTATAAACAAATTACCTGAACTCCAAATTTTCAGCTGATACATCGAACTTGCTCTCATAATATCTATCCTTAAAACCATCCTCCCATAGTCGGACCTCGTCATGTGCTTGATCATCCTCCTCTGCTTCCTCCTCATTCTGCCTTGTTTGACCTTTATTTCCACCCTCTGGTACAAGCATAGCCTCCAGGGCACTCCCAGCATCTGCACCTCTAACTCGGCGCTCAGCTGCACTCGTACTGAAACCTCTGCCCATCATTCTCATTTGATATGCTTCATGCCTGGCATTCTGAACAGGCTGTACCTGCAAAATTCACATTTGTTGCTCATTCTGTCATTTTCGTTGTCTTTTATTTTGGTTTTCATGAAATTTTCAAAATTTTTCCTAATGCCAATTTTTTAATTTTTAAATTTTAGGTTTTTTTAATTTTTAATTTTTTAAATTTTCAATTTTTAAAGGTTTTATTTTAAATTTTTAAATTTTTGAATTTTTAAACTTTTAAATTTTTAAATTTTTAAAATTTTTAATTGTTTAATGAAATTTCAAAAATTTGGGAAAATTTTTTCCTACTGCCAATTCCTAAATTTAAAAATTTTTTTTTTTTTTTTTAGTTTTAAATTTTTCAATTTTTTCAATTTTTTAATTTTTAATTTTTCAATTCTTTATTTAAAAAAAAATAAATCGGGTGATTACAATCAACATCCGTTTACCTGGCCGCCTAGTGGAGTAGGTGCAAACTGTCCAGTGGGTACCCACTTGGGTTTAAAATTGCTAATAGCATCCAGACGCCTCTTCTTATTCTTCTCCCGCTGCTTGAATGCCAATTCATTTTGCTGTCGCTTCTTGAATATCTCATCCTCCATATCCCCAAGATCGGATAAAATAAGCTGCACTCTATCCAAATTAACATCACCACTGTCCGTCAAAAATCCACCAGTCTTGTAAACTGTTTTTTTGTATAGATTTACCAATCTATCAATGGCCCCTTCCCTAATTTCCAGCGAAGGTAAATGGGGCAAAAAATCATTACCCACGAAGAAACACATGAAGACCCAGTCATCAATTGCCCTTTCAAAGTCATACTTAAAAGGTAAATTTGGCATTTGAAGCTCCCTCTCCAAGTACTCACGCAGTACATTCAACCTGGAATTTTTATTAAAAATTAATCTGACATGCTCCAAAAATTATTACACGTGCCTTAAATCTCTTACATTTTTTTTGGGAGATTAGTTTCATTTTTTCATTATTTTTTTCATTTAATACAAGGGAAGATAGTGTTGTGGTAAAGTAGAGAACAATCTAACCTCACGAAGATGAATTGACACTCACTGCCGAAGCCCACGTCCTCCTTATTGGCTTCAGGTTCTGCCCCAGTGCAATCCTTCATTTCATGTCCCAATTGTCCGCATATATCACAGGGCCTCGGCTTATTCGGCTTAAACTCTTCTCGTATAATCGTGAAATTGGGCTCGTGAGTTGCAAGGCCCAACATGATAAGATCAGCATCAGCTCCGCATAAAACATGCTGAGTGTTAGGATCGTGATCAGGCTGTGCTCTCTGCCTACGAATGAAGTCCATGATCTTGTGCTCACCTTCTCCAGGGACATTAGCGTCACTCAAAATAACCTGCAGTGGTTCAATTCATTTGGTATTCAACATTAAGTCATTACATATCAAAGCTGCTAATAGCACCAAATTTGTTTCGCGTAACTTCATCAGTGGATATCTCAAAATCTAAAGGACATAGCCAAATATCGATGAAGACATTTTTTGAAGAGCATTTAAAGGGCAACAAAAAAGTTCCTACGAAAATTTCAGCATCTCCCTCAGATTATGTAATATTTATCAATGATGTCGCAAAAAGACAAACTTGGTCTCATTTCAATTTACAGATATTTTTCAATATTTTTTCCCCCCTCCAAATTATAAAAAAAAAAAAATTTGAAAACTGTGTGTATGTTTCCAGACGATTTTTACGCTTCCCAATTTTTTTCACAGATCGAAGATTGTAATGAGATCGAAATCGAAGGGAATGAAATCGAAAAGAAACTGAAAAAACTCGAAAATGAAGTGAGTCAAACCGGAAGTGGATTGAATCAAACCGGAAATTCGATCTCACCTTGATGCCCGCCCATCCAGGATCGTTGTTCAAGCGTTCATGGATGTAGTAATGAAGACAGGCTGATAATCTAGCCATGAATGGAGTTCCCGGAGTAATACAGTTAGAATCAAAGTGCTCTTCCTTGGGCTTCTCTGGTGGCAGATATGCACCCTTGGATAGCAATTCTGAGCGAATGCGGCTCATCTCGTAGATCTTCTCTGAGGTCTCCTTTGACGCCCGGAAGCGCCGAGATCTCTGCTGGTTCATTTTCGCTCGTGGCGCTACTCCATCGATGGCCATGTAGAGCACTTTGCGTGGTCGTACGATCGCAAAGAGACGATCGATACATTCGAAAATTGCCTCCATCATCTCGTCCTCGGTTTTTGGCGCGGGTTTGTCCTCGGGGTGAGTGCACGGATGGATTATACCGTTCATGTCCAGGTAAAGATTGTCAAACTCAACGCCATTGGGATTTGGCTCTGCACTGTTCAGCGGAACTGGCACCCCTTCTATCGATGTTTTCTAGAATTTTTTTAAAACACAAAATTATAAATTTGAGAGTTTACTTCTGGTCTTGCGGTACAAATAACAACAATTTTTTATTTTTTTTTTTAATCTAAAGTCGGTAAGTCACAAAATAATTTTACACTGAAAATTCAATGATGTAAGAAACAATTTTTCTAGTTCAGTAGCCGAAAATTTTTTTAGACTTTAAAAAAATTTTGTGCAATAATTTTGTATAAAAACATTAATGGTTTAATTTGAAAGAGAAAAATTGGGAAATAACGGAGAAAAATTATTTGATACCATTTTGTATGGTGTCCAAACAAAACTATGAAATCTAATGCAATGATTATGGCGCGTAAATTTGAAAGTGAAATTACATTTTTTTCGCTGAAAATCGAGTCTATACAACAAAAACGTGATTAGAGACTTTATTTTGATAGTTATTTCAGTTTGTTTGGGGTTGATATAAACATAACCTTCAGACTTACCTTCTGCTCGATGCACTCTATAATCACGGATGGATATTTGCGGCTTAGCCACCGAAAAAATGCGGGTACACCCATGATTGCACTAACAAGTGATTATTTGAAATATCGCGGGTAATTTTCTGATTTTTTCAACAATGGGAATGTTTTTATTTTTGCAAAGAATCAGTGAGCGCGAGTTGGCGAGGTGTACGGGGAGTACACACTGTACTATTGTATATATAGATATAATATGGTATAAGAACGGGTAGCGCGCATGCGCAGTAAAGTTCGAACGTGCGCGGGAATTGTCAAACCCACATTTTGATTAATTACCATCGATTTATGTTTCCATTAAACTTTTCTTACTTTTTACAGTGAAATAGTCATTTTTAATGGAACGAATCCTTAGAATTTTTCGCATGCACGTAATATATGGGACTTATAATCAATATCAAATTTTTTTTCATACCATACATTATGGATGAACAACGCGGGAAAAAAATGGCCGAGTTATCAGAAGAAATTGTAGCAATGAAAGCGTTAATTTGTCTGTTATTATCGGAGACATTTGCATGCAGAAACTCCAATGGATGTAACCTTCCTTCTGTAATAGCGCGAAACTTGTTTTTTTTTCTTTCCCATAGTATTTCTTACCTTTCGGCCGTCTTTGCGAAGATGGAGTGATTACCGGCAGATGTGAATTACCGGCAGGGTGCGCAGTGCGCTTCGGTAGAGGGGTAGTAGAGCACTGTAATTCGGGGTTACAAGTTCTGGCATATCTAATAATCATCATAGAATTCTTCCTGTTTCTTTATCATCCTTCAACTAATCAATATTATCTTATAAACGTATACGTAAAACTATCTCGACGTGGTCGGGTAATTCCAACTCTTATGATAACATTATTTGCTCTGAAAGCGCACCCATGAAGAGAAAAGAGCATAGGTCTCTTCCCTCATGGTAAAACTCGAGATAATTATCGGATAACAATCGCAATAATCGGTTAGTCAAAAGTTTTCGATGAAAAATTGCGTACACTCTTATAGGTACGTATATACACAAACAGAGTCGGGCTTTGATTTACTGGGCAGAGGATCTGCCTACTCCGTTCAAGGTCCTAGGTCTCCGCGCAGCCTCCGATTATATATGTGTGTAAGTGCATGTATTGTTCATTGTTTTCCACCAGCCCAACTCCTGTTGCTCACTTTCCGGTTGTTTTCTATTTATCAATATCGATTGGCAATGAAATGCCAATATCGTCAATCATCAATACTATCCCACTCCTCACATCTTGAAATCATGCATATTTCCAACCATCATCAACCTCATGAGCCTATCGCGCATATAAAATATGTTTATGAATTTTACATATTGGAGGCTCATTAGAAATTGAACAGCAATATAGAATGAATTAATCAACTTAATTGTTAGAAAATGATGAGGCAGAAACGCATCGATCGTAATCATGGTGACTATCATAATTGCTTGAGTATTTATAACAAATGTTAGACCACGTATGTTTTCAATTTGTTTTCTATCAGTCAAGGTTTCCGTCATGGATACCTTCAGCGCGCTCTCTAATTTCAGAGTGATTGGTGTGACATCAATCATCGCTCTTTCGTTATACATTTTGTTCTGGTTCTATGCAAAGTACAAACTCAATTATTGGAAACGTCGGGGTGTAGAACAGTTGGAAAATACCAGCTTGATCTTCGGAAATTTGAGGGATGCTCTGCTGCTGCAGGCAGCTCCTGGAGCATACATGGGAAGCTTGCACAGGGCTGCTAGAAAAGACGCACCATTTGTCGGATTTTACATATTCCATAAGCCTTGTCTCTTACTGCGCGATCCTGAAATTATAAACCAAGTGTTTGTCCGAGATTTTCACAATTTTTCTGATCGCTATTTCTGAGGTTCGCAGCAGAAGGACAGCATTGGATGCAAGAATCTGTTTGGACTGAAGAACCCAGCATGGACTTTTCTCAGGAGCAAACTTACACCTATCTGGACGCGACTGAATGTGAAACAGGTGTTTCAGATTATGAGTGAAATTGGAGACAATATGATGGCGTACTTGAAGAAACAGAATATCGAGGAGGATGGATTGAAGACCCTGGACGCTCAGGAGCTCAGCTATAGGTTCGCAGTGGATCTCTTTGCAGGAGTTAGCCTTGGTGTGCAATTGGATTCCTTCAATTTTCCAAATGTACTTTCGAACTATAGTAAGTAGGATGAGATGTTGAGGTGGCAATTCCTAGAGTGTCGTGTAATGCACTTTTTTTTGCCACACTTTGCTGAAATACACAATTTTAGAGCGTATTTTTAGGATGTAAACTGAGCTTTTATGCCGTAAGATCGCCCCCTGACCGATCAGAGCGCATACGAGCAAAAAACTATCCGTAAAATGAATTACTCATAACTTTTGTGGGCAATTGTTACGTATAACCTGCTCTGATTCGCCTTGTCTCGTGCTGCCATTGGTTAATTTTTGAGGTATTTCAAATAGCGCGGGAGTCTAGGGGCAAGTAGCGCCGCGAAGCGAACATGGTGGTAATCATGCGGTTAGCAGCCAGCTGATCGTGCGTAGAAATTGATTAATAAACTAGTGGGATAGAAGTGTGTGTGTCCCCGTTGGGAACACAAACAAAACTTCCCGATTTGTAATTTCTGTTTGCAATTCCTAGATTTTCCGATACGTCAATTAAATGTTTCAATCCCATTTATCAAGCAGATAACTATGAATATTTGACTAGCCGCATAGTCAGCGTGAGGACGAGAATTATGCGCGTTACTGGAGTGGGAGTGAGACGCCAATAGGGGTGCGAAGGCTCGAGGGTTAAACCCGTCATACCTCCTTAATTATGGCAATTATGGAAAAAAGTGATAAGAAATTAAATATGCATTTCCACTTACAGAACAAATTCTGCTTAACACTTTTCGCCGTATCTCTTACCGTTTTTGACATAGATCGTTGTAAACAATTCAATTGTTAATAACAAAAACACTGCTCGGGCAATTTAAACCAAAAACTAATCCGATCTAAGTTCCGTTAACGGAAAATTCCGATTCCACTCATACAAACATACACACATACACACAGACATTTGTTCGGAATTCGACGGGAAGCATTTTGGTATACTTAATACCCTAGTTACGAATCGAAATAAACAAAATCGATTTAGGGGTCATTACAATAACTTCCCGAAAAATCGGCAACTTTAAAATGTCGGAAAAATGTGCAGGCCCTCATGACGAAATATCTAATTGTCCTCTGTTTCAGTACTCCCGCTGTACCATTCATTCAGAAGAAGAGTAACCTTAGTCATCCTCTTCTACGTTCCCTACCTAGCGAACATAATCGGCTCTAACATATATGTTCGCCCCAAAATGATCGAATCCTTATTCCGTAATATCGCCGAGAATCGAGAGAAGACTGCCTCAGAACACACCGACTTCATTGATTATCTGCTGCAGCAGAAAAATGAACAGCAAAATCCTCTCTACAGTTGAGTTAAATATTGTTCACTAAAATTACTTATAAAAATGAATATATAAAATTACGAAAAATGAATAATTTTGGGGTTGTAGAGTTCGAGGGCGATCACCTGTTTTCCCAATCAGGAATGTTCTTTCCGGGCTTTGAGTCCTCCTCCACATTGACGTCATTCAGTCTGATGGAGTTAGGGAAAAATGGTGAATACCAGGAGCGAGCTAGGAAGGACATTCAGAGAGCAATCACCGAACATGGCTGGAGTTACAGAGCTGTCAATGACATGAAATATTTGGACCAATGCCTCGCCGAAGCGGTTAGGCTGCATCCGGCAGTGTCAACGCTTGACAGGATTGCACGGAAAGAGTATCAGGTGAGAATGAACGTTGCAAATGTTCAAGCTTGAAGTGAGGATGGAAAGGGCAGAAGTCGCTTCAGCGACTTCCGGATTATTCTTATGCTCAACTGAAGGTATATAAATTTTTTCAGATACCTCAAACCAATGTCGTTGTATTAAAAGGAATGCCGGTATTTGTCTCTCTATATGGGCTTCTGCAAGATCCAAGATTCTTCCGGGATGCCGAGAGGTTCCAACCCGAGCGCTTTCAAGATGGAACGAGAATTCCTAAAGCTTATATACCCTTCGGTATTGGTCCGAGAACATGCTGGGGTAAGAATTAAATTCAAATTTCCCATTTCTCCAGATATGTCATCTGAACCCGGATGAAGGTACCAACTTGTTCCATATGGAGGTACTCTAATGGAATCTTGGAAAATCGGTTCCAAGAACTGTCCAAGTCGGAGTGGAAGTTCCGGGAACTGTTAATCGACCTCGAGTTCCGGCATCTGTGCCCCCCATCAACAATTGGATTGCGCGAAACACGTGTCGAGATTGTGTCTGCTCTTGGAGCAATTCCATGGGAAGTGTTGCAGGTGAAGAACCAGAGGCAAGGAGTGTTCCAAATGGGCCCCGTTTCGAGAACTGTGTAAGGTGAAATTATGTTCAATTGAATTTCCACCTGGAACAGTTCTCGGAGCGTCACAACCACCTGGCACAGTTCCAAGAATTTTACCTCCACTTGGAACAGTTCCTTGAAGTTTACCTCCGTTTGGAACAGTTCCTAGAATTTTACCTCCGCTTGGAACAGTTCCTAGAACTTGAACCTCCACTTGTAACAGTTCCTAGAACTTTACCCCCACTTGGAACAGTTCCTAGAATTTCACTCCCACTTGGAGCAGTTCCTAGAATTGTACTTCCATTTGGAACAGTTCCTAGAATTTCACTCCCACTTGGAGCAGCTCCGCGAATTGTACTTCCACTTGGAACAGTTCCTAGAATTTTGCCTCCACTAAGAACAGTTCCTAGAACTTTGCCTCCACGTGGAACCGTTCCTAGAATTTCACTCCCACTTGGAGCAGTTCCTAGAATTGTACTTCCACTTGGAACCGTTCCTAGAAGTTTGCCTCCACTAAGAACAGTTCCTAAAACTTTGCCTCCACGTGGAACCGTTCCTAGAATTTTTACTTCCACTTGGAGCAGTTCCTAGAATTTTCCCACCATCTGGAACAGTTCCTAGAATCTTACTTCCTCTTGGAACAGTTCCTAGAACTTCATATCCGTCTACCACAGTTCTCATAAGTGAGTTCCAACTGGAACAGACCTCGGAACTGTACCTCCGTATTCTTAAACATTTCAGGTATGAAAATGGGACAGCTACATGCAAAAGTTGTCATAGCGAGGCTCTTGAAAGAGTATAAACTTTCCCTGGATGCACCGGACAAAATATATTTGAACAAACAATCAATTCTAACAGTCGCAGGCAATGGAATAATGATGAATTTTCAGAAACTCAACGCATAATAAATTTGCAAGGCAATCTTCTTCTTATGAGATCTCCAATAATACCTCGGATATATTTATGTGTTTTGTTCATAGGAGGCGCACAGCAATTTACACCTCATATTAAGGTGTTATGGTATAGGCAATTACGACAATAACAATAATATTTCTAAAAAATGTGACCCGGTAGTCGGGGGGTCTAGATTCCACAAACAGTCAGTTAACGGTTCCCCTTCCATGCGCCAAAGGGACGGTGACATGTGGGAGAGACGACACAACGAGCCTCCGGCGGCCAATACAATACCGTGCTCAATCCCCTCCGCTTGAGACCACGAGCGAAGTGGGGGAAGCCCCCTCCCGGCGACTGGGCACCCGCCGAGCTAACCGGCCAAGCTTTTATATTTTATGCATAATATAGAGACTACATGCGCGCTTTGTACCGCTTGTTTAAATCTGGTAAATAATATACACAAATTGATTAACTTTGGCCGTTTAATCATATTTTTCTATGTCAGAAGAATTCTGGGTAGAAGTCCATGGATACACTGATGCTTGTGGGGAGAATCCCTTTGACGATCTGGCAACATTTGCCCTAAAGTTACTCAGTTTGCCTGTATCAAATGCTGAAGTAGAAAGGGTGTTCAGTCAAATGAATTTGGTTAAATGTAAGTTACGCAATCGTCTCAATGCGAGCACGGTGAACTCGATTCTTTGTATTCGGTACGGATTAAGGTACTTCCGCGGTGAGTCTGGAGGGCATAGGGTGGGGATAAACATCAAACGTTCCGACACTCCGCTGCATCGTGCGAAAAAAAAAAATATGAAAATAAAAAACGGTTGCGGATGAATGGAAACCCTTTCAATTCACCTTATTATTAATTTTTAAGTTCATTAAATCGTTCAACAAAGATTTTCACTCGCGGGAATTATTTATATTAATTTATTTATTACGATAAATTTTCGTAATAAGTTTGGCAACAACGCCTTTTCGTTTGATGGAGTTGGCAGACTAGTCTCCTGCCTTAACCAATCAAATATTGTAGAATGTCTACAGTGTAGTCATTGGCGTAATTTAGCGGGAATAGTGAGTTATGTTCCGGAAGTTATATTGTCCATGTGTTGTGAAAACGATTTGTTCGCTTTGAGTAAAAATATTCTGTGAAATCTAAGATGGAAAATGCCGAAAAAGATTCGCGAGTGAGATACAAAGGGAGATTTATTAAATAAAAAATTAAAAACCACAAAATTGCTGTGCAATCTACCGGGAACGCAAACGAAGGGAGGAAGGTCAGTGAGCCTGAGATCGAACGGATCGAACTGAATACATCAGGACGTTAAAGCAGAAGATGGCTGAAGCAGGTGTCAGGTACGAGGATTTACATGACGCATTTATGAAGGAAGACAAAATTGGAGTAATTAAATTGTTAAAAAATAAAATTCTATATAGACCTCGCAAGATAAATCTGGATGAGACGTATGCAAAGATTGCAGAACATTTCGAAAAATCGGGGAAATAACATATAATTTGTTTCAATTTTTGAGTATACTGAATTCTTTAAAAGATGTTATAAAATATATTTCATAAAAATAAAAATGGAAAAAGTGGTTAGTTCATTTCGATTAATATTTTTTAACTCGCCCGAACACTCCGAGTGGATAGTTTTGTGAATTTGAATCGCCCGCTACTGCAACCCCCCCCCCCTCCACCAACGCTCTAACGTTCCTACAACGTTGCCGTAATTCACCATCATTTTGTCATAATTCAATAATTATTCCGCACGTTTTTTTATATTGTTTAATAACTATGTGGTAAAACAGTGAAAAAAAAAATCGATTTGTATTCGCGAATAATCTACAATGTGATTTTATACCCGTTTAAGTGCCTAGCTTATTGTCCATGATTTTTAAAAAATAGTTGAAAAGTCGATCCCATTTAACCCTATACAATTCATTTATTTCAATAATTTTTCATAAAAATCGGGGTGGTTGGCTGTGATGGGACTTTGAGGATATATTCCTGTTTATCTCAAGAATATATCCGCAAAGTTTTACATCTCTACCTTATTGTCATCTATTCCCATTTACTTCACTGCGGAAGTACCTTAAGACGGCATGGAAAATGCTGCCACTCCTACGAAGTGCCAAAAAATATTCTGAGGGCTGTGGGCACGAATGCCACATGTCAGAAGGATGAAACTCTGAAAGAGATTGATGATGATGATGATCTGTCGGATGTTTTCGTTGAGCTTCATACATGTCCAGTCTGATCATTGGAAGTTGACCTTCATAATTTCTTCCACAGAAATTTGTGATTTAATGTTAAAGTTTAGGTTCAGGCATAAAAAATGGCGATAAGATCTCACGATTCCATTCGTATTAATGTCTTACTCCCTATGGGATTTCTATATAACATTGTCTATCTTAGGGAGTTGTTCTACACCATTCGTCTCATCAAACAGTATATATTGTTGGCCCTAAAATTTATTACAAAGGTATTACAAGAAAAAAGTATTACTGAAAACAAATCATTACTGAATAAAATAATCGCGAATAGTGTAATAAACGTAAACTTCGATTTTTTGACAATTGTAAGGAATTCCAAAATATATTATCAAGACTTTCAACACTTCGGTGAAATGAGAAAAATCTGGTGACATCCTGGTGACTCTTGAGAGTGGATTTAGTGACAGCCACGGGGGGCGAAATGGCAACACTGGCCTCTCCTGAAAAACAAACCTTTTTGTACTGGATTCTCAGTTAAATTACGGTAATAAGGTTATATTATCATATGAATTTACCAGCAGCCACAACCCTTTCCGTCGTACTGGGCGCGGTATGGGCCGTTTTTGAATATCCTGGCGCATGCGCGCTCACAGTCCTGTGCGCTATTCTGTGGACCACCCTCTCCGTAATCACAACCTGTGAAGGATCATTGCAATAGAAAAAATTATGCACTGCGCATAATGTCTAATCCAAGTTTATCGCCTCCTCTTCTGAAGCCCCGCCCCCAGGCGCAGAGAAGGGGGCCTCCATAAAGTGTCATTTCGTGGAATTCAAACCGCCGCAGGGCGCCTTGTAATTTCCTCTATATTAAGAAAATTACAACAGAGGGTTTTCGAGAAGCGTTGCGTACAATAAGGTGTGGAGCATTTATGGAAATTTGAGGTAATTTTCCGGAAAAATTCATGCGACACCCAAAAAGTTACCTGCACCATTAACGTCATTTTCCAATTCCGACTTTTCACAGACAGATATTGTATGGGAAATCTTGAGGGATATATTATGGTGCAATTTCTATAGGATATTCTACTCTTATTATGGTGAAAAGAAGGGACGACTGAAAATATCGATATATATCGCAAATATCGAAAATATCGATATATGTATATCGATATATATCGAAAATATCGATATATATCGAAAATATCGATATATATATATATATCGAAAATATCGAAAATATCGATATACATCGAAAATATCGATATATATCGAAGATATCAATATATATAGAAAATATCGATATATATAAAAAATATCGATATGTATCGCAAATATCGATACATCGAAAATATCGATATATATCGAAAATATCGATATACATTGAAAATATCGAAAAGCGTAAGACCGAAACCGCCGAGACACCAGACAGTGCGGCAAAAAAAGTAGGAAATGCGCATGCGAAGGCCGCGCCGACAGTCTCGTAAGGAAAAATAGCGGACAAATATTTGAATGACTTACCTTGAACCTCACTCATTTGGATGGTGCAAAGTACCACAATCAGAGCAAAAGCAATAGCCAAGAATTTCATCTTATACGAATTCAAGTAACGCAAATACTTCAAATGATATTGCTTCAAAGGCACGAATGATTGGGAATTGAAATGACTACTATTATATAGGTATACCGCAAGAGAGTGTGTGTGATAGACATGTGATTCCTACTGAAAAATAGCAATTAAAAAATCATAATGTGGAGAAGGATTTGACCTCGAAAGCGCGTTTCTTTTTTTTAATGAAAAATACCATTAGGTATCCCGAGAAATTTACATTCCAAGTAATACAATTAATTTTGCCGCCGAATTTGGAATCTCTTCTCCGATTTTTAGAAACCTATTTTTTGCGCATGAAAAAAAAACAGAGAAAGAAAATCCCGTCGTCCAATTCTTGTTTCATATATTTTTTTCCAAGATTTTCAAAAAACGCGGGCACCTGCGCAGAATCCGACGGAGTGCGCGCGCATACCAAGTTCAAACGCACCAGCGCCATCCGCAGCTTCTACTTGCCATTACTGCTTAATTATGCCAATTATCAAAATAAGTCATAAAACATAAAATGTGGGTTTTTAAGTGAGGAATATTTTTCTCTTCATAAAGTTTTTTCTATCTATAACCGTACTCGAGATATAGCGTTATAAGCATCTCGAATGGTTTATAAGAACGCAAATTCAGAATGACCTATGTCCGAAAATTTAGTTTTACACGCACACATACAGTATCTAAAGATTTTTTGAAGACTATTTTAGTGCCTGTGAAAGACCGTAGTTACATAACGTATATGTTATAAAAAATGGCAATACAATAATTTCCGACAATTACGAAATCTATAGAAAATAATATTTCTTTTTTTTTAATAAAACTATGAAAGAGGTATGATTATAAAATTGTTAATTACATGATAGGCATTCATGATGTCAACGAGTTAAAATGAGGTTAAATATTTCTTACGTAATTTGATATTTCTATTTTATTTTTAGGAAATTTTATTGAAATCTGAGTGGTTTAATCCGATTTTTATGATATGAATTATAGGGGCATGATGATAAGTTGTGGAGTACAACATTATAAAGCCATTATGATCTCACTTTTCGTTGATAGTTCATAGTTCGATGACACTCGGCAACTGAACACAGAGAATCAATGATCCGCGACCGAACATTTTTGTTTGCAATACAATGAAGGTCATCTGATCATTATATCAAATGGTCTACCTAAGGTTCTCACGTTAAGGATATTCAACCGGTATAGTCAAAACAAAAGTTTATGACCCTTTCTATAATGCGTTATATTTATCGCCAATAATTTTCAATTAATATTTCAATGTGTTAATTAGTTGAAGTAATCGCCATAGGAAACTATTATATTGTATTTGATTTTGCGAGTCAATATTATATTGTTTAAACAAATTAATGAAAAAAAATTTTAGTCAATCGTCATGAAATTTTTACCATCGTTTTATATCTGCTTCAATAGTAAATTTTCACAATTTCAACAAATTTGTACATTTTGAACTGTATTTACAGAAATTTTTATTTTACCCATAAGAGGCCGTGTTAATTGAGAACTTTGATAATTAATAACTACAAAACGGTGTTGTGAATCAATCTCAAATTTCATACAGGCATCCGTTATCGCTTCAAAAACATTATGTCAAAATTTCAAGCAATTCGTACATCTTCGCCAATATGGGTGGAATATCCTTAAAATCATTTTGGATTTTGCTTTATTTTTTAACGGACCACTAGTCGCGCTATTCTCCGAACGTTCTTCAGGCGCGCAGTGAAAGAATCCCTCACATTTTGTTTTGGGATCATATCTCGAAATGGGAAGGAGCTAGCCCAATTTTCATGAAAATGTTTTTTGCAGTGCACACTGAGAGCTACAATAAAGCTTTATATGAACATTCGCTAATATTGGTAGTTTTCAAGATATCCGCCAAAAACGCTTTCGGTTGACGCCGCGGAAGTTCTCCACAGATGGCGCCACTGTGAAGCCAACGGACGCGACAGAAATTCGCTGCAATATTTAAATTTCTAATATTTTTTCGATAATATGTGAATTTTATTGAGAGTTAAATTGCGAAAATTTTTTGTGTCCCATAAATCGAGGCATTATATTATATTAAATTCTGACCCCATTTTCACAATATTGGCACATCTTATTTCATCCTGGGGCACACAAAAATTCAA
Organism: Asobara japonica; assembly: GCA_026005395.1. Classification (NCBI taxonomy): domain Eukaryota; kingdom Metazoa; phylum Arthropoda; class Insecta; order Hymenoptera; family Braconidae; genus Asobara; species Asobara japonica. The sequence goes on from BQMI01000393.1 coordinate 3,630,499, forward strand.
AATTCAAAAAAAAAAAAACAGTGCCTTTCAAAGACCTGTACTACACGTATTCCGGTATTTTCGTATCACCTGGTTGTATATCCCTAAACTTATTTATTCTTTTCTTTTACTTATTTCAATTTTGCACATTCAAATATTTCATTTTTTTTTTTCATTTTTCCGGAACACGTTTTCTTACACGTTTTGTCAAAATTGTCTCTTGTTTGAAGATTGATCAGGCTTGATAAAGATTTTTATATACCACATTTGTATTAATTTTCATTTTCCATATTGTTAATTCTGATATTTCGTTAAATATGGAAATACTTTGATATAGACATATGTATAAAAAACATGGAATATCCTTTGAATTATTGGATTAAAAAAAAATGAGGTTTTTCCAATTTGGGACTTTTAAAAATTCAACGTTTAAAAATTGTATGTAAAAAAAATGGCCATTTTCAAAAATTTGGAAAACGCATAGAAAATATCTTTAAGAATTTTACATATCGGGGGTTAATTAGAAATTGGTGAGCAATATAGAATCAATTTATCCATTTAATTATTAGAAAAGGATGAGGCTGACTCCTATCATATGTTGACTATCATAATTGCTCGACTAGTTATAACAAATGTTAGACCATTGATGGTACAGGCCACTACGACAATAACATTGTTAATATTTCTAACTTCCCGATCTAGGGAAGTTATTGTAATGACCCCGAAAATGAAAAGTGCCAGATCGATGAAATTTTCACGTTTCTCGACGTTTCGCATCATCCTGAAGTGATTTCAGAGAAGTGTCTGTATGTGTGTAAACAAAAAAATTTGTTTAACGTTTCCGGTGGAACCACCGGAGGGATTTCCTTTTTTTTTTTTTTATTAACGCATTTCAGTGGTGCCCAGGTCTGAAAGGAGTGATCTTTTCAACAAATTATTCGTTCACTTGTTATTAACAAATTGAATTGTTTATATCGCTCTATCGTGAGAACGGTCAGAGATACGAAACAAAGTGTCCAATGAAAGTCGTTCCACACATAAAAATGCACATTTGATGTTGTATGACTTTTTTTGCCAACACCCATACTTAATTGTTATTGAAAAATTGAATGGTTTATGTCGCTCTATCATGACCATAATTAGAGATACGAAATGAGGTGTTGAATGAAAGTTGTTCCATACGTAAAAGTGCACATTTGATTTTTTATGACTTTTTATGCTACCACTCATAGTTTCTCACAAATTGAATTGTTTATCTAACTCTATCGCAGGAAAGGATATATTTTTGGAAAATCTCTTTATATTTTAAACATTATAAAATTTCACATATTTGGTAATTTTAACAAGTTTAAAACGTTCACAATTTGAAGCACAATCCGAAATTTTGTATATAACATCGGGAACGATCGGGAAGTTATTGGGTCCACCCGTAGAGGGTCAAACCCACATCCCGTTTATTTAAAAATGTAAGTAGACAATCGGGGGTCTAGATTCCACAAACAGTCAGCTAACGGTTCCCCCTCCATGCGCCAAAGGGTCGGTGCCATGTGGGAGAGACGGCGCAACGAGCCTCAGGCGGCCAATACAATGCCGCACTCGATCCCCTCCGCTTGAGCTCACGAGCGGAGTGGGGGAAGCCCCCTCCCAGCGCCTGGGCATCCGCCGAGCTAACCCGCCAAGCTTTTATATTTTATGCATAATAGGGTAACACTACCAGTAGACGGACACCCCCAGTAGATGGACGATTCCACCTTTAATCAAAGATTGTATAGATTGCAGCAAAATTAAGATAGTTTTGGTTCGAAATTATCAAGAATAGCACCAATTTAAAATAACGCAATGACAGTTTTATTTGAATTCATTGAGATTTTGAGTGTTAAAGCACCGTCCATCTACTGGTCTTAACCATCCGTCTACTGGTACGGTTACCCTATGCAGGGACTACATGCGCGCTTTGTACCGCTGTGTAAATCTGGTAAATAATATACACAAATTGATTAACTTTGGCCGTTTAATCATATTTATCTACATTGGTAAAATACAACAGAAAATTAATATCGGAGAAACGTTGAATCAGCATTCACATTTTTCTTTTCCTAAGCACACCTCTCAAATCGAAGTACGATCCACCGGAAATTTTTGTCATGTCATTATTGACAACCCCTCCTGAAAAACAAACCTTTTTGTACTGAATTCTCAGTTCAATTATGGTAATAAGATTATGTTATCATATGAATTTACCAGCAGCCACAACTCTTTCCGACGTACTCGGAGCGGTATTGGTGGGTCTCGAATAGCATGGCGCATGCGGCCTCACAGGCCTCTGCGCTATCCTGATCACCAGCACCGTTGTACTGACAACCTGTAAAGGATAATTGAAATTGTAAATTATGCACTGCACATAATGATTAATCCAAGTTTAGTAACATTTGTGGAGCAATCTTTAATCAAGCTAATGTGTTGTTCCTATGTTTTTCTCGATATCGATATATATGTATCGCAAATATCGATATATATCGAAACTATCGATATATATCGAAAATATCGATATATATCAAAAATATCAATATATATCGAAAATATCGATATACATCGAAGATATCGATATATCTCGAAAATATCGATGTACATCGAAGATATCGATATATATCGAAGATATCGATATATATCGATATACATCGAAGATATCGATATACATAGAAGATATCGATATACATAGAAGATATCGATATATCTCGAAGATATCGATATCTCGAAAATATCGATATATATCGAAAAGCGTAAGACCGAAATCGATGCGACACCAGTCACTGCGGCAAAAAAAGCAAACGCACATGCGAAAAAATAGCGGACAAATATTTGAATGACTTACCTCCAGCCTCACTCATTTGGATGGTGCAAAGTGCCACAATCAGAGCAAAAGCAATAGCCAAGAATTTCATCTTGTACGAATTCAAGTGACGCAAATACTTCAAGTGATATTGCTTCGAAGGCACGAATGACTGGGAATTGAAATGACTACTATTATATAGGTATCCCGGAGAGAGTGTGTGTGATAAACATGTGATTCCTACTAAAAAATAGCAATTAAAAAATCATAAAGTCCGTTTCTTTTTTTAGTGAAAAACACCATTAGGTATCCTTAGAAATTTATATTCCAAGAAACACAATTAATTTTGTCGCCGAATTTGGAATTTCTTCTCGAATTTTTAGAAACATTTTTTTTGCGCATGAAAAAAAAACCCGTAATTCTTGCTTGATCTACTTTGTTCCAAGATTCTTGAAAAACGCGGGCACCTGTGCAGAAATTCGCCGGCGTGCGCGCGCACACCAAGTTCAAACGCACAAGCACCATCCGCAGACTCTACTTGCGATTACGGCTTAATTATGCAAATTATCAAAATAAGTCATAAGACATAAAATGTGTGTTTTTAAGTGAGGAACATTTTTCTCTTCATACAGTTTTGTCTATCTGTAACCGTACTCGAGATATGGCGTTATAAACATCTCGGATGGTTTATAAGAACACGAATTAAGAATGACCTGTTCGCCCAAATTTAGTTTTACATACACACAGTATCTGAATATTTTTTTAACGACATTTTCGTGCCTTTAAAAGACCGCAGTTACATAACGTTAATGTTATAAAAAATAACGATCTAATAATTTCCGTCAATCAGGAAATCTACAGAAAATTCCATTTTTTTTTCCATAAAATGATGTCAAATATTTCTCACGTGATTTGATATTTCTATTTTATTTTTAGAAAATTTCAGTTAAATCTGAGTGGTTCGATCCAAGATTTTTAAGATAAGAATTATAGGGGCATGATAAGTTGTGGAGGGCAACATTATAAAGCCATTATGTTTTCAATTTTCGTTGATAATGATTTTAATCGTAGTTCGATGTGCGCAACATTCCGCAATTGAAAACAGAAAATTAATTATCCGCAACCCGAAAATTTAATAAATCGTCCACCTAAAATTCTCACCATAAAATTATTTCGCATTGAGAGAACCTCTCACATTTTGTTTTGGGACCATATCTCGAAATAGAAAGGAGCTAGCCCAATTTTCATGAATATCTTTTTTGTAGTGCACACTGAGAGCTACAATAAAGCTTTATATGAACATTCGCTAATATTCTTAGTTTCCAAGATATTTGCCAAAAACACTTTCGGCTGATGCCGCGGAAGTTCTCCACAGATGGCGCCACTGTGAAGTCAACGCACGTGAAATAAATTTTCTGCAATATTTAAACTTTTAATATTGTTTGATAATAGGTGAATTTTAATGAGAGTTAAATTGCCAAAAAAATTTGTGTTCAATAAATCGAGGCATTATATTAAGTTCTGACCCGACTTTCATAATATTCACATCTTATTTCATCTTCGGGCACACAAAAATACAAAATTTTGCCAATACTTCAATAGTGCCTTTCAAAGACCTGTACAACACGTGGTCCGGTATTTTCGTGTCATCTTCTTGTATATCCCTCAATTTATTTGTTCTTTTCTTTTACTTATTCCAATTTTGCAAATTTAAACATTAAACTTTTTTTGTCAGTTTTTTTCAACTCTTACACGTTTTTTAAAAATTGTCTCTTGCTTGAAAATTGATAAGGCTTGATAAAGAGCTTTACATGGCACATGTGTATTAATTTTCATTTTCGACATTTCCAATCCCGATATTTTGTTCTGAAGTTTCTCCAATTTGGGATTTTTAAAAATTCGACATTTAAAAATTGTATTGAAAAAAATGGCCATTTTCAAAAATTTGAAAAACTTGAAATTTCCATTTCTTAAAAATTCCCAATAAATTTTTAAACACTTCGAAATTTTTGAGTTTTCCGACATCAATCACCATTCAAATTCAATCATGATTTCAGCTCCCATAATATTCCCTTTCATTCTCTCTATATTCGGACGAGCACAAAAAATTTCCTGACAATTTCCGCAATAACACCTCGATGCCTTTGACACCTTCTTTTCTCCCTTATCTCGTCATTTTATTCTCACGTTTCTATGCTTTTTCTCTATTTGCAATTTCTCATTATTGGAACTTTGAAAATTTTGGAAAGTTTTGACATTTCAAATTTCAATAACTTTGCAATATTTTCCTCAGCCCCCCCCCCCCACATTCCCGCAATTCTTATTCGAACTCTTCAAAAAAAAATTAAAATCGTTTTCAAAGTTCAGAACGATCTTTAACAATCTAGGGCGTCAAAAATCGAAAATTTTCCGAAAAAAAGTTTTCTCCATATATATATATATATATATATATATATATATATATGTATATATATATATAATACACAATTAAAAAAATTTTTTTTTTTTTGAATTCTCGTTTTATTTTGAGCTTTTGGAAATTTTTGCAGTTAGGAAAATCTTCAATTACCAAGTTGCTAAAATTGGAGAACTAAAATTGGAAATTGGTTTCCAGAACTCTGAAAATATTGAAATTTTAGAAGCCAATGACAGTTGATAAATTTGAGTTGTATGGATGTTTTCGCAGCCATTCATACGCTCACAACCGCGCAAAATTGTCCTCACAAATTCCTGAATAAAATCTTTTGAGTTGTGCCTCAAACACATATATATGACAACATTTTCACTACTTCCCATTCTTCTTTTATTTTCATGTCTATTTTCCTTAGTCTCATTTCGTCTATTCCTCTTTCCGAATTCCAATCAATCTTTGACCGTCCTTCGTATTTTTGCGCAATTCACAAAGTTTCAATTTTTTTGTTGTTTCCAAAATTTCGGTGAATTTTATTCGACATTTACGAAATTTTTAATCCAATTTTCAATCTGCAAATTTTGAGACATATCTCAATTACGCAATTTTTCATTTCAAATCTCTTTTGATTTAAAAAAAAATGGAAATTCCGATGTTTTCTATTTTTCTTTAATTTTCTCAAATTTCTCACTTTTTTGAGAGTTTCAAAACTTTTCGAATTTCTTTTTTCAAATGTGTAATCTGCCCAATTTTTTCGAAATTTTGGGATTTTTGGAATTTTACCATTTTTAATTTATAAACATTTCTCAATTTTTTTGCATTTTCAAAACTTCCGAAATTGTTCGTTTTTTTCTCAAATGCTTAATTTCCGCAACTTTCGAATTTTTCGAAAATTCAGAAATTTCGATATTTCTGAAATTGCGCCATTTTTAATTTTTTTTTTTTCAAAATTTCTTACATTTTTGAAATTGCTCAAATTTCCTTGTTAGCGCGTAACTTCTCGAAATTTTCGAAATTTTGGCACAGTCTAATTTTCCAGCGGCCAAAATTTCCCCCAATTCTCGATTACCCTCTCCGATTTTCGCCAAGCCAGGTATAAAAGTCGGGATAATGTTCCTCGCGCCTTAGTTCCAAATAATTTTTCAAAATAAACATTCGCGTGTACCGTCAATCTGAACAAGCCGCCATGCTCGAAACCGGAAGTAGCCTTGTCTTCGAGGCCTAACGCGTTTTTCCCACAGATCCCATAAGTCCAGTGTAATCTACCAAAATTTCCCATAAAAGGGGGGGCCCCCTAAAAATTTCCAACCACCCCCAACCATGGATCCCCTAATAAATTCAGTAAAAGATGCGCTAAAAAATTTCGAGCCGAACACAGTGAACATCACAAGTATTGTCCTAGTAACGCTTTTCACACTCTTCGCAATATTCTGGATTTACGCAAATCGCAAATTGAGCTATTGGAAACGTCGTGGTGTTGATCAGCTCGACAATGTCGATTTAATTTTCGGTAACATGAAGGACGCGGTGTTGTTCCGCACACCGCCCGGCGTCCATCTTGGGAAGCTCTATAATGGCGCGAAAAAAGACGCGCCATTTCTTGGATTTTACATATTTCACAAGCCATGCCTGCTCCTTCGCGATCCTGAAATCATAAAACACGTTCTCATTCGCGATTTCGAGAATTTTTCCGATCGTCATTTTGCTGGGGCGCCACAGAAGGATAGTATCGGTATGAGAAACTTGTTTGGTTTGAAAAATCCCGCTTGGAAATATCTGAGGACCAAAATTACCCAGACTTTGACCAGAACCAAGTTGAAGCAAATGTTCCCGCTTATGACGGAAATTGGAGATAATATGATGCAATATTTGGGGAGGATCAAGGAAGGACCCAGTGGAAAAATTGTTGATGGACAGGAACTTAGCTATACATATGCATCCGATCTCATGACCAGTGTCGGCATGGGCACGCCCATCGATTCTTTCAATCGGCCCATCGAGGAGTTCATAAAAAACTGTAAGTCTACCAGTCCAGAGCACATGTTTCACAAATTCATGATTGAAAATAAAATTCTAAAAAATCTGCTTTATTTTACACAATTTTGCCGATTTTTTATTTCAAATTCCTGTCTATTTTTTTTTGTTCTTTCAAATGCATGATTTTTGTATAAATTTTCTCATTTTTTTTTATCTATCTTTTCTGTTCTCAAAACATTTTCAAAAGTTTCCCGCAATTTTTGCGAAAATTCAAACATGGGAGATGCGCGCGCAAGGGGACGCCGTTCGCGCCTTTTCGTCGGCCGATGGCGGGCTTTCCGAAGCTTCCCGAAAGATACCGATTTTTATAAAGTCATCTTTATTTTTCTCAATATTTAGAGAAATTTCGATAAGTCTTGAGAATTTTCGCGAGAATTTTATAACTTCTCAGTTTTGGGACGATTAATATTTTTCTAATTACCGATTTTCGGTGATGGTAATTGACCGGAAACCATGGATAACCTCCCGCTCGGCGATGAATCCGTGTTAGAGCCTAGAGCAAAAATTCTCCAGACTATTTCTTTTAATTGCATAAATATCGCAAATATCGAAAGCCTTCTTACCGATCGCACTTTTTTCAGACCACAAGTTCTACCACTCAACCAAGAGAATGATCGCTCTAGTCACAGTATTCTTCATCCCCGAGCTCGTGGCAAAGCTCGGTTCCAACATTCTCTTCGATTCTTCCTTCTTCAAGAGAGTCTTCTGGACTGCAATGGATAAACGTGAGAAGACTGGTGAAAAAAGAGGCGACTTCATTGATTCCCTTTTGCAGCTGAAGAACGGAGAGCAGAATCCTGTATACAGTTGAGTAAACCACATGGATCCACCATTTTAAGCCACAACAAGCCTTCGTTACGTGCGCGTCACCCGACGCATGCGCGCGCATGATGAGCGGAAGCGCCTTCCATGTACTTCCCATTGCGCTCGCGCCGCAGCGCTCTTTCGGTGTCCAACTTCCACTGCAAAAGACAATTTTTTTCAATTACCTGAATTAGTTATCTCGAAAATATCCCATAATAATATCACAGACTGTCACCGGCCGGCGTATCCGCCATTAGTGGCGCGACATTTCAAAACAATACGACGCGCGGCAACAGCGCTTAGAATTTTTCTACCACGTATCTGGTAGCGCCACGAGCGCTGCGCCGCTTTTCTCCATTCGCACTTTATTTAAAAATTAATAACTAATTATTCTGCGATTGTGTAAGCGTGGAATCGTCATTTCTGGATAGCAGACATATCGATTGAGGATATCATAAATTCTGATTGCACAATTCAGGATGTGCTTCGATTTATCCTGGAAGTGAGAGAAAATAGAGGGTTGATGAAACCGGAAAGTAAAGATGTTGTGGTTTTCAATTCCAGAATTCGAGGGCGAAAATCTGATGTACCAATCGGGCACATTTTTCTCGGGCTTCGAGTCCAGCTCGACCACCACGGCCTTCACCATGATGGAGTTGGCCAAGCACAAGGAGTATCAGGATAAAGCTAGGAAGGACATCCTGCGGGCTATTGAGGAGCACGGCTGGACCTATGAAGCCATGAATGATATGAAGTACCTGAATCAATGTATTGGAGAAGCTGTGAGACTTCATCCCCCAGTATCCACCATTGACAGGAAAACTAAGGATGACTATAAGGTAAACTACATTTTAAAATTTTTTTTAGTTGGTTTATCTTCGATTTATTGAATTTTTGTAAGCAATAGTTAGCTCTAAGAATGAAATTATGTCAATATAGGAAAAGATAGGTAATCAAAAAAATTTGATATGCTCAAAAATTGGAGAAAAATTCTTAAATTTGTAAACGTAAAATTTTTTATGTCTGTTAAAAAATGTTATTGCTCTCGCATAATGAGCACCGCGCCGCCTTTTTTTGTCTACGATGATTTTGGTCGGAAGAAGAGGAATGGAGACCGCTCTCTTCTAGGCATCCTGTGGGAATTTTTTTTCACAGTTTTACGTATGAGCGATTCGCCGCCTTTTGTAATTTTTTGTTTTTTTTTTGTCACAGCGGGCAAAAATTATTGGGAATTTTTTTCAGTCGTTACGCCAATCAAAACTTGAATTTTTTGCAGATTCCTGGAACCAATGTCGTCATCGAAAGTGGCACACCAATTTACATATCGCTCTATGGAGTTCAGCTGGATCCAAAATATTTCGAGGAGCCAGAGGTTTTCAATCCTGAGCGTTTTGAGGGGGGAACCAAAATTTCAGAGGCTTATATACCTTTCGGAATTGGACCCAGAATGTGTGTCGGTAAGAAATTTGATGAATATTTGTATCTGAGCCATTTCGTAAACGTTTTCATGGAAATTTTGGTAATGTACAAAACTTGTTGAATATTCAATATTTTGAAAATTTGATATATTTTTTTGGCAATTTGAGAATTTTTGCCAATGTCTAGTTTTTACGATTTTACAAGAATTTCAAAAGGATTGAAGAATTTGGAAAATTTTCAAAAATTGGAAAAATTTTGAAAACTTCAAAATTTTGAAAAAAAATTCAGAAATCTCAAAAATTCGAAAAATTTTCAAGAATTTTTCAAAATTTCAACAATTTCAAAAGTTTGACAAAATTAAAAAATTAAAATTTTTTAAAGCTTTCGGAGATTTTAAAAGTATTGAAAATTTTTTAACATTTTCAAAAATTTGAAAAATTTCAAAAAATTTCAAAAGTGTTAATAATCCCACAGAAAGCAGTTTCCAACAAAACTTTACAAAAAATTTGGAGCATACAAAAAAAAACTAAAAAGCTAAAAAGTATCCCAAAACTAAAAAAAAAATCGAAATGCAAAATTTTCATATTTCAAAATTTTCGCAGCCCAAAAATTTTAAAAATGTCCTTTTATCCATTATTAACCCGCCGTAACATATTCCAGGAATGCAAGTTGGTCAATTGCACGCCAAAGTCGTCCTATCCCACATCCTGAAGGACTACGAAATCTACCAGAATCCAACCGACGAGAACGTCTTGGATTCTCGCTCCACATTCACAGCAGCTGCAAACGGAATCAGTCTTCAATTCAGAAAGCTCTAAAGCTATCTAAAATTTTTTAAACCAGGGATTGACTCAGAAATTCGGGTCAATCCATATTTTTCAAAACCACAAAAAAATGAGGAAGAGAAAGAAGTTGAAAGGCACGATTCAACTCAGAAAATTTGGAACTTTTATTTTACCACACGACTTGCATAACAATTAATTTACAACTTAGCAATTTATGAAAAAAAAATTTCAAAAATATTTCTAATTTTTATTCGTTGGACAAATATTTTTGGCAAATTTGGATTTTAAAAAATCCCGCCTTAGATCTATGAAAAATGTATATATATATTTAATTTTTTTTTTTATATATATACTTAGATATTGTGACAGTCCTTATTGAATTAATTTTGCTATTTTAATAATTTCATATAAAAAAAACGTTCATCTAATTTATCTTAAAGTTACTGTGAGGGTTTAAGTGTGTTGTATTTTAAGATATTTGTCTTAGTGTTATTTTACTAACATTAATGAGTTATACATGATTATACGGTGTAGGCTTAGTCCTCGTTTATAATAGTATTATTTTAACTATGTAACACTTCTCGTAAATGATATTTTATCTACAATTGAGTACGGATAGCGACGGAGAGACGAATAATTTTGTGTAATTTTTCCTATGATTAGTTGAATTTGAAATAATAGTAGCCTGTAATTTTTACCTGGGGATGGACATCCAATAAATTACTTTCAACTATTTAAAAAAAGTCCGACATTTCTAGAGTTGCCAGAAATTTCGCAGCTCCAAAAATTTTCAAAATTCCCAAAATTTTCAAAATTTCAAAAAAAAAAAAAATTTTCAAAAATTTCAAAAAATTACAGTTTTCAGAATTTACCCAAACTCCAAAAATTTTCAAAATTTTCAAAATTTCCAAAATTCCAAAATTTCCAAAACTTCCCCAATTTTCAAACTTCCAAAAAACCCTAAAAACCTTAAAACCCTCCAAAAATTAAAAAAAAAACGTGCGAAAGTTGTCCCGCAATTCCAATCCCAAAAAAAAAAACGAAAATTTCAAGACACCCAATCTTCACCAAACCCCCCCCCCCCCCCAAAATAGTGCTCTCCGTTTATTGAGCGACTTCGTGCCGAGATGACTGGAGCCTCCGTATTTACCCAACATCCGACACACGATATGCGTATTACCGGATTAGTGTGCCCCCGTGGCTTTAAAATTACTCGCGGTGGACTAGCTACAGGACATCTGGCGCATCGTCGAATCCTGCACTCGAGTTTCCCCCCGCTCGCCAGGATCAACCGCCAGTGGTATCAATTACATTGTTGTTACTTGGAGATCCCGTTGATATAATACACTGGTATAAGAGCATTTGCAACAATGGCCACAGGTATGGGGAATTGTAATTCTCCCCCCGCGTGGCCCACCGCAAAGCGTAATGCGATAGCTATCAGGGGGTGTGCAACAAGGCGTTTAATTCATCAATTCACTAAATGGATACACTAATATAGTAAAAATCTACGGGGAAGGGGTCGCGCGCCATATAGGACCCATGGACCAGCGAAAAATCTTCAGTTAGACCCGGGAACATGTCGGAGCCGCAGTCAAGACGAAAAAGTGATTTCAGTATCGCGAGAATACTCGCGGATGAGGTCAACACCGACGCACACAATCCTGCGGTATTTTATTTTTTTTTTTTGAGGGCATTTAAATGCTCTGTTAGATCCTTTGCCATCGGACATTACACTGGCAAAAGGGCTAATTGACATGAGCCAATAAAGAGTGATGATACTACTAGTGGATAAAAGTGTGTATGTCCCCGTTGGGAACACAAACAAAACTTCCCGATTTGTAATTTCTGTTTGCCATTCCTAGATTTTCCGATACGCCAATTAAATGTTTCAATCCCATTTATCAAGCAGATAACTATGAATATTTGACTAGCCGCATAGTCAGCGTGAGGACGAGAATTATGCGCGTTACTGGAGTGGGAGTGAGACGCCAATAGGGGTGCGACCGCTCGAGGGTTAAACCAGTCATACCTCCTTAATTATGAGAAATATGGAAAAAAGTGATAAGAAATTAAATATGCATTTCCACTTACAGAGCAAATTCGGCTTAACACTTTTTGCCGTATCTCTTACCGTTTTTGAAATAGAGCGTTGTAAACAATTCAATTGTTAGTAACGAAAAACTGCTCGGTCGATTGGAACCAAAAACTAATCCGATCTAAGTTCCGTTAACGGAAAATTCCGATTCCACACATACAAACATACACACACACACACAGACATTCGTTTGAAATTCGACGGGAAGCATTTTGGTATAGTTAAACCCTAGTTACGAATCGATTTAAGCAAACTCGATTTAGGGGTCATTACCCGATTCCCGATTTTTCGGGAAGCTAATTAAATTTAGTGCTTTGAGAAATGTATGAAACTTCGTGCCTCTATGAATTGTTCCGATGCCGGCGGCTTAGAATTCCCCTAAATTCCCCAAATTTCATATCTAAGAAGGAGAGATCGAAAAGAAACGCGCGAACACAGATCAGATGTAATACGACGAAAAATTGGAGAACGAAATAAATTCAAATTATATTAAAGTTGAGAATTTGAGTTTTTATTTATTTAATTCAATCAACTTGAAAAGTGAAAAATACTCTATAAACCTACACAAATTTTCGTCATCGGTGGTGATGAGACAGTGGCCGATGAAATTGAGTGTGCAAGTTTTCGAGCCCTAAATTTTAGGCGATTTTTTTGCAAGTGTTGAAAACTTATGAAAAGTTCTGGAATTTCAATTTTTTTTTTATTAAATTTTTTAAGATTTTTTTTTTTTTTTTAATACTTGCATTTTATTTCCCGCATTTTTGTATTTTGACTAATTGCGAAGACGCTTATTTCAGTTATCTTAATCACTTTCACTGTGTTATCAGGTTTTTCCCGATGACGTCGATGTTGAGGATGTTGATGTTGTCACATTGGATCATGGACCACATGAAGACCACATGGACCGATTGAGAGACGAGGTGAAACATGGAAGCCTGTCGGAAGATGAGAGGAGGAGCTTTTCGGTCCAGGGAGACCTCCAGTGGTTGCATTGCACGAGGTACAGATAGAGATGTGAGCAAAAAAGTAATCACGGAAAAATGACAATAAATTGCACGGAATGACACATGTATTTTATATATATATATATATATATTTTTTTTATTTTTTTAATTTCAATTTTGTAAATTTTTGGAAAAAAATTTTGCAAAATTTTACTGACTTCCAAAATTTTCTCAATGTCTAGATATAGGCCTCCTAGGCTGCCCCGAAGAACTTCCGGCGTGAGAAATTGCAAGAGAAGACCAGCGACACATCCCAGAATCCCCTTCACCTCCTTTCAACTCGAAATTCTGGAGGAAAAATACAAAAATGGGCCCTACCTCACAAGAAAGGATGTGGTCCAGTTGGCCGGGATGCTGAGGCTACCACAGACCAGAGTGAAAATCTGGTTTCAAAACAGACGAGCGAGAGATAGAAGAGAGAGCAAAGTGTCGAGTAGTTTGAGTATTTCATAGCTTTTTTAGTTTTCCAAATCAAGGAGGCAAAAGATGTGTGTGTGTGTGTGTGTGTGCGTGCGCGTGTGTGAATCTCGTTGTACAATTACAAGAGAAAAAAAGAGAATGAGAATTTTCGATATATCTCGAAAACAAAACACTTTGCAGAAAAATGTTAGAGGACTTTCTTTTCCTAAACAACATTACCTACAAAAAATGTTCAGTAACATTTTTCAGTCAAACCACTCCTTAAAGAGATATTTCAATTTTTTGGGGAAATTATGGGAAAAAGTATAAAGTTGGAGGAGTAAAGGAAATATGGCACTGAAAAGAAATTTAATTATTTGAATTAAATTGAAATGATTTAAAATTGTTTTATCTTTATAGAATTAATTTTAGATAGGTGCCAAAAAAAAAGATTAAATGACATCTTCGTAGGATTAAAAGTGAATAATTATTTGTAATTACATGTGAATGGTATTCTCTTCGAGTTTAATTTAAAAAGTTGAAACTAAGGGCGCTGAACAAATACAATGCATTATTACAATAGCCCCCTTTTCACCCCACAATTCACTCCCATTTGTGCGCATCAGCTTCTAACAATTAACAATACATTGATTATCTTTATTAATACACTGAAAACGTTGCGCTCAAATAATTCTCTAATTAATTTAAATCGTCAGAGGGCAATGACACTTTCTCTCCCAGCACCAACGCCAACCCATTTGACTGAAAATTTTTGTAGAAATATCAGATTAGTAAATACAAATATTTTTTTACAATTATTTTTTTACAACATTTCTTGTATTTATTTATTCGTCAATAAAAAAATTTATTATGAACATTTTCTCAATATTTGCATGTGAAAAAAAGCTTTTCAAGATGTAAAAAAAAAATGAAAATTAGAAATATTTTGACTTTTAGAAATTTTTGCCAATTTTTTTTGTCAATTTTTTATTTTTTTTTTTTTTTCATTTTTTAATTTTTCAAAATTGAGATTTGAAAGTCCCAAAAAATTTGGGCTTTTCGATTTTTTTATTGTTTGGGACTGAATGCAGACCCTCAAATATTGTTTTTATTTCATTTTAATGAAAAAATATTGGGAGTATCTCAATTTTTTTGTTAAAATTTTCAAAAGGCTCTGTTCGACATCCTTTGAAATTTTTACTATTCTTTATAAGTTCAAAAATCAAGGACAAAATTTATTTATTTTATTTGTTATTGAAATGATTACCTGGAATTCCCATGAAATCCTCGATCGTTCTCACATATTTGCGAGCATTTGTGGGAAGTTTTTCCAGGGAGCGCACCCCTTCAGTAGTGGCTTGCCATCCCTCAATTGTTGTATAAATGGGCTCAACTCTAGCAAGGTCCGATGCAGTACTCGGGAAATGTTCAATTTCCTTTCCATTCAGGCAATACCCAGTGCAGATTTTTATCTCTGGAAGTGTGTCCAGTATATCCAGTTTTGTCAGGCAAATGGCTGTATACCTGAAACAGTATTTACCTTCAAAATATGCCTCGCTGATTATTAGAATAGTGTCCCAACAGAGCTGCAACCTCAAACTCCAATAACTTCATGGGGTGCCGTCAGACAGAAAAGTTGAAGAGGAACATTCGACTTGGAACCCTCTTTTCACCCTCAACAATAAACTCCCCAATTTTAGAACACCGTGTATAAACGAAAAAGAAAAAATAATAATGATCAAGTAAAATGTGCAAATTTTGGAAAAGAGAAAGAAAAAGAAGAGCACGTGGAGGAGCAGTTGAATATTTTGAGATTTAATATTCACCCATTAACCATATGCGTGAACTTGAGGAGGGCTAGGTCGAGCCAGCCACATCGCCTCTTTCTGCGTGTTGTCACACCGATTTCCCTTCCTCGAGTTTGCAACATTTCCCCAGTGGCATCCGTCAATTCCGTCGGGAAGGGCCCGTCCCCCACGCGGGTCGTGTACGCCTTGACGACACCAATAGTATCCCCAATTGTCGCGGGGGGTAGTCCTAGACCTTTAGAAACAACAAATTTATTCACTTAAGATATTTTTGAGGTGTCTTGAGCGGAGTAAAAAGGGGCCCTTCGGCGGCCATGTGATAGATTATGGATGAATAATGGAAATTAAATATGAATTTATTTACATAAGTAAACGGGATGTACATCACTTGTTGAAAAAAAATTCTAAATCTAATTTTTTGGGGTTTCAGTTCGGACCCTGGAGAAGGCAAAAATAACCGGAAATTTCGCAGCTGGATCTTGTGAAGCTGTGAAAGCTGAGTGCGTTGGAGTGCTTTCTGGAAATCCTACCTGTTATAACACCTCCAATGCTACAGTTAGAGCTTGTCACATAGGGGTAAGTGCCAAAGTCAATATCCAACATGGCAGCATTGGCACCCTCCACTAGGACTTTCTGACCCGCCTTAAGGGCACTGTACAGGAAATAGACGGTCTCCTTAACCAGGGGTCTCACACGCTCGGCGTAACTGGAGAATAATATTCAAATTTAATTCAAGTAAAAAAATTAAATAAAAAAAAAATTAAGAATTTGAAAAATTGAATAAAAAAAAAATTAATTAAAAATGAAAGAAAAAATGTTTAATTGTCTGATTGACTTGAAAAAATTATGGACGTTCAATAATTTCCAAAAAAAAATTCCCTCAACCAATAATTTGGTCTTCACCTCTTATAGCGCTCCAACTCCGAATCGACATCAACTTGCAGTGATGGAAACATGCGTTGATACTGTAGTACCAAAGTTTTAAATTTATCGGCAAATTTATCAAAGTCACCAAGTAAATCGCCAATTCTGAGGCCATTTCTCGTGGCCTTGCTGGAGTAAGTCGGTCCAATTCCCTTCTTCGTGGTACCCAAGGACTGTGTCCCCTTCTCCTGCTCTTGCATTCCATCAACTTGCTGATGAAAATCAAAGACAATGTGAGCACGATCGGAGATAATGAGCCGATCCTGCCAATCCTTGAGCCCCTTGGCCTCATTCTGCTCAAGCTCCTCAAAAAGTCCCGGCAAGTGAATTACCACACCATTGCCTAGAGTTATATGCAAAATTTAGTGACGAATATTGTTATTTTGAATAATATGCTAAGTGCAGAGTTATTAACGTAGTTAACGAAATGAATTTTGTACACATCAGTTTTTAGCACTGGTTCGATATTACAGTGGGCTTGCCGCGCGTCTTCAATCTGTAGCTCACGCGGCGAGCGGAGGGGAAGTCGTACCCACCACGTGTAACGTTAGCAACAGCGCTTGAGGGGTAGCGCCGGTGCCTTGTATGCCGTCGCGCATGCGCTCATGGACGGTGTAATGCAAATGTTTGGAGAGCTTAGGGCTCGAAAGAATGTATGGCTCTCCCTCAAGCCATCATTTTATCTCTCCTTTTGTGTGGGCACGCCCATCGCAAGAGTGGAGGGGGTACTCTGTAACTCCACGTACGCGGAAAACACAGCCCACTTACTGGAGGGTCATGAGAAAGTGCACTGTACAGTGGAACCTCGTTTAGTTGGAAGAATAACGGCCTAAGTGCGCGGGAATTAGCTCTTAAGGCGGGTTCCTTGAATGGGCGGGGGGGGGGGGAGGGGAATAAACTTACGTCAAAATTACAGTTAAAATTGCATTTCTGCGTATCTCAATCTTTTAAAGAGCCAGAAATTTTAGGACATAATCCAAGGTACACTCTAATGGTTATCATCTTGACAAAATATTGGAATTTGTTATCAACAATTTTGATTTAATTAATAAAAAAATATATTTTATATTTAAATTTAATTCAAATGATAGATTGCAGAGTTTCAATTTTTTTTGTCACTTTTCTTAATGGTTTTTATAACATACTGTTTCCCAAAAAAAATTTTGTGATTTAATAAATGTCTTTAAAAGATTGAAAATGGAATAAAATGGAAATTCCGTGTCCCTTGAGAATGTTTAATCGATGCATTTGGTAATGAGTTTAGTCATGCAAGTACTTTAGTTTTATTTATAGTAATGGATTTTTGATGGGAGTCCGGAAGATCTTCAGGATTTTAAAGAATTGTCAACGATTAACAATGAATGTTGATGAATCTGTTCTTAAGTAGAATAAATAAAAAATCGTTAGTTTATGGACCATTAGTCACGATGTTTTCTGGTAGTAAGGTTTAAAAAAAACAATCGATATTTTCTATGAATATTTTCAACAAATTCAGAACACCCAAAAATGCAATCACGGATGCAAAAAATTTTTTAATCCACAAAATTTCGATTTTTTTTTTAAGTTGCAATTTCTGTTATGTTCAAATAAATAGATATTATATATATATTTCTACTCAGTGTTTGTAAAATATATAAATAAATGAAAAAATATTTGGAAATATTCGCAAATTTTTACCCCAAGTTTTAATTAGTACTTATAATTTTTTCAGATAATTACTTATGAACAAATTATATTTACCTAAAACGGATCTGCAGTTTTGATTTATGATTCCGCTCGGCAGTAAATGGAAGAAGAAGGAAACGCCATCGACGACAACAGTGTGTCCAGCATTATTTCCCCCCTGCAAGTCAGAAAATTTTTTCGTTAATGAATTGGTATGTCGGGAGCTTTCGCGGTTCGCCACTAAGCGCAACCGGTTGTGGTTAATGGGAATCCCCGGACTGTGTAGTGTTCCAACTTCATGCAATTCCCAAAATTTTGCATATTTACAAAAAATTTAGAATTCTTTTATTTTTGGTTTTCGGAATTTTTAGCGCATTCCAAATTTTTGAAAACCAATAAAAATTAAAAAAAAAATTCCTAAATTTTTTTCAATTTGCAATGACCAATTTTTTTATTTTTTTAATTATCAAAATCAGCAACATAGTATCGTAGGAAAAATCTGTCGAACTTTCCGCATGAGTGAAACGAAGTTATTCCATGCGATAACAAGTTTCATTTGAAAAAAAAACGGCCAATTACTCATTGTTTAACATTCCTCACGCCAAGTGGCACTCAGATAACATTCATTAACTGGAGCAAACCAGTATTCAATTACATCTCCAATTGAAAGCCTCGATTTGTCGATATTAATTTCCACTGGAAAAGAAAAAAATTGCAGCTATTGCCTCATCCATTATTTATCGCAATTATATTGTTTTATTTTAATGAGCTACCGCTTATTATGACTCGTGCCCTGATAATATCTAATTAATTAAGAACACGTAATTGAGCATAATAAAAATGATAATCAATTACGGCATTAAATGGAAAAAAACTGGATTCAATGCCGAACTTTATTTAGTACATTATAAAATTTCTGCAGTTCTAAAAATTTGTCAATTTTTTTATTTTTAATAAAAAAAAAACCTTCTTTTTTTGGATATTTTGATTATTTATTTTGTTGACTGTTCTCAGAAATGTGTGAAATCCTCGAAAGTTTTACACACTCACCCACCCACCTGCACCCACCCACCCACCCACACTCACCCGCCCACCCACCCACCCACCTACCGCCCAGCCACCCACACCCACTACCCGCCCGGCCGCACACGCCCACCCACCTACCGCCCACCCACCCACCCACTACCCGCCCGGCCGCACACGCCCACCCGCCTACCGCCCACCCACACCCACCCCGCCCAAACACCCACCCACCCACACCCACCCCGCCCAAACACCCACCCACCCACCTACCCGCCCCCCGCCCACCCACCCGACGCAACGCCCACCCGCCCGCACATACAACTCTCACCCAAAACGTGTAGAAATGATGTCACACATCGAAAAACGTAAAAATTCTCGATTTTTCATTGGGAACCTAAGTGTATCCGAAAACCAGTATCGCCCAGATCCGCGCCATTTTTATTGTATAACACCCAAACTAATGGTTATATCGATAAAATCATAATGACATATTTTGTACGAAATTTAATTTCGGACAAAAATGACGTTCTGGGTTTTCTCGCTATGTCTCATAGTTTTCGAGATTTTTAACGACAGAGCGCATTGAGGTCGTGATAACTTATCTCATTTTATCGTATCACCTCCAGATGCGCTTTTGCAATGATAAAAATAATTGGAATCATGGGGATCAATGTTCGCAATCAATAATGGGGAAAATTACTGAGGTGGAACGCTAGAGAAAATAAAATACAGGCTTTGCTGTCAGTGGGGGACAATTGCCAGCTCTAAAAACTCGAAATTCTAAAAATAATAACTGCTCTAAAAATCACTCAAGGACTTTGGAGCTTCAACTTGACAAATTATTACAACACAACTTGTTAATATGGCACTTTTACATTTGACTGAATAGAACAATTGAGAATAATTAATGCAAGAGACGTAATAGGGTATTAATGAACTCTTGCCAGACGGCATATCATTATGATGTCATTATCTATTGCTACTACATGTTTACGGTCATTTTTTTTTTAAGTTCAAATAAACAATTTCTTACCAATTTGGGGAAACTCCACAAGTGGGAGAAGAAATCTCAGAAATTTTGAATATTTGAAAAATGCAAAAATTTCAATTTTTTTAGACATTTCAGAATGTTTGGAATTTTTTGGGAATTTTGGAAAATTTTCAATTTTTTTGGGAATTTTGGAAAATTTCCCAATTTTCAGAAATTTTAGAGAATTCTGAAATTTTGGTAATTTTCTAGTTTTTTTTATGTTTACTCGTTTTTTTTAATTTTCGAAATTTTTGGAATTATTGAAATTACAGAAAATATGTCGAATATTTGGGAGACCTCAAATTTCAAAACACATTTCGAAGATCTTGCAGAATTTCTAAATTTGTTTTTCTAAGTCCTACAAAATTGTCAAAATTTCCCAGGATTTCCGAAATTTGCGAGAAAAAAAATTAAAAATCTCCAGACAATTCTACAACATTCTGAAAGTATTATGACGTAATCAAAACCCGATGTCATTTTTTTGCCAAAAACTTTCAAGAATTGTTCGATCCAAAAGTTTTCTAAAAAGTCTAAAATGGCTGATCAAATTTAAGATTTAGGAAGTTTTGACAATGATTTTGAAATGTGAAAAAATTAATGAAAATTTGTCCAAAAAAAAACTAAAATTTTTAGAAACTTTTTAGAAATTTTTTTTTTTTTAGAATTTTTTTTTTTAGAATAGAAAATTTTAGAACCTAAAAATTTAGGCAAGATTAAAAAGCTAAACAATTTCATTGAGAAGTGCTAGAAAGTTTTTAAACGTTTCAACTTTAGCTATTCTCAAATATCAGAACATTCGTAAACATTTTAAATAATGAGAAAATAAATAATAATAATAATACCATGATAATAAAACTCAACCAAGTTTTCATTCCAACTGTTGCAAATGTGTGTCCATCCCACAAAGCTCAAAATTTCATAAAATCCTGGCACGTTTTAAATACCAC
The DNA here is from genome assembly GCA_026005395.1 of Asobara japonica. Lineage (NCBI taxonomy): Eukaryota > Metazoa > Arthropoda > Insecta > Hymenoptera > Braconidae > Asobara > Asobara japonica. The sequence continues at coordinate 3,651,661 of BQMI01000393.1, forward strand.
CTCAATTATAAAATTCCCTAAATCATATAAAAAGCTTAAATTCCATGACAAACAATTTAATAAATAATTCGCCCCAAACAAACGTTTTTAACGTTAATTTTTCAGTATTTTAAATTCACATTTATTTCCCAAAAACTATTTGTATTCCATATCCAACCCCTCAAAATGTATTCTTCTAAACCTCAACAAAAATAAAAAGAAAAATTTTGTGAATATTTTTGAAACATCTTCAGAGACTCCCTGGGAGAGCCCAAAAATTCTCTCCATATAAAACCCCAAAAATTCCAAAGCCCTCATTGAACTCCCAACGTTACAAATCTCTTCAAGAATGTCAAAAAAGTGTAAAAAATTTGTAGGACTTTGAAGTGTACTTTTTTCAAGTATTGGTCCTTCAATTACCTGACACCGGCAGACAACATCAGCATCATCAGCGAGCATGTCGACGACCTTGCCCTTGCCCTCATCGCCCCATTGTGCTCCAAGTACAACTGTGACCTTGGTCCCATTATCGCCAATTGTTCTCTGTTTTTTCCTCGGCGATGACAAATTGCCATCCCCATTGGCCTGCTGAATTCTGCACGCGGACATTGTTTAGTTATACCTTACTATAACTCACTATTTTCACGTGTAATAATTGCTTCGATGGTTGATTTTTTCTGACTTTCCTTGGTCGCCCTGACACGTGCGTTTCACCGTGCTTTTTTCCTCCCGAATTTCTCGACAAGACACACCAAAATTTTGACGAATTTTGGGAAGTTAGGAAATTTGAGGTGAGGCAAAATGCAGAGAACGTGCCGCGCTGAAGCTCCGAGTCCCACTCAGCAAAAAACGGAGCCAAGGATTTAGGAATCACGGGACTGCGCCTCCATAACCGGAAGTGCGCGTGGAAGCGGCGCGTAGCACCATCTCGCGGGCTTTTTCTTTTATTTGGGGACATTTTCCTACTCCTCGGTGAAATTTTTTGGAAATTTTGGGGTGTTTGGAATTTTTTAATTTTTTGAATGTTTTGAAATTACAAATTTTTCGTAGTTTCAGATTTTCAGAATTTTTTAAATTCTTTAAAACTTCGATTTTGCTTTTTAGGTCTTTTTAAATTTATAGTTTTTTATTTCATTTTTAATGTTTTCTGAATTTTTTTTAACTGAATTCTTTTTCTGTTTCAGAAATATGCGAACTTTTTGAATTTTTAAAAATTCAAATTGTTTCCAGAAGTCCTTCCAAATAATTTTTAACTAAAAATATTTGTTTGCGCTTGAAAAAAAAACTTATAGGAAAAGTTTTAAAGAAAAATCCTGCAAAAAAAGTCCACTGCATGTTGATTTTATAACTAATCAAACGTTGATTCCATTTAATGATCTGCCTTAAATTATTATCTACATTACGTACGTTTATAGGATTAATTTCAAAATGTTTCTTTACAGAAAGATATGAAAAATAACATTAGTTCGAGGGATTATGCTACCGCACATTTACATAATTCAATTCGTGCTCATCACGATTTTATCATTTGCATTATTTTCACATTTTCTTCTCCTTTCACTCAATGATGCATACTCGCAATTTTGAGCTTCTTGGGATGACGAATTGCACGACCAGTCTCACTATCGGACGATTCCGATTCCGAGTCATTGTAATTGGCAATTCCAACGGACTCAGCTTTCACAACTTCACAAGATTCAGCTGCGAAATTTCCGGTTATTTTTGCCTTCTCCAGGGTCCGAACTGAAACACCAAAAAATTAGATTTAGAATTTTTTTTCAACAAGTGATGTACATCCCGTTTACTTATGTAAATAAATTCATATTTAATTTCCATTATTCATGCATAATCTATCACATGGCCGCCGAAGGGCCCCTTCTTACTCCGCTCAAGACACCTCAAAAATATCTTAAGTGAATAAATTTGTTGTTTCTAAAGGTCTAGGACTACCCCCGCGACAATTGGGGATACTATTGGTGTCGTCAAGGCGTACACGACCCACGTGGGGGACGGGCCCTTCCCGACGGAATTGACGGATGCCACTGGGGAAATGTTGCAAACTCGAGGAAGGGAAATCGGTGTGACAACACGCAGAAAGAGGCGATGTGCCTGGCTCGACCTAGCCCTCCTCAAGTTCACGCATATGGTTAATGGGTGAATATTAAATCTCAAAATATTCAACTGCTCCTCTACGTGCTCTTCTTTTTCTTTCTCTTTTCCAACATTTGCACATTTTACTTGATCATTATTATTTTTTCTTTATCATTTATACACGGTGTTCTAAAATTGCGGTAAAATTTTAGAGGAATCAAGTTCGTCATGAAGAGGAACGATTTAAAAAAAGAAAATAATTACTCTGGGACTCGAGGAGACTATTCTGTTTCTTGAGATCATCGATATCCTGCTGATGAGATGAATTTTTGCGTCTCATTTGCTGTATATACTCAGCAGCTTTTTTCAGAATTTGCGCCCTACTAGCAACCTTCTCACCCTGCAGGGCAGGTACAGTGTCCCTTAAACTCGAAAAACTGTCCTTTATGTGATCCCGCCGCTTGCGCTCCAATGCATTATGGTGTGCTCGTTTTTCCGCCTGAATTACAAATAAGAAAAATCATTAATGACGTGTTCGTTTTCGATGGATTTGATCACTACCTGTGAATAGTACTGCGGATTGTTGGATTGCCTTTGCCTTGAGTCAGAGTCATCTCCTTCCTGGAAATAGCAAAATAAAATTATGTTTATTTTTATTAAAAAATTGTTTTTGTTTTTTTTTTTTCAAAAAACGATCTTTATAATTTTTTTTTTTTTTTTTTTTAATTTTTTGTTAGAGCATATCTTGTGAAACGGTCGGTTAAGGGGAAAATGCAATAACATATTTTTTGTCGGTAACTGCAAAAAAACTAAATTCCCAAATTTTCCCATAATGCTTAGTAGTATACCTATAGCGTTAACTCCCTATCACTACATAATTTTTTTTACCTAAAAGTAGCAAAATTGATGTTGAAATGCATAAAATTGAATTCTCTGGTTATAAGACATTGATCAATTACAATTTTAGTGCTAAATGCGCGCAAACTCTGTGACAAATTCCCCAAAAAAATCTCAGTATTAACGACTTAAAATAATAATAATAATAGTAATAACACGACCGTGTAATTTAATTCAATTTTCTCAAAAGCTTACTCGATAGGTCTTACATTGTTATTATACAATAAAAAGCTAAAAATTCAGTATTAAAACAAAATGAACTAGAGCAACAGAAATGAAAAAAAAAAATTCCCAAAATTTGGAGCGCAAAAAAAAATCGTGGAAAATTCCAAAATGTTAGCATCCCATAACAAAAAAAATTAAAAGTGTATAATAAAATGAATGTTGGGCCCTACGTCGCTCTCGATGTCGATGTCTCGGTCGTCGTCGCTCATATCGTCCACTTGTTGACTAAAAAGCCGTGTTTCCCACGAACAATGCACCTTTTTATTTGCACTTTTAGGTTCTCCAGATGTGAGACTTACCGGAAGTGGTGAATTTTCGTTATCGCGGGTACATTTGGGGTGGCTTTTAGCCAATTTTCCTTCGAGCTTTTGTGGTTTGGAATTGTTCTTGACTAGCCACAACAACAAACACGAAAGCACGAGACGCACGAGACGACGAAACGTCAGGGTTACGAGGGGAAAAGAGACTGGGTGAAAATAAGAATGAAAAAGAAATGGAAACTAGCGCTGTTAAGGCCAGTGCGCGACTCCAGAAGTACATCCAAGGACCGCCACTTTCGCGCGCAAAATTTCAAAATGGCTTCCAATGGTAAGTAGCCCAGAGATCGACACAATGTTCTTTATAGTATTTTTTAGTTACCGATGTAATCGTTGAGCAATAAGTAATGAGTAACGCTCAGTACTATATCAATAAATAATCAAGCATTCTTTGCCGGCGCAATGGCATAACGCGCATAAGTGCGCTCCATTTTCTAGTTCCGGCATAAATCGAAGCGCTTCATGCATTGTGCAATAAGGATTTATATCATCAATTGATAGGTCTGCTATACAAAAATGACGACCCCACGCTTACATAATCGCAGAATAATTAGTTATTAATTTTTAAATAAAGTGAGGATGGAGAATAACGGCGCAGCGCTCATGGTGCTACGAGATACGTGTTAGAAAAATTGTGAGCGCTGTTGCCACGTGGCGTGCCACTAACGGTGGGAAAACCGTCTCTATTCCGAAAACCGTGACAGATGTGGAAAAAAGTGTTATATAAAAGTTGTTCCACACATGAAAATACACATTTTATGTCATATGACCTTTTCCCCAACATGCATGATTGAGAAGTAATCATGGATGGAAGCTGTGAGGTAGTGCGCATGCGCTCTGCCACGTTTGGTACTGAAACAGTTAGAGGTAGAAGAGCATCAGCAAGTAGTTTGTGTGTGTACTATATTATACATCGGGTATTTTTTTGTGGGGGCACAATGGGTCGCACTACTTCAGAATCAGCTGACTTGACATACTGATGGTCCAAGTAAGAAGAACTGACCGATTTTGGATCTTGAATACAATTTTGTGAAAAAGTGGTTTTGCCTCTCTATAAGGTCCATATGTTAAGTTACAAAAAATGCAATATTTATTTATTTATTTATTTATTCATGCCAATTGGATTTACACATTAAATAAATAAATGAATAGATGAATAAATAAACAAAGAAATGAATAAATAAATAAACAAATAAATGAATCGCAAAGAATGTTCATAAGAATTTTTTAACCTAAATTTAATCATTTTTAGATGATACCACAGATGAAAAAACTTACAACTAATGATCAATTGCAGTTAATTACAACTTTTGTTTTATGGAAAAATTTTAATTTCTGTTCGAATACAAATTCGCACGTTCTTAAATTATTTCGTTAACAAAAAAAAAATGTAATATAGTAGGTTGATCTCGTATGTGCAGCACTCACTCCTATGAACAAAACTCATTTTTTTTCGCACTTTTGAAATTCTCTGTCTTGAATTTATTCCTAAATTAAATAATTAATCACGAACACACACTCAATCATCAGAGCCAGCTGCCCTTTTGGCTTTCCTTTGCCTTGGACTTTGCTTTGGGGTTCTTGGAGATTTGTCTGTGGAAAAAAGAAAAATTGCAATTACAGCTATATATAACATAAATAAAATCTGATAGAAACAGATTGACTTTTTGGGTTGGGGAAAAATTGGAATTCTCGAAATTTTGACAATTTTGAAATTTATAAAATTTTCAAAAATTGAGAGAGAAATATTTTTCTGAGAATTTTTATTTTCTCTAGCGAAATTTCCCCATATTTTAATTATTTTTCTTAAGTCTCAAGAATTTTTTTTTCATTTTTGGAGGCTTTAAAATCTTTGGAATTTTTCATTAATAATAATTGAATAACTTTTCAGATAAACTCACTAAGTCTGTTAAGAGTCTCCTTTGGCAGCCAATCGAAGTCAACATTATTAGGATTCGATGTTCCCATTTCCACAGTCTGTTTTCTCGACGACGACGACCTCGATTTTCTACCAAGTGATGAGAGAAGTTGTTGTCCGCCCACAAGGGTGAGAATAACACAAGCAGCTAGGAAAATATACAGGAAAACAGTTTCTCCGTCCAATCCTTCATCCAATTCGATGATCTGGACTGTTTCATTGTAGACAGCTTCACTGAAGGCCCCTCCATTCTGATAAAAAAATATGAATAAATAAATAGATAAACATATCATTTAACAAGAATATAAAAACTGGATAACATATCAAAATTTCCATTACCAACTGTTTTCCCAAATTTGCATTTTTTTTTTCCAAATTATTAAAATATTTCGGAAATTTCGAAAAAATCGAAATTTCAGAAATGAAGAAAAGTGTTGAGATGTTTCAAAATTCCGAAGTTGGGTATACTACACATTTGGCAATTGCAACTTGCAAATGCAAAAGTACAGAAAGAAGAGACAATTAATCAATCACGTAAATTGTACATAAATTATGATGACCGACAGTGTTTTGGCTGATATCAACAAAACTAACAATATTAACGAAATTTCATATAAAGCTTTATTGAAGCTCTCAGTGTGAGCTACAAAAAACGTTATCATGAAAATTGGGCTACCTCCTCCCCATGTCGAGATATGCCACAAAAACTTGTGAAAGATTTTCCCAGTGCGTGGTTTAAGAACTTCGGGAGAGAGCAAGAATATTTTGTTTGAAAAATTTTCTTACAGCATCTCTGTAGTTCAAGTTGACGTTGAGACCGAAAGGCCTTCCAGCGAATGTCTCCGAGGGTATGAACGAGTATTGTAGGGTAGCTTCGTGGTTGGGCTTGACAACTTTGTTCACTGCAAGTGCGGTAAAGTTTTGAATATAGAACTTGAAGTCCATGGGGTAGCGCAGAGACGTCTCCAGACTCTCCAGAATAAAGTCAGCCTTTCCCTTGTTGGTGAAACCAACGAGGAACTCCACCAAATGTCCTCCAGGAAGTTCTGAAATAGATTGTAAAATTGAAAAAATTGACAAATTGAGAAAGTGTCTTCGCCTGAGTTTTTGACGAATATCTCAAAATCTAGAGGAGCTAGTGAGATTCCCATGATGACCTTTTTTGTAGTACTGAGTGTCCTCTACAAAAAAGGTTTATAGAAAATTTGGGCAACTCTCACCGTTTTGGAGATATTTGCGAGGAAGGGTTGGGGAGTGCAAATGCACTCATCCTAGTTTCCATTGAATATTTTGCAATTCTTTACTTTTTTTTATTTTTATTTATATATTCTATTATTTATTAGGATGTATATTTCTGTGAGGGCCTCACCTAATGTTGATAAGGGACTGATGATCGGTTTTGTAAATAATATCGTCGTATCAGCATCCGCCGACGCAGTTTGTGCTTGTTCTTCTAATTCATCTTCTGTGAGAACATTACTCTCCTCTTCTACGTCCACCATATCGTCCACCGTTTCATCTTCCTGGGCATATGCTACATTCGCCCCTGAAAAAAATAAAAATTTCAGTCCAATGCAAAAGGTCTATCAACTCAATGCGAAAAATCTTCTCTGGAAAATTGCTTAGATTTTTTATTTAGGGTTTCGTGAGAAGACGAATATCTGGTTAGAAAATAGCTTTAAGAGAAAATGTTATAGAACATTTTTTGCAGAGAATTGAATTTCAGACAAGAAAGGTCTCTTGATATTTCCCTTCAAATTGACTGATTCTGGGATAAATTGCAGAGTTTACCAAAAATCCTTTTCTTGGATATTTTTGGATGGTCATGAAAACTTGTTGTGTATTCCTATTTTTTTGTTCAATAGGAAAAAAAATTATACAATTTTTAAAAAGCAACTCGGAATTAAAATATATATATATATATTGTAATTGCATGTAATTTTTTATGTAAAAAAAAATGAGTTTTTTTTGTAGAACGATTTTAATGAGAGAAAAAAAAATGGAAATCATATGAAACTTATTTTTCATGATAATTGGATAAATAAATATTACTCAAAAAAATCAGAAAAAAATTGAAGAATATCAGAAAAAAATGGTCCACAAATTCAAATTTTTGAATTTTCCAAAATCTCACAATTAATTTTTTTTTGTTTTTTAATAATAAAATAGCATTATCGATAATCGTGTCATTAAACGACTAATTTTAAGAACCTATGATGGACTCATGTTCCTAGACATATGTTATACTAACCCCTAAAAAAACCCAAAATCATGAATTAAAACCTGTCCACTTTTTCCCGCTCTCCCCTCCCCTAATCTTCCCTAAACCAATCATTTACAAAAAATGAAAAAAAAGCATTTACAAAAACGTTGACGAAACCCAAAAAATCCTTCAAATCAAACCAAAAAACCCAAATCTTTCTCCCAAAAAAAAAAACAACTGAAAAAAATCCGGGAGGTCCAATAAACATTTCAAGGTTGTTTAACCAATTTTTCAAATTTTCCTAAACCAACAATTATCACTACAACTTTTTGTTTTCAATCAAATTTTACATTCGTTTTCCCCCAATTTTGGTTTAGAACCTGCCCCGAAAATTGTTAAAAAAATCTGCGTCATTGTCAAAAAGCGCCAGAATTGTTTAAACAATTTTTAAATTAAAATTGGGTACTTTACCTGAGCTGACGATGGAGATCAAAGCCGGTAGAGCTATGAGTATGAGCAACATGAGTCCCCTCATTTTTATCAATTTCTACGGTTCACAGTAAATAAATAAACTCAAACACTTGTGAAGCACAGTCTATTTTGTTTCCTGAATTTTGAGGAAAATTACGTAAAAATTGATAACTTGAACATATGTGAAAAGTCGAGTCGATCTTGGGGACTCGAGGGTCCAATGGCTTTTGACTGGTTTTTGTCTGAGCCAACGAATTCTCTCAGAATTTCTCTGAAAAAATTCCAACCTTTCGCTACGTGGAAGAACCGCCGCACTCGTCAATCGCCAACGAACAACGTGGAAGCGGCAAAAGTGGGGGTGAAGCAATATATCGATGTATCGAAAGTCGCGCATCGGTGCGCGGTCACGTGGCCTCTTTCGATAGATGGAATAGTATTTATTTATCCGTCCATATGAAACTGAAATGAAATAGATATTTCATATTTCATTCCAACGCAATGATAAATAAAATAGTATTTACTATTTTATTTCACTATTTCACTATTTAAATAAACATGAAATAGAGAATTTTCGAAGACAATTTAATGAGCACAGATGTCAAGGAGGATATCAAATGAGAGGAAGAATTCTCTACCCAATGATGAATGTATATCTTATGGGAAATTCTGTACAAACTTTTCATACGTCATCGTTAATTATTTTCTAATATTTCGCAATGATTTACAATATACTGTTGTGGCTGATGGATTGTTAATTCCTTCCTCACTTCACCTATTTCCATCAACGAAAAACCAACTTTTCGAAATTATAAAATAAAATTGTTTTCGAATATTTCAATTAACTATTTCAAATAGTCAATTGCAAATTATGTATTTCAAATAGTATTTTCCGTCATCGTTCTATCTAAATACTCTTTCTTTTACCCTATTTCAGAAATCAGAAATAGAAATTATTTCGAATTCAAGATTTTGGTCAGTCGGCTGCGCACAACGTGGAATACAGCAAGTGGGGGTGAGCCATACCCAGTGTATCGATAGTTGCGGATCGATATGTTGATAGTTTCCTGTAGCGCGGTCGATATTCTCCGTGACGAAATATTTGATTTCATTTTCTCAAAAAATAATAATGCGGTGAGCATTTAATTTAATTAGAAATTTTGCGCATTTGTGGTGAATTTTTATTTCTAGAATTTGCGAAGCTTTCGTAGAAGCTCGGTGAACCTTTCGAGATTTTAAAAATGTTATAGGATGATTTTGGCGGGAATTTGATGCTGTCGCTATATAGTATTCTGTCACATTTTTTGATCCATCATATCTTAAAATCAGAAGGAGCTTTTTTCATGAAAGTGTTTTTGTAGCGCACATTAACAGCTACACTAAAGCTTTATATGAACATTCGTTAATATTCTCAGTTTTCAGGATATATGCCAAAAACGCTTTCGGTTGATGCCGCGGAATTTCTCCATGGAGGACGCGATTCCGGGGCCAATGGCGCGCGCAACACGTGGGAATTCCGATCGAGTCGAAGAATATAGTTCCCATCAACTTAACTGTATGGTATAAATCATTTTTATCACCTAAATAAACTGAAATAATTACTCGTGGCATTGAAAAAGTTCCGTCCATGATATTCAATTTTCAAACATAGTTTCACTAATATGAAATTTTCGCGGGTTTTATAATGCGCCTACAGATTATTTGTCTTGATGTCCTGTAGTCATTGATTGATTGATTTAGTTATTTATTTGGGGTTTTCGTAATTTTTTTTGCATTATCGCAGGCAACTTTATTCTCGAAATTTGAAATTAGAAAAATCAATGAGTGCCATCTGGTTTCTGCTTATATATAGAACAAAGATGGCCGCTGTTTGTTTTCGTGGCATGGGGAAAAATAAGTCAAATTTTTAATGAAAAATCGAGGAAAGGAGAATTTGGTGAGTGAAAATTGCGATATTCATCAGTTTTTGCTATACTTTTTTTTCCATGTAAAACGCGGGAATTTTAGAAATGTAAGTTTATTCGGAATTTTTGCTGAAAATTTTTGGCGGAACTTTGATAATTAATTTTGACGTTTCAGGTAATTTCGAGAATTTCATTCAAATAATATTTCTAAAATCATTTTGTTCCCCCTGCAAATTTTTTTCAACTTTAGAGATACAGGCATCTAATTTTTCGTCGGTATTTTTATTGTGATTTTCTTCTTCCAATATGCCATCAGCGCAATGAAATTTCTTGACAAACCACTATAAAATTTACCCAAAATATTAACGAATACGCACACATAGACAATTGCAAAAACAGTATAGCGAAGATAAAATAACCATCGAATTGTCGGCCATAAAAAATTCGCACATTGTCAACCAAATCGAAATATTAATATTAAGAAAAAAAATTAACAATTCATTCAAGAGCTACATGATGACAAGAAATATTTCATCAGTTCATTCACTTCTCCACATATGCCAGCTATATTGAATTCTGTCTTTTGAGTTATAACATCTGCTCAATAACACCGAACAGTTCATGAGCCAGTTATGTTCAATAGTGTCATTCATAATTGTGCTTTCACACTAAATAAAATATAATCGTTTTCGGTGCTGACATGTTCAATTCACTATATTTTGGTTTCATCGGTGATCGGTCAGTTGAAAATCGTGAATTGGACCTCTGGTCCCATTGGACCATTTGCCCATTGGATGAAAAAATTTTTCCACCAGTAGAATTTAAGTATGAGAAAATGTTTATTTATTTATCTAAACTTTCTTTTCTGTTATAGATCAATAAGGCCACCACAAACTTCCCAAAATGGACTTTTTCGATGACGATTTTTTCTTCGAGGAGGACAAAATGTTAGTTATCCTTACGACTAATTAGGCCACATATCTATTAACGAAATATCAATGTGATTTGATCATCGCACTTGTTAATGAGCTTCTCGATATTTGTTTTCTCATGCATGCACCATTGGCATGGAACAGTAACAAAGTATCAACTAATGAAACCTCGAAAGAACTTTCGAGAGCTGAGGAAAAAGAAAATATTAACAAGCTTGATATTTTCTCCGATACCGATCAGTCGGATCAGCCAGCCATGATGGAAGATCGCATGTATGGAGTGTTTTTAGTTAATCATAATTCAATACAAGGGAATTTGCCTATTTGATTCATCAGACTTTCTTTCATATATTTTTGTAATGGAAATTTCAAAATGTTTGATCATGCAAAAAATTTATTATTTTATGATTTGCACACACACACACACACACACACACACACACACACATCTACTCACCCCCCCCCACCTACCCACCTACCCACCCCACCCACCTACCCACACCACCCACCTACCCACCTACCTACCTACCCACCTACCCACCCCACCCACACTCACCCACCCACCCACCCACACTCACTCACCCACCCACCCCCACTCAGGCACATTCATCCACCTACATTCACCCACTCAGGCACACACACACACACACACACACACACACACACACACACACACAATGTGCTAGGATGAAACCAACTGCTGAGAACTTATCTTAGCACATTTAAATTCGATACACTCTCGAAAACAAAATATACAAGTTCCCTATTCACACTGGCTTCTTTTCGTTATTGTCTATTGGCTATTTTCTCTCGCCTGCTGCTCTGGATCAATTCAGACCAGAAGTATCATTGGTTGCACAAGAGCAGGCACCTATCAATCATCAGCTGTTGCTTATGCAAATGTAAGTTTAGGAACTTTATCTGAACCCTAAACCTATTATTCATTAAGACTGAGAGACTATTCAATTAATTGTTGGTTGACTAAGGATGAAACACTCATTACCACGCATGAAAAAAATCTATGTGAATTCTATAGCATTTTGATGAGAACCCTGATGTGTTTCTACGGAAATTCTATGTGACTCTTACGGTCTAAATATCCGGTTTAATATGTCCAGTTGGATATGTCCTATCGTCATAGAATCCAATAGCAAATATATTTTCGTACATGGAAATTCGATTTGAAAATGATCCAGAAGGACCCACTTTGTAATTCCCAATGTAAATATTTGCATTGATTTTTTTGTTGGAATATTGTTTACTGGATATTTAGACATGGAGTTTCTTAATACTGTTTTTGTTTGTTTCTAATCTTCAGATTTCCAAAGTATTTCACACGTCAAATTTATTCTCACAGAATTTTACATTTGTTCTAAGTGTTTGTGTGTATGAACACCATTTTTCAAATTTTATCTTGAAGTTAGGTATACATTACTGACCTACTTAGTCGAAATTTCGCATTAAAAATTGCAATCTATTTTATCAAAAAAATTCTCCGTACAATTTAATTTTTTTCCACAACATAATAAAAAAGCAGTCGTACATAAAAAAAAATCGAGGAGATAAGGTTTGAAAGATGGCCCGTCCCTTACAATATCTTCGTGGCAATCAATTGATCACTTTTTTCTTTCACGTTTATCTGAATGAAATTTATGTCTTTGGCCTCAAAAATCTCATGCTTAACACTGCAAATTGCAATAATATTTTTTACCACCTATGACGTAAGTATTTATCCGCACACGTCTGAAAAGGTCCTACACTCATGTTCGAATGAATGAAAAATAAATAAAAATAAATAAAAAGAAAAAATCCGACTTTCCCCATAGAATTATTTTTTTGGTGACTTTATTATATACTTCTTATGGGCTTGCGCATTTTCATCCAATAGAACCTTTTTATACGTGCTATATTTTATGTGCATCAATTCACATTAATTTTGGTTAATTCAGGGGCATGACGATCACTTCCGGAAATGTAGTCATCCAGAAAGACAGCAGTAACTTAATAGGTATCAGTATCGGAGGTGGAGCCCCATACTGCCCCTGCTTATACATAGTTCAGGTCAGTAGTCCCTAACAGATGACTATTGTCCCTCATATCACTCCAGTAAAGTTTCCGCACTTGACCGCTTCCTTATTGTCCAGCGCCGCCCCTCTCGCACTCTTTCCCCTCAACATAATCCCCCCACTTTTCCTCCATTGTCGTCGTTTTCGAAGTTCTGCGCATGGCGCTGCGCAGCGTCCAGTTTTTGCCTTCCCATTTTTTTACAAATACCGTGTACTTCCCATAACTCGCGGACTCTGTCGGAGATACAGATTGGAGAGTTACGGAAAGTGTACTGTACAATGTTGAAAATAAAAAGTGATATATGAGAAATGAAAAAAATTGTTTAATAATGTATATTTGGGGGGTCTCGGGTCCAGGTATTTGATAACACTCCAGCGGCCATCGAAGGTACCCTACAATCAGGAGACGAACTGTGCGCTGTAAACGGTGCGTCTGTCAAGGGAAAGACCAAAGCAGAGGTGGCCAAGATGATCCAAGCATGCGAATCTCAAGTCAGTGTCAATTATAATAAATTACATGCCGATCCTCGGCAGGGAAAGACTTTAGACATCGCTTTAAAGAAGGCAAGATACTTATTTCAACATTTTTCCCCATCATTGCGCTTGTTTTTTACACCTGTAAACATGTTCCCTCATGCGAGAAAAAATTTTGTGCTTCAAGGAACACAAATTTTGACCCTTTTTTGGGTCAAAATTTTTCGAACTCTGAGAAGCTATAGAATGCCTATCGTTGAAGATCCCATTAAACAAATGCATTTCTCATCTTAGGTGAAGCATAGGCTAGTGGAAGGAATGGGGAGTGCAACTGCCGATGCTCTAGGTCTCTCCCGCGCCATTTTATGCAATGATGCACTAGTACAACGACTAACAGCGCTTCAGAGGACGGAAAATTTGTACAGGGGACTAGTGGCTCACGCCAAGTCCATGCTGCATGCCTTTTTCGATCTTACGCAGATTTATAAAGGTACCTGGGCTTCAGGCTAACAATACATAATCTCACCGTTCTTAGCATAAAAACCTTTCATCATCCAGAAGCCTCCTAATACACAGAGCTCCGCCAGTAAATCCTATGCTCTATTCGCAGTATTCGGCGACGCTTTTGCGGCGATCGGTGTTCGCGAGCCCCAGCCGCGTGCCAGCGAAGCATTCCGTCAATTTGGCGAGCAGCATCGTCAGATGGAGAAATTTGGTGTGACGATGCTGAAGACCCTCAAGCCAATTCTCAGCGACCTGGGCACATATCTTCACAAAGCCATTCCAGACACACGGCTTACGATTAGCAAATACGCAGATGCTAAATTCGAGTATCTGTCTTACTGCCTCAAGGTAAGACATTCGTAATATCAGTTTTCCCGCCGAATTTTCATGTCGACCCTCGTCTTGCTTCTTCCCGGAGAACCAGTGGATCTTCCTTAAATTGTGAATACTCACCCACACTCACCCACTCACCCACACTTAGCCACCTACCCACCCACCCACCATACTCACCCACCCACCCACCCAACACCCACCCACCACCCACCCACCACCCAACCACCACCCACCCACCCACCACACTCACCCACTTACCCTTGGGTGGATGGGTACCCACCCAAATTGCAAATACAATTTGAGGAAGATTGCAGTGAATGCTAAATGTCTCAATTGCTATTGGACTCTGCTTCAGGTCAAGGAGTTAGATGATGAAGAGCAGAGTTACGCGTCCCTGCAGGAGCCCTTATACCGCGTCGAAACCGGAAATTACGAGTACAGGCTGGTACTGAGGTGTCGTCAAGAGGCGAGATCCAAATTTGCAAAGCTACGATCTGATGTGCTGGTGAAGCTCGAGCTTCTAGACAACAAGCACGTGCAAGATGTCGTCTGGCAGCTGCAGAAATTCGCTTCTGGGCTGTCGAAGTATTACGCGAATACGCGGGAATTATTGGACTCAGCGACTCTGTTCCCAGTGGAAGTTGACCTGTCGCAATCAGCCTTTCAGTATAAGTCAACTGGGCCTCAGACTCTGGAAGATCACGAGGATGTGGAGTACCTGGATGAGCCCGAAGAGAAAAATGAGGGGAAAGATAGTGATGACTTTATGCTGCACACGAGTGAACAGAACTTACTTATGCCGGAATTCAATGACCTCCAGTAGTGGGACGTCGAGCTGAAGATAGTATTTTTTACATTCCAAGCCAAATATCAAAGTCCAAAGAGTTTTATTTTTAAGGAAGTCATAAGCTGCAGGTTGTTGAGGATATTGGTCATTGGGGATATGGTGGGGGTGACAGAAATGCAGCCACTGTCTCTAAATTTGGTTGATATAGTATTCAATTTTTTTTTGTCTTTTTTTTTGTATAGTATTCGATCTATTTAGAAACAATGTGCAGATTATGGAGGTACTTTATCGGTCAAATGCTGGAGAAAATTGAATTTGAATCGATTATGTGGATTCATATTTTGCATATTGGTTCCCAATGATTCAAACAGTGTATTTAAAAAAATAGATGGCTGCTTTTTTTTGGCCTCAATCTCGCAAAAGAAGTAAACCAAAAATCGTATCCAAGTCTAGGCTGAAGAAATTGAAATTTCTTCTCGTTCTAGAATATTTAAATGGTTTCAAAATTTTCAAAAGTTGGGGAAATTAAAAAACAAATCCGATATTTAACAACTTTTAATTTGCAGAAATGCCAGAATTTTTTTGAAGGCCGAAGAAAAATATATCGATTATTTTGAGGCCAGATTTCGGTACCATATTTGGGAAAATGACCCGTCTAGAAAAAAATAATTAGGTAAAATTATTGTCTTCGTTTTCGAATTATTAATATCAACTGCAGAGGTGAATATTATAAGTGCAATATTTTTCCATTCTCGGAAATGGGAACATCAACAAAAAATCAATTTAGTTGACGAGCTTGCACGTGCGAAAAAACTTCAACTGCAACATCCAAAGAAATACCAAAAAATACGAAGAATTAGTTACAAATTAATTCAGAAATTGTTGAGAAAAAATTGGAAAATTGCCAAATATTTATTTCAGAAAAATAATCTCATGTGTAATTTCGGCTGAAATATATATATCACATAACTTGTATCTGAAAAAAAAAATTCTGGCAATTTTCTTCTTACTTGTCCTGTTGCTCGAAAAATTTATTCCGTAATTTTCCCAATTTTGATATTTAGTTTTAACGTAAAAGTCGAACATGTTTTTGCAAATCATGTACGAAAAATGATTTACCCGCTTTTCATTAAGTAGATTATGATGATTATTCTGGTATTCTGGTACATTCCAGTGTTATGGATGTGTAAACAAAGTTTTATTGAGAAATATATCTGTAGGGGTTTTCTTCGAAATGTAGATGATACATAAGAAAAATTTGCAAAGGGTTTCTATAAGATTTCTATAGGAATTTCTATGGCATGTCCTATACAGAGTTGGTACTTTTAAGATAGAATTTTCCTGGGAAAAGATAGATTCATGCCAATCCTTCCTCAATATTTTTGAATCAATAATAGCGAACTCCTCAATTTTAAACCGCAAATTTGGTGTTCGTGACGTCTCAAGAGTGGCGCTAGCGTTTCCATACTTTCTATTGGCTGCCTCCGTTCGACTCATAGTAAAGACGGCCTGTGATTGGCTGTCGCAGGCCGTCACGTTTGAAAAACTTTCATTTTGAATACTCGATTTGAAAACAAGTTCCCTGTGGAAACCCCGTGAGATTCCCATGGAATTTTCTATACAAAATTTCTACAGACATAAAGAAGAGAAAAATGGGAGGAACAGGTGAACAGATTTTTCGAGCGCATTCATTTTTTAAAATTTTAAGTATACGGTCAAATCCTATGGGATTGCTATGGGACATGAAATTCAATTTTATGTAGAATCTTGGGACATCTAGGGAAATTCTATGGGGATTTTTAATATGGATATCTGACATCTCGAGGGGAATTACCCGTTTTACCTAAAATGTTTTTTTTTTGTTGGTATCATGCGTTTTGTGTTTTATCGCTTCTAAAGAATTAATAAATGCTAGTTATGAAAATAATCAAATTGTGCTAAACTTCTTTCACCTAACTTTATGGTTAATACATTTATGTCCACAAAAATGTGCAGTGCATTAGCGCCGCCAATTCTACTTCCCGCTTGGCCGACAGAGTTCGCATGCTCATGTGCGGTTCCTAATAATCGAGAACTTCACAATTTGAATGTTTGAAAAACTGCCTCTCAAAGTCATGAATGTAACTTCGCTTTTGCGCGCTGACGAATCTTTAGCAAAATTGTCATCTTATAACGAAAATTTCACCAAGATTTTATTTATTTGAAGTAGCTCCCTAACCACGTGACATGCATTCAACACTGCGCGCGCAATTGTGTCATCAGAGCGGCCATTTTGCAGAACTTCCTTTTGGTATTTCCCATCCCAATAATAATAACAACAATCACAATTTTCAGAACTTCAAAAAATTTCCGTGAGTGCCAAAAATGAGAAAATATGTTATACACAAAGTAACAGTAAATAAAAACCACGGAAAACTCAAACATAAGCGCGTCCTAATTCCGAGTAAGATAATCAGTAAATTACACAATTTAATTTATTCAAAATTCCTGAGAAATTAATTTTAGTTCCATCTACCGGGGCCACCTTAAACTCATCCGCACAACCTTAAAACATCACACAAACTAAACAGATTTCCTCTCTCCCTCAAAGAAACACACGATCGCCAAAAAAAAAAAAAAAAAAAAAAAAAATATGTGTCAAACAATTTGCGGCTGACGTTCTGTCAATTATGACAGATGTACCAAGTGCCTCGATATATCCCACCAAAATATATTATCTTTACATAATAAATTTGGCGCAATCAAGCCTGTAAAATGGATCGCAATAAGCTGGGGCTGTCAGTTAAAAATTCCATAATGATGGAGGACATCAAATTCAAATTTTTGGGCCTTATAAATAAACAGGTAACTCCCATACAAATAATTGAAAAAAAAATTCATAACACAAATTAACAATTTTCAAATTTATCACTTTTCAATCTGTCCAATTAATCTATCGTTTTTCAATTCTATAATTCTCTGTTAAATGTAAAAATAACGAAAGATTTAATGAATTCAAAAGTCCCAATTTTAGTGGTTTTTTCTCCCAAAATTTAATAATTTAAAAACACTTTTTCCCTGTTTTGTCAATGAACAAAGTTTGCGTAATCATTGCCAATAGTTAAACGAATTACGAATTCAATTAGTTACTACGTATAGTCAGTTTTAAAATCTGCTGAGAAAGTCAATACCATGTTCATTGCAACACAAATAGTCAATGAAGTAAAATGTGTTTTCAATTTCAAGCAACAAATATTTTCCTAGATTTTCTACGCGTTCGTTTGTTAAATTCATTTTTAGGTGATTAGGAGTTGTTTGAAAATTGAATGTATCACGTTATGTATGTATGTATGTAAAACGTTTTATCAAGTCCTAGAGCTAAAGTGCTCCCTGAGGACTACCAAAGTATGGCACAATATTATACATTTATTCAGTAGCGATCAGTCAGATCATCTCAGCGTTTTTAAAAAATTAGTTCAATTAGAAATTTGTTGAGATTATTAGTTACATATATTGGTTAAAATCATGCATATGAGTGACAGTATTACCCCGGCGATCTGGTGGTGCCGCTGTATAACCGGAATAGCGTAGATGTAGTGCAGATGTGCGTAGATGTTCATTTTTGCCCTGAAAGCCATAAAAATGATGGAGATAAAGTGGGGTAATAAAAGCTACATTAGTTTCCCGTGGGTTGCCCACCTCACGTCGATCTAGTGGCTTTCAAAACCTTATCCATTATGTATTTAATTTCATTAAAAACGCTAGTGACCAACTCTGCTTCATGTATAGAGTCATCCAAAGATTCCTTCGATGGGCCTAAACCCGGAGCTCCTCAATCCACTGGGCTACCATCGTTCTGACACTGACGACCTAAAATCCGAAGCGAGCCAATCAACGGAGGGCGAAGCTGTCCCAGATCAGGATATCCTAGAGTCCATAGAGCTCTCCTACTACTCCACATCTCCCTTCGATCCTTGTCGTCATGAGCTTTCAAAGCTTCCGCCAGAATTGCACTGCAAGGACATAGAAAGACTTTACAAGCGCTTGAAGCAGCAGCACTCTGTAGTTTCCAAGAAGGTGGGTTAGAGAAGGTGTCCCATTTTTATAAAAAAAACTTGAACTAAGAAGAGTCCATTGAATTCAGTTAACTTCACATCGCAAGTTCAGTAAACATACATTTTCTTTTTGTCCCATAAAAGGTTCTTCAGTTGATTCTGCAGCAGCAGAGTGCCTGCAGTGTAGAATTCATGGAGATCCTCCAGCTGCAGACTCAGCTTCAAAATACTTTGAAGATCTGTACAACAGGAAGATGTGATCTTGCACTAGCAAAGAAGCAATTCACCACTGCCAGTTTGGGAATACTCTCGAATTACCGCAAGCGCCAAACAGTTGAGCAACTTTTGAAGAGTTTGAAGACTATAAAGACGTTGCAGAGAACTGAGGATCGCTTGCAGGAGCTCCTCAAGGAGGAGAATTATCCGGGAGCCATTTCCCTGCTTCTCGAGTGCCAATCGGCAGCTCAAACTTACAAACATTTTCACTGTGTAGCAGCACTACATGGAAAACTACAGGATACCCTGGAGCAAACTGAGGAGACCTTGGATCATACACTCGCCCAAATATGTGTCAGTTTTGATGGGAAGATATATGCATCGGTACAGGAAGCTTACAAACTTCTTGGCAAAACTCAGACAGCCATTGATCAACTTCATATGCATTTTACAGCAGCTATTCACAATACTGCTTTTGCTGTAGTGCATTTTTACGCTGGTGGTGACATCAAGAGACAGTATAAACAAATTTGCCAATCTATTCCCAGGGATGGACAGATTAATTGTCTGATTGAGCTGAGCAAATCCTTGTGGAGAATTGCCTGCTCTTACCATCAGGTGAGCTATTTCTACTATGGACACTACTTAATTTTTTTTTGGGAAATTTTCTATAGATAGGCTATGAGGTTCCTATGCGATGTTAGATGCAAATAGGTGTGTGTGTGTCTGTGTAATTTTCAAAAAAAAAATTGAAAATTTCGGAAATTCTACGTTTTTTAAAAATGTAAAAAATGAGAAAATTAAAAAAAGAATGATTTTCAAAATTTTAAAAATGAAAGAAATTTTATTCTAAAGAATGTCAAAAATTGAGAAATATAAAAAAAACGGTGAAATATAAAAGATATGATTAGATATAAAATTAGAAAAGATTAGATATAAAAAAAAATTTGGGAAATATAAAAAAATGGGAAATGTAAAAAAATAGGGAAATATAAAAAAAAAATTGGAAATATAAAAAAATTGGAAAATATAAAAAAAAATGGAAAATATAAAAAAATGTGGAAATATAAAAAAATTGTGAAAATTAAAAAAAAAAATCGAATGTTAGTATAATCATTTTGCCAATTAGGTATTGACGTGGCACATGGGACATCCATCAATAACCGGTGAGTCTTCCAGCAACCAATACATAAAGCAAAAATTGGAGAGTGGAATGGCAAGAGTGTGGCATGACGTTGAAATCAAGATCTCGACTTTTCTGATGGCAACGGACTTGACTTACCTCAAGTTCGAGCACTTCGTCCAAGTTCTGGGAATTGTCAATCGACTTGTTGAAGTGGGGGAGGACCTTTGTGGGTCCAAGACGGAAAATCTTCAGAAGACCATGAGGAACCAGTGCTTGCTGTACTTCTCCCATTACCATGCCAGCAGACTCGATGAACTGCGGATCTTCTTGGAGCACGATGGGTGGGAGTTGTGTCCAGTCAAGCCTACCTTCGTGGCCACTCAACTTCAGGAGTTCAAGAGTCTTAGACCTGCCCTCATCAACTGCAGAGGTATTCTATAGCGTCATAACACCTTGCAACCAATTCTGGCTTTCGTTTTCCTATTCAAGAAAGCGCATGCACAAAAATGAACATCGTCAGAGTCGAAAGTCGTAAGACGACTCCTTATTGGTCTGTCATAATTTATTTTTGAATCGCGATTCATTCATTGGTCGATCAGATCAGTCAGATAACATCGTGAAGTCGGTCGGTAATCGCGTTTGCGTCGATAAACATCGATATTTGGGATATCGATTCGGGTTTAGTTTTCAAAAGTATGACAATTGTTCAAGTTGTCATAACTTATGTAGTTATTGAAAAGTATACACAGAGCATTTTTTGAGGCTCTGTTAATTTATTAAGTGTCGAGTGTTTTACATATTCTCTCCAGTGTTGACAAATTTTATATGTACGCGATAATTACAGAAAAAACGAAAGATGCTTGCTCCAAATTGGAAAATTGAGAGCTCTCATGTTTTCGGAATCAATGATTAACAGTATCTTCAACTTCGGAAAATATATTGTTACTTCAAATATGAAATTGTAGGTAGTGCCAGTCCTGAAGGCTCAAGCGAGCACGATACATCAGTGCTCGGCTGGATCCAAAGATACCTCGAGACAGATGTCTCTCCCTTCGACGCAGGCCTCGATGAAACCATGGACGAGGATATTCTTGCCAACAGCATGAGCCTGTGCGTGTCGGAGAGTGGAGGTTCCGAAGTGTCCTCTGACGAGGAAAACGAGCTCGAAGATGCTAGGCGAAGGAGATCGAGAAAAACTGGTCCCATGGTTACCAACACAACTCTAAGTGTCCTAAGGGTATGCGGCAGGTAGGTCAGGGATGCACTTCGACAGAATTTCTCATAATTTTGGGAGACCGGAGGGTGGTTGGATGACAGGGACCTAGAAAAAATGAGTTTGGGATTTTACAGGTATCTGCAGATGTCAAGGCTTCTCAGGTCCATTGCTCCCACTGTGACCCAGAGCATGATACAATTGTTTGAGCTCTACTTCTACGCAATTCACAAGTTCTTCACGTGCGATCTGCAGATCGCCAGTGACACCTTGTATCCTCCGATCCTGAAGCTCACCCTAGCTAGGATTAGGGAAAATCTGATTGTCGAACGCATCGATGGCGAGGGCAAGACAACTGGCAAGGTCCAACAGCCCTTGCTATCAGTTACTGTCAATTTGGACAGTGAAGAGCGGTTTTTTGGCCTGGCAGAGAGGATTGTTGCGGTGGAATCTATAGTCTTCTTGGGACAACAGTATGAGAGTCTCAGGAGCTACCTGGAGCATCTGATTGGGGATGGGGCTGAACGGGGATTCTTGCAGCAATTTTATGGTCAGGCCATTGCTTCGGCTGGGGATCTGAGGAAACCGGTTTATATGGCGGTCGTTGCCAGGGCTCTAGATGTCGGCAATGTACTGAATCTGATGGCAAGGGTTAATTGGGAAGTGCGGGATGTTATGTCACAGCATAGCCCCTATGTGGATGCGGTGGTTGAGCAAGTACTGGATATTAAGAAGGCTATTGAACGAGTGGGACAAGTTTTGCCCATTACGGAGGACGTCAGGAACGCCATTTGGGAAAATGTGGCACATCTTGTGACACATACACTCGTCGAGGGGTAAGTGGAGGGTTTTCCTGGGGGTTTCTGGGGTGATTTTTTAGGAGCAATTTGTTCCTGGTCATCCCACATCCAATAGTTGGATTTTAAAATTTCTAAATTGTAAAAATTTCAAAAATTTCAAAAAGTTTAAAAATTTTCAAAATTTCAAAAATGTCAAAAATTTCAAAAATTACAAAAATTTCAAAAATTTTAAATCTCCAAAAATTTCAAAATACTCGACATTCCTAAAATGGTACCCATATCGCACCTAAACACCTGATACTATTGTAAATTAAAATTGTTTGGATATATAGGTTCGCAACTGCTAAGAAGTGTTCAACGGGAGGCCGAGCTCTCATGCAATTGGACTTTGCCTCGCTGAACTCCAAGCTCGATATAATCACATCTATAAAACCCATGCCCCATAGAGAGTACGTCGAGACATATATAAAGGCGTACTATATACAAGAACGCAATCTCGAGGAATGGGTAAAAGAGCATAAGGTATGACCTGTGAGAAATCTATTTTTTATCTATAAAATTTTCTTATCACTGAGAAAATTTTTCAGATTGTTTAAGTATACACTCCTCTATCAGTCATAAAAAAATCTAAATTTTATGTGTAAGTTGATTCATAAAAAAAAAAAAAAAAAAAAAATTGATTCATTCAAGAAATTTGTTACAGCTCAAGGGATTGTTAAAAACTCTTCGAGTATTTAATACAATGACTATAACAATTATTTATTACTCTCTAAAGAATGTCAGAAATCTAATAATTTCTATTTTTCAGGAATACTCGGTGAAGCATTTGATAGGTCTCGTCTCCTGTGTATGCCAAAATAATAAAAAATCACGCCAGAGACTAATTTCAATTATTGAAGAGCAACGACCTAACAGATAACAAACGTTCCGGTTTTTCCCTGGTACTCAGTAAGAGGAGACGAGTACAATTGAATTTTTGTAAAGCATTTAGAGATCAGTTCAAAAAGGATGAATGGATGTTGCAGAAAGATGAGGTAAAATTGTGTATGTTATCTTTGATAAATATCTCAGGATCTAGGGGAATTTGGATAATCTTTATAGGAACTTTTTTGTAGAGCTTTAATGGCTCTACAAAAAGTTCTGTATAAAGTTCTCTCCATCTCTCTTAACTTCTGAGATATGCAGCGAAAACTGCATCGAGGTACGTACCTCGTTTTAGTACTTCACTACAAAATGTTTTTTTTTTTTAATTTGTGTAAAATATCACTCAAAAATATCTTGCAATTTGAGACAACCCTGCGACGGATTTTGACCTCCATTTGCAGTAATAATTTTACTTTGAATTATCATTTTTTTTACACATTTTTATCATCGCAATGAACAAGGCTTAAATAAGCCATTTGTTCAATTCATTGAAAAATTCATTTTCTCATTTCTTTTATCATTTCTCATGACAAGAGTATGCACTAAAAATGAAGAAGATGGAAAATGAAGATCTGATCGTCCCAGGGTTTCTTTTGCAATTTCAAGTTTTCTAAAGGCCAAAATTTTTTAACTAAATTAGAGATTTTTTTTTTGAGATTTTTTAAAAAATGTATTTTAATGGGCAATATGTTAATTTTAAAAAATGTATTTTAATACACGAGAACTTCAGAGTATAAAACAACTTCGTTTTGTACCACGTGGAAAAAAATATTTTTTCTTTTCATGTTTGTGATGAACAAATTCAGAATGAAATATTGGAAAATTTAGAAGATATTGCGAGTTGATCATTTTTTCCACGCAATACAATTTTGGGAGATGAATTTCAATTTTAAAAATTGGGATTTCAAGTTCAAGGGACTTATGAGTTTCTTTCAATTTTGAGAATTTTTTGAATTTTTGAGGTGCTTGAGCTACCTTAAGGGGAGAATCCTCATGTTGCAAATATTGAGTAGAATTTTTTTTTCAAAGAAAATTTTTTTTTATCTTTAATTTTTAGGAAAAATGCCTCAAAAATTTGCGGGAGATTTTTTGATATTTAACAAAAAGTCAGAGTTCGGATGTATTCGAAAAAAAAATTAGAGGAAAAATCCGGTTTTAGCGAAATGTTTCGAAGCACTTGTTCATCTTTTCCAGAAGAAAAAAAAATCAATCCCCTTATCGATCAAAAATGATCATTCAGAATTCGCTCTCTAGAAAAACTCCCCTCGAATCTCACTAGACCATATTCATAAACAAATATTGACTAATCAGCACAAAAAGACAACTAGCCGAATGCTTAAAAAATCGGCGGAACGATTATCAATTTTAGATAATCATGGGGTAAAATGGGCATATGAAAATTTCGAGTCATCGAACTGACAATTTCTTTTGCACATCTATTTTGTGCATACAATGAAGAAATCATACCAAAAATCTTTTTTATCAAGCTGTTGACATCATGTGGAACAGTAATTTACTATTACAAGGAGTAGGCGGTTATTTTTAATTAATATCAAATGTATAGTTTTCTTTCGTCCTCGTTTCTATATTTAATTGTCGAACATGAAATTCTGACCGAATAACTGAGAAATTCTCAGTAAATTTATTTTGAGTTCCAAACGAATCATACTTATAATGATTATTCTTTCAAAAATTTCAATTTGTTTTTGAAATTTTTTTGAATTTTTTTCCTCGAAGATCACTCTTTATTTTTTATTCTTTTGAAATTACCTCTCAAAAATTTTCACGAATTATACCTTACATTCTTTGCTTCTCTCAAGCAGATTCAATTTATGGAAATTCTCGATAAGATCTTGAAAAAGTTCCATTTTATCCCTGATCAAAACTCGTTCAGTTTACACGTTTTTAACCCTAAGAATATTGTAAATAAAAAAATTTATGTAATCTCAAAATAAAAGAAAAATTAATATTTTATTTATCCACGCCCACTTTAAATTGATTTCATATTTTCCTGTTAAGCTGCAGTTTTCATCAGATGATTTTGGCGAAATCAGGGAAATAATCATTTCATCCTGATTCCATAAGACTGCACTGAGAAAAAAAAATCAGGTATCCTGAGTACTCCAGATACCCCAAGTACCCTACATATTTCAAGTACCCCAAGTACGTCAAGTACTTCAAGTACGCCAAGTGCTTCAAGTACCCCAAGTACTTCAAGTATCCCAAGTACTTCAAGTACCCCAAGTACTTCAAGTACCCCAAGTACTTCAAGTACCCCAAGTACTTCAAGTACGCCAAGTACTTCAAGTACCCCAAGTACTCCAAGTACATCAAGTATCCCAAGTACGCAGGTACTCCCAGTACTTCAAGTACCCCAAGTACTTCCAGTACCCCAAGTACTTCAAGTACAGCAAGTACCCCAAGTACTTCAAGTACACCAAGTACTTCAAGTACCCCAAGTACACCAAGTACCCCAAGTACTTCAATTATCCCAAGTACTTCATGTACTCCAAGTACATCAAGTACTTCGAGTACGCCAAGTACCCCAAGTCGGACCAACACACTCGCCCAAAATGTTCAACTTCCTATGTACAATATCCCATTTTTTCAATCAGTGTGGTAAATGAAGGAAGACTTCAAATTTTCGGAAAAAAAAACAATATTTTATTAACCTACGGCCACTCTAAATTGATCCCGGTAACATCAAGTGCGACAATATCCACATTCTCTCCCATGAGATCTCCAAGGCTGGGTTTGGTTCTCCCAAAATCTCCATGGACAAACTCTTTCACATAAGTTCCAGCCTGAGTCTTTACATCAAGAACAAACAAATTGTCCACAGAAGCTTTCGGCCATTTTTTTTTAATACTTTCTCTTTCCAGTTCTGTCAGATACCTCCCGCGCATGGAATATAGAACCCTGGGCCTAGCAGCCAAGGGCCTCCTGTGGAGCACCCTCACTGGTGTCTTCTGCACAATTCTCACATTCTTCATCCTCTCCAATTTCCCAAAAATATCCATCGGTTTTGCCCCACTCTTAATTGTACAAAGTGCTCTGTAGAACTTGGACTTTTTGTCTTCGCCGTCCTTCAATATCTTCAAGTCCGCAGTCGTCAAAATCTTCAATTGCGAGGTAACTTGAACGAGATCAGTGGACGCATTGATTCTATCACAAATTGTCACCATGTCTTCATCACCTAGCATCGTTTTTTTGGGGTTGACTAGCTCCACTGCAAACGGTCTGCCTGAGTTGAGGGTTCGCACGTCCACGTCCTCGCGACCTGATGACAGGAATTTTAGGCTGTCCGCTTCCGTTGCTTGGAGAATTGCCTCGCACAGTAGATCCTGGACCGAAGTCTCCATCTTTTTTTCTCCATTGATGAACCAGGGTGTTTGACTTAATTCTCGGGAGAGCTTTGTGTAGCGACCACCGATGAAGACACCAGCATGTGAGCAGGAGACTCTGAAAGTTTATTGATTTTATTCGTGTATTTTAAATTTCCAATGTTTTTTTTTTTTTTTTTTTTTTTTTTTTTTTAAATTTAGGGTCACGAGCACCAATGTAATTTATTTATAAGTGTTTTGTGTACAAAGATGTCGTAGACCCCCGTCGCTAATTAGAACTTAGGTAGAGAGCATAAATATAGCAACGTTAAATAGTGGAAAAAAAAAAAAAAAATTGCTCACCTATCGACCTGAATGGGCCCAACAGGTGCTTTCGGTGGTACTGAAAAAGTCTTGGAGAACTTTTCGCTGGAAATTGTCGCCAGGACCTTGTCTATGTTGTTCCTGCTGTATTTGACATTTCGGTTACGACGCTCATTGAAATTGGGGTCCGAGTTTTTTAGAAGGTAAGTGTAGTCGCTCTCGTCCCTCTCGTGGAGGAGGGGAATCTCGATGAGGAGTGGCGAGGGGGTGGGGCCGGACAGGGACTTTTTGGAGATGATGGTCTCGAGCTTTGGCAGCATTTGGATCTTCCAGATGTCCTTTATCGACTCGAGCCTGTAGAATAGGTGGGTGAGGTCGAGGGCCGAGAGGGCGACGTTATCTCGGATTGCCAGCTCCAGGGACTTTTCACGGATGGTCAGGGACATTGGCACCGAGAGGGCGCAAGTGAATGTTGGACAGTCGTGCGAGGATTTGAGCATTGCTTGGGTCACCTGAAAAATCAGAGTTTTTTACTTCAAAAAATATTTTCCTAATCTAAATGTATTTTCTCAATAAAAATGCCTCTGCCAGATTCGTCGCTACTTGGAAAATTGCAAGATAATTCTGACCAGTTTTTCTCAAATTTTTGAGACTTTGGAAATTTGTAAAACTGAAAATTTCGGAAATTGAAATTTTTGCTAATTTATTTTTATTCATTTTTTTTATTGCTAATTATTTACCTTATCCAACACTTCGTTCTTAACATTTTCTTGGAGAATCCCCAGGCACGCTATGCATGGACTCTCCTCAGAAAATTCAAAGGACTCATCCACGTACTTGAGCTGAAAAATGAAGAATACTTTTTGTAGAATTTCCGAAATCAGCTCGCATTGATTAATGCATTTTTTAATGAAATTGAATACATAATGGCTAAGGTTTTGAAAGTCACTAGATCGACGTGAGGTGGGCAACCCACGGGAAACTGATGTAGCTTTTATTACCCCACTTTATCTCCATCATTTTTATGGCTTTCAGGGCAAAAATTAACATCTACGCACATCTGCACTACATCTACGCTATTCCGGTTATACAGCGGCACCACCAGATCGCCGGGGTAATACTGTCACTCATATGCATGATTTTAACCAATATATGTAACTAATAATCTCAACAAATTTCTAATTGAACTAATTTTTTAAAAACGCTGAGATGATCTGACTGATCGCTACTGAATAAATGTATAATATTGTGCCATACTTTGGTAGTCCTCAGGGAGCACTTTAGCTCTAGGACTTGATAAAACGTTTTACATACATACATACATAACGTGATACATTCAATTTTCAAACAACTCCTAATCACCTAAAAATGAATTTAACAAACGAACGCGTAGAAAATCTAGGAAAATATTTGTTGCTTGAAATTGAAAACACATTTTACTTCATTGACTATTTGTGTTGCAATGAACATGGTATTGACTTTCTCAGCAGATTTTAAAACTGACTATACGTAGTAACTAATTGAATTTGTAATTCGTGTAACTATTGGCAATGATTACAGAAAATTTGCGCATTGACAAAACAGGAAAAAATGATGGGTAAGTAATTAAAGTGATGGAATCGTTTTACCTTTTTCGAATATTCGACGGGCTTTTCATAGTACTCAGGATTTTTGACAGAGATTAGCCTTAAACAGCAATTTATGCAGCAGCCAATTTGGGATAAATATTTGAAAATTCGAATTCCCGCTTCATGACTCAATGAGTCCATCTTGGAGATGTAATTTTTTCCTTAAATTGATGATTCGGGGAATTAAATGGGTCGATGAAAATAATTTCATCGACGATATAAACACGTGTGCAAGTCTGTTTGTTGAATAACATTCAAAATTTGTTGGATTGCAAGTTGAGGTTAGGTTGAAAAAGAGTCGGTAAGTGAGCGCGTCATGAGGATAACTGTTCCTTGCGCGCGCAAGATCGAGCTACTCGTGAATTTTTCAGTGGAATTTTGAACGAATTACTTATGGCGGCTATAGTTCCCCTTCTGAAGTCTTTTGCTAAAATTTTTCGGACCATTAGTGGGGCCGCAATAGACGAGAGAATCGAAACAAGACCAGATAATTATAACTCGATACAATACGAGAGAGCAGCTTCATGATTATCGCAAAGAGACCACACGAGAGAGATGTGACGAGAGATGTCTCGACAAGAATTCGAAAAAAAATCGTTTTAAACCAATCAATTTCACTCACAAACTCATGATTTTTTCGAAAATTTATGGTGAACCTAAGAAATAATAATGATGATAATAAATTGTTCACACATTTAGAAAATTTCATTTATTCAGCGGTGTAAAAATTTGAAGATATATTTCTGTCAATATAACTACCAACGTGAACACCCACTCTTTGGCAATATTTTCTTTCTCAATAATTACAACGGATATTTCATGGCACTTTTCAATTTTGGTGTTAATGAACACTGGTACCAAGGATGAAGGCACAGAAGCATTTCAGCATGAATATCACTCAATCGATTCCTGTGTTTTCGTATTAATAAACCAGCCTTTGAAAAGAGTCGTTCTGAGGCAGCACTTAAAAAATGAAAAAAAAAAATCGAGACAAGACGAGATTGGATTGCATTCTCGAGCCTCGAGACCAGACGAGATAACAATTGGTTTTATCATTTCGATGCAAGACGAAAGAGTTTCGCCGGTGACGCGAGCGTTGGGTTCATAGTGGCGCCACCTGTGGAGAACTTCCGCATCAACAAAATTTTGTAATGTTTGCACTGCATTTTCCCGAAATTTCTCAAATTTCCGCGAAATTTTGGGAATTTTACAATTTTTTGAAACTGAAGTGGAACCTCCCTTGATTCTCCCTTGGCACTAAAATTTCCATTGGCGCCAAAAAATCCGCCTCAAAAACCATCCCATAATGCCCCACCCCTTTCCCACTTCCGGTCCTCGATATTTGTTTTTCCTTCCCTCAATACTGAAATCTCTCCAGCTTTTGTAAATTTCACAATGTCCTCGTTTACTGCAAAATCGTTCAAACACAATTTTCAAACGTCCTTGAACTAAGCCATTGCCGAAAAGCATTGACCACTTCCTTTTTTTCCAAGCTTCCAGGAGACATCTTAATAGAATTTTCCTCGCTTCTTTCGCCGAGCATGCGATGCTGAGGTACATACAATATTCTGAAAGAGGGTGGTCCCTCCTTCCCCCCCCCCCCCGCATATTGTGTGTGTATATGTGTTGACGCTTGAAACGCTGTCGATCGATCTTCGTCAGACTTGATTTCGCAGCGCAGTACACAATAATCCAACAAATAGAATTGTACGCTGCCCCATCTAGAACGCTTTTTTCCACTCCCTATCCAGACCTATATATGTATCTTGACAACTGGCGGTGTCAGCATACCCTTCGGCACATACCGCTCTTGCAGTCTAAATCAGGAAGGGCTTTTGTCGCATTATCCGGCCCATTCAGCCCCTCACAAATCGCCCTCATGCGCCCTGTTGAATTTTCCCTTAATATCCAAGAGAGAAACTGTGAACAATTAATGTTTGCTGAAGAAGTTGGGCCTAACTGATCAGTCAAACACCTGAAAAAAACAACATGGAGCCTTGGAATCGCCAAACAAAACGGTCACATGCTGATGGTCCACACCTAGACCATCAGCATTGTCCATAACACCGATATGTCAGAGTTCAGAATTTTTTTCATTGTCATCGAATGTCGCTATATCTATGCTACTTTTAGGTGCTAATCCATGGGGTGACTAGTATTTTTTTAAACCTAGGACGTAAAGCAGTTCTTTCTAGCCTAGGGACGTAAAGTAGTATTTTTTTAACCTAGGACGTAAAGTAGTATTTTCTAGCCTAGGGACGTAAAGTAGTATTTTCTGGCCTAGGGACGTAAAATAGTATTTTTTAAACCTAGAACTAAAGTAGTATTTTCTAGCCTAGGGACGAAAAATAGTATTTTTTAAACCCGGGACGTAAAATAGTGTTTTCCCAGCCTAGGACGAAAAATAGTATTTTTTAAACCCAGGACGTAAAGTAGTATTTTTTAGCCTAGGGACGTAAAGTAGTGTTTTCTAACCTAGGCACGTAAAATAGTATTTTTTTAATCTAGGACGTAAAGTAGTATTTTCTAGCCTAGGGACGAAAAATAGTATTTTTTAAACCCAGGACGTAAAGTAGTATTTTCTAACCTAGGGACGTAAAATAGAATTTTTTTAAATCTAGGACGTAAAGTAGTATTTTCTAACCTAGGGACGTAAAATAGTATTTTTTAACCTAGGCACGTAAAATAGTATTTTTTTAAATCTAGGACGTAAAGTATTACTTTAGAGTGTATAAAGTATTACACTCTCCCAGACTCCTCAGGCGTATTTCTGATCACAAACTGGCAGCCGAAATTTTCTGCTCCGTATCACCCCCCTGAACCCACCCCTTCCAGATCGAAGAGTACTTCTGAGACACCTTGTATAGGGTAATATGTATAGTGCTAGTGATTGAGATAGACGGAAAATTAATATCCATGGGCTTGTCCAGCTAGCCGTGGCGACTGATATGCATGAATGGAGTGACACGGAGCACGCACTAAAAATGATTGATACTGGGCCTAGTCCCTAGTATTGACTTGTTATCATATTTCTCACAAATCCATCCGGTTTTGCCGATATTTTCGCCATAACACGTCTGGGTAATGTCGAAGTGACGAAAATGGAGAACTGGAAATATAATAGAAGTATTAAAAATGTTTTTCACATCAAGAAACTTGTGTGTGTGTGTGTGTGTGCGCCTGTATGTCCGTGACCGCAGATTGTTGATAAAAAAATCAATAAAATTGATCGATTTTCGGATGTATCTCGGGAATGAGTCACTGTAGAGTAAATCGGTAGAGAACTTTTTTGTCGGGAATTCAATTCTCTATAAAAAATGTCCTATAACATTTTCCGATAGAATCAGTCGGTAGGGAGCTAATTGAATAATGAAGAAAAATTATCAGCAGAAATAGCAATTTTTTCTCTCTGGCGTTAATGGACCACTCTCATTTAGGATTATTTGTCCGAACTTTTTGCGCATGTTTTAATGAAAATTGATTTAAGAAGGAGAATTTCCCACTCGGATATCTGGACCCGTCCCGTACAGCGGAGGCTGTGCGTGGATAAGAGTGAGGACGGGTTGCAACGAAAAAGAACAAGAAAAAAAAAAGGAAAACGGAACAGACAGTGTGAGCAGTGGCAGCGAGAAGAATGTCATAGATAGTTGTTTCTGGATGAGGAGGGGTGGTTGACACCAAAATGATGGATCGCCCGTTACTCCACGACGGTTGGTTGCTGCCGTTTTCTCCGCATGCTCGCGATACTGCTTCTCATTTTCAACATAATGTGTGATCCACATTTGCTCATTGGGGGGATGAAATCGGGAGGTGAATTCAATGGGCGAAACGAGCGGGGGTCCTCATGAGAACAACACCAACAACTGTAAATTGTAATAACTGAACAATAACCTCAATGTCGCAGTTTTTCAAAAAACTGCAAAATCTCGTGAAGAACTGGTTTTACAAGAAAAAGGTATTGAACCTTTTTTGTAGAGAATTCATTTCTGAAGAGAAAAGTCTTCTAACGTTTTTACGAAAAATCGCGGGAATAACCTCATTTTTTCGTTTGAAGTATTACGAGGATTTTCCCGCCAAAAAATGGCGGACTCGGCGGGCCATCGCGGTTCACTTCGTAAATCCCGAAAATAGCCGATGATGCTCGAATCGTTGAGGGTTCAGGAAAAATTACGCAACTCCCATGAATCTTTTAATCTCGAATTTGAAAATTTATAAGTAGTTCCAGATTTCTCGCTCAAAAGGGGTTATGTGTAACTGAGTTAGTTTTAGGACTTTCAACGCGAGTTGAAATAGTATGGGATCCAGAACAACACCATGGGGTTGTCGCAGATGCAAAAAAAAATGGTATTATATGGTAGCGCAGTGGGAGCGTGCTAATGGCTACTGACATGCAGTTTTGATGGATCGTCCCATCGCACACTTTCTATAACCACTCCTGAAGGTACGGCATTTTCCCAGCCAACTTATATTGTAAAACCGACGATACTCTCCCGAATCATGGAGTGATACAAGCGGATCGAGTGAGGTTGCCCCATTAAGAGCCATACCGATAACTTCGCAATCTCGTACATTCCTTCGACATTAGTTTTCTTTGTGGAAATTTCCGTGAAAGCTTGAGTAGATTTTGGGAAAAAAAACCTTTCCACCCACCCACCCACTCACAC
This sequence comes from Asobara japonica, assembly GCA_026005395.1. Taxonomy (NCBI): domain Eukaryota; kingdom Metazoa; phylum Arthropoda; class Insecta; order Hymenoptera; family Braconidae; genus Asobara; species Asobara japonica. The sequence continues at coordinate 3,685,011 of BQMI01000393.1, forward strand.
CCAACCAGCCACCCACTCACTCACACACACCCACTCACTCACACACACCCACTCACTCACACACACCCACTCACTCACATCCACCCACCCATTCACCCACTTACCCACCCATCCACTCACCCACTCACTCACTTTTCTCACCTCCACCCACCCACCCACTCACTCACTCAAATACACCCACCCACTCACTCACTCAAATACACCCACTCACCCACCCACCCACTCACTCACATCCACCCACCCATCCACCCACCCACCCACTCACCCACCCACCCACTCACTCACATCCACCCACCCACCCACTCACCCACCCATCCACTCACATTCACCCGCCCACCCACTCACCACCCACCACCCATCCACCCCCTCACACTTTAACGACAATGAGCCACAGCGTGTCCAAGTCAAGTTCAGTTTACACAAAAAGCTTTAGTTTTTTTTTCGTATGTTGGAAATCTAAGCCATTGAGAGATATATTATACTATTTCGAATTCAATCGGCCAAATGTTATCCCCTTTTTCCATTCAACCAACTGATGGGATAATGTTAAAAGTCAGTCGAAATACGAACCTGGGTTTTCCAGTTATACGCGACCCTAAAAAATTGCAACAAATAAATAATGAATCAATTAAAATAAGTCTAGTTATTTTTGTAATGTACCCGTATCTGAATGTTCTCTTAACAAAATTGACGTCAATGAACGGTAAGCATCTTAGTTTTCATTCAAATTATTATTCCTCCGAAGACAACGAAATCGATGCGTAATTCTCTTATCACCTCCATTCAATATTCGCAAAAAATGCCTGAGTGAAAACGTCAATATTGATTGAATAATAAATGGTGAGGGAATTCTGGGAGGCTCGGGTTTCACTTATAAACGAAATCTTCCACCATTTATCATTTGTATTCGAATTTGTTGAATAAGTTTGCCGAGAGAAAATTACGTGACATATTTTTGCAACATGAAGTACCTTTCAATTATTATGTTCATTGCGATGGTTCTTGGTGTTGTTAGTGGGCAGCCCGGGTGTGGAGGACGCAATAGACAGGTTAGTTGAATTGTGGCATAAATGGTACAGGGGGTATTACGGGACATGGGGTATTATGGGACAGTGGGTATTACGGGACATGGGGTATTATGGGACAGTGGGTATTACGGGACCATGGGTATTATGAGACAGTGGGTATTAGGGGACAGTGGATATTACGGGACATGGGGTATTATGGGACAGTGGGTATTACGGGACATGGGGTATTATGGGACAGTGGGTATTACGGGACATGGGGTATTATGGGACATGGGGTATTACGGGACATGGGGTATTATGGGACAGTGGGTATTACGGGACATGGGGTATTGTGGGTCATTGGGTATTACAGGACCATGGGTATTATGAGACAGTGGGTATTAGGGGACAGTGGATATTACGGGACATGGGGTATTATGGGACAGTGGGTATTACGGGACATGGGGTATTACGGGACATGGGGTATTATGGGACAGTGGGTATTACGGGACATGGGGTATTATGGGACATGGGGTATTACGGGACATGGGGTATTATGGGACAGTGGGTATTACGGGACATTGGGTATTATGGGACAGTGGGTATTACGGGACATGGGGTATTGTGGGTCAGTGGGTATTACGGGACCATGGGTATTATGAGACAGTGGGTATTATGGGACAGTGGGTATTACGGTATAGTGGGCATTATGGGACGGCGGGTATTATCAGACAGTGGGTATTACGGGATCGTTGTAATTACAGGATGATGGTCATTACGGGACATGGGGTATTATGGGACAGTGGGTATTAGGGGGCAATGGGCATTACGGGACACGGGGTATTATGGAACAGTGGGTATCATGGGACGGTGGTTATTATGGGACAATGGGCATTACGGGGCATGGGGTATTATGGGACAGTGGGTATTACGGGACATGGCGTATTAGAGGGCAGTGGATATCATGGGGCGGTGGTTATTACGGGACAGTGAGAATTGGGGGCTATTGGGTATTATAGAACGGTTGGAATTATGGGACAACTGCATAAAATGGCTTGTACGGCGCCTCAGTATATTTAGTGGTCTATTTTGTTCCCATGTTCCCTTATTCCAATGACAGTCATCAGAAGGTTAAGAAAATATTTCCTGCATGGTTAATGCTCAGGAATCCGACGTTTCGCCAAATTTCAATTTTTTTCTCAGTCTCCGAAATTTTTCCAATGATCAAAATTATTGAAATCATTCATATTTCCAAGTATCGTGAGCTATTGAAAATAACCAACATTCTGACAGTTTTTTCTTGCCATATTATTAATCGTCTCATAACATTGATTAATTTCAGTGCCAATATAATCATGAATGTTGTGGGAACCTACTCTGTCGTTCAAGAAGGTGTGTTTGTAAGTATTCGTTCTGAAATCAAGGTGTGCATCGTTCGTATTTACAAATCAATCGGTATAATTGATTTTTCTTCCACCCAGAAACAGGATCACCGAAAAGATGAATGAGACACTAATGGACCACCATCTTCAGGAATACAAGAACAGCATCTAGGAAGGCATTTCCATCTGGTTTTCTTCTTATTGTTATAATCAACTGTCGATATCTTGTTATTTATTAGCAAACGAGTGGAGCTAAAATATATATTCAAGCATTTTATAACGTGGCTCATTATTTGTATAAAAAACTCTACATAATACTAGCGGACTGAGTATGAAGAGTAATAGCGGTTGATGCATGGAAACCTACACCTACACACATGTCTGTACTCACAACCACATCATACCCATATATACACAGAAGGATACAACGACAGTGACAGCGCAGCCACAGCCACATCTACAGCCATGGTTGCAGCCACAGTCGCAGCCACACGTACAGCCACGGTCGCAGCCACACCTACAGCCACAGTCGCAGCCACACCTACAGCCACGGTTGCAGCCACACCTACAGCCACCGTCGCAGCCACACCTACAGCCACATCTGCAGCCACACCTACAGCCACAGCTGCAGCCACAGCTGCAGCCACAGCTGCAGCCACAGCTAAACTCACTCAGCTAGTATATTATTTTTATAATTTGTTCCTGTTTTCAGAAAATAATTATTGTCGCTGGAAAAAAAATTGTAGAAGAGTAGAAATAAAATCTAACCAAGAACATATATATATATATCTTCCAAGGTCCGTACGAGAAAGTTTATATAGGGGACTTGACTTGGTCAAACGAACATTGGCGACACGGCTCTATATATTTTTTCCTCACGTTGATGTATCTGTCCCCGAGGAAAAGAGTCTGCTTCGCATAACGAGTAGACGAAAATCGGTAAAAACCGGTCGGGGTCACACCAAAAACTTCCGGAATTATTATTCTATATCCAAGATTATGGCGTTGCGATTCTGTTGCAATGTCAAATATCTCCTTAGCTAATGGAGTTAACGGAAAATGATATTGAAGGTTTTCTGCAGATAATTTAATTTCTGACAGAAAAAGTTTTTTGTGATTTTTCTCTGAACCGATTCTTTCTCAAGATAAATCCAAAATTTTGAAATTTTTTTTTTTGAAATTATTAAAATTAAAAAAAAAATTGCAATTCCAAAATTTTGAAGTGTTGAGATTAGATGGGAGTTACAAATATAAAAAAGGTGAAGATTTGAAAATTGAAATTATAGGACACACTCTGCAGCAAATTAAAATTTTCGGTCGATTTAAAAAAAATACAATAATTTTAAATGCGTGACTCAGAATACGAATCCTTTGGGAGTGTATGTGTCTGAAGATTCCCGAGAATTCAGTGTACACAAAGTGTAGGTCCATGTAGACACAGTTTCCTAACGTCTTGACGTATCCCACGAGCATTTCCGTATGCCCCAGGGAGTTGCCCCATAGACGTACCTGGACCCCTCCCAAAAATTCTCCTTCAACCGCATAACATCCACGGCACGTCAAAAAATTTGGGGATAGAGAAAGGAGAAAAAAAGTTGCTTTGAGAGTCAAATGACAAAGTTGCCCAAAAATGAACATCGTCAGAGTCGAAAGTCGTAAGACGATTCCTTATTGGTCTGTCATAATTTATTTTTGAATCGCGATTCATTTATTGGTTGATCAGATTAGTCAGATAACATCGTGAAGTTGGTTGGTAATCGCGCTTGCGTCGATAAACATCGATATTTGGGATATCGATTCGGGTTTAGTTTTCAAAAGTATAACAATTGTTCAAGTTGTCATAACTTATGTAGTTATTGAAAATTATATACACAGAATATTTTTTGGGGCTCTGTTAATTTATTAAGTTTCGAGTGTTTTACATATTCTGTCCAGTGTTGACAAATTTTATATGCACGCGATAATTACAGAAAAAACGAAAGATGCTTGCTCCAAATTGGAAAATTGAGAGCTCTCATTTTTTCGGAATCAATGATTAGCAGTATCTTCAACTTCGGAAAATATATTGTTACTTCAAATTTGAAATTATAATTGAGCGCCGAAACCCCATGAACGAGTGGTCCAGCTCTGATAACACCAACTTCCTCATCTCAGGAAGTTAAAAAGACGATGAAGATGCGAAGGTCCAGCGCAGCATCTCAAGGTCGAATTCTCAACAGTGACGAAGCGAAAATGTTGGAACGTCCAAAACGCCAGAAAAATCAGTTCAATAAAAAGAGAAAACAAGGAAGAAAATAAGAAAAATAAGAGTTGGATAGATAATATAAATGAATGTCGTGGGTAGGACGAGAGGAGAATGACACGGTCACGTAGAAATGACAGGTACACGGGCTCTCCGGCGGCCCTGAATTTTGGGCTCGCGCGATATCGTCCTCAGATCTGAAATCTGACAAAAGCCGGGGGTTCCCCGCCAACGGCCGTACCTCCAGACCACGTCCCTTTTCATATATATATATATATATATACGACATATCGCGACGCATCTCAGTCTTGTTCGACTGCCAATATGCCCGGCTGTCAACACACGCTCGATTCAATTAACTCGAATACGTTTCGTATTCTACGATATCTCTAATGATCCGGAAATTTCACTGCAATCATCGACAAACTAGTAATATCCGTTATTCACATTTCATTGTCATTTGAAAAAAAATATTCAAAATTTCGAGAGGATGATAGTGTGTATGTGCGTGGGTGGGTGGGTCGGTGAGTGGGTGGCTGGATCGGTGAGTAGGTGGGTGGATAAGTGGGTGGGTGGGTGAGTGAATGCGTCTGTTGGTAGTGGGTGGGTGGTTAGTGGGTGGGTGGATAGTGGGTAGGTGGGTAGTGGGTAGTGGGTGGGTGGGTGGGTGGCTAGTGGGTGGGTAGCGGGTGGGTGGGTGGGTGGGTGGGTAGTGGGTGGGTAGTGGGTAGTGGGTGGGTAGTGGGTAGTGGGTGGGTGGGTGGGTAGTGGGTAGTGGGTGGGTGAATGTCCGCATGTGTAAGGAAACGAGTAAATATAGCGAAAAATAGTGATAACAAAAACCATTCGCCATGAAAACTTCGCAGGAAGTATTGCAGATAGCGGTATGATACATAACACCTCACTTATTGCCCATAAACCTGAATATATTTTATATTAGAACTTTTTCCCCTATCTCCATCATTCAAGCAAAATTCCATTGCGTCAAAATCACAAAATTTCTGTGAGTTCTGAATTATTTAGCGCATCGATTGAGGTGATAACACTCGTTTAGTCAAATTTCGACATAGAAAAATGATAATAACTATAGTTTATCATAGTTTCATCACTTAGTAATAGGTGCGGCGTGATAAAAAAATATCGATGTGAAAAAAAAAAACGAATAATTTGTTTCGTTTTTAATTTTGAGCAGATCGATTATCAGTTATTCCGCTCCAGGCCATTATAGGGTCACGGATGGATACACTAGGATTACATGTGTTAGTGATTGTTCACAAATAACATATTTATTATAAGCAAATTAACAAAAATAAATTGACGATGATAAAGATGCGCCCGAAGGGCATATATCCAGGTGTTAACTCAGATTGGGTATAAAGTACTTGAAACAAATTTGTAATGTGTCCATTCCATCGTCAAACTTTACTTCCCGTACAATCGTGTCACCCGTTTGGTTTATTAGTCAGTGTTAATTATTAAAAATAATTGAAAGATATGGCTAGGAAGTACGTCAGCGTTATAACCGTCCTCTTATTCATTTCGTCGCCCGCCATTTGCCGATCGCCGGAAGCAACAAGCGCGCACGACATTCTCAATGCAGGCTACGACATAATGCGGCACTTGGAGGATCCGAGCGATGTCTACCGGCGCATCGACGCGCTGTCACTAGCCGCAACGTCGCCCCATGCCTTCGCATTTTCCGGCCGCATCAATCTACCCTACTACAACCGCATCATAATTGCGCTGATGATGCTGCTCGGCATCGAAAATGCTGCTCTGTACGCATGTCTCGGCCGGTCCAAATTGGGCGGAGGGAGCACAACTGCATGCGATCACATACCGGACAAAAATATAAGAGTAATCCGTGATTATCGTAAGCAGATTGACGCGATTGCGGAATACATGAGTAATGTTGAAACGCAGTATCAAAATCTGAAAAACGGCAAAGGATTGTCGATTAATGGAGACATCTCCGTTGCGAGGAGATCCGACGTTACAGATCACTTGTATGAGTTCATCAGCAAGAATTGTTACAACCGCTTAACGTGCCTGTTCCATGGGATCCGCGACCAAGTTGCGAAGGTGATTAAATGACGATTGAAATATCATATCACAGCGCACTCCGTTCGACCGACGCTTTGAAATCGGCCGGATGCGACGCCAGCGCGCATGCGCCACGTGCCAGTCGATGTTGAGATCCGCACGATCGAATGGGGTTGTGCGCGAAGTCGCATCCGGACGATTTCAAACCACTCGCGCCTGAGCGCATGCGCTGCCCTGTCATCCGGTCGACCGCAGCGGATGAAAGCGGAACGGAAATTTTTAAATTTGAATTGTCATGACCACTTTGTGTTTAGTTCAAAGCAAGCTCTTCGCATTCTACTACGTCTTCAGTAAGTGGCCATATCTACAACGCATACCTCCTTATCGCTGTACACTTCCTCAAAGGCTACGTGGTGGAAATCTACCAGGAGCAAGCGTATATCGACAATCCCATTTCGGATGAGGCAGCGACATATGTTAAATTGAGAAAAATTAAATTTCTCATGCACACACACGTAATCGCTAAATTAACTCAGTCAGCGCTTAACGGTGCTTCCAGAGATATTATACAAGGCGCACCATCCGAAGAGCTGTCAGGTTAGTAACCAACCTTAAAGAAACAGCTTTTGCTCAGTTAGACCTAAATTGTTCCATGATTTATTGCCGCATTTTAATTATTTTCAGAATCACCCTACATTCAGTTGAGGTACGTCTTCAGTCAAGTAGTGGCTAATGAAGCTTCCCTGAACGTCAATAGTGATTGTGACTTCACATGTGAGGATTACAACGGGACTGAAATGCGTATGCGAAGGCCTTTCGATGGCAACGACATGTGTAATGGAACAGTATTAAAGTGTTACCATCAAGATTTGGGTTGGCTGTGTCCTGCGGTAAGCTCTGTCCTAACTAGGATTAGTGGTCACAATATATATATATATATATATATATATATATATATATATATATATATATACTTCTGACGTAATTGATTTGTCAATAAAAAACAATGAAACAGCCACAAAAGACAATTAAAAAGGGCCTAACGGTCGGGGGCCCTTCGAGCGGATCGAAGCACGCCCCTGAGTTGGCCGGGAGTGGGGGAACACAAGCGCGCTCAACGACAAACGCAGCGCGTAAGCTACGTACAGCTCGCGCTGCGACTGGCTATTCCCTCTCTCCTCGCTCACCGATGCGCTTCGTGTAACTTCGCTTTCACCCGAACTCTCCCCACTCCACGGTTTTCAAGCCCACTCCGGCCAGCGCGTGCGGTAGGGAGGCGAGGAGTGCGCAGATGCGCGCCGAAAGCCCAAGTTACTTCTCTTGTGGGAAGAATTATAAGAGCGTTAATCATCTACCAATCGTTCTATCAATGTATCCACTTACCTATCAATTTTTGCAGAGCGATACAACCTACAGACGCTACACAGGCATCAAAGGAGAGGAAAGATCACTGGGTAATGTCGACAATTGTCCTGAACTTGACAGTACGTTCACCAGGTTTCGATTCTTTGCTACCACCGATATGTTCCATCGTTGTGATGTCTGCACTTGCCTGTGCGATGATCACCTCAGTCCTATAACAATTCGAACATTCAGCTTGAAGGAGGTGACATCCGATATCAGAAATAATATGTAAGGCTTCATCGAATGAACTGCCAACTTTACACATGAGTCTTTGATAATCATCACATTGCAGGGTTATCACTGGACTAACTTTGAGAGAATCGAGTGGTGTCATTCATATACAAATTCAAGAAAGCAAGATGACGGACATGGGTGCTGCGGACCATCCCAGATGGTCACCGATGGATAGTGCTAGATTGCACAATCCTGCCAATACCATTGATGATCTTTACACAGTTCGTTGGGGTTTCCGAAATTATGTCAACGTCGATAGGATTAGTACCGAAGACGCATTCGTACGAGCTCAGATTGCAGAGTATAATACTTCGTATTCCGCAGAGTCTTACGTATTGACTGGTAGGTATCATCATCCTTAGGTGCCCTGACGAACGAACCCTGTTATCTGATGAAAATTCATTTGCAGGAGTCAGATTCAAACGACTTCATGAACATCTAGCTTTCGGTGTCAGACTCACCCCCTGGGATTCGAGGGCAAGACGTTTGGATGCTAGTGGACCTGATCGCTGGATATTCAACAGACAGTTTGGAGATAGGTAAGTCTGTTTTTGGACCTTCGATCCTCGAGACTGCATCATCAATATTGAAACTAATTGTTTATCGGATTGCTTCCAGAAAAGAGATAGACATGCACCGTCCTGATGTTCCGACCAAGACAACCCAGAATGTTGAAATACAGGGTAACTACTATGTTCGGTTCCAACCAACGGACAACGAGAAGGATTTTGGCCAAACCACTGTACCATTCTTGGATGCTCGAGAGGTTGCCACCGAACCGCCAATGCCGTTATCCGGAGCTGGCTTCTATTATAAGGGCAAACCGGGTTACGGAGGTGTACTCGGGCTGAAGCTCGTGTCCATTGATTTTGCCAAATTGATAGAGACGGAAGTGAAGGAGGGTTAAAGATCGATGCAGGGTAGGTATGATCTGGATAATTGAATGACAATCAATCGTTCATTGTATTGTAACGAAATAAAGAACGTTCTGAACTAGTTAAAAGGTCTTTGTACTTCCCTCTCCAGTTTGCGGGCTGAGGTTTCCGCGTACGATGAGTTACAGAGTACCCCCTCCACGCCTGGAATGGGCGTGTCCACGGGAAGGGAGGGATAATATGATGACCCGAGTGAGAACCATGCATGTTCTCTCGACTCCTAATCTCTCTGAAACGTTTATATTACATCGCCCATGAGCCCACGCGTAACGGTATGCAACCAAACGGCCATACCCCTCCAGCGCAATTTCCAAGGTCACGTGTAGAGGGGACGCATTCCCCTCCGCTTGCTGGCTCTGCGAGAGTCACAGATTGGACAGTTACGAGTTTTTGATTAACGAGAGACCCCTTCCCCGTTCCTAACTGGGTACGCTGCGCACGCTCGACGCGCAGTACCCCCACTCCTGCTTTTCGCAGCCAGACGGCGGAAGGGGGAGAACCACTGATCTCTATATAACTGGATAGCTGATCCCTATGCCCCCACCACTTTCAAAGTGCCACGCTGTACCATTGGCGGTACTAAAGATGACGTTAGTGCGCATGCGCACACTACTAGCAGTGGCAAATTTACTACTGTCTCAGTACTTGTGACTAAACCGCGCATGCGCAGTAGATAGGTTTTCGATTTGAATGAGGCAGAGATATGAAACTTTATTTTCAGAAAATCTTATTTAATACAATTTCTTTTACATATAAAAAAATATTTATTGTAACGGACTGTTTCTATTTAGTTCAGTAACTATAAAGTTAGAAAAATCAAGAGATACTAGTTTAAGTCCAATAACACCTCCATATCCCGCTTTTCCCTTGTAATATACTCCAGCACCGGATAACGGCATTGCCGGATGACTCATCACACGGCGGGCATCCAAGAATGGTACAGTAGTTTGGCCAAAATCTTTCTCATTGTCAGTTGGTTGGAATGTAACATAATAATTACCATCCACTTCGAAATTTTCGGTTGTCTTCGTAGGGACATCAGGCCGCTTCATATTTATCTCTTCCCTGAAATTAATTAAATCAATTATGGATTTGCAATGGAAAATTGCGGATTGTGGGTGTACCTTGGTATCGGCTGCGTGCGGAATAACCAACGGTCTGGTTCTCTCGAGTCCAATTTTCGTTGCACAGCATTCCAAGCGGTGAGTCTGATGCCGAATATTAGGTTCCCTTTGAATCGCTCGAATTTGACACCTTGAATTTATTTGATATTTTTAAAATTATTTATACCGATGTTTATTGATGAGCTTCGATCAATGATTTGCATTTTAATTTATCTTCATCTGGCGTTTAGTTAATTTAATACGCTCGGAGAATGCGGGATGGTATTCTAGTATTCCGGGACTCAGTGACGCGTGGTGGGGGGGGGGACGCGTGACGGCGCGCCAGCATCGCGCGCTACGCATGGCAGCATGACGCGGCTGACTTGAACAGTCAAGCGGAAAGTGTTAATGCTGGCGGCCGGCCAATTTTCTTTTGCAATTGGTGAAAAATGAAAGTCTTGAAGGTTCACATTCGATTAATTGATCATGATGCCTCTTACCCGTCAGTACATAACAGTCTGCAGGATAACGGTAGGTATAGACGTCCGCAATGCGATCGCGCACTAATTTATCTCGAGTACTCAATGTATCCAAATGGATGGTACTCTGATAACCATAATGCAGTATGTAAGTGTCCTCGAAAGCAATATTGGGACTATGCAAGTCGATTGGTGTCACGGGTACCCATTGTGTAGATTTCACCACATTCATGTCCTCCATCAATCCTTCCTCGATCTCGATGTATATAATGTGATCTATTTCTTTCAAACTCACTCCAGTGATGACCCTAAAATTGTTTTCAATTAGGGAATCTCACTGATGAATGGTCGGATTTGTTGATGATGGTACATGAATAATACAGTGCAAAAATATATAAAAATATCTATAAACATTCAAAAACTGATATTTCACAAATTAGAGTGGACTTTCCGTAGCTCTAGCGGCGAGTAGAGGGGAACGCGTCCCCACTACGCGTGACCTTGGAGAGTGCGCATGAGGGGTACAGCCGCCTCGTTCAATGCCGTCGCGCTCGAGTCAGCGCACTATCCCTTCTTCTCTGCGGTCACGCCTATTAGCAGCGTGGAGGGGGTACTCTCTAACTCATCGCACGCGGAAATTTCCACAAAAAATTCTGAAATTTATACCAAAAATACTTTGATCGTTTCTCTATCGAAGGCCACAAATTAAATGTCAATCGGATAAATAAATTATTTGTTGCAACAAAATCGAGTGTACCAATCTCCAAATACAATTTTCAGTGGTAAAAAAAATTCGATAAATTACACTGAAAAGAGTCCAGATATTGCTTTAGCCACTGGCCTCAATCAAATATTTATCTTATAAATAATTGCTTTTTTATAGCGATCTATAGGACGTTGACCTAAGGCATATGTTTTTCATGTGTTATTTTTGTATTGTGTTATTTAGTCATGTCACCAATTAATCCTCTAGAATCTCACATGTTATTCTCTATATCTGACGTCACTGGTCTCAAACTGAAAGTTCGAGTGGTTTTAGGACTATAGTGATCATCGCATATGCATGTGCAGACATCGCATCGATGGAATATATCAGTTGCAGCGAAGAATCTATAACCACTCCACCAGTTCCAAGTTGTATTGCAATTATCACTACTTCCCAGGGTGCGGTCTGTACCCTTAATGCCATTGTAACGCTTAAAATTTTGATCCACCTGCAATATTCATATAGATACATCAGTGGAAATTCCTACATTTAGGTATGGGCGATACGAGACGAGGCGAGAATTTCAACTCTCTCGTCTTGTATCGAAATTATAAAACGAATTGTCATCTCCTCTCGTCTCGAGACTCGAGAATGCAATCCAATCTCGTATTGTCTCGTCTTGTCTCGATTTTTTTTCTTCATTTTTTAAGTGCTGCCTCAGAACGACTCTTTTCAAAGGCTGGTTTATTAATACGAAAACACAGGAATCGATTGAGTGATATTCATGCTGAAATGCTTCTGTGCCTTCATCCTTGGTACCAGTGTTCATTAACACCAAAATTGAAAAGTGCCATGAAATATTCGTTGTAATTATTGAGAAAGAAAATATTGCCAAAGAGTGGGTGTTCACGTTGGTAGTTATATTGACAGAAATATATCTTCAAATTTTTACACTGTTGAATCAATAAAATTTTCTAAATGTGTGAACAATTTATTATCATCATTATTATTTCTTAGGATCACCATAAATTTACGAAGAAATCATTAGTTTGTGAGTGAAGTGATATTTCTTTTTGTTACCAAGGTTCAACGCGCTCTTTCAAGTTCAATACCGCTTATCAGACCGATAATTGGCCTCTGTGATTAAGAGATAGATTAGACAAACACAATTCGAGGTGAATTATATATAGGTATAGTAAACGGTATCAAAGTACTTCACGAAAATTAATATTAAAAAATGCGGTGTACTAATCAGTTATTTGCGTTAATGTTGCTTACCGCAGGGCAGATCCAGCCTAATTCTTGGAGATAACATTTCGACAATGTTCCATTACATTTATCGTTTCCATCGTATGGATGCGGTGGGTAAAATTCCGCACCATTATAATCCTCGCATATGCTGTAGCAGTTATGGTCGGCATTCATATGCGCTTCATTAACAATTACTTGACTGAAGACATAATTCAGCCGGATATAAGATAACTCTGTAATAATATGCAAATGTTTCAGTGATCCATACCACGACGTTTACAGTTAAAATGAAAAATCCTGAATCAATCGGTTTTTGAGTATTATCCAAGGCAGATGACGTGAATCAATGCCCGGAAGCGGGCCGGAGTAGTCGGGAAAACTGAATGCTGTACTATGGAACGCATGAGGTTAACCAAAAGAGAAGAGCAAACGGAAATCCGAAAACAGTCCATTTCCGATTCGGTTCAGTCCGTTTCCGCTGTGGTCCCGTCCGTTCCCATTCAGTTCAGTCCATTTCCGGTTTATTCAGTTCAGGCCCCAACTGATTCAGTCCGGTCTCGATCAATTCAGTTCATGATCAAACTGGTTCAGTCCGTTTTCAATGTGGCCCCGTCCATTTCCAGTCGGTTCAGTCCATGTCCAAACTGATTCAGTTCGGTTCTCCTGTAGTCCACTCTGTTCCCAATCAGTTCAGTCCATGTCCAAATTGATCCAGTCCGTTTGCGTTCCTGTTTCGTTCCTTTCCCGTTCTGGCTCAGTCCGTTTCCGTTCTGGTTCAGTCCGTTTCCGTTCTGGTTCAGTCAGTTTCCGTTCTGACTCAGTCCGTTTCCGTTCTGACTCAGTCCGTTTCCGTTCCGGCTCAGTCCGTTTCCGTTCTGGCTCAGTCCGTTTCCGTTCTGGTTCAGTTCGTTTCTGTTCTGGTCCAGTCCGTTTAGAAATCGGTTCACTCCATTTCCAAACTAACCCGCTTCGTTACGTCCTAATTTCATTCATTTCCGAGATAATTCGGTCTGCTCCTGAGCCCATCTTATCCGGTTCCCAGCATTCTGCCTACTCCCGACTCTTTCTGTCTGCTTCCAAGTTGATTCAGTCCATTTCCGAATTGATTCAGTCCGTTTCCAGGCGGATTAACTGTGTTCAACGGATTCGAATTATGGTTGTGGTTCCATTGATTCGCACAAAAAATTTATTGGGAAACTTTACAAACCTAGGTAATCCGTTGGAGGTTCTCCAAGTATGATATCTCTAGATGCACCATTGAGAGCCGAAAGCGCTTGTTTTGCGAGTCCGTGTGTATGCATTACAAACTTAAATTGGATTGATTCTAGTTGATGATCTGCTTCCTTCGAAGTGGAATTTTGACTATTGTGGTAATAATCGACGATGTAGCCTTGGAGCAAATGCATAGCGATAATGAGGTAAGCATGATAAATCTCACCACTTGCTGAATAGGCAATGGAATACGGACGGTTTCCACCAAGCTAACCACAAAAATTATTAGTGAGGTATTTTAAAAAAAAAAATCTCTCTTAATGTATACCTTCTCGGATCTTTACATATCTTTCCCCCTCCTCAATCTCTCATCTATAACCTCCAACCCTCCCCTTCTTTGCAGCCCCATGGAGATCCGCTTTCTTCCCCCCCCCCTTCGCACTGTACTGCATTTGCTGCAGATCGAAGGAAACCAGGGAATACCCGGAATCACTCCGTTCCAAGTGCATTCCCAAATTGAATCAGTCCGTCCCCAAAGTGAATCAGTCCGTTCTCGAATTGGATCAATCCGTTCCCAAATCGAATCAGTCCATTCCCAAACTGAACCAGCCCATTCCCAAACTGAATTGGTCCATTCCCAAACTGAACCATCCCATTCCCAAATTGAATCAGTCCATTCACACACTGAATTGGTCCATTCCCAAACTGAACCAGCCCATTCCCAAATTGAATCAGTCCATTCCCAAACTGAACCAGACCATTCCCAAATTGAATCAGTCCATTCCCAAACTGAATCAGTCCATTCCCAAACTGAACCAGACCATTCCCAAATTGAATCAGCCCATTCCCAAACTGAACCAGCCCATTCCCAAACTGAACCAGCCCATTCCCAAATTGAATCAGTCCATTCCCAAACTGAATCAGTCCGTTCCGAAATTGTATCAATTCGTTCCAAAACTTGAATTCGTTCCTAAATTCGGTCAAACCGGTTCTCGGACTCATTCCCATTAAATCACATCAATCCACCTCCATTGAAACCCCCATCTTGTTTAGGGTGCACAATTACCTTTCTGAGCTGGTTTCCGGCGAGCGATTCGAAGAAGCAGGTCGATTGATCATACCCACTTTTGCTGACGAAGTCATACAGACTATCCGCAGAATTGGTTCCTTGAGGGTTTCTATATTCACTAGCCAATCTTCCAGCATGTCGTAGCTCAAAGAACTGCGATTTGATGATGTTCATGTAGTTCGCCATTTTGATAATTTGGGACCGGAAGTCCCGGATTAGCTGCAAAGTTCCTATTGGAATACCTCCACAGTCGTTGGTGATGTCATCTAGGTACGTCGACCTGATAGCGTCGAGGCATGTGTTCATATGCGCATCGTCGACGCCAACCAAGCCCATGGCAGTTCTAATAGCATCATCGCAGTAAAGTTTATCAAAGCTCTGGGATAGCCTCGATCCTTGATCCGGAACTAGCCGCTCCCAGATTGTCTCCATGTGCTCGAAGACATGATCATCTACATGCTGCAGAATTTCGTATCCAATATTCAGGATGTCGTTGGAGATGAATGTGGCGGATTGACAATCAGAAGGCAGCGAAATGAAGAGGATTAGTGGTAGCAATATGACCTTGAACATCATATTGACCGATTGTTGGCACTTTGTAAATGACTGAAGATGCAAATTGGCGAGCGCAATAGCACGAAATAAGGAAGTTCACTTGCGACGGAGTCGACCAATTCGAAATTTTACTCCAGCATTTTATAGGTGATCCAAGGGGACACGTGTAGATATGGCGCCGCCTCAGGCGCATATTTGTCCAATATTTTTTTCTCTAATTTTTGTCCATTTGGAAGACTATTGGTTGATAGGTAGTCATATTGGCCCACGGTGAGATATATATAGTGTGAAATTGTCTATATTTTCCTCCTCCGTCCCTCGTTTTTGTACTCCTCTTGAGCGCTTCGGCGGTAGGGAGTAGTGGACACCCATCCATGCGGATGGAGCCGACTTTCGCCATTTGGGCCATCGTATTTCTAAACTCAGGGTAAATCTACAGAAGCCCTTGTGTTATGATGGCGGGCACCTATAATGGACGCAGTTTCCCGCGTCGGGTTAGGCTCCCGCCCGGCTCTGTGGGTGTATGGTATGGGGACCACAGATATCGGCCGGAATCCATGAAAAAATGTTTGAATGGGGGGGGGGGGTGAGTGGGTGGGTGGATGGGCGGGTAGGTGGGTGGATGAGTCGGTGGGCGGATGGGTGGATGAGTGGGTGGGCGGGTGGGTGAATGAGTGGGTGGGCGGGTGGGTGAATGACTGGGCGGGTGGGTGGATGAGTGGGTGGGCGGGTGGGTGAATGACTGGGTGGGTAGGCGGGTGGGTGGATGAGTGGGTGGGTGGGCAGGCGGGTGGATGTGTGGATGATTGTAAAATCACTTGTTTACGAGATATTTGAGTTTTTGGGAAAAATTCGGGAAAACCCATAATAGTGGAAAAATAGAAATTTGGGGGAGTTTTTGGTGTCACTTCGCCTTACACACATTTGAGTCACTTGTTAGAAATTTTTAGGGCTCGCGACGAAAATTTTCGTAGGACCTGTTTTGATATTTCCCCTCAGGCAAAATTAAGGAGCGTGAGACGAGGATCATCCGGTGTTTGTCAGTGGTCTTTCTGTATCATCAGCTCATTTACATTGTCGCGAGCGGGCCACACGCTTCCAGCCCTGGGAAAAAAATGAGGGCCCACCTAGTGGATTCCTCACCGTGTCAAGAAAATCATCTCTCGCTCCAACGCATTTGACTCGCTCAGATTTTTTTCACCTCCCAATATGATTTACATTTCAAAATTCAAACACAAATTCACTCCCCACATCTGTACATTGCACCAAATTTTGTTTTTATTTGGTTGAAAATGGCGAAGGTTTATTGAATTTTGAAAAAATTTTCTACATTTTTGAAGATTCTCTATTTTTTAAATTTCTGACATTTTGGAAATTTGGAAAATTTTGGAAATTTCGGAAATTTTTGAAAATTCTGGAAAATTTTGATAATTTTGAAAATTTTGAAAATTTTGAAAATTTAGAAAATTTAGAAAATTTTGAATATTTTGAAAATTTTGAAAATTTTGAAAATTTTGAAAATTTCGAAAATTTTGAAAATTTTGAAAATTTTGAAAATTTTAAATATTTTCAAAATTTTCAAAATTTTCAAAATTTTGGAAATTTCGGAAATTTTGGAAATTTTTAAAATATTGGAAATTTTTTTGTCCCAAACAGATCATCCTGCGGTGGACTGCATTCAACGAGAAATAAAGTTAATAAAATAGAAAAAGTGTCTTATCAATTCGATAAAACCGATTCTTTTCTCTGAGATCAAAATCATCTACATTCGGCATTGGAAATAAAATTGTGTCGATAACGGAAATTGCGAGGCGACCTTTCGACGAGGCAATTCGCCTATCGCGTATTCCATCAATGACATTGGAAATATTTCAGATTGAACGATAAACGTACTCTTATTTACCCAACTTTCCTCATTAACAGAACGGAAAAATCGAACAATGTCTGTAGAACAATGAGAAATATTTCTATTATCAGGTTGTTTTCACGAACAGTTCAGTTCACTTTTTTGGAACAAAGTCCGGGATTATAATGTGTGTCTGTTTTTTTGTCTCCGTCCTTCTCATTTGTACGCCCAGGGTAGCTGCTCTCTGACCATTCGTTCAGGGGGCCTACCGGACACCCATCCATGCGGCTGGGGCCGACTTTCGCCATTTTAGGCCCTCGTATTTCTAAACACAGGGTATACGTCCAGCAACCCCTGCGCTACGATGGCGGGGGCCTATCTCGGACTCCCCCCTCCCTGCGTCGGGTGAGGTTGTTACAATTTTCGCCACAAAACGCCATTACGTCTTGCATGTCATAATTTCCGAGAGATTTCGACTCTAGCGATGTTCATTTATGTGTACGCATTTTCTTGAATTTTCTTGAATAGGGATAAATAGAGATGGAGACTACGATCGTCAGCGATGGCGCGGCTGCGCGCGCATTTCGGCGTGGCAAAATTTCGCGATATATCGATTGTTTATCGATATCAGATGTATCTCCTTTTTATAATAGGAATAGGAGTAGTGCCTTGCCGGTGGCCGCTACGCGACCACATGCGTTCCTAACTGGGATTTCGAGTTCAATTTTGATCATGACATCGACAGTCGAGATTTTTCTTCGATAATCGAATTTTTTTTCAATAATCGAATTTTTTTTCGATAATCGAATTTTTTTTCGATAATCGAATTTTTTTCGATAATCGAAATTTTTTTCGATAATCGAATTTTTTTTCGATAATCGAATTTTTTTTAGATAATCGAAATTTTTTTCGATAATCGAATTTTTTTTCGATAATCGATTTTTTTTCGATAATCGAATTTTTTTTAGAGAATCGAAATTTTTCTTCCATAATCGATTTATTGCGATTCTCATTCGATTTGTGGTCGAAGCTCTCAATTATATATAAGGATAATAGGAAAGCCTTGGAATTACAGAAAAAAAGGCAGGAGCAAAATTGTTCACCTAATATCTATATCTTTCAACACATGGTGATTCATAAAATCCATATTTTATAACCACCCGACGTGAAAATGACGCGGCATTTTTATTGGGTAATTGCATTCACATTTGTTCGGACCAGAGGACTACCATAATGATAGGCTTCTTACTTTTTTGGTTTTAAGATCATAATCTACATAAGTAGATACTGAACACACCTAATTGACCGTACATACATAATAATAATGATGATATTTTTCGATAGATCACATTGACCATTTCGATAGATGAAATAGTATTTATTTATTCGACCATATGAAACTGAAATGAAATATATATAAATTCTAAATTATAAAATAAAATTGTTTTCGAATATTTCAATTAACTATTCCAAATAGTCAATTACAAATTATGCGAAACTATGTGACAATTTACTAAAGTAATGAATGATTGAATAAATAAATGAAGGGTTAGATAAACAAATAATCTGAATAATATAAAATTGTAATTTAAGTTCTCTTATATTCCAAGAAAATAATAAAAATAAAATCTCTTTATTATTAACATCCTTATATGTTGATCCTACGGAAACGAATTTCAAGGAAGGGGTAAATTAATCCCTCAATGAAATGGAGTTCTGTCAGTGCCATGTCAAAAATAAACCCGGCGACTAGAGGGGTGGGGGAGAGGGGGCGGGGGGGGGGGGGGGGGGGGGGGGGGGGGAGAGCTAATAAAGTTGGAAGGATAATTATGACAGGCTCGTTACTCGAGCGAACACACGTCGCTTGGGTTATTAAGTTTTAATGACTGAACGGGTCAGAGTAATGCGGAACGCCTGGTACGAACTAAACTGGTAATTTTACTAGGGTGGGTACATTTTCATACACTGGAGGTGAATAAATATGTTTGACAATTCAATCTGAGTATGAATGTCCACAGAAATTTTTTGTATTATAATATTGTGATTTAATTATAGATGGTAGGACCTCTCTAACTTATCAGTTGACGACAGAATATCCACACCAAACCATCCTCCCTCCCATCCACCCACCCTCCCTCCCGTCCACCTACCTTCCCTCCCGTCCACCTACCTTCCCTCCGGTCCACCCACCCACCTTCCCTCCCACACACCCACCCGCCTTCCCTCCCACCCACCCACCTTCCCTCCCACACACCCACCCGCCTTCCCTCCCACCCACCTAGGCACCTTCCCTCCCATCCACCCACCCACCCACCTTCCCTCCCACGCACCCACCCGCCTTCCCTCCCGCCCACCCAGGCACCTTCCCTCCCATCCACCCACCTTCCCTCCCGCCCACCCAGGCACCTTCCCTCCCATCCACCCACCTTCCCTCCCACCAACCTACCCGCGCCCACTCACCCACCCTCCCTCTCATCCACCCACCCTCCCACCTACTCACCCACACCCACCTTCCCACCCACACCCACCTTCCCACCCACACCCACCTTCCCACCCACACCCACCTTCCCACCCACACCCACCTTCCCACCCACGAACATGCACAGACGTGCCCATATGACCATATACAGCCGCGGTTTTGGTGTAGTGCGTAGAGTTGTACGTGTTTTACATGAAATATTTTCTCATGGATTCCAACCGACAGCGGGACCATTGCGTGTATATTGGTGGTACCCATGAAATGACATCGCACGGCCGGGCGAGAACCTAACCCGACGCAGGGGGGTGGTTCCATCATGGCCGCCCGCCACCGTAGCACAGCGGTTCCTTGACGTTTACCCTGGGTTTAGAAATACGATGGCCTAGATGGCGAAAGTCAGCCCCAGCCGGGTGGATGGGTGTCCAGTGCCCCCTTTCAAAGAAAGTGCTAGAGCGGGACTCAGAAAGCACACACACACAAATTGTTTCAAAAACGGTTTCAAAACACCAAGCGACTGTTTTGTCAAGATATTCCTTCGAGTTCAATGAAATGATTCACAATGTGAACAAAGTAAATTGCGAAGAAAAGTGAATGGTCGAACGATAAGGAGCGGGTGAGAAGAAAATGTTTGTATAAGATAATGAATGGAGATCGATATCGTTTTCCACGAATGAATATCGAAGATTGTTTCCTTTCACCTGCACAGGGGAAATATGGCATGTCAAATTATATGTTATCAAAGCTGGAACTTAATTCAAAAATTATTTTTTTGTTTTCGACCATTTCAATATGGTCCAATACCTGAATATTATTATTGTCGCAAACCTCTTCGCGTTGGAAATTTTTTTTGAATATCATGAGCGGATATTCAGACCTGGAATCCCGGTTAGCCCTTACATTGATTCGTACCCAGTACTGGTATATACAGTTAAGCACAGAGAGCAC
Source organism: Asobara japonica (assembly GCA_026005395.1). Taxonomy (NCBI): domain Eukaryota; kingdom Metazoa; phylum Arthropoda; class Insecta; order Hymenoptera; family Braconidae; genus Asobara; species Asobara japonica. The sequence continues at coordinate 3,705,903 of BQMI01000393.1, forward strand.
ACCAATCGAGAGTGGCGGATGATCGATTGTTCCATTGTGACACCAATTCCCTCCTTCCCCCCCCCCTATTCCAGCCCCACAGTGACGGCCCCCTTGTGGACCCTTTTTCCCCGTGCCCTACCCACCCTTAACTCCGGATGTCGCGTGTGTGCGCGGCCATACGAAGTTTGAGGAAAAGATAGTGCCTGGCACCATTTCCGAAAATGGCGGGAATTATGGAAAATTCGGGCGAGGAAGATAGATCGGATTTCCTCGTATGCCGTTTTTTTTTCTCTGGTCGCGTCCCTAATTAAATGTGAGAGGGGGGGGGGGGGGAGCGGGGGGATTGAAATAAAAATTGCTAGGGGAACAAATCTTACCTCTTCAGATTTTGATGGCGATTTTTTCTGAGGCTCTTCCATGAAAAAAAAGTACTCTCAAATTTTTTCTGATTAAAAAAAAAAAAAAAAAAAAATCTGAAAAAAATTTGAGAGTACTTTTTTCTCGTGGTAGAACCTCAGAAAAAATCGGCATCGACATCCGGAGAGGTGAGGGTCATGGGTTGTCCAAGTTGGTATGGAATAACCTATATATATATATAGTGCTACAGACTTTGGAAAGTCTCCAATGCAACCACCAAAAATCAATCAACGTAATTTGTAACGTCAAATAATCACGGAAACCATCTAACTAACGTCAGTTAAATTAGGACGGACACATATTTTTTTCCATGTTTCTCCTCGAGATAAGTCGTGCTGATAAATTTTCCCATACCAAGCTCCCTGACTTCTTGACTCCCTAAGATGACCATAATATCCGCATAATAGCGAATTGTTAGCCGGGGATTATCCGGGATTACGTCGTCCCGGCAGAAGTGGTCTGTCCTAAACGTCCAAAGAAATTTCTTGTCAATCATGAGAACGAGGAAAAAAAAAAAGGAAATTTGAACAAGTCACAACACTGCAACGGGTGGTCTCCAAAGAGACACTAGGACTCTTCCTGCTTTCCTTCTTTCTTTCTTCCTTTTCTCTTTTTTTTCAATGAAGTTGAAATGTACACACGCCCAAAATGTGACCTAAGGTCGCGTTGTATATAGTTGTTCAAAATATGCGGCTTGCAGGTATAACGCAGAAGAAAAGCAGGCGCGGGTTGAGGGCGGTCGTGCAACGCAGAACTGTATAGACTAGTGGGAAGTTAAAATTTCTTTTATATTTCCACGGAATAGTATGGATTAAAATGTTCGTGAGAATGGAGGAGTGCAATTTATTTATGCATACTAGAGAGTGTTTAAGCCTTCAGGGATTTTTCAGAAAATAAAGGTGTGTGTGTGTGTGCGTTAGAGACGCTCGGGCGTCCGGCACGGAGAACGCGCACCACTCGCGCAGCTTCGACCAATTACATCTTCTAAATTATGCGAGTTATGGAAAAAAGTGATTACACATTATATGTGTGTTTTTGTGCAAGGAATAATATTTGTTACACACTTTTTCTCCTATCTCTAACTGTTCTCGCGATACAGCGTTTTTAATCAGTGAAATTATTGGTAACAATTGAGGAGATGCTTCTCAAGGTCAACACTCCTTTGCCGCCTGGAGAACAGCAAGAGGCGATTTTTGAAAAAAAAAAAAAAAAAAAAAACTAATGAATTCGGTCGATGCATTCGGAGAGCCGTGAGTCAAAAAATCACACACACACACACACACACACAAACAAGAATTATGTCAAATGTCGAGAAAATCGAAAATTTCCGATTTTTGACACTTTTTATTTTTAGAGTCTCTGCAATCACTTCCCTAGGTTGGGAAGATAAAATAAGAAAGAAAATTTTCAAGGTTAATTAAACCTGAACCTCATCTAATGATGACTCCAGAGCTGAATATTTTGAGGTCACAATTGACCGGGTCATTCGGAATTTTCGTTTCGTAATGTTGAAAATTGATGGTGCGGCGCAGCGCTTATCATGCCGTCGGACGGCGAAGTAGGTTGTTTGCAAGATTACGGCAGATGTGGAAGAAAAGCGTTTTTGCGTAAGTTTCCCGTTTTATAATGACGTAACCCATCAATAGTCGCGCTATGCTCCCAATCTTCTTTAGAATCTCTCACATTTTGTTTCGGGTCCATATCCCGAAATCTGAAGGAGCTAGCTCAATTTTCATGAGAACATTTTTTATAGAGCACACTGAGAGCTACAATAAAGCTTTATACAAAAATCCGCTAACATTCTTAGTTTTAAAGATATCCGCCAAAAATACGTCATCCTCCCAACGCTCTTCAGGCGCGCATTGAGAGAACCTTTCACATTTTGTTTTGGGACCATATCTCGAAATAGGAAGGAGCTAGCCCAATTTTCATGAAAACATTTTTTATAGAGCACACTGAGAGCTACAATAAAGCTTTATACAAAAATCCGCTAACATTCTTAGTTTTAAAGATATCCGCCAAAAATACGTCATCCTCCCAACGCTCTTCAGACGCGCATTGAGAGAACCTTTCACATTTTGTTTTGGGACCATATCTCGAAATAGGAAGGAGCTAGCCCAATTTTCATGAAAACATTTTTTATAGAGCACACTGAGAGCTACAATAAAGCTTCATACAAAAATCCGCTAATGTTCTTAGTTTTCAAGATATCCGCCAAAAATGCGGATGATACCGCTGAGTTTCTCCATAGATGGCGCCACTATGAAGCCGACGCGTAACCCGCGAAAATTTGATTTCACCTAAACAAATTTCACTTTTCGATGGCCCAACTAATTGTCAATAACACAAAAATGTATAGAGACATTTACGAGAAACTCTCGCAAGTCTCATAACATCTGAGAGTCAAAAAAATTGCGAAAGTGCAGAGGAAAAAAAAAAATGCAAAAACAAATTGGCAAAATTTGGCCGCCTCCGTGCAGCCACCTGAATGGAATTTAAACCCCATAATTTTGTTATTATCAAGACCAGTGTTAACTATATGTACAGGCATTTTGACGTTTGACGTTGGTTTGAGTTTGGCCAGTTAGAATGACAATGCAGGTGCCCCATCCCACGTCAAAGAGCCCCTGGCAAGATTGTCAAAAACTCAGCGTGGCGCCCCATAAGACAGACGTAGAGAAGATACATCCGTAACTAAAATGCCTTGGCTACATGACAGTCAGCTGGGCCAATTGTTTAAGGGGATAAGTGAGACTTATTTGACCAATCACACGGCTCACCGATAAAGATGTTATTTGGTTTCTACCTGGGCCTCCTACCGAACATCAGAATTCTCAATGGGTCTCCCTTTTTTTTATGACGTCATAAACTGAGAAAGAATGCGCATTGGTGCCTGATCGTGTATTTCTGAATATTTTCCCGATTCGTAATATCTGTTTGCCATTCCTAGATTTTCCGATACGCCAATTAAATGTTTCAATCCCACTTATCAAGCAGATAACTATGAATATTTGACTAGCCGCATAGTCAGCGTGAGGACGAGAATTATACGCGTTACTGGAGTGGGAGTGAGACGCCAATAGGGGTGCGAACGCTCGAGAGTTAAACCCGTCATACCTCCTTAATTATGACAAATATGGAAAAAAGTGATAAGACATTAAATATGCATTTCCACTTACAGAGCAAATTCTGCTTAACACTTTTTGCCGTATCTCTTACCGTTTTTGAAATAGAGCGTTGTAAACAATTCAATTGTTAGTAACGAAAAACTGCTCGGTCAATTTAAACCGAAAACTAATCCGATCTAAGTTCCATGAAGGCGCTCCGAATAAGACCTCGATGACCCAGATCGTTCTACCCGTTCGTGAGAAATCGTTAACGGAAAATTCCGATTCCACACATACAAACACACACATTTTGGTATAGTTAAAACCCTAGTTCCGAATTGAAATAAACAAAATCGATTTAAGGGTCATTACAATAACTTCCCGAAAAATCGTTTTGATTTGAATTATAAGAAAATCCTCCCTCATTGAATTACTTCTCGCGTCATCCCCAATTTTCCCCATCTTCTCCATTTTCCAATAAAATTATTTGACCAATCCAGGTGTCTCACGTACACTGCGCAACCCGCCAAAAAAGCCACCAGCCGATAAGTGTCAACTGCAGTGTGTGTCAGATAAAAAATGAAAAGAAAGGAGGGTCCGAGATCCAAAAAGCAAAAAAAAAAATCAGCATATATATATACAATGAAGAAGCGATCCATCATGACCTCGGTGCGATGGTAGGCGAGTGTGGCCGAGCAATTGGTCGAAACTTCCGCCCATTTTAATTTTCCCACCCTCATGATTGGCCAGTGTAACCCTAGACCGCGCCCCCAAGCCGGTACCACTGCGCAGGTATCGACCAGAGTGGGTGGGGGGGGGGGGGGGGGGGGGTTGCCAGGTCCTGCCCTGATATCGCCTGGGAACTTTGGTAACCGCTTTACCTGCTTACTATCCACACCAGTTAGCTTCAGGATACCGAAGCGTTGTTACAGTGACGTATTGTGTGGTAGTTCTAAATAATTTATCCGAATTACCCTAATCAAGCAATAAGGTTCAAGTGGATAAGTGAGCTGTGGGGACTGTCATGTAGATATGAAAAGTGAAAATCTTGGACGGCTTGGCCGTGGTTATTAAAGACTATATTATTGGCTGATAAATTAACGCCGTGTGGATCTTCGTCGTTGTGCTACCGTTTCGCAAACGTTACAGTATCCCTTGCCCAATCGTTACAATCTTCGTTGCCAAAACGTTACAGTCTTCGTTTCCCAAACGTTACAGTATCCGTTTCTGAAGCGTTACAATCTCCGTTGCACAAACGTTACAGTCAGCGTTGCACAAACGTTACAGGCTCCGTTGCACAAACGTTACAGGTTCCGTTGTGCAAACGTTACAGGCTCCGTTGCTCAAGCGTTACATGCTCCGTTTCCCAAACGTTACAGGTTCCGTTGCACAAACGTTACAGTCTCCGTTGTTCGAACATTACAATCTTCTTCGTCAGGACAGTGATCTCCGCTGACCTCCGAAAGTTGTGTGACTCCAATGGACGCAAGAATATCATAGCGGTTGATCAATCATCAGTGGCAGAAAATGTCGATGCTATCTTCTTTATAAGGTATAACGAATTGATAGACAGTTGAGGAAGATAGCTTCGCAAAACCCAGACTTGACTCTCAATCAGAAAATCACGGGTTCAAATCCCGGTCAAGGCTATCATTGATCTGGTTGGAACCTTGCTGGATGCTACTGGTGAAAACCTGAATCATCTCCAATTAACTGCTGTCTCATCTAGAATCCTGCTAGCTTCCTGGTATCTCATTCATCCTAGGCAACTACTACCTTGACGCTACCAAGAAGTCTTGGCTGTATGACGATCCCGGAAGATGATCCATGATTCAGACGTGCTCCTGTGAATAGACACACATTGTCGTGGATGATAAATCCTCAGAGCTGCTGTCCAATCCTCTCAGCTTGTAACCACCTTGGAGCCCAACCATCCTGGTCCAATAAGCCTCCAGGATGCAGCAGACTGTATGAACACCCCAAATGATGATCCATGATCCAACAGTTCATTAATGTTACCACGTGATCATGATGATGATGGATATGGGTATGTATGGTAGTTATGGTAAACCGGACTCGTACTACAGTTTGCATGCGAGTCATCAAATACCCCAATCAGCAGTTCAATCACCAGAATTGACCAATCCCTACTATCCCCAAGGCTCAGTATCACCATATACTGGTGATACTTATGGCAATGAATCAGGTACTGGTCTATCAGCCACACCACCACAAGTCTATTATCCTGGTGGTCTGCATGACGATGGCACCGCTATCATATCAACGGAAAATGGCTTGTGCTATACAAATTTGGATTATGCCAATTATTCAAGTTGTTCAAGTACAGAACAACCCTACCATGTACAACACTTGCCAGTTCAACAATTACATTCTAGTCATCACAGTGAGGATTATCAAATTGTTCATAATACAGTACAAGGTAGCAGTGGTAACTATCATGTTCAGGATGATAGATATAGCCAATCACAGGGCATCAGACAGGAGTATCAGGTTATTAATTATAAGGAGGAGGCGACTGATAGCACAAGTTATCATGAGTGTATGCAGCCAAATTCTACACATGTTCTACCTAGTCATCAGGCACTACAGGCACAAAGTTTGCCACATTTACAGGGAAATCAACAACAGACACAAGTACCTACGTACAAGTGGATGCAGGTCAAGAGAAATGTTCCCAAGCCTGCCGGTACGTAATAGTTTTTTTATTTTTGGGTATTTGGTACGTTACATTGGGTACCTGAGGTACCTGATTTTAGGAAGTTTTGCGAAATGCGATTGGCAGTTCTAGATAATGTAGGTGCGTGTCTGTGTATGTATGAATATGTGGGTGTGGGCGAGGGGGTGTAGGTAAGTAGGTTGGTGGGTGAGTGGGTCGGCGGGTGGGTGTGGGTGGGTGGGTGTAGGTAGGTGGGTGGGTGGGTGTAGGTAGGTGGGTGGGTGGGTGTAGGTAGGTGGGTGGGTGGGTGTAGGTAGGTGGGTGGGTGGGTGCGTGTAGGTGGGTGGGTGGGTGTAGGTAGGTGGGTGGGTGTAGGTAGGTGGGTGGGTGGGTGGGTGCGTGTAGGTGAGTGGGTGGGGAGTGGGTAAGTAGGTTGATAGGAAGGCCTGTGTGGGTGGAAACATAAACGATGCACAGCAAAATGGAATAGATTAAATGGGACCGAGGGTATAGTGGGACGCGGGGCATAATGGGACATGAGCATGAAGTGCATCACAATGTTCACGTCCCAGTTTCAACATACGGCCCATTATGCCCCCATTTTTCCCTATATCGAGTTCATGAAATTATTGAAAATGTAAGGTATAATATAAAAATATATGACATATTTTGATGATGGAAATCAGGTGTATGAGGTGAATACATACATTTGCAGAAAAGAAGAATTACATACTAGGCATTGCAAATTAACCGATTTGAGATAAAAAAAATATCGATAGCTGGTGCATATATCAGCGGAGCGCGAACTAGTCATAAACATTTCAAACGCATATGTATCACGATTGCTATTGTAAATATTGAGGCAATAATTGGTTTACGACCATCCAACAACACTGTGCCTCATGGTTTTATTCCTAAATATCTTCTTATCTAAGGGAGGTAGTGAAATACTGATAATAACGTTTTTTGTAGAGAATTCGATGGGCAATAAAACATCTATTTAGTAAAATTTCGCTATTTCTGTCGGGTACGGAGTTACCTTAACTTAACTGATCATGCATGAGTCTTTATTGCAAGAGAGAAGCTGAACAAGGTCCCATCGCCTGAGCCCCATTACCCGGAAAAATACGACATTTTAGTAAAGAAATAGGACGGCGGTGTGACCCTCTATGGATTGCACCAGTTAATTTCCGTTACATCCACCCACCCACACACACTCAGCCACCCACCCACACTCATTCACTCACCCACCCACCCACTCGCACTCACTCACCCACCCACACTCACTCACCCACCCGCCCACCCACTCACACTCACCTGCCCACCCACCCACCTACCCACCCACCCACCCACACTCACTCACCCACCCACCCACCCACCCACCCACTCGAACTCTCACCCACCCACCCACCCACTCGGACTCTCACCCACCCACCCACCCACTCACACTCATCCACCCACCCACCCACTCGGACTCTCACCCACCCACCCACCCACTCACACTCATCTACCCACCCTCCCACCCTTACCCACCACATACACGCACAGACACAGATATCATTACAGAATGTATTTTGAATCATTTTAGTATACGTAAAAGCTATATTTCTCGAAATTATTTATGCCGCCCGAGATCTTGTTCTGGGATGATCATCACTATCTAACCGGATTTGGTAGCGTCATATTTACCAATGGTATCGATGATACGCCTAATCATACAATCCGTTAAAAATGATTCCACTTTCCGATAAATCGCTAAATAACCGCGCTATCGATAAGCCCATTTATTTTTGGAAAAGAACAAAAAAAAAAAAGATACAAAAAATTAATCTAATGAGGAACTTTCTGTTGTCATTGACACATTTCAAAGTGAGAACAACTCAACCGCGGAATAATTACTGCCGTTTCTGTCCCACGGATTAAGATAATTTACCACTAGCTTAATTTTTTTTCTCGCAATTACTAATCGTCATTCTTCCATGCCTCATTTGAATGTCTCGCGATTATGAGGTATGAGGAGGTAAGAAACTGGCGCCAGTCGCTCCAATACGTAGGTACGTTTCGGCTAACTTAAGGAGGTGGACGTGAACGCGTTAAGTCAATTAAAATGTTAAACGCGGCCAAGCGAACGCGGGGCCTCGTTATCTCGACAGGGCTCGCTCCTATAACATTTTATGGTCCAATCGTTGTTTCGGTGACACATCAAACTTTTGACCGCTAACGAAAATATCGTGTGTTCTTATCTTTTGGGGGGGGGGGGGGAGCTTTTTGTGGTTATGAAAAATTTGGGGTAGGACGACGAGGTAACTTATATGGCGTCCAGCTTTAATAAACTTCTCCACAAATGGCTTCCCTATGGTTCATAATGAATTATACAATAGAAATAAATATTGATAAGTGGTGCAAGTAATTTACAATCAATAACTAAAGATGCATCATTCTGGAAGGTTAATTGTCGGCCTGGGACGCCATGACACCCGTCGCGGTTCTCGCGGCGGCCGCGGTGAGCGCTGCTGTGTGCACATCAGCGTCCCAGCGTGCGGTGCATTCAATCAAAATAAATGAGGAGGTTATTGTTAGACTTCGTTTATAAGCATATGAAATAAGAAACCGGGAAAATATGAAGTTCATACCGGAAGCAGGTTTTAGCAAAGCCTGATCGCAAAATATACCGAAAGGACAATGTCAGAATATATCGATAGTTTCGCAATGTATCGAAGTTTTATCACACCGTGATGGGCGCGCAAGCGCGCCTTCGTTGACAGTCGTAGTCTCTATTTGTATCCTATAGTAAAAAGAAGAGATATATCGATAGGTATCGATAGGTATCGATAGGTATCGATAGATATCGATAAATATCGACAGATATCGATATATATCGATAGATATCGACAGATATCGATATATATCGACAGATATCGATATATATCGACAGATATCGATATATATCGATAGATATCGACAGATATCGATATATATCGATAGATATCGATAGATATCGACAGATATCGATATATATCGATAGATATCGATGTATATCGAAATTATCGAAAACCGTAAGACCGAAACCAACGCGACACCAGTCAGTGCGGTGGAAAAAGGAAATGCGCGTGCGATGCACGCGCCACGGGTCTCGTCTCCATAGAAAGAGGAGAGGCCGAATAAAATATCGTGCGCCACTCGCGCAGCTTCAATCAATTACATCTCCTAAAGTATGAGAGCTATGAAAAAAAGTCATAAAACATTATATGTGTATTTTTGTGCAAGGAATAACATTTGTTTCACACTTTTTCTCGTATCGCCAACCGTTCTCGCGATAGAGCCTTTTGAACAATTGAAATTGTTGATACGATTGAAGGAATTGTTTTCAAGGTTGACACAATTTTTCGGAAGAAAATTACCTACATACGAACCCACACACAAACAAGATCGGAAATTGAAAATACTCGAAATACCAATTTTTCGCAGCGAAAAATGAATTTATTGGGCGGAGCAAATTCTGAACAACTGCGCTTACATGAATGCTCGAATATTTTAATCCCCTCGCTCTCATCCTGGATTGGACGATACATTGAGAGGCTGTTGTGTCGTGTCGTCTCTTGGGTACAGGGAAAATAACGTCCAACCCCTAACTGTCAAGCATCCCCGGGCACAATCTATCATACACCAAACTCGATTTTCTTTGCCTTGTGTTCAATGATTGGACAACCGGAATTTTTCCATATCTCGTCCTTCTTATGAATGAGAATTTTTTTGTGATTTTTTTTTATCCACCCTGCATGGCAAAAGATTGAGCGAAACATTGAATAGGCGGGAAAATCCGAGATTTTGAAAAAAAAAAAAATTAGAACCGATTTTTAATCTTGAGGTCTCATATATTTTTTTTTTCTAAGAAAAAAAAGTTTATAAAGTAAAAGTACCTGGAATTATTATCCTTGATATTTTTAGCATTACTTTCGAAACCTGTTTTCATCCATGGAAACAAATTGAGGACATATTTTTTTTAACTCCAGATCATCTTTAGCGATTTGGGAGCAACTTTCATTTTGCAAAAAAACGTCATTCAAATTTTGTTGCGGATAATAAAATATGATGAGAGGTAAATAAAAAAATTGGGACTTTGTCATGTTTTTTTTTAATGCTAAAAAAGTGACCTACTCGATTTTCATGGAAACTTGTTGCGAGAAAACACTGAGATTGGTCAATACAGAATCCAAATCGCATAATTCGCGAGGAAAAAAACAAATTTTTTAATTTTTTTCCCCAAAAATTTCTGAAATTTTTAAACAAAATTTTGCAGTTTTTTGACATTTTGGAAATGTGGTAATTTTTTTTTGCGTCTCAAATATTTGGCGAATATTGGTTAGAACTTTTTAAATCGCACAACATTAAGAATTATAATTTCCATTCGATTTTCGAAATTTTCAACATTTTAAAAATTTTATGAATTTTGGAAATCGTTCATAAAATTTTGAAAGGTTCAATGTATTTTAATCAAAATTATTTCCGATAAAAGTTCGCGATAAGTGCCTCGAAGCACTTCGTCCCGCGGATCCCTCGCGTTCACCGCGGTTTTTCACCTCGAGTCCAAAAAAAAAAAAAAAAACAAAAAAAAATTCCCCAACATCAGCAATTGTTAACTAAAGTGTATTCCACTCCGCGGAAATGAAAATCACCGGTGGGCGAGAGTGGGTGAGAGACACGTGGACATGAGGAAGCAGAACGAGAACGAGTAGTCGGACTGGTCGGTCAGTTTGAGTTTTAACAGGCAAAAGTGGCCGGTGCGAGTTTGTGGGCGATCAGGGGGTGAGACCAGGCGGCTCTGCTAAAACACGCGAACGATCCTCTGAGATCCCCTCGCGAGATATGGTGTCCCGGTCACTCACGCGTCGCCCCATAAGCCGCACGAGAAACCCCCAACGCCGAAACAACAGCTTTTTACTCTTACTCACGAAAAAAAAAAAAAAAAAAAAAATCCACGATTCGGGTATATATATAGTTCTGATTTGGGGATAAAATACCCCCGATTTGGGGATGAAATATCCCCGATTCGGGGATGAAATGTTTCCTATTCGGGGATACAATATCCCCCATTCGGGGATGAAATATCCCCCATTCGGGGATAAAATATCCCCCATTCGGGGATAAAATATCCCCGTTCGGGGATAAAATATCGCCATTTGGGGACGAAATATCCCCCTTCGGGGATGAAATATCCCCCATTCGGGGATCAAATATCCCCCACTTGGGGATAAAATGTCCCCCATTCGGGGATAAAATATCACCCATTCGGGGATAAAATATCCCCATTCGGGGATGAAATATCTTCCATTCGGGGATGAAATATCCTCTACTCGGAGATGATATATTCCCCACTCGGGCATGACATATCCCCGATTCGGGGATGAAGTATCCCCAGTTCGGGGATAGAGTATCGCGTACTCAGATCAAAATCAAGAAAATAGTGTCTGAGATTGCTTTTGATGAATCATGAAACTGATCTGAAATTTAAAGATCGGGGATTCCCAGAGGAATTGTAAATGAAAGTCGCTTGCTGATCAATACGCAATAACTATACAGTGGGACTTCAAGGTGCATGCACCCCTGTAACACCTCGAGTGGCATGTGACATGACTCAGGACATTAGTAAGCACAAGGATCTAATTAAATTCCCATTAATTACCCCTTGAATAAGCCCATTCCATCGGGAAATTAAACTGTTCCTGCAAGTGACTGACACAATTCAGCAGCCTTCGGATAAGATCCGATATTATTGAGAAAACCATGCAGTCTCCACTTGAGCATTTTCCATTCAATATGCAGAAATGGCGTGCCCCAAATTTGTCGAATCTCTCTCTCTCATCAAATTAATATATTGCTGTCCAGTCTCTCGCCCGACAGGCCAGTCTTTCATTGCCCCCAGTTATAACTGAAGTTCCATCATTACAAAAGTACCAAACGCTCAACAATTTCCAGATGCCTCCGATTATTCCCTCTTTCGCATTTTAGTAATTTCCCCAGATTCCAATGATTGCCACAGTCTCGTGTATCGAAATATCCCATTTGCCCATGAGTACCTGTGTTACATTCCCCATTTCGGATTGCTATTATGAATGACACTCAACGGCAGAGGGAGATAAAATTGCGCTCAAGTGGTCACATCGATATTATTCATCATTTAAAACCAAAAATTGTTTCTCCCTCTTGGGATTGCGTTGAGAAAAAAAATGTTCTCCTATCAAGGAAGACATTGAGCAGCCGATTGGGATGGAAATCAGAATCAAATGGAGAACTATAATGAAGTCTCGCACGCACACATAGTGGCTGATAAAGGTCTGATTAGATCTCGCGCTTCGTGTTGATATTATTATTTCATGGAGCATCGAGGGTATATCTATAGAACCTGGGTCACTATACTAGCACATCCGCTGTGTTTAACGCTGGTCTCTGCGCCCACCTAGGCACACCGGGACACGAACCGCGCGCAGACGATTTATCGAACCGCCTCCGATGGTAAAAAGAAAAATATTTTACGTAGACGTCCCGGGGTGCTGCAGGTATTTAATACACCATGATTTCTCTTTAGCATCAATTATAAAATGATGAAATTTGGGAAAAATCAATGAAGCGTCAGGACAACCGGAAAAATTGGCCGATTTGCAATGATGTCCACCCTAGATTTCTTTTTTAGAAAATTTCCTTGTAAATGCCAACATGTTGAATTAAAAATTCTAGAAATGAATTTCCAAGGATTTCAAAAATTTCAAAAATTTCAAAAATTTCAAAAATTTCAAAAATTTCAAAAATTTCAAAAATTTCAAAAATTTCAAAAATTTCAAAAATTTCAAAAATTTCAAAAATTCCAAAAATTTCAAAAATTTCAAAAATTTCAAAAATTTCAAAAATTTCAAAAATTTCAAAAATTTCAAAAATTTCAAAAATTTCAAAAATTTCAAAAATTTCAAAAATTTCAAAAATTTCAAAAATTTCAAAAAATTCAAAAAAATTAAAATTATTGAAAATTTTCCAATGTTATCATACACATATCTACACATAAAATTTTTTGACACGGTCCGACAATCATCGATTGCTGAGTTGGAAAATCATCCCTTCGGAATGGCTGAAGTGACATTATGTAATGCAAATATTATTCAAAGGCTAAAAGCCACGGCCAGATGATGTAACACCCGTTTCCGCATACTCCGGGAGCCCCTGGGCAAACGTTGGGTATAGTATTACGATAGGGGGGTAATATTACTAAGCCGGGGTTAAATGCGGCTTTTTAAGGTAGACCTGAAGAGGGGATCCACTTATATAGAAGCTCTTTTCGCCCATCCTAAATCTTCGACGGAGAAAAAAAAACTGAGGACACCCAAATCCAACGCGTAATCCCTTCCGTCACCGCCTCTTTTCATTTTAAGGAACTAAAAAATTTGCGGCCGGGATAAAATGGTGATTTGCTTCAATAAAGTTAAAAGCCAATTGAGAGATAATGAAAAATTTGCAAATTCCGCCGATTTTTTGCGACGTCATTATCTAATAAATTTGGAGAATGTGAAAAAAAAATTGACATTTTTCAAAAACTTTCAAATTTTTTCTCGAAAATTTTCCGGAATTTTTTTTAATCGGAAATTTTTCGAAAAAATTTAGGGATTTCTCAAAAATTTTCAAATTTAAAAAAAAATTGACAATTTTCCGATCTCAACTTTTCTAAAAAGCAAATTTTTAAAATTTTGGAGCTTTAAAGAGTTCCAAACAATTTTCAGTCAACTAAATTTTTAAAATGGCAATTTTTCAAATTTCCAAAATTTTAAAAATTGACCTTCCATGATGGTTCGAAAAATTCGAAATTTCATTTGTATTACGCATAGATACTGAGCACGTATGTTTTTTGAGTCAACATTTTTTTGGGATATCTGGTTACAATTTCACGGTATAACACTCTCTAAATTGAAGTTAAACATCGGGGGTGCTTGAGGATTTTTTGACGGTGGATACCTGATCTCGCGGGGTTACATCTTCTTCACAGGATCGGATCACCGGAAAAAAATATCCGATCGGAGTATATTACAAAATTCGATCCCCAATTTGATGATCAAAATCGAGCCCCGACCTGGCAATATTTTATGCCCAAATCGGGGATATTTTATCCCCAAGTTGGGGATATTTTGTCTCCAAATTGGGATATTTCATCCCCAAATCGGGGATATTTTATCCCCAAATTGGGGATATTTTATCCCCGAAACGGGATCACATAGGCCACATAAAAAAAAATGGAAACAAACAAAAAATGAACTCAAAAAATTGTTTATGAAAAAGAAATACAACAAATGGCCACAACTTGCAAATTAAATGCCACTCTAAAATTCCGAGATAGCTCAATAATTAATTTGCGTACAATTCTACTCCGCAGAATTTTTTCCTCCAGAAAAAAGTGTCCCTGAAATTCGTTTCTTTCGGAAATGAGAAAGAGAGCGAGCGAAGGAGATCCGTCACTTACTTTTAATGGCAAATGCAGCGAGTTAACATTCTTAATCAATTTGGAAGTTCTCCCAGGGTCATACATCAATTTAAGGACTTTCACGTTTGTTTAGGTCTCTCAGCATTGATTTCTTTTTTCCATCTGACTTGCGGTCTCTCCATTATGATCGAACTTGGTCAGTCTTTCATTTAAGGCGCTCCTGTATTTTCCTGAGAATTTTCAACTTATTCTTCGAAGTAAAGATCGTAACTCGTCGATTTTGAGAGGCTATCCCTGGAAATCGAGGGCAGATATACATTCGATGCTCCACGAAATAATAATATCAACACGAAGCGCGAGATCTAATCAGACCTTTATCAGTCACTATGTGTGCGTGCGAGACTTCATTATAGTTCTCCATTTGATTCTGATTTCCATCCCAATCGGCTGCTCAATGTCTTCCTTGATAGGAGAACATTTTTTTTCTCAACGCAATCCCAAGAGGGAGAAACAGTTTTTGGTTTTAAATGATGAATAATATCGATGTGACCACTTGAGCGCAATTTTATCTCCCTCTGCCGTTGAGTGTCATTCATAATAGCAATCCGAAATGGGGAATGTAACACAGGTACTCATGGGCAAATGGGATATTTCGATACACGAGACTGTGGCAATCATTGGAATCTGGGGAAATTACTAAAATGCGAAAGAGGGAATAATCGGAGGCATCTGGAAATTGTTGAGCGTTTGGTACTTTTGTAATGATGGAACTTCAGTTATAACTGGGGGCAATGAAAGACTGGCCTGTCGGGCGAGAGACTGGATAGCAATATATTAATTTGATGAGAGAGAGAGATTCGACAAATTTGGGGCACGCCATTTCTGCATATTGAATGGAAAATGCTCAAGTGGAGACTGCATGGTTTTCTCAATAATATCGGATCTTATCCGAAGGCCGCTGAATTGTGTCAGTCACTTGCAGGAACAGTTTAATTTCCCGACGGAATGGGCTTATTCAAGGGGTAATTAATGGGAATTTAAGTAGATCCTTGTTCTTACAATGTCCTGATTGATGTTAAATCGAAATATTAATATTAAGAAAAAAAATTAACAATTCATTCAAGAACTGCACGATCACAAGAAATATTTCATCAGTTCATTCACTTCTCCACATATGCCAGCTATATTGAATTCTGTCTTTTGAGTTATAACATCTGCTCAATAATAACGAACAGTTCATGGGCCAGTTATGTTCAATAGTGTCTTTCATAATTGGGCTTTCACATTAAATAAAATATAATCGTTTTCGGTGTTGACATGTTCAATTCACTATATTTTGGTTTCATCGGTGATTGGTCAGTTGAAAATCGTGAATTGGACCACTAGTCCCATTGGACCATTTGCAGTGGTCGAGGAGTGTTCCGTACCAAGTGTACTTCTGGGTCTGTACTTGCTGACTAAGCCGAAAATTTGACTGAATCAGTTCGCGTTTTGCGCGGGGTGCAGAAATTCGTGAACCCATCTTATAGGTGTGTATGTGTGTGTGTTGGCTAATTACGTCGTCCGGGCTGAATGGTTGCGGTCGCTCGCTGGGCGATCGCGATTAGATTAAATCGAATTAATGGCCCCACGCGTACCCCCCCCCCCCCCCCCTCCCACTCACCCCCTGACCACCCCATTGAGGAATTATAACTAGACTAGCTCGCTTTGATCGTACGTTAAATAAAAAACACAGAATTTATATAAATTTATAGCAAACATACCAATAACTTGACTATCTACTATTTTCTTCCACCATCATCCTTTCCCCGGGCTTCCCCCAAAAACTCAAATAACTCGTGAACGAGTGATGTTACGAGAAAAAGTTATTGAACATCTTTTGTAGGGAATTTCATTCCGGAGAGAAAAGTCCTCTACCATTTTCCCGTAATGTGATCCGAACTCAAGATAGATCCAAAATCCCGTTTTCCCGTTTTTTTCCAAAAACCTGAAAAAAATAGCCGAGTGATTCTGACCGGAGGTGATGAGCGCTAGGGCTCGTGGAGGCATATTTCTATATATAATTTTTGTTTATGAACATTGCTGAGAGTCAAATAAATTTGGCCGGCCCTGATCATAATGCAGCATCCAACAAATGGGAGGATAATTTTCATCAAACTTTTCTCTCCGCGTGCAATCGACTTATATCAGCTGTCGCTTCCATTGTGATGTCATTCCGCCCATCTAATCCATCATTACTTATAACCCTTGAGTCCAGCTTGACCCTTTGGGCTTGGAATCCTCGAAAATTGACCAGCTGTATTGGACAACAAAACGTATTATCCCTTTCCTGGTAAAAGGATACTGTCGCTCTCATCTCAAATATTGCATCACATGCTGATCCCCTATTACCGCATCGCTATACTCCACTTTCTGTATTTTAAGTTTTCAGCTCTGAGGTCTGAACCAAGAAGTGGGCGACGTGTGACCCCCATTCGGGCCACCCATATAACTTCCCGACAGAAATTAGCAAATTCAATTACGACTCTCAAGTACAATTCTCCAAAAAAAGAAGTTGGCCACATAAAAATAAACGTCTTATGCAATATGACTTTTTTCAGTAACTTTCATATTTTACGCGATATCGCTTAATCAATTGTATCTTCTCGCCGATCGGGTACGAAGACACACACACACACACACGTGCGCGCGCCCTCACATACACATGCACACATCGGACAATTATCGGTTCGAGCCGTGGCGGGTCACACCCACATCCCATTTATTTGAAGGGATTTTTAACTTTTGGGAAATTTCAAGTTGTCAATTTGTCTCCGTGATAACTGGTGAACAATGAGAGATACAAAGAAATGTCATAAGATCTTTTATGTAGAGAATATGATTGGTAACAAAAAAGTTCCTCACCACTTTTCTCTACACCGAACGCTGTACGAGATAAATGCAAAACAAGAACAAAAAATAAAAAAAGAATTTGTTCTGTTATAGCTCCAAAAACAGCTCAGACCACTGGCACCTACGGTGACGTTCAAATGACATCGGTCCCATCGAGTTACGGCTCACCTTCTGGTTCCGTTAATTGCCTAACAGTTGGCAATTTGTCCGGCATCACCGCGGGCTTCAACAACACAGGTCGCACCAACTTCACGAACAAGCAATTGACGGAGCTGGAGAAAGAGTTCCACTTCAACAAGTACCTGACGCGAGCGAGACGCATCGAAATAGCGTCAACGTTGCAGCTCAACGAAACCCAGGTGAGGATCACATCAAGATACGCGGCAGCGTATCGGCCAAGTAACCATTTTTTATCTATTTGTACATTTCCTTTCGTCTTCTCATCTCATTGTAATTGATACTGGCAGACTTCGGTCCATCATCTCCAGATGTAGATGAATTTCCCATTTTGCATTGGTTTTGGCGCAAAAATAATTTTCTGCCTTCGTAACATTAATTACTATCAATATATTGAGTCACTTAAGACTATCACTATAATTGCACAGTAAACAGATTTATAAGCCAACCCCAAAGGATGGTAAAACACTTTGTAGATAATCTAAGTAGCGTAGGGAGCTCCTTCCGCAGTTTAAAACTGCGAAGCGCGTCGCGTTCCGCCATCTTGAGGCCGTCGCAGCAAGATGGCGGCGCCGCGCTTGTCGATCACCTCGCATTTTCAATCAATTAAATAAAATACGAAACGTGTTTGAATCGCATCGAGATTGACTCCTTATATTCTCTACGTGTGAACGTTTCTTCAATAATTTTTTGGAGTTATTACTCAATGGCTAATAAGAACTCATGGAGGAATTGGTTTTCATCCAGAAAAACAATTATTGACTCTTATGGGCATCGGGATTACCTCAATTTATTTATTTCACCATAACTTTCTTCTTGCAGGTGAAAATATGGTTCCAAAATCGACGAATGAAGCAAAAGAAGCGAATGAAAGAGGGACTCATACCGAGTGACAATACGACAACTGGTGTGTGCGGCGCGCGCAGCAGTAGCAATTCCCCGACAGGATCGAGTCTCGATGTTGGCACGACTTTTATGGGGACTTTTCCGAATGAGAATAGCAGGGAGTCCATGAACTCATCCAAAGAATGATGGGTGTCATCCTGACACCAGTTGTCCAATGTTTCCTTGGTCAAGACTGCTGTTTATTGTTTATTCGATACTCGAAGGGTTTATTGAAAATTTGGGGGAGATCCTAGTTGACATTCGTGGTGCTGTCGCAATTGCTAAAGTGGCCCGAAAAATATAGAAATTTAATGTCCGTGACCGAGCGTCTCAAAAATGAAATTCATGCAACCACTGACACCGGGCGGCAGGTCGCCTTCCTTAATACTTCGAAATATTTTGTCCTCTCGTCCACAAATTCACGAATGTCAACAGGGGAAGAGATGATTAAACTAAGATCTCCTGGACTAAATGAGTAATTGTATATTCGATATTCCAAAGAGCCCCTACCACTTATTTAACTTACGAAAGCGAACGGAGAGAAATTTTTTGTTAAAATTAACTTCTATTTAATGGAGCTGTATATGGCTAATTTGGTTTATATTTCATACACACCCACCCACCTACTCACATTCACCCACTCACCGACCCACCCACCCACCCGTCCACCCACTCACCCACCCATACACTCACTCACCCACCCCCATCTCCCACCCACCCACACACTCACTCACCCACCCACCCACCCTGCTACACATTTACCCATACACACACACTCACCCACCCACCCACACGCTCACCCACCCACCCACCCACCCACCCACCTACCCACCTACCCACCCACCCACCCACACCCACCCACCTACCCATACCCACACCCACGCATACACACATCTACTCACCCACCCACACCCACACACACACACACATACACACACACACACACACATTGTTATAGAAAAATATCAAAAAGGCTTATACTACAGCTTTACCAAATGGAGGATAAATTTTAACAAAACGAATCTTTTCGTACATACAAACCTAACATCAATTTTCCTATCGTCCCACGTACCCATAAGAGAAGCAACAAAATCACCAAAAAAATCAGATGAATAATGAGGGATTATACTCTCATTGACTCACCATGAATTCCTGTTTCTCTGTCATGGGGTTTAGACGGGGCTCTACCACCCGCTGCATCATAGCATTTTTAAGTTGTGCGCCCCGTCATCACGCAACCATAATTTAAAAACTCGCGGCTTCCACTTGGCGTGTCTCGTTTCCCGTGGACGCTTTTCGTGTTTCAGAAAAAAAAAATACATTGGAGGGAAAAAAGTTTAGTCGTAACATGAGGATAAAAAAATTGCTCATGTAGGTATAAAAAAATAGTTCGAAAATGTTTTTCGCGAGTGTCGGACGAATGTGTCGTTCTTAAGAGCCATTTTTGGACCGCGTATTTTCGCGATTTCGCGGGAAGAGGATCTTGCAATTCTTCTTTCACGGTCTAAAATTTTTCAAATTTTCATTTTTTTTTCTTATATGAAAATTTAATCCTCGAACGACTTAAAATTCTCTGACATCTCAAAATTTAATCCAAACGAACCGTACAATTTTTCCCGATTTTTCCTTTCAAATTTCCCTGAAAAAAAAGATTCCATATATTTTCTACACTAAAAGTTACCACGAGTATCTCGCAAATGCCACATTTTGAGTTTGTAATATATAAAAAATTGAAGACACCGAAAAAAAAAATTCAAAAACACCCGAAGAAAAAAAAAACTTATTTTAAGGCCTTAATTGCTAAAATTAAATTTATCAAATTAAATGGTAAAAAAGTCTTGAAAAAAAAAATTGAAAATTCGCTCTTAAGCCTCTTCGGGTCTTAAATTAAGTCTTTTTTTGGGTGCCCAGTGACCGAAAAAAAAAATTGGGTGAAATATTTTGCGAGTTGTACTCATTTCTCTTGTGATAGCCCTCGACTAATTTCCTAGCTCATTAATGAAGTAATTAATCAAAAGTAATTAAGTGGGTGCTGAAAAAAAATGGACGTCGATGCGAAAAGCCTGAATGTTGCTCCCATCCTCTAATGTAAATAATTAAATTGTATGAAGGTTGAAATAAGTAATTATTGAATGAGCAAAATATTCACACACATGTATACACATGTTCCTAATTTATGTGGAGATTAAGAGGAGACTTGAATCAATTTTAAAAATCGCACAATATTTCAATAATGTGTACCTGAAAGAAATTTTAGATCGCCATTTTTTAACCCGTCAGTAGTCGCGCCATTCCGACATTCGCTAAGCGCGCACTGGATTTCTCACATTTCGTTTTGGCGTCATATATCGAAATGTGAGGGAGCTAGCCCAATTTTCATGAGAATGGTTTTTGTAGAGCACCCTGAGAGCTACAATAAAGCTTTATACGAACATTCGCTAATATTCTTAGTTTTCAAGATATCTGCAAAAAACGCGTCATCCTCCCAACGTTCTTAAGGCGCGCTTTGAGAGAGTCTCTCACATTTCGTTTTGGCGTCATAAGTCGAAATGGGAAGGAGCTAGCCCAATTTTCATGAAAATGTTTTTTGTAGAGCACACTGAGAGCTACAATAAAGCTCTATACGAACATTCGTTAATATTCGTAGTTTTCAAGATATCTGCCAAAAACGCTTTCGGCTGATGCCGCGGAATTTCTCCACAGATGGCGCCACTGTGAAGCCAGCGCACGCGTAACCCGCGAAAATTCTGATCGATTCGAAGAATATAATTCCCTTCAACTTAACTGTGAGGTATCAATTAGTTCTATATTCGCCTAAAGAATTTTTTTGAAAATTATTTCCCGCTTGTTGAATAATTAAAAAAAAAATAAAAAAATTATAGCAAAACTACTTGTCGATTGATTTTCATCAATTATACAGATACAGAGGTGAAAAGTTATGAATATTTGCCTTTGATTGTTTGACATATGAGTCATATTATTCAAATATTGTGCTTTTAAAATTTTCAACACTCCCCCCTCGACATTTCCTTTAAGTATTAAATATAATAAATAAGGTAAAAATTGAATATAATTTTAAGGAAGTGTAATTAAAAATTATAATTGATTGTAGCTTGTGAAAAATGTGTAGGAAAAATAAATATTATTATGAAGAAAAAATTGTGTGTTTGGTAATTTCATTTTCTCCCAAAAGTTTTGTTAAAAAGCGAAATATCTTCTTGAAATTTTTTTTCACGAAAAATAGACATTCAATATTTTTTGTAGAGAATTCAGTTTTACAGAAAAAAGTTTTAGTATTTTCTTCTATACACCAACTAATTAGGAAAAATCAGAAAAAATGTTACAAAATTTTTGTCTAAAATTGCAAAAAATTTGAATATCTAATTTTTTTTTAATTCAGGATCTTAGAAATTGAAAAAAAAAATTGTTCAATAACGTTTATACAACTCAATACCGTCGAAGTGGTCCCTTTTCTTGTTCACGCACACCCGCATTAAATATCTATATTTTTTCCATACCGCCTCTCAATACATTAAATCGGCTTAAACTCACGCGAGCCCGTCCAAAGTCACTTAATGGGACCGCGGTCAGCGCCATCTACAAAGCGCGCCAAAAAATTCGAAAAAACCGATAGATGTCGCAATTTCAAACTTCCCCATATAGACGTTACCGACAAGACCGAAGTTTTCAGATGCGTTGCCCATCTCATATCCTCCTTTTCCTATGCTTTTAGCTTTGCCGCGCATGCGCAGAAGCATCGACACCATATAATCGCTATATCTAGGCACCAAAACACTTTGACAAAGCCTGGGCTCGCGGAAAAGGGATTCCGCGTATAGTTATCTACTACGCAGCTTTATTTTCGCATATATTAATCAATTATATAATATTCCAACGAGTCTTGGGTCTTCGAGATTCATTTAAAAAATAGGAAGATCCAGAGAAACTGCGGATTTTAGGGTGAGTTGATTCTCCAGCCACTTTACTGCTCGTCTAAGACGCACTTAGTAATTATTAATACCGATATATATTATGATAATTAAATAATTCTGGAATGCTTCGTCTTTTTTATCAAATTAGAAAAATGTGGAGATAATTATTTTGTAGATTTTGAAATTTCGCGCGCAAAAAAAAAATTTCTTGGCATTTTTTTTCATTTTTGAAAGACGCAATTTTTTTCAATTTTGGAAATGTGGAATTTTTCAATTATTTTTTTTTTAATTTCGAGAATTTCATTTTTTTGGTTTTTGAAATTTTTTCAGACATTTTTTTTTCTTTTTCTGGGTGCATCAAATTTGAGATGTTAATAATTTTGCAAAATGTTGGAATAATGAAAAATTTTCTGTGTTTTAAAAATTTTGGAATTTCGAAATTTTGTAAATTTTTTCATAGTTTTATATAAAAATAAAATCCCCCATTGACAATTCCAGCAGTGCCAAAGGTTTGTCACTTGCCTTGTTTTCATACCCCAATAATGATAATTAGCAATGTAGAATGAGTGCTCAATATTTATGCATCCTGCTATCAATCTGCCTATATAGACAATGATAGTGTGACGATTGAATATTTATTTACAATTTTCCGCTGCTAATTATTGTTTTTCCATTGCGCACTCAATTAAAGAAATCGCGCTTGGATTCTGGATAAACTCACATTCTGAAAAAATCTCAAATGGCCTACGACGTAAACAACAGTTCCCAATTACCAATCCCCCGATTTTCCAAAAGATCTGACCATAGAATCGTCTTTGGCACGAAAATTTGCTCCAAAAATCACGTTCAAGATTCCCCAAACCCGAGTCTGCTCGCATAACGAGCACCGCGCCGCCACATTATTCAAATATCTATATACACAAAACCACTGTGCAATTCACTCTACAGCGCGCAATTGCCTTTTGCACGACTAAAAAAAAAAGTTCAACATCTAGAAAGTCCTTTCTGTACATCCTCGAAGATCTCCCTTGGATCTCCCTTAGAAACCCGGGCTTGAAATTCCAGATGTTCCTGTGATGCTGCAACAAGTACACCCCAAAGATGTCCAACGTTTGCACAACGCCAAACGCGTCCCTGGGCCTGGACGTGTCCTGCCTGAGTATCATGAATGCGAATCCCCTGGCCATTGACGTCCACATCACTCCCGCCCAGTGTGAAGATTGCGACCCGATCCTGGCAACGGTGCCTCCGAACTCCACCACGGCCTTCCCAATCAGCTCCACCTGGCCGCTGCACTTGTTCTTCACTGCCAAAGACCGCCCAGCCTGGTGTCACCACTCGTACGACTTCATCGAGCACGGCCACTACGGCTTGAACACGACAACTCCCAACTCTTGCTCGGAGATCTACACCATCCAGGAGCCTCCCAACCCCTACCTCCCCCTCCTAGCAGCCACCATGGTTCTCACAATCTGCGCTCTGCTAAACGTCACCACCAAGTTCCTCCTCAGAATCATTCGTGGATTCCTATCGCGGGGCAATGAAAATCCAGCAGATGACACAGGCCCGCTGGAAGAATCCGAGAACATGGAGAACGAGCCGGTGATCAGGGTGACCCGGGCCAGTACCCGAATCAAGACAATCGATGCATTTCGAGGTCTCGCAGTGCTGCTCATGATCTTCGTTAATAATGGAGGTGGTGGCTACTACTTCTTCATACATGCACCTTGGTTTGGCCTGACTGTGGCTGATCTAGTGCTACCCTGGTTCGCCTGGATCATGGGTGTTACCATTGTCCTTTCTCTCAGGGGGGAGATGAGGCTGTCCATATCCAGGCCCAGAATCATCATCAAGTTCCTCAGGAGGGCAGCCATCCTGGTATTACTGGGACTTGTCATCAATGGACAGAGGGGAACGAGGTTGGAGGAGCTCAGGTTCCCTGGTGTTTTGCAGCTACTTGGTATCACCTATTTTGTCTGCGCAAGCATTGAGACCATTGGCATGAAGTCTCAACGCAATTATCAGGTGGGTAGGTTTAGCAACGTCCAGTGGACATTTGATCTGCTTGGAGTGGCGGACACCAAGAGTCTGAATGAGGCTCTACAAAGTTGGAAGTTTTTCGTTTTTTCTTTTGCAGTATGGGAGATTTGCATTCCTGCAAGACATCCTGGATGCCTGGGTCCAGTGGTTGATAGTCCTGGGTCTGATGGCAACCCACCTTTTAATTACATTCTTGTTACCAGTGCCTGGTTGTCCTGAAGGGTACTTGGGACCTGGTGGTAACGAGAGACAACGAAAGTTTGCCAATTGCACAGCTGGAGCTGCTGGGTACATTGATAGGTTGATCCTTGGTGATCATATTTACAGGAACGCACGAAGCCCAGTTTATGGTGCTATGGCTCCTCATGATCCTGAAGGTAGGGGAACTAGGGAACTAGGGAACTTTCATGATTAGGGCATTGGTCAAACTTTGAGTGACATTTTAGTTAATTAAGTGTTATGGACGTCAGTAAATTTTTACAGAAATTCTTTCTGTTTTGATGAGCACAGAAAAAGAATTTTGGGTAATTGTCGTTTTGCATTTTTCAGGAATTTTGAATACACTGTCGGCAGTTCTGATTGTCCAATTGGGGGTGCAAGCTGGCAGAATACTATTCTGCTATTACCTCCACAATGCTTCGAAGATTGTTAGGTGGTTCTCCTGGGCTACCTTCATCGTAAGTATCCATTATTTGCAAATAAAATTCCAGTTCAGTAAAATTGTGGCCCCAGATAACTTATTTATTGAAACTTGGAAGTGGTATCTTATTATTTTTCACGGAAAAAAATTGTGATTTTTCTGCAAACTGCTCCAGTTGACTAGGATTAACTGTTGGACAAATTTTTGTCCATCTCATTTGGTAACGATGTTGGCATTGATCACTCAAAAGTTGTCTCTTGCTCAGTCTCAAAAACGGCGTTCAGAAGGTCCAGAATTTGAGACAGTTGAGAAGGGTTCCAAAAAAAATGGAAGTGACTTTTGAGAAGCTTACACGTTGGGTTTTTTTTAAAAAAAAAAACATTGTAAAAAAAATTTTTTTCAGGGGCTCATCGCAGGTTTTCTATGCAACTGGAGCAACGAGAACAGCGCCATTCCCGTCAGTAAAAATATGATGTCCTTGTCATTTGTCCTCACGACCTCCTGCTTTGCCTTCATACTTTTTGCTGTTTTATATTACGTCATTGATCACCGACGCATCTGGGATGGAGGTCCGTTTGTTTATGCGGGTACCAATGCCATATTTCTCTACCTCGGGCATTACTTCACCATGAAAAATTTCCCATGGGCTTGGAAGCTGGAACATCCGAGCCACGCGTCACTTCTAGCCATGAACATCTGGACCACGGCCCTATGGGGCTTCATCGGTTACTTGCTCTACCGAAAGGACATTATAATCACTCTCTAAGGAGAGTACGGAGAGAGCAATCATGGGCCCAACTAATGTTGGTACCACTCAAATCGTTGGTTGGATTCTGCTTAATAAACAATATCTTGTATAGGACATCTGGGGGCATTCTCTATCAATTCAACCCTGGCTTCTGGTGGAATTCTCCAAAAATTCTGGAAAAATTCCAGGTGATTGCCATGGTCGAAAACCTGTCTCCTGAATTTTTGCAGATTTTTTGAAGAATTT
Organism: Asobara japonica; assembly: GCA_026005395.1. Classification (NCBI taxonomy): domain Eukaryota; kingdom Metazoa; phylum Arthropoda; class Insecta; order Hymenoptera; family Braconidae; genus Asobara; species Asobara japonica. Next base: position 3,732,107 of record BQMI01000393.1, read on the forward strand.
GGTAGAGGCTAAGAATATTTTTTGGAAATTAAAGTTTTTAAATTTTGAGAAAAAATTGAATATAATTTTTGCTCTGATGTTCATACTCTAAATTTAGGGTTTTTTGGGCGGTTTCAGAGTTGACAGGAAATTTTTCCAGATGCCAATAAATCGTAGCTATAGATAACAACTAAAGAAAAATCGTTGGGAATTTAATTTCCAACAAAAAAAAGTTTCTAACAATTATTTTCTTTTTTTGACGACACTTTCGAAAGGAGGGTTTCAAAAATATTTGAAAACTACTACTCCGCCTTTAAAGTCACGTCATTAATGAGATTATTTGCTTAATTATAGGACACTCGAGTATTCATTAAACGATAATTTCAGGGAATATTGGGTGGTATGAGGAGGCTCTGGTACTTTCGGTCCATTGATTTTTATTTCAAAATTTGTCAGTCCTAAACACTATTAGAATCTATCGAAATTTTTTAGCCCAAAAAAACTTTTCACTAAATGGGCAAATGGTCCAATGGGACTAGTCCAATTCACGATTTTCAACTGACCAATCACCGATGAAACCAAAATATAGTGAATTGAACATGTCAGCACCGAAAACGATTATATTTTATTTAGTGTGAAAGCCCAATTATGAATGACACTATTGAACATAACTGGCTCATGAACTGCTCGTTGTTATTGAGCAGATGTTATAACTCAAAAGACAGAATTCAATATAGCTGGCATATGTGGAGAAGTGAATGAACTGATGAAATATTTCTTGTCATCATGTAGCTCTTGAATGAATTGTTAATTTTTTTTCTTAATATTAATATTTCGATTTGGTGACAATGTGCGCATTTTTTATGGCCGACAATTCGATGGTTATTTTATCTTCACTATACTGTTTTCGCATTTGTCTATGTGTGCGTATTCGTTAATATTTTGGGTAAATTTTATAGTGGTTTGCCAAGAAATTTCATTGCGCTGATTGTTTCATGCATTTTTGTCCTGAAGTGTTGGATGGATAATTTCAGTGGGCGAAAAGAATTTGGATGAAAAGTACCAGACAGATAAATGCCATTGGCACGTTGTGATAGTCATAATAATCGAAAACTGTGGTAATCCTAATTATGGCCGGAGAACAACAAGAGAGAAATTTGTTGTTAATTTGTTGGTATTGGCCAACATTACATGTATTTGGCTTCATAAATACAGTATTTTATATCGTTCATACGTTACGCTCCTCTGGTTTTTTATAAGGCAGTCCTAGAATCCTGAATATGTCCTCTTCACTCCTAATCTCTTCGTCTCCTAGACAAAAATAATAAATTAGATAGATAATTAATTCCGGTGCCAATTTCTCCTCAAAAATTTACAAAATCTTGAACGTATTAACAATTTCAAAAGTTGTTCAAACGTTCCAAAAATTCTGGAAAATTGTAAATATATATATATATATATATATATATATATATATATATATATATATATATATATATATATATATATATATATATATATATATATATATATATATATATATATACAATTTACCAGATATAGATATATATATATTAACCTTCAACAGATTGGAAATTGAAAAGAAAAGATTATGATCATCAAAATTTCACAAATTAGAAAAAAAAATAGAAATTCTCAATTTTAAAAATTATGAAAATTTTGAGAATCTTGAGAAATTTTTTGTTTAAAAAAAAAATTGGGAAAAAAAATTATTGTATTTTTTAATATACCTTCACCATTAAGACGTCTAAGCAAATATTCGTTCAACGTATATTTTTTCTCCAACGCATGTGCTCGCATTTGCTGATTGAAAAGATCACTTCCAGTGGCGTGTAGAATAGCGCAGAAATATTGGTCATGGGGACAGAGTCTTATATCGAGGCGTCTAAAAGGCTTGGATTCATCCTTCGGGTGTCGGCAAACCCCCTGCAAAAAAACAAAAGCTCAATAAAAAAAAAAGCAAAAAGAAAATTTAACTCCAAAAGTTCAATATTTTTTTCGGTCGAACTAATTTTTTTCTTGCAACTAATTTTGAACGAAAACGAAGAAATGTAGAGTAAGTAAAAAAAGAGAGAAATTTTTTAAAATTGAAAAAAAAAAATTCAAAATTGCAAAAAAAAAGTTTCAAAATTTTGCAAAGAAAAAAATTACCATAAATTTTTGCGGACCCAGAGAAATGACATCTTTAATTAATCCTATGTTCTCCAACCAATTAACCAAATCTTTGAGCAATTTTACGTCTTTTTTTGCATCCTTATTAGCAGAAGTGAAGCTGGGGTGGGTTATCAAAATGTCCATATCTCCACTTTCAGCCTTTCCGCGTCTATAGCTACCACATACTGTGATAATAAATTTTCCATCATTTTTTAGGACAACTTCTCGAACGATTTTTTCCAACTGCTCGATCTCTTCTCTGGGAATTTTTTTCTCGAAATCAGCAAAGTAAGCTAGGCCCAGCTTTTGGTGATTTGTGAGATGCTCTTGATGCAGGTGGAGATCCTCCAGAGTTTTTATCCCCAATTCTATCAATTCTTTAGCCTTTGCAGGACCTATTCCTGATACTCTCGTTAACAGCTGGATGGCCAGGTGGTCCTCATTTTTCTTTATCTGAGATTTAAATTTTGCAAGTTTGAGCGAAATGAAAAAAAAAATTTCGAAAATTTTGGGTCAGCTGATTTTTGATATTGTGCTCCACACAAAATATGGCCAATTTGTTTCGACACTCCAATTACAGAATTAATTTTTTCTTACATTTTTCACTGAAGTCTTTGATAGCTGAATATTAAAGTGAACTGAGCTTTCTCAGAATTTTTGCAATTTGTGTAAATTTTGAGATTGTTTTCTGGAGAATTTTTTTTTTCAATTTTCAGATCTTTTCGATTCTTCATTTTTGGAAATTCTTTCAATTTGCAAACTCTAAATTTGGGAGAATGTTTTTTTTTGTTTCATTTTACCTCCTCAAGTTTTCGAAGTTTCCCAGTTTTCAAAAACTCGTCAATTTTCTTAGAAATTTTTTCACCAATTCCAGGCAAGACCTTGGCCTCTTCCCCAGACTTAATCCTATCAGGTAGTTTACTCAAAGTACTTGCAGCTTTCCGATAAGCATTCGCTTTATAAATATTCCTCGTGACGTTGCGCTCATAATCTGTAAGTTCTAAAATCAACATCTGAGGTTAGAAATTTTCGAAAGCTCGCGGTACTTGTCACTTTCAATTTTCTTACCCGTTAAAAATTGACACAGATCCGAATTCGGATTATTTTCAGCCGGAGCCGTTCGTTTTGGCATTTTCCATCGAGAACTCAAGAATTTTCCGAAATTTGCGAAGTGCGCGGCTACATAAACAGTTCAAATGTCGAAAGCCGTGTATACATGCGCAGTTGCGCGAAAACTGTCAACTGCGCATGGGCATTTGAAGCGGGAAAATATATTCGGAATTTTTTAATATTTTAAGCGAAAAATAATGTTTTCACGCCTTCAACAACTCTTTCAGTTTATTGAGGTCGAGATAAAAATGATTTATACCATACAGTTAAGTTGATGTGAAATATATTCTTCGATTCGATCATAATTCTCACGAGTTGCGCGCGCCGCGGGCTTTCGGATTCCCGCCATTTATGGAGAAATTGCGCGGGATCAGCCGAAAGCGTCTTTGGCAGGTATCTTGAAGACTAAGAATATTAACGAATGTTCATATAAAGCTTTATTGTAGCTCTCAGTGTGCACTGCAAAAAATATTTCCATGAACATTGGGCTATTTGCTCAAAACAAAATGGGAGACATTCTCTCAAGGCGCGCCTGAAAATCGTTGGAAGAAAATCACTTCAGCTAACCACAAAAATTCGTATGTATTCCCTTATTTATTATCACATTATATCACCTCATCAATGATACATTAACTAATACTTTTGTTTGTTCAAATATTAAATTAAGCTATTAACAAATCACGTTTCGCAAAAAACAACCATGGTTTTAAAGTACTGCGTTCTCTGGTTGTGTGGCCGCCATTTCCCGTTTTTGTGAACCAATTTTAGTTGCTTGAGACAAATGACGTTCTTTGAACCCTACAGAAATGTATTCTAAAGCTGTCAATAGACTCCGTTTACTTGACTGATATGAACAAGAAAATATGTTTGACGTAGCAAAAATTCGGAAACGATGAAACTTTTGTGGGCCAATAATACTCGTCGACTGTATAATATTCACGATGGTCTATATTTCACACATGTATACATTAAAATTGGGTACATAGTATAGTGATAATGTTATCACTATTCTCATAACTATGGTTGTCCGATGATATTTGAACAAGTTGTGTCAATTCCACTATCGTATTGTCAGCATCTCTGGAATGAAATAAACCAATTAATTCATAAAATTGCTCCATTCCTTGATTCAGAGAAAAGAGAATCAATTTTTACATACATGTGCATCGGTTTTTACGGCAAACATGGGAACAGCATTGACGGTTGACAGTACACTAAGAAGAAAAAAATCATGTTGAAAATTTACGGTTGATTATTCCCTACGTCATATTATCGAGGTTTTTTTTTTGTGTGCAATATTATTATCATTATTTTATTTATGACATGTATACCCCTTCGGGTTTTTACATTTTGTTCCCTTCCCTACAAAGTTATAAGTACATTAATATTTCTGTTATAATTTCCGTTATAAAGTCATTTACATCGTGTGTTCATCCTTATCACTAGTTTTCAGCCTCCCCACCCATAATTGTGTGCAGTATTATTTATTATGAAAGCGGAAAAAATTTCTGTAGCTTGGAAATAAATAATAGTGTCAATAGAGGAGAGTGGGGTAAAATGGGACAGCGGTTATAGTGGAACGGGGGGCATAATGGGACACATGCTCACAATGTGTTATGTCCCACGCCTCCATACAGACTATGACACACATACACACGAAGCCCCCCCCCAGATGGATGGGTGTCCATAGTCCTCCCACTGAAGAAATGCTCGGGGCAGTTACCGTGGGGAGTACAAACGAAAGGGACCGCGACAAAAAACAAACATACACACAGAGCTTTGGTGCAATGGGTAGAGGCCCTGTCAAATTCAAATTTCAACTCTCCGATCAAGGAGGTGAAATCATAACCAACTCACCGCTAGTTTTCGAACCCTACAATCCTGGTCTTGTGCGCTAACAGCAGCTGCCACCATTGCGATGAACACGAAAAGATACAAGAAGTTCATGATGAATATTCTTTTGAATATTTTATGGGAGAGATAATCAAATTTTAATGAAAATAATTGGTGATGCTGGCCTCTATATATGAAACCGAAACTGTGTTTTATTCTTCGAAAGGTAACTGTAGTTGATTTACTTGGAATTTACATTGTAAAATATTTGAACACATTGCAGTGAAGAGATAATAATGTTGTCAATTCGCTTTGTGAGCGATGGCAATGATAATGCTGATAATGAGTGCATACATCTGTTTAATGGTAGAATAATATGGAAATGATAATAACATGACAATTTGCATCCGCCTATATGTTGACTCATCGAACGGCATTGATATAAATCCTTAAAAAAATGATGAACAAATAATAATGGAAAGAAGTGCTAATTGTTATTTTTCCATATTTATGAAAACCCCGAGGTTCTTGACACTCGGGGGTTCATGCACAGTCCTAGAGCGCCCCCCCCCCCCCCCCCCCCACTCTTGCTCGGCGGGAGTGCGCGCGCTGATGGCGTAGGATGCTAGGGGAAGGGCACACGCAATGGTAGGGGACGAGTCACTATAGACAGTGCGCAGAGCCTGTTGGTATGCCAATCACGAATAGAGTCGACTCTCCCACTAGTGCACTGCGCGGGACCGGACGCTCCACCGCCCTGTCCCACAAGTGACCCTCCCCTACTTCCCCCACTCCCGGATGCTAGTAAACGCAGTGAGGTAGCATTCAAAGGCACGCGGGACCATTTGCACAGTGGTGGGGAGGCAGCGCATGAGGGGATAGTCAGTGGTGGAGTCATGACGATTGTGACTATAGGGATCCATCAACTTGTGGAACGTGCACTGGTGGAGGAGTTGACTGTACTCCAAATAAAGAAAGAAATCGCTGTTAAACTAGTGGTGTGAGCATGTGTGTGCCCCGGTCGGGGCACAAAAACAACTTCCTGAACGGCCATATCTCCTTAATTATGCAAATTATGACAAAAAGTCATAACAGATTAAATGTCTATTTTTTTATGGGGAACATTTTTTGAACATAAATTTTTCGAACAACATTTTTAGAACATAAATTTTTCGCTAGCTTCAACCGTTTACGCGATAAAGCGTTATGAACAATTCAAATTGTTTATAACAATATAAATACTGAACCAATTTCAACGAAAATCCAATCAACACTAAGTTACATGAAGGCCTATCGATCACTCGATCACTCTGATTGCACTAATCGTTTTTGAAAAATCGTGAACGAAAATTTTGATCACATACATTGACACACACACACATACATACATACAGACATGTTTTGGAATATGGTCAAAGAAGGTGGGAGGAACCTCAAAACGCGTAAATATGAGGAAAAACCAATTTTTCATTTTCGGGGTGATTACATTAACTTCCCTAGGGTCGGGAAGTTAATTATAAATAATAGCAAAGGTATGTTTTTCCGTTTGACTCTTCCTCATATTTTTCCATTTTTATTGCTTTTCACATATGAACCTTGATGGTATACACCATGCGACGGGCGACTGGTTACCGGATAAGCAAAAGGTTACAGCGCACATTCTCCGCGCATCATATGGGGGGGAAGTGACCTGTAGGGGAGAGGACGCGGATAGAGGGGAAGGCAGGAGTGGGGGGCTGCTCGTACTCCTTCCCGGCCACGGTGAACAGCCCTGGAGTAGCCTGGGGGCTTCCACCGTATTAATGTGCTTCGACAAATTATCTCTTGACAACAAATGTTTGAGTTTTGAGTTTTATATTCTCAATTTCAATTACATTATTGATATAAGTATGTTTAGAATATTAGGTCCTTGAATTGAGGGACACTTGCGAAATTTGATTATTTCTATAAAATTTTTATTTACGTAAATTTAATGAACAATTCTCATTTTTAAGGAGTTTAGTCGTATCGGCAGCGGTGAGAAACAGCGGAGTAGATTGTAACGTCAGTCACAACGTTGCAGCTTAGCTTTTATTTCTGGAAAAAAATAGTAAATAATTATTAATGCATAAATTGAGAACGGGGACAGTTTAATTTCTATTAATGAAATAACATTTGATGTTATTACTCACAACTACGCATCTGTTTTTGCGGCATATGAGTGTACAACAATCCGTTGACTTATAGCACTGTAATCACACAAATCGAGTCACCATTAGCCAATGCATTAGCAGGGGACAACGAGGTAAAGTGGGACGCGGTTAATACTGGGAGGTGAATTGACATTGTAATCTTCTGAAAAATTGACTGACCTTTGCCTTACGTTTTAGGCATTTTCCACTCGCAACCGTCGCGATCATCGCGATGAGAAGAAGAAAAACAAAGTTCATGATGCCAGGAACAATTTTTATAATATACTTCTTTTCCGATGGAATTAATTTTATTCAATGTGAAGGAGCGTGAAATAATTTTCTCCTTATGAGCTTACCTCCATACTATAATATTTATTTCAACAGCATCGATTTCATTTGCAATAATGTCCGCAATAATTGTTCAAAGAAGATTGTAATTCTGTTTTAGATTTTTTCAGTCAACATCATTATTGTCATTGAAATTTCTGACAAGATGTGACTGCTATATATAGACAACAATATATTGTTGTATATTTTCCCTGTAAATAGAGCATTACAAATAAGTCTTTTAGTACGGAAGTGAAGAAGGATTGTGCTTGGAGATTCCTGATTGTCTGCTGTTATTATTGACGAATAATGATCTTCTGTCAACACGAAATTGGTGGTCCATTTATTTTACAAATAACCTGAAGTTACTGAATCCATTTTGTGGACAATTTTCTTAACATCGATAAATTCATTATTTATTGCTTCTGCGTACGGTGCCAGATACTTCCTCAAGAAGTTCTGCTCCGGGATTCCAAGTGACAGCAGGCAATGCATTTTTATTTTATTCGATAATGTATACCTTCTCGAGTCTTTACATATTGCTCCCTCCGCCCTTCCCCAAAAGTACGAAGTTTTCTTAGGCTTTATAATAACTCATTCAAATTACACTCTTATTCTCACATCAGGCAATGTATTTTGCCCCTGCTGTCAGCGGTACTAGGATTATTCCCAATTATTCGGCTGATGTAATATTACGACACATTTCACTTTATTGCGGCATCGTTTATGACAGTTATAATTTATTGCAGTAAAATTCGTTGTATAAATTTCTAGGCTTCTTCTCTTGCTTCTTAATCGAATTGTATTTTGTCGTCTGAGCGCATCGGTGTGATTTCAAAGTACAAGTCAGTGGCTAATGTGAGTGTCTTCTGATAATATCAATCTTTCACGGCAATTGATGAAAAGAAGATCCCCTGGACTCTCGATTTCAAATACGTCCACGACAACTTGCCCTTCCAGGACATGATCGTCTTGGGCATCGGCCTTGATCAATCACACATGGGCCCACGCATCTCACATATGAACAAGGTTCATAGCCGCCCTCTCCCGGTATTGTTCCCCCTGGAAATAAAGAAAAAAAGAAAATCATAGGGCCGTAACAAAATAGGAGTAGCACCTCTGCACTTTCCACTCATTTTTTGTTATGTCTAGTCGAACCTCCATACAGATGGGTTCTATATAAGCAGCTCAGCTGGTGCTTCCCGAGATGCGGTGCCCCCACCACCTCGCCCGCGCTTAGTGCGCGTCACTCACCCACCAATGAACGCACGCGCTCCCCCTCCCCGGAGCCTACTCCCCTGTTGGCGCTCTCCTCACTGGCGCATGGAGATTATGCGCCCCTCACTCGCGCGCTATGGTGGGGGCCTTTATTAATGCAATTCCGACGCAACCAAACCCCCATGCCTTATAGGGCGGTTCGAAGGTATACGAATAAGTTCTATTGCGCTAGTTTGGTGATATGAGGAGGCGGTAAGAATAGGGATTCGAGAAATCACGAAGTGGAGAATATAAGTAAATAAATGAGAGTGGAAAAAACAAATATTTTGATGCTTGAAGCATTGATTTTTACCACTTACACTCAATGCATTTGCCATCGTAGCAGTAGCGCGATGAACACTGGATGCTATCGGAACACTGGAATCACATTGTTTCAGATATAAAAAATATTGAAGTGGTACTTGAACTTAATTCCAAATTTATCCATACGAGAGTTAACTTACCGAGGCTCCAAGGCTCTTTTTAGGGACTTCTTGCATCTCCACAGCTGACAATAGCATCGCAATGGCAACAATACCACCAAAGACCTTCATTTTGAAGACAAAAAATTGAATTTCCTTGATAACTTGCAGCAGGCTAAAATTTCCTGGTATGAGAGAAAATTTAAAATGAACTCAGATTATATACAACAGTCTAGTGACCTATATACTTGCAGAAAAACATTACATTCTCTACGATAATCGTATACTTTAAGCGATGGTAATCCCATTTTCGTTATCTGTTTTTTACTTATCATCATAACAGGAAAATGAGACTTTAGATAAGAGAAGAATAACTCATGAGGTTTGATGAAAAACAGGTCTGTGTTGGTGGGGCAGAAGTGTCTGGAGTATTGTTGATTAACATTATGCGCACTAGTTCTTAAACACTACAAAAATTCGAATTAAGAAAGATAACACTGATAGTATTCATGGGATCAGTTGCATTATTTGCAATGAGCGTGACGCCGGCGGTCGGTTTTGAGAGTCTATCGTCAGCAGACTGACAAAAAAAAAATTGAAAACGTTTTGGAGGAATTTTCAAATGTTCAAATTTTCATATCTTTCAAAAATAAAGTCCGCTGTTTTGGGTCATTATCGTCAATAAGACCAGCTTTAAATTATACTCGCGAAGTCTGCAACTCCGGAAATCTCAATACATGGATCTCCCAAAATTTTGGGTGTTCCCCCACCTTGATCTTTCTTGCGCATGGGCAGAAAGAATTTCGAGTGCACGCCCTACAAGTTGATGGATCCCCATAGTCAGTATCGTCATGACCCCACCACTCACTACCTCCTCAAGCGCCGCCTCTCCACCACTGTGCAGATGGTCCCGCGTGACTTTGAATGCTACCTCACTGCACTTACTACTATCCGGGAATGGGAGAAGTAGGGGAGGGTCACTTGTGGGACAGGGCGGTGGAGCGTCCGATCCCGCGCAGTGCACTAGTGGGAGGGTTGACTGTACCTCGTTCGTCGCTGCGCGACGCCATACCCCTCACGCGCCTTACCGGGCGCCACGTGGAGTGGGGACACATTCCCCTCTGCTCGCTGCGGCGTGAAGAGTAATGGAAAGTCCACTGTGGTTATTTGTATACATGCCTAACTTAGGATAAGGATACATCGGTTTTGGCCCCCTCATAATCAGACATTCGTACTAAATATTCATTCACATTGGTTGATATGATATATTTATTCATTTTTACATGCAAACATATAACCTTTCAATAGTATTTCACCAAATATTCGTTTACGAAATCCGTAAGAAATGCCATCTTCCAATATTGTCGTGTCGATTCTCGTTACCTCTGGTAAAAAAATATTCAATGAAAATTTATCAACCACTATATGTATCTATACTGGAATAGTATTTTAACTTACATGTACACTTGCGTTTGCGACAAGTGTGTGAGCAACATTCGCTACCAGTACGGCACTGAAATTACACAAAGCTTTTAAAAATTTGTCAAAGGCCCCCCTCCACTTTTCGCGCGGCGGCCCTCCCGCCTTGTTCAGTCACGTGGACTGATCAGCGCGTGGCTCCGCCCCCTCGACCAGTGGTTCTCAATTTGATCGAATGAAAATGCAAACAACTACAATGTTACGTCCCAAAACCTCAACTGGCCAAATGCGGCCTTGAAACGTCCAATCTCAGTCTCGGGTGCACTATGGGTCCCTTCAAATGCACTGAGAAAACGATTTGGTTGTATCTACTTGACGGATTCTTTTGAAGGTTTTTTTTCCGATTAGGTTCACATAACCGTACATTCATTAATAGCTATAGCTAATGGCGGTACACTCAACTGCTAGTTGATTTTGACACCATTTGGCGCATTCCATCAACAGTGGTGGGGCGTATTCAATTTGTTGTTGACAGTATAAGCGGTTAATTATAAGGTACGACTAAAACAATAAGTTATTCACAAATTCAGGCATAATAACCAATGGAGAGGTTACATCACCTAGCGATTCGGTAACTATTACCAAATGCTCCAGTTGGCTCAAACTTAACCCTCTGTCGTGAAAGTCTGAATTAGTCGTAATTTTTGCGCCGGAGAAGGGATGACGAATCACAGGCTATGACGTGAGCCACCAAGCCCCCACTCCCCAGCGCTGGCGGCGTTCCGCAATGACAGTAGTGCGCGACAGCCTACACGTGAGGTTCCTTGCGCGCCCGCTGTTTTCCCATTTTCCCATTTTTTTTCTTGCAGTCCCCACATTATTTTTTTTCCATTACTTTTCATACTTTCATATTGAGTAATTAACGCCTCATCACTATGCCAAAGCGGAAAGCAAAAAAACACACACTTCCTGTTTGATTTTATTTAGTCTGGTAATGTTCGACAAGAACCCTGTGCTAGCGACGACACTGTCTGTTAAGCCGCGTGGGGGTCATAAACTCGGCCCTACGCTCTGCCCGCCTGGGTGACCGCAGAGTGAGGGAAACGCCCATTCACGACAGAGGGTTAACCTTTCAACTGAGCCATTCGGTAACTATCACCGGGCCATTCAATTGTTCTTATTCAACCGGGCTACGAGAGGTAACAGTTACCGAGCCTGTGTAGTATTAACCAAATCGTTCTCCCAGTGTGTCTAATGCTAGGCTTGTAACTTACCCGAACTCCTTTACGCAGACACTCTCGGGAAGTGACTGCTGCGACAAGCATAGCGACCACCAGGAACACTGTGAGAAACTTCATGATGGAGGTTTTGAAAACTTCTGAAAGTCGATGAATGGAGCACGCGGATGGCATGATTTTATATCAGAACTACCGCTGATATTTTTGCAAAATTTATTTTTTTTCAATGGATTTGTTTTCTGTACTAACAGTCGGGACATATGTGAATGGGCAAATATTATTCGATCTTTGGAGGAATTTTAATTTTCCCTTAGAATGTATTTTCTTGGTGCACTCAGCTGCCTTTGACTGACTATTTGTTTTGTGATTCACGAAATGTCCCAATTTCCCCTCGTGCTTTGCCCCCTCTCTAGGAACTCTCCCCCACTCCCGACTCATCGTTTATGCGGGCATATGGAATTGGATGGGCGAACTTCACTCGGACGAAAATCTTGAAAACTTTTTCATTCATTAATTTATTGTCATGCGTCTCTCCATCAGCCTACAATATCCTAACCTTATTTATTTACTTCCTAATAAAAAATAAATCTAATAAACTTTCTCACTCTCGCTACAGTATGTAAACTACTAAATCTGCCAAAAACAGCAGTTAATTAACGAGACAAAAAAAATTGGAACGGATTATTTGTTAAGTATTTCGGTAAAATTGGATAAAAAACCAAGGAATGACAACACTAACGAGACCATTAAGTATCACTATACAGTGGGTAAGTGTGAATAGGCCACGTGGGTCGACCAGGCACAACAGTTGCAGATAAAATTGGACATTATCAGGATCATGATGATGGAGACTACCCAGAGGTAGCACCTCAGCTTTGGAAACCTTTCGGGCAGCCAGAGAATTGTGAAGTCCACGGATTTGTCCCGAGTGTCTGTTGAAAAAGATTTGAAACAATAAAAATCTCGAACAAATTGAGCTCACATTGGGTTTAGAAATTACCCATATTTTTTTTGAATTGATCAAAGTAATGTGAGTGTAGGAATAGAAACAAGAAATTGGGAGAACGTCGGAAGGAATGGGAATTGCCGTGTGACCAGATACCCTCGCCGCGTCAGCTCGCGCAAAGTGGCTGCGCGCGCAGACCGTCTCCCCCACGCTCTCCGCTGGACTTGTGGATGAATGGGAGCAAATGTAGGCAAACAAAAGTTTGTGCAAATGAGATGGGGATTTATAGAGGCCAAGTGGGAGAGGGAAATTATGTAGAGACCTGGGAGGGTATACATTAAAAGACAAATATTATCAATAAGTCTAAATTGATAGCAACTTATCACCTATGTACGCTAATCCGTAGCCCATATTGGTTGTTCCCATTCTATACGAGCACGTAGGAATCTGTAACTCATGAATATCCCCCATGTCCAAGCGCAATTGATATAGAGGGCTTTCATGGGGCGGCAATATCCAAATATCGCTCAATTGATCGATTGTTGTGTCGAGGCTGAGATGCATTGCCTTATGTTCGTGAGCTGTGAAAATCACTTGAGGTGATAGTTCTTTAATTACCTATACAGATATAAAAGAAATATTAGGTTTTCCATGTAAACTGAGTCGCTCCCATTTTTCTTAATTTTTTGTCTTTATCCTGTGGGGGGGGGGGGTCGCCCACCTCCACCCTGGGCCCTCTATTGCGCTACGCCCACCTCCCCCCTTGCGGCCTCGCGCAACGACAACTAGTATATGCTACTAGCGCCACCCCGGCCGGCATGTTGACCAGCTTTTCAACTGAACTTTTTTCTTATTTGATTTTTTATCTCCTTGTTTTTGTTTTGGTTGTTTCTTTTCTTCTTGAGTTTGATTTCCATTAATTTGAGTTTTTGTCTTCTTGTTTTTTTTGTTGTTGTTTTTTGAATTTGAACGATGAGCGCGCGCTGGATGAGAGACCAATGAGAATCTAGCCAATCAAAATGTAAAATGAGCAATGGCGGCGCTCCAAAACCAATCAAAATGTAAGATGAATGAAAAAATAAACATGGAGGCGTCCTGAGCATCACGAGACCTCCATCGTTTTTAAATATAAGTATAATAATAAGTAATAGAGGATAGGATTGGGGCGCTAGCGTCGGTGAGTCGAGGCCTCGGCTCCCTTCGAGAGCGCGCGGGGCTCTTCGAAGGCCGCGACCTCGACTCACCGATGCGCGCGCAACCGAATTTCACACGACTCACAAATCGCTGCTTAGAGCCCTTGTAGCATAATATACTATTTCTACAATATGTATTTTACTAAATAAGGGTTATGGCAGAGGATTTTTCCTCAACTCACGTTTTTAACGAACGAACCAGGAGTGAATAACAGTGGCATATGACTAAGTATAACATTCGTTGTATTTCTTTCTGTATAATCGTTAAGGAAGGCATCTTTAGGCGCATTTGGCATGTAATGAGTCAATCTGTTCACCTGTGGAAGAGAGTTGATAAAATTAATGGGATTTTGTAGGGTATAGTTTATCATAGTAGTAGTAATAATTAATGTTAAATGTTACCTTAAAAAAAATTAAACTCTTGTGAGTTAAAGTATCTGGCTGAGAATAAGTAAATTTAAATCTGTCATGGATGTGAGAAGAAACCGAGTCTTCCTCGCCGCCTATGTCATTGTCCCCAGGCAGATAAATTGTCTAGATAAAGCAAAAGTGTAATAGCGAAATTAAGATTCGAGGTGGAATTATGGAAAAGTCACTTTCAATAATTTAATTTTTTTTCTTTAATATTTCTGTGCTATTTACCAAAATATGCTCCGGTGTTTGAAAAATACTGTCGAATCTGTTCTTATATCTACTAAAATCCTGCATAGTCGAGATGTGTCCTTCATCCATGAGATCTCCAAGAAATGCAATTACATCAGGCTCTGCATGGCTCAGGGCCCTGGCAAAAGTCTTCGCTAGATATCTGTACGAACAATTAAACATAATTTCATTAATGTCCCACAAACATTTATCTAGAAGGTGTTTACTTAAGAAAGTAAATTTGAATGTTATCAGAATATCAATCACACGCTTTCTTGGGAAAAATGGTCCTGGGGATGCTGCGGCTTGTTATCTCAATCAATTTCCCTTAACTTTCTTTCGGAGAAAATTTATATTTTATTGAGGACGATCAGATCGGGGAATAATGGATATAAATTGTGAGTGGATAACGACGAGAATGAGATTTATTTATTTATTTATCAACCAGCCACAAACACCGATCCACCCACCCACGCACCGCCCACCCACAGACACGCTCATCCTCCCGCCCACCTACGGACACGCCCCTCCACCCGCCCACTCACAGACACACCTATCCTCCCGCCCACCTACAGACACGCCCATGCTCCCGCCGACCCACGGACGCGCGCAGCCATCCGCCCACCCACAGACACGCCCATCCTCCCGCCCACCCACAGACACGCCCATTCACAGATACGCCCATTCACAGACACACCCATTCACAGACACGCCCATTCACAGACACGCCCACTCACAGACACGTCCATACACCCGCCCACCCATAGACACGCCCATTCACCCGCCCACCCACAGACACGCTCATCTACAGCTACGCCCATTCACCCACTCGCCCACAAAATGCGAAAATGGCCATTTGGACAACATTTAGATTTTTCACGAACATACACACACCCACACTTATGGGCATTATCGCAAAAGGTACTTTTCTTTTTAAATTCCGTCATAATATCTTCTGTACATACATCGAAAAGGGAAAAAAATAATTCGAAAATTAGTGAGAATCGTCCCAACCTACATAAATACCTCTCTTCACCTGTGTTTAAACAAACACATAGAGGTATAACGTGGTACGTGATAACTCTAATCTCTGACAACATAATTAACATTGTGCAAACATTTCTGTAAACAAATCCTAACGAGTACCTGACTTTGATAGGCAAACTCTTGTATCTTATCTATAGCTACCGGTTATGTGTGCACTGAGATCAGCTCATATTTGTTAAATTGAAGGGAAGGATAAGCCCGACGGTTTTCTGGTTACATTTGTATTCCATACATAAATAAATAAATGAATAATTTAGTGAATAAATAAATACATGACTAAATCAATCAATTTCAAATTACATAAATGAATAAATAAATACATTGGAATCTTTTTTATCGAATTTTTTTGATAATTTTTATTAAACTTTTCTGCTAATTTTTACCGAACCCTTCCGCTAATTTTTATCGAACCTTCCTAGTAATTTTTACTGAACTTTTCTGGTAATTTTTAGAGAACATTTTTATTTGTGTTCAAGAACTTCTCTACGTCGGAAAGTTAAAAATGGAAATTTGTTTTGAGCAAATAAAATTCGCATGAAATAATTTCAATCTTACCTGTCACTGTCCCATCTTGCGAACCACGCACCGAAATAATTTTCATTCCTTTCTCCAAGGATTTGCGGATCAGCAACAAGTAACACTTTGACACATTCGTTGCATTCTCGCCTAGCCCAGTTAAAACGCTGGACCTCATAGGCAAGAAATTCACAATAGAATATTGTGATACCCAAGACCAGCGCAATTACCAACAGCTTATGCTTCGTCCTGCAATTTTTTAAAAATAGTTATGAATGAATTAATTGGTATATTTTTGGAAGTTTTAAAATTCTGAAAATCTTGGATTTTTTTTGAAATTTTTAAAATTTTTGAAATTTTTGAAATTTTTGAAATTTTTGAAATTTTTGAAATTTTTGAAATTTTTGAAATTTTTGAAATTTTTGAAATTTTTGAAATTTTTGAAATTTTTGAAATTTTTGAAATTTTTGAAATTTTTGAAATTTTTGAAATTTTTGAGATTTTTGAAATTTCTGAAAATTTTGAAATTTATGAGATTTTTAAAATTTCTGAAATTCTTGCAAATTTGCCACAAAATTTCAAACACTCTGACAAAATTTTGTATCCACAACAATTTGGATTTCTACCTTTTTGAAGAGAAGATCTGCCATAAATAATAAAAAATCATCCATAATTCAGTCAATGTAATAAAAGTTGTCTGTGTAAATTTCTAGACCGTATCATCATTTACGTTTTCCTGATTGACTGCCTTAATGAATTTTAGAAAACAACATGAATGACTCTAAAAAGGCGTTTTGTGATTTTCCAGCCATGACAATTATGCTCGTGCATATTCTGGCGCCGTATTACATCGTTGATAGTATTGGATCTACCTGGGACTGAAGCCCGAGTCATGAAGTCATTAACGCGTAAAGCAGACAGTCCTTACCAATAGTCGTTTACCTATTCTGCCTGGCACGTAAAAATGACTAATATTCAATTGAATATTGTAAGAATTTCTTGTACAAAAATTATGTTACATAATTTTGCATAATTGCAAAACGCTATAAAAATATTACAGAATTCCCCATGAAACCTGTAGAATTTCCCATAGAAATCCTATGGACCATATAGAGTATTACGTGAAAATTCTAAAAAATTCCTATGGAATTCCCCATAAAATTGTGTAAGAATCTCTTAGAATTCCCCATAAAAATTTCATGAGAATCCCATAGGTTTTTTTTTCTATAAAAATCCTATAACAACGTGATAGAATTTTCCATGAACCACCTATAATAACGTCATGGAATTCCCCGTAAAATTCATAAAAATTTCGCAAAATTTCCCATAAAAATCATATAGGAATATCATGGAATTTCCTATAGGAATTCCATAAGAATCTCATAGAAATCCCATAAAGACATTCCAAAATTTCCCAAGAATGACAAGAATTTCCGTCTATGGGAATTTCCAGCAAAGTTTCCCATAGGAATCATCCAAAATCTCCGAGAATTCCCCATAGAAGTCCTATAGAAATCTTCTGAAAATTCCAACAAAAATTCAATAAAAAAATTCCCGGAATTCCCCATACAAACCCCATAAGAATTTTATGAAATTCCCCATAAGAATTTCACAACAATCTCTATAAAACTTCAATGGTACAAAAAATCTAAAAACAACTGCTAAGATTAATTTTGCATAACAGAGTTCCACGTCCCCATGGAATTTCTATGGGGAATTCTATGGGACTCTCTTCATGCGTAATTTTTCACTCCATCCATTACATTTTTCACTCCAGTTGGGCTGCCTAATTTTCCCCAAAACTCGGAAAAAAGTATGAGAATTTTATCACTCACCTATTTCTACGAATCATCTTCGCTTAATGATCAGTCTGATCCATGGGGAAATTCTACTATTTTCAGTTGAATTTGGAGTAACTTGCGTAACTCTCGCATCATCGTTCTTTCACCCCGACACATTTTCCGTTTATGCTTTGAGCCATGGCGTCTCAATGATCAGCTGATCGCTCTCATCTGCTGTCGGGCTGTGGCGGAACTGTGCGCACACACACACATGCCTACATAGTTGCATATAACGCGGAGGGCACATTGTTGTGAGGATACGGGAGCACTGGGCGGAAAGTGTTCCTAGAAATATGGACATTTTTTTCCAAAATTTTTTTTTATCAAAAAAAAAAATTGCAATATATATATATATATATTGCAATATTTTTTAAAAATATATGTATATATATATATATTGGAAATTTCTTTGAGCTCAAAAAAATTGGCCAAAAATTCAAACTTTTGGACAAATTGGTCCCATTGGTACCTCCCATGAAAAATCATGTTAAATCATTAATGTGACTTTGGATTTTTTGGTTTTTATTTTTTTGTAATTTCTAGATGATCATCCTGGATGATCCAATTGTGAAAAGCGAGATTCCAATTGTGAAAACTGACAAGTCAAAAAAAAACAGCGGTGCATGCAATCAGCGATTCGCGCGGTCACGAAAAAGAAATTCACCATAATTCATAAGAGGCGCAATAATGAATTTCCCATGCAATCTCTCTGCGTCCTCACGAAAAGAAATCCCTAGAAATCATGGAAACAAATGTTCCAGAAACCGTACAATTCTTGAATAAAATTGTACCTTACAGCGGAGCTAATTCTGAGTCATCAATTACAAGAGATGGACGAAGTGTGACCCCCATTCGGGCCACACATATAACTTCCCGATAGAAGTTAGCAAATTCAATTACGACTCTCAAGTACAATTCTCCCAAAAAAAAGTTGGCCACATAAAAATAAACGTCTTATGCAATATGACGCTTTTCAGTAACTTTCATAATTTAGGCGATATCGCTTAATCAATTGTATCCTCTCGCCGATCGGGTACGAAGACACACACACACACACACGTGCGCGCGCCCTCACATACACATGCACACATCGGACAGTTATCGGTTCGAGCCGTGGCGGGTCACACCCACATCCCATTTATTCGAAGGGATTTTTGAATTTTGGGAAATTTCAAGTTGTCAATTTCTCTCCGTGATAACTGGTGAACAATGAGAGATACAAAGAAATGTCATAAGATCTTCTATGTAGAGAATACGATTGGCAACAAAAAAGGTCTTTACCACTTTTCTCTACACTGAACGCTGTGCGAGATAAATGCAAAAAGGTCAATGATTGCCAAAGAATTGATCACCATCATTCACGCGATATATATATATATATGTAAATATGTATATATATATTTATATAGTAATATATAGTGTCCGACACCATCGAAGTAGCTCACTGATAAAATTTCTTTTCAATTTCTATTTGCATGATTGCCATACCTCATCACCTAAACACTCATTTCGCTATTTGATATTCTTGACATGCCCGCGGCCTCAAAATCCAATTAATTTTCAGGTCTCAGTGGCCGAATACACATCGTAAAAAACTATAAAATGAGAAAGTGTGAGCGGTAATTTTTCGTTAAGAGAATAGGCAATTGTTTATTTCGTCAAGCATTCGGTTTATTCATTCACATATCCGCGCTCATTGAGATATGCGTGTCATTGATAGGACGCGCGTAAGAAAAAATTAGAGTGCAATACGACGGCATACATATATTTGGGGATTTGGTGTGTCCATGTTTCTCTCACATGTTTGGATATGCGTATGTGTGTGTGTATGTGTCTCCGTTTGTGTGCCCATATGTGTATTACTGAGCGCGTGTGCATGTATTTGTGGGTGTATGTGGGTGTGTGTGTGTGTGTGTTTTTTTAGTGGGTGGGTGGTTGGGTGGGTGGTTGGGTGGGTGGTTGAGTGGGTGAATGAGTGAGTGATGGGTGGATCGGTGGGTGAGTGAGTGGATGGGTGCGTGGGTGGATGAGTGGGTAGGTGGGTGGGTGAGTGGGTCGGTGAGTGGGTGGGTGGGTGGGTGTTTGAGTGGGTGGGTGGGTGAATGAGTGAGTGGGTGGGTGAGTGAGTGGATGGGTGCGTGGGTGGGTGAGTAGGTAGGTGGGTGGGTGAGTGGGTGAGTGGGTCGGTGAGTGGGTGGGTGTTTGAGTGGGTGGGTGTTTGAGTGGGTGGGCGGGTGAATGAATGAGTGGGTGGGTGGGTGAATGAGTGAGTGGGTGGGTGGGTCGGTGGGTGAGT
Organism: Asobara japonica; assembly: GCA_026005395.1. Lineage (NCBI taxonomy): Eukaryota > Metazoa > Arthropoda > Insecta > Hymenoptera > Braconidae > Asobara > Asobara japonica. The sequence goes on from BQMI01000393.1 coordinate 3,752,519, forward strand.
GGGTGTATGTGTGTGTGATAATAATTGATAATATTTGCCGATCAATGGAGCTGCCGTAACCAACAACTGAATCACCGCGATTTGGTAACTATTACCAAATACCGAGTTGCACTAAACACTTTATGTCGATCCATTTCGACTTGCAATAGCGATTGGAAACAAGTCCGCGTGTAATTAGCTACTACTGAATGAATGCCCAGTTGAGAGGAACTAACTGCAAAAACCGCCCAAGTGAATTCGTGAGGTGAATACAGAACCCGGCTTATTATCACCGCAAAAATTCGTGAGAACTCGAGAGTGGTGCCAAATTAGAACTCCTAATGGATCACATTACACCTATTCGACAAGTACAAATATTTTGTGTTCTTAAGGGAGACCAGGAACACATCTATCACTAGTGTCAGCATTCGCCATATTTGTATTTTTTAATGTAGAAATGTAGACCCGAAGGAGAAGAAAAATCAGGTCGTTATAGTGACGTGAGACAAATCGGGTTGAATTGAACCGCGAATGGAGGTAGCTGGAGTCGTTGGACAGCTTGGATTAAGTTTTTTTTGCATTGCTTGGATTACACAAACGAAGTAAAGTCGATGAGTAGGTGGTAGAAAGTGTGATAAAAATTGTCCTTCTGTTGGATAAAACTGAGAAATGTGTGATGTTTTTTATTCCGTAATGTACAAGATTATTTAATAAACATTCATTTTTTTTTCGTCGATGAATACACATGTTCGCCCTAAAAATTCCTACTGTGGTTGTGTAAATTTTACATTACGTGTAGTAAACATTGTCAAACGGCATATTCCACAAAAGAGGCCCCAATGTGTGTGTGTGTGTGTGTGTGTGCGGGGTGGATGAGTGTGGTTGCGTGCGTGAGTGTGGGTTGGGTGGGTGTGTGAATGTGGGTCGGTGAGTGTGGGTGGGTGGGTGGGTGAGTGGGTGGGTGAGTGTGGGTGGGTGGGTGAGTGTGGGTGGGTGGGTGAGTGTGAGTGGGTCGGTGAGTGTGAGTGGGTCGGTGGGTGAGTGTGAGTGGGTGGGTGGGTGGGTGGAGGTAGGAGATAAATCGAATTTTATATATATTGTATATACATATATATATATATATATATATTGTCGTACATAAATATATATATACTACCAATTGATTTCGATCCCTGAATAACATAAAATATAGAATTCTTTTGCTGTATTCTGCAGCAAAACCGTCGATATATTATTAACGACCTCAGATTTTTATGTATCTTCCGAAATTTAATTTCATGAGTACAACTTTCTCCTATACCGATTTTCAGTTTTTACGATGTTGAATCGTAATTTTTCCCCATTGACGTGGTATTTTATTTTTGTATGTCGCAATCAAACATTTATTCTCCAATTTCCGACACTGTGCGGCAACTTGTTCGGAGGTGATAAAAAATCCGTTCCAAGTTTTTCCAATTCTTCATTCTCTAAATAAATTTAAGTCGCTAAATTTCAAGGAATTTCAATTAATTTAATCACCTGAATTAATAAATTTGATTGAAGAAAAAAAATTTTAATTAAATTCCCTTGGATGAAAGGACGGAATTAACACACACTCGTGTTCTCAAGAGTCTCTCCCTCTATTTTTCTTATAAAAAAAACACCATTGCTAAAAAAGTATGGATCACAAAAAAATTCACAATTCGTCATTTCCCGAATAATTGTTCTCCAAGATTTTCGAAAAAATCCAGATAACTCCTTACCGTGTGGTCTCTCGCAAAAATGTTATTATACATTATTTATAGAAAATTTCATGCCCGACAAAAAACGTATAAGACAAATCCCTCTCCACCCACCCGCTCCCGAGATACACGCGGAATTCCAATAAACGGAATACGGGTGTGACAGCGTGCGGCCGGATCAGCAACGTTCCGCGCGTCGTATCTCCTAAATTATGGAACATAAAAAGGAAAGTCATCTGATATAAAATATGCATTTTTGAGAGAGGAACAATATTCATGAAACACTTTTCTCCCTATCTCCCACCGTTTTCGTGGTAGAGCCTGATAAGCAATTGGACCTGTCGATGCCATGGAGAACCGATTCCGTCTCTTCTCCCATTTTTGCCGAGATAACTGATTCTCTCGAAATTCTAAATAAATGGTCCAGTTTCCGCACTCGGAAACTTGATTGGGGACCACATTGGACCAATCGCATTGCCCACAAAATTTATAATCGTCGATTTTCCTTAAATACTGTAAATAAGTTATCGATGCGATCGAGGGTAAAGCAAGTGTATTCAGCATTTCCACTTTCTATCGTATAGAAAATCCGAAGAATCACGTGTTATATTCACATAAAGTGATAGAGATATGTATTGAAGTAAAGGAGGGGCCCAGATGAAGCCTACTTTCTTTCCATATTTTGTTGCGAGAGAGGGAACTCGGTTAAACATGTAGTGAGTGGCAAAAGACCTCATCGTTTGGGCCAGTATGTGCGTGGCAGTCACTTTGACTGAGTGATCTGAAAAATGTGCGGCCAATTGTTCGTAATAAATTGAAAAATTTTGCCAAAGTATTGAAAAGTTGTGCAGTTATCGGAGAAAAATTTTGTGATTTTTTTTCTGATAAAATTTTTTTTTATATTCACGTAAGATTTTTTTTTTGCGTTGAAAAATTATGCGTTGGCTTGGAATTATGATAAGGGGAAAAATTGAAATAATTGCGGGGTGTTGCTTAAAAGATTTTTTCATGCTCAACACATCCTTTTATCGAGGTTGAAAACCGACGAATCCGTATCGCGGGATCTCGCGGGTAGTCGCGGTATTAGCGCAGGATGTGGTGCAACGAGGCTTTAGCGATTTTCGACATCGCCGATTGAGACAGGGAGCCCATGAATGGGGAACGTTGAGGGGGGGGGGGGTTTGGGGGATGTAGAATTTTTGGAGTTTTTGTATTGGATTCGAGGGCGGTATTTAAGCGGAAAATTGAAGGGCGGAATGCAAAATTGAAAGTTAGAGAGATGCAAAGCAAAGTGTACGGGCAAAAATCTTCAATTGAAAAGTGAAAATTAAAAATTGGAGAAGCGAAATGGACATGCAGAAACGAAAAATACGAAATGATCATTTTTATTCATAAATTGGGGATTATTAAAAATGGAAGTAAGAAATTGGAAACGAAGAATGGAAAATGAAAGATGAAAAATAAAACATAAAAAATGACAAATGAAAAATGAAAAATTAACAATGAAAAATTAAGAATTAAAAATTCAAAAATCCAAAATCAAAAATCGAAAATTGAAAATCAAAAATCAAAAATCGAAAATCGAAAATTGAAAATCAAAAATCAAAAATCAAAAATCAAAAATCGAAAACCGAAAATTGAAAATCGAAAATCAAAAATCAAAAATTAAAAATCAAAAATCAAAATCCCCAATCAATTACCTCTACACACTAAAACACAAAAATTTCTTTTTTTTCTCATTTATTTTTCCATTTATTTTAGTAAACAAAAAACTATAAAAGAAACGGTGTTTCCCGAATAATTTCCAGGCCCAGAAAACTATTCAAAAAAACCCGCGAAACCGCGATATTTTTAAATATCGATAGAAACGTTTTTATTGTATGGTCAAGAGATGTTTCAACTGAGGATAATAGTGATGTGCACTAGTTGGTTTGTAAAAATGAGGTCGAACTTTCCCATTCAGTCCGCGAACATCAAATATGAAATTTGATATATACATTCAATCCGTTTTGTATAATCAAAAAAAAAGAGAAAAACATTTAAAATATAATTCATCTTCATCCGCATCAGCACAACTGATAACAGCTTTCAATGTCGCAATAATTATCACAACTAAAGAGTTTTAGAAATCGCGAGGACTTTAATTTGTTCACAAATGCGTACACGAATAAAAGAAAGGCAAACGCTCTCATTTTCATGGACTGAGGTCACTAAATTGCGTACGCAAAACACGTTATTAAACTGGAAAATGAATTAAAAGTGTTGTATTAAAAAGTAGTTATGGATTTTTTTTGTCAAATTTTTTTTATCAACTTTTTTTTACAAATGTTTTTATCAATTTTTTTTTGTGAATTTTTTTATCAATTTTTTTTTGCAAATTTTTCTTATCAATTTGTTTCTCAAATTCTTTAATTAATCTTTTCTATCAATTCTTTTAGTCAAGTTTGCTTATCAATTCCTTTGATCGATTTAAAAAAAAAAAATTTTACCAATATTTTTTTATCAATTTCTTTTTCTCAAATTTATTTGTCAATTTTTTTATCAAATTGTGTTAATTAATTTTTTATCAAATTTTTCGGTCACCTTTTGTCATCACGTTAAAAAAAAAATGTGATTATAGTTTATACTTGTTATTGATAGAAATCGTGTGGGCGAAGTGTTTTAGCATATTTACACATCTTTATGGCTGATAAGCACCTTAGGTTCTCATAACTATACCCTTGAATAATTTCGGTGATGAGATGCCATTTCATTTCACTAAATATTGACTTTCAATTTTCAGAATAATATTCAAATGGTCTAATCCAGTGAGAAGATGTCGAGACAGCTATCTTGGAGTGAGTATCGAATTTCATTTTATTTTTCGAAATTGAATGAAAGAAGAAATTAAATAAAAAAAAATAAATTAAAAAAAATGAAGAAAAATTAATTTAATTAATGAAAAAAAATTGGAGAAAAATTTCACTAATAATTGGCGAAATTTCTCAACGAACGAAAATCTTGGAAGCATAAATAATTTACTGATTTGTGGTACACATTCAGGAAATATACAACCTGAATTGGCCCATCAAATAGTTTCAACTTTATGATAAATGATCCATTTAAAAAGAGAGAGTGCCACCACTTTCCAATAATGATTATCAATTTTTTACCACATTTTCACGATTCAAAAGGGTAATTCTAGGCCATTATAAATCACAACTTTCCAGATAAATGATTGATCTCCAAGATTTTCCACACCATGACGCACTTATAAACCTGACTTTTATGTTTTAGGTATTCTCATAATATGGATTCTCACTGCATCATTATTATCTGGAAAATGCGCCGAACTGAAAAATGGAGTGAGTTATTTGTTAAAATTATACTTCGCGTGTTGTGGCAAGTGTTTGTGTGTGGTTGTGAAATCTTTCCATTTCAGGGAATTTCCAATTATGAGAACATAGCATTACGTGAATTGTTTTTCAAAAAAAAAAATTACTTCCGAGTGGTTTTAGGGAAAAATACTAAAAACCTTTTTTGTAGAAAATTTTATTTCTGACAAAAAATGTTTACATCAAATTTCTCTCAGACGACTCACTCTCGAGATATATGCAACATTCCCAAAAACGGAATATGGGTGTGGTGGCGTAGGCAGCGACCCACCATCCTTGACACCACTGTATGTCCTAAACTATCAAACTTAGGAAGAAAAGGTATAAAACACAAAATGTGCATTTTTGATAGATGCACAATATTCATTAGCCACTTTTCTTCCTATCTCTAATCGTTTTCATAATATAACCAATCGAAAGAACCGATTGCGGAAAAAAAATTTGAGCATGGTCCAAAGCAAATGTCGCTATTTATTTTTTTTTTAAATTTCCTTCCCCAGGAGGAACGAGTTAACGGATGGCAGCCCTTGATGCCCTACGACAGCGGAAAAGTTCCTGCAGCCAGTTACCCTTACAGTGCCCCGCACTTCCATACCGACCGAGAGCCCCTCTACAAGCCGTCGCAGCACCGTAAATCGGCAGACACGCTGTCCCAGTATGATTACACACCACCGAGTATCCTCGGTAGTTTCAGTATTTTCGGGCATTCACTTCCAAAGAATCGTGACGACCAAACCAAAAGCCCGCCGGAAGCAATCAACACGAATGAATACGACTTCCTAGTACCGCCACCTCGCCAAAAAATCGAGCCCTACCAGAAGCTCAAGGTCAGCGGTGATGCCTACGGTGGGGCATCGCACTATCGTGACATTTACACACCGCTGAACACTCAGTTTACGTTCATACCGACCGGCGCTGCATCATCCGTCGTCAAGAAGCATCCCATTGTACCGACGCGCGACGACTTGCGTCAATATCCAACTGCAAATGAGGGCCACAAGCAGCACAAGCCACTCACCTGGATGCCCAACGTACGGGACAATATCGACCCGTACCACATCAACAACTTCCGACAGTACGCCGTTCACGAAACCATCATCGACGGGGGCCGCTACTACACGCAAATTGGCCACCCCCCGGTCTACAAACCCTACGAAGTTAAGACACCCCCAAAGCCAGTGGTGGAAAAAACAAATGACTATATTACACCGCCTAACCCCTACGGAGTTCCAACATCATCACAACAGAGTGAGTTTCCATCGTTTGTAAAATCGAATAATCGCTATGCAGAACCCTCCGACAATTACTACAACGCTCGTAAAAAAAATACCACGAACTGGTCGATACCGTCGAAAAATCAATTCGCGGAACTGTTACCGAAATTGAACAAGCCAGTGGTATTCAATAGGCCTAGCAATGTCGTTGGACATAATGCTTTTTCGGAGAATATATACAAAGAGCAAGCTCAATCCGACAAAATTTTGCCTAGTATTTCTAAGACACGCCAGGAGACACCAGAGAGTATTTCCCTGAAGCATTTCAATGAACAGCAGTTCCTCTTGCAGCAGCAATTGCTGGAGAGGGATAGACAGAAGCTGGAGCAGGCGCAGGCACAGCAGACCTCCACGCGACAACCAGAGAAAACTAAAGAGCGAGAGACAACGCCTGTAGAATCAGGTTATGATCATGATTTAGGGGTTTACGAAGCAGTCAAATTGACCAATGAGAAGATCTCCGAGAGGCCGACACGCCCTACAGAGATATATAGTACGAAGCAGGTGTACGAGGTGCCGGCTAAGGAGGCTTTCACGATTGATTATACGTCAGAAGCGACTCGCAGACCACCTGAAATAACGTACCCAAGTAAGAAAAAGAAGAATCATCAGAGAATCATCGTTGATAGTGGAATAATCAGTTACGATCGCGAAGCAGTTTACGGCAAGAACAGAACGGAGATCCACCCCGAGGTGATTCCCACTGTTTCCGAGTCAGCAGTCACAAAATCAGATTTCATTTCCGAAGCTAAGAGCACCTTCACCACAGCTACAGGATCGATTCCGAGAACGTCTCCGGTAGTAAGTACTCAAACCGAAGTATTCACGACCTCTCCCTCCGGAGCTTCCACAACTATTGAGCTGGATACAACCACCAGGAAATCGACAACACTGAAAACCAGATCGCAAAATCGAGGACCCACGCGGCGAAGACGACCGATATTAGAAGCCGAACCTCCGACGACACCAATTGAAACAACGTTCAGTACAAAGACTACGGAGGACAATTATCCGCGCGTTCGTGTGACACCGCCTTATCAGTCCACGGAAGGATCGACACTCAGTGGTTACCAGAGGCCGAAACCTGAAACTGAACCTACTACTGAAGAAGAGAAAGGCAATACGGTGATCTCCGAGGAGTTGATCAGCCTTGTGACACTTGGACCTTCTAGCGCCAGACCAATCACTCAACATGATCATCCTGAATCGACGCCCTCCACAACCCAGACCACAATCACCATCCCCGAGGAGACGACAAGAATATCACACCGAGTTAGGACTACAACTCGCGACTATTCCTACTCGATTGCTCCCCTGGAGCATCTCTTCAACTTCACGGAAAGCGATGCAGGTGATGAGAGTAGCACTCAAGCGTCAGAGTGGGTGCCGTCAGTCAACAAGAAAACCACAAACGATGGTCTGAATTCACCTGAGCCAGTGGAAGTGACTACAAGATCATACAGATTGAGACCGATGAAGCTGGCCAACAATACTCGACCAAGGTTCAGCGTGAAGGATTACAAGAGCCGATTGGATTACAGAAATCGAATGAGCCAGACATCGACAACGGAGAGCAGTCCTCCTAGTACGGCATCGACAAAAACGAAGGGAACGGGCAAGTACAAATACACTCCAAGATATTCATACACGAAGACAAAGTCGTCTACTCAAGGCTATGTACCAAAAGCAGCTAATGTAACGGAGCCGGTTGAAGGGAAGCGAAGCAAACTTCCTGCACATCGGCCGTTCTCCGGAATTCATAGAAACAGAGCAGCGAATACTACTGATGCTGGTGAAGGCAAAACTACGGAGATGAGAGCACCAAATCCTGCGAAGGAACATAAGTTCATTCAGCCGATTCGACGTAGACCGCAACTGAAGACGTCAGCACAGTTTCATCAGCTGATCAAGAAGAGCAAAAATCCGGATTCGCCGGCACGTACTACGGTGGAACCGATAACAGAGGTCAGTGAAATCCAATCTGAAACTTCCCTGGACGAAGTAAGCAGTCCAGGTCCAAAGAATGATGTGATGGAGATCAGGTCGAAGGGTGGTCTGGAAGACATCGAAATGAATGAGGAGAAGGAGCAATTGAAAGGTACCGATGATGCTGCTGGAGGAACAACTGAAGTCGTTAAGGATTCCTTCGCAAATCCGAATATTCAGAGCGATGAGGAAGCTTTTGCAAGGGCATCCCTCAGCGTCGCTGATTTGACTAGTTCTGCTTCCGCACTCTACAACAAACCAGGAATGTTCAAAGCTCTGTCAGCGTTACCGGCATTCGAAAGTGATATTCACACAAAAACACTGATCCCATCGCTGGACGAACCCTCACTACCCATCGAAGCCTTCTTCCGGGAACTATCCATCAAAGAGAAATAGAATAGAAATTATGGATATGTAAATTGTTGATGTAAATTATTGGATGGATAAAATTTTTACTTTTACCATCTCTAAAAACAAAAGTAAAAATTTTACCCGCGGCTTGTATTTATGGATTTTATAATTTATTTTTTACACTAAATATTTGTATAATTATATGCAGAAATAGATAATTGTGCTCGAGTTATTTATTCTTCAGTATTTACTTCCTGGATCTGAGAACGGCTCCTTCTGCTCCAGGTCTTAGCGACTAGATGTCTGCTTGAAGCACGCTCATTGGCCGTTTCAATTTTAAAACATTACAAACATTTACATTGCTGGTAAAAATGAATGTATCGGGAGATTTGCTGTCTGGGGTATCATATAGGATAACTGAAGCGGCTACCGGGAGTAAGGAGCATCAATCCAATCGTGGGCCCCAAGGTTTGCTGAAAGTCCAGAAAACTGCGGTGGGACTTCATCCCTTCAATAACGGCCACAATTTTATGCCCCAAAAATTGACAATTATGACAACTGAGATTAGTGAGATGATTTGATGGACCAATCAGCATCGTGCGTGCAGGCATTTTTAAGATCGATTCCAATACTCCTGAGTTTTTTTCCCAAATTTTTATCAATTAAAAAAAAAAAAATTTCACAATTTTTCTCAACATTTTTCTTCGAATTTTCGTTTGAAAAATTCATTATCAAATTTTTCCTCAGCCATTTGATGGAAATGTATTTTTACATTTTTTCCAAATTTTTTTCAATGTTTTTTTTCGAAATTTTCTCCAAATTTTTTTGCAGAAATTTTTCAACAATTTCCTTCAAATTTTTTTCAATACTTTTTTCAAAATTTTTATTAACACAACCCGTGAACACGATCGACACAAGTGCACAATTACAATTACTATTCACGAAAATATAATCATAACTATTGTTTGAAAAAAAAAAGAAAAAAAAATATTGTTTTACAATTAGTGAATGTCACGTCAATCTATATTTTTTTCTATTAGAAACTTTCACCGCAATAAACACTATTATGCCTTGGCCAACACAATTATTTTACCCCTATTGATTCCGTCGGCCTATCCACGTCGTCGAAATTATGAAAACTACGAAGAAGCAGACAAAATTTATTGGACATGCAATCATGAACGCAGAAACTGAAGGGGTTGCATCAAACACTCGACTAGGCATTCAAAGAGAAGCATATAAATCCTGCAATAGGAGAAAATTATGAACGGAAGTGAGTGTGACCCTCAATGGCTCGCGCCAATAACTTCCATATAAAAACTGAAAAAACTGATTCTCAAGGCTTGCATAAAAACACGATTATCTCCTTAACGAGTGGCTTATTCCAAAAATGTTATTGAATATTTTTTGCAGAGAATTCGATTTCCCACTAAAAAGCTTTTATGCCATTTTTCTCTAAACCGAGGAGGTCACGAGATATTTTATGTAAGAAAGTTGAACGAATTGCCACTTTGGTCTGATCGCTGAATGACTGGCCGCATCATTAACTTCCCGGTCTGTGTGGGTGGGTGGCCACGTATACGGTTGCGTGTGTATGTGTGTGTGTGTGTGTGTGTGTGTAAAAGACGCCCGGGACACACGCCCATCGCGGAAAAAACCGTGCGCCACCCGCGCAGCTTCAACCAATCACATCTCCTTAATTATAAGCGTTATGAAAAAAAGTCATAAAACATTACATGTGTATTTTTGTGCAAGGAATAACATTCATTTCACACTTGTTCTCCTATCTCTAACCGTTCTCACGATAGAGGCATTCAAACAATTGAAATTGTTCATCACAATTGAAAGAATTGTTTCTCAAGGTCGTCACTCCTATCCACCCTGGAGAAGAGCAAAGACAATTTTTGAATAAAACAATTTGGTCGATTACGAGATATCCCCGAGCCAAAAAAAAATTACGCACACACAAACATACACACATTTTATTATTATAAAATAATTCAATTTCTCATCCAATTTTTCGAATTTGTCTTTCTCTGCCTTTTCTCAAATTGCGAAATAAAATTGCTTTGATGAAGACATTTGCTCCAAGCAAAATGGTAAATCTGCTGATTGTTGGGGCAAAATCACTGGTTACAGCCCTATAAAAGTTGCCGTCGTTGGAAATTGTGTGGAGACAAACGCAATTTGGTTATTGTATTCTATCGATTAACTTCATTCAGCGAGTTCTCTAGGCATCGGTCTAATAAGCCCAGCGACTTCATATTGAAGGGTGGCAAACGAAAAAAAAATAGCGGGGATGGTCGTAACAATGTGTATATATTGAGACAACACACTGATGGGGTGAATACTTACCCCTCATGCGCAGTCGCATTATATTTTACTTTTGTACCCCTCCACAAATTCGTTCCACTGGCTGCTCAAGCGAGTAGCTTTTGGGATCGCATGTTTGTCAGTTTCGTTCAGACACGGATGGTTGTTGGCTAGTCCTCAGAGCACCGGAAATTTTTTTTATTTTTTATTTTCAACATTTTCACCATTCACCGGAATTATTCGTATATCTTTAATAATTTGCGTGTAACAAGTTGCCGTAGTGTTTTTAGAGAAAAATATTGTGTGTCATTGTAAGACCTTCCTCAAGGATCAACGAGCCACCACAAATCGTAATATCATTCAATACTGTCATCACAAATAATGTGCACTATCATAATAATCAAGTGGGCACTAAAACTAGTTTATGAAAAGCCTATAATGTGAAACAATTTGATGGTATTGGCGGGTCTTGGCACTGGAAGAATTCACAGATGTGTGATGTACAATCGTGGATCTTACAATGCCATCACTCGCTGCGCCAAACAACTGCGGAGATCATCGCCCCAACTACTAGGGTTTGTTCATGTTGCATTGATTGTTTACATATTTTATCTGTTAGAATATTGTATAATTGTTTTGTAGAAATTCAACTGAAATAAAAACCTTCCTGACACATATTTGTATCCAATCGATTACTTGGCCTGCCTCTCTCTCTTTCTCCACCCCCTTGCATTGCTCTTTCTTCCCCCATAATTTCCTGTGATTCCATTTTTCCCACTATGCTGCAATTCGTCCAACATTACGAAAGATCATCTCACCCTTCTACGGGGGACTCGAACTCGAAATGCATTGCATGTAATTATCACCAGCAGGAAGAGTTCAATATTGATAAATTATCTCTGCATGTCTGCAACGTCATCGATTGAAATCCAAGCACGAGAATACCTGAGAAGTGGTATAGCGCTACTGACGTACCTATATATATATATATATATAGATATATATACATAGAGGGCATGTATTTTTGCCAAAATTTTTCCGATATAGTCTAGCGACATGATTGTCACTTTGCGTTATATTGATGATTTCAATTCAGCTGGACATCATATCCAAAGTTCTCCACAATACTTTTTTTACTGGGTTATCGTGTCCACCAATTTGTCACCTCGTCCATTGATTGCTCTCAGAAAAGCTAGGAGGTTATAGCTGCTAAAATTCTACGAACGATCGAAGTCTTATCACAGCGGCGAATCAACGCTTCGTGGGGGGAAAAAAAGAAACGAGCGTTAATGTTGGGGCGAGCGTTAGCCGTTGGTAACTCACACCCTCGCTAAAAATGAGAAAAAAAAACTAGTTTGGAAATATAGCCACGTGCACGCAGAGGTGAGACGCTCAGCCCATGCCAGGGGCGCTTACATTAGGGGCTCGATATTCTTGCACGATAACGGAACCGGAAGTACTACGGGCCGGCCAGGTTGAACTATTTATCGAACGCCGTTGCTATGACAACCCACGTGTACACACGGCCACTGGCATCGGGGCCATTGATCACTAACACGGATGTTTGCGTGCACCTGCGCGCTTACCTTTATACGAGGCGGTAATATTGAACGGAGATAGATAAATAGGCGAGTGGAGGTGGTACTAGGGAGATCCTGGTACCTCCGTAGGGCAATTCAGGAAAGGGAGTGAGCGGTATAAGGGCGTATGTGTAGTCCCGCGGGATAATCAGGTGGAATGTTAATGGAAGGTGAAGGTTTTATACAATTTTTTTGTCGATCAATTGAGAAAAAATGGTTTTGCCCGTGGAATGAGGATTTTTTGGATGGTCTTTCAGAATCTAGATTAATTCTTTAATTAATTTTGAGGGAATAATTCCGGAAAATTAGAACATGGTAAAGCAATTATTGACATTTCTCGAACTATATTTTAGGAGTTATCGGAAGTTTTGAACGTCTCGAAATCTGGGATTTTTTTTTTTATTTTGAAATTTTTGGAATGGTTCTGGAGGCATCCTGGTATCGCAGTGGTTCAACTGAAGCGTGGAGAAAAGCGACATCCAGGCTGATTTCCTGGTTTATTTAAATTATTTATTTAAATTTAGGTTTTCCGGAAGGAGATGAGATTTGAGAATACGAAGATAATTTTTTTCTGGAAAATAAACAAAATTGAAATTTTGGAGCTTTGTTAACATTCGTTGTCCAAAATAAAAAGTGTGCTGGATAAACGAGAAAATCATAGGGGCCAGAGTTCGAAGTTCGAAGACTTCCCCGGGAAATGGTAGGGGAGAAAAAAGTTTCCCTCCGCCCTGAATATCAAATTATGGAGGCATTTCGGAGAAATTACACTTATTGACAGAGTGACCCTGCAGAAAATAACCAATAATCGATGGGTAATAATATTGCATCACCTGTCCACGAGGAAAAATAGCAGCGCATGAGAAATGACTTCAACAGTGTCTTCATTTTTGCATTTAGATTTATTCGCGAAGCGAACGACTCTCTGTGGGTCGATCCAATAACTTCCGGATCTGAAGTGTCATGGGTTATGAGGATTAAGCAAATGAATTTACAAAAAAAAAAATGGAAAAGTCGAGAATCTTTTGGTCAATTTCCCGCAGAGTTCATCATAAAAATCTTGAACTCGAGGACATTGGATGGCAAAATCCATTGTCAATTTATCGCACAGAATTCATCTGCAAAAACGTTATGGAACTTTCGCATTTATCTCGGTAACGACTCAACGTAGAAGAAAACGATATAAAACATTTTTGACGCGAAATCAAATTCCCTACAAAAAATGTTCTATAACATTTGTCCTGAAACCCACTTATTACCGAGATATTTGACTTTCCATGAAAACCTGGCAGAGAAATAAACTTGGACAAAAATTACAGGTGGGAACTTTTTTTTTTATGCGGCCTCAATGGCTCACACTGATTTACAACCACTAGTTAAAATGATTATTCTTAGCGAGTAAAAAAAATTGCGGCTCCCCAAGTTCTGTAGTGGCGCTCGCCGCAATCTGTTGATCTCGAATCTTATTCACTTGCGAGATATCGATTTTACCGCGTGTGCAACGTCGCTACTGTTCAGGCATTCCCCCAAAAATATATTATGAAGTTAGAGAACATTCAGTGCAAGTGCTTTGGAAAAACTACACTAAACTGATTAATTATTTATAAAAAAGAAAAATGATTGTTAATGTTTATTTAAACAAGGTCGGCCCCGATCACCCACCCACCTACACCCAATCACCTACCCATCCACCTACACCCAATCACCCACTCAGCCACCTACACCTAGTCACCCACCCACTCACACACTCATCCCACCCACCCACTCACCCACCCACCCACTCACCCACCCACCCACCCACCCACCCACTTACCTACCTACACCGAATCACCCACCCACACACCTACACCCATTCATCCACCCACCCACCTACCTACACCCAATGACCCACCCACTCACACACTCATCCCACCCACCCACTCACCCACCCACCCACCCATCCACCCACTCACCCACCCACCCACTCACCCACCCACCCACTCACCCACTTACCTACCTACACCGAATCACCCACCCACCTACCTACACCGAATCACCCACCCACACACCTACACCCATTCATCCACCCACCCACCTACCTACACCCAATGACCCACCCACACACACATTTCAGAAATCATATCAAAAGGTATGTCAGTTACTTTTGAAATTCACAAAAAGTTGAGTTTTGTTTTTGCAGCCACTACACTAACTTCCCCCATCACGAACTTAATAAATCATGACACCGCACTTGTGTCAAAACGCCACCACGACCATCACCCTAGATGTCATTAAAATTGTATGTATGCAGCTCAAACATGATTAATCAGCCCTTTTTTATTGTATAGAGATAAAGAGTAACATTATAATGTCAAGTTTTATGCCATAAATAGATAATAATAGCGTCAATTTAATTGTCAGAATTTTGATCAAGTCAAAGAATTTCCATCGACATGAATATGTCTTATCAAATATTTTTGTCTCCACCTAAATGCAGTGAAGGAGTTGCCTGAGGCATCAAAAAAAGTTTGCACAAATATTTCAATTATAAAATATATTTTCCATAATTGGAAATTTTTTATGAAAGTCTCATAACGCGACCAGAGATGGGCTAATGTTATTTCGCCGAAGTGGAAAAAGCTTCCTACGTGTTCCCGCTCCGTAAATTTGCATGCAGTTCAAAATTTCACGGAACGCGTTCTTGTAGACAAATTATGCGATCGATGTCCTGTATGACGCAATTGAGGTGTATGCGTGAGAAGAATTTTATTTTGTTAAATTTCAGTCAGTAGTTATCGAAGCTCATGAATAGTTGAAAGTTTTGGGCAGTGGAATTCAATAGTTATATGGAAATATTCTATGTATCCATGTTCTTGAGAGTCGATTAACATATGTTATATGTATAGGCAGCTCACGAAGTATATTGATATAGGAGTGATAGGGAATTCTTAAACAGTTGGTAGCAAATTCTCAAAGAATTTCGAAAGAAATTCCAAGGGGAATCGTACAGAATTCTTGGAGAATTCCAAGGGAAATTCCTACAGATTTCAAAGGAAATTGCTAAACAATTTCAAATGGAATTTCTGAAGAGTTCCGAGTGGAATTCCAGGTGGAATTCCAGAAGAATTCCAAGTGGGATTCCGTAAGAATTCCAAGTGAAATTCCAGAAGAATTCCAAGTGGGATTCCAGAAGAATTCCAAATGGGATTCCAGAAGAATTCCAAGTGGAATTTCAGCAGAATTCCAAGTGGAATTCCAGAAGAATTCCAAGCGGAATTTCAGAAGAATTCCCAGTAGAATTCCTGATAAATTCTAAGCGAAATTCCTGAAGAATTTCAGACGGAATTCCTGAAGAATTCCTGGAGAATTCTATGTAAAAATCCTGAACAACTCCGCGCGAAATTCCCGGGGAATTCGTGACGAATTCCCTGGAGAACTCCTAGCAAATTCCCGGGAGAATTCCTAAAAAATTCCAAGGAGAATCCCCAAAGGCTTCTCCAGGGAAATTACTAAAGAATTCCAAAGAGAATTTGTACAAAACTGCCAGGGAAATTCATGAAGGAATCTCGGGGGAATTCATTTTAAAAAACCCAGGGGAATTCATACAGAATTCCCAAGGGAATGCCCATGAAATTCTTTGAAAATTTTATATTTTTTCAGTCCTTCGAAGTGATTACATATTCTTCCACTTCTTTCGAATTTGGTGTATTTTGTCTTTAACCGTCTCCAATTTTTAATTCAAATTTTTCCCTCCAAATTTGTTGACAATGTTGCATTCCAGTGGATAACGCATATGAAAAACCGCTGTAGGTGCTTACCTATTTTAAATCGGGTGCGCAAAAATATTATGGCCAACAGTGTTAAATAATTCGCGTTTCTCGCTACAGAAAAATCGATATAGATGAAGGATACTTCGAATTTCCGCGCCCGAAGTAGAATTTGCAAATAACATAGATTTAAAATTTGGTTTACGGTCCTAAAATTGCTTTTGTTGTTTCTACAACATGATGTACAGTAATAAATCTCAGTCAATCCATAAATGTTATAGAGTTGCCCGAAAGAAAACTCAATGAGGGAATATTTGATTCGTTCCACTTGCCCCAATAAATTTATTTTCGACCAAAATATTTCATTTTTCTTTCAACTTCACCTCCATTTTATGTAAAAATCGGAGTTTCGAGAGGAAAAAGATCCACTTACCAAGAAAAAACATAGGAGAAATACGGCAGTTGGCTCATCGGCAGACATCTTGAAAGTAAGATGGCGGAGCAATTGCGCGGGAAAATGTGTTCACAGTAAACATGGCCGCTCTCGATCTTCATTGTGTCATAACAACATGACATTTGCCGTCCTTGTCGGAATTATGATAAATAACAATGTTCTTGCATATCTCATGTGCATGTATCATAATTCATTGGAGTCCTTTTGCCTTTCCGTGATATGCATCGCGTCGACCGTAGTGGTTATTGTTGCCCGTACAGTGCTGCCCTCTCGCGAGATCCAGTTCAACAAGGAAAATGGAGTTACCCACGAAAGCCAACTCTCCCACACTGGCGGGCGAGATATTTTCCATTCTTATGTGCAAAAAAAGGAATCACTATCTTACCGATCGGGTCCGATAGTCAAGTCCACATTTTAGAATGTAATTCGTATTCAAGAAAGCGCATACACAAGAATGAACATCGTCAGAGTCGAAAGTCGTAAGACGATTCCTTATTGGTCTGTCATAATTTATTTTTGAATCGCGACTCATTTATTGGTTGATCAGATTAGTCAGATAACATCGTGAAGTTGGTTGGTAATCGCGCATGCGTCGATAAACATCGATATTTGGGATATCGATTCGGGTTCAGTTTTCAAAAGTATAACTATTGTTCGAGTTGTCATAACTTATGTAGTTATTGAAAATTATATACACAGAATATTTTTTGAGGTTATGTTAATTTATTAAGTTTCGAGTGTTTCACATATTCTGTCCAGTGTTGACAAATTTTATATGCACGCGATAATTACAGAAAAAACGAAAGATGCTTGCTCCAAATTGGAAAATTGAGAGCTCTCATTTTTTCGGAATCAATGATTAACAGTATCTTCAACTTCGAAAAAGATATTGTTACTTCGAATTTGAAATTGTAATTCAGCGCGCGAAGTGCGCATTCGGGCTTGTTGCAAATATTGACGTATTGACGCATTCAGAATGCGCAGAATATCCAAGATTCAATCGCATTATTTTTATCACATTTTAATGTTAGCCACGTGCTGTTGAGTATTCATTTACAATCGGCCACGTCAAAAGAATCCCAGCTATCGATACAGGAACAATATTTTCGTGATAAACAATAAATCATAAACAATACATAAATAAATATATTGACAAAAATTTCGCGCTCTAGGAAATCATCACTGAGGAACTGCATCGACACAATATACGACTAATGTTCCTGCATTTCCTATATTTTTCATTTTTTTCCATTCTCTTCCCTATTCGGATTCAAATTTTTTTAGGGAAAGTCAGAAGTTATTATGAGCATATAGACGTCGTATTCAATTTTTTACTTGAGAGAAAATATTTTTTTCCAACAGTCAAATTCTCCGAATGAGTTCCAAATGTTACTAGAATTTTGCATTATTCCGCCCAAAAATTCGTTGAACTTCCAGATATAATTTTTTTCTACATGTCGTTGGATATGAAGATCCTTGATCGATGCAAACGTCACAATCTTCAAAACACTTCAGCTAACAGAGCCGCATTTTCCCAATTTCTTTGGGAACCTGTGCTAACGTCAGCGTGACAGTAAAACATGTCCAATGAAAAACGATGTCCGCCGGCGTCGCGCTCATAGGGCGACTAACGAGCAGATCAATTCTGCATGGAAAATATATTATCGACACTTTCCAATATCCCGTTCATCACAAAATCTTTCAGTTCTGAGAACTGTTCCAAGTGAAGGAACACTCCCAAGAATTGTTTCCCAGCATGGAACTCTCATCTGGAATCGTTCTTGGAACGGTTTGCAGAACTGAAGTTCCACCGGGAACAGTTGCCCGAATGTTCCTTTTCCGCTCAGTGCTCAGTTCTGAGGACGGTTTCTAGTGAACGAACAGTCCTAAGAATCGTTTCCCAGAATTGAACTCTCATCTGGGCTCGTTCTTGGAACGGTTTCCAGAACTGAAGTTCCACTTGGAACAGTCGTCACAATGTTCCTTTTCCGCTCAGTGCTGAGTTCTGAGGACGGTTCCTAGTGAACAAACGGTTCCAAGAATCGTTTCCCGAAATGGAAGTTTCATCTGGAACCGTTCCTGGAACAATTCCCGGCCCACGCCTTTCAGTTCCGACAACGGTTCCCAATGAACGGACAGTCCCAAGAATCGTTGCCCAGAATTTAACTTTCAACTGGAACCGTGTCTGGAACGGTGTCCCGAACTGAAGTTCTGCTTGGAACAGTATCCAGAATGGAACCTTCCCGGCCAGTGCATTCAGTTGGGACAACGGCTCCAAGTGAATGAACAGTCCCAAGAATCATTTCCCAGAATGGAACATTCATCTGGAACCGTTCCCAGAATGATTTCTAGAACTGAAGTTCCTCTTGGAACAGCTGCCACAATGTTCCTTTTCCGCTCAGTGCTCAGTTCTGAGGACGGTTTCTAGTGAACGAACGGTTCGAAGAATCGTTTCCTGGAATGGAAGTTTCATCTGGAACCGTTCCTGGAACGGTTCCGAGAACTCAAGTTCCGCCTGGAACAGTTCCCAGAACTCAAGTTCCGCCTGGAACAGTTCCCAGAATGGACGCTTCAAAGGGGCCAATTCTCGGAAGTGTTCGTTCATTTGGAACTGTTCTGGGAATCGAAAGAACTGGCTCAGTGGGATGAGCATAGTGCTGTAACTACATACTTCAATAACTTTATGGGGGAGCGTCAGACAGACAAGTGGAAGAGGAACTTTCGACTTGAAATTTCACTCTCTTTTAATTCTCAAGAATAAAGTACGCAGTTTTAGTCTACTGTGTGTATGTGATTTCCATA
The DNA here is from genome assembly GCA_026005395.1 of Asobara japonica. NCBI lineage: Eukaryota > Metazoa > Arthropoda > Insecta > Hymenoptera > Braconidae > Asobara > Asobara japonica. The sequence continues at coordinate 3,772,096 of BQMI01000393.1, forward strand.
CCTTCTTTACAAACTTGTTTCCATATCTGATTCTAATGACTTGGAAAAACGATAATCGTGTTTTTATATCTCGACATTCCAGTGGCTTGATAACAGTACCCGCAGGGTTCCTAACTTATGTATTCAGGTGTGTTCGGGTGTGTGTGTGTGTGTGCCCAAAATTTTCCAGCACCGACATATCAAGAACGAATGTTTCGAGTAGTTCCATCAACCTGTCGGTGGAAGCATTTGAGTGACGGATCGAAAACAAAATTGACATTTCATTTCATTATAGAATTTGAGGACACGACAATTTTTTTTTACGTCGTATAACGCGCCGTGAGTTCACTGAATTTACAACGTATCGAAATTTTTTTTACTGGGCAATTTACATATTTGAATCTAAAAGTGTGAGAAATTGCAGAGTGGGAGAGTTTATGTATAAATATCGCTGTACTATTGCACACTGTCCAGTTCGATTATATCGGTGTAATATTGAATTTTTCTGTTCACGGCAATAAAATGGCAAGTAACATAAATGTGCTTCTCGTCATTTTCGGCATGATAATCGCGGGAAATTCTGAGACAGAGCCCGAATGCCATGAGAAACCATTTTGGAGCCTTGCTAGATTATGCTATGATGATGGTAAGTACTGGTTGTCTTTTCCGGTGAGTTTTACACTTTCCGGAATTTTTTATTTTTTTTTTTCAACTCAACATATTGTGCTCTAATAAATTGGGAGGATTACGGCGACATTCGCTGTCTCAATGTCGCAGCTACCTCGCCACTACGTCGCCGCGACCTCGGCGCGAGGTTGAGCTGAATGTCGCAGCGACATCGCGGCTGTGTCGCCCAGGCAGTCAATGTCGACTAAAGCAATGGGATTTACAGAAAAAATATGAATTTTCAGTTTATTCAATAACGGATTATTTTTTCACAACTGTCAATGTCTTCTGGAAGTGCGAAAAAAAAAACGTGGAAAAATTTTCCCCATTGGCAGCTTATTGGAGAATGATAAAACAATTTTTTTTTACCTCCAATGGATCAATAATTTCCGACGATCCTAAATACAGAGTAATGGGTGGCTGAAAAGTAGAGCATGCTTAAATTATTTTTTAATAACACCATAATTCGTTGTTTCACAGAACCAACCGATCCACTGACGACCCACTGCATATTCCAAAAAACGGGAATTGTAAGAGCACTTTTATCATAAAGTAGAATTTTAAGTACCGAAATATAATTGAAATATAATTAGTCTAGAAATTTAATTTTAAGGGCTACGATCTTCATCAGAAATTTTTGAAATATTAGCAAAAATATTTATCAATTTGATTGAATATTTGAGGATTTCAGAAATCGACGAAAAAAAATGTGGTAATTTCAACTGTGTGACACCCACCCACCCATTCAATCACCCACTCACCCATTTACCCACCCACTCACCAACCCTTTCAACCACCCACCTACCCACCCACTCACCCCCTTACCCACCTACCCACCCACTCACCCACCTACCCACCCACCCACCCACCCACTCACCCACCTACCCACCTAAACCCACCCACCTTCCCCCCCCCCCCACACACCCACCTACCCACCCACACACACACACACCGTCTAACTCGAACCTCCTCAGAACATTTTTTTCGTCTACTAATTACCGATGGTATAATTAATATTGTATTTTGTGATATTTTCTAACCGCTGATTATTTTTTAATTTTATCCATAGTTGAATACCAATGGCAGCTTAAATGTCGACAAAATGGAGGAATTGATATTGCCGTATGTGATAAAAGGTAGAGAGACTTCTGCTAGAGAATACATTGCTGCCGTCAGGCTCTGTGTACAAGAAGGTAAAGTGTTGCAATTTTAAACACCAGTCAACGCATATCATCTACACCCCATTGGCCCTTTAGCACAGCCATGCCACCCACGAAATACTATAGGAATCAAAAGTGAAATCTTCAAGTATCGAAAATTTCAACGCATTTCGAAAGTTTCAATTATTCAAACATGTCCGAAATCTGAAAAATTTGGGTGTCGAGAACTTTCAAAAATGCCGTGATTTTTTTTTCCTTTTCCTATTATGGAATTAGTTTCTCAATTCCATAGGCTCGTCTGTTCTCAGTGCCTTCCGCTCAGCAATCGTTGAAACGGAGCATGTAGGACTCAGCGGCCACCCATCCACCTGCCGACTCGAGCCAATTGCTAGTCGTGGACTGAAACTATTTTGAAAATATATTCCCTCTTAACTTCATTTCACTATGGGGGAAGTGCCCACTTAATGGCCTTTATAACAGCACAAAACCAACGCCAAAGTGCAGTACCAAAGCGTCCCTCCAGAGCGCCAACGGTGGCAAGACATTACCAGTCAGAGTCCTAAAAATTTATCATCACCCGTAAACGGCAGGCTTAAAATTCACCAAACTCCAAACAATTTGTTATAATTTCGCAACATATTGCAGTGCCGCCTAGCGAACGAGAGAAAAACGCATTGAAGAAGCTGGTCGAGTGCGGTGCATATAAGAAAGCTGCCAATCAATTCATACACTCCGTATGCCTCAATCCACCCAATCTCTAGGATCTACTGTAAGGATAGACGCGGTGTAAAATGACATATTTGAAATTCTCCCGAAGCTGAATAATAAAGAAATGAAAACTGATTCTCTATTGACTGAAGTATTCCGTCTCTCCCCCGTCCTCATTTTTCCCAATTTTCCTATTTTCTATTGAGAGCCCTGCTCTCTATTTTTCAACTTCTTTTCTCTTCTTTGTATATCAGTATTTTCCTACTAATGCTCCTAAGTCGAGGTCGTCATCTAAGCATCTTCATGGAGCTTACATCGGTTTAGTTTTTGGTTTAAATTGATAGAGCAGTTTTTTTGTCATTAACAATTGAATCGTTCACAACGCTTTATTGCAAAAACGGTGAGAGATACGGCAAAAAGGTTCCAACGGAACTTGTTCCGTAAGTGGAAATGCACATTTAATTCCAAATGACTTTTTTCCATAATTGTCATAATTAAGGAGGTATGACGGGTTTAACCTTCGAGCGGTCGCACTCCTATTGGCGTCTCACTCGCACTCAAGTGACGCGCATAAGTAATAATAATAATAATAAAATGCGATTAATCTTTCGTATCTGAGCTTGAAACCATTCCAGCATGCAGGTGTAATGCCTATATATTAGCTGGCCAGATGCAGAAGGCCGTCATCCTTGGACCCCTCCGTTTACTTAGACAACATGATTCTGGACTGCAATAGAGCTCACCCTCTGGTTAAAGGGAGCACTATTGTAGAGCGATTAGGAAAAGATTGCATCGTGTCGCTTACTGGGTGGCCTCCGAGGTGAGGTCGGAACCCTGGAAGACCATTCAGTGACCTTATTTAGGATATCCATAATAATACAGTAGAGCTCCCTTAATTTTCCGCTTCCTTTATTTTCGCTGTACTCCCCTCACGACTTGTCTCCCCTCAAAAACCTTCTCCCACTCCCCGTACTTTGTCTATCCTTGTTTTCGACGTCATGCGCTCCAGACTGCGCAGCGTCTCAATAGTGGGACCGAGCATTCATGAAACATAACCTATTTACTTTTGATACATAGTCCGTTTACTTCTGCTCTTATTTCCCCTTCCGCTCCCGACAACCCCCACCACGCCAACCAACCAGTGGGCAGAGTGGGGGCTTCCTTAATTTTTTTTCTCCACGAAATTGCTTCAAGGTCACCCCCCGAGCTCGGAAACTAAGGGGAGCTCTACTGTAATAAAAAAATGCGATTAAAATGACGATAGCGAATGAGCTTGCGAAACCGGAAAGAACACCTTTCAAAGCCTCAAACCACGGAAAGCCAAATTCTTGGAAAGATAAAGCACAACAAATGAGAAACCATTATCGCTCATTGCGATAAGACTATGTAACAAAAATTGATAAAAATATATCATAATGAAGGTAAAATCGTACAACGAATTCTGGGGAAAATGTCTTACATAACACACACTGACTGTGTGTGTTAATAATCAAGTTATTGCGATGTGGCCTACATAACTTGATGTGATAAACAAGCCATCGAATTCGCTGGGGGACTCCCCGAACTTAGCTATATAGAAAAAGTAAAATCGAAGCACCAATTGATGGTCACTTATTTGTTTTGATCTCAGTTCAATAGGTTTAGGAACACTTGTCAGTGTAGGAGAAGGAGAGGGGGAAGCTTTGCAAAATGGCGGCTGTGCGGTCATTGGCGCCTTCCGATTTAAATTTCCCGCTAACTCATCGAACGGCAGCCATTTTGAAAGACTCATCCCCTCTCCTTTTTTTTCTGCTGGAAACTCTCGGCGAAGTAATTCAACCGAGATCAAAATAGAAAATATTCCCAAAATGTTCTAATTCGGGAGCAATTTGTAAGTAGAGGTGTATCCAAGAACAGAAACTCCATCAACATCTCTTTATTCACCGAATGTTTATAATAACGCATTAGATTCTACAAAATACAGTAAGACCTCCCGTAAGTTGTACTTACATAAGTTATAATCTTCAGACAATGGCGCATTGCGCATGCGCCGGAGTGAGTCCGCCATTCCCACCAATCACAAGAGAGCGGTCAAGCGGGACATTTGAATCGCAGACGCTCATTGGTCACCCCTGATTTGCTTGGCGCTAAGCGGCGAAGTGAGCGAATATAACTTCTGACACCTTCCGCTACCATTTTGGATAACTTACGGGAGGTTTTATTGTACCACTATTGGCGATGATAATTGGACGCAAGGAACGATGATGCTCGCAAGATGGCTACCTAGCACGTGGGAGCGGATACTTCGTTTTCCACTATTACCGTTTATAATTCCTATAATATCTGAGAGCCATATGAAATTTCAATTCCGAGCATCCCACTTCCGCCATGTGAATATCAGCGCCTCTAGCGTCGGGTTAACATCGCTAATACTAGATACTCAATATTTAGTCATCTTTCAAACAGATATAATGCATTACATCATTCGCTGCTCTCATAAATTTGCGGCACTTCAGCAAATCCTTCTTTACCTGTGCGGGTGTTGCATCACTGGGCTCTGTAACGATTTAACAATCAATGAGGTTAGATTCTGTTGATTGGCTCCGTCATGCATGTGAACAAATACATGAAAAATCTGTCCCATTCAAAAAAAAAAAACAGAAAAATGCGCACTTGGCGCGCTGAATTACAATTTCAAATTCGAAGTAACAATATCTTTTTCGAAGTTGAAGATACTGTTAATCATTGATTCCGAAAAAATGAGAGCTCTCAATTTTCCAATTTCGAGCAAGCATCTTTCGTTTTTTCTGTAATTATCGCGTGCATATAAAATTTGCCAACACTGGACAGAATATGTAAAACACTCGAAACTTAATAAATTAACAGAGCCCCAAAAATATTCTGTGCATATAATTTTCAATAACTACATAAGTTATGACAAATTGAACAATAGTTATACTTTTGAAAACTAAACCCAAATCGATTTCCCAAATATCGATGTTTATCGACGCAAGCGCGATTACCAACTAACTTCACGATGTTATCTGACTAATCTGATCAACCAATAAATGAATCGCGATTCAAAAATAAATTATGACAGACCAATAAGGAATCGTCTTACGACTTTCGACTCTGACGATGTTCATTTTTGTGTAAGCGCTTTCTCGAATGGGATCTAATTTATACACATAATATTCATTCACAATAATTATACCTCTACCTGCTTGCAGACAAACCCTAACCGCTTCGATACTCTCATTAATTATGAAATGTGAGTTTTCTGGTACATGTGGCAGTATGTATTGCGTCCATTTGTCTGCATCGATCTCGCCTTTGGGACTGAGCTATTAACACAATCATAAAGTGATTGTTAATCAGATGACATTGATAAGAGGTGAATTGTTAAGTAAATTATTAAGGAATTTATCTTAAAAAATGGAGAAAAAAAATTACGCCATAGAAGATTGATAATTAATTATTAACGGTTGAAAAAATTTTCTTCCCCTAAAAATAGATTAGACGAGTCAAGAACTTATCGATATATCGGAATTATCGAAAGACGTAAGACCGAAACTGACGCGACACAGTCACCGCGGCGAAGCGAGGAACTGCGCGTGCGCATCACGCGCAGCCGCACTCATAATAAAAAGAAATGTTAATAGTTTCAGAAATTACTGTCACAAATTTCACTTTGCGCCCATGTCCCATCATGCCCCACTTTCCCCCACATATTCTAAATAAAAATTAATAATAATAATAAATGCGGTTCTTACGACTCCTTGAATGTCGAACATGCAAAGTAGTGCTCCCGACTCCGAGTTCGCTGAAAATTAATAATAAAAATGAGTAAAAGAAATTAATTTTGCTAATCGAAGTAACGAGGACTCACCATTTTCAAAACAATCAATTCCCTCCTTCCATACTGGCTTGTCGGCGCAATCATCGTCACAACATACCGCGCATATGATGGCTAAATAAATTGGGAAATAAATGACTTTCATCATTGTATATGGGACAATTTTGGGCGCGGTATCAGCGTAATAAACTCTAGTATTTTTTATTTAAGTTTAACGAACAGTATTTATACCACAAGTCCCCCACTCCCCATTGGGGACTGGTATTTTTCTTATCGGAGAATATCACGGAAGTCATGTTTTCCAGTACTTTACTATTTCAAATTAAAACATCATTTTTAAATCTCGTGAAGTTAGTGTTGCAAGCACAAGAGGAATGATGATAGTCAATGTTGTGGGGCGTTTGAACGATTTATTAAGTTAGCCTGTAGGTTCTGGTACCACTGTGCGATGGTACTTGGTGAACAATTTTTTTTTATTTAACGTCGCTATATTTATAGTATTTTTGAGTGCTAATCAACGACGGAGGTCTACCATGTGTTTGTCGATGCGCTTGTAAATAGTGTTGCCGCGATAGAGGAGAGAATCGAGACGAGACGAGATAATTATGACTCAATACAATACGAGAGAGCAATTTCATGATTATCACAAAGTCGAGACAATACGAGAGAGATGTGACGAGAGATGTCTCGACAAGAATTCGAGAAAAAAATCGTTTTAAACCAATCAATTTCACTCACAAACTCATGATTTTTTCGAAAATTTATGGTGAACCTAAGAAATAATAATGATGATAATAAATTGTTCACACATTTAGAAAATTTCATTTATTCAACAGTGTAAAAATTTGAAGATATATTTCTGTCAATATAACTACCAACGTGAACACCCACTCTTTGGCAATATTTTCTTTCTCAATAATTACAACGGATATTTCATGGCACTTTTCAATTTTGGTGTTAATGAACACTGGTACCAAGGATGAAGGCACAGAAGCATTTCAGCATGAATATCACTCAATCGATTCCTGTGTTTTCGTATTAATAAACCAGCCTTTGAAAAGAGTCGTTCTGAGGCAGCACTTAAAAAATGAAAAAAAAAATCGAGACAAGACGAGACAATACGAGATTGGATTGCATTTTCGAGCCTCGAGACGAGACGAGATGACAATTGGTTTTATCATTTCGATACACGACGAGAGAGATCGCCAATTTTTTCCTATTTTTCATTTTTATTTTTTTTCAGATCTCATTCTTCTCTTCATTTATATTTTTCCAGATTAAATCTTGATTTTCAACATTTTTATTGATAGAGTTATTTTTAACCGAAATGTTTCAGAACACACTCCGAATTTTTTTTAGTTAATTCTAAGTATCATGAGAATTCATGAGTATTTTTAATAGCACTGAGCCCAATTAGGCTAATTCATTTCTACCAAAATTATCAACCGGCCATTGGCCTTTTACTAATTCACTTTTTTCGCTGAATGAACCTTTGTGGCACACATTAATTGGGGATTCCCAGATTCCCTCTCCGTGCACCCGACGCGCTCATTTAAAGTAATCCCCTAAGCATCCCACAATCCCTTTTTTTTAATGATTTTCAAAAAATGGTGCCTGCATATTCGTTGAAAAAAAATGGCACGCGACCCTAAAAGATCCTACAGTAAAAAGGAGTGACGAAAGGAACTATCGATACATATCGAAATTATCGAAAACCGTAAGACCGAAACAGGCGCGCCACCTGTCAGTGCGGCCGAAAGAGGAAATGCGCGTGCGCAGCACGCGCCACCGAACTCGTGGAAGAAAAAAATCCCGCGGTATATGAAACGCACTTTTCTCAACAGGTCAATGGAAAATGCCATCGAACAAAACGCTCGGCTCCGGTAAATCGCGGCTTATCGTCCTAGGCGCAAGGCGACATATCGCCCCCCCCCCCTCCCCCACCCCAGTTCCCACAACGTTTTCCGTTGCGGCGTAGACGTAGAGTGCGCACCGGGCGGAAACTCCGACTTTGCGCCCGCCGCGACGCAAAACAGTACTTTCCAACGTAGGTATCTCCCGTTCGACCGGTCTAACCAATATCCCATAAATGTGCCCTCTCAATTTGGGATCGGAAAGAGCGCAAAATTTGGGATCGAAAGTTCCTCTTCCATTTTTCTCTCCATCGCCCTCCTGCCGAGTTATTCAATGTTTGCGTTGTCCAATCAGCGAGTAGCTCCGCCCCCTCGGCCAGTGGTTCTCAACTCAGCTGTTTCAAATGGAGAACCACTGGGATTTCGCCCGGAACTGGCGACGTCTGGGGAACCGTTCTGTGACCTTGAAAATTAACCCGTAAAATCTCAGTTGTTCTCAATTTAAAACGATTGCGTTGAGAACCACTGATCGAGGGGGCGGAGCTACGCTGTGATTGGCTCAATTTAAAAATGGAATAACTCGGCGGGAGAGCCTCGGAGAGAAAAGTGGATGAGGAACTTTCGACCCGAAATTTCACCCTCTTTCCACCCCTAAAGTCAAAGTGCGCACTTTTGCAAGTTCGTGTGTAGTTCGGGGTAAATCTCGGTTTTAATGAATTACAATTCATATTCGCCGCCGGAATTTCTCACCTTGTAATCTAATCTACTATTATTTCGATTATTAGCCACGTGCTATAATAAAACTTTACAATTGGACAATTCCGAAGAATCCGATGCTATAAATATTCGCAAGTAATATTTTTTACTGTTTGAAAAAAGTAAAAATTGTGAATTGATAATTTCGCACTACGGAACGTAATCATAGAGGAAATGTCTTAAGATTAAATTTACAACTTAATGATTCACGGATTTCCTAGATCATGCTTTTTTGGTCTCGGAATTTTTCGGTTTTTACGCGTTATCGCGACAATACTTATCGTTTATTGCTCTACACTTATAGATTTTTTTTTATTGTAATGGCGAGATCGATTACAATCGGTAGAGCAGAAAATTAAAGTTTTAGATTTTTCGTAGGTTCACAATAAGTACACAAATGTGGGAATTATTTTCAATTTTTACGTCCCAATTTTGGGGAATTTATCGCAACCTAATTGCTAAGGCTTTCTCGTAATTCTGATAATGTTTGACTATTTCAATATTTTTTGAGAATATTCCAATGGAGAAATACATGGGTCTAAATAGGATTTCAGGCTAATGTGTATAGAATAATTTTTGTGTGTTTGAATTTCAGCCACGTACAAATATACTTCACCATTTGTCGAGAACCGAACGTTATCAAAACAGGATTTTTTTTCAAATTTTCTAACGCGATTCGAGAAAATCATAAAATGGGCCGTGATAAATTTTGATAAAGAATGATAGGAAATAATCAATTCGGAAATGCGTTAAAATGGAATGTTCGGCTGGATGATCTTTTTTTGGGAAATTTTTTAAAGCAGTCAGTCGCGCCACTACTTCAACGTTTATCAGGCGCGCATTGAGAAAGTCTCACATTTGGTTCTGGGATCATATCTCGAAATGGGAAGGAGCTAGCCCAATTTTCATGAAAATGTTTTTTGTAGTGCACACTGAGAGCTACAATAAAGCTTTATATGAACATTCGTTAACATTCTTAGTTTTCAAGATATCCGCCAAAAACGCTTTTAGCTGATGCCGCGGAGTTTCTCCACAGATGGCGCCACTATGAAGCCAACGAGTCGAAGAATATAATTCCCATCAACTTAACTGTGTGGTATCAATGATTTTTATCTCCACCTAAATAAACTGAAGGATTTACTCGAGGCATTAAAAAACTTTCGCTCAAATATTTCAATTGCCAGACATATTTTCGAGACTACTTACCGACCACCATTTATTTATTGCCAACTGCCGATAACCAATCAGCACTTCATCCATGACAATTTTATTGGCCGAACAATTATCAAAACATCGTTAACGAACAATTTTCCCTACATAAATTACAAGTATTAGTTTCAAAAATTAAAAAACTCGAAAATTTTGATTTCCCAGTTCTCCGAAAGCTCAATCGATTAGCGATTTTTTTTAATTAAAAAAAAAACGAGTCGAAAATTTCAATCCTATTATTTTTTTACCACTGATTATTTTGTAAAATTTCAAAAACTTCATACATTATATGTAACCCAAATATACAGAGAATATGATTTTTTTTTACAAAAATATTGTCTCATCCTAAAAAACAGTTGGATTGAAGATTGCTCCGATGGTAACTCAAATCTAAGTACCATGGCGTCCTCAGATGAGGCGCTGTTCATCAAGAGCAAAATTTGCAATGCAATTTTTTTCTAAACACTTATTTTTGAAAAACTGAATTTCCCCATGCTGCATAATTGTGTAATACACGAAGGACCAATTTAGATCTTCCAAGATGCAATTTTCACCCTCCAGAAACTTCAATCCGCTGTTGTCCACTCGTTTATCCCGCAGTGAATGGTAGCGTGGATGTTGCGTGGAAGTTCAATCACCAAGCTAACTTGCAAATGTGAAAATTTTCTGGATGGAATCCAAATGGAAGATTGCTGTTGAGCAGTAAACCTCATTTTATTCAGTAAATTCGACTCTTTACAATTAACTTCTTACATCAACGACTCAAGCTTCGATCTGCTTGCTGGCAGCGCCCTCTGGCAGAATGTCCCTATCAATGGCGCCAATTTCCTTAAGCAACGCTTGCTTATCACCGAAGTAGTCTCTGAACCACACTAGGTGTTCTTTCTTCTCCTCCACCGTCATGTACGGATTCTTTGACAGCCCCGTGCACACCAGCTCCATAAATTGGCGGATTGGTCCTCTAGTTGGACACCAATCCGTGATGTGGCGCTCCAGGAATACGTGCTCCGAAAAGTGAACGCTCTGCTCTGCCTCCATTCCTACATTCACAAACGAGCATTTCTTGTGTAAATTTTGGTCAAGAATCATTCAAACGTATTTTAACGGGGCCGTTAGGTTTCATTTTTTGCGTAAAAAGTTTTGGAGGAGTTTTTGAATTTTTGAGGAAATTTTTGATTTTTGAGAAAATTTCGGATTTTTGGGAAAATTTCTGATTTTTGAGAAAATTTCTGATTCTTGGGAAAATTTCTGATTCTTGGGAAAATTTCTGATTTTTGAGAAAATTTCTGATTTTTGAGAAAATTTCTAATTTTCAAGAAAATTTCTAATTTTCAAGAAAATTCCTGGGAATATATTGGCATTAAATAATGTTAATATTTTTCGCTATCGTAATCATTGAAATTTTCTTTAGTATTGTGTGTGTTTAAGACATTGGAAAAAATTTTTTTTGTAATCAAAAAATCTCAAAAAACAAAAATTTGGAAAAATTTAACGTTCCAGAATTATTTTAAAATTGCGAAATTTAGAAAAAAAAATTTTTTAATTGAGACTAAAACAGGAGCTGCAGCGATTGTCCGATGAGGGAAGAAAAAAGGAGGAATTGAACCTTGCTCGTTGTCGATTGGGAATTTCCACAGAATTCCTCGTTCCGTCCACTGAATCATCTCCTCGAAGTAGTTCTCAGGTGGATGTGTTACAAGTGATTTCAACTCTTGTTCTGCCAATGCATTCCACGTGCTCAATTGTGGTGTTGCTGCCAGCTGGGAGGGTCGACTTGTGCCGAAAATGTTGAAGGCTTTTCCAGTATATAAAGCCCCGGGCACTTCTCTTTGACTGAAATGCAAGGAAATATATTAGCCTATCGGAAAAAAATTGTAGTATCTCAAAAAATGCAGATATTTTGAGTGTCAAAAAATTCGACCATTTAAAAAATTTCAGAAACTTCAAAAAATTCAAAAATTTCAAAAAATTCAAAAATTTCAAAAAATTCAAAAATTTCAAAAATTTCCAAATTTTTAAAAATTTCAAAAATTTCAAAAGTTTTAAAAAATTTTAAAACTTTTAAAAAATTTAAAAATGGAAAATTTTGAGAAATTCAAAAAATTCAAAATATCGCTATCTTACTCAGATTTCGACATCACCCTACCTTGAAATTCCGCCAATGAAAAATTTTGAATAAAAAAAGATACTTACGCTCGAACAGCAAACATTTCAGCATTCTGATCACCAGTTCGTGACTGGAATTTCTGGGCAATTTGTTGAATTTTTGCTGCTCTAGAAAATGATAAACTATCGCCATCTTGAGCCTGCTTTCGAGTTGTATCGATGTTCATGGCTGAGAGTAATTCGCTGTAGAACAAATCACGTTCGTATTTAATAATTACTGAATACATGAAACAAATTAACTCATGCCTACACCCTTACCCAATCTTAAAATACTGCAGTAATTCATCACAAAAAAAATTTAAAGATTACGAAATCTCTAAGATTTGATTTTTTTCTTAATAATTTCAAATATTTCAATAATGTTAACCATTTCATTTTTATATTAAATTTCATAAAATTCAGGAATTTCAGAAATCAAGTTCAATAATTTCGAAAATTTCATAAGATTTGAAAAATTTCAAAATTTCAAAATTTCAAAATTTCAAAATTTCAAAATTTCAAAATTTCAAAATTTTAAAATTTCAAAATTTCTAAATTTCAAAATTTCAAATCTGACACAGCATCTCAACCCCTTGTTCCAACATTCCAAACTTCATAATTAACTAATAATAATTATTGTCCAGGTCCTGGTGAGTGAGGGCCATATTTAACGTTCGGGTTAACGTTTCTGCTTGCTCGAAAGTAGAAGTCCAGCCAATTACAAAACTTAACTTCAACCTCATCTACGGATTAACTTCTGTTAGCTAGCTGAAAAACTTCTCCCTAATTCAGCTATTACCTAAGCGAGGGTTCCGCCTGGGCCTCACTTGCCTCCTCCTTCTTATTGCTAGCACTTTCCTGCTCGGCGCTCCCTTGTCCTTCCCCCTCAACAACGTTCTCTCCCTGCGCCTGCACTCTCTCCAATTTCTGCTTTTTCTTCTTCTTCTTTTTCGAATTTTTGCTCGGAACTTTGAAGGGAAGAGCTGGAGCTGGCGTTGGGGCTCCAGCCGAGAATATCTTATCAAGCAATTCTTCCTCCCTTTTCTTCACGTCACCTCCCAAACTTTCTGCAGCTTCCTTCGCCGCAACTTTGAGCTTTTCCTCTATAAAAAATGAAAGTTACACCGATTAATTTTTTTACAGAAAAATTCAGATAAAAATTTGTAGTCAACGAAATTTCTTTCTGAATTTTTTTTTTGCTACAAATTCTGTTTAACTTGGTCAAAAAATTTTGTATTAAATTTTTCTGTGAAGATTTTCGAAAAATTTCTTTGACAAATTTTTGACAGCAAAATTATCTTGCAAAAAGAATATTGGAAAATAATCTTGCAAAGTGCCAGAGAAAAAAATATTGCTAACAATTTTTTACCAAGAAATTTTTCAAAAATTGCTAAAAAAGAAAAGTGGAAAATTGGACGTCAAAAAATTTCACAACTGAATAATATTTGATATTGTACCCAGGCTTTCCATTTTGATTGGCTTTGGAAATGGCTTCTTGGCTGGCACTGCTAGGTCAATTGTGTTTTTCATGGTGTTTTCCTGGAAAATATAAAAAAATTATTATCACACAAAATGCGATTGCATTCCATAGAAATTGGGTAGTATTTTTGATCTGTTCATCGCAAGAGTTTTTCTTACAAATATTTTCTATAAATTTTTTTCCCACTTGAGCAATTTTACAGAAGAATTTTCAAAAAAATTTTATTGAAAATTGCAAAACAATGCTATAAGTTTTTGTTCAGGCTCTGACATGAACTCTATCTTCAAATTACTTCAACGAATTTTCTATTCAATTTCCTTAAAAAAATTTCAACAAGAATTTTTTTCTAATAAATTTGGCTAATAATTTTACTCCAAATTTTTTCTTCATTTCACTAGAAAATTATCTTCTTTAATTTGGTGAAGACTTCTTTTTTTAAATTCCCCTAAAGAATTTTATTTGTCGAATTTCGAAAAAAAATTCCAAGAAACATTTTGAGCAAAAAATTCTTGCACCGAAATTTGGCAAATAATTTCTCTCAAGAAATTTTGCTGCAAAATTTGTTTGCAAAAATTTTGCCAACAAATTTTGTTAAAAAATCTCTTAAAGAAATTTAGTTACTAATTTTTTGGAACTTTGCAGAAGAAAAATTGAAATTTTTTTCCACGTATAAACAAAAATTCTAAAATAAAAGAAACCATTGCAACTTTGAATACCCCATTCATTTTCGATAACAAATCATTCAATAAGTCCACAGTTTGCTGTTTGGCAGCCTCATCCTGATGTCTCTTCATAGCCACATTCCCCTTCGTTTTTTTCCTTTTCTCAACATCAGAATCTGAAGAATCTGAGGATGACGACGAGTCCTGGGCATTGAGGAGCCTCACCGAACTGTGGAACTGCTGTTGACCCACAGAATTTCTAGCAGAAGTCAATCTAAAAATTCGTAAATAATTTTTCATTAATCAATTTCTTCAAAAAATTTTCCTACCACCCAATTCTTATTTTTCCCTCTCCCATAATCCACAACAGCTCTGAAATTGATTATTAGCAAATAGCTCTAGAAATATACAATCCAAAAAAAAAATTTCATAAAATTTTTTTTTTCTACCTTTCGATTTTTTCGAAATTATAAAAAAAAAAAAAAAAAAAAAAATTGAAGCAACAAAATTTAAAAATAAACAAATTATTGCAATTTAATTGGAATGATTCTACCCGTTCAATAAATTGTAAACATGAATTAAGGTTACAATGAGCAAACACTGTGCGCGCGTGAAATTGAGTTGATTCGATTTAATAATTTACCTGGCCAAGAAACGAACTGCGAATAATCGATCCATGGCCCTAAAACCTTAAAATACACTGTACAATTTATTCAATTATGCACAATGTGAAGTTTAGTCGCCCTCCGATCTTCGGGGGACATTTATGGGAAACATAACCTCTCAAATTTTGCCGGTCACGTGATACGCTGCTTATACATGTTTATAGATATATGTCAAGGCGCTCGCTAATTTTATGAACTTCAAAAGATTCCGAAAAAATTACAGGTGATTGTTATGCTCAAAAATCGTTTCGTAATTTGTTGTTTTAGATTTTATTGATCAATTGGGTGCAAGACAGTGGTATTAAAGGGAAAACCAAATCTTGAAATTCTCATCTGATGTTTACCTATAGCGCAACATTTTTGCGCACTCCTAAAACTTATCACTAAAAATATTTTAAAATTCTTTGAAACTTGGAATGTCATTTTGCGGCGGAAAGTGGAGGAAAACCTGAAAAATTACACTAAATTAGTACTGTCATGCCTTTGGTCTTTAATTTCCTCATTTGGGACTCCAGCGCTGATTAGATTTTGGTTAAAATCGGTCCCTTGCATTAATTGTCATAAACCAATTCAACTGTTCATAACGCTCTTCCGGGAGAACCGTTAGAGGCACAAAAAAATATATATAACAAAAGTTGTTCCACGTGTGAAAATGCATATTTTAGGTCATGTGACTTTTCACGCTAGCTCGCATAATTAGTGAGATATTGCAAATTGTTGCTAAAAAGCGTTTGGTAACCTCAACATACCGTGGACGCTATAAGCGCCGCCCACTGGCGCTCCCGCATTGCAACCACCTGTAATTTTTTTTCAGAATTCTTTGCGAACATTTTCAAAATTGGTGGCTGACTTGACAGAGAATCTCTCAAATATATTTTTTTAATAAATGTAAGCGCGGTTAATCGTATATTTTCAAATTGTCATTTCTCAAATGTGCGCGGCGTAGAGCTGCGCATATCACGCGACCGCGGCCATTTTGGGGGAAGCGCTGCGGTCACTTAAGGGTCGATTTCGATCTTAATCGAGACCGTGACTCTTGCCCTGCTCATTTGTTAAATTGCCGAAATTTAATTCTCATGGACCCCTGAATAACAACGTTGTTGATAAGATTAGATTGATCCCAGCGTTCGCTATTTCGTTGATAACTTCTGGTACCACTCATCAGTCTTCCCTATCTATTCCTCGAGTGCATTACCAGTATTAAGTGTCAAAATGTTACGTAGTTCCATTATGCATAGAACAAAAATATTTTACTATCGCAATTTTACAATCCATTGTAGATCACAGACGCGAACGAATTTTAACAGTTCTCAAGAAAATCGGAGCATTAAAAGAAGTTCCGCCAAACGGGCCCCCATTATTGATGAGCATAATATCTTCAGGGGTCCCTTCAATGACTTGGAAATACCATCTGGATATCTGCATCAATATATCTGGGAACATGCTGGTCAATGGTGGAATAAGACGGCAATTGTACGGATATCTCAAAATTCCAATAATCGCATTTCGCTTATAGCACTGGCGAACCCGGCCATCGGCTTTCGATTTGCATAAACGAATTGATCAGTATGTCAATTAGCTTTCGATTGGGTTTATCGGAATATTCTTGATATCGACTCACAATCGGACAAACACGATCGTATCTCGACGAACTCGCAGTTCGAGTTAAATCGACCCGATCGTCACTCGACAACATTGTATATAAATAATTGAGAGCTTCGACCAGGAAAATAAATCAATTATCGAATTCGAATTCGATAAATCGATCATCGAATTCTATAAATCGATTATCGAATTCTATAAATCGATTATCGAATTCGATAAATCGATTATCGGATTCGATAAATCGATTATCGGATTCGATAAATCGATTATCGGATTCGATAAATCGATTATCGGATTCGATAAATCGATTATCGAATTCGATAAATCGATTATCGAATTCGGTAAATCGATTATCGAATTCGAAAGTCGAAGAAAAAATCTCGATTATCGATGACACTAGAAGAAATTTAAGTTCAATCGAGACACAATGAACTCAACACCAAGTCGATCGGATCTCGACAAGATCGAAATCTAATTTGTATCGATACCGAGTCGACATTCGTCGAATTTCACATGAAGGTTAATCAATACTTTTCCGAGGGTGATTTCGTCTTCGATTTGTATCGTGACATCGATAATCGATTTTTTCCATAATCGATATATTTCGATTAGTCTCAAAGCCATGGACGTGGCCTTGAAAATTATTTCTGGTCTACTCAACATTATTATGATTCACAGTTATGTGCGGCAACAGGGCGATCTCACACCTATGGAGAATTGAGAGAACTGTGCGGCAAATTTGCAACATCTTTGCGACGGAATAAATTGATGCCAGGTGATACAATAGCAGTTCTTCTTCCGAATATTCCTGAGTATGCTGTCGTTATTTTAGGAGCGAGTGAAGCTGGTGTGAAGGTATGGCGCATAGGGTGACAAGGCCAATTTCTGGACGATTAAGTTCTACATAGTTGAGGAATTACTCTACTTCATATACAGTAGATTTCCGTTAGTTTGTGAAGTTTGGGGGTCTAGATTCCACGAACGGCTTACTAACGGTGGCCCCTTCCATGCGCTGAAGGGGCGGTGCTATGTCAGTGAGAGTGCGCACTGAACACTCGGCGCCAATGCAATTCCGTGCCTCGCGCAATCCCCTCCACCTGAGATCACGAGCGGAGTGGGGGAAGCGCTCCCCTCAGCGCGTAGACACGTGGCGAACGCTGGTCGAATTGGCGGAAGTCTACTGTAGTCAAAAAGGAAACCGTCATGTTCAATGAGTTTCCATAGGAAATTTGGTCTTGGCACATACTGAAATTAGTTTTTGAGGAAATGATTGACACAATTGTGTTGGTACACATACACTAACAAATCTTATCAATTTTCAGTTGACTTTATTGAATACCAAGCATACAGCCTATGAGATAAAGAGTCAAATCGAAAATGCAGAACCCACCGCGGTCATAACGACGCAGGACAAGTATCCGATGATTATGGACATTATAAAAGAGACGAATTCTATTCGGATGCCACCAATCGTTGTGCCAAATGACAATGAACCAGTGCCCGCAAATTCCATTAATTTCAGAGATTTAGTGGGGAGTAAAATTGAAGAGTTCGAAAAAATTGGAGAGGAAACCGGTATCGACGACCGACATGATACCTTCCTTATACCGTACTCCAGTGGAACTACTGGCATACCCAAGGGCGTGGAAATCACACATCGGTTAGAAAATACTTAGTTATAACTCTGAGATTGAGTAATTGGACACAACTCAAATTTTACATTTTTATTTGATCTTGCTTTAAAAAAATCGTATTCTTGTATAAACAATTTCAATATAATTTGATAATTGTTTTGAATAGAAAATATTTTAGGTCGGAATTGCCCGAAATTTTATGCTATTTTATATAGTCGAATTTTCAATTTTCAATTTTCAATTTTCAATTGTCAATTTTCAATTGCCAATTTTCAATTGTCAATTTTCAATTTTCAATTGTCAATTTTCAATTGCCAATTTTCAATTTTCAATTGTTAATTTTCAATTGTCAATTTTCAATTGTCAATTTTCAATTGTCAATTTTCAATTGTCAATTTTCAATTGTCAATTTTCAATTGTCAATTTTCAATTGTCAATTTTCAATTTTCAATTGTCAATTTTCAATTTTCAATTTTCAATTTTCAATTTTCAATTTTCAATTTTCAATTTTCAATTTTCAATTTTCAATTTTCAATTTTATTCTCAACCAGGAATATTATCGCGAATTTGACGCAATTTCTACACGAAGAGTACAACATTACGGAACCTGCCGTCGGTGATTTTCAAGAGTCCCTCGCTTTATTTCTCCCTTTATATGCACTTTCTACAGTAGTCATTGGAATCAGCTCCCTCATGAGGTAAATATTTTCGTTTTTCATTCAACATTCTAGAATAATATATTTCATAGGTTGGAATAATTACAAACAATTGTATAATTTCATCCGCACGAAAGCCCTCGCCACAGTTTGCCGCATTCCCCTTCCCGCTGAGGAGACACATTCCCCCACTCCTCGACCAGCAAGCGTGCTCACTGGTCACCACGGCCACCCTCTCCCGTTCATGCGCGCCCAGTGTGCGCACAACGTCTAAAGTCGCCCAGTTCCCCTCCCGCGCCGCGGAAGGGGGGGGTCTCTATAAATTCTTCCTCCGCGGAACTGATGTATCGCGTTATACCGGCCAGAATATCACTGGATTCAAAGCGTTTTCTTCTGCTTTAATTAATTTCTCATTTATTCCTCAGATATGGAGGAAAAGTAATTTGCCTACCTGAGTTTAGTCCCCTGAATTTACGGAATATCTTCGAGCAACATCAAGTCACAGTCCTATACGCAGTTCCGCCAGCAATTCAGCTCATCGCAAATGACCCAAGATTCACCAAAAAGCACCTAGAAAATATAAAAGAAGTGAAGAGTGCAGCAGCTCCACTTGGCGCCGAATTAATCGGAAAATTTATATCGAAAATGGGAACACATTTCCGGTTTACTCAGGCCTACGGTATGACGGAGACCTCACCGGTGATAGCGTGCTCAAAATATGCGGATTGCAAATCTGTTGGGCCCATAGTTGTAAACACACAACTTCGCATTGTGGATAGGAATGAGGGGACTGGGAAGAACTTGGGCTTCAACGAAACTGGAGAAATTGTTGTTAGAGGGCCTCAGGTAATGAAAGGATATTATAAAAATGCAGAGGCAACTGAAAATTGTATGGACGGCGAGTGGTATAAGACCGGTGATCTCGGGCATATCGATGAAAAAGGTATTGTTGCGCATTTGTTTTCTTCTTTCAGCTTTGTTGGGCGAAAATGATCCATAAAAATTCCATAAAATTTCTGTAAGGATTAAATATAAAAAAAAAAAAATTGCAATTGTCCCTAGGCCACTTATTCATCACCGGACGTTTGAAGGAGCTCATCAAAGTCAAGGGCTTCCAAGTTGCCCCAGCTGAACTAGAAGACGTCCTCTATGGCCACGAAAAAATTGTGGATGCTGCGGTAATCGGGGAACCCCATGAAAAATGGGGGGAAATTCCAAAAGCATTTGTTGTGCCAAAACCTGGTGTAAAAATTACCGAGGAAGAAATTAAGAACTATGTTGCTGAGAGACTCGCTGTGTATAAGCATCTTGGCGAAGTTGTATTCATGAATCAAATACCAAAAAATGCACTTGGAAAAATTCTGAGGGAGGAACTTCGCAAATTATGAAAAGTTCGCTCAGTGATTTTTTCTCATCTCATGTACTTTTATATGAATAAATTTGTGATTGAATGATACAAGATGCTTGAGCCAAGCCATGAGACATGAGACTACTTGCGCCAAGAGTCACGTGGCAGGCGGAAGTGGGGGAAGTAGGGGTCTCAACCTAAACAGAACGCTGAAAAGTGGCTCGATCCCGAGCGCTACACTTAAGTCAAAAACTGTGATTTAATTGCTGCATTTTAGCACCCTCTTCCATAAATTCATGGTGCCCTAAATTGCTGATTGTAAATGAGTGACGATATCACGTGACTGAATTATGCTGGGCTCCCTCACTCCTTTATTTCTTCCTTCAACAATTTATAAATTACAAACAGTAAATTCCATTAGAAATCATCGATCACTTGTCCATGCTTTGCCTCATCAAAGTTAAGTACGAAAATGCAGTTGTCAGAATCTGTCAAAACAAATCCATGAGTGATTGGGGAAGAGCTTTCTCCCTACAGCGAAATATTTCTACAGCGCGCTTCCCGTAGCTCACCAATCTGCCACCCAGCGCCAGGTAGCAGAGGGGAATGCGTCCCCCACTACGCGCGACGCTGGCAAGTGCGCGTGAGGGGTACGACCGCCTCGTTCAATGCCGTCGCGCTCGAGTCATCATACCGTCCCCCTCTTCTCTGCCGCCACGCCTATTGGCAGCGTGGAGGGGGTACGCGGTAACTCTTCGCACGCGGGAATCTCAGCCCATACACTAGGGAGTTATGCGAAGCGCACTGTGTCAATCCAGGGGCGTTATACTCACCGATTTTAATGTTTCTGTGGTAATGAAAAAGAACTTTCCACCCGTGAGATAACACGGGTACTTGGTCTTCATCAGTACAATCATGAAATTCTTTGATAACGATCGTCCTTCCTCGGTATTATTACGGTTATACCATCTTGAACAGTAGATTCCGCTACTGATATCAGAGCTCGCTATCATGATATTGTGACAGGACACTGTGAATATGAACAGTTGAATGACACAGCTGATAACAAATATCCCATTCTTGAATGATGTGAGCACACTGCCACCAGGCTTGAGATGGAAAAATATTAGTGTGTAAATACGAGTATTTTTTTTTTTCATTCGAATTGCAACGGGAAAAAATTGTATGGGGGAAAAAATAATTTTTTCGACTCAATCCCTGACTATTGCTCCCATTACTTACCATGAGAAGTGGATATCCAACGAGGCAAATAATCAAACTCAATAAGAGCACTTGTCCTAGATTCATGATACTGTAAACTCCCTCGATGTCCTCTACAAGTGATATCAAAAACTGGTGCTGCTTGACGCAATTTTTGAACTCTTGTAAAATATAATCACCAACTATATATTTCTGGAGATTTTTTCCCGAATTGTCCTCAGCCTCCAGGGACCATTGATCTTGTCTCACTGCATAGACCACCTCAAACCGCTGTCTAAGTATGTCAAATTGACCGGCAACGAATATGTTGACAAGCACCAGGTAATAGTCAAAGCAGAAGTACAATATTGTTGTGATATATACTCCAATTCCCTTGAACAAGTGTCATTTGATGGATGGAAGAACCTTGAATTTTCTCAGTTAACCGGAAGTACTTACGTCGGTGACAAATATAAA
Organism: Asobara japonica; assembly: GCA_026005395.1. Classification (NCBI taxonomy): domain Eukaryota; kingdom Metazoa; phylum Arthropoda; class Insecta; order Hymenoptera; family Braconidae; genus Asobara; species Asobara japonica. Next base: position 3,794,134 of record BQMI01000393.1, read on the forward strand.
TTCATAGTTCGGTGATTCGTAAACGGGCAGACCCAAGATCGGCTCAATCGGTATATGACGATCTACTGGATCACTACTATTCGCCTTCATGTTAACTGAAAATAACAGATCTGTAATGAGGAATACTGTAGCGAGCTCGTTTTTTTAACTTCCCGATATAGGGAAGTTATTGTAATGGCCCCGAAAATCAAAAGTGGAAATTTCGTCATATCTCTACGTTTCAAAGTCTCTCTAATCGTTGTGGAGCATTTCTTCCAACCAAATCACCCGATTCGATCATTTTTTTTTTGATCGATGCGTCTGCACGCAACTGAGACCTGATTAGATTTCGAAAGAAATTCATGCACTAGTTTCCGGTTTTTTTTTTAAACATGAAGCATGAAAATCGCCAAAAGTTTTAATCAATCATTATTTACGAAGGAAAGTTGTGATCAAGCTAATCAATGTCGCAATTGGAGTCTCTCGGCGTACCTTAGCCTCGATCAAAATTTGACTCACTTTCATGTAGTGATTTATTAGTTATTGGTTGATTTTGAGTGGCGCGAAATTTTAATGACTATTCAAACTTTTATATTCGGTCTAGATCCGAAGTTGTCCGACTACCGCCGGCGCATGCGTGTTTGCCCGCATTTGCACAGGAGAGTCTGAATGCGCGATGCGCAGTGTGATTGGTCAGTGCGTCACGTGACATAGTCGCAGGTGGCGACACCTGTTGTATTCCAGTATTCACAATTTCGTGATTCCTATTTTTTTCTCTGAAACCAGTCTTTGAAAATTCAATTGACGTGTCGGAAAACACTGTCACTAGTTTTTTTTTCCTCAGAGAATTATAAAAAATGTCATGTTCTCAAGCAAACCGCTCTAAAGGGGAAATATGGAAAGGGTGCAAAATGCAAAAATCCGAGAGGGTATACATCTAGCAACAAATATTATTGTTATAACAGATCTGTGATATTTGGAACAGCTGGATGCTGGATTGCAACATTTGCGCATGAATCTTACGCAATATGGGCTCGAGGATCCAGCCGACACCCGACGCGTGTGCCAGAACCACGAAGATGAAGAAGAACATTGCCGCCTGTTTGTCGCACTTCTCCAACACAATCTTCCCGTACTCCGTCCAGCGCTGTATCCACAGGGTTTCATTTGTCAGGCGAAGAAGACGTTCGTAGGGTGCTCGTTGTAGGGTAAATGTGATTAATTTGAAATTTGTGAGGCTCACTGTTATCAGAGGAAATGACGCACCGATTGTTTCCTGTTAGAGGCATCTTGGTTACTGACAAGAATTGAAATGAGGAAAAATTTCCGCATGGCCGCGGGCCTGCGCGGCCTTGCCATCCGCGGCCTAACCGCGGATGGCAATTCTGCGCGTGGGGGCGGGTGTGCGCGGAATTTTTTTCCGGTCAAATCTTGTGAAACTAAAGCATACTTAACAAAATTTTCCTCCACTTTTGTCAAAATTTTGAGTTTTAAAATTGCATTTAATTTTTTTTTCTTTGGCAAATTTTTGTTTATTGGAATTTTTATGCGGGTAAATGAAAATTTATTTTGCTGTTTTGTAACTTACAGAAATCACACCCTGCTTCATGCGCACATAAAAATTTGTTGTTGCAAAGTAGAGAGATGCGAAGCTCCATGATAAAAATGAGCATAGAGAAATGTTTAATAATATTCTGTCATTTTTATTTTTAGCAACACCAAAACCCACGCAGAATAGGAAAAAGTAAGTGATCTTTATGGGCCACCGCTCCCACTTGTTCGACGTCATATTAGAGGGTGGAAATATATATGTATTTTTTTTTTTTTTTTCGATGAGCGCTCTCGATGGGAGGATCGCACATGTGAAATCACCAGTGCAAATGACTGACAGGGAGGGCTCAAGAAAACTTCACTTCTTTTTCGACCTAGAGGCGCTGCTAAACATAGATCGCAACTCATAAATTTTGCATAATACCGGGGAATTTAATATGCACGATAAGGGAAAAATGCATTTTCTTTTTTTTTTACAATTGCAACCTAAAATGAGGAAAGAGCGGTGGAGAAGGTGGGAAAAGTGATACAAGTTGTTTTTCATATTCCAAGAGATGAATTTCAAACAAGTTAAAATCGGCACAACTTGGAAAATACGCGGATTACAAATTGACTAACAATTTTTAATTGTTTTTTAAAATTCAATTTAATGAATTTTGACGACGATTTTCCAATATTAGGAATGTTCATGTAAAGCTTTATTGTAGCTCTCAGTGTGCACTACAAAAAACATTCCCATGAAAATTGGGCTAGCTCCCTCACATTTCGACATACGATGGCAAATAAAATGTGAGAGATTCTGTCAATGGGCGCCTGCCGGAAGAAAGTCCGCCGGAAGATCCGAAACATTTTCTCCTCAGAGCTTCACGTTCCAAGGTATTTGCAACATTTCTCGTTTTCTTCTTATCAAATTTCAGATGACTCCTAGAAGAGTATTTTTTTTATTATTTTCGAAAGCCCACACAATACAGTCAAACCTCCAAGCAAGTTTTCTATGAGCATGTGAGCTCCTGCCTTCCGAGCAATGGTGCCCCCACCACGTCGCGTCAGCTTAGTGTGCGTCCCCACTCACCCAGCTCACCCACCAATACACGTGCGCGCCCCTCCATGCAGACTATTCCCCATGCGCCCCTCGCTATCTGGCGCTCGCTGGTGGGGGTCTCTATTACTGCAATTTTCAAGAAACCAGAGCCCCATGCGAGGCTGCTTATATGGGACTGTTCCGTAGGTTCCTAATCGCCTTGAAGGGAGAAACTATGACGGCAGCATATCGAGGTTACTGAATAAGGGCTGATCCTATCAGTCACCGTGGTCGACCCCAGGCAAGCCTGTTCTGTATGATGCACCCCTCTGAAGATATTGAAGTTCAGTGCCGAGAACGGTTCCAAGTGAGGGAACAGTCCTAACAAGTATCACCCGCGAATGGGCCGTACTGGGAACTGTTCCTGGTGGAACTTCAATGCCGAGCGATTCTTGAGACTGCTCATTCACCTGGAACCGCTGTCGGAACTGGAAGCACTGAGCGGAACTGGAACATTCTGGCAGCTGTTCCAAGTGGAACTTTAGTTCTGGAAACCGTTCCAGGAACCCCAATTTCAGGAAAAACGCTTGGAACTGTTCGTGGAACCGTTCTCGGAACTGGAAGTACCAGTGGCCCAAGCAGTGTTGTAACCTTTGAACTTCAAACTTTCTGAACTTCCGGGGGTCACAACTTGAGGCAGAACAGTTGAAGTGGAACTTTCGACTTGAAATATTGCCCTCTTTTCACACTTAAAAATAAAGTCCGCAGTTTGCGGACACGGTCTTGAAAATTCCAAGGCAATGGAACTTGGCTGACCTAAGAGATCGTTACTCTTCAAGAGACTGCGTTAAGAGATCTACATCATCCAAGACATTACAATTCTCTTAAAAAATATCACCAAAAAACAAACTGTTAATTCTCTTTATTACTGCTGAAAATATACATATTTATCATTGCCATGTACAACACACACCTGCACATAACTTATACCTATTTATTCACCCCTACTGCTTCACCCCAGTAATTCGCTGATTGTTAAGTACAAAATAATATCAAGACATCTCGATCATTGCAAGATATTATTGTTCACCATTGTGAAGTTGAAATCGCAAATTAATTTGTTGTATTTACTTACAACTAATTTCATCAATTTCATCACCCCCCCCCCCCCCTGCCCACTTCATAAAAAAAATTATATTTGGATATTTTGTTAATTCATCGAATTGTTTTTTTGAGATTTACTGGTAATGTCAAATGATCTTTTTTGCAAATGAAATTTTCCTACAAAAAAGCCATTTCTTAAATATTCTTTCCTGCATCCCCTTCAAAAAATAATAATAGCGTAAATTAAATGTACGAGGTAACTGAATAAATAAACACTTAGAAAAATTAAACTACCGAAAGATTGATGTAAAAAAGAATTTAATTTACGATTGTTGGTTAGATTATATCTCTTATGCGTTAGTAATACCGAGAAAAATTAAACCCTTTAAACATGATTGTTTTTCCTTTTTAGTTGTTTTGTTTTTGTAAATAAAGTGAACATTTTTATATTATCAATTACATTAAATAACAAATGATAAAAAAATTGAAAACTCTGCGTTTTGTGTCTGGCTCAAAAATACCGAGTTATTACTTTTTTTTAGCTATTTATAATTAACATTTATCAACTTGGAAATTAATAGATCAATTCACATTAATTTTTTTTTCGAGTGAATTTCAAATAAATATTTACATACAATTATGATATTAGTTTATATAATAAGTCAGTACTATCGAGAGATAATTTACGAAATGATTCAAATTTTTTTTTTGTATTTTATCTCAATGATTTAGAATAAATTAAAGCCAATTGCAATTTTATAAATTGTGATTTTTTTTCAGTGCTATTTTAATCTATATCTAATGGTTTTTCGTTCTTCCTCTAATATTCATCGGTTCCCATAACGAACATAAATAAATTGGCATTTGTACAAAGCAAAATTAAATGTCGAAGTGCAAATTTCGTCTTCTTCACATTAGTCTCTACGGTTCAGTTAAATTGAGACGATTGCAATACGATATTTTAGGATAATAAAAAAATTTTGTGATAGTTTTTACAGCTAGTGTAGGGAATTAGGGTATTTATAATGAAAGGTAAAATTGGCAATTGACACGTGGATTTAAATACTACGAAATATCTCGAAAGCTAGGGGCTTTGAAACAAATTTTGGAACGAAATTTTTTTTTTGGAAAAAAACATATTTTTCCATTTTTTTTCGACAGGAAGAAAAAACTTTTCGTTAAACTCTTCCAATTACAAAAAGTAAAAAACTTCCCAAATTCAATATTGAACTATATTCAACTATAACCAATTTGGACGATTCTGAAAATTAAAAAAAATCAGAATATATTATTCGAAAATGACGAGCTCCAAACATTTGAGTTTGAAAACTTGAAATTTTAGTGACTTGAATTTTTTTTTTAATTATTGAGAATTTTGCAAATTTTGAAATCTTTGAAATTTCGAAAATCTTGCAATTTCGAAAAATTGTGAGATTTTTGGATTTTTTAAATGCTTCTAAATTTGCGATTTTGTGTGATAGATTTTATTATACAATCGGAAATTTTCCGTTTTTCAGTGAATCCGTTAGCTTCCGAGATTTATCCAAAAAAAACAAGCTCCCTTTTAAACTCGTCCCTGCTAACTATTTTTACATATTTTGCCCTCACTATTAATCCTGTTTTTTAAACATTTTTCTTAACTTACAACGCATGTCCCATATAAAAATACCACGCAATGCTTTTGGCTCGGGCATTGCTTTGTACATTCGCCTGTGCTCCAATGAAATCAGAGAATCGGAAAATTTTCCATTAAATGATTTTCTATTCCTCAATTCAGAGCTTAATTAATAATTCAATTCCCCCTCAAGGTGCACTCAGTAAAAATATATGCAAAATCGTTTCGATAGTCAAAGATCATGAAAATTAATTTATTTGTTTTACACTGACAAATTTTTCTGAATTTTCTCTTAAATTACCGAAACTTGCAATTTTTAAGTTTTTAAAAGTCTCAAAATGTTTGGAATATTTGCAACCTTTGAAAATTTGTTTTTATTTTAAACTTTGTCAATTTAAGAGAAATTAACAAATTTTACATTAAAAAAGTTTCTGAGAACCCGAATTTTAAATTGTGAAATTTTGAAAATGTACATTTTGGACATTTTGAAAATTCGAGAATTTTCATTATTTTCAGAAATGTCACCATATTTAATTTTTGTGATTTAAAAAAAATAAGTTTAAAAAATTAATTTATGTGACCAAATTCTTCAAGTTCTTCCCTAATAATTTCAAGAAATTTTTTGAGTATTGAATATGTCTAAATCATAGACAAACTTGACAATCGCAACATTTTCCACATTTTTTCACCAACGACCTTACACCGTAACATTTTCATCTCCATAACTTAACAAATTGAGATCGTATAAAAATTGGGTGATTCGTCAATAAATTTGATTTCCTCAAACTTCATATATTTTTTTTCATTTTCAATCGATTAAATGAACTTTCAGAATCATTGCAATGAATAAACGTAGACTATGGGAAAAATTAATTGCCTTAATGAGTAATTTATCCCGGACAATAACGAACGCGTAAAAGCTGCAGTAAAAATTCGATTTTTTTTTTGAATTTTGTATTTACATAAAAAGCTTCAATTAAAAAAATAAAAGAAAAAAGGAATTTTGAGAAGTGAAAAAAAAAAATCAAAATTTTCACTTCAGTTTTTCGATGGTTCGACAATTAAAAATGATTTGCAAAAGCCGAAGTACTTACAATTGCTGGATAAATGTGAAATCGATAAATTGGAATAATTATGCAATTTTACCATAAAAGTTCGTTTTTCATCGATTTCACTTGACAATGATTTCCCTTACATTTAATGATCAAAATCGAACTTTGTGACGATGACAGACATCAATTAATCTCTCTCTCCCTCCCCTCGCCCCCCCCCCCCCTCTCTCTCCCATTCTCTTGCTCTGATGCTCGATAGACATCGTTTTTCATTCCGTCCTTCACCGATCGGAAGATATTGCCTGCTTAATTCTCATGAAGAGTCTATTCACAGACTAAATTGCACGTCTTTTCGTAACCTCAAGTTACATTTCATTATTGTTATTACCCTTACGTAGCTCTGCGCTCATCTTCGGCGAATGTTATTGTGGAGATCTGGAAAATAAAATTGAGGTGTGAAATTTTTGCCCAATTTTGATTATAACAAACCAAGCTAGGTAAAAATATTTTTTGATTTTAAATTTTTGTTCTAGAAATTTGTCATTCTATAAATAATTCATGGATCAAAAATTGAAATCCACCTGAAAAAAATGTCGAATAAATTAATCTCTTAGCGAAAAAAATTATTTTGAAAATTTTTTTCTGTCAATAAAAAATGTCGAAGAATCTGAAAAAAAAAATCAGAGGTGGAATTAATTTAACTAATCACAAACAAACGTAAACAAAAAAATCCCAAATCACGAAGCGTCAAACTAAATAAAAGTTGATAAAACATTTCAGAATGTTCTCACCTCAGGAGAAGCATATTCGCTCTCCTCAACGAAGACTTCGGCCCCAGGAAAGATATACCTCCCAGGAGCAACTTGATAGTAGTACCCCTCAGGCAATCGGTAAACAAGGCTCTCCTTTCTCTCCCCTGGCCACCTCTCCCTCTTTCCCTCCTCATCCCTCACTCCACAATCCACACTATTGCAACTATCCCCAATGCCCGAGTCAATGGCCGAATCGATGGATGCATGCCTTAATTTTCCAAATTTATCTCCCTCCATGTCCACCCCCTCCTCACCAGGCACCTGGGCGAAACCATCAATGAATCCCTGTCCTTTTCCCTCCTGCATTCTGGAGAACCTGTAGCTCTCATCATCACTGGATCCACAAGACCTTTTTCAGAGAAGTTCATATTAATTTCATGAATTTGGGGTTTTCTGCTTAACCCTCCATTTAAATGCAGTAATTTTTTAACTCTGTGTCTGTGTGTGTTTTAGTGAATGGGTGTAAGTGGGTGGGTGGGTAGGTGAAAGTGGGTGGGTGAGTAGGTGTAAGTGGGTGGGTGGTTGTAAGTGGGTAGGGGAAAGTGGGTGGGTGCTTGAGTAAATTTAAGTGGGTGGGTGTGTGGATGAGTAAGTTCAAGTGGGTGGGTGGGTGAGTAAGTTCAAGTGGGTGGGTGGGTGAGTGAGTTTAAGTAGGTGGGTGGGTGGGTGGGTGAGCGGGTCTAAGTAGGTGGCCGTATCCCCTGAAAAAATCCCAAACAGCACAAACTTCTCAAAATTTTACCTATTCAGCCTTTTTGGACTGCTTTCAACACTGGAATCATCCATGGGCCTTTTCGGGCTTTCCCCTAAAAGTGAAAAACTCCCCTCTGTACCCTCCATATGTCCAGCATGAAACGGCGAAATGCAAATGTCACTACCCAAGTGCTTTCCCGTATCCTCAATGATCAGACTGTCTTGGGACTCACTCGACCCATTCACCCTCGACTTCAACAAAATTTCACTGCTATCCTGGGACAGATCCTGACTGGAATTTCCCCAATCGTCGAATCGTCTTGGTAAGAGATGAAGTGTCTCCTCGAGAGGAGTCCTACTTCGCAATTCCTAAAATATCACCAAGATATTATTTTGCTGGGTTCAGAGAGAAAAAAGAAACAGTGCAAAATTGTATTGGGGATTTTTACCTGGAATTCCTCCCCCATGAGATGACACAGCTGATTGATGATGATGTCCCCATCACCCAGAAGTTCCACATCAAATTTGAGGTGGGGCAGGGACTCTCGATTGATTAAAATTTGGGGTACATGAGAGGGGATTGAGGATGGGATCAGGGCAACAGGACGGACCTTTAGCGACGATCCAATGACTATCAAAAGATCGCATTCGTCCTTGTCACGTGCAATGGAGTCGTGGAAAGCATCAGGAAGACCTTCACCGAAAAACACTATGTCCGGCTTCATAATTCCCTTGGAAACGAGCTCACGGTAGTCCTCGGAGGGACTTGAGGTTGTAAGTGAGGGCAGGGTACTGCAACGGGGACACAGGGGAATCCTCTGGGAAAAAATGTCTGAACGAATGTCCTCGGCTGTCACCTAAAATGCAAAATTATCGTTAATTTTGGAAGTGCAATTACATGTAAAAAAAAATCAACATTTAAATAACACACACATAAATGAGAATTTAAGGTTAAATTCAATAAAATTAATTTTTTAATTACCTGAAATTTACAGGACGTGCAGGAGGCTGTGGCAAAGGACCCATGGCACTCTATCACATTTTCAATGCCAGCTACTTGTTCCAGGGTGTCAATATTTTGCGAATAATTGCGAAGTAGCTTTTTGTGATTTTCCAAAGTCTTGATAAAGCGATGACAAGGTGAGGGCTTGAAGAGGCCAGGATAAATTTCACGTGCAAATTTGAAGAAAGGACGAGGGTCCTGAGCGAAGAAATTTATGTCGAACATGGCCTGTGAAAAATCGGGCATAAATTTTGATTTTACACTCTTTTTTAACTATTTGAAAATTGCACAAAAAAATCCTAATGGAGTGATCTGTATATTTATGTTTGAGGTAATTACCTGGGGGTCCGGCAAATTGGGAAAATCCTGGGCCAATCTCGAATAAATTCCATCTCTACTCCTAAAATCTGGTATTCCACAACTCACACTGACCCCAGCACCAGTCAATACAATAATTTTTTTACTATCTTTTATTAATCTAACAACGTCATGAAGAGTGTTTACGTAGCTCAGCTTCTGTCGTCTCGGTGGATCTGACATTATGTTCAAGACGAGCTAAAATGAAGGAAAAATTTTTATGAAAATTTAGGACCCTTCCGAGCCTTCTTCTATATTTTCGTTATTGAGTGCATAATGTACAAACCTTCCACAACGTAACATCATCCACTTGCTCGGGAATCTGAGTAGGATCCATGAGTAATTGCTGGAGTAGATCGCGTGGGTCCGTGCCAGTTTGCATCTGCTTTTGCACCCAAGCAGATGCACTCCTCCACAACTGACCAGTCTCCTCGGACAGCTCTGATAAGCCAGACAAATCCGAGAGATTGGAGACCGTTGACGAGACCTGTGGACAAGTGTCCAAAACAATTAATTACATTCCAAAAATTTACTTTTATGTTGAGGCTTAATGTGAGAATAGATCAAAAGCTTACCTCGTCCTTTTCATCGGCAGTGTCCAGGGGACAGCCAGTGTCGTCACTCGTTGAGTCTGTCCTGGATGGTGTCGACGAGGTCGGGGTATTCGAGATGGATTTACCGTCACTCATGTCGGTGAAACCGCTGTCACCTCCGAGGGGTTCTAAACAATTAAAATACAAGGAATTTAGTCATTGGTTTTTCCACTTTTTAAGTTCTCAAAATTTTTCAATTTTTTGAATATAAAAAAAAAACATTTTAAAATTGCATATATTTTTTTAAGTTTTTTTCTGTAGTGTTGACGTACAATATTCCCATAAAATGGAATTTTTTGCATAATCTATCAGTTTGGCGAACGCCATCCCTACGATCACATGATTCTGACAGTTCCTATCTCAAAGTCCCGCGTAAATATCAATTCCCACATTCTCATGCCATCTGTGAGTCTTCGACTTAACTGATATACCCGCAAAATTTTTTTGTAAATAATTAATAATCGGCCTCCTATTTACTGAAATTTCTATTTTCTTTCTAAATCCTGAATACATTTAATTTGCAAACTTTTTGACATTTCTGGTTATCTCATATTTTTCAAAAAATCTAAACTAAGTAAAACCTCGTGAAAATTGTTATAATATTAAAGACAAAAAATTTGACATTCCTCAAATTTTGTAAATCTCAAAAAAATTTATATTCATACATAATTTTGAATCTCCACTTTATTATTTTTACTTTTCACAAAACCCTGAGAAAACTCTACTTAGTTATTTTTCAATTTGGCAAAATTCCTAAAATTTTAACTTTTATCTTCAACAAAATTTTTCTAATTCCTCCGAGTTCCACGATGCCGATTATCAAAATTCTGTCAATTCAAAAAAAATTTCGAATATTCTCTGTACGACGAAGTCCCAATTTTTCGATTTCTCAAAAATTCATAATTCGCAACATTTTCAGAACAGTCAAAACTCAAAATTTCAAAAATTGCGATTGCGCCAATTTCGAATTTTGACAGGTCTGGAGGTCCCCGCATAAATGTCAACCATTTCTCAGTTTCCACATCCTCATGCCATCTGTGAGTCTCAGTCTCTACCCACCTACCCCCCTCTTCCCGCCCGCGCAAAAAATTGCCTGTCAAAAACCCCCCAATGGTTCAAACGCCAATTAATCGACCCTAGAACCGTAAAAATCCGAAAAATCGGAGAAAACTCTCTAAACCCAACACCCAAAAATCGTCGAACCCCCAAAAAACATCGAAGCCTCGTCTAAAAAAATCCCAAAGATTTTCCGTAATGGCGGCGATAGCCATGCGAAGTATCGAAAAAGCCCGTCACAACGGCACCTCAATGGGCGTAAACCCCCCAGCCGACGCCATCTTGTTTTTCCAAAAATAATTCCCAAATTAAATACCATATTTCACAATAAATACCTTCAATATCGATATTTTGACTGTCACGATGGACTTTGACCTCGGGAAAATCGATATTAAAATGTACCGCAACACCATAAACATCACTCTCGATTTTCCGACGTTTCACTTGAGAGGAATATTCTGGCAACTCCGAACCCGACGCCATTTTCACCAACAATGCGAGCTTGCCCGATGAGCGCTAAAAATTGTTTCCCAAGATTTTTGAAATTGGCGGTTTTGCCGGTAGAGGGCGCCACGCCCACTCACAACAAGGCATTGTGGTGGGGGGTGATACGAGTTGTTTGACAACGGACCGCACGTGAAAATGTGCGGTCAATGTGTCAATGATAATAACGAGATATATATAGCACATAGGGTTCGAATCAACAACTTCCCGAGTTACTATTTCCCCCCAGTATGTTTCTTAAATTACTTGTGAAATAGTTTAACAGGAAATCTTATTGAACACTTTTGGTATGAAATTCCATTTTACGTATAAGAACAGTAGTTTATCATCTTTCACTAAACCGCATCATTCTTGGGATACATTGGAATTTTTCTCTTTTTGCGCGGGTTTTTTTAGGCATACTAAAAAAAGGGAAGTGGATTTTAATCGAGAAGTGATTAGGTCTAAGGGGTTTAAGTTACGCGAAGAAGTATCCATTGCGTTACAGTGGACCTCACTGCTGGCATAAAATGTTGGTTCACATATCGTTCATATATGCACATACATACAACACACACAATATATTTATTAGAAATCTCAAAACATTAGAAATAATTTAAAAGACCGAGTTTTAATGAAAAATCACTTTTTTATTCTTCGATTCCAATCAATAATTTTAGCTGTCAACAAGTCGAAAAATTTGATTTTGTCCCCATCTGGTCGACAGGAACCTCCATATGGAACATCATGTGGAACACCACGTGAAACAAGTGTAAAAGTCGAAAACATTACAAAAACTCCTGAAAAACTGGACCATGTTTCGGCATCTCAAATTTTTATGTCTTTGGGATGCGCCGCAGCGGATGCGCCGCAGCGGATGCGCCGCAGCGGATGCGCCGCAACGGATGCGCCGCAACGGATGCGCGTCCATGTGCGCACTCAGACGCCGCCCGCGCAGCATCTACCCGTGAATCCGTGATTGCTCTTCAACTATTCAACATAGTGAAAAAAGTTATGAAACATGAAATGTGTATTTTATAATAAGCAATAATTTATGTTCAATACTTATTTTTCTATTGCTGCGTGTTTTAGCAATGTAACCTTTTTAAATTTTCCCGGTTCCTGTTTTCGCATCAATGAATCAGTCTGAAAAGAGTCGTTCCGAAGCAGCACTTAAAAACTGAAAAAAAAAGAGACGAGACAATACGAGAACGGATTGCATTCTCGAGCCTCGAGACGCCACGAGAAAACAATGAGTTTGATAATTCCGATAGAGGACGAGAGACGTTCTCGAATTATCACGGCAACACCATGCGTAAGGTTATATATGTTAACTTTGACAAAATTCCGATTTTTTTTCCAAAAGTGATCGATCTGTCACATTGGAGATGCAATTGGAAATCATCGGCCGATATTGGACATCATTTTTTTGTTTTACATTACTTGAATCACAGTCACGTGATCCAGGACGACAACGTTCAAAAATTACGCGCGCTTGCAACATAGCCAATAGAAGAGAGGCGCAGCCGGATGCCACAATTGGTAAATCAGTGTAATTCAAATGTGCCCCGCCTGGCGCTAGGCCTTTTCCGGTGGAGTCTTTTCCTAAGTGACACGATTATCGGGCAAGATGGTACGTATTTAAAATCCGATGAATTAATAATAATCATCATTTATAAACAATTGTCCGCTGTTAATTCATTTACCAGGATTATTGGACGACGTTATTTTGTGAATATTAGTGAAGTTTGTGATTGGAAAATTGCGTTAAAAAATGATTTTGAATTTGGAACGATTTGGGGGTTATGAGCGTGGAGTTATGCCGCTGTTGACAGAGATGATATTTTTTTTTTCTTGACGAAAATTATGAAATACTTTGAGGGACTAAAGTGCGGGATTTTTTTTTGTTTTTTTTTTTTAACGGTTTTTCTTATCTAAGTGTTTGTGTACTTATTTGTAACCTTAACTTAACGTTTTCAGACCGAAGGCACAGCTACAATCAGAACCAGGAAGTTCATGACCAACCGGCTGCTATGCCGTAAACAAATGGTGAGTTTTATCATTGTTTAAACTTTGTTTTCTACTCATCAATCATTGAAATCCCTTAACTTGATCGTTACCGTCCAGGCCAAATCGCCATCACTCACAAACACTCATTTTTCTCGGTAACGACTAAGTTCAGGAGATAATGTCACTGAACACATTTTTTAGAGAATTTAATTCTCTACAAAAAAGGTTTTCTCACATTTTGTCGTGGTATCGCTCAGTATCATGGAAATAGCAAAATTTCTGAAACATAACCTAAACCAGTTGTCTCTTGGTGACAGTCTCATTTGTTCTCAAAATTTTTTTTTTCGAAAATTTTTATGGGAACTTTTTCGAAGCTATGGAAACTATCATTTACAAGTTCAACAAATGTTTTTTTTTTCATTAAATTTGTTTTTTTTTATAATTTTTTTATTAAATTTTTAATCGATTTTTCAAGGTCGTGGATGTGCTCCACCCTGGTCAGCCCTCCCTGCGTAAGACCGAAATTCGTGAAAAGCTCGCGAAGATCTACAAGGTCACGCCAGACGTTGTCTTCGTTTTTGGATTCCGCACGAATTTTGGTGGTGGCAAATCAACTGGCTTTGCCCTCATCTACGAGACCCTCGATTTTGCTAAGAAATTCGAGCCCAAGCACAGATTACAGAGACACGGTCTCTATGAGAAGCAAAAGGTGACGAGAAAGCAGCGTAAGGAGCGTAAGAACAGAATGAAGAAGGTGCGAGGTACCAAAAAGAGCAAGGTTGGAGCTGCAGCCAAGAAGGTAATTATTATTACCATTATTATTGTTATCATCATATTATAATTATTATTATTATCGATTATTCATCGATCGACAATTTTCAAGCATGAAAAAAATGTAATGAGCAAAATCAATGTAATGGATCATTTCTTATTTATTTCTCAATTTTTCCGAGTTTTATTTTTTCCAAAACGTTGGGTCAATATTTAGGAAAAAATGTCAGGAACTTTTTCTTTCAAAAAATGAAAAATTCTCTTCAGAAAAATTATTTAAATTTGTTTATAGTGAAATAATTTATTGGCGTTTGTCATGGCGATAGTAGTAGATCCTAGAAAGGAATAAAAATTTAGGGCAGTTTTTTTTTATGGAATAAAAATTGATGAATCAATATATTTGTAAAAGAAATCGTAGAGCAGACTTTCAGTTTCATTTTTTTGTTTTTTTTTTGTACATACTTTGGGTTGGAGTACCACTCACGTTCTGAGCACTATTTATGTAAAATTGGTAACCAAAAAAATTGATTTGCAAATCGAAAAAAAAAGTGATAAATTCTTGAAAATTGACTCTTTAGGGAAACAAATTGATCTTTTTATGAGGTGTACATAAAAGTTATCCATTACATTCTTAGGGAGGTCTATATTGTGAAATATGTGTCAAAATTGCAACCAAATGATTTAAACAGAAATAGAATTTAACTTTTGAAATTTTGAATTGAAAAAAGAAAATAAAGACTCGTTATTAATTTTTTTTTTTGTTTCATTTTCAAGTAATTGGATTCTTGAAATATGTGATTTGTTTAAAATAAATCAATCCACATTTCAATTCGATACATTCCATTTCTGTTTAAATTTTCATCGAGAAGTAAGTCAGTAGTGAAGTGAAAAAATTTTTCTCCTTTCTCAATGTTTTATTATATTTTGAAAATTACTCGGTTAAAAGGAGAATGTCTTTTTTGGAAAGGAAAATGGTACACTTCAATTTCAAAATTTCAATTTTCACTGCTGAATTATTTTTCAAAAAATTTAGAATTAGTAATTCGTACATTCTGCATGAAAAGCAAAATTTCCAATTGGCTTTTACGATTATAAAAAATCTCTACCGCTTTGTAAATGATGCAATATATCTGCGATTATTGCAAATTCTAACATCGATTAAGTATTGCACATACATCAGACGTTTTGACAAAAAACAAAAATTAGGAATTCAAAAAAAAACAGCAATAAAATTTTTCGGGATTTGCGAAATTTTCGAGTTTTTGAAAATTAACGAAATTCCAACTTTTTGGAAATTTCCGAATTTTCTTGAAGTTTTTATTAATTGTCCATTTTTTTTAAATTTGCCTATTTTTGGATTTTCATCATTTCTCTTAAAAGAATTTCCCATTTTTTTTTTGTAACTTGAGTTTTTTGTCGAAACGTTTAAACTCGGTGGAGGTCCAAAATTCAGTTACACTGTTAATAATTGAGGATGTCTGTTCCCTAAATAATGGCAGGGCTACTATTACATGACAGGTAGTGTCATGCAATGTCGATCCTCAAATTGAATTTTAAACGTAGAATCAAATTGTTTCACCCACCCCAGGGGGACAAACATCCTTACGTAGCAGGCGCATGTTATGTAGCAGTTCATGCTTTTTATTTATATTTTAGGGGAAGAAGTAAAGTAATGCAATAAGTATCATCGAGCTTCGGTGGAGGATCATTATATCATTTATTCGTCAGCATGTCCACGTATTATGTAAACTGGAATTGTCATAATTTTCCGCTGGGTCATTTTTGCAAATTATTTGTGGGTCAAAGTTCATCTTAACTAAGGGATTTGGTCATTGCATGATTTAAACAAATAGACTTTTTTAAAATTTTTTATCTTTTATTTTTTTTCATTCTTTAATTTGGGACTTCAAATCTCTACATTATAAATATCGCATGCATGGGACAATCATTTGTGCTGGGACTCTTCATTTGGCTTCAAAATTTTCTAACATTTTTTTTCAAATTGTCGACAAAATTACTGATCTCAAACCATTCATTCTCTTCCAGTAAAAATAAAAATCGAGGACGTGGAGCGAAAAATTTGTACAACATCGGCGTTAAAATTATTGTAATGTATTGGTTTACCATCGAACGGTATTTATAATAAATTTATCGCAATACAATTTTGTTTCTATTTTGTAAATGATTTATAGCTTCTTTTTTCTCCTGACAACCAGAAAATTATTATAATGACACTTCTTTCCGATTTCGAAAATTTCGATTTTTTTTAATTATGCAAACTGAAGCCTTCCAAAAAATATCTCGTGACTTTTTTTCCAGACTGGACGGTTGGTAAAATTATTTTCAAAAGCACATTATCTTCATATACAAACTTTTCAATTTTATATATCTAATTAAAAAAAAAAAAAAATTTTTAGAATAAATTTATGTATATATATATATAGAGAGAAATTAACGGGTCCGCAAATTGATCGACAAATTGAATTTCCCAAATAAAATTTTTCCCCTTAATTTTCCATTATAAACCTCAGGATTTTCCATCATTTTGAACTTTGGTCACTCGGCCCATCATATGCATCAATGGTTTCATTATCCCTCGAGTTGTCTTCCTCAGACGATTCTGAACTTGGTTCATCGACTTCCGGCAGAATCGATTCAATTGTGTTGGCAGAATATGGAATTTCAGTGTTATCGTCGAGGGTCAGATCTATCCAGTCATCGTCAGTTGTTGATCCGTCGGATCTTCCAGGATGTATTAAATTCCAGAGTGACCTTATGGCGTCACCAGAGGTTTTCCGTATGACGTACCAATTGCCCAAACGCAAACCCCAATCCTTGTCAGGGTCGAAATCCACGTTTGCTGAAATTTAATAAAAAGGGAATTTTGAAAAATGAACAGTTCGACACAGCCGTAAAGTGACTGGACCGGAAGTCGGCTTCCACCTGTGCCATCTTCTCTGCGATTCTGACATTCTGCTTCTCCATTACTCAAAACAAAGGTACAAATTCGAAAATGGCAATTGTCCCAACTGCCATCGAATGATCGATAATATTCAGCAAATGCAAAATAATAAATGATGCGCCATGAATGGCCGCCGGAAGATCAAACGTGAACCGTCCACCTGAGTTGTCGACTAAATGTCGCTAGGCGGCGCCACACGAATTTCACGCCTAATTCAAAATGAGGAATTTTGATTTCAATCAATGGACTGCGCTTTTGAAGATTGAAATACTCATTTCGTGATTTATAATCTTCTTTTAATACTTCCCATAGGTTAGAAAACATTGCCCATAGAATAATAGTAGGCGGGAATTACAAATCGACAATATGGCCGATTAAATCATTAGTTTTGTTTTACCTAGATCGATTAGTAAATCCTCAAAGAGTCTCTTTTGCCGTTCGTAACTATCTCTCCTGGACTCTATGAAGGCTGAAATATCAGGCAGTTCCATTGGAGAATCAGCTAATCGAGCTTTCACATCTCTTAACCAATCATCAATAGCCTCTCCGAATGGCGCCTGTTCCAGTCTCTCCAATCTTCCTCGATCTCCTGACAAAAAAAAATAATAAAATTAAATATTCTCATGTTATTTCAAAGTTTTGCAGAAATTATTCCCTAGGCGGCGCCATGGGGAAATCCCCGCGCTTTTCGTTTTTTATTTTTTACACTTAAACCCCGGGGGTTAAAAAACTGTAAAAATTCGGATTTATTAGTTCACTCTCGCCAAATACACTCCTATTTTTTGAGGACCTATATCCCTACCCTTGAATTATTAAAAAAAATTGAAAATGCGAGGCGCTCAACATCTCAATGCTTACCCTTCAACCGTCGAAATTTTCCGGCAAATTAAATCGAGGACCTGCGATATGTAACAATCATCGCACTCGCAATTTCTATTTCCTATTAATTGAAGCAACAAATTTCAAAGTAAGTCGGACAAAACCGATCTTTGCAACTTCCTTTCGAAAGTGAAGAGAAAAACATATATTGGGGAATCCCCCGCGGCGGTACCAGTTGGAAATTCGTAAATGCTGATTTCTATGTGATACATCCCATCTGTTCGAAATCATCATTTCCAATGGAAATATGGTTTCTGGATACCTGAGTCAACCAGAAGAAGACCGGAGAGAGTGGAAAGAGGAAGGATTGGAAGATCAACAGTTATAGGATAATAAAACACAATGAAAAAGGTTTATTTAGGAAAAAACTGAGTGGGGGAAGAGGAGGTGCAAAACTATAATGTAACACCATAGAAAGAAATATATTATTATTATTATTATTGTTGTTGGTTTTTGCATAGAAAATTATAATTTTCCATGCAGAACCATTTGAAAAGCCATAGTAAACAGTCTGAAACAATTTCAGCGGCATGATAAGTAAATATAATTGCGAGATCCAAACCTTACCTGCAAATTCCAATGGACCACCTTCGGCGATTGTCCATACGCAGGATAAAATAAATATTGCGCAAACCAAAAGCCGCATGTTGAAAGAATTGTTATTTTATGCAACTAAATCCGATCCACGTTGTCCGATTCTTTTATTACATCGGACCGGAAGTGCATGACAATTTTCATTAAAAATCATGTGAACTTCCCAACAAAATCAAGATCATTAGATGAGATTGGGGATAATATGAGAAATTGACATCGCATACATGAGAAAAATTATTCTGCAGAAAAAATGATGTGATTTATTTGTGTAAACAAAAAATCAGTCGATTTTCGTTTTTAATTCATTTTACATTCACTTTACAGATATCTTTGGCATCATTTGATAATATATGACAAATTGTGCCAGAATTGTAATGTCAACAAGTGTCGGCATTTTGAGGGAATAAAAAAGTGACGAAATGAATATAAGAATAATTGCGTTCGACATAATATGCTATATTGGTCAGAAAATTACATATTTTGTTGTTATAAATTTTGTGGTTTTGTTCGGGTTTTTTTTGCAGAAACTAAAAATTCAATATTTTGCGTTATTATAAGGTTGACATAAAATGCTAGATCATACATTGAGCTCTCTTGCACAATGCGTTATACTGATCCCTAACTAAATCTTTAAAAAATGTTACATACTTTTAGTAACCCTGTCCTAATATTGTTTTTTCTAACTTTCTATTGGGTTTTTTCAACAAAAATTTTCTACTGGAATTATGAATGGAAGTTTGTAAATAAAAATTGATTCTACAGTTTTATAATTCGTACATTTCGTACGAAATTTTTTAGTTTTTCAAAAAATTATCTTTAAAGTATCCAATCATTCCAAGTGCGCTTATATCTTAATTATGCGAATTAAGAAAAATGATTTTAGTACCTAAAAAGTGGTATTTTTATGGGGGGAACAGTTTTGTTTGTATACCGTTGGTAGCTGTAACAATTCTTGAAATATGGCGTTATATACATTTCGAATGGTTTATAACAGATAAAAATACTGAAGAATTTTTATGAAAAATCTAATCACTTCTAAGCTACGTGAAAACCTTACACCCATTGACCCACCCACTCCCACCCCCCTACCCACTTCCACCTACCCACCCACACACTTCCACCCCCCCAACCCACCCACCCACTTCCACCCCCCCCAACCCACCCACCCACTTCCACCCCCCCAACCCACCCACCCACTCCACCCCCCCCCCCCCCACCCCCCCCCCCCCCCCCCCCCCACCCACCCACCCGCCCACTTCCACCCTCCCAACCCACCCATCCACTCCTCCCCCCTACCCACCCACTCCTCCCCCCTACCCACCCACTCCCCCCCCCCCCTGCCCACCCATACACTCCAACCCACCCGCCCACCCAAGCCCATCGACCCACACACATACCCAGCCACCGACTATCATCATCATCCTAAGATTTGTTGGGATACAAGGTAGCTTCTTAAAAAAAAACAGTGATGGATCAAAAATCCCATTTTCACATTCGCGACCATCACAACAATTTCCCAAAATCAGTAAGTTGATGAATCAATTTTCATCGTGGTTTCCTCGCTTACGCATCCTCATACTTTACACTGTATCGCTAAGTATCTAAAAGACTGTCGAAAAAAACATCCTCAAATATTTCAATTGAGGACTATAGTAACCCAGAAAACACTGAGCCGAAAAATTGCGGTAAATAAGAGCTGTTTGCAGATAATTTTCGGATTTTGCTATCTGGGAAATTTTCTCTTACTATCTATGGACTTTTTTATTGCCACTAACAGCTCCCCCCGTGGATAGTACTTTGATGAGGGTGACAAAATGAGCGCCCATGAATCCAAGGAGAGCACCTACGATACAGGGTATGGGCCATGCTTGCCAAGGTCTATCCCAGTCGAGGGGTATGACAATGGCGCCAAGCCATGTGCCCAGAAGTGTTGCCCTGATGTTCAAACTCATGGCCTCGGTCATAATATTGCTGGTATTGGATTGTGAGAATCTGGAGAAAATGCTGACTGTTGTGTCCAGGCCCAAGTGCAAGGCCGGTGTCACGAAGATCAGGGTTGTTATGGTGATGGCTAACATTGATGTCTCCTCCCTGTAATTTACAAAAAATTCCAGCTCATATATTTGCTCAAAAAGCTTCTGGTCCCCAATATATTGGTTCACTCTGAACATAAATGGGCTGTGGGTTGCCCCCTCCGCGGGCCAAAATTATAACTTCCCGATGTCTGCGTGTGTGTATTTTCTTCCCAATCTCTCATTTTTCTCACCATAGAGCTCTCTAAATGATCTCAATTGTTCATAACGCTCTAACGCCGAAACGGTTAAAGATACAAAAAAAGTTCGGGGACACAAAATATGTATTTTTTTATAAGGAACAACATTTGTTCGACACATTTTTGCGTATCTCTAATATTTCGTGAGATACAGCGTTATAAACAATTGCACAATATTGACAGATAAAACAAGGTGTCTGTAACTTGGTTTCTCATAAAATGATATTGGAACCTTAGTACGATGGACCAAGTATTTTTGGATTCAAAAATTTTCGACCAAGGTCCATTGAAAGGAGAGTCTCGGAACCAAGTGAAACCAATGGTCTTGGACCTAGAGCGTTCTTTGGGATTTGGGACTCAATCTAAAATTTGTAGAAAGAGTTTCTTGCATCGGTTGAATTAAGGAGCATTTTTTCAACTAGCAAAAGATGTGTGTTAACACAATCTCTACCTGTGTGTGAAAAAGGGTGCTCCAAAGAGGACAATGAGTACATAACAGCTGGCCAAGAAGGTCAGGGTGAGCATAAGAAACCTAAGGGCGTCCTTGAGACGCGTCCAGGGTCTCTTAGAACGCGGACAACGATTGTCCAATTTGCCGAAGGGGTAGGAGTCTCTGGACAGTAGCGAAAATCCCCATTTTATACCCTCGGCGAAGAGCAGCACCAGCAGAATCGGTAGAAATGCAAATTTTCCCACAGTGTACAGGTTCTCGTTTAGTCTCAGGAGAATCAGAATGCAGGGCAAATAAATGCAGGTGAAGGAACTGTAGAAGAGCAGATCCCGACGACCTGGTACTCTCTCTGACAACATTTTCAGGATGCTACCTGCAATTTGAAAGTTGATGACTTAACAATGTATTGGTCAATGTATTGAATCTAGTAACACGTGGCTGACAAGTTAAGGGGAGACTATTGTCAGTATTTTTTGCGAGCACTGATGAACATAGACTTTTTCTCAAAAGCTACCAATGCTAATATTTAAGTGAATAAAAAAATAGAATGTGAACATGTGTACTATATAGCAAAGTAAATCTGTTGGTTTGAGTGCTTTAATGAAAAATTGGAAATGAGAAAATTAAAAATTAAAAAAATGACAATTAAAAAATTAAAAATTAGGAAATTAAAAATTAGAAAATTACACTTTGGAAAATTTGAAAAAATTGAAAAAAAATTTGAAAAGAAAAATAAAATGAAAAAAAAAACTATTGCGAGTTTTCAAATCTGACGTTTCTTAAGCAGAAACAAAATTCTCTGCAAAAAATGTCAGTTAGGGAGAATATTGCACATTGGAAAGTTTTTTTTTCTGTGAGCCCACGTGTGCATGACTTATTATTTAATGTTTTTGTTTACTTACAAATTGAGTTGAGAGACGCTTGTTATCTTACCCTCAATTGTGGAATTTTATTGATTGAGGGATTTTCTTTCTCCCTTACTTTTTGAAAACATCGTTAACAAAAGTTTAATGATACATAAATACGACTTAATTTATACGAGTGAAAGATAATCGTGTGTTTTTTAACCTTTTTATTGGCCTTTTGGGTTTATTTTTATTACTTGAGAGGACCGGGCTGATCAGCTGTTCGTCTCGTTCATCTATAGGTGGATGCGGTAACCTCAGTTTAGGCGGGAAAATAATTAAGATTTGAATTTCATCATACGTGATCAATAGAGCATTTCGATTAGTCTCCAACAACTTATTCAGTTTATTTAGGTGGAGATAAATATAATTTATACCACACAGTTAAGTTGATGAAAATTATATTCTACGACTCGATCATAATTTCCGCGTGATGCGCGCGCAGTTGGGATTGGAACCGTTTTTGGCCGATATCTTGCAAACTAAGAATATTAGTGAATGTTCGTATAAAGCTTTATTGTAGCTCTCAGTGTGCTCTACAAAAAACATTCTCATAAAAATTGGCCTAGCTCCTTCACATTCCGACATATCCCAAAACAAAATGTTAAAGATTCTCTCAAAGCGCGCCTGAACTTGAAAAAATGGCGCGAAGGACGCGTTTAAAATTTCTCAAAAATTCCACAAAATCATGAAATTTTTTAATGTAATTTTCTGATATTACCAATAAGTAATTGCAGGAAAATATGCGAATTGATCTTCCCTAAGTAACCTTCCAATTTTGCATTTTTAAATGATGCAAACTCGAATAGATGCCGGCACTTGTCGCGCCGGATTTTTTATTAACCTCAATTAACCTATCCTTGAACTAATCCATTGCGTACAACGTCTGAGCTCCCGTTCCACTTTAATCTTTATAAATTAATGATAAGAACATTGTTTATTCGTTGACATTCGTCAAAAAGCCACTCTATCCATCATTATCTATACGTCTGAGGTGGTAGCAAGATGGCAACTGTCGGTCAAGTAAGTGAATTTCAAATCAACTGTATTTCTAACCACAAATATATTTCTAACCGCAAATGATTCAGCGAATTAATCAACAATGTATAAAACCTACGCCTCAATTTATTTCAGAATCAGGAGGAGGGAAATTAGTCAAAATTTGAAAACTGTTTCTGGACGCTTATATATAGTATAGTTGTTTTTGGAATATAACAATTACAATTACGGAAAAAGTTTATGTATTTAATGTTCGAAAATGTAAAAGTACAGTGTTTAGTCAAAGTAGACTAGCAAATAGGAGTTTTCTTTTGATAAAATGATTAACATATCAAAAATTTGTGAAAAACAATTATAGATTGCTTCTACACGTGGACCACGTGTCATAGAATTTTTCGCGGTTTTTTTTGGTTATCTCATCAGTGGAAGCGGGTTTGTCAGATTATGACAGATAATTACGTAATATGATGAAATTGACGGATGATATGTTCGGACAGAATTACACACGGACATGTGACATAATATTACACGTGACCACCTGTCCGATATCACGGTCATGTAAAAAAAAAAAATCATGCAAAAAATTTATGACGTGATTTCGGACAGGTTGAAACAAAATAATAATAACAGTAATATGTCTTTCTTTGGTGTTACAGTATAGTTTTACATGTCCCTTCTTACTCCTCCCTCTCCACATATAACGTTATTTCCTATTTCCTATTGTAAATATGTCATTGCAATATAACTCTTTGATCCATGACTTCTGTTATCAGGAGATGCGGTAGCATCTCTAGCCAAGTAAGCACCACCATGCGGAGAACTGGTATCCTAATACAAGAAACCCTGTAAACTACTTCCGCGCCATCTGCAACTGGTGGGTACTTTCCTCAGCCTCCCGCCCTCCTCCCTTCCCTATTCTCTTTTTGAATTTGCGTTTTAGACCTTGCTCTCCGCCTCGTGTAATACCCTCACCATCTCTCAATTTTCTAAACAATAAACGTCATATCCATCCATCTTTCACTCCCAATTGCGCTGTCTCTCCAGCGGACAGGTTGAAATATTATGTCATATGTTGTCCGAATATGTCGGATATATTTGCTATCAGATATTCCATAATTAACCATTTACACCGGTTACCAATGTTGGCAGGTGATAAAATGTCGTGCAGCCGTGGCATGGGCCGAGAAGCAGCCCCTATCGATCGAAGAGATCGAAGTGGCTGCTCCGAAAGCGCACGAGGTTCGTATCAAAGTGGTGGCAGTGGCTCTGTGCCATACGGACGCTTACACTTTGGGCGGATTTGACTCCGAAGGGATTTTCCCCAGTATCTTGGGTCATGAGGGCAGTGGCATCGTAGAGAGTGTTGGAGAGGGTGTTACAGAGTTCCAAGCTGGGGATCACGTTATACCTCTTTACACACCCCAGTGCAGGGAGTGCAAATTTTGCAAATCATCGAAGACCAATCTCTGCCAGAAGATAAGAGCAACTCAGGGGAAGGGTGTGATGCCCGATGGAACCACTAGGTTCACTTGCAAGGGAAAGCCTGTCTATCATTTTATGGGATGCTCTGTATTTTCTGAATTTACTGTTGTTGCTGATATATCCCTTGCCAAGGTAAGTGCAGTTTGGAACGCAACTTTTCAAGTCTGTTTCATCAAGTTTCGCTCTCTCCATTTGTTTGAACGATCAGGTGAATTCCAAAGCTCCTCTAGAAAAGATCTGCCTTCTCGGTTGTGGAGTTCCAACAGGTTACGGAGCTGCTTTGAACACTGCCAAAGTTGATCCAGGCAGTAATTGTGCTATCTGGGGCTTAGGGGCTGTCGGCTTGGCTGTCGCCCTAGGGTGCAAAGCCGCCGGTGCTTCCAGAATCATTGGCATTGACGTTAATCCAGCCAAGTTTGAGCAGGCGAAGGCCTTTGGATGCACGGAATTCGTCAATCCGAAGGATCACGATCGACCGATTCAGGAGGTTCTCGTTGAGCTTACGGATGGCGGGCTTGACTATACTTTCGAGTGCGTAGGAAATGTGCAGACTATGGTAAGTTATTGCCTCATTTTAACTCGATGATCCTACAGTTCTAGATTTGTCGCTGATGGCATTGATCTACCAATCGTCAAACGGATTAGGTAGGGCTAAGTGGGCACCCATCATGTTCCGACTCAAGATAATTGCGCGTGCCGCCGGAGCTGTGAATTACCTGTCTGCCACTGCTTGACTTGACTTGAAAATTGTTTATCAACATTTGTCATATAGACACTGCTATATACAGTTCTGATGTCATGAAACATTAATGCTAGACCACCAGCCATTGGCTTCATATCTAATTTGCAAAATGTGAATTAGGTTTTCATTAGTAAATATGTTTGTGGCCGTTGCCTTCGGTGACTTGAATATATATGTCATCCTCAATTTGTAGCGAGCAGCTCTGGAAGCTTGCCACAAGGGCTGGGGCACCTCCGTAATCGTGGGAGTGGCTCCTGGCGGCCATGAAATTAGCACACGTCCCATCCAACTGGTCACTGGTCGCGTTTGGAAAGGAACAGCTTTCGGGGGGTGGAAGTCCAAGGACAGTGTTCCTAAGCTAGTCGATGATTATCTGAACAAAAAATTGATGCTCGAGCCATTCATCACGCACACAATGAAGTTTGAGGAGATCAATGAGGCATTTGAGTTGCTGCACTCGGGCAAATGGTAGGGATGAAATAGTTCGTGGTCTTTTTAATTTTACTTGATGCAATTGCTTTTTTGAAAGCACTTGTCAATTTTTTTTTCTAATGTTGAAATGTACTTTTTTGGGATATCTAATCATGGGATGATATTGTCTTTCAGCTTGAGAACCGTTTTGCAGTACTGAGATTTCCGCAACAGATCGTCACTAAGCCGGTGGAATTAAGAAACATTAATATGATATATTTTATATGAAATAAATTGCATGTTTATATTCTTTCAATAGAGTTCTTTATTTACTTTGGTCTCCAATTATTATGTCTCGATTTGGGTAATTGAAAGAGTCCATGAAGGAACACCCCAGAGCCACACTTCCAATGAGATCAGTCGGATATTTATAATTGTGCATGATATAGTAAAAAGGAGAGACGACAGAAACTATCGATATATATCGAAATTATCGAAAAGCGTAAGAGCGAAACCGACGCGACACCAGCAGTGCGGCGGAAAGAGGAAGTGCGCGTGCGCAGCACGCGCCACCAGACTCGTGAAAACGACGCTCTTTCTTAAACGAGCCTTGCCCTAGAAATTTTTAAAAGACAATTACAAAAAAAATCTATCAGCCTATTAATTCGAAAATTGGTTCACTGATTCAATATCAAAAGAAAATCTGCGAGTATCTCTCGGTTCTTGACTGATTGTGAGTACTAAAAGGGAAATGGAATTTAACCCGAAGTAAGATTTTTGGCATTCTTCCATAAGGCGTAAATATTATTCAAATCACACTTATCAATGATCAACTATAATCAGTCAGATACCTGGGCGTTTTCTTTATTCCTATCCAATAATATCTGGTCATTGGCTGAAAATCCATCATTTTTCACGTGTTTTGCAAAGATAAGAACAGATTCTAAGTATGACGTTTTTTGCCCTCCGTTCAAATTATGAGTTGGCCATAGCAAATCCAACTAATCCAAAGCCATAGTAGAAAATCATCCGGATGAAGACTTCACCAGAAAGCAGGCAGAAATTCAAAATTGAAATCTGAAATGGATTTTAGGTGCGCGAAAAATTTCTATAAAATTTATATGCTATATATATGTTTCGCGTCTGGGACGAAAAGATTTTCAAATTTTTCGAACCTTTAAAATTTCTAAAATTTCGCCCGGAATCATTTATCGATTTGTTCATTATAGAGCAATTACTGATTTTGGATATAAGATCCAAATAACTATTTTAACCCCTTAACCCTTAGCTGCCACTGGGGGTGACTTATCACCCCACCCACGTGGAAAAATATATAAAAGCAAATATATATATGTGCCAATTTCATATATCTTGTAAAAAGTATATAAGAGATATATGAGAGATACATAACAGATACATAAAACTGCTACTCTATATATATTTGATATAAAAAACGTGCCAATTTAGTATATAGTAGATATAAATATAGCTATATATTCATAATATAAATTTTTCCATGTGGGCAGGCTGGGGAAAAGTGAAATTAGCGGTGTACAATCGTTGAAATTCATATAAATATCGATATCTTTCATTAGTAGATAGATGTAAGATGTGATTCCATGACATAGCAAGTCATCGCATGTCACCCTGGTGTGGCAGCATCCGCTGCTTGGCAAAGATTTTTTTTTTAACTTTTTAAAAGATCGACGTATACTATTAATTTCTTATGATAGTGGTGTATCTTGGGCGTACAATCCTAAAATTATAGCCCATAGTATTAAAAAATGGGGGAGTGATGAATTTTTTTCTGAAAAACGTCATTTCTTGAATTTTCTGTAAAGCATTGGAAATGCTAAATATATGTTCAATAAACATGACCCAGTCGATTAAAAGCCTTGAAACACTCACACGTATTTTACAACTCATTTTTTTCACGTGGGGTCAGAAGGCACCCCGCTGTGGCAGCTACGTGGGCGGACTGAGGTGTGGCGGCTAAGGGTTAATCTCAGTTTCGTGGCAACTTAAAACCGGAAATGAAGAACTGAGTGGATGTTTTTTGGTATGGAAATAAATTATTGAAAAATTAGAAGTTTCTAATTGCGAAATGTAGGGCATGTGGATAACTAATCACCGGATATTTGCACATAGATTTCCTGGGAAATCGGCTCGTCGATCATCTCGGACATCGATCATCAATTTACTGTTTATTGTAGTTTAGATACGACTTTTTTGCTCCCAATTGTGCGCGATATCTTCTCGCGGAGTGACACACTGAGTACATTAATTGTTGAGTTAAGGTACTTGGAATTAATGAGGAAAACTCGGAGAGTAATTCCCGGGGTGCAATCTAAAGATAATATGAAATGGATATCGACAAAAATTAGGTATTTAGTTTGAAGCAGGTGAAATGATGGTAACTGCTGAAAAATCAGAATTTGTTCTTCCAAATCTTTTTTTTTTCTTTTGATAGATTATTATTTTTTTTTATAATTTTTTTTTTTTGATACATTATTTTTTTTTTTTTATAGATCCACACAAAAATGAGAGACATTTTGAGTGCAGAATTTTCAACACACACACACATAGTTTGTTAAAACGTCGGACCTACCCCTATCGGACAGTCAAAAATAATTCGCTCAACACCTTTCGAGCTTGCGAATTAATCGGGGGATTCCCCTCCATTACCACTGACGTGTGTATGAAATCGAATAACTTTTCTGCTAACGAAACGGGGAATCCCCGATAACGCCTAACCGCAGACTATTATACCTGATTACTTTCGGCGAAATTCCGACTCATTATTGGCTCAGTGCAATTAGCTATACCAAGAATTACCGAAATCTTCTCAAACACACGAAACAATTGCAAAACACTGGAATTACTCCATTGGAAGAGTGCTGGGGCATCTGCGGATTGCCTGAATGAAAATTCTAACCAATTATTTTTTTTCTTTTCATACAAGTTTCACCATTCACCGCTTGTGAAGTCGCGGATCTGCGTAATTATTCAAACCGCAGCATTATGGTAGTATACCAGGATACTATGATGATTAGTTTTAAGGTGTACTATAATAGCCTGAAACTAAATTTGTCGGCGATTAGTTTTTCACCGTTGGTAGGATTGTTTTCTCATCAAATCTCTCAGATCATTTTGATAAATAGACGTTTCCATTTTCTGGAATTCAAGGACTTGAAGCGCCGCTCAGCGGCAAAAACTGTTGGTAACTGGTGTTTATTTTTATTTGACCCTATCGAACTATATTTTGAAGGTAAGTGTGTTTCCACTTTTTTGTTTTGAATTCGCTATTCCTATAATCCTATCCTATAGTAAAAAGGAGAGACTAAGGGAACTATCGATATATCGAAATTATCGAAACGCGTAAGAGTAACGCCGACGCGCCGCCAGCCTGCGCGGCGAAAAACGGAAATGCGCGTGCGCAGCACGCGCGACCGCACTCGTCCTACAGTAAAAAGGAGAGACTAAGGGAACTATCGATATATATATCGAAATTATCGAAACGCGTAAGAGCAAAACTGACGCGCCACCAGTCTTCGCGGCGAAAATCGGAAATGCGCGTGCGCAGCACGCGCAACCGCAGTCGTCCTACAGTAAAAAGGAGAGATGAAAGAAACTATCGATATATATCGAAATTATCGAAAGCCGTAAGGAAATCAAGGCAACGCCAATCAGTGCGGCGGAAAACGGAAATGCGCTTGCGAAGGACGCGCCACCGCTCTTGTCTCTGAAAATTCGGTATCAAAGTGATCGAAAACGAAATTAGTCATACACCGTTTGCGGGTGTGGCAACACAGACACGCACATCCACTTACGCCCGGCGCCGAGGCAGCGCTGTCATTGACCGACGAAAGAAGTTGAATAACTCGGCGGGAGTGCGTCGGACAGCAAAATTGCAAAGGAACTTTCGACTCCAAATTTCATTCCCCATTCACCCCCCCCCCCCCCCCCCCCGGAAAAGATCGCAGTTAGACACAACATATTTCCGAAATGAAATATGCAAGCCGTTTGTGGAGCTGATCGATCTCGAATAAAATAATTGAATATCGATCTGATCTTGTTAATAAAGCAATATTCAACATGTTGTTTATCATTATTTCGGAGCACATCTTAATGGCTTTCGTATCAGCGCTCTATCAAATTGTCTCAGATTACCTAATTCTGAGATTGCTCTGAGTTTCTTCCGTGGATAATGTTTACACTGATTTGTATCAACATTAAATATTATCTCCGCTATCAGCACCCTGATCTATATGTCCCCGTTTTCAAAGGCCAGTTTTCACCTTCAAAAGGACTTGCCGAAATAATATTAATGTCCTAATAATATTAATGTATTTAGGAAATAAGTACACATAAAAGGTAATTAAAATGTAACAGTCCTGTTTTATTGACCCACCAACCAAATGATCACATCAGTCTTTTTCAATAATCAACAATCAAGGTAATTAAATTAAGAAGCCTCATCTAGACATATTACAATTACCGGAAGTGCCAAAGATACCGGTGTAAAAATCATCACCAATGATCTAGATCTTCCTGAAGTGCAATAGGATTCCGTTACCAGCGGCTGTGAACGTGGAACGCGGGTCCAAATAGCTCTTGTCCTTCTCCTCCTGATAAACTTCGTAGTCTTTCAGGATCATCGATAGCACCACCTTGGCATGCAACTGTCCAACCTTCATGCCTAGGAATTATCGACATTTTTTTATCAAGATAGTAATTTAAAAGAATAATATCCATTGAACTTCTTACCGACACACATCCTCGGACCAATGCCGAAAGGTATGTATGCCTCCGACACCTGCTTCCCTTCCTGAAATCGTTCCGGATTGAAGACTTCTGGATCATCGAAGAACTTCGGATCCTCCTGGAGCCCGTAGAGGGAGATATAGATGGGTGTTCCACTTTCCAGAACAATATCCGTTCCAGGAATCTGAAGCATATCAAAGTAAGTCATATTAAGCATTTCGTCCAGGACGCACAGTACCTGCTCTGTGAGCAGTGTCTAGATGACATACTGCGTTACCCTATGCTCTGGATTTTATTTATCTTTAGGCTTTATTGTTTGTTTATTGACCGTTGATGTAACTAGTGTTTAGTTAATGGCCTCTGCGATCTTAGTGGTTGTTTATATATATATATATATATAGATATAGATTTATCTTGTGAAGAGTATATCTATATATATGATTATTAAAAAAACATAGATTGAAGGTTGTGGAGGGGGAAGTTGTGTGGTGTATAGATACTTGGTCACTCTGGGTGATCTTTCGTGGTCGTGAACTTGGCCGATACGCTCCCGCGTATCTCGATGTATAAAGATACTGAGAGAGAATTGCTTGTCCGAAATTGTTCTAATAATGAAAATTTTCATATTAGAAATTAATCAATGAAGAAAAATCAATATGCACAAATTGAAAAAAAGGAATGCTCGGTCGACCGGGATGGTGTTATAAAAAAATTTATAGCCGTGCCTTATACGCCTCCCGCGTATATCTATCAATCGTTGATACTGGAGGATGGAGCCGTACACCTTCGGCAATACACTGGTCCAAATATTTCATGTCGTTCATGGCCTCGTAGCCCCAGCCGTGTTCAGCAATGGCCCTAAGCACATCCTTTCTAGCTTTCTCCTGATAATCCTTGTTCTTCGCCAACTCCATCAAAGTGAAGGATGTGCTTGTTGAACTGGACTCGAAGCCCGAGAAGAAGGTGCCGGATTGATACAGCAGATTCTCTCCCTCGAATTCTGGATTCAGGGTAGTTATTACGGTTTGTGTACTCAGGAAAATGAAATGGTGATTTAATAATGCTACTCAACTGTATACAGGATTCTGCTCTCCATTCTTCAGCTGCACAAGAGAATCAATGAAGTCTCCTCTCTTCGAACCGCTCTTCTCCCGCTCATTCACAGCATTCCAGAATACTTTTCTAACGAACTTGGAATCGAAAAGTATGTTCGAGCCGATTTTTTCCACCAATTCGGGCATGAAGAAGACTGTGACCAAGGCGACCATCCTTTTGAATCCGTGGAAGAATTCGTGAACTAAATCGAAACGTTAGCGATTACATAGATGAAGAATTAGTGTAGCATCTTAAGGTATGCCAGACAATTTCAATCGGTCATAATACTCACCACACTTGGTAAACTCCTCATTTGGATAATTGAAGGAATCCATGGGTGTTCCCAGAGCCACACTTCCAATGAGATCAGTCGTATATTTATAATTAAGCTCTTGTGCATCAATCTTCCTTGTTCCGCTCCTTCCAATTTTTTGATCCTTCACGTAATCCATCATGTTGTCACCGATCTCCATCATCAGTGGAAACATTTGCTTCAATTTACCTCTGGTCAGAGTGGGTGTGATCTTCGTTCTCAGATACTTCCACGCCGGGTTCTTCAGTCCAAATAGATTCTTCATGCCAATACTGTCCTTCTGCTGACTTCCGGCAAAATGTCGATCCGAGAAATTTTCAAAGTCTCGGATGAGAATCTGTTTGATGATCTCCGGATCACGGAGTAGAAGACACGGTTTGTGGAATATGTAGAAGCCAAGGTAGGGTGGATCGTCTTTGGCAGCGCGGTGAAGTGTCCCAAGGTGCCATCCTGGCGCTGTGCGGAATAGCACAGCATCCTTGAAGTTTCCGAAAATTAAATCGCCATTCTCTAACTGCGATATCCCCCTTCGCTTCCAGTAATTCAATTTATAGTTTGCATAGATCCAATATAAAAGGGCCAATGGGAAAATAGTGATCAGCACAATGCTGATGGTGTTCACTGTACCGATACCACCGACTAACTCCATCATTGCCAATCTGCTCGATGTGAAACACCTTAAGTATCACCAATGCTGACGGCAGTGGGGATAATCTACTGTTGAATTTCACAAGTTATCAAACCAATCATGATGGAAAAGGAAAATCAATTATCAGTTCAATGGCTTTTCCTTATTGAAGATAGAATTCACGGTGCCTTCATTCTCAATTATGATATTCTGATATGGTCTGACATCAACGACGTATTTCATAATCGGGACTCATGCCTTCTACGTTATCAATAATTTTCGCATTTATATCGCAATTGTGAAGAATCAGAGCACGTGCATTTCCTTTTTCCGCCGCAATGAAAGGTGGCGCGTCGGCTTCGGTCTTACACTGAGAGAACGATTTGGTTATATCTACCTGACGGATTCGGTTGAAGGTTTTCTTACGATTGGGTTCACATAACCGTACATTCATTAATAGCTAGAGCTAATGGTGGTACACTCAACTGCTAGTTAATTTTGACACCATTTGGTTGTACTGAATTTTTCAGTTGACGCAAACCGGCACCCGATTGATACAACCGAGCGTTTGGTAATAGTTACCGAATGGAGGCTAATTCAACGCGCCCTCTAGTTATAACTGCCCGGTGAAGAAGCCATGACGGTGTGAACGCCGGCCGGCTCGGGTCAATTTTTGTGATAAGAAATTAGTCATAAAGATCAAAGAACAAATAGAAAGTGAAAATAAAATAGAAGAATTGTTCAAGGAATATGTCTATAGAGAACCCGTATTTTGATATTTTTATATGGGAATCAATGCTTAATAATAAATAACAGAGAGGTTATACCAACTAGCGATTCGGTAACTATTACCAAATCCTCCAGTTGGCTCAACCTTAACCTCTCAATTGAGCCATTCGGTAACTATCACCGGGCCATTCAATTGTTCTTATTTAACCGCGCTATGAGGTAACAGTTACCGAGCCTGTGCAGTAGAGCCAAATCGTTCTCTCACTGTACGCTTTTCGATAATTTCGATATATACAGTTTCTTTCGTCTCTGTCCTTCACTGCACAAGCCCAAATTACAATTGCAATTGGAAGTAACAATATCTTTTCCAAAGTTGAAGATACTGCTAATCATTGATTCCGAAAAATTGAGAGCTCTCAATTTTCCAATTTGGAGCAAACATCTTTCGTTTCTTCTGTAATTATCGCGTACATATAAAATTCGTCAACACTGGACAGAATATGTAAAACACTCGAAACTTAATAAATTAACAGAGCTTCAAAAAATATTCTGTGTATATAATTTTTAATAACTACATAAGTTATGACAACTTGAACAATAGTCATACTTTTGAAAACTAAACCCAGATCGATATCCCAAATATCGATGTTTATCGACGCAAGTGCGATTATCAACCAACTTCACGATGTTATCTGACTAATCTGATCAACCAATAAATGAATCGTGATTCAAAAATAAATTATGACAGGCCAATGAGGAATCGTTAGGATTGGTTGAGACACCTAAGGCGCAACCTGTGTTATACCGCTTGTGGAAAATTTATCTCACTATATTATAAAAATTCAAATCGACTTCTTGTGACACAAAATTGGTACTCAAAAGTAAGACATTTTAAGGGGGGGGGGGGTTATATCAAAGGGAGGGGGGGGGGGGTATCAAAGGGAGGGGGGGGGTATATCAAAGAAAGGAGGGCCGGGGGGGGGGGGGTTGGCGAGCAGGGGGCGGAGCCCCCTAGTATTGTATTATATTTCTGGGAACATTAGATAAATACATTGATGCCCTTGATGATCATAATTTTTCGATACATACATAACATATTTTCTAAACAGAATTGTTTTTTTATTTATAAACACATCAAAGTCACATCAATAATTGATACCACCATCATTTTGAATAAAGTAACTAAGTATGTTCTAAGACGGAGGCATATAAAAAACGACACTCAAGTAATATTTCTTAGTGGAAAATAAATTGCACGTCATTCCCTTATTGCGGTCGCTGGAGCAGACCTTCTACTTGCGCCATCTACCGGTCGCCGACCATCACCAAACAGCTCAATGGACTAAACCTCAGTCGAGGACTCGATAATTATCGTAATTTTCTGACCATTTTTAACCTTCTAGATATTGAGTTGTTGTAAGCTGACCCATCAGGTTTTAATCTATAGTTACCGAGCCTGATATCAAGCGAATCCCTCTTTCAGTGAGGAAATGGGATCCAAGCAATGTTCAAATTTTACAGTTTCCGGAAGTGCAAACTTATTCCATCAGCAGCAGCTGTGAATGTTGATCGCGAATCCAAGGTATGCACATGCTCAGCATTTTCGTAGACTTCGTATTCCCTCAAGATATTTGACAGCACAACCTTTGCGTGTAATTGTCCAACTTTCATTCCTATGGAAACAAAAATCAGCGATGTTTCTATTGGTTTTTTTTTGATTTTATGAATCACACTAATCCTATGTAAATGCCTTAATTGATCTATTCAACAGTTGTTAAAGGCGCATTTTTTGTCTTATTTCCTTTGACCTTGGGAAAGACACCCAATATATTGAAACGAATACTTGATACTTTGAATTAAGCGCGGGATGAAGGTGGCGCCATCTAGCGGCACCCAGTCTACAACTCAGGTGGCAGTTTCAGTTGGGAGCAGCCGCCATTTTCTGTAGCTTACTCTCATGCACTTTCCGAATAATCGAAATCGTTTAAAATTCATGTATTGGAATATTAAAAAGAACATTGATCACGGAAATCAATAAAACAAATAAATCGTATTGTTGTCTTCTTACCGATACACATCCTCGGTCCAATGCCGAACGGTATGTAAGCATCTGGAATTTGGTTGCCATCTTGAAAACGTTCGGGATTGTAAACATGGGGGTTGTCGAAATATTGAGGATCCTGGTGGACTCCGTACAGAGATATGTAAATCGGTGTGCCTTTCTCCAAGACGACGTCAGTTCCAGGGATCTGAAAGAAATTGTGAAATATTACCAAAAATTCTGTGCAAGTGTTTTGGAGATTGGACAAACTTTTATCTGTGGTCTTTTTCAACGACCTTGAACATTGCTGTCAGCGTAATTTATACCTTGTATTCTTCCCGCGTATACCGATCGATCGTTGATACAGGAGGATGCAGTCTGACCGCTTCACCAATACATTGCTCTAGATACTTCATATCGTTCACCGCCTCGTATCCCCAGCCGTGCTCGGTGATAGCCCTCATAACGTCCTTCCTGGCCTTCTCCTGGTATTCCGGATTTTTCGCCAACTCCATCAGAGTGTACGCTGTGGTCGTTGAGCTGGACTCGAATCCCGAGAAGAAAGTGCCTGATTGGTACATAAGATTCTCTCCCTCGAATTCTGCATAAAAAAAAATGTCATTGCATGTTTTTTTTTAGTAAAAAAAAAGATTATATATATAACTTTTTTTATAATTTTTTTTTTCAACTTAACATCACATTTTATTTTTTTAATATTTTTAAAAGTAGTTATGAATATGTTACTCAACTGTAAACAGGATTTTGCTCCCCATTTTTCAATTGCAGGAGCGAATCAATGAAGTCACCTCTCTTCTCCCCATTTTTCTCACGGGCATTTATAGCTTTCCAGAAAATTTTCTTGAAGAATGCGGAGTTGAAGAGCATTCCCGTACCAATTTTTTCCACCAACTCTGGCATAAAGAATACGGTGACAAGAGCAATCATTCTTTTCGTTGAGTGGAAGAAGCTGTGATCTGAAAAGAAAATTAATTAATCGTTATTTCGTACTAGGGGCCTCCGTCCGTTGCTCGCTCCGCTCGCCAACCGCCCGTCGGTTTCGGGTGTCGCATGATAGACTCAACTTCGGTAAGACGCTTTCGTCTTATGCTACTCGTAACATTTCTTATTTTTTTTCGACGGAAAAGGCCTTTTCCTGTCGGACTCAACCAGATGATTTATTGATTATTGATTATTTAAAAAAGAACACATGAACTCCCCCCCCCCCCCCCAACGATAAATCTAGACCTGCATGACAAATCTCATAAACTACTCACAATTTTTTGTGAACTCCTCATTCGGATTGTTAAACGAATCGATGGGTGTGCCGAGTCCAACGCTCGTCATCAGATCAGCAGCATACGTATAACTGAGCTCCTGTCCATCAATGACTCTCGTTCCAAGCTTGCCGACCTTCTGATCCTTCACGTAACTCATCATATTATCACCGATCTTCGTCATCAGCACAAACATCTCCTTCAACTTACTTCTCGTCAAGGTGCGCGATATTTTCGTACGCAGATACTTCCATGCAGGATTCTTCAGTCCAAAAAGATTCATCATACCGATGCTGTCCTTCTGCTGACTTCCGGCAAAATGTCGATCGGAGAAATTTTCAAAATCCGTGACGAGGATTTGCTTGATGATGGCAGGATCTCGCAGCAGCAGACAAGGCTTGTGAAATATGTAGAAGCCGAGGAAGGGTGCGTTGTCTTTTGCAGCGCGGTAGAGCTTTCCAAGGTGCCATCCTGGTGCTGTCCGAAATAGAACACCATCCTTGGCATTTCCGAATATTAGGTCCGGGCTCTCCAACTGCTGAACTCCGCGACGTTTCCAGTAGCTCAATTTACGATTTGCATACGCACGGAATAACACCAACAGTGACACAAAACTCAAGAAAATTGTTGCTAGGAGGGTCAAGGTACTATGGTCATTTGTCCAATTCATGGTTCTAGGATACTTGCGGATCAGGTTGTGTACTTGGCTTAAATACTATAGGGCCAATGGTGGGGAAACCTGGTGTATCCAAATATGATAGTGGTGTCCATTAGGCAAAGTTTTTCGAAAACAAATTCCATTGGGAAATGAGCGATATGGAAAATTATGAAGTCTGATGCGGCAAAAAATCGGATTGCATCAGTGAGTTGGGAAATTTTGAATTTCCCGGCATCATTTCGGCTGATAGGGGTAAAAGTAAGGGAGTTCAATGAAACATCCTCTATTGTACGCTCTACGGAAGCCGCTCCTCAGCATCTCTTGGGTAGGGCATAGTGGACACCCATCCATGCGGCCGAAGCCGAATTTTGCCATTCAGCTCTTCGTATTTCTAAACACAGGGTGAACCTCCAGGAACCTCTCTGCAACGATGGCGAGCACCTGTGATGCACCCCACCACCCGCGTCGGGTTAGGTTCCCGCCCGGCCTTGCGGGAACTTATCTCTCATGTCTCAGAAATGTTGAAAATTTTCTAAAATAATATCAACTCTTACTTAAATCTCAAATCGTGGACACATTTTTTTCACATTTTCAGCGACTCCCTTTTTTTCGGAGAACGAGAAAATTAAGAGCGTCGTTCAGTGAGCCAGTGGAGAACGGTAAAGTGGAATCGACGGTGAAAGACGATGAGCGCGCTCGGGCGGTGCCTCCGGCGGCGGTCTTGTATATATAGGTATATGAATACAACGGCATAGCGCTCACTATGTGACCAAAGTCACAGGTACCATCGACGAACTGAATTATGGAACTTTACGTGTGATTTCATTTTTTTTTTTATTTGTGAAGAAAATAAATGTCAAAAATTGGTTTTGGGAAAAAAACTGGGGAGGTTGAACATTTTCAAAATTGCCCGAAAATTTGAATACAAATTTACGTATTTCGAAAATCGGCTGAAAATTGTCATCTCAAGAAGCATAATGAAATAATTTTCCCTTCATGTTTTCTCGATCAAGCCAACCGCACAATTACGGACCATGATGATTGCTGCATCTATCGTAATCAATTTTCTGCTATTCAATCGTCGACTAAAATTGAGTGACAATTGCAAAATTCAGTGGTGACATTAAATCGATAATCACGAGTTGCGTCAATATTCAATTCAATTCAATCGTTTATTCTTTGATGTTACAAACGTGTTTCTTTGTTTTACATCGTCACACGCCTTCCTCCCACCTCCTTATCGTACTCCTCATCTATCTATATAAATATATATTTACGAGTTGCGTCAATAATTTCCGTAGATTTTGTTCTCGATACATACACACACACTCAAATATTTTCCAATGGTATTCTCTCCTGGATTGAAGAATGGGGTGAAGTAACGATGATCAGCAGAAATGAAGAATTTTTGATAATCTAAAGTTTTATCGTAATGGCATTTTGATGTTTGCTTGCATCATTTCGGGCGAAACTCAAGTATCCCCGAATTTTTATCAGAACCTAGTGGAAATGTCTTGCATCATCTATCACAATATTAGATAACAGCACTTAAATTTGTTGTCTGCCGCCTAATGTCTTTTTCGATAAATATAGTGTTGAATAACATGGTCGTAATGACGGTAAGTTCCAAGGTAATGCATGGAAAAACGTAAAATTTGAATCTGGGAAATGGAAATGCTCAATTGGGGTTGAAACATCCCAATTAGAGGCCTACGAGGGTTGGTTAAGAGGTCCTGAGTTCAAATCCAAGCCGCGCTGATTGATACGAGCACATGTTCATATTGTAAATACTTGGCTGAAGGGCCTCGGGCGATAGAAGAATTTTTGTTTTTTTTTCTTGCGATAGAAATTGCAAAAAATTAAAAATTACGTGGAAAATTCCGTAATTCGTGAGTGGGATGTTGGTTACGGAAAGTTTCGGTAGGCAAATAAATTTTTCCGCGAGCCCCTCGTAATTTCCATTGAACATTTCTCTGTGTATACCTCCTTCCGGTATTGTAGATATGTTCTTTCGGAATCGGGGATATTTTCCCCGAATTGGATTAATTGATTGATCCTTTATTACTGTACTGTCGTACGTGGTTCGGATTCCACATTAAACTGTAGGTCCATATAGGCGCCCTTCATGGGCGGGGCCGGTACGCATCGCACTGATGTGAACACGACGCCATTCATGAAGGCGCTTATGTCAAATGTCGTCACCCACAAGGAGGCGAGATAAAATAAACTCAAAATGTCAAAAACCGAACATGAAAAATAGCGAAATATAGCAAAAAGCGAAACTTTTGAGTCCGACAAACGTCGGTTGACATTTAGCAAGGAACGATGTACAACGATGCGCTGAACATGGCATCAAAGGTTAAGTAAGACGTATGGCGCAAAGTCCCTTTTTTTTGCATTGGTTGTTCATACGTGCATTTTTAGAATCGAATTTTCTCCTATTTTTATTCCTTTGTATCAACTATTTTTCAGCTCAAATAAAAAAATAGCACATGAACTTTCGTCTCAAAATTCTACTTCCAAACTACTTCCGAAGTTTGGGTTACGAGTTTTGGGACATCCTGTATAGCCTCACACATATATTGAATGAAAATTCTCTTATGGTAAATGTTTTCATTTTTAACGATTAGATCTCTATCGAGTAATCTCAAGAAATTTTATTCATTCGTATTTGTAGTCGGTCAGGCAATTGTCATTCCTCAGGAAATCTGATTTATCAGTCATTGAGTTGACGAACAATTTTGTATCCGCCTGTGGAAAAAAAAGAATGCTATCGGTATTTTTTTCTTGTGTGCTGGACGAAGTAGGGAGCGCCATTAGGAATGGAATTTGTATTAAAAATTACAAAACTTTTGAAAGTTTCATAACAAAAAAGTTGTTAAAACCAAAAATTCAAAAATAAAAAAAGTTGGAAAATTGCAAAGACGAAAAAAAAATGAATTGACCAAATTTTAAAAATTTGAAAACTTCCAAAAAAATTGAATAAAAGAAATTGGACTGCTTTGAATTGCAGCATATTTAATAATTTGATTAGAAAATTTTTGGATGAAATTTAAGCCTGCTCCAAATCAATATTTCAATTACCCCCACTTGTATAAATAATGATTCTTTAAAAAAAAAATCGTTAATGGTAACGCTATAACAAAGAGGTAAGAATTAGCGGTTACATCTCTTATCTTTTGCATTAATCATCGGAAAACATTTATGAGGAAAACCCTGAAACCTGCATAATCATTACTGTCTACGTTTATGTATATAAGCTCATTTCTCATTTGCAGATGACCCATTCGCATCAGAATCTCGACACTCATTTTTTACGCCATATAAGGACTAATTTTTATAATCATGAAAGTGCTCGCAATATTCCTGGCAGTTGTTGCAGTTGCAGCTGCTGCTCAAGGTGAGGGTGAACCTGTAAGTTTCCTCAATTTATTATTTTGCTAAATCACAAAAAATCCGGGAAAACCCCTTCCTTGCGTAATCCATTGGCATATGCTGCTTCGTTCTACGCGGGAAAGTGACAAACGAACTACGGAAGCGCGGGAAAGACTTTGCTCCCTGAATTCTCCGTGAAAATGACGCAGAAAAATGTGCACGATACTCCAAAAGAATTGTTCATTTTACATTTACCGACTGAAGTGATTTGAGTGTAATCGGAATAGTCTAAATAATTGAAATGATCGTGAGAAGATGCGAGGCGGTTGACTGATCTGCGCGCCGCCATCTTGGTTCGATGCCCCCTTCCGTTAACTCTCTTCCGTGATTGGGCGGTTCCCCCACTATGCGGTCACTCAAGCTTGCGCAGTACCGAACACTAAATGTTAGGAACAATTTGTTTGGCACAATGCTGCACTAGGAACTTAATATAAAACTTAACATGTTTAATTTCAGTGCAAACGGAGTATTGAGTGTGAAGGTGTTGACGGCAGCCCCCCGTACTGTCGCGACGGACAATGCATCCGTTGTAAGTAAAATAGAATATTGATTGACCACTTGCTAATGTACTCCTCAAGATCTTCCACCATACTTATAATATTGAATTTTAACTGTAGGGGGAGAAAACCCAGATGAAACTGGCCTGAGCCCTTGCTCCAGAGTCAGATGTCGAGCGGGCACCACATGCGTCATCATTCAGGTTTGGTGTATCAGAGCTCCCTGTCCTGGCCAACCTAGATGTGAACGGAATCTCTGAATTGATGACGATTTTCGCTGACGATGATGTCGATGTCTTCCCGTTCCTTCAACTTCGATCCTTGTAATGGTCAATACAGAATCTCTTCAAAGATTAAAAGAAGAAAATTCATTCAGAGGCATAGTCATATCCTTCCAATGCTTCTGCCTCCCCCCTCCCTCCCCCTCATCATTGCAAATATGAAGCACACCTGATACGAATCGACGACAATGGCTGTGTGATCAGCACCAAGGGCTGGAACATCAGCAAAAATAAATTCATTCAATTCTCTCTCTTATATACAGGGTGTCTCATTTGAAACAGGACAGATAAATAACTCTTAATGGAAAGGTCGGACAATAAAATGGGTCAGGTGAAAGTTGTATGGTTTGCGGGGGGGAAACATGATTCTGATGCAATCTATGCTCTTCCATATTATGTTTCTATGCTGCCAGCATGGGTTTAATTTTTTTAAATGACAACCCTACTTTTGTATATACCTTATGTAAAATGGGTATATAGTATGTATAGTATATATATATAGTATATATATAGTATATATAGTATATATATATAGTATATATATAGTATATATATAGTATATATATAGTATATATATAGTATATATATAGTATATATATAGTATATATATAGTATATATAGTATATATATAGTATATATATAGTATATATAGTATATATATAGTATATATATAGTATATATAGTATATATAGTGATTCAGAAAAATTGTCGAAAAAAAATGTCTTCAAAAAAAAGTACGCTCACTCTGACCTTTTGCTTCCAAGTTTTACGCAAATTTAAAATTTGGCCGAACCATTCTGCCGAATACACATGATGTTTCCTTGTTGTGTGTGTGCGTTATTTTTCGTATTCAAGTCCAGTTAATCCTGATGTTATTATGAAACGCCAGGTACATTGCAATTACCTTATCTCTCGGACTCAGTAGTTATACATGGAGATAGGAATGAGGAAATCCCGCAAAAATAAATACAGTACAATGTGTGGATGAGTGTATAAAAGCCACTTTTGTATTCAGTCTGCAATCTTTGGTGAGCGGAGGTTTTCACGATTCACCTGCTCTGCGAAATTCCATTTTTCCAATCATGAAGTACCTCGTACTCTTGGTGCTAGTTGTCGTAGCTGTTGTTGGCTCAGTCAGCGCTAATTCTGTGAGTTTTCCTAAATGTATTGCTTATTTGTTCACCCGCCAGTAGTTGCGCCATTCTCCTGAAATTCGTTTGACGGGACCTGGAGGAATCTTTTACATATTATTTTGGAAAAATGTGTCGGACAAATTTTCATAAAACTTCTTTCTGTAGAGCCTCTTCAAAGCTATAATAAAGCCTTATATCCACGGGTCATATAATAATGCCCTCAGATCGTGACATAGTGTTCGGAAAGAACAGAAGACACATAATTGTATGTACAGTGCACTTCCCGTAACTCTTCAGAGTGTGGGGCTGAAGTTTCCGCGCCCGCGGAGGTACAGATCACCCCCTCCACGCTCGCAATGGGCGTGTCCACGAAGAGCGCGGGATAATGCGAGGGAGAGCCACGCACGTGTTTCGAGCCCTAAGCTCTCCGAAACGTTCATATTACACCGCCCATGAGTCTGCGCGCGACGGCATGCAACGAACCGTCCAGACCCCTCAAGCGCTGTGGGTAACGTTACGCGTAGGGGGAGGAGAGTGGGGACGCCTCCCCCTCTCCTCGCTGGTGCTGGCAGAGGTACACGTTGAGGAGTTACCGGAAGTCCACTTGAAAATGACTTGTTCACAGATTAAAACTTTTTCGTTGTATTACATAGCAGGTTATGACATAATGTGACATAATCTGTTACTCCCCTTTAACGAGCCTTTGTGTTCATTTGCATACATCTGATTATAGTGTACCAGGAGCATAGAATGCCCAAGCATTAATGGCACCCCACCTTACTGCCGCAATGGACGCTGCACCCGTTGTGAGTATCAATAATCCTTATGAAGAACACACATACACACAAAAATGAACAATAACTGATGTTTGGGCATTTTTCCAGGGGGATTGATTCCAGATGAAGTCGGCCTGAATCCCTGTGGTACAATGAGGTGCTCGGCGGGAACCACTTGTGTCATTGTCCAAGTTGTGTGTGTCACCACACCATGTCCCGGTCAAGGTGAATGTCAACAGAATCTCTAAGAGCTGCGAAAGGAAACGATACGAAAGGCATCCAAGTCCCAACGGATCGAGTGCCCTTTCCGAGTTCATCCAATGGTCCAATGCCATTTTCCGGTTCAACTCGGAAACCGGAACTGGACCGAGCCGGTTCAACTCCGAACAAGGAATTGGACTAATCCGATTTCGAGTTGAACCGGTTCGGAAGAGGAACGATCCAAATCCACCGCCGACTTGAAATCCACTGTCAACTGTAATCAACTAATCAACTTAAGTAAAGGAAAGCTTATAGATACTAAAGTAATTATGTGTGCCATTTCGCCATTTCGCTTGGTCAGTTTGTATTCACTGCTCATGGTTTTGAACCTAGGACACTTGGAATGTGAATAATAAATTGACCATACAGTCTGGCTATTTTAATTATTGATCACTAGCATTCAGGTTGGGAATAAATAAATATTGATATAATTATATATCGTTCATTTACTCGTTAACACAAGAC
Source organism: Asobara japonica (assembly GCA_026005395.1). Taxonomy (NCBI): domain Eukaryota; kingdom Metazoa; phylum Arthropoda; class Insecta; order Hymenoptera; family Braconidae; genus Asobara; species Asobara japonica. Next base: position 3,838,281 of record BQMI01000393.1, read on the forward strand.
CGGTGGCGCGTGCTGCGCACGCGCATTTCCTTTTTCCACAGCACTGACTGGTCTACGTGGTATCGATACATATCGAGGCATCATCGAGATTTTTGATAGTTTTTCTTGTCTCTCCTTTTTACTATAGGATAAGTTCATGTGTATCGAACGGGATTCTCTTTATCACCGACTAAAAGAACACAGCGTTCTCACAACGACTGTTGCCACCGCACTCACTCCCCGAACCACCGACTGGTGGCAGCACTATACAGTACCAATGTAACTTGAATATAACGTCCAACAGGACCAGTACCAGTAGAACAAAAGGTACTCCGTAGATTTAAGGAGCGTTATGTCGTACTTCCAAAATTTATGGAGGAATAATATTTCACCGATCTATTGTGATAACTATGTGGCGACTCCACATTTCAACTTACGCACCACAACGGTTTCAGTTGTGAGCGCTACTCAGTTTACGAACGCGACCGAGAGTCCACTCGGATAATTTTGGCTCCTCCGGAGTTACCCGAGGGAAGTTGAGCTGCCACGGTCAATCGCGCTTTTCTCTCTGATTCGCTAATGGCCGATTGTGCGTGTAACACGCCTCAGAAACTCAATTGTGATATCCAAATAAATCGAAGTCAATTTACATGTGGGAAGCGCAGTTATTGATCCGTAAACTAAAACCTCCATAACTACATAAATACCCATGGCGCAAGCAGCTACTGCGGCTTCTGATTAAGCCTATAGAAACAAAATTGACCATGAAGATTGAAATCTTCAATGTAAATTTGGAAATGAGATGAGGTTATTCCATACTTTTTCATTGTTTTTTACATATCAACTATTGCGTCGCAACAGATGTTTATCTTTACTCCGAGGAAGAGAAATATGTTATCACTAGCGCATATGGCTCGTTTTCCTAGATAAACAATTAAATATTTGCGAAGCTTGAAGAAACAGTGTTTTCTCATATAAGATGCGTTTTTGGAATTCAGCCGAAATCATTGTGCACAGTTGAAAGAACGAGGAGAACGAAAGATCATTATTGAGTATGAGGTTCTTCGCTGCTCTTCTCATCTTAGGTCTCTTGCTGGTGTCTTCAGTAGGTCAGCCCAGTCCCGCTTGCTTTATGTTCTTCAGAAGGGTAAGTGCTGTTATAATCTTCTGGATAAGGGGATCTGACCTAGCGTTGGTGAACAACTCTCTGGGGGACCTATCACTTCCGTGAAAACCTTATGCCCAGAAGCGGCAGCAGTTGAAGTGCTCGTGTTCGGAAAATTACTCATCCCCTTTTTATTGTAATTTCAGTGTCAGAGAAGTGAGCAATGCTGTGAACGCTACTGCCTATACAATATGTGTCTTCGTTGTAAGTAATCGCATCAATCATTCATTCATTAAGTATATATTTCCTTTTACGGACTTTTAGGCCTTCCGTTCCCTTTACAATTCATTTACAAAGGGCAACCTTAACCTAAACTTAACCTCTACTTCACTGTATAATACATTCCTCTTATCGATCTCACTAAGCCAGAACCAAAACCATCAGTACAGTAGAGCTCCCTTTATTTTCCGAGCTCGGGGAGTGACCTTGAAGCAATTTCGTGGAGAAAAAAAATTAAGGAAGCCCCCCACTCTGCCCGCTGGTTGGTTGGCGTGGTGGGGGTTGTCGGGAGCGGAAGGGGAAATAAGAGCAGAAGTAAACGGACTATGTATCAAAAGTAAATAGGTTATGTTTCATGAATGCTCGGTCCCACTATTGAGACGCTGCGCAGTCTGGAGCGCATGACGTCGAAAACAAGGATAGACAAAGTACGGGGAGTGGGAGAAGGTTTTTGAGGGGAGACAAGTTGTGAGGGGAGTACAGCGGAAATAAAGGAAGCGGAAAATTAAGGGAGCTCTACTGTAATCGCATCAATCATTTCATGACAATGTCAACACAAAATACATTTGACGATCTGTAATTAATAGGGAGAGGGGGAAATGATAGAACTAGGTTTGCCTCCCCAATCGAGTACATGCTAATTGGCTGCCTTGCCTTTGCTCAATTTGCAATTATAGGGGGACTACTTACATCCGAAAGAAATCGAACCAATCCCTGTACGGTGATGCGATGTCCCGTTGGAGGATGTGTTCTTCGACAGGGTCAGTGTCCCGGTGGTACCCGAGGATGCCCAGGTGTACCTGAATGCACGCCTCATTAGCGAACAACCATACAATTGAACGAGAATGCTTGTAATTGAAGCTCATTGTGGAATAAATGAAAATAACCAAACATTCTCATCGATTCTCATAATGCCTATCCGCAATTCAGGGCGAGTCCTTCCGCTAGTTAATGATGGTTCACCTGTAGCTAAAATTACCTCCCCTACTATCATGTTGTTGTTTTTTTATTATTTTATTTTTGTTTTTATTTTTATTTCTTATGCTCGAGTCTAATGCCTGATCCTGTGCTCATCAGATTCGCTATTTTGCCCATTTTAAAAATTATTTTTCCTGCTTGCACTCGTGCTTGCTGCTGATTATTTAAGTTATTTTCTTAAGTATGCGTGAGAGAAGTTGTTTTTGGCTATTGAAAATCTGTGGACCTTGGTCCTAATCTTTTGTACAACATAATGTACAGTAATAAATCATCAATCAATCAATGAATCATCAACATGGAGGACAATGGTGTTATATCGCTGGAGAACTGGGCCTCAACGCCTTAGCCCCCCCGATCCTTGAGCCCATGGAGACAGCGCGAACCAATCAGAGCGCAGCTGAACACGAAGGAGACCCGAGCGCTACCGAGCTCATTTCGGGCCTCACGCAGCAGTGCCGTAATGGGCAAACATTCGTCGGAGCTCTCCTTCATATATAAGGACAGAGAGAGATAGAGGCTACAACTGTCGATGGAGCGGTTGCACGCGCATTTCAGCATGACAGACTTCGAGATATTTCGAGATTCTAACATTGTCTTTTTTATTATAACGAGTGCGGTGGCGCGGGCTGCGCACGCGCATTTCCTTTTTCGGCCGCACTTACTGGTGGCGCGTCTGTTTCGGTCTTACGCTTTTTGATAATTTCGATATATATCGATAGTTTCTTTCGTCTCTCCTTTTTACTATAGGAACAGAATGATTGAGCATACTAAGTCCGTACGTTTGTATTGCATTATTCGCCACGTGTGTCAAGCAGACACAGCATGCACTTAACCAATGAAATGTAAAAATAATTACGTTATCTCGTCGACTCAGTACTAAAAACAAGCATGAGGAAATACGAACACGAGGCATAAACGGAAAAAATTTAGATGAATGTTAGCGTCTACAATGTTGTATAAAAGACACTTGAGTGTTGACGAATGAGTCATTCACTCCAGAGTTTAAACCCTGCAAAATACAATATTTTCCCATAATGAAATACTTCATTGTTTTTATGGGCATTGTGGTACTTACTGCTGCTGGTGATGCCGAAAGTAAGTTGGGATTTTTAAATGAGTCACTCCCAGTTCCGCAGAAACATTTTTCTTTTGAAATTATTTCTCCAGGAATACTCGTCCTGCCGAAGGACAATCCCTGCATGATGATGAAGTGCTCAGCGACTACAACATGTGTAATAATTCGAGATGATTGCGCTACTCCACCTTGCTCTGTACGTGGGGAGTGTCGACCGACGCCGACGCTCGTTTTGGAAGGACTATAAATTAAAAGTGACCACTAATCATCACTGGGCAAAATGTCGAATAAAATTTTTTAGTAAAAATAGCAAAAACTTTCCGGAGTTATCAATTTTTTCGTGTCTTCCTTTCGATACTTCCAGGTCTCTCCTTGGAGTATCAATTTTTTTTTTACCCTGGGGGAAGATTTTACGGTGAACCGGATATTGGGAGATGCGGATACTTCTTCGAGAAAAATAAATTTTAAGGGATTAGATCCTATAGTAAAAAGGAGAGACGAAAGAAGCTAGTGGTGTATATCGAAATTATCGAAACCCGTGAGACCGAAACTGACGCGCCACCAGTCCCTGCGGCGGAAGAAGGAAGCGCGCGTGCGCAGCACGCGCCTCTGGACTCGGTGAAGGAAAGAGTCGGAGATCTATGGAATCTTGTGAAATAAATTCTGATAGCAAAATAAACTTCAATATTTGACGATTTCGATATAACAAAAAATCGGAATTTCCAAATCTTCCAATTTAAAAAAAAAATAAAATTTCCCAATTTTCAGAAATTCTTTTCTGAATCAACAATATAGATATATAGATATATACTGTATAATAGAGCATGGATAGTTTTATCCATTTTTTCAATTTCCAAAAATTCGACAATTTTCCATATATTAAAAAATTGTTTCAGTTTCCAAAATTTGAGAAAAATTTTCAGTTCTAAAAATAAAAAAAAATAAAAATTGACAACTTCAGAAATTGGAGAAGACCACAAAAACGTGAATTTGTTAATGGTCCGAAATTCCACGATAATAAAACGAGGAAACACATTAGCTATTAACAACTAATGAATTCTCATTTTATGATATTTTTGTGGCCACTTTACAATTCATAACGACTAGGTAATTTAAAAAGATTGAAAAAAATCACTGATTGCGCAATTATATTCATTGCTCAAAATATGACCTTGAAAAATCATATCACGAGCTCAATAATTTTCCTCAAATTTCCTATATCGACCCAATTATGTGGTCTTTAATTTGTTGACAGATTTCGCAAGTTTTCATAAATACTAAAAGCACGAAAAATTCTTAATCACTTTTTTCATCAAGTTCAATTAGATATGTCCCCAATTGAATTATAATTTATGATTTTCATTTTCACTAATTTTGATTTTACCTGCAGCTTCACTGGAGATAAAGTCATGATAAATTATAAATGTATTTCCACAGATATGAATTCCACGTGTGGAGAAATTCTACAAAAGTTTTTTTTCTCACCAAGAAGAAGTCTGCGAGTGAAAAGGAAACCCATAACGAGAAGCATCTATAAGAGAGCGTCTTACATCTGTAAAAGAAATCTTTAAGACAATCTATAAGAAGAAACTTAGGAAGAAAAGGACGAAGGAGAAACTGTAGAAATCCTCTAGGCCGAGAACTGTAGATGGAATTTTCTAGGAGAGAACGTGTAAAATGAATTTTCTAGGATTGCTTCTCCGGGATTGAATGGACCTTCTAGAGTTGCTCGTCTAGGATTGATCCTCTAAAATTGATCCTCTAGGATTGATTCTCTGAGACTGATCCTCTAGGATTGATCCTCTAGGATTGATCCTCTAGGATTGATCCTCTAGGATTGATCCTCTAGGATTGATCCTCTAGGATTGATCCTCTAGGATTGATCCTCTAGGATTGATCCTCTAGGATTGATCCTCTAGGATTGATCCTCTAGGATTGATCCTCTAGTACTGATCCTTTGGGATTGATTCTCTGGGATTGATCATCTAGGATTGATCCTCTAGGATTGATCCTCTAAGATTGATCCTCTAAGATTGATCCTCTGGGATTGATCCTCTGGGATTGATCCTCTAGGGTTGATCTATAGGATTCATCCGCCAGGATTGATCATCTAGGATTGATTATCTGGGATTGATCATCTAGGATTGGTCATCCAGGATTGGTCATCTAGGATTGGTCATCTAGAATTGGTCATCTAGGATTGGTCATCTAGGATTGGTCATCTAGGATTGGTCTTCTAGGATTGACCCTCTAGGATTGGTCATATAGGATTGGTCATATAGGATTGATTACCTAGAATTGATCCTGTAGGATTGATTCTGTAAGAGGAAACTTGGGGGAACGATTTTGCACAAATCTAACAGAACCAATCCTGTACAGAAAATGCCTAGTATTTCTATATCAATCGTCTGGAAAACCACTGTCAATCCTATCGGAATTCTAGACAAATTTTCTGTCCAAGCTCTATACGAATTTTGGAAAGATTTCACGAAATTCTGATAGGTGCTCAATGAGAATAGTATAAAGCTCGTAGGAATTCTAGCGAAAAAAAGGTGTCCGTTCTTCAATAAGGGTAGAATTAACAAATCCCTAGATCATTCTTTGACTTCACGAGAACCGCAATATAATAATATTAGCACGGATCATTCATGAAGGTCACCATGCACATTAGGGTGGCGCGCGTCAAATGATAAACTAGACTTTTGGGTCAGATAACAATCAGCTCATTAACGTGACGCGTGGCTAATGGTGAATTAAATGATTGTTAGACGATAATACATCGCAATTTTTTAGATACTAATATTTTTTCTGCGCACGTGTTGAACCACACGTCAATGCGTACTGCCACTTCCATGGAGAACCCCCTAATCTCAGACTATAAAAGCGAAGGTAGTGCCAAAATATTTTACACTACGATTTTACTTCGATAATTTACGATACATGCAGAACTATTACGGATCTTTCTGAGATTCAAAAAAAAATTGCCCTCGTAAAAAAATTAAGGAAACTGTACAAGAAAATCAGGAAGTCGTCTAGTAGTTGCTGCCTTTTTCTCACATAAATTAAATAAAAATTTTGCCATAATGAAATCATTCGCTCTTCTCGTGGTGATTGCTGTGATCGCAAGTTTGGCCAATGTGGAAGCAGTTGTAAGTATTTACAATTTATTTTACATTTTGATACATTATTCAGTTCTTGTCAAATTAAGCCGGTAGTTAAAACTTCCCCACCTCTTGACTTCCCCTCCAACCTCCTCGTCACTTAATCACGTTCTTCCTGTCCACTGAACTTCCCCGCGTCCGTCATGCCCCCACCACTTGGCATGAGGGCACACCGCACAGCCTACTGCGCAGCCTACTGCGCAACCAATCTCTACGTATGTCAGATCACTCATTCTTTTTTTTTTCAATTTTCAATTTTAGTGCACCCATAGTCATCACTGCCCAAGCATCGACGGCAGCGCACCTTACTTCCGCAATGCAAAATGTACACGCTGTAAGTAGAATAAATCTATGCTGCAATCTATGATTACAAAAATTATTGTTATTATTATTTGATTACTGTAGTGATGGGTCAGGAATAATTGAGGAAAGTTTATTTTTCGTTTGCACACTCACACCCATCCACCCACCCACCCACTCACCCACCCACCCACTCACCCACCCACTCACCCACTCACCCACCCACCCACCCACTCACCTACCCACCCACACTCACTCACCCACCCACCCACCCACTCACCCACCCACCCACCCACTCACCCACCCACCAACCCACTCACTCACCCACCCACACACACACACACCCGCCCACACACACGCACACACACACACTTTGTAGGTAAGAACTACGACTTAGCTACTAATTAATGTCAAGCAAATTTCGCGCCACTAATTCAAAATAATAATTTCTAAATTATTTTTTACAGGGGGCTTACTGCCAAAAGAAAAAGGACGTGCAGACCCATGCACTTATACAAAGTGCCGATCAAATGAAATTTGTGTTATTATCAAGCCCTTTACCTGCGAAAAGCCACTTTGTCCTGGAGTAGCTCAATGCAAAATTCGACCGAGATTTTCGCAAAGATGTTGAACATTGTTAGATACATAGATATACTGTATTATATAATAAATTTTTAGTTAAAGCAAAATATTGTCGACTTGTAATTCTATTCATTTACTAATTCCGCATATATATATGTAGCATTTTCTATCTGAAAAAATGCATTCCACTACTTCATAGTTTACAATCCAAATATATGAAATCATCAGATTGATTGATGAAGAATTCTGCTGATCATTACCCGAAGAAAGAACAATATTGTCGCAATACTTAACATAAATTTTCCTGAATAAAAACAGCCGTCTATTTGTGCAAGGTGGACAGACCAGGAGCGCTTTTCTCTATAAAAGATCCATCGTTCAAGTTTTATTTATAACGAGCAACCATTTGTGTTTTAATTTCCAAGTTTGAAACAAAGTGCTCAATGATGAAGATTTTCCTTGGCTTTTTCGTATTCGCCGTATTCTTTGCATTTGGTATGACACAAGAAGAAGACATTTGCAGAATTATCGGACATTGGGTATGACTAAAGTATACATTGAGAATTATAACCTATAAAAGTGTTTTTTTTTTCAACTCGAGATTTCTAACTATATAGGCCGCCCCCAAAGCACCCACTCAATTTCTAGATCTGTCTATACTGTCTATATCAAGATACACGGTAGTGTATCGGGCCAAGTCACGTTTGAATTCAAATCTCGCGCCTTCTTCCCCCTCCACAACTTTCCGGTTTGGGCTACGAATATCTATGCAGCGAGAAACTACCCCCTCTACTGCCCCCCCTCCCTCCTACTATAATAATTCGCAAAAAATATAACGCATATATATATGTATAAATATATATATATATATACAAATTCACTGATCTATATACTAACTTGATGGCTTGTCCCCGAAGTGCAAGGGAAACCACTCGCGCGCTCATCCAGCGCCTCCTGGAATCGCTGACGTACTAACTTTCACGCAACTGCGCATGCGCGGAGTATTCGATGGACTTGTTTCCCGCGCATTTTGACCAATAGCAGCGCGGAGCTACTAACAATGCACTTCACACCTCATTAATTCTTGGTTTTGGAATTCTAGTGCACGAGAAGCGAACAGTGCTGTACGTCCTATTGCCGTGATAATCGTTGTCTTGGTTGTAAGTATTTTACATATGTAAAACATGTTTATATGTACATGAGACAATTTTCAATTAATTCTATTTTAATTAAAGGGGGTAGGATCCAATCTGAAAGCCGCCGTAGGAATCCCTGCTCAGTCAGAAGATGCGCGGAGCGATGCGTCATCAGACAAGTTCGATGTCCCAACTCACCAAGGTGCGCTGGAGTGGCGGAGTGCGTAGACCTGGACTAGATGAAGTAATCGTCGTTATAGGAGAAGTATCTTTTTGGTGATGTAGTACTAAAAACGGGTCATGAAAATTGGACAAAATTGGCTTTTGATGGATTAAAAAATCAATGAAACAGTTTGTATGCGGAAATTAAGTTGTAACAGTACTCGCCCCTTCCCCTCCCTCCCCCCCCCCCCCCTCCACGCACGGCGCGCGCCAGATTTTGATTATGTCTTGGAGTCTTCTTGCTACTGACTTTGCATATACACACACAGAGGCACAAAATTCTGATCTCGAACATACAGACACACACACACACACACACACACACACGCTATCTCACTAACGTTCCGAAATGATTCAGCGGGTCATTGCTGAGGAATTCGATTCATTAGTTGCTCAACATTGTTTCACATATTTATAGCAATGAAGACGAAGGATAAGGTAAAAGAAGCGATGATGTTATTCGTATCACTTGGATAAAAATATTTGATATTATCAGACGGCAGTATATTGAATAAATATATGTCTTAGTAGACTAAGAATACGATGCGCGTTATGGATGTTTATACATATGTTCCTATCATGAAGGAACGAAAATATTTGTCAATCTTGGGAAAGCACGTACGGACACACAGACACACATTCACATTCACATACATAACCCTCATCAGAAATGCATCAGAATGATGTCAAGCGATTTCCAGAATTGAGCCCCTCACGGCTAGTGCTTTCAGTTCCAAGAACGGTTCCATGTGAACGAACAGTTCCAATAATTGGTTCCCAGAATTGAACATCCATCTGGAACGGTTTCCAAAGCTCAAGTTCCATCTGGAACAGTTCCCAGAATGGACCCTTCAGGACCACGGCTTTCAGTTCCAAGAACGGTTCCAGGAAAACAAACGGTTACATGAATTAGTTGCCGGAAGTGACGTTCCACCTGGAACAGTTCCCAGAATGGAACCTCCATGAGAAGCAATTCTTGCAACTGTTCCTTCACTTGGAACCGTTCTCGGAACTGAAAACTGCAAACTTCAATAACTTTACGGGGGAGCGTCAGACGGAACAGTTGAAGAGGAACTTTCGACTTGGAATTTCGCCCTCTTTTCATTCTCCAAAACGATGTCCGCAGTTTTGGGCCTTTTAAATTTGGGCTGGTTCAAAAATTCATTCAACTAATTCCGGGGTCAACCAAAAAATTTTAAAAATAAAAAAATACATTATTAAGGCAGAGGCGTCTCTATTTTTTTTTGTTCAACCATGTTTTTATTCAACAGTTTTAGATTATTAACATATTTACAGTATATACATTTAACAAAAACGAGTTTAGAAAAAAATGATGTTTTTTAACATTTGTTTGTTGTAAACAGTTGATCAGTAGTTGACTCTCGCGTTTATCTTATATTGTGTTTTTTGACATTGTTTTCTGTATTTTTTTTGTTTTAGATTCTTCTTAAATACTATTGCCTATTTTTTATGTGTTTTTGTGCTCGTCTCTATCCGCCTATGCATTTTGGCAAAATGAACCGTATGCAGGTTCTCCATTCCGACTCGAGCAGCCGCGTAGCGGCCACCGTGACACTAATGCAATATAAAAGCGAAGTCCCTGCTCCCACAACCCATTTGAAAGTAATCTCTTGGGCAACGAGGAAAAATGAAGAGCCTCATCGTTTCCTTAGTCTTCATCCTTATGGTAATCGCTGCTCAGGGGCAAGATCAATGTCGCTGCAAAGATAAGAATACTTCGGTGAGTAATGACTTCTGCGAGTTATTACAACAAAGGAGACTGTCTAATTTTAATTTTGGTGATTTCAGTGTATGAAGAGTGCTGAATGCTGTTCGTCTTATTGTCGGGACAGGCGTTGCACTAACTGTGAGTCAATTAAACATCTAAAAATTTCTATCCAGGATTTATTGAATGTTGTATAATAATAGGTGTTGATCATTTTCGCATTCTCCTGAGTTTTAAGTGCGCGGGCTGTGTTGCCCGCGCACGCAGAGTTACAGATTACCCCCTCCACGCTCGCAGTGGGCGTGCCCACAGAAGGATTCCCCCTACCGCGCCTAGTCAACGCTTTTCTTCTTCTTCTTTCTCCTCGCTCTGTGACATAGGCCCAAGTAACGCTTTTGACTAAAGAATTATACGGTATTATACTCCAAAATCGTCTCGTTCCAGGGGGAGAAATTGACGATGAACGAAATACGGAGAACCCTTGTAACTTGACGGACTGCAGAACTGGACTTTCCTGCGTGCTTGAGCAAGTCTACTGTAAGAAGCCACCATGTCCTGGGAGAGTAGCGTGTGTAGAGAAGTCTTGCAGATGAATTGATACATCCTATTTCATATTGATCGGTACATTTATACTGTACGATTTGATGTATGATTAAAGTGATGAAATCAGCACATTCAATAATTACTTGTTAATTCAGTATGGGCAGCGCACTTTCCTTAGCTCTACGATCCCTTCAAGCGTCGGCGAGCTCAGGGGAATGCTTCCCCCACCATAGTCCGGCCGTTGCGAGAGTGACCGCCGGGACTGGAGACCAGTCCCCCCACCACGGTCGACGCATGCGCGCGGCGTTCATCGACCGCGGGGTGGGGGCATCGATACCTCCGCCACTCATCTTCATATATCGCTATATGAAGATCATTATATTAAACTGAAGCCGTTACTTAGAGAAGAATTGGTACTTGCCTCCTACATAGTTAGAGGATAAATCCATTTGGAATAGGAAGGAGGTATATCAAGATTACTGACCTTTGCACTTGCGCTGAAGCTGGGCAAAGGGCTTCCAGAATAATGACATCATTAATATCCAGTGCCGATGGTTATCACAAAGTAAGCTAACCTCTTCACTTCAGGTTGTCAGGTTCAACATTTGTCTCAATCCCGGAAAATCCAAAATACCGCATCATCATCATCGTCACAAATTATCGGCAAGATACTCGACAAAAGCTATTATTTTCCTGGATGAAAATAAAACCACTAAGCTACTTGCAAATTATGTGATTCATCATAACAAAAGTATTCGTGTTATCTCAATGGGTCAACAATGTTGCAGTATATAAAAACAATGTTCTTGCATAGTGGCAGTACAAAATTCTAGGCAACGCTTCCAATAGCTGCGATAAGAGAATTGTAGAAAATGAAATACTTTACTATGTTTTTACTGTTAGCGGTGATTGTGGTAGTGGCTGCTCAAGAGTCCGCGGTGACGCCATATTGTAGACGCTATGGAGCGCGGGTAAATATGTAGCACGGTCCATGAAAGCTTGTAGGATATTAACATCGATTTTGAGCAAAATTTTGATTCGTGACTCTGTAATTATTACGGGTTAAAAAAATTTCTATACCACACGGTTAAGTTGGTGAAAAATTTAATTCCATCATGATGCCTGGGCTACGAGCCCGTCTGCGCGTACTGCGCACGCGCATTCCGTTTTTCCGCCGCACTCACTGGTGTCGCGTCGATACATATCGAGACATCATCGAGATTTTCAATAGTTTTTCTTGTCTCTCCTTTCTATATAGGAGACCTCGCCCAACTGTGTTGGTTTGCGACTTGTGTGAAGTTTGAAGAACTCGGGGTGGTGTAGTCCGCGGCGAGCGTCGCCATAGATTATACCAAGCATAGTGCGACAAACTTCACACTCCTCACGCACCTAAAGATAGTTGGCGCTGCCATTAACGGATTAATCCGTTAATGCTGGATGACAATTTGTCGTTTTTTCTAGATACTTTTTTACATCCAATACAAGTAATACATGTACCGATTTTTTGTCGTTAATTTGCTGCAAACTTGTCCTTTCTGTCTAATTTAAAATTATCGGCAAATTTTAGACGACAACTGGTCGGACTTCTCGGGACAATCTTGCGGTGGAGTATCCGTCAATATCTCGGCAAATCATCAGTTAATTGTTATCTGGGTTGTAATTCCACAAAGGAGTTTCTATCGCATTGTAATGTTCCATAATCCTTTTAATTTCAGTGCGTCGATAGTAAACGATGCTGTTCAGGCTACTGTCGTAACCGGCGCTGCATCAGATGTAAGTAATTGCTGTTTTATTATTACACAAAAATAGTCCAAAAACTTTGAGTATGAACATATTGTTGAAGTCAGAACATATTCAAGTCATATCCTTCATAACTAATTCTCTACTTTCTGTTGCTTAGGGGGTGAAATTGAAGATGAGAGAAATCTAACCTATCCTTGCGCCTTCACAACCTGTTCAGTTGGCGCTACTTGTGTGATAGATCAAGTTTACTGCTATCAACCGCCCTGCCCTGGTGTAGTTGCTTGCCGCTGATTCCACTGCAACACAATTATGGATGACTAATTTAATATGCGAAGCATCAAGATGCACGGTAGTGTATCGGGCCAAGTCACGTTCAAATTCATTGGGTTATACACGGAAGAAAGATGGAATATAGATATATTAGAGAACCAGGTTAATTAATCATAACAATTTGAACATTAATTTTCAATAATATGCACTGACGAATCAAATTGAATATCCATAATCGATTCAAAAAGTAAAAAACTCCATCTATAGGAATGAATAGTTGCACAGTTCTACTTGTCAAATGGTTTCGTCCCATTTTCCTGTTGTGAAGGCAAATAATGAATATCCAAGATAACAAAGCATGTACTTGACGTCTGTCAATATTTGCAAGAATTACCATGCGACTTTGTAATAACTGAAATTTGTAAATACCTCAGTCTGCATGTTGTTCGTATATAAGAAAAATTAGTTGTCGATGTTCTGGCGTTTACCAACCATCGACCTGAACGCAACTTTTAGAAGAGATTAAAGTCAATTATCAGAATGACGATGCTTGCTAGTATTGTCATCATTTCGGCATCATTAGCAATCGTTGGCGGACAACCCAATTCGAGGAGCCTCGGAGAAATGGTAAGTTAATTGTAAGATGATACAAAACATAAAATGTTGATACAATCAGCAAAAATGTAGTTTTGATTGTAAAATTCATTAACGCAAAAAAATAAATCGAACGCTGTTTTCGTAATTAAAATGCGTTGGACTTTGTTGATTTTTTTTCATAATATGAACCTCTAAAAAACGCTTTTTCCGGATCTATGATATTGACGTACAATTTTGACAGTAATTTTTCTGTTACTTCCCTAAAGTGCGCACAGTAAGAATAAAAAAAAATGAAAAAGATGAAGAAAACATAATAAGTGAAGACTTAAAGTTACGCTCTAACCCGCGATCTCTCTAATTTGACGAATTTCCCCTTGCCGCCCATAGCCCCTCCAAAGCGTTCCCCCACCCGAGCACCACTGTCTATCCTGCGCGTTGACCCGCGCTCCGAAAGCCCAGTCACCGTAACCTCGTAAATTTTGTCTTCCTGCTGTTACATCGCAACTATATACCCTTCATTTTACGGAAGTGTAAAAATTACTGTGCTAACTCATAAAAATTGTAACTCCAAATCAATTCTCACTCCATTTCTCGGAATTGACTTTTGTCAAATCCTGTTGCTATACCCATATATATATATCTATCTATATATATATATTGAAATGTAATTAATTTTGAGAGATTCAAATAATTTCAGTCAAGACTATATGTTTTAGCACAATATAGACCGACATTTATTTCGACTAAAAATGTGTGTTTAGTGTTCCGATAGTACACAGTGCATGTCAGTCTACTGTTACAATGGAAGATGTGTTGAATGTAAGTAATAAATCGCTTCATAAAATTCCACGCTTAATTTTGCATGTACAGTCGCACTAGTGCACTGCGCGGGACCGGACGCTCCACCGCCCTGTCCCAAGCGTGACCCTCCCCTACTTCTCCCACTCCCGGATACTAGTAAGAGCAGTGAGGTAGCATTCGCAGTCACGCGGGACCATTTGCACAGTGGTGGGGAGGCGGCGCTTGAGGAGATAGTGAGTGGTGGGGTCGTGACGATACTGACTATAGGGATCCATCAACTTGTGGGACGTGCGCTGGTGGGGGAGTTGACTGTATAGACGAGAGTGGGGTATAATGGGACAGGGTGACCCATTATGCCCCTCATCCCATTTTGCCCCTCCCCCAAATTTTTTTTTTCTTTTAGGGGGGTCGATTCCTGGGGAAGTAGGCGATCATCCGTGCGCGCTCGTAAGATGTGCAGGGTGTGTCATTCAGCAAGGCCAATGCTCAACACCACCATGTCCAGGATATTCTGTGTGTCGCGGAATTTATTGGAAATAAAATAGCCCAGTAGGACTTAATATAATATTCTTCATAAAATACCTGTAGAGCATCAGAGCACAATTGAATGATCGCAGAATAATTAGTTATTATTTTTTAAATAAAGTGTGAGTCGAGAAAAACAGCGCAGCACTTGTGGCGCCACCAGATACGTAGTGTAAAAATTCTAAGCGCTGTTGCTACGCGCCTCGAAGTTATGATCTGCGCATGCGCGCCGTGGAAGTTTTCCCGCGCAAGTTGTTTACATGACGCGCGGGAATTCCGTTTAGATCAAAACATTCATATACGGCATTGAAACGATAAAAATACGTTTGAGGCTATCAACTTCCATTCTATTTTTGTAATAATTAATGTTTGCAATGTAGTTGCTGATGATCAATGACCTATATCGTAGATTTCGCATTGTGTGGAATGAATTTTTATCCTCGGGCGTAATGAACACTCGAGAGGAAATAGTGCGGCGGATGACGTCAATTGGGGAATACCGTTCAGTTAATTGCTCACGACATTCAAGGAAAAATATTTACTCATTTGCTCAGTGATTAGATGAGTGATATAATGGGATATAATTTGAATAGTTGCGTAAGGAGATGTAGGGAGATAAGAAGCGAACAAATCATAACCTTGCCGTTAGAAAATGGAGGTGATTTGTTGGAGGAGGAGACACTCG
The DNA here is from genome assembly GCA_026005395.1 of Asobara japonica. Taxonomy (NCBI): domain Eukaryota; kingdom Metazoa; phylum Arthropoda; class Insecta; order Hymenoptera; family Braconidae; genus Asobara; species Asobara japonica. The sequence goes on from BQMI01000393.1 coordinate 3,853,988, forward strand.
TTTAGAATATAAAAACATGGTGGGTTTAGGGATACATGAGGAATTATTGAAGCGCCTGGTGTGACTGTCCAGGAATTTTTGGTTCGAGGAATTAAAAATGAAGACTCTCGCGGACATTCTACTGATTTCGGTGGTGCTCGTGGTTCTAGCGGAAGCAACCAGAGGGCACCCCCAGTTCCTAAAAAGCTCAGTAAGATTATAAGGACTATATATAATTAAAAATTTTAATAAAAAATCTTAATTAATGTCACATTCCATTCAATATTTTTCACTCTTGACCCCGTAAATAGTGCATTTTCTACTGTAAATATTTCTATCGTAAAAAGGAGAGACGAAAGAAACTATCGATATATACCAAAATTATCGAAAACCGTAAGACGGAAACCGAGGCGCCACCGCAGTCCGCGCGGCGGCAAAAGAAAAGCACGCGCCACCGGACTCGTGTTCCAAAAATTGTTAGAAACTTCGGATATTTCCACAATCAAAAATATAAAAAAAAAAACAAACAAATTTGGTAAATTTCGGAAATTACAGAAAAAGTGAAATATTGAAAAAACAAAAGCAAAAAAAAATTATGTACCAAAGATTCAACAAAGTCGAAAATTGCAAAAAAAAAAATAGGAAAGCGACATTAGTGGACCAGCATCTTGACTGCATCATTTGAAATTTCAGTGCGGCAGTAGTTCGGAATGCAACACCAAATATTGTCGTTTTGGGCAGTGCACCGCTTGTAAGTATTCAAATTCAAAATATGAAATTCGCTTGAAATCAATCCTATTCACGAAAGCGCATACACATAAATGAACATCGTTAGAATCGAAATATCTCGAAAATCGTGACATGATTTATTGTTCAATCGTCATTTATTCATTGCTTGATCACATTAGTAAGATAACATCGTCAATTTGGTTGGTAATCGCATATGCATCGATAAACATCGATATTTGGGATATCGATTCGGCTTTAGTTTTCAAAAGATGCTTGCACCAAATTGGAAAATTGAAAGCGCTCATGTTTTCGGAGCCAATGATTAACAGTATCTTCAACTTCGGAAAATATATTGTTACTTCAAATATCAAGTTGTAAGTCAGCGCGCCTTCGGGCTTGTAAACAATTATTTCAGTATGTTCTGGCAAAATTCAAGATAATGAAAACATTATTGTACATTATTTATGTGACACGGTTTCCATTTCTCTGTTCAGAGGAATAAATTGCTCGTGAAGATGACTCGGCAAACGTTGGACCATAAATCAACTCAACTTTTTTCCACATCGAGGTATCTGCGGACACTCCGCATTGACCGCATAGGTCATCCCCCCTCCCCGCCCTTTTATCATCGCGTTTAAAAAACTTGCTCAATAACAAAAACATACAGGCAGGTCAACCGGATCCACTTATCACACTTTCCAATCCGCTCAGGAAGAGTTCACAGTATACCAGTACGCTGGACTTTTCTTAACTCTCAACTCCAGCGAGCAGAGGGGAAAGCGTCCCCACCACCCGTGACCTTGGAAACTGCGCTGTAGGGGTATGGCCGCTTCGTTGCATGCCGCAGCGCATGCGCGATGTAACACAAATGTTTCGGAGAGCTTAGGACGTGCGAATGCATGCACGCTCCCCACTCGAGGCATCACATTACCCCTCTCTCCTCGTGGCCACGCCCACTGCGAGCGTGGAGGGGGTTACCTGTAACTCCTCTTACGGGAAAACGTCAGCCCACAGACTGGAGAGTAATGCAGACTCCGCTGCGGCGGCGGGGGGGGGGGGTAACGACGAGAAGAAGCGGAAGTGAGGGTATAAGTAGTATAAGCTATTCATTTTGCTTTCAGGGGGCGAAGCTGATGGCGAAGAAGGTCGCGAGAATCCCTGCAACTTAGCCTTTTGTGCGGACGGCATTTGCGTTATTGAGCAAGTTGCATGTTTCACGGCGCCTTGTCCCGGACAACCACGTTGCATTCCGAATGCTTGAAGTTCATCAATATTTCTTCTTCATGATTTAACTTCAACCAGGCAATAGTGTATGTTATCAGAGAAATGCAGAAGAGAGAGAAAAAAGAGTATATAACAACATGAAGATGAACACAGTTATTATTTCAAATCCTCATTGGCTCGAACCAATAATTTTCCAATGTGTGTATGTGTGTATGTATTTTTGATTGATTAGAGAAACGATGTATCCAAATGAGATTAACATCATTGAATCAGAATATGTTTTATTAGCTCGTGATATGTACAGTGAAACTTCCATAAGGTGTCCCTTCCCCTTCCACGGGGAAGTCAATTCCCCCCCCCCCCCCACCCCACCCTCGTCGATCCCTTCTCAGCAGAGAATTCTGGCTGGCTGAAGCGCGCGCTATCGCCCCGCCCCCAAGCGCAGCACTCGGAGAGGGGGACTCCGTAAGGTGTCCTTTCGCGGAATTGAGAGCCCACTTGAGGTGACATTATAGACGTTTCACTATAACAGTATGAAGCAGTAGATTTTGGAAACGATTCTGTTTTTTATGCTGCAATTGCTGAATCATAGATACACGTGACTAGGGGAGGACATGGTGCTCTAATACATTGGATGTTTCTAACTATGCACTGCCCACCTGGACATAACTTCCTATCACAAGGGTTGCCATATTCCTCATCAAGTGTATCTGGAAAAAAATTGAATATATGAAAACTGTGTATACTTGCCCTGGGATTACAAATTTTCTATGGAGAATTCCGTGGGATTTTTCCGATAATTTTTTTTATGGGTATCTCTACAGAAGTTTAGGGATAAAAGTCAGAGAAGAGAAATGGGGAAACCATGTGCTAAGATGTTGTTCTTGTCTTTCATTTTACGGTTTTTGCGAAACTTCTGTCGAAATAATATACGAATTTTCCCTAATTAAATGGAATGGGAAAGATCCCAATTGTCTATAAGGTGTCAAGCAATAGCGCATTCTAAATTTGGGGATGGAAAAACGAGGAAATTTTGGGGTAGAAAGTCCAATAATAGAATGATAATAATGCAATGAATGTCTTACACTCGGTACACTGTCCGCTGCTGCAATAACCTGAACAGCAATCCTCACTTTGTGAACACTGAAATCACATTTTTGCAGAATCAACAGTCAAATTTTTAAATTGTGGAAATATCTCTGGATCGAAGATTAGGGTGATTTTTCTCGTTTTTTAAACCTGGAGTGATATCCGATTTTGTCATAAAAAAAGGCGCTTTCGTGGTTATTATTCACATCTGAGCTAGTATAAAACTATTCAAATATTCAAGTCAATCTTGTCATTTTTTTGAACATTTTTGAGTTATTGAGACACGCATGCGGCTGGGGCCGTCTTCGGCCTTTTCGTATTTCTAAACACAGGGTAAACCACCCACCCACCCACCCACCCACCCACCCACCCACCCATCCACCCACCCGCTCACCCACATGATGGAACCTGCCCTGCGTCGGAGATAATGTGTGTGTGTGTGTGAGTGGGTGGGTAGGAGAGTGGGTGGGTAGAAGAGTGGGTGGGTTAGGAGAGTGGGTGGGTAGGAGAGTGGGTGGGTAGGAGAGTGGGTGGGTAGGTGAGTGGGTGGGTAGGCGAGTGGGTGAGTGGGTGGGTAGGCGAGTGGGTGGGTGGGTGAGTGGGTGGGTGGGTGGATGAGTGGGTGAGTGAGTGGGTGTAGATGGGTGGGTTGGTGTGTGTGTGGGTGTAGGTAGGTAGTTAAGTATTGGTGTATAAGTAGATCATTTGTGTGTGTGTACAAATTCTCAACAACTCCCCTAAAGTAGTCTTAATTTCTCCACAATGTTACTAAAATACTTAGCTGAAGTGTATCATATTTTATCTACAATAATTCACAACTCAACCCACTGCAATTAATTTCCCCAATTTACTCAATCCATATTTACCGTAACGCCGGTAGACAGACAGCGAAGCGTTCTCGCTGCAGAAACATGTAGCGCTATCAGCGCCAAAAAAATTATCGCGTATTTCATTTCAAATATTTGCGTGCCTCGCTTGAAGAATAACTCGCGATGTCGCATTCGTACTGACAACGCAAATTGAGAGCTACCTATTTATGGGCAAACATATCGGAGACGATAGCCAAAGCTTTCCTTATCAACGTATTAGCATTAATATTCCCCGAAGAGATAAGTATCTACTTGTTGTGCATGTCCTTTACCCACTCAGTCTTCTTCATTTGGGGAATTTTTATTGAGGTTTTCTGCTGCTATCCGCAAGATAATAGTGATTTGCTCTGACCGATTCAACTTTGTTTTAAGGTATCAAAAAATACACTCTGGTATACACAAGTTTCATTTTTGCTGGAGAACGTTGAATGCAGTATACGATAATTTGAGAATCTGCAAATAAAAAAAATATGGATTCATTATCATGTAAGAATACCATTGACTTTGCTAACTTGCCGCCGTAAAAGATTGCAATGAGAGCTTCACCAATTTGCCACTGGTGAACACTATGGGGTAGTTGGAGCGTTGCATAATCATAATCAGATCCTTCTGAGTTGTCGGATGTAGTGATAGCCAGTCCATCTTGTAGATAGCTTCACTGATTCCCGAACTCTGTGTTACAAAGATGTCAGAAAAGAGCAATAATATTGGACAATATTCCACGCACCTCGAGGATAACTTCATTTCCATACCAACAGTAGCATAAAATCTGATTGATCATGCATAAGAAGTAGACGAGTGCGAAGGGAAACTCGGGACTGTCAATAGCTATTCCTGATAATCTGTATACACTAATGCAGATGACAACACTACTCACGGCATACTGTATAAATATTACTGTTGAAAAAGTATCATTGAGTGACATTGCAAATCTAGGAAGTAAAACAAATACATTTGAGGATGGTATACTTTATGGAAGCATCAGAATATTCTCGATTTTACACATATTTTATCAAGGATTCGTTCGAGAAGACTAAAAGGAGCTGCATTAAGTCATGCAATTTGCATGAAACTCACAGGTCATTGAATTAGACCCTTGTACACGGAAAGAATAAAGACCGGAAATCATTAGGGGTCATCCAGGACTTCCGTCTCAGGAGACATCTCCCCAATTGTCCAAATTTCCCCTGACGGCCCATAGCCCCCTCCAGCGCGTGCCCCCACTCGAGCGCGCTGGTCTACCCTCTCTCACGATACCATGCGCAGAGAGCTGCGCAGTACATTGAGTCGCGGGCTACACTCATTGATTCGACCTTAAAAAAAAAAAAAAAATTACAAGTATAACTAACTATAATTCCTTCAATATTCTCTCTGTGTACGTCGGATAATATAAACATCATTGATTAATATGAATGATTAAAAAATTGATGCAACTCACTGCACAATACTTCTATGATGCCCAGTAGATTGCTTCAACAACTTTCGTTCCACATCAACATTTGGCCATTCTGTTATCCTCTGCTCCTCTCGAACGTCCTCCAAAAAATGTTCACACCTAAATTTTAGAATTTGCAATTGGCCACCAGTCAGCAGCATAATTCCAGGTATGAGAATATCGTAAGCACTGGCGATTACTGCGACAGCCCCATGTGCTATTACTTGATAATACCAGAGGGACCAATATGCTCCATCAGAAGTGTAGTTGAATGGTATCCAAGCCTTGAATGGTAGTGTACGCTCAGGAACATTTTTTATCACTGACGACATTGTTATCATAGATATAGCACATAGGACCATGGTACAATACCACAAGACATTGTTCCTTCATATGTTCAGTATGAAATGATTAAAACATATTGATAGAATAAGGAGAAAAATGATAATTGGAAACTCTAAACAACGTTCTTCCCCATTTGTCAACTTCCCCTCAACCGGTTAAACGGAGCGTGGAGGGGCAGCGCCGTCACGTGACAGGCACACCGCATGGAGTGGGGGCCGCTGGCGTAGGGCGCAGCCCCGCCCCTCACCGCACCCGCAGGGGAGGGGGGTCTCTATATGTTCTGAAGACCCACCCCAAAAGCTCCCCAAAGCCTCTAACCCTAAAAAAAAAGTCCTCACCTAATGCGAGCGCTGATCTTGGCTTGAATTTGTTCCTCCTGTACATTCCTTCGCTGACAAAGATCCTCATTTAATATTCCAAAAATGTTGATAATGTCATTCCGCCTACTCAGCACATTAACGGCTTTGCAAAATGTATTGGCCGCCGTCAATAGCATAAATGACGCACTGACCATCTGCTCCAGATCGCCAAAATTTTTCACTGTATCCACAAATTGCATGAAGGCAAATAAATATAATATTACTAGAACAATTGATGTGTAACAATTGTATAAATATTTTTTCAGTCCCGACGTCCATTGTAGGGGCCTCCATATACCGGTCGCTGTAAAAATGGCGAAACTATAAGGTACTAAATCCATGTTTAGTAGACACTTGAGTCCTCTAGATGTGTAGATTCATCTTTGGGGTGACTTGTGCCTTTCGCAAAATCGAAAATTGCCGTTCGTAGAAACACGAAGTGGCGGTGTAAATAAATGACGAGGAGTAAGTAGGGGCGGAAGTCACTTTCCCACGAAGACATGACCAACGTATCATTACGTATCATTATGATAAACGATTCAATCGATAAAATTGACATGTGATAGTTGGTCCGACTTGCGGATATTTTTATATTCTAACGAGGGCTGTGACAAGGGACTTCATGGGTCTCTTCGTAAACGCAATTTGGTAACACGCGATAGCGGAGCACAAACGCACGAATTGAAAGACGTACGTTGTGCTACACTGTGTAGCAATGAAACATTCTTAATGTTTATTGCCATGTCGCCGATAATCTGGAGTACATTTTCAGGTTTCCCGGCCTGTGTGTGTGTGTGTGTCTGAATAAGCGTCGTGCAGTGTGTGGGTTTCCGGAGCGCGCACCCGTCCGGCCACCCTTTTTCATTCCGTGAGTAACGGCCAGGTTTTGGTTAGTGAGCGCCATATTTAACTTTGACGTTAAGACTTCCGGTTGGTCGGGAGCTTAACTTCCGCCAATCACAACGCTGAACTTTAACTGTAACCCCTGATTAACCGCGATTAACTTGACCAAAAACTGGCCCTAAAGCTGGTAATACGCACGCAATGTTCCTACGCTCAGTCGGAATGCATGAAGGAATATCTTTTCTGAGTGTGTATGTTTCCTTTTACACTTATAGTATTGTTTCTCATGGTAATGTGATTTATAGGTATGTGCGTGTGGGTGGGTTATGTTCCGGGCGGGCCGTTCGTATTTTTTGCGGGTCGTTTATTTCCCGGCGCGCACAAAATTAAAGTTTCCACCAGCTGCGCGGGAAAATCTTTCTTTGCGCATGCGCTGGAACGGAAAACTAGGTTTTAACCACGGAGAGCGAAATGAGGAGCGCTGGTAATTGTACACACGACTGACAATTCCTTGTTTGCGCCTCTAAGTTACAAATAGTGTATTATCGGTGGTTCGTTAAACTCAAGCGCCGCGATTGGCTGGAGTGAAGTGGCCGGCCAATCAGAAGCCTCAACGCGAAATTCAAATATGGCGACGCCTAACCCATATTTCAAACAATTTCAAAGCCCAATAAAAGCATAAGCTATCGCCATCTACCTTCTACCGCGCGAGCTTGCCTCACAGAATAATAATAATGGCGTCCTAGAAGTGTACAAGACAACTGTCAGTTTCCAAGATCCCCGAAATAAACATGGATAACCAATCAAATTTGCAAAACTACGACATATTGATCCAGGAGATCGAGGGCATCGACGATTACCTTGGCCCGACATTCAGGTAAATTTCTGTAGTTAATTTCTTCCCCCTAGAAACACAGTCTGGGGGGTGGTGTTACTTATCAAAAAATGCGCGGTTCAAATTTCACCCCTATACGCAGATGCCCGAGAATGCGCAGACTAAAGGGTTGAAATAAAGGGTGATATTCATTTCCACGGTATCAATGCTGAAAAGTATATTTTCAAATTCATAATTATTTTTTACACTCCTATCATAAATTTAAACTCAAATTGACATTTACAATTAACTCCAAAGTTTGCACTTTTCAATACGTATTTGCATTTATATTTTATGGATGCGCAGTTCTTCTGCGCAAGACTTCAAAAACGTTGTAAGATATTTGGCACTTTTAGATGAACTCGAAGTGTCAGGAATTCCATGGAACCGGAAATAATAACAAGTTGGCAGCCATTCGGGCCACACATATAACTTGCCGATAGAAATTAGCGAATTCAATTACGATTCTCAAGTACGATTCTCCAAAAAAAAGTTGGCCACATAGAAATAAACGTCTTATGCAATATGACCTTTTTCAGTAACTTTCGTAATTTAGGCGATATCGCTTAATCAATTGTATCCTCTCGCCGATCGGGTACGAAGACACACACACACACACACGTGCGCGCGCCCTCACATACACATGCACACATCGGACAGTTATCGGTTCGAGCCGTGGCGGGTCACACCCACATCCCATTTGTTTGAAGGGATTTTTGAATTTTGGGAAATTTCAAGTTGTCAATTTCTCTCCGTGATAACTGGTGAACAATGACAGATACAAAAAAATGTCATAAAATCTTTTATGTCGAGAATACGATTGGTAACAGAAAAGTTCCTTACCACTTTTCTCTACAACGAACGATGTACAAGGTAAATGCAAAATAAGAAAAAAATTCCAATGTTGACTTGGGACTTTGTCATAACTTTGGTTGACGAAAATAAAACACTACAGAATTTACAAGAGCAATGCAAATTTTATGTGAATTACTGCTTGTTATATATTCAATTTAAGTATATAATCATATTTTTCTAAATGCAAATTTTCAATGCAACGAATATTATATCAGAATATAGTTTCGTTCGTGATGCGCGCTTGTACTTCCTGTGCGAATGCGCAGTTGAAGGGGTGAAATGTGGGAGGGAGTGGGGTAAGTCTACCCTCGCGATCTGGAAAAAAATGCAATAAATTTTTGTTGGTTATAACGACGCTTTTGCCTGATGTTGACACTTGGTATGTCAGCGGAAATTCAAAGTGCCCTCTCCGCGGGTCCAAAGCACGAGCACTTGCTCGTGGAGATTGAGTCAACGGACACGAGTAGTGTGGGCATGGTCATAAGGTATCAATTTTACGCAATTCAGTTTTGGCGATTTAATTTGTAGAAGAAACGCATAAAATTCGGAGATAATTTCATTGTAATTTCCAAAAAAAAAAAAATGTTATTTGAAGAAAACTTGCTCCACCCACCCACCTACCCTGCCACACTCCCACCCACCCGCCCTCCCACTTACCCAGTCACCCACCCTCCCACTTACCCACCCTCCCACCCACCCACCCACCCACTTTGCTACTTACCCACCCACCCTCCCACTTACCCACCCACCCTCGCACTTAGTCACCCACCCACCCTCACACTTAGTCACCCACCCATCCTCCCACTTACCCACTCACCCTCCCACTTACCCACCCACCCACCAATTCACCCTCCCACCGAGCCACCCACCCACCCATTCACTCTCCTTCTTACCCACCCACCCACGGAAAAGTACAAAAATCCTCAATATCCATTTACAATTTTTTGTTTTCTAACATGTATTCAATACTCACAGAAAAATACATTCTTCTAAAAAAAGGTAAAACCTCAAATTCTATCCCGAAAGTAAAATAAAAATTTTGATCAATTAATTTTGAGAATGGTATTTTCCAACCATCAAACTTTCCTTGGACACCACGTTTTTCATGCTATCTATATGTGTTTCAGAGCTATTTACGATGGCCACGAGCACCAGAAGTTCATGGAAAAGCTGGACGAACGAGTTAAAAGCCATGACAAGGATATCGAGCGTATGTGCAACCACCACTATCAAGGATTCATCGACTCAATCCGAGAACTATTGCAAGTTCGATCGCAAGCACAGCAACTCAATGTTCGTACAAATTCGTTTTATTATTCTGAACACTAAAATTTGGTCAAAAAGCTACCCCGTTCAACGAATCCACATCAACAGATTGATTGGAACCTATCAAGTACTATCCTCTCCCCCCCCCCCCCATTGCCACCTTCAGAAGGAAGCTATAGGACTATCCACCAATACTAAAAAGAAAAACTATTCCCCAGACCGAAATTCTCGATTTGGACAACACGATAAGTGCCTCAACATCGCAAGTGCTGGACAAGGGAGAGGAGCTGGTGAAGGCGCGCAAAGTTGAGAGTAACACCGCGGCAGCAATCGACAGCTTAACAATGTGCCTTCCAGTCCTAGCAGCCTATGCCAAACTCCAGCGCCAACTCAAAGACAAGCGTTACTATCCCGCGCTGAAGACCCTCGAGCAGCTCGAGCACTTTGATCTCCCCAAGGTCACCAACTACAGATTCTCCGCACAAATAACTGAGCAAATTCCCCTCCTACGCGAGAACATCAAGGATGCATCAATGTCCGATCTGCGGGATTTTTTGGAAAACATCAGAAAGTATTCGCCGAAAATTGGACAAGTCGCCATGAAGCACAGTGCTGAGCAGCTGGTTACTGAGGCGGAGATCATTGGAAGGAAGAAGAAGAAGCTGCAGGTAACATTGCATTACAATTTTTTCATAATTGTGTAATAACATTGTATATAAATAACTAGTTTTACGCGTCCGTATTTTCGGTCAATTTCGATTGTGTCGTCGATAATCGAGGTTTTTGCTTCGACTTTCGAGTTTTCGAATTCGATAATCGATCTATTTTCCTGGTCGAAACTCTTACTTATTATTTACTAGCTCCATGCCGGTGACCACTACGCGGCCACATGCATTTCCCAATGCGATTTCGATTTCAATTTTTATCATCGTATCGATAATCGAGATTTTTGTTCGATAATCGAGTTTTTTTTTTCGATAATCGATTTATTGCTAGGATATAAAGGATATAAAGAGATTGAGAGAGAACGAAGAGACTTCGAACAGGAAAATAGATCGATTATCGACTTCGAAAGTCGAAGAAAAAATCTCGATTATCGATGACGCAATCGAAATCGAACAAGAAGACAGACAAGTTAAGGCATGTGGCCGCGTAGCGGCCACCAGCAAGGAACTTATCCTATTATAAAAAGGAAATACATCTGATATCGATAAACAATCGATATATCTCGAAATTCTGTCACGCCGAAATACGCGCGCAGCCGCGCCTTCAATGACAATCCTAGTCTCCATCTCTATTTATTCCTACGATCTCGCCGGCTCATTTCCTTTCTCCGCCACACTGACTGGTGTGGCGTTTAGTTTCGGCCTTACGGTTTTCGATAAATTCTACATATATCGATAGTTTCTTTCATGTCTTCTTATTACTAAAGGCCGAGTGCGGTCGCGCGTGCTGCGCACGCGCATTTCCGTTTCCCGCCGTGCAGTGGCGCGTCAGTTTTGCTCTTACGCGTTTCGATAATTTCGATATATATCGATAGTTCCCTTAGTCCCTCCTTTTTACTATAGGATAATTCCAAAAAAATCAAGAAAATACATGCACATAAATGAACATCGTTAGAGTCGAAATATCTCAAAAAAAAAAATTATTACATGCCAAAATTATGACATGCAAAACGTAATGGCGTATCGTGGCGATGATTGTAACAACAAACTAAAATCGAGTATCGATATTTCCTCTGGGCTCGAAAAGTTAATAGGATCAAGAGGAAGAGTCCTCCAAATTACTACCGTCTCCAGCTTCTTTTCATTCCTTGAAATTTGCGTACTCAGGTCAGAACTGCTTCGATCAATGATGGAGAGGAGGAGCTGAGCGCTCAGGATCTCATGGACTTCAGCCCAGTGTATCGTTGCATGCACATTTACACGGTATTGAGAGAAGGGGATGAGTTCAAGGCATACTATCAGCAGCAGAGGAAGCAGCAGGCGAGACTAGTCCTGCAGCCTTCAGTCAATATGGTAATGTTACAATGTTGTCTCTCCCTGGTTCAAACAATCTGGTTAAGCTTTCCCAGGTTGGTAAAAATATTTTCCAACATCGCCACTTCATGTTCTTGAGAGAAGAACCTCCGAACAAAATGACATGCTGACTGGGGAAGATATATTTTTCAGCATGAGAGCATCATGGGCTACCAGTCCTACCTCCATGGCATCGTCGGTTTCTTCGTCGTGGAAGATCACATTCTCAACACTGGTAATGGCCTTGCAACGCGTGCCTACCTCGAGGAGCTCTGGGCAATGGCCCTCTCCAAAATTATCAACGCCCTGAGGACACACTCTGCCTACTGCACCGATGCCACTCTGATCCTCAAGATAAAAAACCTCATCATGCTGTTCAACACAACCCTCAGGAACTACGGCTATCCCGTCGGGCAATTGTGGGATCTCCTTCAGGAAATCAGAGTCCACTATAACGAAGTGCTTATGCAGCATTGGGTTCAGCTCTTCAGGGACATCCTTGATGAGGACAATTTTTTGCCTATTCAAGTTACTAATCAGCAGGAGTATGATGAAATCGTTCGGTCATTTCCTTATCACGATTCCGAGCTTGAAAAAGCGGAATTCCCGAAAAAATTTCCGTTCTCGCAGATGGTGCCACAGGTAAAATCAGACTTTTAAGACGATTAACATTTATTAACGATATTCAACACGTATAGTCAAAACAAGTTTATGACCCTTTCTATAATTCGTTATATTTATCGTCAATAATTTTCAATTAATATTTCAATGCGTTAATTAGTTGAAGTGATAGCCATAGAAAATTATTATATTGTATTTGATTTTGCGAATCAATATTATATTGTTTAAACGAATTAATGAAAAAAAATTTTAGTCAATCGTCATGAAATTTTTACCATCGTTTTATATCTGCTTTAATGGTAAATTTTCAAAATTTCAACAAATTTTTATATTTTGAACTGTATTTACTGAAATTTTTATTTTTCCCATAGGAAGCCGTGTTAATTGAGAACTTTGATAATTAGTAACTACAAAACGGTGTTGTGAATCAATCTCAAATTTCATACAGGCATCTGTCACCGCTCCAAAAACATTATGTCAAAATTTCAAGCAATTGTTATATCTTCGCCAATATAGGTGGGATATCCTTAAGGGGATACTGAAAAAGGAAATTTGAAATTGTGAATGCACATAATTAAATTGTAAATACTTTTTCTCTGGTGGACACACGCCTTTTGCATCATTCGTTTCATACGAAATTTCTGAATGACTCGGCTCTCATTACAGGTCTATCATCAGGTGAAAGAGTTCATTTATGCGTGCCTAAAGTTCTCAGAAGACCTAAATCTCACCCAAACTGAAATCGACGAGATGATCACCAAATCAACGAATTTGTTATTGACGAGAACGTTCAGTGGGTGTCTGTCGTCCCTCTTCAGAAAACCGTCGCTAGCTCTCCTGCAGGTTGTTCAGATTATTATCAATACAGGATACCTGGAGGACTCGACGAAGTATCTGGAAGAGTTTGTGTCGAATATTACAGGGTGAGAGGATTTAAAAAATTAATTGCATTTTAGTTAAAAAAAAAAAAAAAAAAAAAAAAAAAAAAAAAAAAAACATTATTTTTATTAAGATCAAGATAAAATATCTTTTTAGAACTCCCCATGAGGGCCAATTGTGCTGTGGTGGTGTTAAGTCAGCAATGTTCAGAGTTGCTCGTGACGATGCTGAGAAACAAATTTGTGAAAAACTTGAAAGAAAATTAGATGAATTTCTGGAGCTGGAAAATTATGATTGGAATTTGGCAGAGCCACAAGGACATGCGTCAGGATTTATCACCGATCTCATCGCATTTTTACAGAGCACCTTCACTTGCTTTACCAATCTGCCAGCAGAAGTCGCACAAGTCGCATGCAAATCCGCGTGCTCCCACATATCCAAGGCCATTCTTGAGATTCTTGTTAGTGAGGACTTGAAGCAAATTTCTATGGGTGCTCTGCAGCAGGTGAACTTGGATACCATTCAGTGTGAGCAGTTTGCCGCCTCTGAACCAGTTGCAGGTAAAATTCCGTTTTCGGAGAAGAAAAGTTTGGGTAATTTAGGGGGTTACATTTTTATTCGCAAGAGGTCGCACTGTGGGGGAATCCCCGGATTTTTTCGTTCTTCTTTTTTTTTTGTGAATTAAAAATTTATAAACATTTTTTTGAGTTTTATAAGAAACTAAAAAAAATGGAATTAATTTTTCAAAATGCAAAATAATAGCAATTTCTTTCAATCAAAAAAATTTTACAAAAAATCTAAAAAAAATCCCAAAAAACGTTCTAAATAAAAAAAATTGAAATTAATTTCGAAGAATTTTTTTTTTATATGATTATAATGAAAATTAATTCTTTTTTGGACTGATTGCAGGACTTCCCGAAGGCATACTTCTCCATTTTTTTGCTCAATTGCGCCAGTTATTGGACCTCTTCATGAGCTGGGATTGGCCTACGTATTTCCACGATTATGGACATGAATCCAGTAAATATAATTTGGTAACGCCAAACATGGCGGTGGTTTTATTGGAAAAACTGAAAGAGGCAGACAGGAAAACCAACGTTTTTTCAGTTCTCAAAAAAAGCGAAAGAGACAAAAAAAAATTATTGGAAACTGTGTTGAAGCAACTTAGACAGTTAGCTGTTACTACTCAGCAGTAATTACGAGAAAACAAAATTTTCGCTTGTAGAAATTCTCGAAAAAAAAAATTATTTTCGAAAAAAATTTGTAAAATTGTAGAAAAAAAAATCATTTTTGAATCGAGGTATTGGAAAAATTATTGGACAAATTTTAAGTTAAATGGAGTGCACTGAAAAAGAATTTCCAAAAAAAAAATTTGTTGAAAAAGGAGGAACTAAGAGCTCATTAATTTATCAATTAAAGTTAGTTTCTCAGGGACTACAGGTAGCAATTAGAAAATTGAAGTTAATATTGAGATTTTTACCTACATAAATATCCAAAAGCTGAGTTTTTTTTCTTTCGTGAAATGTTAAGTTTTCATCAAAAACCAAAAACCATAAAAAAAAAATTTTGTCGCAATTTAACTTTAATATATTTTGAATTATAAAGGAATTGAAACTATAACTTTAACTGGCTAAAATAATGACGGATCAATTCATTTAGGTGATCATTTATAAATAGGAAACGACTGAAATTTTCTGATTATCAAATTATGTAAATACAACGACTCTATCAATGCTGAAATATATTATTATGCAATAATGTAGTTACAGTAAGACATTGAATTTAATAAAATAATTTTAATTTATTACACAAAAAAGTGGACCATTTTTTCATTTATTCTTATTTATTGATTTATTTTTATTCCGCTTAATTTTTTTGTTCATCTCAAAAAAAAATTTGACTCCAAATATTTTCATGAACACTCAATTATCTCGTTAACTATTTGTTTTAGAGAAAAATGTTATACAACATTTTTTGTAGAGAATTTAATTTGCAATAAAAAATGTTAATACAATTTTCCTGTAAAACGTTCCGTTTTCGAGATAATTTCATTTTTATCTTACCCGCCATTCCCGTTGCGTCAATAGACTTCAGTACTATACACCTGTATACTTCCAAATTTTATATAGTTCTATGTAATTATTTACGCAAAATCATCATATGTGCAAAGAAAATAAATGGAAGAAATATGAGGTTAAATTGAGCATGTAAAATCAGCTGGTAAGTCAAATATTTTTAAACATACCAAAATCCGAATTCAAATATTTGAATTCACGCGCCCTACCCCCGGCGAACAGCTGATTGCCTGATCGGCCGACCACGTGGTCTATTCCACTATATCTATACTGTTTACAGTGTTTGCCGACTCCAAACCTTAAATTAAAAGAAAAAGACCGGTCAGGTCTTAAATTTAAGCAATTATTCAGTTGAAATAAAATGTGGAAAGCGTTTAGAACTCCCCCAAAGCTCTTAACTAATGTCCAATTTACAAAAACTGAATCAGTCAAGCAAAGAATTTCCCAATGTGGAGTGTCATTTTTTTCAACCGACGAGCGAAAAATTTCGAAGACAAACTCCAAATTATTGCATAATTCAAGAACAACTGGATTTACTTCCGGAATATTGTCAAAGAGAAATGGAGTTAATTTCAATCAATGCGTCAGACACTTTTCCGAAATTCCGGATTTTGTAAAAGCAGGTACTCCAAAGTTTGAGGGGATCTTCCAAATTCTTGTTGACAGTCCACCAGTCACATTCATACAAAACAATTTAATCACATTACATGGGAGCCTGGGCCTTCCCTGGTGGGCCGAAATAATTCTTGTCACCTTCACAGCCAAAACTTTGTTGACATTACCATGTGCTCTCTATCAGGTAAGCCAAAATAAAATAATATGCAATTTGAAGCGCACGCACTTGTCAGTGGAAGTCGAAACAGCTGATCGTCCCAATTTTCTTAAAAACGTGATTATCTCGTTAACTAGTGGCCGCAGGCAAAAATGTTATACAATATTTTTTGTAGATAATTAAATTTCCGACAAAAAGTCTTGTATGTAATTTTGCTCTAAACCGAGCTGTTCTCGAAATATTGTGCGAAGAAAGTTTCAAAATGGCCGCTTCTGTCGAAGACTGAATGAACAGTTTGAAAAGTGTGATTTTTTTTGTGGAAATTCCTGGCAATAATTATACGATATAAAATGGGGGCTTTTAGTTAGGAACAATTTTTGTTTACAACATTTTTCCCTATCTTCAATAGTCAGAAAATAAAACATATATAGGTATAAGGTAACATGTCAGAAAATAATGTGAATTTTTTGCTTCTTTTTTCAGCAACACATCTTCGCCAAGACCAGAAACTTGAGATGGGAGATGGAGGACATAGTGCCGGAGCTGAAGATGGAAGCGAATTATCGAGTTCAAGTTTTGGGGTTTTCCGAGAGCCAATCGAGAACGCTGTACAATAAAGCAGTGGGTAATGCTCTCCTATTACATAGAACAGATAGTGAATAATGGGGAAATTATTTCTACTGGATCTTGGTAAAAATGCTAATTAAAAAATATAATTATCTTATGATAGTTGTGTATTTTTAGTTTTCGAAAATTCCTTCTAAAAATTTTCCTCTTGATTTTTTTTAAAATGTTTCATTCAAGTTTTTAAGTCTTAAATTTTTTTTTTTATTTTTTATTAAAAAAAAATTGCACATGTTTGATTTTGTTAGAATTTGAAAAATAATAACCATAAAAAAAATTCCGAAATGGAGATTTCATTAATTCAGATTTTTAAAACTGATCCCTAATCTTTTGGCCAGAAGCTGTTTTTTTTTTGTTTCACTAATTTCATGCAATCTTTATGTACTGAAATATAATTCTGTAATTCGTGTTTTTACACTTTCGCAGCTCAGAGATAAATGGAGTGAATTAATTGTCAGGGAGAACTGCCATCCTATGAAAGGTTTTATTCTCATACTGACGCAGCTACCATTGTGGATTAGTCTCTCATGCGCACTTAGGAATATTTGCTTTATGATGCCGTACCCAACTCCAGGTGAATAGTCTCATACCTTTTAGGTTTTTAAGATTTTTAATCTGGCAGAAAAATATTTGGCTGAATATTTACAATAGTTAATAATTCTTGGGATTCTTTAAAAAAAAATTTCACGAATAAAATTCGGAAATTTGGTCTTTCAAAATTTTTCGTAGAAAATATTTATTCACTGTAATTGAAAGTAGGATGAGTTGTCAATTTATTTATATTTTATATAAACAGTAGAATTACTTTTCAGTGGCTTACAAGACTTTCGCGGAGATGTCCACCGAAGGAGTTGCCTGGTTTTCCAATTTGGCTTTAGCAGATCCCTATTACATCCTGCCAATAACGATGGGAGTTTGTAATTTAATCAATATTGAGGTAAAAATTCCCTTCCTTTTCTCCCAATTTCCACGAAAATTCTACAGATTAATAAATAATTCAATTTAGTTTCATGTGAATTAATTCAATTCATTCATTTAACTCAGTCATTCAATTCATTTAATTAATACTGAATTCAAAATTGAATGAGACGTCATTTATTAAACAATTCTGACAATTTTTTTTTTTCAAATTTTTTGATGTTCAAATTTTGTCAATACAATTTTTTTTTAAAAGGAAATATAACAACAAGAAAAATGTGATTTGGAATTGCTCTATTTTTATGTAATGGGACAAAAATATGGGATTAATGCAAAATATTTGAAGACGTTTAATTTTTTTATGTTTTGATTTTGTAGTTTTTATTAATTAACTTCGAAGGTTTTCGTACGAAAAAAATGCAATCAAAAACTATAGATATATTCTGATGAAATGCTGATAATTGTGTGTTCCAGTTTAGTCATATGATGAGAGATAAGGAGGCAGCTTCACATAGGAAAATTATGTTAAATATCTTCAGATTTGTTTCCGTAGCTCTTGTGCCTATTGCAGCGATTATTCCTTCGGTAATATGAGAATTTTTGTTTTCCGTATTATTCTATCTCTTCTATAGTATAGTTTCTATATTTTTTTTTGTTTAAATACTTAGATATTAGGAGGCATTCTCCGATAACTCAGTCATCTGGTGCCTTGATTGCGAAAAATTAGGAAAAACATTGAGGAAAATTATACTGGAAAACCATATGGGAAATACTGGCTCATGTTTTTTTTTAGAATTTTTGAGCAAATTGTTTGAAAGTTGAATCAGCTTAAAAATTTCCAAAGTTTCAAAATTTTCTGAGAATTTTAGCATTTTTAAAAATGAATAAAATATCCCAGGTTTTAAAAATAATTTTTTTTTATTTTCAAAAATTTCATAATTTTGAAAAAAATGAAAATTTTGGTTCCAAGAATACCAAAAAAAATTGACAATTTTTTTTTTCCAAACTTTGGTTATCCAATTATAAGAATTTGCAATTAGATTTTCAAGTTTAATAATTTTTTTGGTTGCAACCAAATTTTCCCATATCTTAATTGAAATACAGCCCAAATTAATATTTTTCAATCCCCTAGGGAGTGAGCCTCTACTGGACGACGAGCAGTGTTTACGGTATTATCCAAAATCTTACGATTGTCTCACCTAGGGTTCGACGATTTTGTCGGGTTGAACAAACTGAACAGGAATTGCAAAACCCATACAAGCACATGTTGAGTCAACTTAAGAAGCGACTTCCCCTGAGAATTGTGAAATCTCCAGGGATCAAGACCACTGAGGTCCCCAAAAAATCGTTTGCATCCTCAAAGAAGAAATAAAAAATTTGGTAGTCTAGAATTATCGATTTTTATTTTCGATAAAACTTCCCATAAAAATTTTATTATTAAACCCCTTAATTATTCATTTTTCACTATATATCACAAAAGTTCTATTCAAGAAAGCGCTTACACAAAAGTGAACATCGTCAGAGTCGAAAGTCGTAAAGCGATTCCTTATTGGTCTGTCATAATTTATTTTTGAATCGCGCTTCATTTATTGGTTGATCAGATTAGTCAGATGACATCGTGAAGTTGGTTGGTAATCGCGCATGCGTCGATAAACATCGATATCTGGGATATCGATTTGGGTTTAGTTTTCAAAAGTATAACTATTGTTCAATTTGTCATAACTTATGTAGTTATTGAAAATTATATGCACAGAATATTTTTGGGGCTCTGTTAATTTATTAAGTTTCGAGTGTTTTACATATTCTGTCCAGTGTTGGCAAATTTTATATGCACGCGATAATTACAGAAAAAACGAAAGATGCTTGCTCCAAATTGGAAAATTGAGAGCTCTCATTTTTTCGGAATCAATGATTAACAGTATGGTCAACTTCGGAAAAGATATTGTTACTTCAAATTTCAAATTGTAATTCAGCGCGCATGCGTTCTTGTTTCAATCATGGGAAACTGAATTTTTCGATCATGGAATTAATTCTGTGAAAAATTTTAATGACACAAAAAGTAGAAATCGTATAAAAAATTACTTCGATATTTTTATTCAGCCAGAAAATTGAGACAGTATAAATACAGGAAATAGTGATTCGCCCGCGAAATTCGAAAATGTGAGGTGTTTAGAAGGCACTCAATTTACAGGATTTTTTGCGATTCTTCAGATGAGCTTCGGCGATTTTTGAAAAAATTGGCCGCTTCAGCAGGCTGTAGGACATTTTGAACATTTGCAGGGCCCTTTGCTCAAGGGAGGGTAGGCCACAGGTGAATAAATCGTGAGCTAGTTCGAGGGGAGTGCCAAAATCACATTCGTCTGCTGCGATTGTCGCCAATCTCATCATTTCTTCGAGCTTCGACATGTGCGCCTTCTTCACGTCATCATTTTCATCGTTCAATTTTTCTAGAATTTTTTTAAATTCACCTAAAACAGAAAACAATAATATATGATGTATATAGGAAGAATCACAATTCAACATTTTTTTTGATTGCAAAAATTGCATTTTATTTTTTTTTAATTTTTTTTTGTTTCTAAAGAAGTAAAATCATAGATACGAAAAATTTCGGAAATTCCAAAGTTTAAGAAAAATGCAACTTTTTTTTCAAATGCCAATTTTTTTTAAATTCCATTTTTTTTTAAATTTTGGAATAAAAAATGAAAGAGTAATAAAATTTTGGGAAATTTAAAAAATTACAAAACTTGTGTCAAAAATGAAAAAGCACATTCGAGAAACTTTCATAAAAATTCCCATAAAATTTCGATAAAAAAAGGGTGGGGAATGTAATTTGTAATTTTGTAATTGATCAGATGGGAAGGATTGATTGAAAAATTGAGGAATCGAAGGTAGTAATTGAGTATTCAACATGAAATGGCAATTGAAGTAAAAAGTAGGGAGAAAATAATTGTGGAAAGATTGGAGCTCACTATCAGTAGCTGCTAGGGTCCTGTAACCAATCTGGGTCTTTTTATCATAGGGAACCACAATTCCAGCCCCATGGAAGGTTTTTGTGACGGATTTTCGATTTCTAGATTTCATGTTTAGTGATTGCAGCTCCAGACTGAGGTTATTGCTTTTAGCAAATTGTTTCACTTTTCGGCACAGCAGCGAAATGCTGGACGTCTCGAAGGGTGAAGCCTTTTTCAAACGTTCTTCTGCATAAGAGCTGAAAAAAACAATGTGTACGTATAGGCTTTTTTAAGGTATTATTAGTTCGCAATTGTAAGTGCAAATGCAAATTGTGAAAATGTCGAGAACATTTTTATTCTCAATGTCTTGGAAAAGTTTAGAAAATTGGGAGATAACGTGATTTATAATGTGGTAAATTACGCACTTTTTGGATGTTCTCGGGTTTCAAAATCTCGAGAAATTTTAAAAATTTTGAAATTTTGAAATTTTGCAATTTTAAAATTTTGGAATTTTGAAATTTTTGAATTTTGGAATTTTGAAATTTGGAATTTTTGAATTTTTGAAATTGTGAAATTTTTAAATTTTGTTTTTTTTTTAATTGACGAAAATTTTAGAAACTTCAAAATTTTCAATTTCCAAAAAAATCATAAGATTTAAAATTTGCACTCGTCAAGTTTTTCATTTATTTTTATTTCCCAAATGGTCTAAATTTTAGAAACTGGAAGACGTGAAAAATGTTAAATACAAATTTGAAACTTGAAGAATTTGAAATTCGTAAAAATGAAAAGTTTCCAAAATTACGAAAATTGAAGAGTTCAAAAATTGGAAAAATTTTGAAATTCTTTTAATTTCCAGAAAAAGAAAAATTGAAAATTAATGGTTTATACTCACGCAACTGCGCCGAAAAGAGTCTCGGCAACTTGTGTAATTCTGCCATCGACCATTGCTGAATTTTTACCAACAAACATGGGCTCCTTACCGTCTTCATCCCGCCAATACCCGAAATGCAAGCCTTCCTTATCATTCCCCTTGAGAACAGTCTGTAATTGATACATAAAAAAGTGAGAAAGCTTCAATAATTTGAAAGTAAAAAATTTGAAACAATTTCCATTTTTTTAAAACAAAAACAAAAACAAAAACAAAAACAAAAACAAAAACAAAAACAAAAACAAAAACAAAAACAAAAACAAAAACAAAAACAAAAACAAAAACAAAAACAAAAACAAAAACAAAAACAAAAACAAAAACAAAAACAAAAACAAAAACAAAAACAAAAACAAAAACAAAAACAAAAACAAAAACAAAAAATTAAAAACAAAAACAAAAAATTAAAAACAAAAACAAAAAATTAAAAACAAAAACAAAAAATTAAAAACAAAAAACGAAAAACACAAAATAAAACAAAAAAAAAATCACCTGAAACTCTGGTGGATCATAAAAGTACCTCCAGTGTGTCAGAGCTTTTTCCTCAGCCCCTTCCTCCAAATCCCGAATTTTCCCACATAAAACATCAAAAGGTCCCACCAACTCCAAACCAACAGCTTTGAGTGCTGTTCCTGGGGCCTTGGGCGCTAGCGAACAGCACAGCTCATAAAAGGCATAAAAATCCTCAGGCATTTGCAGAAGAAAAATCCTCTTGATCATCTGTTTCTGCTCCCTAGGAACTGAGTCCTTGTACTTCTTTAAATGTCCAGGGCCCGGCAAGGGCTCAGACTTTTTTTCGCCTTCCATAACTGATTTTTCCAGGGACTTGGACAGTTCAGGCACAATTTTCACGCTCGATTTTTCCTCCTCGGACGACTCATTCTCTGAAGAATTCGCAGAAGTGTCTTCTTCGTCTGAAGAGGAGAGTGCATGGTCAGCAACTGGTTTGGACTCATCTTCAGCATCAGAAGACTCTGATCTTTGATGCTTGGCTTTTGGGAGAGCAGCTTTCGGATTTATCTTACGCTTGTGGGGCTTGGAGGGAAGTCTTTTTGCTGGTTGTGTCTGGAACAGTCGAAGATACTTGTTAATTTATTATATTGATTTTGTGGGGCAAAACGGTTTTGAAAAAAGCGGGGCATTTTTTTTTTTTTTTTTTTTTTTTTTTTTTTTTTTTTTTTTTTTTTAAGAAAAAAGTCAACTTTTTATACAAAATTTTTTTTTTGCAGATGACTAACAATTGTTTTTTTTTTTCGCCGAAATTTCTGAGAAAAAAATTGTTCGAAAGTTCAGTAATTTTATTTTCTTTGAATTTAATCTAATTTGTTAAATTTGAGTTGGAATAATTTTTAATTTTTCATGGGAAATAAATCACCTGGGTTGGCACCGGTGGATGTTTATACTTGTCATGATGAGCTGGATTCTTTTGATAACACTTGACACCATATTGACACGCAATTCTCTTGTCCTTTTGATAAGCCTCCATGGGATGGATAGTGTCTCCCATCTTCGATGATCTTACAACGTCTGTCGAATGAAAATCAGGAAAAAATTATACAATTTCTGGGTGGAATTGGTATCACTCTAAAAAAAAAAACCGCGAAAACGGAAATAAGGTTATGTTATGAGGAAATAATTCCCGCGGAAATGTGCGGTCATTTAAATGCTAAAAAAACAATTTTTGAAAACTTGTTGATGACACCAAAAAAAAAATTTGTTTAATTACGTGGCGCGCTTCCGAGAGTCTAAAAAAATAATTACAAAATTGAAAATTGGTTATTTGAAAAAAAAAAAAAATCCTATTTTTTGAGTGGAACGAAAACTTTGATTGAATTGCAAAATTGAAGAATTTTGAATAATGAAAAATCAAAAAAATGTTACTTACATGTTTTCTGTTGTAATTATTCAGTTCAAAATAATTAAATCACATTATTTTATTATTATATTTCATTCGAATATTAAAAACTACAATTTATTTTCGTATTTTTAAGATGCGCGTTAACAATAACGCGCACATAAGGAAAATGCGCGAAACTATTTCAAATTTGATTGCATTGCGCAGCAAAAATGGCGTCGGCGATTTTTCCCGCCAAAAATTCCAGGAATATTCCTAAACGACCCCGCGAGCTCCGGGAAATCCGAAAGAAACCCGAAATAAGGGCCGACGGTTTCCCGCCAATTCTCGAAGACTTTCCCGCCCTTGGGTTGGCAGTAAGTGGAGACTCATGAATTCGCGTTCGAATTTCATCACATCGTATTATCGACAATATTGTTAGAAATTTATAGCAATTAACGACGGAATAATGTTTTCGACAAAGGTGAGTTGTTACACAATAATGGGACACGTGAGTTGTGGGAGAAAAGTGAATATTGAAAGATGACATTTAATTTGTACTTGTTTTTTTAGGTTATGGCCCGCGTGTGCCATCAAATTTCCCGGGTATCATCGAGGCTAGCTTCGACGAGTTTTCCAGAAAATGCGAGGATGGAAAAAAGTGAGAAAAAAATTGCTTCGTAAAATTACCTCCCCCATTTTTTTTTTTATTTTTTTTTTTTTATATAAACTTTTTTTAAAATTTAAAGTTTGATGGAACAACTTTTTTTTATTAAATTTTGTCAATGTTTTTTTCCTAATATGATTCATTATTTTAAATTGAATTTTTTTTTTTTAATTTTAAAAATTGAAATTTATTAATTTTTATAAATAGTAAATTCCATATATATATATATACCAAATATAATGTAAAAAAAATCATTCATATTGGTTTTTGCTATATGATATTTCGAAATAAAAATGAAAATGATAATTTCGAGGAAAAAATGAGAATCATAATTTCCACAAAAATATTAAAAAATTTTCGTATTAAAATTGAAAATTAATTATTTAATTTGTGTTTCAGCATTGAACCAAGTATGCTTACTTGGCCGAGTTGGAGCTGATCCCCAGAAAAGAGGAAGCGAGCAGCATCCAGTTGTTGTTTTTTCACTAGCAACTCATACCAATTACAAATATGAAGGAGGTAAAATTTTATAGAAAAAAGCCAAAAATTTTCGTTCACATTTTCGTAAAATTTAAGAGCCTTAATATTCATAAACCAATTGCAAAAAATACCCCCACCAAATTGCTCAAAATTTTCCTGACACATGTTTTGGGTTATAGGAACTTCCTGTTTTTTTCCTGAATTTTTTTGAAGGCACGATCTCACCCCCCAATTTTTTTTAGGTGATTACGTGCAGCGAACAGATTGGCACAGAGTCTGCATTTTCAAGCCCAATCTTCGGGAGACTGTCTACACATATCTAAAGAAAGGCCAAAGAGTCATGGTAAATGGACGTTTGAGCTATGGAGAAATTAAAGATGAGGAGGGAAATGCCAAAGCCACGACCGCAGTAATCGCTGATGACATTATATTTTTCCATGGGGGTTCCAGGGAATAGCACTAGCACATCTCAAAAATTCCGTCAACTTTCCCCAGTGAGATATTTTTCATCCAATCGAAAGATTTTGATTTCTGAAGAAATGTGTATGGAAGTGGTGAGTCATTTCCATTACTCCTCCGACACTTTTTCCTCAATATCTTCCAAGATAAGAAAGATAGGACAATTTCGCTCAGGACCATTTTTGTGGAGAACAATATGCTCTGTAAAACAGTTCCCACGAAGATTGCTCTCCCACTTCTAGATTTCGCGATATCCGTCAAGAACCTTGTCTCACTGCTTACATTTTTCACTTCCTTCAGAAATGTACCTATTATTGAAGAATCGAATCAATCCCGAACTTCCACTTGGTCCATTGATAATCACTGGGGACAACTTCGATTTTTTGAAAAATCAATGGTCTTGCATAAATCAATATTCAGTGGAAGTATTATTTTCTTTCCCAGTGCGTGGAGTCAAGCCCTATTTTTTTGTTCTTTTGCTGTCTCAGGTTGAAGTTACCTTGTACAAAATATAATACAATTTTTTACGAGTTTAATTATGTCATATTTATTCACAGCCCCATCCCTACTTACCCACCTCCTCCCCTCACCTGCCCATCCCCTTTTCCAACAATCACCCACACACCCCCTCCCCAACACCCACCCACCCAACCTTTCCCCCAACACCCATTCACCCACCTAATCCTTCCCCCAACATCCAGTCACCCACCCAACCCTTCCCCCAACATCCACCCATCCACTCAACTCCTCCCCCAACACCCACCCAACCCTTCCTCCAACACCCACCCAACCCTTCCCCCAACACCCACCCACCCACACAACCCCTCCCCTAACATGCATCCACCCACTTAACCCCTCCCCCAACATGCACCCACCCACCCACCTAACCCCTCCCCTAACAAGCACCCACCCACCCAACCCTTCCCCCAACACCCACCCAACCCCTCCCCTAACATGCACCCACCCACTCAACCCTCCCCCAACATGCATCCACCCACCTAACCCCTCCCCTAACATGCACCCACCCACCCAACCCTTCCTCCAACACCCACCCAACCCTTCCCCCAACACCCACCCACCCACCCACACAACCCCTCCCCTAACATGCATCCACCCACTTAACCCCTCCCCCAACATGCACCCACCCACCCACCTAACCCCTCCCCTAACACGCACCCACCCACCCAACCCTTCCCCCAACACCCACCCAACCTCTCCCCTAACATGCACCCACCCACTCAACACTCCCCCAACATGCATCCACCCACCTAACCCCTCCCCTAACATGCACCCACCCACCCAACCCTTCCTCCAACACCCACCCAACCCTTCCCCCAACACCCACCCACCTAACATACACCCACCCACCCAACCCCTCCCCTAACATGCACCCACCCACCCAACCCCTCCCCTAACATGCACTCACCCACCCAACTCCTCACTCAACACCCACCCAACTCCTCACTCAACACCCACCCACCCGCCCACCCCCTCCCCCAACACTCACCTTTCTTTAAAATTTTATTCTGCACAATTTTTCAGACAGAAGTACCTTTCATCGAATGTTGGAGCTCCACAAATATACAATTACAATAACAAATAACTATTACAAATCTCAAGCGCAAATTTAAACGGTCGAAATGAAGACCAAAAGGCATGTCCCCCTCGGGACCCCACAATTTTTGGTTGAAACATTTTTTTGCTACACGTTGAAAGATATATAGATGCAATTTTCAAAATGGGACACCCTGTACATAATAAACAAATGCATTATTAATAAGTAGATGAGTTTATATTTACATCGGAGTTTCTTTTCCATAACAAGTACAATATAATGGCGCTAGTCTATCATTTTACAAGTGATATAATTTGTTTTATACACGATACTTCATTTTTCGTAAGTCTAAGATTTCGTATAAACGTAATTTTTCGCATCTCTCAAATTTTCCATTTCCTCCCACTTCCCCACCCCACTCCACCTTCAATCGTCCTCATGGCCGTTAATGCATGTATTATATACAGTTTCATAAACGAGAAAGAAAAATTAATCCAGCATATACATTATCCCCTAAATTACTCTCTTATGCTCTCATAATTGTTTTATTAAAAAAAAACCTCATTTGTCACTAAATGAACTAAATATCTCCATGTTTTTTTTTCTCATCATTTATCCTTATAGAGATCACAGTACAAGAAGCCAGATATAGGTTTCAATTCTATTAAATTCGTATTCCCATTATTTACTCAGTTTTATTAAATTTGCTTTTTTCATTTTTTTTTTCTTGAAATTCACGTGAAAAAATATACTTAGCCCCCTTTAAATCACGATTTTTCATGGCGCAGTTAATGCTGAAAAATATGTTTGAATGTGGTTTTAGGTTATGACAAGTCGCAGGTGATTTCCGGTTTTTGAAATTGGCGCCATTTTGTGAAAAATCGGAAACTCCATTTTACGAAGTTTGTTCACTGGAAAAAAAATCTTTTAAAATTTTGTTTTCAAAATCACTTTTTTCCAAAATGAAAAATCACGAAAATCACAAAAATCACCCAAAATCACTTTTCCTAACTTCACATTTTTTAAAAATATTTTTTCATAAACACGCGCGATATATATTTTTGAACATCCAAATTATACCTTTTCACAAAAAAAAAAAAAAATTATCAGAAAAATCACTATTTTTTTTCGAAAAAAAAAATTTCAAAACAAATTAATCGTCCATTTTTTTTCACGATTTCACGTTTACAAATTTTGAATATAAATTTTGGTATTAAAAAATATATATAATATACTCTATTATGTGTATATAATTATGTATAAATTTAAATATAACTCTGGCCCCGGAATTTTTTTTTCCCATAAAATTCTCTTTCGCTACATTTTTAGATAGAATTTGTCTTTATCAAATTGTTTTTTTTTCCCTCTCAATTCATCTAATATTCATCTTAATAATAATCTTAAAAAAACAAAATTACGCGTAAAAATTTATTTACATTAGCCATGTTGTATTTTTTAAATCTGTTTTCTTTAAATCTAAGAAATGAAAGTTATAGTCTATATCAATTGAAAATTGCAACCTGCCGGGCGCATTTGCACGCTTTTAATATCAAACAGGATGACAAAATTATAATTATGGAAATTTATTGCCCTAAGAGATAACCAATGGAAGCTCGATTATACTAAATTAACAATTATTATTCTCACGTACGCAAATCATTCATCTAAGTGATAAGGTAACGTTCTTGGCACAGATTTGTGGATACTTTTTTTCTGATTAAAAAAAAAAAAAATTGGAACAAATTTTTTTTTCATCTGTTGACATTTTATCATTTTTAAATTAATTCATGAGCCCTCAATTTTTTTTTTTCATGAAACCCAAAAAATATTTTATGTAAAAAAAAAATTTGGAACAAATTTTTTAAACAATTTTTTTTTTATCTGTTGACATTTTATCATTTTCAAATAAAAAAAAAATGGAACACAAAAAATTTCAGTTGAATTGATAAAATATCACGTTAGATAATATCGTGGAAAATCCGACGTGGAATCTCATACGGTATTACTGATTTTTTGGGGATATCTCGAGAAATACGGATCCCAGAGAAAAATGTCAGAGGACTTTTTTGTAGGCCTTGAAATTCTCTATCGAAAAGGTCATTTGATGTTTCTTCGTAAACCTATTGCTTCACGAGATATTCCTAAAAAAGTGTTCGCCATTTTAAGTTATTAGGCTCCAGATGTCAGATATTCGAATTTACGAATCAGTCTTTTCTCGATGGCCTCACATCACGTGGGCTAATTCGAGAATTTTAAACGTCCATCACGTTTCTTCTGCCATAGTCGGTACATGAACGCTCGTTCAATTGGGAAAGTAAAATTAATTTTTTTTATTTTTCGTCGAAGAGAATTTTTTAAAAAACGATGTAAGTGAACCGAAATTATTTAGCTCCATTTAATTGAGAGTTGGACACGTAAATTATGTCACATAAATTGTACAGATTTCGACTTGCCTTTCCATCATTTCACGATTTTTTTTCTGAGTGACTTTAGGCGAGATCGGTCTGCGCATGCGCAGACCGCGAGCTTTTATATTTGGCCGCGGCGAGAGCGGCGCTTCGATCTCCCTGCCCTCGTGATCATTATATGAAAGAAACAACGTCAAAAGCATCAATTGTCAAGACCCACTTGAGCCAAGACCCACCCAACCACCTGCTACGTTGGCACCATTCGTTTTCCTCAAATATCTCGAAATCTAACGGAGATAGCAAATTTTCGACGGAGTACTTTATTGTAGATCTTGCTCTGCTCTACAAAATATGTTACCACAAAATTTTTGTATCTCTCTTAGATTTCGAGATATGCCAAGAAAACCGTGCAGGCTCGGTTGGGTGTCCAACCCTTCTGGAGGGATTGGTTCGTTAAATGCGAATGACTCGATAATTCGCAAACTTCTACTCGTTGCGAATTGAAACAGCGCAACATTGGCGATTATCAAGTAACGGCGAGAGGATAACGTTTGGTTTTTAGTCGCTGTTAAGTCTCACGTCACTTCCGCTCTTCCGGCTCTTGATTTGTTTTAACGAGATTGTAAGCGTGGCTACGATACTTCGCTGGTGGATCAAGAAGTGGCAGTGGCTGGGCGTGTGATGGCTCGCATGATGGCTGATTCATACTTGACATTGACAGATCCGTTGGCATGTCAACTTCCGGCTCCATGCCGTTCGACAGCGATGTATCCTCATCCGGCTCGGATTTTATTCGCATTTGTTGGCGCAGCAGAGAAATGTTCTTGATGTTCTTGAGTTCCGTTGGATTCCGCAGAAATCTGGGGAGAAGAATTTTTGGTGAGAAAAAAGTTGGAATTCGATGACAGGTCATGACAATTTGACTTTTTTCCCACTCTTGGTACCAACTCCCACGCCTGGTACCAACTCCCACTCCTGGTACCAACTCACACTCCTGGTACCAACTCCCATTCTTGGTACCAACTCCCACTCCTGGTACCAACTCCCACCCTTTGTACCAACTCCCACTCTTTGTACCAACTCCCACTCTTGGTACCAACTCCCACTCTTGGTACCAACTCCCACTCTTGGTACCAACTCCCACTCTTGGTACCAGGTCCCACTCTTGGTACCAGGTCCCACTCTTGGTACCAGGTCCCACTCTTGGTACCAGGTCTCACTCTTGGTACCAGGTCCCACTCTTGGTACCAGGTCCCACTCCGGATACCAACTCCCACTCTTGATACCAGCTCCCACCTTTGGTAGCAGGTCCCACTCTTGGTACCAAGTCCCACTCTTCGATATAACGCATATACCTCCAAATATATGTCTCCTCATTTTTCTTAATTCCCTCAAAATTTCTGCAGCCCTGATAGCTAGTATCTTGTACGGTAAGTACAAGATACGGAGAGAAATCAGGCCTGAAGCTGAGAGTGGGAGGGGGGGGGGGGGAAGAGCTCGATAGAGATTAGGGGAAAGCCGCTTGTACAAAAATCTCCTCTACAGAGATCGGACTGTAGTTTCATTAATTACCCGCTTGATTAGATCGCTCGTTTATGGATTAAAACTTGTTAGGGGGAGGGGGGGGGGGAAGTACTTACTGGTAGCAATGACGCTCTCCTTGGACTTTTCTGAGTATGTTAACTCGGTAGTAATAGCGCAATGCACGGCTCATTTTATCGTAATTCATTGATAAATGATTCTTCTGGATTCCCCACAGTCTAGCCAGCCCTGGTGGATCCACTATTTTGAAGACACCGGTTTCTCGGCTCTTCCACGCGATATAGTGGGTGTATCTCTGGCTTGGGTCGTTCAGTAACTGCTGGAGGAAGTCCCATAATAATCTTCCATCTAGGGGAAAAAATATCATGTAGTTAATAATATTTTTAATTTCCCGAACAATTTCTTCCAAACAAATCAACCGATTCGATCATCTTTTTTTATAATCGATGCGTCTTCACGCAACTGAGACCTGATTAGATTTTGAAAGAAATTCATGCACTAGTTTCCGGTTTTTTTTTTAAACATGAAGCATGAAAATCGCCAAAAGTTTTAATCAATCATTATTTACGAAGGAAAGTCGTGATCAAGCTAATCAATGTCGCCATTGGAGTCTCTCGGCGTACCTTAGCCTCGATCAAAATTTGACTCACTTTCATGTAGTGAATTATTAGTTATTGGTTGATTTTGAGTGGCGCGAAATTTTAATGACTATTCAAACTTTTATATTCGGTCTAGATCCGAAGTTGTCCGACTACCGCCGGCGCATGCGTGTTTGCCCGCATTTGCACAGGGGAGTCTGAATGCGCGATGCGCAGTGTGATTGGTCAGTGCGTCACGTGACATAGTCGCAGGTGGCGCCACCTGTTGTATTCCAGTATTCAAAATTTCATGATTCCTATTTTTTTCTCTGAAATCAGTCTTTGAGGGTTTAATTGACTTGTCGGAAAATCTAGGAGTGGGAAACAGAAATTATAAATCGGGAAGTTTTATTTGTGCTCCCAATGGGGACAAAAACTTGTCCACGCAGAGTGTCTTCTACTCCGAAATACCATCTCAAATCATCTCATTGGACTCATCTAATTTTTCCTCCCCCCTGACACTTCCCACAGCCATAATAAGTGATTCAACTGATTAAGAGAAATACACACTCGTATTAGGTTCTGGTGAGTCGTTGGGGAAGAATTCTCGGGCAGTTGAACCAGGCCTGAAGGCCCCGGGCGTAAGTGGCATCAATTGTGAGGATAAAGTTGGACTTGGCTGGTCCTTAACACAAACTTCGCTCAATCTTTGAGCAGTGAGGGCCGTTGGTGTCGCTGGCGGACTACTGCTACCCTGTTAAACAATTAATTGAGTAATTAATCAATTTAGTCGAGCGTAAATAGCCCTCGTGGTAATCGGGCGAATTATGGGGAATTAATGGGGAAAGGGCGTCAATTATTTGGGTCTATTGGGAGATTTTTTGGAGGAGAAAAATGTTACACGTTTTCCAAAAAATTCAAAAATTTGAAAAAATTTCGACGATTTTAAAAAAACTCAAAAATTTCGAGAAAAATTCCACTTTCAAAAAATGTCAGAAATGTCAAAAAAATTCCAAAAAATTCCAAAAAATTCCAAAAAGTTCAAAAAATTTCAAAATTTTCAAAAATTTCAAAAATTTCAAAAATGTGAAAAAAATAAAAAATTGTAAGAAATTTTGAAAAATTTCAAAAATTTTAAAAACCTTCAAAATTTTTTGAAATTTCGAAAATTATAAGAATTATAAAAAATTCAAAAAATTACAAAAATACCTGTTGATTGTCCTCATCGGAGTCGCTCTTATAGATCTGGGTATGTCCATTATCTATATGTCCGGGTGAGCCGGCCTGGCTGTCAACGGAGGGTGCAGGTGATAGTGTCACGGAATTTGCTGACATAAGTGAAGCTAGATTAGCAGCATATGGGTTCTCGACCCACGTTGGCGTTGGTGGATGCGAGTGTGGGCTCAGTGGATATGCCGATGGTCTGGTGGGTGTAACTGGACTGCTGGGCAGACATCTCTGGAGTTGGCTGAAATCGCGGGCTAACATTCCCAGGACATTGTGTAGGACATCACCAGCTCCAGGACATCTCTCCCCAAAGTCCGACTTCGTCAGAAGACACAGGGCTTTTCCATTCATTTGAAACAAGTCCATATCGATCGATGGAAGCTCAAATTCACGCTCCGCCCAACGGAGAAACGTTGTTACGTCATCACGAGACCAAACACGTGGATCGAAAGCTGTGGAATAGCATTACGTCATTATTTGCATTTTCGAGGTCCCAGGACCTTAGAAAATTCAAAAAAAAAAAAAAATTTAATTTCGAAAAAAATTTTCGAAATTTTCAAATTTGAAAAAAAAATTAATTTTTCAAAGATGAAAAATATTTTGAGATGAAAAAAACATTTTTGTGTTATTTTTTGAAGTAACACAGAATATTTTTTTTTTTTGCAAAATCAAATTTTTATCTCAATTTTG
The DNA here is from genome assembly GCA_026005395.1 of Asobara japonica. NCBI lineage: Eukaryota > Metazoa > Arthropoda > Insecta > Hymenoptera > Braconidae > Asobara > Asobara japonica. The sequence continues at coordinate 3,887,078 of BQMI01000393.1, forward strand.
AGATTGGATTTTTCAAAATTTTTGTAGTAAAAAAATGGTCAAAATATGAAAATAGAAGAGAATTAAATTGTAGCGTAAATTAGATAATCATAACGCTATGCTATTCATTTCATCATTTATGTTTATGAAACTTGATTGTTTGTTTTTGCGATGCTTCGTAACATTATTAAACATGTGTCATGATGTGTCTCTGACGGTGATAAAGCGACTTTATATTCCATGAATTTGATGCGATATATCATACATATTTAACTAGTCGCGCCATTTCCCCCGCGCTCTTCAGACGAATTTTTCACATTTTGTTTTGGCATCATATGTCGAGATGTGAAGGAGCTAGCCCAATTTTCATGAGAATGTTTTTTGTAGTGCACACTGAGAGCTACAATAAAGCTTCATATGAACATTCGCTAATATTCTTAGTTTTCAAGATATCCGCCAAAAATGCGGCATTCTCCCAACGTTCTTCAGGCGCGCTTTGAGAGAATCTCTCACATTTTGTTTTGGCATCATATGTCGGTATGTGAAGGAGCTAGCCCAATTTTCATGAGAATGTTTTTTGTAGTGCACACTGAGAGCTACAATAAAGCTTTATACGAACATTCGTTAATATTCTTAGTTTTCAAGATATCCGCCAAAAACGCTTTCGGCTGATGCCGCGGAATTTCTCCACAGATGGCGCCACTGTGAAGCCAACGCGCGCGTAACCCGCGAAAATTCGGATCGAGTCGAAGAATATAATTCCCGTCAACTTAACTGTGTGGTATCAATGATTTTTATCACCACCTAAATAAACTGAAAGAGTTACTTGAGACATTAAAAAAGTTTCCCTCAAATATTTAAATTCGCGAACATATTTTCGATAGTATTATAGTTTTGGCGAGAGCAAGTGAGAATGCAGAGCGTCAAAATTTGTCCCTGACACAATACGTATCCTCAGAGCGCATGCGCACTAGGCGCACATTAGTATAACATAACCCGTCGATTCTATTCAACGACTTCCTCCAAAAAATGGACTAAATATTGAAATGCAAATGTTTCACTTGTTGAATCACCAATTGCAAAAAAAAACTAATTAACCTTCCTGCGGTATTAACATTTCCCACTTGGCTATTCAAATCACTCGTGCGAGTGGCCCATTTCAGCCGCACGGCGTTACCGCGTCGCTGCTACTGCGCACCACGACGCGCCGCCGAGTTAGTAAACTAACGAAAATACGAAATATCAAATTAACTAACCGTCAGATCTGGGCCAATTAAATTTTGCCTCATCCGTTAATGATTCCTCTACCAAGTCCTAATTTCTTAAATCGATGGGACGAGTTCGATACCCGTAAAAAAATGTCACGTGAAACCTAACCCTATATTAAGTGCGCGGACATTGGAGAAATCTACTTTGTGATTTTTTTTCTCTCATTCTAAGCGTCCGAAAATTCTCAAATTATGGGAAAGCTTTCAGCACATGGTCCTCAGACAGCAGTAAAATTATCTTCTAATTCGTATCGGAACCTACCCAAGTAGATGACTTAATACCAGGAACAGGAAACTCACCAAGACTCGATGGCAAGTGATTTTTAAAATCCAGCAGCGAGCCAGATGATGGATGTGATGTGGGTGGAAAGCTCATGGTTGGTCCATATCGCCATAGAAGATCGGTGGGACTGAAAGGGAGGGAAATCCCCGGTGGGAGACGGGAGTCCATTCCGGTCATGCCGCCAGCGGCGGAGACTGGCGGTAGTTGTGGCAATTGGATGGTCGGCACTAGTTTCATAACACTTATGTATGCGCAAGTAACGGCGGCTGCTGAAACAAATTCAAAATGGCAATCGTTTTATTTATTTATTTTTTTTTTTTCAAAAATACATGACAATAAATGGCCAATGGTTGGACGGTGACGTCAAACCAACATAGGTGATACAATGAACGAAGCGATAACGAGACAATTAGTGTCAAGTAATCGTTAGTTCCCGCTGGAAACTTGGGAAAATGATAAAAAAAATTGTACTTCCGGTTAGTAAAAGTACAGCATGAGTTGTTTTTTTTTGTCGTGCTGTTGCCAATAATCAAACAGTCTATGAATATAGTAGGTGGAAATCAAGGAACTGTGCGTGGGCGTGGGTGGGTAGATTGAGTGGACAGGTGGATGGGTGGGGTGGGCGGGTGGTTGGGTGGGCGGGTGGTTGGGTGGGCGGGTGAAGTGGGTGGGCGGGTTGGTTGGGTGGGTAGATTGGGTGGGTGGGTTGAGTGGGTGGGTGGGTGGGTGGGGGGGTGAGGTGGGTTGAGTGGGCGGGTGAGGTGGGTTCAGTGGGCGGGTGAAGTGGGTGGGCGGGTTGGTTGGGTGGGTTGAATGGGCGAGTAGGTGCGTGGGTGGTTCCGAGTCTGTGTGTGTGTGTGTTTCTAGAGACATTTCGGGAAAAACAATAATGCCCTAGGTGAATACCAAATTGGAAAATTATTAGTGTGACCCTGATAGTTCCCAATCACTCCGCCCTCCTATATTTTTTTCTCATTTTTTTTTTTTTACGGAGGCGATCAGGAAATTAGCTTTAAACGCCTTTTCATCGACCATGGGAAAGGGTAAAACGTCAGAATTATCATAGAATGTGAAGGTCTTAAAGTTTATAAGAGGTGGAACATGGTAAGACGGTGAGAGAGGCGGGCAGGAAGACTGGTATCCGTTCTTCGTCCCGGATTTGCATACCATATTTCCATCGACGTCGAAGGCGCTTCCGCTTTAATACGAAAACGACCTCCACCAGGAAGAAAGAGCCAAGAGCTTGCCTTTTAATCGTATCAGCCTTCGATGTGTATGTTTTTTTTTTAAAGCCTTTTTATCGAGCATTATTCATTGCATTAACATCAATCTTTCCTGCGCTCATAACAGAGATATAGACGGTTTTTTTTTTATTTCCGGGATACGATCAAAACAAAATTTTTGCATATGTGTCTTGGTAGTTTTTTCATTGAGGAGGTTAATATCAATGATAAATTCAAGTAAGATCACAGATATTATTTGTTGCCGACCAAGAATTATGAATTATTTGAAATATTGCAAGTAGAAAATGCCGCGGTTGCCATGGCAACATCGCGCTTTACTGCGCTTCCTCCAAAACTATTTGTCAACATATTGCAATGCAATTGTATAACCTTTTAAATCACCAATTGCCCAAAAAAATGACGAGCCATCCGCCAGCATTAATGCGCCTCACTTGACTAATCAAATCAGCCGCGCGCTCCCCCCACCCTTCCCGCGCTGCGTTGCCGTGTCGCTACTGCCGCGCAGCATGACGCGTTGCCGGACTATGAAGCGTCATACATTACTTTCGGATTATTGAAGTATCTATACGTCAGATTGAGGTGAAATAAATTTTGTATCATCCGTTGACCATTCCTCTATCACGTCCCAACTTTGCAAACCAATCGTAAAGGTTTCGCGCCTGTAAAAAAATTTTATCTGAAGTTCTCACCCATTTTGCTCTATGTTACGCATGCAGACATTTTTTTGGAAATTATTGGAACCGGTCGAGCACGAGGTCTCTCCATTTGGTACGGGATTGGATTCATCGAAGAAATACGTTAATAACGTATCCAACGTTAAACGTTAGAGCATCAACATTGGATTGGCCGTGACGTGGAAGATGGCAATTTCCTGGTGCGAGAGACAACGGCACATCGACCTTCGCGTGCCGGGAGTCCGCCTTCCCTCAGTGCCCTCTCTTCCTCAAGCACTTTTTATTCTTCTCCTCTCAACTACACATTGCCACCGCGCCTTCCGCCAAACCCTCTCTTCTCACTTCTCTATTTCACTCGCGCTATCAGACACGGAGCGCTTACTATCTCACTTTAGCGTGGATTTGCCATTTTCTGTTGCCTACTCTATCATCCTGAAACCTTTGGCTCTGGACCCTATAGTCGACTCGACTCTTATGCAAGAAAGGTAACAGACCAGATTCCCCTGTAGCGGTTCCATTCCCCACCTCTACCATTGCCACGGTACAACCAGAAACTCGGGCGCTTTTTGCGGGATACGCCAAGCCCCCCCCCCCCCCCCCCCCCGGGGACATTGCATGGACCAATGTATATCTACTGTGCCATAATATTTGAGCGGTTGTCCTGTTGTTTCTTTGGGAGGGGGGGGGGGGGGGGGGGGGGGGGGGGGGGTCAAATTTTTCAAAATTTTCAGATTTTCAAATTTTTGAATTTTTTCAAATTTTTGAAATTTTTAATTTTGCCCATTTTCTAATTTTTTTTCTTTGGAATTGCAAAAAATTTCGAATAGTACAAAATTATTGAAAATCCTAAAAATTTCAAGAAATTTGAAGAATGCCTGAAAAATGGAGAACATTGAATTCGCAAAATTGGTACCATTGCTCGGTAGAAATTCGAGCGCTATTTCCATTGAACACGAATGGCCGTAGGCCAATGTACGGTTCAATTTGTCCGAACAGTATCATCATATCCCTGCGGAAATCAGGGCTTGCAAATTGAAATTTCAGAGGATAGTTCAGCGGTTTTGAAAAAACATGAATTTACCAAAAAAAATTTGAAAAAAAAATAAAATAAATAATTGAAAAAAAAAAATTGAAAAAAAATTTTTTTTTTTTAAATTTGAAAAAAAAAAATTTGAAAAAAAATTGAAAAAAAAATTGAAAAAAAAATTGAGGCATTGAGAGAAATTTGCAAAAAATAGAAAATTAAGAAGAAGAATTATATCAAAGGTCGACAAAAGTGAAAATTGCCAAGTTACAATTTCAAATCAATTCTAAGAAATCGATTCGGAAATTTCCTCAAAAGTCAAAACTAATTAGTTCATCTGCCTCAACCATGCTCCTACACCGCCAGTCGTCATCTAACAAACTACTTCAAACTTGAGGAAGTGTTTTTCCGCTTATGCAATACCAACGTTATTCCTCATACAAAGTTCACGAGTAATTAACACTGTTCCCAGATGATCCTCACAACTCCATAAATCGCACAATCTCGATCAAGTCGTTTTAATTAATTGCTGAAAAAAAAAAAGAAAAAAAAAAAAAAAAAAAAGCGAAATTGCCAAAAGTTTCAAGATTTTGGAAAACCGCAGAACTCAAAAATAAAAAAATTTAAAAAAATTGAAAATTGGACCATTTCAAAAAATTCACAATTTCCAAAAATGTTAAAAAAAATGGAATTTTTTTTTTGAAATTTTATGGAAGAAAAATGAACCCAAAAATAAATAAAACTTGATAAATAATATTGCCTTACCAATCTCCATGGCTTTTATTACTCTGAAAGCCAGGGAAACCGGAAGTTTATTTACGATGCTAGGTTGGAATGGGATACGGGATAAACATGGGAGATTACGACCGAGTGACGTATGAATGTGTTAATTTTTTTTTTTACTACTGCCGTGATTAGATTATCGAGATGATTACTGGTGCAAAAAAGCGATATTGGAGTGGTCGATTGATCATCAGTAATCAGTGGATGTTGAGGTTTTTTTTTTTAGGAATTTTTATGCTATCGCGGAATCGATATTTGTGGAAGCGGAAGGTGTCCATCAGCTCGCGGTCCCATCAAATTAATTAAAATCGATTGATTGAGATTGCCCGATTTATGAAGATGAGAGCATCATCTGAGCACACGGTGCTAATTAGTCGTGAACTTTGGATGACAAGTAATGAGAGGATTTTATGCCGATTCCGCGTCATTGAGATTTCTTAGGTAGTTGGAGGTTTTCAGGATTTTGGCAGTTTTTGACGATATTGGGAATTTTTTCAAATTTTTCAAATTTTTTTTTACATTTTGGAATTTTAAAATTTTTCAAAAGTTAGAAATTTTTGACAACTTTGAATTTTTGAAATTTTTTGAATATCCTGCTAATAATATATATATATATTAACGCTGCAAATAGGATATCATACAACTTCCATGAGAAGGCTCCTTTTTTACCACCAGTGCGTGGAAAAAATATCTCGGAAATTCTCAACAATCTCGATAAATAATTTGCGCAAGATAGCAGGCTCTATAAATGATCGTGTGATAAAAAAAAAATTGCACATTCTCGCCGTCGGCACACGGGGTGGAACGCATATATGTTGAAAGGCGGTAGGAGGAAGGGGCGGGGGGGGGGGGGAATATAGTGTGCGAGGTCGACATACGGGATCGCCTTAATCGACTTGTCGGAAGTCGATACAGCAAAAGGTCCCACGTTTGAAGCGCGACCTCGTCGTTTGAACAGTTAGCTTGGTCCAGCCTCTAAGTCAAGTTAGGTCAGACAATTTTTTGCGGAATAGGGGGAGACGCTAGGTTCTGGGAATGATTTTAATCTGTGGGTAGCGGAAGTTATCGTTACCTCCGAAAAATTGCTCATTATATCTTCACGTTTTCAGTGAGATGTATGTATGGGTGGGTGTGGGTGGGTGTGGGTGAGTGTGCGTGGGTGGGTGTGGGTGAGTGTGGGTGGGTGTGGGTGGGTGTGGGTGAGTGTGCGTGGGTGTGGGTGAGTGTGGGTGAGTGTGCGTGGGTGTGGGTGGGTGTGGGTGAGTGTGGGTGGGTGTGTGTGTGCGTGTGTGTGTGTGTAAAAACACACATTTACGTTCAATCATTTTTCTTCCCAAATTGCATAATTAAGGAATAACCGCAGGTCCAATCCGGAGCTGCGCGCGCTCCCCGAAATTGCCCACTGTAGTTGTCACGTGACAATTACAAATTAGAATTTTTTTTTGTGTCCCCCATAGGGGCACATACACATTCAGTCCATCCGTTATATTTGATTGATTTTTTTTTTCATATAATCTCTAAAAATTGTTCGTAATGAAAGGTACTGTGGCTCAATACCCATTGGCTTTTTAAACTCGCGAACGATGTCATGGAGTTAAAATGCTTTATTCATACGACCACGCGAGGGATCTTTACATAATGCATTTTGGGGGGGTGGGAGGGGGAGTTGAGTGGTGAGGGGGTGGGAGGGGGGGGGGGGGTTGAGTGGTGAGGGGGTGGGTGGGAGGGGGCATCGGGTGGTGGGGGCGTCGGGTGGTGAGGGGGTGGCTGGAGGGGGGAGGTTGGGTGGTGAGGGGGTGGGTGGGAGGGGGAGGAGGAGGTGACTAGAGGTGAGGTATAAAACGACTGGTAAACCAAACTTCTCAAACCCGCAATCGAGTCTTCGGTTATGTCTTGCCTTCTCACTCGCTTTCTCAAATCGAAAACGTAAGAATGGCGCAATCCGGAAGCGGCTCTTCTGCGACTTGACTCGATATTGAGTACCACTGAATATTGAATTGATTTTGCCATATGTAGCCACGTGCTGATAAAACAAGAAAATTATGGATTTTTTATATTGTCATAACTGAGATAAAGTATGGAGTAAATTAAAATAGACGGAGTGGAGAGAAGTCCATAAGAAAAATCTCGATGTGTAATTTCCGGGTAAGATAATTTTTTCCGAAAGTCGAAAATATCGTTAACGAGTGGGTTTGAAAACACACACACACACACACTACACCCACCAATCCACTCCACTCACCCATCCACTCCACCCACCCATCCGTGCACTCCACCCACCTATCCACTCCACCCACCCATCCGTGCACTCCACCCACCCACCTATCCACTCCACTCACCCATCCACTCCACCCACCCACCCATCCACTCCACCCACCCATCCACTCCACCGACCCATCCACTCCACCCACCCATCCACTCCACCCACCCATCCACTCCACCCACCTATCCACTCCACCTACCCATCCACTCCACCCACCCATCCACTCCATCCACCCATTTACTCGACCCAACCACCCATCCACTCCACCCTCCCACCCCACCCACCCACCCACATTACATTAAAAGAGTTGTCGGCGACTTTTAATTGTCAACTTTTTTTTCAGATAAATCATTGCATTGGATATTTACGCGATATGGATAGAATTTCGGACTCTATCTATATGTCAATAAATGCTAATGCAGTGATTCTTTTCCTCACAGCGTTTATTTTCAATTCAAATCGTTGGCGCGCTAGGGAATGCACTGTTTGCCAACATAGACTTAATCCTATCTTTCACTTAAACCCAACTGAAAGATAGTGCAATTAATTTTTTGTCATTAATTGTTCGTTTTTTACTTTCATTTCTTTGTTTTTAGATATTAATCGCATTATTGGCAAATATTGAAAATAGAAACGAGAAAAAGACACTGACATGATAAATGCAATTATTCTAGAAATTAATATTTTTTTTCCGGAACACGACTTTTCCAATAATTTGCTATTTTCACTGTACATTCGACTCTGGCGAAAAATATAGCCCCACAATTTTGATGAGAACATCCTTAATTATATTGGAAGAAACTCTCGACGGATATTTTTAACTAAGAAATAACTGATACTAAATTGCCAAAAATGCAGATGAATTTTTCTCTCAATTTAGCTGATACGGATCTCAGGAAATTCTTTTAACATTATCGCAAATATGTTCGCGAATTGAAATATTCGAGCGAAACTTTTTTAATGCCTCAAGTAACTCTTTCAGTTTATTTAGGTGGTGATAAAAATCATTGATACCACACAGTTAAGTTGACGGGAATTATATTCTTCGACTCGATCCGAATTTTCGCGGGTTACGCGCGCGTTGGCTTCACAGTGGCGCCATCTGTGGAGAAATTCCGCGGCATCAGCCGAAAGCGTTTTTGGCGGATATCTTGAAAACTAAGAATATTAACGAATGTTCGTATAAAGCTTTATTGTAGCTCTCAGTGTGCACTACAAAAAACATTCTCATGAAAATTGGGCTAGCTCCTTCACATATCGACATATGATGCCAAAACAAAATGTGAGAGATTCTCTCAAAGCGCGCCTGAAGAACGTTGGGAGAATGCCGCATTTTTGGCGGATATCTTGAAGACTAAGAATATTAGCGAATGTTCATATAAAGCTTTATTGTAGCTCTCAGTGTGCACTACAAAAAACATTCTCATGAAAATTGGGCTAGCTCCTTCACATCTCGACATATGATGACAAAACAAAATATGAGAGATTCTCCCAATGCGCGCCTGAACCTCCAAAGATGGAAAAATCCAAAAATTCTCGGAAAAATGGCGGCTAAATTGAACTACAAGATTGTGCAGAATGTCATATATCTTTGTCCATGGTAGCAATTTTCTCCAGACCCCAAGAAGAAGTTACGCTCCTGGCAGAAGAGTATAGTGACCTCTTCTCTCGCGATTTTTTTATCCGCTTCTCCCTCTTCTCGCCTTTTTTTTTTCTCTCATCTCTCATTCCGCCTTTAAAACTGTTTTCAGCCTTTGGGGTATGGCTATTCGTCTCTCTCGGTCATTCGCTTAAATGGGTTTAATAATGTCACTTGTGCAATTGCCCTCCGGGATGAGGAGAATAAAAAATGAAGAATAGAGGTGACGTTATTTGTCGCTTCCTCATTTTATCAAATGCGAGAATGAGATCTTGTAAAAATTGCAATGCTTGGGCGAATTCCGAGTGATAACTGGTTCTCCCCCCCCCCCCCCCCCTCTCCCCTCCCCCCGCCCGCCTTGCAATGTTTGAACGTTTTATGAGCTTTATTATTATTTTTTCTGCCCTTCTTTTTTTTTCTTAAGCGATGACCTCTTGCAGAGCTAATTGAGGTCCATCAGAAATTTTCGATTAAAATTTTCAGCCGTTTATTACATTTGCAAATATTTTTTGAACAATTTTTTTTTGTGCGAACATGGAACTGGAATATTTAATAAAAAAAAAAAAAAAAAAGAAGGAGAATATTTTTTTTTGTCACGCGCAACGAAAAGCGCGCCTTTTTTTGAATGCGTTTCTTGTCCAATTGCGCGCGCACACATACGACCTTTTGGAACTCAGGACACGTTTTTTTTTTTTTTTTTTTTTTACTTTTTCAAGCCTCATCGAGAATTTGTGGCCATAGGAAATCTTTTGTTAAATTTTTTTTTAACCTTTTATTTCGTGTTTCTTTCAGGCAATTGTTTTCAAATGCCGTCACGTATAGCATGGGGGCTTTTGGGCTACCATGAATGACAATAAACACATGGGCTGCAGAATCAAATGTACGTGACTGTGATAGACAAGTGGTGTACCAGGGTATTGAGTTCAAATTCTATATTCCACAATTGGAAAAAAAAATTGTTATAATAAAATGAGACAAATTTTTCCTGGCTCTTAAATTTTCCAAGTTCTCTCGCGGCGCTAACGTTTGTACATCATTAATTTGTGGGAATAGGAAAAACTTTGTAAGACCTTTTTTGTGGGGAATTTGATTTCCAACAAAAGATGTGTTTTGTCAAATTTTTCTACATCCACTCGTTCTCGAGATAAAGCCAAAATTCGGTGAAGAGGGCGTGAGCGCGATATAGCGCACGGACCGATCCCGCGACTTTGACATCGCCGTATGTCTTAAATTATGAAGCTTAAGAAAAAAAGTCATAAAACATAAAAGATGTGTTTTTGAGAAAGGAAAAATATTTATTCAGGACTTTTCTTTCTATACTTTGTCGTTTTCGTGATAGGCCAAAAAAACCTTCGAGCGCTCTCACCCGAAATTTCCAGATCCAATGGCGAATCGTTTTTATAACGTTCTATCGTCGAAACCGTTGGAGATAGGAAAAATTGTTTGCAATAAATATTGTTCTTGAATGAAAAATACACATTTTAGGTCATATGACTTTTGCCGCCAGCACCCGTTGTTAAGGAACTATACAAGTTGAAAAAAGGGAATGATACACAAAACTGGGAATATACTGTGAATTTCCAGAAATCGAATAACTATGTAACTCTGATAAGAGTCTGAGGAAATGTCAGAAAAGTCAATTGATTTCAACTTATTTAATAAAAAAAAAAAGTTTGTTTTCAACTACATTACGCTATCAAGCGCCCCAAGGAAAACACGAGGTACATGATTATCTAAATAAAAATTGACTTTCTATGTTTCACAATGTGGAATTTTAACGATTTAAAATTTTTGTAATCTCAAAAATATTTGACTATTCTTTCGAAATCGTCCATTTAGTACACAAGAAACGCCTTCTAAACGAATTTTCGTTTTTTTCTCATTTCAAATATCATTTTCCATCCTACGATGCTCCGAAAAATTTGGTTTTCATATTCGAATAATTTTTTTTTTAAATTTTATTTTTGTTCATGATTTTATTTCAAATTTTGGAAATCAAAGATTTCTGAATTCAAAAGACCCAAAGATTGGGGATTGGAAAATTTCCGAGTTAGGGATGAAAAAATCCCCGATTTGGGGATAAAAATCCCCGATTTGGGGATAAAAATCCCCGACTTGGGGATAAACAAATGCCCCATTTAGGGATAAAAATCCCCGAGTGGGGATAAAAAATCCCCGAGTTGAGATAGCATATCCCCGATTTGGGGATAGAAATCCCCGAGTTGGGGATTAAAATCCCCGAGTTGAGAATAAAAATCTCCGACTTAGGGATAAAAAATCCCCCGACTTGGGGATAAAATATCCCCATTCGGGGATTTGGGGATTCGAATATCCCCGATTTGGGATTAAACATCTCGGACTCTCCATATGTATCTCCCTGGGTTGGGAATATAAATATCCCCATTTGGGAATAGAAATTTTTGAATTCGAAAGACTCAAAGAGTGGGGATTGGAAAATCCCCGAGTTGGGGATAAAGTGCCCGACTTAAGGATAAAAAAATCCCCGAGTTGAGATAGAATATCCCCGATTTGGGGATAGAAATCCCCGAGTTGGGGATTAAAATCCCCGACTTGGGGATGAAAAATCCCCCGACTTGGGGATAAAATATCCCCATTCGGGAATTTTGGGATTCGAATATCCCCGATTTGGGGATTAAACATCTCGGACTTGGCATATGTATCTCCCGGGGTCGGGAATACAAACATCCCCATTTGGGGATTAAATATCCCCAAATTGGGGATATTCCTCTTCACCCAACAATTTTTATAATATACTCAAACAGAATATTGTTTTCCATTTTCGTACAATTTTTTTCACTCTAAAGGAATAAAAAAAGTTTCCTATGAAAAATACAGACGATTAACAAACCAAGATTGTTTAAACTGGTGAGATAACTGGTGTGAAGTAGGTTGAAAATTCCCCTCCCTTCCTCGCACCCCCCCCCCCCCCCCCCCCCTTAGAAAAACTTGATATGATGAAAATTACGCAATTGCCTTCGTTGGCAACGGCTAAACCCGACTACCGTACATTCTCAAATAAGGAAGCCGTAATCGTGTGGAGATGCCCTGGCACCGATTTCCAGTCAGCGCCACGTGCAAAGGCCCCCGGAACGTTCGTGCAAGCTTCGCCTCGATCATACAACAGGGAAGAATATATAAAATTCCAAGCAATTGAAATTTACGGAAGTTAAAACAATGAAATTTATCTGTATAAAAATATGACTATAATCAAATTTTTGTAGGTGTGTGTGTGTGTGTGTGTGTGTGCGCGCGCACATGAATGCGATTATTCAGCTATTATACCCATTTACTAAATACTTTTATATTTATCTCCTAAACCAAGCAGTTTACAAAAAAATGACAAAAATAATTTTTTGTTAGAAATTAAATTTCCCATAAAAAAAGTCCTATAACATTTGGGTGTAATCCCAGTTGTTAAAGAGATAATCAACTTTTTTCTTTTACTTCCGGATCTATATAACGTCGGTAACCTCGGCGTACCCACTGATTATTATTATTATTATTATTATTATTGTTGTTGTTGTTGTTCTGGATGTTGTTGTTGTTTGTATAATTTTAAATGTTATTATTATAATTATTACTAAATATAAAAATGATAGGAAAGAAGGTGAAGATAGTGGGGGAGATATTATAATGCTACAATTTCCCCTTCTCCGCCTCATCCCCTCCCCTGAATAACTTCAGACGTCGGTTGAACCAGGAAGGTCCTTGACGCTTCAACGAGTCGACTCAAGCTGAGATTTATCACAATGAGCTATGGTATTCTATACTGGCTTGTAGGAAAATTGAGAAATAAGTAAAATCGATGGGTTAAGTGCTAAATCGAATTATAACTTGTAATGAATTTAGATGTGAACATTATCGATTGATGTTACTGGGGGGGGGGGGGGGGGGGGGGGGGGGTATTTGCCACAAATCTGAGGCCTGAGTTTTCTGACTATATTGTTTCCACCTGGTGAATTAGAAGCAAAGGATGCTGTGTGACGTCGGCGGGCCTGTAGCGATTTGTCCGGAGGACGTCCGCGGACTTATCTCATGGTACCATTAAACGCACGTGTACCCAGTCACCCACCCACCCACTCACATTCGCCGACCCACCCACACACACACACTCACTGACAGCCACCCACCCGCCTACCCACCCACCCACTCACCCCCCCCCCCAGTCACACTCCAACTCACCCACCCACTCACACTCACCCACCCACCCACATACACACATACACCCACCCACTCGCACCCACACACTCACCCACCCACTTACTCACCCACTCACACTCACCCACCCACTCACACTCACCCACCCACTCACACTCACCCACATACACACATACACACACACCCACTCACACTCACCCACTCACACCCACCTACTCAGACTCACCCACCCACCCACACCCACCGGTAGAATATTTTCCACACATCGGGGAAGTTGAAAGAAAAACCGCATTGAGCCCAAGCGCAATCAGCCAGTAGCGTTATAATGTTGTAATTCCCTGTGGGGACGAGGGAGAAGAGAAATGTAGGTATAGTTGCCCCCCACCACTAACCAATCCTTCCCGCACCGATTCCAAGATCTCAGTTTGCCCTCTTTTCTACGCCACTTGGTGTGTCACCTCAGACCACCCTTCCGGGTTCGCCACCTTTTCCTCCTTCCAACTCTACGATTTTTTTTATTTCTAAACATTGCCTTTTTTTCCCTCCCCCCGTCCGGCCCCGCGGAACCGACATAGCTCCCTAGCTCCATAGCTTGGGTCGACGGCAACTGCTGGAGTGGTTAGTGTGGCGCGGTGTGCACTTTGTCACGGAGAAAATTGTTTCTCATGATGGCGTCATCGCTCGAGCGCTAGATCAAGCATTATGTCGTCTGGTAAAATGATGACATAACGAGGAAATTGTGAACGACATGGGAAAACTAGGGGGGAATTTTTCCATTGGACTTCTTCAGCATCTTGGGAGGGATTTTTCTCATTTTAATTGGCAAAGTTTTGGGGTCCACGAGAGTTCTGGAGGAACTTCTTTTTGGGGAGGAAGAGGATTTTCCCACCCACCCACCTACACACACACACACACACGTACACACACAAACACACACCTCTGTCGGATAACCCACCCATCCAACTGTCGAACCATCAATCCACCTACCCACCCACTTACACACACACACACCCCACAATGCTCGCAGAGCCGTAGAAAAGCTCCTCTCGGCGAATTTTCTTGCCAATAGAAACGCACACACATATGATCAAAAATGAAAGAAAAAATTCAGAAAAAAATTGAAATAAAAAAACAGGCGCCAGTACATGACGTTTGGGGTCTTCGACCGATCCAGGGTCGCACACACTCGAGGAACCAAGAATTCACGGGACACACGCAGCTAAACGATTTTGTGCCTCCTCTTGTGTTTCTTCCTCGTCGTTTCTCCTTCCTGCGAAAATAGTGACGCATGGGGAAAAGTACGCTTGTGGTTTTAAATTCTTTCGTAGAAACAACATCTGACTCGCCAAATGCAGTCAATAGTCGAGTCAATCAATTTTTTTTATGATGCAAGACAATGACGCTGTGCTCATGAGGAAGTGAATTTGCATATTTTTCTCGTTATTTTTTTAAGGTTTTTTTTCTCATTCAATGAGTTCAACGACGAGTACATCGCATATGTTCTTTGGCGGAGGGTTGTCTGAATTTTTTTCGTAATTTTCGACCCATTTGGTCCAGAGATTCGGTCATAAAAACAAACTGATAAGTGGATGGGTGCCCGCGGGGAAAAAATTCCTTGCAACTTTGAATCGACTGGACTCGCGTCATTAATGGAGATAGAGGAAAATGCTCTAAATATAAAATGTTCCTCGTTTCATGGAGAATCATTCGGGTCCTATACATAATATCGCTATCTGCAATACTTTCTGCAAAAATCGGGGTTGAACGTCGGACGGGATGCCACCGCGCCCTATCGCATACGAACGGTCAAACAAATTTCGTAATTTCCCATTTCGGCCGCGTAATTTTTTTATCAAAAAGCCTGATTTTTTTTTAATGTCTTCATCAAAACTGGATTGTTCCTTCCAGAACGTATTTTTTATATCAATAAATAAATACTTGCACAAAAACGTGCTTTATCTTTTAAGCGTGCGCATTCACTTGGAAGTGTCTACAAAAATATTTAAATCGTAAGTTATCGCTAGACGGAAGTGGCGAAATGTATTTTATTTAGCGCCTTCGATATACATATATATATATGAAAAAAAATCTGTTTTTGTTCAGCGGTAAATAAAACAAGTTCATATTTTATTGAATTTAGATAAGATGGCTGTCACGGCTCCGGCACTTGCCTGCGCTATTTCCGCAACGCATGACATGGGAAATAATTCTGTTATATCATTTTTAAAAATTATATGTGTTATATATATATGTATATGTATTAGTAATATTCTCAGAAGTTCCAAAAAAAATTTCATTCCTTTTTTTTTTAATTAAATACACGAAATATTGACGCGACGGAAGAGCCATTGCTCCCTATCCTCCGAAAAATTTCGGGATATCTTCTTAATTATGAGAGTTACGTAAAAAAGTTATGTAACATAAAATACGTATTTTTATGCGGGGAACAATTTGTATTAACCACTTTTTTCTGTATCTTTCGCCGTTTTCACGCTAGAGCGTCACAAATAATTGGAATAGTAAGAGCGATTGAAGGGATTTGTGGGAAAATGCTCGAACACACACACACAGACGAGCGCGAGCGCGCACCTTATCGAAATAATCCGACGAAATTACACATATTAACCACTAGAATGTGAATTTTAATATTTCAGGTGGAAAATTCTGTTATCATTATCGAAGTAAGCAATCGCGATAAGAGCGTTCATTTGTCGTGAGCGGAAACGGAAATTTCCTTTGAGTTACAACAAAAAATGTTTCCTATGGGAATTGCAGTCTTCCTTCAGGCAAAATAAATTATCACGTGATAACAATATACCACTGTTATTATAGACGAAAATGGGGTTTTTCAGAACTGATGTAAGAATAATGTGACTATGTTACACATATGAAATTTTACGTTAACACGTGTCTGTATGTGTATGTGTGTGCGTTTGTGGGTGGGTGGGTGGGAGGGTGTATGTTTGGGTGGGTGGGTGTATGTTTGGGTGGGTTGGTGTATGCTTGGGTGGGTGGGTGGGTGTATGTTTGGGTGGGTGGGTGTATGCTTGGGTGGGTGGGTGGGTGTATGTTTGGGTGGGTGGGTGGTTGTATGTTTGGGTGGGTGGTTCTATGTTTGGGTGGGTGGGTGGGTGTATGTTTGGGTGGGTGGGTGATTGTATCTTTGGGTGGGTGGGTGGTTGTATGTTTGGGTGGGTGGGTGGGTGGTTGTATGTTTGGGTGGGTGGGTGGGTGTATGTTTGGGTGGGTGGGTGGTTGTATGTATGAGTGGGTGGGTGGTTGTATGTATGAGTGGGTGGGTGGGTGTATGCATGAGTTGGTGGGCTGGTGTATGTATGAGTGGGTGGTTGTATGTGTGTATGGGTGGGTGTTTGTGGATGTGTGAGTAGATGGGTGCAATTGTGGGTGGTTGCATGTGTGGGTGGGTGGGTGGTTGTACGTGTGGGTGTATGTATGGATGGGTGTATGTATGGATGGGTGGGTGTTTGTGGGTTGGGGGTTGGATGTGTATGTGTGTGCATGCATGAGCGTATATGAATACATAGAGCTCCCCGCATTTGCATGCAAGCCCACAATTTTTATTCTCATTCGTGCAATCTCGTTACACCACCTAATGAAGAAATAATATTCAAGAGTTACCAAGGCGTTAAGCCTCAGACGCATTTCCGAGAAGCAGTCAATCGATGGTGTATAATAACAACAACCTGTTACACTGGGTTGTTGTATGAATGCAGCTAATGGTTGAGTTTGGTTGAGAGCCACGGGGACTCTTGAGATGGTAGGACGGGGCGGGAAAAGGGGGGGGGGGGCCACAAAGAGAGCAAGCCCATCGAGGCCGTTGGTGCACGTGCATGCCGAAGTAACATCGACCGGAAGTCGATAAAAAGCCCGGTTCACCCTCGTCACTCGGCACCAGCTTCTCGTCATGGGAACCGGCCTCTTCAGTGGTCCAGAGGCCTCCAAACCTGCCCTGAAGAGAGGAAGCTGAAGGGGAACCAGGGGGAGAGGGGGGCGGGGGGTATTTTTTTTTCAAGAAAAACGACGCACTGCCTTTGAGGCGAGCCCCACCTCCTCAATCCCACATACTTCGAAACCTATAGCTGAGACTTTAAATTTCACCCTGACGCCATGTGAAAACATAATGAAACACTTGGCTCGGGAAATTCATCACTTCTTGGGGGGGCCCAAGGGGGACCAATGGCACTTGTTTTATAACGGCTGTTTCGGGGTTGTTAGTGGCCATTCTGATGGAACAGAAAAGCTCTAAATCAAATATTTGAGATGCTGTGGGGTACCTGCGGGACCTGCATGGGGCACCAGTTTTTAACGGGGGGGGGGGGGGCTGGAACGGTAGCTTTGGGTTTTCGGTGATATTGATTCTTATCAAAGTCAAAAACTACAACCGTCATCATCACGTAGGAAAAAAAAATCTATCGGGTTCATACAGATTCTATATGGGCCCCAGTTTTTATTTGGGGGGCACGGGGGGCACTTGTTCTACAATGACACTTTTGGTTGTTTAGGATTAATTGTGATGAAAATTAAAAATCAGAGAAGGGGAGGCATGCGGAAAAAATTCCATAGGGTCCCATGAAAATTATAATGGGGGAAGGGGGCGGAGGGGGGCAGGGGGGCAAATTGCACTAAAAATTCATGGAAAATTTTGGGGAAAAAAATGTGATTTTTAGAATGTTTAGTATTCCATCGTTTTTGGAGGTGTCAATTTTTTTTGTTGGTAAAAAAAATCACGTTTTGAAAAATGGATATTTTGGAGCCTTTGACCTCCGAAAACTTTTACATTTTACCCCTGACAGAATGTGAAAACAGAATAAAACACTTGGCCTGAGAAATTCATCACTTCTTGGGGTTTTCGGGGGAGGAGACGGTAGACACTTGTTCTGGTTTCTTTTTTTTTATGGGAAATTCGGGGACCGGGTTCAACAGGAAATGCCGGATGAACGATTTCAGGGGGGAACATTAGAAGTTAGAGCTTTTCGAGTGATTTCAGATTGCTGTGATAATGACTGCCATTAAAAACAGAAGTTCTGAGAAAAAAAATTATATTTCATTTTTTTTATTTTTATTTTTTTTTTACTTATATTAACATCTATGGTTATAGGCGACCACAAACAAAATTTTGTTTAACGATTTTAATAATTAAAAATTTCCGGAAAAAAAAATTTTTATAAACTAAAAATTTCAACAAATTTTGAACAATTTTTTATTATTTAACTTGTGTGCAAAATCCAGTTGTTTAAACTAATTATGACAAAAAAAAAGTTTGTTCGAAAAAAGGAAATTTTTTTAGGATAAATTTGCATGTAAAAACGGTCATAATGAATTCCTGAAAAATATGTTTAGGGATGTTTTGAAAGGGCCAACGATTTTTCTTTCTCACTGACCTCATAATTTATATTTGCCGGAGAAGGTTTGGAACTGAATGGATCATGGGAATGTGGACCAGAGAAAAGAGGGATCTCGATAAGTTGACGTAGGAATTTTCAGGCGCTGTCCTTTCTTCCTTTTTTCTACCTTTATTATTTCGGTTATTGTGCTTCCCCGATCTCTCTCTTCATTTTCAGGCTCTTTTCGTTTCCCCATCCGCTTCTTCTAGGCGTCACGCTCACTTTAACTCCTGTATTTCCGTCTTTGTCCGTATTCCAAAGGTCTATTTTGCATTCGTGAGAGCAATTTCAGAGAATAAAATTTTAGTTAACAATTTCCGTGCTACCAATTTCCGGGACTGAACTGTCCAATAGAATTGCCTGAAAATTTTAGGGGTGTTAGAGGGGTGTATGCTTAAACGACCCTAAAAATTTCATAATTTTCCGCCCTTTAAAAAAGGAAAAAAAAAATCCCAAATTTCTTGCGGATAAATGAGGCAATGGTTGTTATCAATCCACTGGTGCTTGGAGACTAACGCTCTATCACCAAAACTATCAGAGCTACAAAAAAAAGTGTCCAATGAATATTGTTCCTCTCCTAAAAATACATATTTCATGTCTTATGACTTTCCTTCCTAACTGTCATAATCCAGGACATACGGCGGCCTCAAGTTACGGCCGCGCCGTCCTCACCCTATCACTCCTCTATCTCGCTCATCCGAATTTCGGGTCCACCTCGAGAGTGACTCATCGGAGAGAAATTTGACCTATACACTTTTTGTCGGTAATGAAATTCTCTACAAAAAACGTGATATAACATTTTGCCCTAAACCCTCTCAGTAAGGAGCTAATTCGGTTTTTGAGAAAAATCTCGGAGCGAAATGGCGGATGATGTGTTCAAGTCTTCAAGATCATTTTTCCATTGACATATTTTGTCCTTTTTTTGCAACTCTATATATATATAATGTATAATATCGATTCCGGCATTAATCAGAGGCATAATAAACTAGAACAACGGGTTATGAGTTTATAACCAGGGCTCACTCAATAGCCCGGCATGATGTAACTTCGGGTAGAATCGTTCCGACTTTCTTATTTCCAGTTTCCCAGTTTACCCACTCCCCTCTCATATTTCGCTCCCTCTTTCGCCTTTTTTTCACATTTTCTTCTCAATTTTTTTTTTTTAATTTCCTGTTTCATAAGAGACGATTGCACAACGAATTCATCGATTCGACTGAAGCCGGCCCTCTCTCTCTCTCCCTCCCCCTCCCCCTCCCCCTCAAGCCCGTCTCTCTCTTTTTCTCTCTCTCCTCTGTATCTCCCACGATCTTTCTCCTTTCCTCCCGACCCCTCCCCCCCCCCCCCCCCACCGCGCCCTCGCAGTCTTTTACTTTGGTACTCAGGCTCGCCTCAGTTAATTCTTACGTAATGAAACAGCCGATTACTACGTGCAAGACCTGTTAATGATGATAATCGCGAAAACGTGAGGGGCCGGTTTCAGTTTCAGTCATATTGTAAGGTGCTGGAGGATTTTTTGATTTTTGAAACAGGATTAATTAGTAAATTAACGATATGAGAGTGCATAAACTTCGGGGATTCCCAGTTACTGATTTGGCGGGAAATTTGAATTTTCGTTTAATGGTCATGTGACCTTCCCGGTTTAAAGGGTTGCCAACAATTTTGGAGGGTTTGCTTAGAGGTGTGGGCGTGTGTGTGTGTGTGTGTGTGTGTATGTGTGTGTGTGTGTGTGTGTGTGTGCGTGTGTGTGTGTGTGTGAATTTCTCTTTTAATTTGTCAAAATTATTAAATTTTCGAAAAAACCTAAAAATTTTCAATTTTGAAATAAAAAGTAAAAAAAAAAAAAATTCTTAGAATTTTGAGAGAAAATAATTCGAAAAGGACATTTAACCCGAAAAAACACCTGTTCTTACCCCAACACATCTTATCCCTTTTACCTTCTATATTTCCCTCAAAATCCGATCCTCTAAATAGCCTTTTCTCGTTCTTTTCGTAAACCCGGAAGTGAAGACTTGTCTTCATACATCTACGACAGTGTGCTTCCTTCGGACCAATGACGAACTGGATTAGAGTTTCCGGGAAGTGACTTCACGGCATGTGGAGGCTCGCCTCAACAATTGCCCTCCCCTTCTACATTTCTTTATTCAACATTGCGTGTTACAAAGATTTTCCTAAATGCGAGGAATACTCCAGTAATCAAGGATATTTTTTTTTTTCAAATGTGTTAACCCATTCGTGGTCGCGGCGCTCTGCCGACGTTCCTAAGACGCGCTTTCAGAGAATCTCCCACATTTTGTTTTGGCATCATAAGTCGATATGTGAAGGAGCTAGCCCAATTTTCATGAGAATGTTTTTTGTAGTGCACACTGAGAGCTACAAAAAAGCTCCATATGAACATTCGCTAATATTCTTAATTTTCAAGATATCCGCCGAAAATGCGGCATTCTCCCAACGTTCTTCAGGCGCGCTTTGAGAGAATCTCTCACATTTTGTTTTGGCATCATATGTCGGTATGTGAAGGAGCTAGCCCAATTTTCATGAGAATGTTTTTTGTAGTGCACACTGAGAGCTACAATAAAGCTTTATACGAACATTCGTTAATATTCTTAGTTTTCAAGATATCCGCCAAAAACGCTTTCGGCTGATGCCGCGGAATTTCTCCACAGATGGCGCCACTGTGAAGCCAACGCGCGCGTAACCCGCGAAAATTCTGATCGACTCGAAGAATATAATTCCCATCAACTTAACTGTGTGGTATCAATGATTTTTATCACCACCTAAATAAACTGGAAGAGGTACTTGAGGCATTAAAAAAGTTTCGCTCAAATATTTCAATTTGCAAACATACTTTCGATGTGAAAATTTTGGATGACGGTCATAGCGCGACTACGACCTACCCCAATACATAGAAGCGCGCGCAATTTGAACAAATCCGTGGAACAATTCTAAAAGTGAGATTCATTGAAACTTCAGACTAAAGTTTCCTTCTCGATTTGTTTTTGATCAGATTTTATTTATCTAGGACAGTGATTGTCTCGAGACACTGATAACAAGTCCTATTTTATTACAACTGATAATGATTTCATAATCGGGTATCCAAGTGCATCTCAA
Source organism: Asobara japonica (assembly GCA_026005395.1). NCBI lineage: Eukaryota > Metazoa > Arthropoda > Insecta > Hymenoptera > Braconidae > Asobara > Asobara japonica. Next base: position 3,908,927 of record BQMI01000393.1, read on the forward strand.
GATTGGGAAGGTGACCACAAGGCTTCAAATTTTTTGGCCATTTCTACAAAAATATTTTGCAGTCAATAAATTAATTTTTTTTTCATGAAAAATTTATTCAGACAACTAAAAAAAATCATTCTTTTTTAATAAAAAAAAAAAAAAACACTTATATTATAATTAACCGAAATAGAAAAAGGTTCATGGGAAGTTTTCACTTTTCTCAGTGTTTCAAAATCTCTCAACACTTCTTAGACAAGATGTGTGTGTGTGTGTCTCTGTACGGATGTGTGTGCGTGTGTGCACGTCTCTGTACATGTGTGTGTGTGCGCGCGCGCGCGTGTGTGTGTGTGTGTGTGTGTGTGTGTGTGTGTGTGTGTGTGTGTGTGTAAATGAAACCATTCCTTCATTAATGAGCTGAAGTATTGTTTCTTTTCCATCATCTTTGCAACATATCTCGTAATCAGCTCACTTTACACAAAAATCACATAACACTTTTTTGTTCGTAATTGAATTATCTATAAAAAATCATATATAACATTTTTCGGTTAAGCCACTTGTTAACGAGATAATCCGTCGTTATTGTTACAAACCATTCTCTTCTCTCGAAATTTTGCAATATGTTTTTATTCTCTTCTTTTTTTGTTAAATTTTGTTAACGCATTTTAGAATTTTTCCCGTCATTTACTTCTTAATCCCGTATCTCGTCGAGATAAGATACAGCGTCTCTCTTATATCGTAATTTGAGTAAAGACTGAGAAAAAAAAAGTTTGCCGATAAAAAGCCGCCGAAAATGTCAACATATTTTGGGATGCTTTTTTTTTTTATTCAATGTGATTCTTAGGTGAATATTTTTTTCTGGTCCCCCATTGAAATATGGTGAAAATACTCGGAGGCTGAAAGGAGCATTTTACCTGCGTCTGAGATCTACCTGGACCAAAAGAAGAAGAAAAATAATAATATAAAAAGTGAGATAAAAAAAACTCGCTCATCTGTAGCGTTTTTTTCGGCAGTGGGTGGCCATACAATGGGAGTTTTTCAGGGCTAGGGGGATACTATGGGGGCCCTTCTATATGCAAGTAGTGGGATTTATTATTGTGCAAGTGTGACTGAGCGTGAGAACACTTTCAGGGGAGATTTGTTATCGATTCAGGTGGAAATGCCGGGGACACCTTTTGTGAAAATCTTTTGAGCCCTATGTCATTATTATGATTTCTAGCTGAAGGTATTGGGGAATGACAGTTCAGATTTTTCGGAAACAATTTTCAAAAAAAAAAAAAAAAGTTTTTTTTTTTTTTTTTTTTTCAAAGCGAGTTTGGCGAAATTTTGAATATTGGGCAAAGTCAATAAATAAATAAAAAAAAAAAAAAAAAAAATGGGACAAAATTTCGAAAAGTTGGAAAAAAACATTGGAAGTCTCAAAAAAAAAAATTACAATTTTTGTTTCTCGCCGAAAAACCTCAGAAAATTTCGACAGAACAGAAGGTCCATTTCCGCTCTATCCATTTGGTAGATTTTTTTTATTTTCCCCCGAAACCCGATCTCAAATTTTAGAACAACCCCATTTTCAACAGTCGGTAAAATATTTGAAATGTCACATGGGATGTACATGGGGAAACGTGATTGAATGGTGCGACCAGATGTGACAGATTTCGGGATGAGCTGTGCGTGGGTCTCGCCCCCCCCCCCCCTTGACAAGAGGCCCTTTTCATCTTCCGAAGGATGGTGTAATACAATCATCAATATACACGTATGAACAATATTAATGTGTCAAGTGGAAGAGGTAAAATGTGTCAATTTTCCTACAATTATTTCGCTGGTAGCTCGGCACCTACCGGAGCTACAAAAAATGTTGTATGACCTTTTTTATAGATAATTTGGAAAGCTACAAAGAAGTATTGATAACATTTTTCGCTATTTTCTCTAGTTTCGGAGATTTTTGCGAAAAACGAAAATAACTTTCGAATGCACGAATAGTCTCGATAGCTCTCAACGATAGTTCTCGATGGTCCCAACGTCTCCATTATTTGTCTTCCGGACAATGAGGAAAAATAATAAATCACTTCCTCAGAGATAATAGCGGATTTACAAGTCTACAAAATACCCAGCACTGGTATCAAAGGCCTTCCAGAAAGCACTTGATAAAATATGGAATCGATCGTGAATGCTAAAATAGAGCGTCAAGAAGACTGCGGATTATTAAATAGAATTAATAGGTCACGGATAAAAAAAGGAAAAAAAAACATAAATTTGGAAACTGTTTGGGAATAAAGAGATCGAATTTCCCGGCCCCGGCCAATTGTATCCTTCCGTTTCCGCGAAAATCGCGAAAATTTGGAGGTTAAACATGGGAAGTTCCCAAAGACCTCACTCCCAAAACCGAATATCTCCGAACTCGCGCGTTTCCGAGGAAAACCGAAACGGTAGATGTCTTCTGTACAGTTTAGAGTAGAAGTCCAATTTTTTTCAAATTTTTTTTGCCATTAGTTTGACCAAAAATTGAAAAGGCGGGAAACCGCGCCGCAGGTGGCGCGCCCCGCGGCCGTTCCGCGAATTCATCGCTGCGCTGGGTTTCCCCTGAATATCTCAGAATCTAAAAGAGATACAGAAACGTTTATAGGAACTTTTTTGTAGAGCACGCTACGCTCTACAAAAAGTTCCTCATGGAAATTTTTCTATCTCTTCTGAGTTTGGAGATAATCATGGACAACCAGACTGCGGGTGACTTGACTTCCCGCCTTGTTTCAGTGGAGGGCAGAATTGAGCGGCGGAAAAATTTACTTTTCATTGCATTGGAAATTTAGTGTGGAGAAATGATTGAACGATCACATTTTGTACGCTAGAAGAGATATAGGTGCGAATGGTCTGTCTGGTGAGCCAGTGTTATAAATAATCTAAGAGGAAGTTAGTACAATAATAGAATCAGAACTCAGGTCTGACCGGACGAGATGAGGAAGAGAGTTCAAACTGACGAATCGAGCCGACTAAAATTTTTGAGCCGAAACACTACTAATGGACCATAAATCTGCGGCTTACGCAATTTTTAGTCATTCGAGAATCATGAAAAAAAAATTAACAAACAATTTTTTTTTTCAATTTTTTTTTAAATTGTAAAATGAGAATTTTTGACAATTTTTGCGAAAATTCGCGAAAATTTCAAAAAATAAAAATTTTTCATGTAAAAAAAAATTTTTTTAATTTTTTTCTCAAAGCCGTTTTGTTAGGGAGATATTTAACCTTCCAAAAAAAATTTTTTTTTAATATTGAACGCGCTAATTGAGTTTATCACTAAATTGCGCGAAGGGGTTGTCAACCTCTTTCGGGCTCGATAACACTGCGCTAAAAAAAAAAGGCCACCACTTAGGTAGTTAATTCTCCCCTGCACCCCTTTACCTCCTGGAACTCATCAATTTCTTCATTTTTTGGTTTTACGTTTGACTGGGCTCATCGGTCGAGTGCATTCCCCGAGAAATCCAAGGAAGCGAAGGCAATAGCACCGGATGCCATCTATCTATGCCTGAATTCTCCTTTTGCTCAGATTTTCAGTCCCTCCCGTTGAGAAAGACGAGACAACGCTGGAGGAAATTACGTGGTAAAAAGATCCCCTGGACCCGTCGAAAAAAAAAAACAACAAGCAGACCGCGTCAACCCTCAGTGCCCGAGCGCTAACTTCGCGACTTGGTATTTTCCCCCAGCATACTGGACTCCCACAAAAGCTCGGATATCTCGTTAACGACTGCTCCTACGACAAAACTTCATTTAACATTTTTTGTGGGGAATTTCATTCTTCAAAGAAAAGTCTTCTAGAGTTTCTCTGCCAACCGGCTTATTCTCGAGATAAATCGGAAATTGAAAGATCGATTTTGGAAACATTCGGGAGCTGTTGGGCGCGGAGTTTTGTGCCAGCACACACACACACACACAACAAAACTCAGCCACCCACCCAGCCCCCAGCCACCCATCTACACCCACCCACCCCGGAGACACACACACACACACACACACATCAGTATCCTATTACAAACGCTCTCAGAAAGCTCAGACTTGGAAATCAGACCAGTAACGTTTTTCGTGTTAACATTTCTCCTCAAAAATTGTTTATTTCCTCCATAAAATTCTCAACATTAATAACTAGAATTTCTCTGATCGATTAACGGTAGAGTATCCGGCGGAATATAACACCCATTGGATACTTGGCTCGGTAAATATCTCTCAGCTCGTAATATCTGTTCAACGTTGCTCTCGAGGCGTAGAGTTGGTGGAGAAACCGGTCCAGCATCCGGACCGGAAGTGCGGACCTTGGACCTCATCACGAATGTGTTCCTTCTTGTTCTCGGCTCATAAGGCCTGGAGGCACCAGCCTATGCCGTGGGTAAAAGTCCCAAAGGGAATGCGACGAGTCAACATAAAAGAGTTGACTCGCCACTGCATTTTATATGACTTGAGAGAGGAACTTGCGCATTTTTTTGTGGTTTGTTTTTTAAAACACTGTGGGCTACCAACGATATATGACGAGGGAGAAGTGGCAAAAATTTAGAACTCTTGGAGTAGGCAATTACAATAATTAGAGACAGTGTGCGTGTGTGTGTGTGTGTGTGTGTGTTAAAAAAAAAAATCAAAAGTATTAGGAATTTTGAAATTCACGAAAATTTGAAATATCAACAATAAAAAAGTGCAAAACGTTGAAAATATCCAAAAACAAAATTCGGAAACAAACATTTCAAAAGTTTCAAAAATTTCAAAAATTTCAAAAATTTCGAAAATTTCGAAAATTTCGAAAATTTCAAAATCTTTCAAAAATTTCGAAGAATTTAAAAATCTTAATTTTTTTTTTAATTTCACATATTTAATTGAAATGCTAAACAATTTCAAAAATTTTTAAAATTTCCAAAATTTCAAAAATTTCCAAAATTTCAAAAATTTCCAAAATTTTAAAAATTTTCAAAATTTCCAAAATTTTAAAAATTTCCAAAATTTTAAAAATTTCCAAAATTTTAAAAATTTCCAAAATTTTAAAAATTTCCAAAATTTTAAAAATTTTAAAAATTTCCAAAATTTCCAAAATTTCCAAAATTTTTAAAATTTTGAAAAGTTTCGAAAAAATTCAAAATCTTCCAAAATTTTGAAAGATGCCAAAAATTTCCAAAATGTAAAAGAAAATGGTAATTCGGGAAAATTCTACAAATATTTGCTGAGTTTTTGAATCAAGCTACTCCAATACCAGACGCAGTATTAATTCTCGAATACGAAAACTTCATGAAAAATTGATTCCCTCATTTTGGTGAAATTCCACTAAAGTGGCAAGTATTACCCCCACCTCCTGAAATTCCATTTTGAATCAATGCTCGATGGAGCTAATGGATGAATCTCAGCATTAAATTCATTGGAAATATTTCACCCGGATTGATATGAAAATACTCAATACACCGTAAATTATTTATGTGGTTAAATGATTGAATTACGGGAGGGCTGAGTGCTTTCATTTATTCAGTTATTCGCTTGTGAATTGATATTATGAATTCTATCCGTGAAAAATCAATAAACATTTTGGTATTTAAAAAATTTTAAAATTTCCGAATTCTTAATTTTTTGTTAAATTCAAAAAAATTTGAAGAATTGCAAAAAAAAAAATCAGAATGTTCAAAAATTTCCAAAATCTCAAAAATTTCGAAAAATTAAAAAGTTTTAAAAATTTCCAAAAAAAATCAAAATTCATGAAAATTGCGGCAAAATAAACAAAATAATTTGACACTAAACAAAAATTTGAGTGACCAAAAAATTTTGCAATTTCCTCATTACTTTGCACTTCCTTGTTCCGGTCTTCAGTGTCAGCAGTTGAACAAAGTTAAAGCCTAGAAGCCCCTCTTCAACCCCACAATTCATCCCCCTCCCCCATTTTCCCTTTATACTGTCCATTTCTCCCCCTTTCCAAATCTCCCATCCCCTCATTTTATCCAGCATTATCTCGACATAAAATAACCCCCGACGAGACTCGGGGGCGAATGATGCGACGCCGAGTCGACCGAAAATCGATAATTTGAGACGAAAATAAATGTGGATGCTGTGACGATTTATTCGGATGGACCAATTTTATTTGTTCACACATTATGTATCACCCAATGATTAAATTTGCTTTGAAAAATGTTGGAAATTTTGAAAATTTTGAAAGTTTTAAAAATTTTGGAAATTTTGAAAATTTTGAAAATTTTGGAAATTTGGGAAAATTTGAAAATTTGGGAAATTTTGAAAATTTTGGAAAGTTTGAAATTTTTGGAAATTTTGGAAATTTTGCAAATTTTGAAAATTTTGGAAATTTGGAAAATGTTGGAAATTTTGAAAATTTTGGAAATTTTGAAAATTTGTTAGAAACTATAACAAAATTCCAAACAATATACATCTTTAAAAAATTTACAAAACCGTTCAAAAATGCCAATAACTTATTTCGTTTAATTCCCAAAAAATGCAAATTCAAAAATTCGGAGACCCCTAAAAACCTTAAAATTTGGAAAAGTTTAAAAAAAAAATTCTTTCGTGAAAAAACGTTCAATGATGTAAAATTCCCCCAATCACAATCAGATGTTGTTTTTTCCCCTTGTTTACCAAGCAAAAAATCATCAATCTTACCGAATCGAGGATTATCCCAAAGACCGAATGGGAATTCTGACTGCGACAACGACCAGACCGAAAATCGATAAATTGTGACGAAAATAAATATGGTGCTGTGACAAACTCGTCGGATATGTAATTTCCAATTATTGTGAATTATAACGTGTGGGTAGATCAATAATGTTGAGGTCTGGCTCGAGAATGGTTAAGGCACCAATTATTATTGGGTGATTCAATGGGGTAAAAGTATTTGTATGGAATTAATAGGGAATGTCTGTGTGTGTGTGTGTGTGTATATATATATGTACATATGTGTGGGGGGGGGGGGGGGTGGCTGGGTGGGTGGCTGGGGGGTTGGGTTGGGTGGGTGGCTGGGGGGTTGGGTTGGGTGGGTGGCTGGGTGGTTGGGTTGGGTGGGTGGCTGGGGGTTGGGTTGGGTGGATGGCTGGGGGGTTGGGTTGGGTGGGTGGCTGGGTTGGGTGTGTGGGTGGCTGGGTTGCCTGGGTGGGTGGATGGGGTGGGTGGGTGCCTGGGGGGTTGAGTTGGGTGGGTGGGTGGCTGGGTCGGGTGGGTGGGGGTATGCGGAAATTGAACTCCGCAAATCTTCCATCTTTCCCTGAACTCAATATTTCCAACACACTCCGTCTTCCCCCACCCCTCCTCTCGAAAATTTATTAAAAATTGCGGAAAACCGGTTTAAAGACGTCACCGCAATATCCCGCGGTCCATAACGAGCGGAAGGAACATACGCCGAAGAGATAAGACTAGAATGACTAATGCATAACTAAATACCTAAAAATAAACTCCGACGATATAGTGCATTCGTTAACTTCTTCCGGCATTGGCAGTATCATAAAAAAATCAAATAAAGAAAGGATATGCTGCAAGTGGTGGGGATAAGAGTATGCGATCACTTGTGCCTCGCGGTTCTATGCCAAGAGATGGCGTATTTAGTTCGCAAAAGGATATAAATCTTGGGGGATAATTTATGAGTTTGTATGACTTCGAATCGACTTAGAGTATTTCAGAGTAAATATGGAGGCCACCCAGCTGACCCCATCAAAATATTACGCATTATTGATGCATAATTACGGAAAGAAAAATATTGTAACATATTTCTTAGCTGAATGGAATTGCATACTAATTAACCAAAACGTTATCTCTAATTTTTTGTGGTAAAAAAAATACGCCGATCTTTTTCCAGCGTCTACACACAAGTAAGGGTTAAGCGGATCATAAAGTCACATAAAACTTTTTTTATGGACGCAAAAACCATAGCATTGGTTCACAAAATTGAGACATAGTGAAGGAATCTTTGACGGATGATGTAAAATTTAATTTATCTTGATCTGACGTTTAGTTAATTCAATACGCCCAGAGAGCGATTTTGTTATGTCAGTACTCGGCGACGCGCGGTGCGGCGGTAGCCACGCGGGAACGCTGCGCGGCAGCGCTGCGCGGTAAAAGTGGCGGGAGCGCGCGGGTGATTTGAATAGTGAATTGAAAAATATTAATTTGAAAAGAGGTTTATTGTTTGTATGAGGAATTTGTAATTCCAATATTTTGTCCAAGATTTTTGGAGCAAGAACGGTAAAAACACAGATAAAAATGTGCGTGTTTTTTTTGTTTACCGTGTTTACAAACCGGAAATTAGCCGGGGAAGTGAATTTTCACATACGGAATATTTTAATGATTTATCAAACACACACACACGCACACACAGCGGGGACTTCGATATTTTTTCACACGCACATAAACTAATGAAATATGACTAAGGAGTTTTTACATATCAAAAAATTTCAACTCCGATTCCTCACGCACGTGATTAATTGCTAAATTGAACTCAACACAAGGTTAAAAAAACAACAATTTTTTTTTGGAGAATAATAAGGAAGTACGTTAAGTAAACCGAGTATTCACCTTGCAAATTGTTCATCTTGTTTAATCGTCTAAACAAACAACGGCATAGCCGAAATTTGTCTGTTCAAATTGATGATAAAACACGCTTTAATGATAATAAAATTCATATTCGTGAGATGTGAACAAAAAAAAATTGACTTCCTTACAAAATCTTCACGTTTTACATATTATGTCAAAATTGGATGGAGTATTAACTAAAAACAACAATAAACGAAGCACGATATATGCTGAACTGTGGAAGCATGATGATAACACACAACTTGTTGAATTTTCGTCTTTCTGCTTTCTTAGAAATTGATTACACCGAAATCTAATCAAGTTTTCAAGTAAGTATTGATGAATAACAGCGTATATTTGCGTGCCATAATTGTTGGAAAGCATAATTCAATCGAGTCATTGTATGTGTGTATGTATGTATGTGTGGCTGTGTGTGTGTGTGTGGGTGTGGGTGGGTGGGTATGTGGAGTGGGTGGGTGGATATGTGGAGTGGGTGGGTATGTGGAGTGGGTGGGTGGGTGGGTGGGTATGTGGAGTGGGTGGGTGGGTGGGTGGTTACGTGGAGTGGGTGGGTGGTTACGTGGAGTGGGTGGGTGGGTGGGAATGTGGAGTGGATGGGTGGGTGGATATGTGGAGTGGGTGGGGGGGGGTGTGAAGTAGGTGGGTGGGTGTGGGGGTGGGTGTGTCGAGTGGGTGGGTGGGTGGAGGTGTGTGTGAGTCAATGTGCAAAAATTTGAGGAAAGCAATTTTCTTGGAAGACACCAATAGCAAAGTCATTGGTTTGATCCTGATGGGTCACAGTCACTCCCACCCCCCCCCCCCCCGTCCCCCTCTTTTATCACAAAAACAAAAATCATCAATCTTACACTGACTACAGGATTATTCAACTCAATCGATTATCCCAAAGATTGATGACCCGATGCAACTGACCACCACCTCAATCTACACGAAAAATCTACATAAAGTACGACAGTTCTTATCGCACAAGCCACGAATGTGTCTCGTGTTAGCGCGTTTGTTGAGAGTGAGAACATGAGGAGAATAAATAGGAATATTGAAGGGGAAAAATCTGGAACGGGGATAGTGGTGACTTTACACAGGTGGTTGTTAATCATAAACATGGGGGTGGGGAGGGGGGGGGGGGGGGGGGGGGTGGGGGTCAATGAAGCTTGTAGATTGAATTTTTTCTCGTGATTGGTTGACTCAATCGCGGATCATTATAAAAAAAAACTAGTGGTGTGTGCTAGTGTGTGCCCCACTAGGGGCACAAACAAAACTTCCCGATTTGGTTTTTCAGCATAACCTACTAAATTTATTCTTCTCCAATGTACTACGTTTAATCAGTGTGACCCCTGTTATTATCATAACGAAAACATGCCTATTTGAAAATTCCAAACTGACTCATTTATGAAGCAGATAATTATGAATACTTGAGTAGACGCATGGTGAGCATGAGGATGAGACTTATGCGTGTTACTTGAGTGAGAGTGAGACGCCAATAAGGATGCGGCGGCAAACCAAAAACTTTAATATTTTACCCAGTGGAACAGTATAAACAATTGCAATTGCTAATAACATTGCATATACTGCACAAATGCCATCCAAAATGTGATCCGCTCGATTTTGCATGAAAACGCTTCGATTGGGACCGTCATGACAGCGCTGGGTCCATTCGTTCACTTATTACATACATAATTGTGGAGACTGCTATACCTCCTTAATTATGCAAATTATCGAAAAAGGCATTCTACATAAAATACGTATTTTTATATGGCAAACAACTTTTCTTATATGAATTTTGCGCTAACTCTAATAGTTTATGCAGTAGAACATTATAAACAATTGACATTGTTAATAACAATATAAGTACTGGACCACCTTTACTCAAAATTTAATCAGTTATGAAATATGCTTATATCTTTCAACTGTGACATTGAGTACCTGGATTACAATATTTTTGTGTGAATGAACGTTCATTATCACTATTTTCGATTTTTGCTCAACATGAATTTCTCAAAAACAGGGGAACTACTCAATGGATTCGATCAAAAATCTAATCAGCTCTAAGTTGCACGAGAAAACGGAAAATCCCATCTACAATATATATATATATTTAGTCCCAATACTATATAGATATCTATTCGTGGAGAAACATTTACTTTTCGGAAGATGATGCAGATTGTGAAGTTGCTGTATATCGAAATATATCGAGCTCGACTTGGTTCGATCCCATTGGTCACTTTCAAACGACCGCGCATTCTGATTGGTCCATTCGCAATCATCCCCATTTCGATTTGTGGGAAGTTGGCCACAGACAAAATGCGCGGGAAATTCAAAAGTTTTCCGTACTGAATTTGATATCAATAAATTGTTCGTAATAATATATCTATATCGATGAATCCTATTCCATTGGTCAATACCCGCCATCCGTGAAATTCAACTGGCCAATATTCAAAATTATCATCATTATTATTATTATTGCCTTGAAGTGAGTTATTGAAATAAAAAGTCCAAAAAAAAACAAAAATATTTTCATTACCAATTTGCAATTGAATACAAAAAATTAACTAAAAAAATTACAATTATCATGGAGCAAAATTGTTCATCTATTTTCCCAACAAAATAATACACACACATACAAACATTTCTTTTACCGCTCAGTCCATTTTTCCGCCAATACCCATGACTTTGTTAATGCGCGTTATCGCTTCGTTCTATCCTACTTAACCTTATTATGTTAGGCGACCAATTATGTTGGTAACCAACGAAAAAAAAACTTTACAATTAATAAATCAACTTACCTCGATCTGCTTCAGTTAATTCCTCTAAAATCCAAGAATGAGTGTCACTGGTCGTCTCGCCGTTCCTCGCGATATAACTTGCACTTTACCACTGTTCATTGGTCAATCCCTCCAAAAGTATGACCCGCAAAGTAGCGGCGGGGGGGGGGGGGGGGGGTGCGAGAGTTATTACAACTCCGAGGGGGGCAAGTTATATTATTTATCTCGTCTGATATCGTTTAAAAAATTGTTCCTCAAAATGATCTCAACATTGAAAAATTTTACTTTCTATCACAGTCAATTTGTTTATTCAATACTCACAATATTTCGCATTTACGTATGATTAGGGATAATTCACTGGTTTTGGTGATGAAGAAAATGATTAATCAACACTTTCGCTCGTTTTGTTTTTTAACAATTAAAGCGCATTTAGTGGGTTTGGGAGGGTCTAATTTTGTGATTGTAATTGGGATACGCGTATCGGCCAATTGATAAATTTAATGACGGCACCGTTAAGAGCACCGTCATGTACTGTGGCTCATGAGCGACTGAAAATTCTTTGTATATCGTCAGAAACTCGAGCCAGGGGTTTAGGAAGTGTCGAGTGGATGGCGGAAGGTTGCCCACTCTCTCTCTAGCTCCTCTCCTCCCTTCCCCTTCCCCCCCCCCCCCCCCCTGGCGCAACACTATATGGGTATTAACTCCGCAGATATAGATAAATCGGAACGAATTTGGTGGGGCGGCGTGCTTGCGTTACGGAGGAAGGCGAGTACGACGATTGGTTTGCGCGGGAAAATGGCGCGCGCTCATTGGCCGGCACGCACGGGTCAACGGCAATAGTCGAAGATGGCGCGGGGTGGGGGAAACCGGAGACTCCCGAATGGAAGCTGGGGAGGGGGCTGCCGGGCAAAGACTTCCTCGTAACTTCCTCGATTGAACAAGCGGGGGAGGGGGGATTTTTTAAAGGAATTTTTCGGGGCTTTTAAACGAAATTTTCGGGTTTGAAAGTTCACAATTTTTTGGGATAATAGTTGACATTTTGTTTTTTTTTTATTTTAGAGGATTATAGAGGAGGGAAATTCAAAAAAACAAATTGCGGATTGAGAAAAATACGAAAATAAAAATGGCGGGATTTTTGCCTGTGTGTATCTTTTGTGTGTGTGTTTACTTTGAGGAGTGAAAACTATACGGTGTATGGTATTGGTAAGATTTTTGAACTTTTTTTTTCTAATTTTCATCATCACGTGTGGCATTTATGATATTTCTCATCGTTGATTCTTCTTACGGAAATTGTGACCAATCTTCCAGTGGATGCGGGCGAGAGCACTATCGTTCCACGCTCGTTTGACCTTTTCAATTTGCGTGGCGCAATGGATTCAAATGTTCCAAGGCGTCATTTTTTATTCACTTATTTATTCTCCTTCTCTCTTGCGATCGCTGGCAATTGAAATGGAACGATGACGGCGGCCCGAGAGTTTAAATAATTTATCTCGTCTTCACTTGAAAGCCAAATGATTAGAATCGATTTGGAGGGTGAGGATAGATTATTAGGGATTGAAATTACGGGTCACATGACCACTATTTAGTGGGTCACTTGTTGAAGACATTCCCGAGAGCTTGAGATTCATGTTTTTGTAAAGTGGTGCTACCAATTGCAAACTCATTGAATGGTGTTTTTAACGGGGGGGGGGGGGGGGGGGGAACTTGAGAACTTAATGAATACTTAGTGAGAACTTAGCGTCAGTCAATTGCGCCACCCGCAGCAATGTGTGGTGGAAAGAGTTTGATTAGGGAATTTTGAAAAATTGAGTATTGAATTTGTGAAATTTGAAAATTTTGGAAAATTTGAAATTTTTGGGGATTTTTGGAGATTTTAAAAATTTTGGGAATTTTGGAAATTTTGGGAATTTTGCAAAATTTTGGAAATCTTAGAGAATTTGGGAAATTTCGAAAATTTTGGAAATTTTGAAAATTTTGGTAATTTTGGTAATTTTGGAAATTTTGGGAATTTTTGAAATTTTTGAAATTCCAAAATTTTTTTTGTATCCTGAATTTTGAGAAAAAATTGAAAGAGATTTTTGAAATTTGTGATGATATCATATGTATTATGTGGTATTTATTATGTGGAGCAAGAGGCGGGTTTTAAAGTTGTAACAATTATAGTCGTTAAGTAAGAATGTATCTGACGCGACCAATTGGTCAGTAATTGGATAGTTCTTTTTATTACTACATAATCAACTAGAGGGACCAGAGTTTGGGCATTAGGAGGTTAAATTGAATATTTAGCTTCTTCTAATTGCGCCACCCACAATAATATACAGGCGGAATAGTTTAGCGCGATAGTTGAAATTTTTTGAAATTGGTTAAAATTTTGAAATTTTAAAAATTTTTGAAATTTTAAAATTTTAAAATTTTAAAATTATGAAATTTTTGAAATTTTTAAAATTGTAAAATTTTTGAAATTTTTGAATTTTTGAAATTTTTGAAATTTTGAAATTTTTGAAATTTTTGAAATTTTTGAAATTTTGAAATTTTTGAAATTTTCGAAATTTTTGAAATTTTTGAAATTTTTGAAATTTTTGAAATTTTTGAAATTTTTGAAATTTTGGAAATTTTGGAAATTTTGAAATTTTGAAATTCTCGAAATTTTTGAAATTGTTGACAAAAAAATTCAAAAGTTTCCAAAACAGATCCAAAAATGTCAAAAATTTTGAACCCCCCCCCCCCCACACACACACACACACGCTTCCTGCTCACTATTTTCTTATACAAAACACACCCCAAGCATCCCCCCACACACACCCAGATTTTGGAATATATTATTATGCTTCCTCGTCCATTCAATAACACTCCAATTTCCCCAAATTAATCATAGACATACAACATATTATTTCCCTGACTCATAACGAGTTGGTGAGGCCCTCAAAAAAAAAAAAAAAAAAAAAAAAAAAAAATGTGTTATTGTGATTAATTCGTCGAACCGTCAAAAAGGTCCCCCCGCCCCGGATCCTTGGATCGCTCGGTATTTCTTTAGTTTCGTTTCACTTTTCTTTTACCCCCACACAATTTTTTCTCGTTCCTTTCTTCCTCGCTTAGATCCGCATTGCATTCTTTCCTCCACATATATTTACCACCACTACATAAATATATCCACTAAAAGATCAGATCTTGGACCGTAAGGTTTGTCCCGTCGGTCGCCTTATGCTTCTTTTTCATCTCCAAGATTTTTTATTCTCAGCCGCTTGCAACCATTTCTCCTTTTTTTTTTCTTCTCTGGAACGCCTTCCGCAGGAATCAAAAGAGTCCAAAATGTCCAAGGACCAAGCGTGAATGTTAGGTGGTGCCGATGGAGAGGTTCGAGGGGGGAGGTGAGATGAACTGATGGATTAAGCCATGTTCAGTGGGCCTTAAGGACTTTGGTAGCATTGTTGCGGCGAAAAGGTCCCGTGGGATGTATGTCCTAGGTTATACGCAACTCGTGGAAATTGCAGACGACTCAGTTCTAATTGAGTAATAAGTCAATAACACATTTCGTACGTGGAAATTCCCTCGTAAAGCTAATTTCCACTCATAAATACTAAGAACGGAAAAGCCTAATTTTTTGGCGCGCTTTGACCGTCCCCGACACAACACAGACAAGCTGCCTGTGTACGTATACGCAAAGCGCGCACGCATTTGGTGCGCAACGGTCACGGCAATACCGCATTTCAGTACAACATAACCCGTCGATCCTATTCGACGACTTCCACCAAAAGTTATCGACAAAATATTGGAATGCAAATGTATTACTTGTTGAATCATCAATTGCAAAACAAATAATTAACTTTCCTCCAGCATTAATATTTCCCACTTGACTATTTAAATCACCCGCGCGATCTCCCCATTTTTGCCGCATGGCGCATGCCGCGTCGCTGCCACTGCGCGACATCACGCGTCGCCGGATAATGCAGTAATGGAAAACGATCACACATCCTACGGGATTATTAAATTAACGGAACGTCCGATTGGGGTCAATTAAATTTTGACTTATCCGTCAATGATTCCTTTACATGGTTCTAATTTTGTAAATGGATTGTATGGGTTTTACACCCGTACAAAATTATTTTCTAAAATTGTGATGCATCTAATAGTAGGTTAAGTATGTACACACAGTCACATACGCACACACACAGAGACGCATACGCGCATACACCATAAGCGGTCTTTTCAGTGTCGGATCCAAAACAATAGCTTCTATGGGGATGTTTAAAAATGGCAGGATGGCCCGTATTGACCGAAATCTTATAGGTAGCCTAGGATTTTTTTCCGTGTGTGTATTGAAGGAAAAGGAGATGAAAGACAGGGATAGGGACAGGTAGCCCGAGACGCCCACAAACCTGTTTTACCTGTTATGTCTCGGATCGTCGGGGGCTTATGAGTTCCAGCCCGGTGCCTTTTACCAGTGTGGTGGTAATGGTGGTCGTCCGTAACGTCTCCGATGATCAGATTGAGAGGATGTGGTGGATACCGAGGTAGGTGACGGCTGGAGGATCACTTTTTTCGCCCACCCCCTCCCTCCCCCCTCTTACTCGGGATTTTTTTTCCTTCCAACTTACCAATGGGGGGAGTTATGGATTTCAAAAAAACATTTTCGGATTTCCAAAAAGAAAAAAAAAATTGCTTCCCTACGAAAAATATTAAATAACATTTTTTGTAAAACGATGCGACTGGAGTTCTCCAGAAAAGCACTTAGGAAGTTATTGGTGTGGCCCTGATGTATAGTATTCACTGGGCCCGTATTTTTTCCTCTTCCTGGGAACCAAAATACAGTGACATCGCAATTCCAACGTCACCTTCCACATCATTTTTCATCTAATAACTTGTTTGAGGGGTAACCATCTCGTGGATGGTTCCTGGGTGGAGAGCTGGGACCCTTTTGGGATGATGATGAGGTTCAAGGGATGGCAATTGTTATTTACAGGTGGAGAATTTTGTTGGGAATTTGTGGGTGGGGACATTTACGGAACAACTGAGGCATACAATGAGGTAAGTTGAAAGCAAGTGGGGTGAAATACACACACACCCACCCACCTATATCCAGAGCCACCCATCCATCCACACCCTCCACCCCACCCCACCCATCCATACTCACCCACCCACCCATCCATACTCACCCACCCACCCATCTATACTCACCCACCCACCCATCCATACTCACTCACCCACCCACCCATTCATACTCACCCACCCACCCATCCATACCCACCCACCCACCCATCCATACCCACCCACCCACCCATCCATACCCACCCACAGCCCCCCCCCCACACACTACATTCTCAAATACCCATTATATGCTATTGTCATCAACTATGCATCATATATAGAAACATATAGAAAAAAATGAAAGAGCTTTATTTAATAGGATTTCGGCATATGCAGTATTTGGGAAGAATTCGATGGGCCTGCAATAAATACCAAAATCCTTCCGTTTCCGCGAAATACTCTATTTCCTCCATACACGCGTCTTCAAACATGACTTCCGCTGCCTTAATCCTACTGCCTATACTCGCTGGGATAAAAGTTTCATACGCCCAGGAAATTGTTTCATGATTTTCACTTGAAATAAGAGTGAATATAAACATGATTCTGCACACAAGTATTTTTCAGCGCACAAGTATATATATATATATATCAGGGATAGAATATTTATGAGGAAGTGTAATGTAAGATTGGAAGCTAGAATTCCACATATCATTTTTGTATGTGTGTAAAACCCATACGATTGATTCATAGAATTAGGACCTGGTGAAGGAATCATTGACGGATAAGTCAAAATTTGATTGACCCTGATCTGACGTTCCGTTAATTCAATAATCCCGTAGGATGCGTGATGGTTTTTCATTCCTGCATTATCCGGCGACGCGTGATGTCGCGCAGTGGCAGCGACGCG
Organism: Asobara japonica; assembly: GCA_026005395.1. Taxonomy (NCBI): domain Eukaryota; kingdom Metazoa; phylum Arthropoda; class Insecta; order Hymenoptera; family Braconidae; genus Asobara; species Asobara japonica. The sequence goes on from BQMI01000393.1 coordinate 3,926,141, forward strand.
GCATGCGCCATGCGGCAAAAATGGGGAGATCGCGCGGGTGATTTAAATAGTCAAGTGGGAAATATTAATGCTGGAGGAAAGTTAATTATTTGTTTTGCAATTGATGATTCAACAAGTAATACATTTGCATTCCAATATTTTGTCGATAACTTTTGGTGGAAGTCGTCGAATAGGATCGACGGGTTATGTTGTACTGAAATGCGGTGTTGCCGTCACCGTTGCGCACCAAATGCGTGCGCGCTTTGCGTATACGTACACAGGCAGCTTGTCTGTGTTGTGTCGGGGACGGTCAAAGCGCGCCAAAAAATTAGGCTTTTCCGTTCTTAGTATTTATGAGTGGAAATTAGCTTTACGAGTGAATTTCCACGTACGAAATGTCTTATTGACTTGTTACTCAATCAGAACTGAGTCGTCTGCAATTTCCACGAGTTGCATTCAACCCAACATATGTAACTCATAGGTCCGTTTTGGCGCAGCTATGTCACCCAAGAAATATCTTCTCAAAAATTTTGTGAGAAAAACAAATTGGATAATGAGGAAAAGATAAGACGTTAAATAATTTTGGTTTCCAGCCAAAATAAATGCAATAAAACATCGAAATATTGCGAGTTAGGTCAGTATCCACTAGTACATTATAATTGAGCTACCTTAAAGGTGTGAGGTATACGTGTCTCTGAATAAACCGCTCAATATATCCAAAGTCTTAGGCAATTTTTGATGGGCTTCCTCTTGGAAAAAAGAGCGGAAGATATTTACGAGACGTAGAAGTTTCAAGGCGACATAGATTTGCATATAAAGTCGAATATCTCCGAAACTGACCATAGAATTATTCCAGGCTTCGAGCGAATCTGTGTTTAGAGATTTAATGAAAAATATTGATAGCATTGTTTTTCTCAAAATTTTCATTTTTTATATCCTCAATACTATTGGTGATTTTTTTTTTCATGCAAATTTTTTATCAGAAATTCTTAAAAAATAAAAAATTAAGAAAAGGAAGAGAAAACAAAAATTTGAGAGTCGCGAACTTTCCTTTCTTCAAATTAAATTATCTGCGAAAAATGTTAAATAACATTTTTATGAAAAATGATTCGTGAGTGATATCTCGTTTAATACTGCAGGAAAAATCCTAAATGGGGAAGTTACTGGTGTGGCCCTGGCGGGTCACACTCCGTTTGTTATTTCACCAATTTTTTTCATGTTTTCTCCAGTTCACACAGGTTGCCCAAGAAAGTGAAGTGAGGTGCGGCTTTAAAAAATGAAATGAGGAAAAAAAAAACCGAAGGGGAGAGGCAAATGTGAACGATCATCCTATCCCGGATGGAGGCTATGTGTCGTCTCCCCTTGTTCCTTAGACCCCACATACACACACACACAATATGTTTATGTGTATAAGCTAAACTGCTGGGGCTTCAGTATCAGAGTTACGCGTGACATTCCTCAAGAACGGCGCAACCTGTCCTGAATCTCGTCGAACGACGGCGGGCCGAACCTAGGTGCTGCGACGCGCGGGGGGCAGTGGTGGGGAGAGCGGTCCGCGCGAAAATCGAGAGTGGGGGACGTTCTCTTCTCATTCTTGGGCGCACCGCATCGGAATGGCGTAACGGGCGACTTATCCGTGCCGCAACGTGCAATCCGATGTTGTAACTCGATGCAGGTCTACGATCCTCATGCGCCCTTTCTCTTTGCACTTTTCTTTACCCCTCTCTCGAGCGATAGTTGTCGAGAGCTGCTGGGTCGCTCGAGTCCAAATGGAAAAAATTGTGTGGGGAAAATTAACACACCTCACCTTTTCGTCTGTCATGCCGTGACCGGGATCCTTCATTGTTCCGGAGAATTGCAATGCGACCTTTGGGGCTATTGCAATGACATTTGACATTTTTGTGAGTCGGGTTTTTAATTTTGAAATTTCAAATCACTTTTTTTTTTTAATTTTGGGTTTTACAATTTTTTTTTTTTTGGTATTTCGGATTTTTTTTTTTGGAATTCTCAATTTTAATTCAGTTCTATAGGCTGACTCAAAATTTTGGACTTTCGGAATTTTCGAAGCTTCCGGTGCTTTTTATATTTCGGAAATATTTTTAATGATTTCGGTATTCGCTTGGACCTTCTGAATTGGTAGAAGCAACAAAATAACGAATTTTCAATTACTCTTCCTAAATTTATGACATGGGGCCGACTCTAGCGGAAGTCGTTGACGGTTATATATATAGATTTTTTTAATAAACTAAATATAAAAAAATTGAAAATTCCACGAGTTTTTTTTTAAACTGAGAATGTTAGGGCTGTTAGGCAAGGGCTGCTTTACTCAGAAAACAATTTATAAAAAAATCACTATTTGTCGATCTGTATAATATTCTCATAGACAATTGATGAATTTCAATGGTTGAAGGCAACAGGCAGCGTGTGATAATCGAAAAGGGCAACAACTTTGATTGGAAAGTGTGAAGAGGCCCGGTAGCGCGCAATGGTTATATAATAAAAAAATGTTTTTATCTTGAGCAATATTGAGAGGATAAATCTCACGTCGAAGGATTTCATACATGAGGAGAAAAAAACTTGATGAAGGTACTCATTATTCGAATTTGTATATTAGCGAGATTAACTTTACTTTCAATTTGAATTTGTTTGTTAGTCTCGCATTTTTTTATTTCTTTAATTTTTCAAAGTATTTTTTTTTTCATTTTTGGAGGTTTTTTCAACATCTGCGAATTTTAACGAGTGTGGGTGACTGGGTGTGGGTGGGTGGGTAGGTGGGTGTGGGTGGTTGGTTAGGTGGGTGTGGGTGGGTGGGTGTGAGTGGGTGGGTGGGTGTGAGTGGGTGGGTGGGTGTGAGTGAGTGGGTGGGTGGGTGGATGGGTGTCTCCAAGACACACACTCATTAAGCCCAAAAATTCAATGTTTCGTAAACTAATGAGACATTTCTCAACTTTGAAATTCCAGATTTGAATCAGCAAACTCCAACTGCTATATCCCAACCAACTTGTCCGCAAAGTTAGCCAGTTGAAGTGCACTTTTTTCCTTGAGAAATAGGAAGGAAGTAGCGTCGAACGGAACCGAAAGTGGAACCCAGGGAGTAAGTTCACGAAGGCGGAAGGGATGTTAAGGTGGATAGCTTCGGTGTGGGTACATAACAATCTATGGAGAATTGTTGGAAAGAGAACCGGAACACGACAGACCCAGGAATATGAGAAACCGAGGTGCCTAAAGGCTCCTGAAAGCCCGGGAAACAACGCAAGCCTCAACCCTGATATGGCGGAAGCGTCGCGGTTGCCGGAAGTCACCGAGGAAATGAAACCACCCCATCTCGACCCACTCTAGCAATACAAATAAAGCCGGTGAGTAGATACCAGAGATTTTTTGATAAAACAAGGGAGAAGATCAATACACGGTATATGAGAGCAGAACTAACGGTCTCAAATTTCCACTTTACTTAGCCAATGGGGAACTTGCATTTTCTTTCTATTTGTTTTTTTTTTTGGGACTTTATGTGCTTTCAGAAATAAATGCGAACATAAAGTTGAACCTAGAAGGGTGGATCAGTGTGTGACACCCTCCCACCCACCCACCCACCTATCCACCCACCCACCTATCCACCCACCCACCTATCCACCCACTCACCCACCCACCTACTCACCCATCCACCTACTCACTCATTCACCCACCTACCCCACCACCCACCTACTCAGCCACCCACCCACCCACCCACCTACTCACACACCACCCACCCACCTACCTACCCACCCACCCGCCCACCTACTCACCCACCCACCCACCTACTCACCCACTCACCCAAATACTCACCCACCCACCCACCTACTCACCCACTCACCTAAATACTCACCCACCCAGTCACCTACCCAGACACCCACCCACCCCCTGAAAATTTCATGAATCTGGCATTTTATTCTCCAAGTGATTACAACACCGTTTGCTATTGGGTCATTGAAAATTTCTTAATATCTCGAAAATTAGTTACTTGACCAGTGAGTGTATTATCATGTGGTACAGCATAAATTATATTATGACGAACGTAAAATAAGTAGACACGACACGTTTATAGGAAATTAACACACTGAAATTTTCACCTTGCTCAGCCAATTTACGGTCGCAAAAAATCGGAAGCAAAGGAATTTCCAGAACGGTGACATGACAAAATACTCGAGGGCATTTGCCCCAGTTTTAATTAATAAAATCCGTGTGTTGATTACTAACTTCTTGCGTCTGGCTATAATCACTCACACCAGAAAGGAAAATTTTTTTGCAACTACATTTGCTTGGTTGAAGGTGCGCAGAAGGCTCCTCGAAAATTTCCAAATGTATGTGTATGTGTGTGTGAGCTGAATTTATTTTGCTTTCTCAACTCAATCTTCAAAATGAGAAAAAGGAATTTAGCAAAAATTTACAAAGTGCCAGTAAAAAAATAAAACCCGACATAACGTTCTCTTGGAGATCTTCGGGATCAATTTCTGCAATTAGGGGAACTTATAGTTGCAACCCACCACGGGATCGCTCGCATCCCCTTTACAGCCCATGCAATCGATTTGCCACCTTACCTCACCTCATTTACCCCCCCAAGTTCAATGGTTTATAAATGTTGACGTGGGAAATGGTCAATAAACCAGTCGAGAGTCATTAGAAAGTCCAAGCGCATCAATGTGTCCGTTTTTTGTCATGGTCAAGGCAGATTCGTTAACTCGAAATTCTCCCGAACAAAAAAAAAAAAAAAGACTAAAAAACAAAAAGTGTATACAAACGCCTGGAGAACAAGCGGAACTGGGGTTCATGTAACTTCCTTTCCTTTCGGATATGCTTGGCTGATTCCCTTCCTCTCCCACAGATTACAACGACAAAGTCTCAGCAACTCGATGCCCTCCACCGGAATGGACAATTGCGATACGAGATCGTTTGAGTTAAACTATTTCAGGTGATTGTCTTTGTCAGATGGGAATATCTTTTCCACACTTTTTTTTTCCTGCCTGTCGTTTATACTGTTGTTCTTGGAGGGCAGACCCACCTCATCCATTGAATCACTTCCTTGTCCTGTGAGGGTACACCCGAAAACTGTTGCAATTTTCAAAGAAGCCGAAAACTATAACGTACACACCCATAATGTACGAGACAAAGCTGGAAATTTCAGGTTTTGAATTGTCACACTGCTGACGATAGCAAAATCGCCATTTTTGACGCACTGTGCGCAAAGGTTGGCTTTGCGCATGCGCAGACCGTATATTGTATATATTAACCTGCAATTTAGTTTTTATTAAGGTTTTTTTTCTGTTCGTTTTTGTATATTATTCACTTAGGTTAAAATATTTAATATTGGAGGTATAACCATAAACAATACGCATAACAATTTCTTGCATTTAGAGCCTTACGTTAATACAGTTTCTCTTAAACCTAGATTGCTAGATCCTTTAAAAGTTGGTCCTATAGTAAAAAGGAGAGACGAAAGAAACTATCGCTATATATCGAAATTATCGAAAACCGTGAGATCGAAACCGACGCGCCACCAGTCCGTGCGGCGGAAAACGGAAGTGCGCGTGCGCAGCACGCGCCACCGGATTCGTAAAGGGAAAAAAAAGTGAGGATTACTATTACTTGGCCAATTCGGCTTTTTGAATTTTAAATTACACTTCATGTTAGTTACCCGCCGTCTATGGACAGAATGAAGGAATAATACTTTTCGGACGTGAGAGTGGGAAATTTTTTTTTTAGATCCTGAGGGGAAGCCAAGAAATGCATTTGAAAGCCCAAAAAAAATTTGGAAACCTTAAAACAATTTAAGAAAAGTCGGGGGAGAAATCACAAGTCAGATTCTTAACTGTCAGACTGTTTTAACGTCCCGAAAATTTCGACCAGTCACGTGTCAGTTGACTGCGCGAAAAGCTCGCCCGCCATTGGTCAATTCCGCGCGCCGTAATATAACCGCAAGAAACTTCTCCCTACCGCCCAAATATTCCGTAAGTTACCTACATTCTAAACGAAAAAATAAAACAACCTTAATGTAACAAACTGGAAAAAAATAGGAACTTCAAACCGTTCCAAAAATGCATTAAATATTTTTCCAAAGCAAAAAAATGGCACTTCCGGAAATTTCAAGAATATCAATAAATCAAGAAAATCTCAAAAAATTCGGAATTCAAAAACGAAAAAAAACCATAAAGGTTCGAAATTTCGAAAGTCAAACATTGAAAAATTTCAAGATGTCCGCTTGAAAACAAGCGCCGTTTCCACTGCAAGGCTCCCCCAACCACGTGACAGTGTTCTCAAAGTGCGCCCATGATTGGCCAGTTTCGCGCCGCCGTAATATAACCGGAAAATGACACATGACACTTCTCCCCACCGCCCCAAATATTCCATAAATCAGCTACATACCAGAGATAATCGGTAAACCTGCCACTTTGCTACTGACATATCAACTAATCCCCGAATTTCACTCGTGAGAACAATAAATCAATTATCCACCAGTCGTGATTCATTCTGGATTAATAACAACGCCAAAGACTCGTTAATTCGTCCAAGTAATCGTTGCAACTAATGGAAATGTGAAGTTGCAATTTTTTGTCCACCTGCATTGGGTAAAAAACAAGTGCATTATTGTCGTAAGTTTATTACATCATCTACTTGTCAAATTTCATAATTTTTTCCATTACTTCATGTTGTATCCCCCCCAATTTTTTCTTTTAATTTTTCTTTAATTCCGTCATAACCTTAAAGATTTATTAGGGCTTGTTATAGTTACTAATCCATTGGAAATTTTCAGGACGCACAACCGATTGCACGTCAAGGTCATTCAGCATCATGCCTTTGAATACAGGTAAATGTTTTTTTTTTTTATTGAGTTTTTGCGAAAAAGTAGGTTGGTCATTTATTTATTTTTTGTGCGGGATGTCATCCCAGGATGCGTCAGATCATCAAAAATAATGACATTTTAAATATGAAAAAAATGTGCAAGGTTCTTCTGGGATTTTTTGCAATTTTTATGGATTTCTGTAAAATGTCCTATGATTTTTTTCTGACAATTTTTGGTGGTAATCCCATGAGGTCTCTGCCTTAGGGAAATGCCAGGAATTTTGTAAAATGCAGATGGTGTGTTTTTTGCCACAAAAAATCCTAACAATTGCTTCATAAATACACAATCTGCATATGGGGTATTCCATACGAACTTGGACAACTTGTGACACCTTACCTCTTCAGATTTCCATGGCGATTTTTCCTGAGGCTCTACCATGAAGAAAAAGTACTCTCGAATTTTTTTCAGATTTTTTTTTTAATGAGAAAAAATTTGTAGCAAAAATAGGCCCAAATATTTATTGCGATCTTTGTAAATGTTTTCAGCATTTTAAATCAGGGTCTATTTTTGCTCCCGATTTTTTCTGATTAAAGAAAAAAGAAAGTCTGAAAAAATTTGAGAGTACTTTTTTTATGGTAGAACCTCAGAAAAAAAGCTGTCTCTAAGTTGCGTTTGCCCGCAGATATCTCTAAACCTAGAAGAGCTAGCGAAATTCTCGTAAGACCTTTTTTGTAGAACATCTCGTTCTCTCCAAAAAGTTCCTCACGTATTTTCCACAATTCCTGCTAGTTTTCGAGATATTCCTCAAGAAACCAGCTGGGCTTTTTGTTTCTGGTCGTTTGAACTCTTGATTTATTTAGTAAAATTCTTACAAACTACATTCAAAATTCAGATATATCCACTGCCCTCCATCTGTTGGAGCACATCTATGATCGTGTTAAGGACAGCGATGACCCGAAGCTCCAGATGCACACGAGCAGTGACTTGGAGTCGCTCATTGCACTTCTGGAGGATCCAGTTCTTCGTAATATAGCTGTCATTCAGGATTCCCTGGGGGAGCTCAACACACAACTTACTCAGCATCCCTCCATTCTGCCAGGAGACTTCGACATCAATCTCAATGGACAACTTGAGCTCTCAGTGCCCTCTACTCCGACACAACCCATCGAGGGTAATCAACACAACCTTGACTTGACTTCGAAATTGTTTATTGTCGTTGCCAATTCAAACTCTCTCTTCTTGACTCCAATTTGATGGTACCCTCATGAAAGCTCCAAGTCTTGTGGACGTTGGGAAAGCTTTAAATGATTACGAAGTTATGAGGGACTATATACACACGTATTCATGAGTTTTGTCACGTGTCGTTTTCAATTGATCTATTTTTTTTCAACAAGATTATCCTTATTGTGTAAATTTTGTTTCATTTTTTTTTGCAATTTTATTCTTTACTTTTTTTTTTAATTAATTTTGTATTTTTTGGAACTTTTATTTTGGAAAAAAAAAGCAAAAATTTTTGGTGTTAATGTATGGTAATCCTGATTGCAGGCAACATTTATCAAGAGTTGTTTCAAGACACCAGCGAGCAAGATGACCAGAGGGTCCCCGTGGCCCCTCTGGTCCACAGCAGCAGTGAGGACACTTCTGCCCAGGTATTTAATTCTCGACAATTGACTGCACATCTGGGATTCATAAATTCTTACAATATAATGTAGATTTTTTTCACGATAAAATTGTAGGTGACCAGTCCAAGTCTCGTGTCGGAAGTACTTGGAATTCCTCCAATTACCACACCAACTTATGCTAAGGAATTTCAGAAGGTCATCGATGCCGCTGCTAAGGGCAGGCAGATTGTTACTGTTCAGGTAATTGACTCAACTCTACACAGATATTTCGAACGGATATTTACAAGGTGCTGGAGAATTTTCATTTTAGGTGGTGATAAAAATCATTGATACCACATAGTTAATTTGATGGGAATTATATTCTTCGACTCGATCAGAATTTTCGCGGGTTACGCGTGCGTTGGCTTCACAGCGGCGCCATCTGTGGATCAATTCCGCGGCATCAGCCGAAAGCGTTTTTGGCGGATATCTTGAAAACTAAGAATATTAACGAATGTTCATATAAAGCTTTATTGTAGCTCTCAGTGTGCACTACAAAAAACATTCTCATGAAAATTGGGCTAGCTCCTTCACATATCGACATATGATGCCAAAACAAAATGTGAGAGATTCCCTCAAAGCGCGCCTGAAGAACGTTGGGAGCATGCCGCATTTTTGGCAGATATCTTGAAAACTAAGAATATTAGCGAATGCTCATATGAAGCTTTATTGTAGCTCTCAGTGTGCACTACAAAAAACATTCTCATGAAAATTGGGCTAGCTCCTTCACATATCGACATATGATGCCAAAACAAAATGTGAGATATTCTCTCAATGCGCGTATAAAGGATGTTGGGAGAATGGCGCTAATTATTTAATCGAAAATTCTAATTTTTTTGGATTTTAATCATGTTTCAGTTGTACAAACCGGAAGGCACGAGTCTCGGTTTCAGTGTTGTTGGCCTTCGTAGCACCGATAAAGGCGAACTTGGAATTTTTCTGCAAGAAATTCAGCCCAATGGTATCGCAGGGTGGTAAGGACACTTTTACCATAACCACCATAAGATCCTGTAGCCCCCCCCCCCCCATAACATATTCCGTAGAAAATTTGTTAAGACTCCCATAGGATCCCTATAAAAATTTTATGGGGAATGTGGCATTTTTCAATTTTCATAAGATTGACGTTTGTAAAATTCTCTTACGCATCAATTAAGCTTATAGTTTTTATGTAACGCATCTCATAGGGAACGTTCTAGGATTCCCATGGGATTACTATAGACAATCTAGGAGCAATTGGGACCTTTCCCATGGGATAAAATAATAATTTTAAAAGGAAAAATTTGGTACCAAAAATTTCTGAATTAGCAAAAATTGAAGAAGTTTAAGGAAGTGGACAAGTAAAGATCGTTTAAAATCGTTGAAAAAAGCCGATTGATATTTTATGGAAAAACCATTTGTCCTTAAGCGGGTCAAGACAATAACTTCACGTATTGGAGAGTTAATAAAATTCTATTGGAAAAGTCTCAATTCTCTACAGCATATTTATAGGAATCCATAGTTTTTTTAGACATCTCGACGGGGCAAGTTATAGTATTGCCCCGGGCAATAACAAATCGAATTTCCATCAGTTCTCTACGCTTCAAAAATTTCCAATTTTTTTTTTTACAATTTCAAACAAAATACTTCTATAGAAAGTCTCTTCATTTAAGCAAAAAAAGTCATAAAATTAAAAAAAAACAGACACCAAGATCGTATTTTTAATACACTTCCAAAATTATAACTCAATTTAAATGATTTTCCGCAAAATAATCGAATTGTTATTTTTTAAAAAGTGTTATTTTGTCACCAACCCTAAAAACTTTTTTAACAAAACTTTAAAAAAAAGAATCTTTTTTCAAGAACTTTTAAAAAAAAACTTTTTTACAAAACTTTTTTAACATACTTAAAAAAAAACTTTTTAAACAAAATTTAAAAAAAAATTTGAAAAAAATTTAAAAACTTTTTAAAAAAACTTTTTAAGAAAACTTAAAAAAAAAAACTTTTTTTTTTCGCTTTCTCTTTGACAATAAATAAAAAAATGTTGCCAACTAATTGTTACATTTGACTATGTTGTCTAAAATTCAGCATATGTATCTCCATTCCTCTTGCAGAATTCCCCCAGGCTTCCCATAGGAACTGTCCCATGAAAAAAAAACCGACAGAAGCCTTCCGCAATTTTTCCCTTTTTTTTTGGTTTCCCCGCATAAGTTCCTGCGGGAGTTCAGCGCATTTTATAGGGATCTCATGGGATTTTTTTATACCTAAAATCTGAGAAAAAATACTGTGTACTAAATCGATAATCATCGTCGATTTCTCAAGGGAGTGTTAACACTCAACGGGGTTAAACAACTGGGTCCTCCCACTCTCGCGTCACCATTACGTCCGCACGACGCATGCCCGAACCGGACGTCTTCGAAATCTCCCATAACAGCGCCAGTACCTCAATAACACTCCAACTGTTCGCTACAAAATTACAAAAAAAAATTATTAAAATATTCTTGATAATTCCTCACGTTACATGGAGTCCGCCACTTGTTCCCCAATTGATCATTGCAATTTTCATACACGAAAAATCAGAATGAGCGCAACTTGCACACGTCCGTGACGGTGAACAATCGATCCACGAGGGTCATAACGACACTACTATAGTATAACTATGGGTCACATTAAACAATATTGCTCAGTGAAATCTAAGAATAAAAATAAATTTTTCTACTCTTAAACAAAAAGAATAAAAAACAAAAATTAAGAAAAAAAAAAATTAAGAAAAAAAAGTTAAGCAAAAACAAATTTTAATTGTATTTGACGCTATATTATGGGAGTTCTCAAGCGGTTGTGAATTCAGGTGTGTTAATAATTTTGTTTTTTTTTTTAAGCTTTGAAAATTTTGGGAATTTTCGGAATTTTTGTTAGTTAGTTTAATCTGAATCACCATTTTGATAATCTACCCTGAAATTATATGTGACGGAAATTTGCGGTTCTTTTCAAAATTTTGTTGTTTTTTTTTATTGTTTGTAAACAAATTTTTGGAAATTTCTGGTGTTTAGAAATTCCTTTTTTTTCGAGTTTTATTTTACAAAATTTTGAAAGTTTTCACACTCAAATTTACTAAAAGCATTTCTGTATTGTTTGCTCTCAGTTGCAATTTTTTTTAATTTTTTAGGAGATTTTTTGGAGATTCGCGTTTTTAAAATTTTCTGAAATTTTTCAGAATTTAGATACTTGTAAAAAACATTGAATCGTTTTTAATATTGTGGCTTGAACAATCTTAAGGTTTTCCGAAAGTGGTTGTGAATTCAAGACAGGTGTGTTGCAATTTTGTTTTGTCAAAATTTGTAAAAAAATTGTACGAAGTTTTTTTCAATTTGATTTTTTTTTCTCCAATTTTCTGGCAATTTCGGGACTTTAGTGATTGTGAAAACAAGTTTCAAATTTTCTTCAATAATCTCAAGACTTTCAAAAGTTACGAATTTGAAAAAGTCGCTTTGTTTTGTCAAAATTTCGAAAATATTCCAAATACTTCTTGAAAGATTCTTACTTTTTTTTACTTTTCAAAACATTCCATAATTACTCGTCCGTCAAGGAAAATGTAACTTTGTAACCCAAAATGTAAAAATAGAAAAGACCAAAAATATTGATATAGATATATATATAATTGCCTGTTTTTCTTGCAGCGATGGTCGACTGTTAGAGGGTGATCAAATACTGGCAATCGATGGACAGCCACTGGACTCGAATATATCGCATGAGCAAGCAATTTCGATCCTTCAAAAGGCTCGTGGAATCGTCGAATTAGTGGTTGCGAGAAGCAATCAGGGTGAGTAAACTACTAGTTTATTGATTCAACCATTTCAAATGGGGCAATTGAATAATTAGACGACTAAAACGACAGTTTGCTTTTTTCCCTAAGGAGTCACCATCCTGATTTTTCCAGTTTTTCGATATTCTTTTTTTAATTAAAAATTTTTTTTTATACTTTATATTTTTTTAAATTCATTTATATTTTGTTTTTCGGCTATTGTTTTTACAAAATGACGTTTTCCATGGGCTTGCTTCAATTCCTGGATTAACCAAAGAACCAAAGCCATGCCCAAAGTCGTTGGGTTTTAGTTCGGTCGGTTTAAACTATATGAAAGCTCTACACTCTGGGAAGAAGTCGGTCTCCATTGGTACCGCCGGGTGGGACCGGGGTATATTCTAATTTCTATCATTTGTGTTAATACAAAAAAAATAACAAAAAAAAAATAATAAAAAAAAATGACAAATTTTTTTTAAAATAACAAAAAAAAATAATTAATTTTTTTTTTTCAATACACACCGGAAGTTGCACATCACCAAGCGAATGTCTCATTTTCCAGATCCGATTCCCACGCATGCGGTATCAGAGGCCTCGACCCCGACCCTGGTGTGCGAGCCCGACGTCCCGGACCGGACGTCCGAGGACTGGTCTCCCGTTTCCTCAGCAAAGTCCCCCCATTCTTCAACCCTACAACCCACAATTCCCATCGACGGACTGCCCATTGAGCGCAGTCCATCAGCCGTCAGTGACACCTCCAAAAGTGGCTCTGAAATGGTCCTAAACACAGAATGGGCCCAGGTGGAAGTGATAAATCTGATAAACGATGGAAGTGGATTGGGCTTCGGAATTATTGGTGGACGAAGCACTGGTGTTGTTGTCAAAACCATTCTGCCGGGTGGTGTTGCCGATCGTGACAACAGGCTCCAGAGCGGAGATCACATTCTCCAAATTGGCGATGTTAATTTGCGGGGAATGGGCAGTGAACAGGTGTGTAGTCATTTCAGGTTGATCAACAATTCGGAATCAACCCGTATTTCTAGAACGGTTACAGATAGAAAAAAATGTGTCAAACGAAACATGTTCCTCGTGTCAAAATACACATTTTATGTTCTAGGGATTTTTTCCCTAACTTGCATAATTAAGGCGTTATCGCAGGTAGACTTTGAGCGAAGTGGTTTGCAGTTCCATTGCTATGAACAATTTGAAATGCTCATGAGTCTGTATCTCTAGAACGGTTGCAGATAGAAAAAAATGTATGTAACGAAAAATGTTCCTCACGGAAAGACACACATTTTATGTGCAATGGTCTTTTTCCCTAACTTGCATAATTAAGGCGTTACGGCAGGTAGAAGTTGCGGTCCAGAGATACTTGAGATTTTGAAAAAAATTTGGGAGGTTTTTTGTTTCCCAGAAAATATGCAAATTTGCTATATATATCTGTAAAATTGGTCAAGTTTATATATTACATTTGATGGTAATGAATGAACGGATATAGTAAAATGTCGATATGAACGAATAGTCAGCGGCAATATTATATTTGAAATTGTAATATAGTTTTTTCTTCAAGTTTCGCAATTTGTTTTCCTTCACATTTTTATATTTCTTACTTTTGCAAATTGTGAGAAATTCTGTGATGCAGACACTCCATATCCATATTCGTGTATTATCCATTCATGAATGGCTTTCTCATGTAAACCAAGAACACACCAGTCGTTAAATCATTTTAATGTGGTAATAAGTTTTCCTGTACATTATCGTGGAATTTCGTAAATGGTACACTACACACTGAACATTTTCTGCCTAGTGTAACATTTATGAAATCCCTTATTTGCAGTTTATTTTACAGAGTTCAGGGTTTGCAAGTACGGAGTTTCCAATAAAATTTTCACCTCTTCTAAAATTGAATCTAGAAGAGGTGAAAGAACCATAAACTAAGCTTTTTGCATTGTGTACACACTCAACATAGTTAGATGGGCCCAGAATTTCCCATAAAATATATACAAATTTCATATATAAAAATGCAAAATTCTTAAAAAAAAAATTATTCTCAAATAAAAAAAAAAGGTTTAAAAAATTAGGACGTGGTAGCGCAATCTTTGACGGACGATTCAAAATTTCATTTACATCAATCTGACGTTTACTTGATTTGCTAACTGCAGCGAAACTGTGACTTACTGTGACCGTTTTTCATGTTTTTATTACTCGCCGTGTGGGGCGTTAGAGTAGCAGCGACGCAGTAGATTGCGCGCGCAACTTGAATAGACACCTGCGCGAATATTAGCGCTCAAGGAAGGTTAATAATATTTAGCCATTGCTGCCTCAAAAATTCTCCCATGTACAATTAAATATTGTGTCAGTGATTTTCGCCGGAAGTCGTCGAGTAGTTCCACCAAGTTATGCTGCATCTTAAATGCGAGGTTGCCGCGTCGCGTTGCGCGCCAGATGCGCGCGCATCTCTGAGTATATAAACCCAGGAAATATGCTTGTGCCGTGTCAGGGACGGTCGAAAAATGATGTACATCGGTTTTCAATATTCACAAATGGAAATATCTTCCAAAGTGAATTTCCATAAACGAAATATCTCATGGACTTATTAATTACTCAACCTGAAATTGCGCAGTTCCCACGCGGCGCATAAAATGTATCTCATGCAGCCCACGGGCCCTCTTTGCCACAATTGTGTCACCCAAGGGAGTACGTTACATACTGGCGCGAATAAAATTGTTCATTATTTTAGGTTGCAGCTGTTCTCAGGCAGTCAGGAACCCATGTGCGCCTGGTGGTGGCTCGGCCCGTGGAGCCAACGTCCCCGGATTATCAGGCGTTGGGTAGCCATGCGCCAATCGTCCCCACAAAAATTCTGGGTGATCCTGAAGAGTTGGATAGACACTTGCTGCAGGCAGCTCCAGAAACCTACAATCTACCGCATCTCAGGAAAGACTCAATGGAGAACGGCACTTTTCACCAGGACCAAGACATGGAAATGCACACAAGAGCTGGCCTCATCATGGACGTAGTGAGAAATCCCCTGCCGATTGCGGGCATTGCGGTACTTCCCGGAGCACCTGGGGTGGACGAACGAAGGGATCCCCTGGATGTGACAGCACTGCCGGAGATGGAGAGATTTACGGTGGAGCTGAAGAAAGATAGCTATGGATTGGGAATAACGATTGCTGGATACGTTTGTGAAAAAGGTAGCATATTGACAGATAATTGTTTTGTTAAATTCGTGTCTCTCCCTCAATTACTCAATTGTCATTCGTTTCGTATAATTTTGTAGTAATAATTAGAAACTTTTTGACTGTACAAGATTATGTTGGTTCTCTAGACTCTCGATTAGATTAACATAGTGTAGTGGATGTGTAACATTAATTTTTCTCTTTCTAAAATATTCCCTCCTATGTTTGTCGTTATTTATAATTGTTAGTGTTGATGAGCCATTGTCATTTTTACTGCCATCTGTATTGCCAACTTGGGCAATACTATCTGGTATGGGCAATGGTTTAGCTACACCAATGCGAACTGTTCCCTTAGCTGCACCCTTCAACGCTTGTACAGCTTGATCGAGCGTTGCATTCTCCAGAGCAATATTATTTACGAATAACAAACGATCACCTGGTATTAGTTGTCCGTCCATCTGTGCAACACCACCTGGCACCAATGATCGTATTACTATCACAGTTTCATTGGGGTTCATTGGATCCTGAAACATAATTTATATTTTTGATAATGGAAAAATTTCCAAAAAAAAAAAACGAAGTGGTGAAATAAACAATTTGGCTCTCAGGTAGTTCCTGGCTTATCAAGCCAGCTAAGGGCCCTTTCTGCTCTAGATAGATCTTTTCCACTGGATTATACCCTGTGAATGCAATGTAATTCCCTTGAATGAACTCCTTTCAGATCCTCCAAGTGCTAATTCAATTCAACTTTCATTCACATTCATTCATCTCTTTTACTTTCTGTTTTGCAGAAGAACTGTCGGGAATATTCGTGAAGAGCATCAACAAGGGTAGTGCAGCAGATCTCAGTGGAAAAATTCAAATTAACGACAGAATTGTTGAAGTTGATGGACACTCGTTGCAAGGATACTCGAATCATGAAGCTGTGGAGGTACTCAGGAGCACTGGACAAATTGTGATGCTGTGCTTGGAGAGATATTTACGTGGACCAAAGTATGAACAATTGCAACAGGCCATTGCTGCTAGTGAGCTGAGGGTACCTCAGGCCAGTTCACCCTCCCTCACGAGTTTACTCAGTTTTCCTATCAGCGCTGTAAGTCAATATTTTCCTACTTCAGTTTTTCTCCTTTTTTTAATGTTCTAGTCGAGTGGATTTTTTTTTATAGAAACCTTACCTTTTTTTTATAAAAATTTTACCTTTATTTTAGTTAAAATTTTATATAGTTTTTTTTTTTTTTTTTTTTTTTTTAAATAAAATTATGCTGAAGTGGTACTAAAAATTTTTAGAAACTAGAAAAAAATTGGCAGTTTTTGAAGACTTAATTTATAGAAATTTCCTAAAGTTTGAAAGTGGTGGAAAAAAAATTTAATTAAAAAATTTAAAGAGTTAAAAAAGTTGTGGGAAAATTAACAAATTACAAATGTTAAAACTTTGATAAATTTGAATAATTTTGTGCAGCTTTATTTTGTTAGTAAATTGCTCTCATTTATTTACTTCTTCATTTTCATATAGCAGATATTTGTAGCATGTTA
The DNA here is from genome assembly GCA_026005395.1 of Asobara japonica. NCBI lineage: Eukaryota > Metazoa > Arthropoda > Insecta > Hymenoptera > Braconidae > Asobara > Asobara japonica. Next base: position 3,943,085 of record BQMI01000393.1, read on the forward strand.
TATTATAGATTAGTATAGTAGTAAAATATGTTTATTTTTATATGAAATTGTATTTGTTTTAGTTTGGTAGTCGGAGAAAAGTTGCAGATTCTCGTCGAATAATCTTCCTTTATTCTTTTATTTTCAGTGCATTTGATTAGATAATATCTAGAGATAATGTTTATTGCAGGTTTAGATCGTCATCGACTCCTGCTTTCATCATCTTCAAGCTGCACCCCACGAGAAATCAATTATCATTTCATTAATTCAGATAAAGTCAATTATCAGATGATTCACCAGTGGTTTATAAATCAAGTGATGAATATAATAAAATTTAGTTGTCATCAATCATTGAAGCTATCTCAAGCATCATTGAAGCATGAAATTTACTGAATTTTTTAAGGATGTTTCTTTTTTATTTTTACAAATTATCTTGAATTGTTCTCAATTTTTTTTTGAATTTACGTTTTTCAATTCTAGATTTTAAAATTGCAGATTTTTTTTCTGCGAATTTTCAGATACATTTTCATTCTTTTTTAGTTGCAATGTTTGATTTTTCTGTCAATTCTGAAGAAAAAAGCGATATGGTATTTTATACATTTTTTTTTATTACTTTTAAGATAACATTTTTGTTTTCATTTGTTCATTATTCATTTATTCATTATTTTTTCAATCAATTTTGGAAATTTATTTGGAGATTGTGTTTAGAAATTCGGGTTTTTTGGTTGGTGTTTCAGGATGGAGATACTATGACGGAAATTGAACCAGAAAATGAGTCGCATACGACTATGGACAGTGCTATTATGCAGGAAGTGGATAAATATGACGATGAACCTGAGGATATGTCTCTCGTGGAGGCTTTATTGAGTGATCCCTCGTGCGAACTTACTCCCCAAATTCAAGCAGCTATCAAAGTGAAATGGCAACGAATTGTCGGCCCTGATGTTGAGATTGTTGTGAGTTGAATTAATGTTCCCAAATAAAAGTTCCATTTTTTAATTTGAAAAAAATTGAAAAGTTCTTAAATTTTCAATTTTTTTTTTCAAATTTCGCGAATAAAAATAATGCAAAAAAAATTATAGAAGCTGGGATTCATTTTGGAATTTTGGAATTGTAGACAAAACATAATTTCGAAAATTGGAATTGTTATTAGTTCAGCTTTTTTTATCTTAATTGAACAAAAATTGACGAATTCTACAAATTAAAAAAACAAAAAAATTGGAAACAAAATTGATTTTTTTTTTTAACTGAAAAAAACTGGAGAAAACAAATTGAAATTTAATTCTCAAAATTCCAAAACTTTATTTAACGTCGAGCCATCGAAAGTTGAATTGAGAAATGGAAATTGTTCTGAAAAAAAAAGAATGAAAAATTCCAAAATGGAGTATTAAAAAAAAACTTTCTCTAAAATTCCCAACTTTCCAAAATTTCATCACACATGTCTGGAACGTACAATTGATTTGCATGATTATAGCAAAAAAATAAAAAAAACATAAATTGCATTTTTTTTGTTTAATTCAGGTGGCTCAATTGAAGAAATTTGCCGAAAGTAGTGGTCTCGGTATAAGTCTCGAAGGCACAGTAGATGTAGAAAATGGCCAGGAAGTGAGACCTCATCACTATATCCGTTCGATTTTACCGGAGGGTCCAGTAGGACAAAATGGAATTCTCAGATCTGGGGACGAGCTTCTCGAGGTAATTAATTTTCCTTCCCCCTTTCCTCCAATATCAAATTCAAATATTCGTCTTTAACTCAAAGACAGTGTTCTTATAATTTCCACATAATTAATTTTCCGTAATTAAGTGAAGAGTACCAAAAAAAAAATTTCACATTTTTTTTCTCTAAATACTGGAAATAGTAAAAAAAATTAACCCGAATAACTAAAACCAGAAAACAATTTTCCCAATTTATCAACCCTTCTGTGTACCCTTAATTAGCTCTTGCTATAAATTATTACGAAAAGTTTTCCCCTCAGTATTTTACACGTCAAATAATTACCAACATTTTCAATTAGCAAACTTTCCATTCACAACTGTTTGTGCATCAAAGGCCCCATGTTGTAATGGCCTGATTAATTTTCATACAAGAACGTTGTCCTGTCTATATGTTTTCATTTTTTTCATCGTCTCTCCCTGTATTCCCTCTGGGTCTAGTTAGTTATTACTGTATAAGAACAACTGGAAGCTATCCACAGTTACAAACTTTTGTGTGTGTGTGTGTGTGTGTCACAACTTTACATCATTTAACACCAGAAATCATTGCTCCACTTATTTTATTTTTTCTTTCCAGGTTAACGGCTATCGTCTATTAGGAATCAATCACATGGAGGTCGTAACTGTATTAAAAGAACTTCCAATTCATGTGCGAATGGTCTGTGGGAGGAGTACATCGTCCCAGGATGCCCTATGCCCTATAGACACTGCACAGCACCAAGCGGCATTTCAAAGTCGAGTAAGTAGCAACCACAAAATTTCCAAATTTTCCAATTTTCAATTTTCAACATTATATAAAAAAAACACTTTGATTTCGTCCATTTTTTAAAATGTTTTTTATTTTGGTCGGTCTTCCTGACTTCTGTTTTTTTCCCTTTCGTTTGCCATTTTTCAATTTACGATGTAATGTTACATGATCCGATCAATTGTTCCAGAGTATTTTAGGCGGCTCCCTTCAAAATTTACTACCAACGATGGATCGTTTAGTGAAGGCTAAGTCAGACGGCTCATTAGCGTCTACAACGACGACGGCTACAGTCACGGATGCTAGTCTATCAAAGATGAAGTCGCGCTCGTTGGAGCCACTGACTGGCCTGGCAATGTGGAGCTCAGAGCCACAAATAATTGAGCTTGTTAAGGGGGAACGAGGCCTTGGATTCTCTATTTTAGATTATCAGGTGAGTGTCCCATGATACAATTATTTATTTTACTACTTCGTTTTTTTTTTTTGGAATTTTGGCTATTATCAAAAATATAAATTATGTTTCAGGATCCAATGAACCCCAATGAAACTGTGATAGTAATACGATCATTGGTGCCAGGTGGTGTTGCACAGATGGACGGACAACTAATACCAGGTGATCGTTTGTTATTCGTAAATAATATTGTTCTGGAGAATGCAACGCTCGATCAAGCTGTACAAGCGTTGAAGGGTGCAGCTAAGGGAACAGTTCGCATTGGTGTAGCTAAACCATTGCCCATACCAGATAGTATTGCCCAAGTTGGCAATACAGATGTCAGTAAAAATGACAATGGCTCATCAACACTAACAATTATAAATAACGACAAACATAGGAGGGAATATTTTAGAAAGAGAAAAATTAATGTTACACAGCCACTACACTATGTTAATCTAATCGAGAGTCTAGAGAATCAACATAATCTTGTAAAGTCAGAAAGTTTCTAATTATTACTACAAAATTATACGAAATGAATGACAATTCAGTAATTGAGGGAGAAACACGAATTTAACAAAACAATTATTGTAAGTAAAAAAAGAGAGAAAAACGTTATTTATTTCCATTAAATGAATAATTTCTTTTTTTTTTATGTAGATCATTTGATTATACTTAATCAAAATTTAGCCAGTTTATTTTTAATGAGTATTATCGTCAATCAAAATAATTATTTCTTCAATGAGATGATTTGATATGCAATAAAAACACATCAGTTTTAATTAGCAAGTAGATACTTTACGCATTATTCCACGCTGTATTTACGTAATTTAATACACTTGCATATACACTTGTAAGTCCATGCCACTTCAATTTTTAGACATCAATTTGTAAAATTTGGAAGTACAGGCGCTCGGCAATTATTAACACAAGTGCTTAAATCAATTTGTCACAAAACATTTTCAATGGAGTTGATCAATTTTGTTTAGTTACTCTTTTGGACGCATCTGTGCTTATTTATTCAGTTGAAATAAACATTTTACAAAGTACAGTCTCGCATTTTATCGTCCAGTCAGGGAGTCTTGAATTTTCCGGTCTATCCAGTCGCGATAGTGAGCTATTTTCACGTAGACTCCAGGTTTATTCACCTCACCGCAATGTTGGCCCCAACTTGTAATACCGTAAAGCGTGAAGACTCCTAAAAAAGTAATTTGCAGTATAAAAAAGTAAATTTATTTCCGGAAAAATTGAGGCGTAAATTGCCGTACACATACGCCCGTTTTCCCCCAAACTTACCATTTCTATAACACGCAAGTGGCCCACCGGAGTCACCGTCGCAGGCGTCGACGCCTTCGTCTAAATACCCGGCGCAGACCATTCCCTCCGTTATTTTATTCTCCCCATAAACATAATCCGCCCTGCACACTGACTGATCGATCAGTGGTATCCAGCCGAATCGTAAATCCCTAGAGTGCGCCGATTTTCCATTCTCAATGCTGCCAAAACCACTGATTGTACAGTTGAGACCACTCGAATATTCGGCATTCCGTGGTGGCAGACATATCGGCATTATGTGCTCGCCCAGGGGGATTCCCCGGCCTTTCAATAGCACTAGAGCTATGTCATTGTTCATCCTTTGGCCTTTGCGGAATTCCTCGTGAATGTAATAGTCCTCAATATTGGCTTCCGCTTCGGTGCCCTCATCAATCTTGATGGCGAAGGGAAAGAATGGGAGAGATAATGAGTTAGGAAAGTTAGCCAAGTTTCTGACTGAACCAAAAATCACACCACCTCATGCCGTATTATGTAACATAATTATGTCACATAAATGTTGCGGTTCATGTAGTATTACAGATTAAAAAATGAGATTACCAACGCGTAAGAGATGAATCAGCTTCATAAATTAATTAACTGAATTGTAATTACCTCAGTATTGTAATCACCAGCACGTACGAAGTACGTGCCTTTATTGTATCCCTCGAGGCAATGTGCAGCTGTTAAAATATGCAGGGGTGATACGATAACGGCTCCACACCAGTGATTCGATCGGCTATGACCCCTGACCCTTATGCTTGCCTTAGAAATCAATTTATTGGATTATTTAGCATCCAGTACAACTGGGTTGTTGCATGACATTCAATTTCAGGACATGAACGGCTCATTTTCAACTGAGACTTGTCTATGTCCCAAAATTCCCATGGAATCCACAATAGGGAACTTGCACGCCATCCTTCCTCAATATTTTTCCACCAATAATAGACAATTCGTCAATTTCAAACCGAACATTTGTCGCGGGCGACGTCACAAGAGTGGCGCTAGTGTTTCTATACTTTCTATTGGATGCTGCCGCGCGCGGCATGTTAAAGGCGGCCGGTGATTGGCTGTCGCGGGCAGTGTCACTTTCGTGACGGCCCACCTGCTCTCAGGTGGTTTTGAAAAACAGTCCTTTTGAATACTCGATAATTAAAAAAAAAACAACGAAGAAAATTGTTTACTAGTATTTTTCCTCATTGAAGACTATATACTTCCGGAAGAAAAAATTAAAAAAATAACATGCAAGTACCCTAGTCTGGATTAATCAATGCGTCTTCGTACCGATTACACCGATTATACTTGTTTTTTAAAAATTTGTTTTTGTTATTTGCAAAAAAAATTATAATTTTTTTTAACAACGCTATTAACGCTTGTGCACGTACTTGCCATGGATATGAGTCCCTCGGTGCCACTGAGCCCCTGACAACCCTCTCAAAGATTTTATCACCAGCGCTAAAGTCCTCCAATCTTTTACCACATTCAGCGGGTAGAATGTCATTGATCGACATCTGGGAACGGCCCTCACTGCCCTAGATTTGGCACAAGCATCATCAAAAATGTAATATTAATTTACATCGAGCACCAGATTACCAACTACCGATTTTTTTTCACGACACATTAATTAAAAAAAAACGAACGCGATTTCTCCTTCGGATTGAGGGATAAAAAAAAATCAAATGTTCCTCAAGTATCAGATTTTATTAGACCCCTTTACAGTGATTAGTTCAGCTAGAGAAGCCTGATTAAGCGAAATTTACAGTAATTAATGTAGAGAGAGAAAGAGATATGTATCTATAGATATAGGACTGGCTTATGGTGGTGTTACCTCATCGAAATTGATGGGGCCCTCTTGGCAAATGACACCAACGTCCTCGTCATGGTTGCAATTACTTTGGCCCCAGTGATTGTGCTCACAAAGATACAACTGGGTCTCATTTCCGCGACAAAGTACCTGGAATAAAAATTGCAGATAAAGATTTCTCCGGATAAAGGTCAGAGACCTTGGTATAAAATATGGGATGGCCTAGTTAAAAGAACCCACCTGAATAACTTGTCAGGGAAGGAAGAGATGAAGAAATGTTTCGTATAGAAATGAGGAGGACATTCGATGCAAGCTTCATGGAGAGCTTGCAAGCTCAACTTACAAATTACAAGTTCACCTTAACAAGGTGGAAGCTCATCCTTGCAAACTGCAAGCTCACACTTACAAGTTGCAAGCTCACACTTGCAAGCCCATCCGTGCGAGCTGCAAGTGCAGTCCTACAACCTCGAAACTCACCCTGATAAATGGTGAGCTAATAGTTGCAAGCTCACGGCGATAAGCTGCAAGCGCATGCTTGCAAGCTCATGTCGATACGTTGCAAGCTCACCCACACAAGTTCGCACCGGTAAATTGCAAGCTCTCGTCGATAAGCTGCAAGCTCAGGTTTGCAGGCTCATCCATATAAGCTGCAAGCTCAGTATTGCAAGCTCACCCCAGCAGGTTGGAAACTCAGACTTGCAGCTTATATCGGTAAGCTGCAAGCTCAGATTCGCAAGCTCACCCCGATAAGCTGCAAGCTCAGAGTCCCAAGCTCATCCCGATAAGCTCCAATATCATCATCATCGAGAACTTGCAAAGGTTCTATACGAACCATTTAGATCTTACAATTTCAAGTAATATGAAAAGATTTAATTTGTCAAAATATAAATTCGAGAAATGAGTATGATAATTTCACTGACCTCGTCCAGCCAGATTGGCCCCTCGCCACCCCCAAAATGTCCATTCTTCTTAGCTACAGCACTTCCGCCATATCCCAAACTCTTGCAAATAACTTTGGCAGCTGCATGAGAAAAATCATCGTCGCAAACTGTTCCCCAGACTCCGTGATGCCGCACCTCCACTCGGCCCTCGGTAGGACGGCTCCCATTGGCCAGTCGTAATTCGAAGGGGGCCTAATCACAATCAAAAGTTTTTTTTTTTTGGCAAATTTATTTATCACTAAAAAAAATTATTTCGATCAGACAGGTTCGTAAAATTATTTTTTGTCCACGGGAAACAAATAATTTTTGGAAACATATATATATATATATATATATATATATATATATATATATATATATATATATATATATATATATATATATATATATATATATATATATATATATATTTTTTTTTTTTTTTCAATGAAATAAGACAGAAAATTTTTTTCAAAAAAATTTACTTCACAGTGATAAGCGCTCTCGTCAGATCCATCTGCGCAGTCCTGGACCTCATCGCAAATAAATGGAGTAGGTATACAAGTAGGGCTATTATCGCATTTCCATTCGCCATCCTTGCAAGTGTCTTTCGCGGTTTTGCATACGATACCAACTGCCTCTTCCGGTGAGCAATTGTGCACACCCCACCTGAAAGCCCCAAAATTAAAAGCAATTATAATTTGTTCACAAATAACAAAAACAAATTAAAAAAAAAAACAAGTATAATCGGTGTAATCGGTACGAAGACGCATTGATTAATCCAGACTAGGGTACTCGCATGTTATTTTTTAAATTTTTTCTTCCGGAAGTATATAGTCTTCAATGAGGAAAAATACTAGTAAACAATTTTCTTCGTTGTTTTTTTTTTAATTATCGAATATTCAAAAGGACTGTTTTTCAAAACCACCTGAGAGCAGGTGGGCCGTCACGAAAGTGACACTGCCCGCGACAGCCAATCACCGGCCGCCTTTAACATGCCGCGCGCGGCAGCATCCAATAGAAAGTATAGAAACACTAGCGCCACTCTTGTGACGTCGCCCGCGACAAATGTTCGGTTTGAAATTGACGAATTGTCTATTATTGGTGGAAAAATATTGAGGAAGGATGGCGTGCAAGTTCCCTATTGTGGATTCCATGGGAATTTTGGGACATAGACAAGTCTCAGTTGAAAATGAGCCGTTCATGTCCTGAAATTGAATGTCATGCAACAACCCAGTTGTACTGGATGCTAAATAATCCAATAAATTGATTTCTAAGGCAAGCATAAGGGTTAGAGGTCATGGCCGCTCGAGTCACTGGCGTGGAGCCGGTATTCACGAATTTTTTGTTATTGATGGAAAAATGGGGAGGGATTGCCAGGAGGTTCATGGGAAGTAGTTGAATTTTAGTACCCGTTAAAGTCGCACTCTCTTAGAGACGTCTCGTTTCCGCGACATTTCAACTGGTCCACTATGAAGACCGTCGGTGGATCCATATTGCCAAAGAAGCCACCAGGTCTCACCTCTAGCGCTCCCAAGGCGAAGCCCACTTCCTTGCAAATTACTTCCGCATTGATCATCCCAAAGCCGTCGTCGCACACTTGTCCCCAGTGACCCAAAACTGAAAAATCGGTTTGAGTTAGTTTATGCATTAACTGTTTTGCCGGTGAAAAAAATTTATTTGGTATTCTTTGCTTTATGGAAAAATTAATGCTTCTTAATATTGGACAAAAATTTTTTTGGGAATTTCGGAAAATTTTGAGACTTTGTGCTTTTTGAAAAATAATTTTTGCAAAAGAATTTTTGAAAATAATTTTTGAAAATAATTTTTGAAAATAATTTTTGAAAATAATTTTTGAAAATAATTTTTGAAAATAATTTTTGAAAATAATTTTTGAAAATAATTTTTGAAAATAATTTTTGAAAATAATTTTTGAAAATAATTTTTGAAAATAATTTTTGAAAATAATTTTTGAAAATAATTTTTGAAAATAATTTTTGAAAAGAATTTCTGAAAATAATTTTTGAAAAACATTTTCTGAAAAATGATTTTTGGAAAATAATTTTCCAAAAATACCTTTTTGGAAATGATTTTTGAAAAATAATTTTTAAAATATAATTTTTGAAAAATAATTTTTGGAGATAATTTTTGGAAAATATTTTTTGAAAAATATTTTTTGGAAAACAATTTCTGCAAAAGAATTTTTCAAAAATTTGTAGAACAACAAAATCTTTTTTAAAAACGAAACTCCACCTTTAACTTCGACTCTGCCCTCATGCGGTTTTTCCGAGCCCGCCAATCGTATCGCATAATCCAAATTTTCAACAGTGCAAATCTTCTCATCGGACCTATCATTGCAATCGTTCTTCCCATCGCAGACTTGCGTTTGATTAATGCACTTTTTATTACCGCAGACGAACATCTCTGAGCAATCCATTTTACGATCGATCATCTCATAAAAATTGAAGCTCTCGGCTTCAATTAAGCCTCCAGTGCTCGCCACGTTGTGATCACTCAATAGGCACAAATTTCCCTCGGCCCTGAAACGACAAAAAAAAAAATAAAATTAAAAAAAAAATCCGAAACTTTAAAAAAAAAAATGGTCAAAAAATTTTAAAAAATTTTCGCAACCAAAAAAGTCTCTCCCTAAAAATTCTTTACTTAAAAAAAAGTTTGCCACTAAGAAATTTTTTCCCCCAATAAAACTTTGCCAATTAAGAACTTTCCAAAGAATTAATCAATTTTTCTTCATTTACTTGTGGGAAAATGAGCGACAAGTAAACTCCGCCTCCTTGCATCTCAATGCGCAAGTTTTAGCCGGTGTATTTAGCCATTTCTCAACATCATAGCCCTCGAGTCTGTGCTGAAGTGTCTTCTCGAAGAAGTTCAAATGCTGGGAGCAAAATTTCTCATCATTACCGTTTGTACAATCCTCCTCACCATCGCACACCCAGTGGGTGGGAATGCACTCCTCTGGTAAGCATTCAAAGTGACCCTTTTTGCATTGACCACCCTGGGGAGTGCGAGCTTGACCTACAGACACCAATAAGAAGGTTAATTATGCTTTCAGAGGGGTTCTTTTTCCGGTGAAAAACGCTCGCAAAATGTGGCACTAACTTTTTTTTTTTTTTTTTTTATCTCTAAGGGCTAATAATGGTGCCCCCCCCCCCCCACCCACTTTCAATCCCAATATTATCCATCACGATAACATCAATATTCACTCCAATAATATATATACACGTGTGTGTGACGATACACGTATGAAGTCAAGTTGCACATCAGTTACGCAACTTCGACTACCGATCGATTATTGCGATTTTTTATCGATATCTCGTAAAATATGATGCCTAGCAAAAAAAGTGATAAAACATGAAATGTGCAATTTTGCGAGAGGAACAACTTTTGTTTCACACTTTTTCTCGTATCTGTCACCGTTCTCGAGATACAGCGTTATAAACAATTAAAATTGTTAATAACAATTGAACGGATGGTACAATTGCAGAAACACTACTTTCAGATCTGGAGACTCAGGAGACGCGTCGATTAAGAAAAAAAAGTTAGATCGGTTCAGCAGTTTAAGAGGAAGCGTTTTCCAAAAAAAGGATACACACACCCACACACACACCCACACATATACATATATACATGTAGATATATACATATATATACACATATATATATATATATATATATATATATATATATATAGAAGAGAAAAGGAGATGTAACGAATGTAAAGAAGAAAGCTGGAAGAAACGGAACGGAAGTCGATTGTATCTATATATATATATATATAGTTTGTAGTTTGGCGCATGCGCACGCAGGCGCGCACCACATGGTTTTGCGGCCAATCACAACGCTTCTTACATTGAGGCACTCCACAAGAGCCCTGGTTTCTCCCGCAACAGACCTCAATGGAGAGCGTGCTTCTAGGTTATGGAGGCCGAAAAAATACTTCACCTACCGGAACTCCCGCACGCTGGAATGTCACAGTGCTCTTTTTCCCCGTATCCACCCGTAAAGCACCAGGGTCTCGATTCCTGCATGGGATTGGGATTTCTACAATAGTTGTGCGCCTTCAATTTATCTCTGACATCGCGATCAGGCACACTGACCATCAGCGCATAAGCAACTGTCTCGGTGCTCCAGGGCAGACAACTTTTGCCCGTCGCCGTTTTATTTGCATGCCCCAAATATTGATGGCCCTTTCCATAGACACAGCTGATGTCCTCGTAGGGTTTTTTACACACGTAAGAGTGACCCTTGCTGGATGCTGCGCAATCTTCCACATCCCAGAAGAAGTATTCCGAACTGCAGTTGCGATCGGGATGATCGAAACAGGGGAATCCCCGTTTTAGCACTATGCAAGATGGCCGTGAACCGATCCACGGCGGCAGCGGTCTATCCTCCCGCCAGCCTGGCCACCATTTTGAGAATCTGGGGAAGGAGTAGTGGTATTAGACAGTGTATTCAATGAAATCATTGGGTTGGACTAGAAAAACAGAAGCAGAAGGCAACATGAAGATATCTCGAGGAAGTTAACCTAAGTCTTGTCTCGCGTCACTTTCCCGCAAGTTTCTCGAAATTGAAACGAGATAGCGATATTTTGATAAGGACCTTTTTTGTAGAGTATCATCAGACCTACAAATTTGTAAGGAAGCAAATTTTTGTATCTCTCGTAGTTTCTGAGATATTTAGCGGAAAGTGATATGGTAGAGGGTGGACCTCCGTGAGCGTAACCAATCGGCGTGAACGTAGCCGTCCAATGCTTCAGGCCACTTCGAATGTGACCTTATCTTGGCCCTTTGAAGGGCAGGGAAGAATTTTAGGATGTTCTGGATATGGGTAAGATAGGATTGCAATAATCTCAATGGTGAATATGGTGGTATACTTGAATTTGGCCTTGGCGGAGTCCTCCCAAATCCAGATAGTCTTATTCATCATGGAGAATCCAAGACCGGCAGTCATCAGCGTTTGCACATCTGGGTGATCCTGTATAAGCCACTCGGATAGGAAATTGTTTTCATTTTGATTGGTGATGTCAATGAGCCGTGATTGCCGCTCGCCGCAATATCGCAGAGCTTCTTCATGGTTTAGTCCAAATTTGGCGTCGGCGAAGTGATAACAGTTTCCAGCGTGAGGTATCTAAAAAAGAAATTAATCTTTTGCGTTTTTTTTTTGTTATGTGCTTACTGTATCAAATTTGTAGTACGATCATGGTGGCGCGTGCTGCGCACGCGCACTTCCTGTTTCCGCCGCGCTAAGTGGTATCGCGTCGGTTCCCGTCTTACGCTCTTCGATAACTGCGATATATATGGATATTTCCTTCCGTCTCTCCCTTTTACTATAGATGCTTACTCTTTCATATTTGTATTACGATCATGGCGGCGCGTGCTGCGCACGCGCACTTCCTGTTTCCGCCGCGCTAAGTGGTGTCGCGTCGGTTCCCGTCTTACGCTCTTCGATAACCGCGATATATATGGATATTTCCCTCCGTCTCTCCCTTTTACTATAGATATTAGAGAGATGGAAGAGAGTCCGGTGCATGAGTGAGAGACCCGGGTTCGAATCGATTTTAATCGATTTTATTTTTTGCCATACACACACACAAACACACAGGTTAGGTTAAAGTTACTGAATAGCTGCGATTTACGGGGTTTTATATTGTTACCTCATCAGCCCGACAATGAGCTAGCCTATTTGGGAGACAACTAACACCCGCAGCGTCACGGGCCACATTGCAAACACCACCATGGATGAACTTGCAGGTTTGGAATTTCGTTTCATTGCCAAAACACTGAATTTTTGTGGATGCTATCCACGAGGGGGTGTTGTCGTCTGCGGGCCGGCCCTGCCAAGCTGTCTCAGCGCCTCTGAAATTTTCGAAAAAGTAATAAAAAAATTATTTGAAAAATTAATAACTATTCCCAATTTTTTTTTCAGCAAAATCAACAAGTGGAATTCCATTTGATTCCATTTTATCATTCTGCCTTCAAAAATTTTTGCCTCAAGTCCAAAGAGGTCAATGAGAAAAAAACTCATTCGACACCTAATGAATTTAAAAAAAAGTCGAAATTGTTGATAATAGCTGTGAATACCTCACGAAACCGAGTTGACGACAAACCATGTTCGCCTCCTTAATGGTCCAGCCATTCTTGATGTCGCAAACCACACCCCAGCCCGGATGGATGCCCTGGACCTCAATGTAACCGTCCCGGAAGCTCGAGCCACCTCTCAATCGGAGAACCTGCGCAGTATGAAGATAAATCAATTTTTGGTTTTTTGAATTTTCGCGGGTGAAAAATCAGTCCGACCGATGGACAGCTGACCTCTGGTGGCGAAAAAAGTCACTATCATTGGTATACAAAAAAAAAAAATTGATTCTGAGAACGTGAATTTAGCGAAAGAATTGCATTGATAAATTATTATATCGATGCTTTTTTTTATCATTTTTTTTCATCAATTTTTTTTAAAATTTTTTTCTACTAATTTTTTTATTAATTTTTTTCTCATTCAAAAAAAAAATTATTATTTTTTTTTATTATTAAAAAAAATTATTTTTTTATTATTTTTTTTATATTAATTTTTTTCTACTAATTTTTTTTATTAATTTGTAAATTTTATATATATATATATATATAGTAGGAACCCGTCTTACCTGTCCAGAATGGGGAAGCTTCTCATTTTCGGAGGAGTCCAGAGCCCGCACTGGGGGCGGGAAGGAGACGGGAAACGGCGGATCATCTGGAAAAAAAAAACAAAATTTTTTAATATTCCAAGATGGTCCATTTTGCCCCTTCATCTATCAAATCACCATCAACCTATTTTTTCTCCTCATTGGCATCCTGCTACCAAATATGGAAGCCATGCATCCTGTCTGTGTGTATATGTGTGACGATACACGTATGAAGTCAAGTTGCACATCAGTTACGCAAATTCGACTACCGATCGATTATTGCGATTTTTTATCGATATCTCGTAAAATATGATGCCTAGCAAAAAAAGTGATAAAACATGAAATGTGCAATTTCGCGAGAGGAACAACTTTTGTTTCACACTTTTTCTCGTACCTGTCACCGTTCTCGAGATACAGCGTTATAAACAATTAAAATTGTTAATAACAATTGAACGGATGGTACAATTGCAGAAACACTACTTTCAGATCTGGAGACTCAGGAGACGCGTTGATTAAGAAAAAAAAGTTAGATCGGTTCAGCAGTTTAAGAGGAAGCGTTTTCCAAAAAAAAGATACACACACACACACACACACACACACACACACACACACACACACACACACACAACCCGGGCTGAAAATTTCATGATTCTGAGACATTTCCTTTTCTGATTCTGGGTCATTACACTAACTTACCCTATCGGGAAAACCTACCTTCTACCCAAGATGCAGTTTCGACATCAAAGACATCTACATCAAGAGTCTTTTTGTTGATGTGCATGATGCCAGAGTCATCATTCGTCTTGGTCTTGTTCTGGAACACGAGTTTTGGTTTCCACGTTTCCCTTCCCTCCAGGACATCGACCTCGAGCTCCTTATCGCCTAGCAGCTCCTTTGAATCTCCCGCGCCGGAATCATCGTAAGCTTCGTCGATTGACACCGTGGGAGCGCTGGTGTCCGCTCGATTCCAGCCGGCAGCGACGCTCGGGGGATTCCCCTCTTTCTCCGGCTTCCAGCGCGTGTCCAATTGGTTAGGCGGCGGGTCCCGCTCTGGATTGGACCGCGGATCTAACGGAACTTGAGGGTGATCGTAGGTAGGGCTAGCTGGACGCATGGTGGTGTGGATCCGAGTGGTGGAGTGTCCTTGATAAATCTCCGGGGATTTCCTGATGAAGTGGCCCTGCACTGTTGTCCCATTTACATTTACGTAGACTCCAGGGAGCTCATTTGGAGGTTTGGAACCTGGAGCAACATCTGATAGTCCAGTTTTACAAATACTTGGAAGGCATCAACAGGAGGAAGATGGAGACTTACCTGAGTTGGAGCCCTTGACAGGTCTGTTTGTCTTACTCCCCCAATCATCCTTGCCTGCTTCCTCCGCGGGTTTAGGTACCTGCTGGATGACACTGGGTTTCGACTGCCAAGCATCCAGCCTATCATCTGGAGAACCTGTCCGCTTCCCTTGAAATTTATTTGACATTTAATTTTTTTCTTAGGTCCTGATTAGATCTTGGATCCTTCGATAGTTTCCACAATCAGAAATGCTAAATTAAATGTTGGATCTTGGATCCTTAGGTAATCTCCACAATCAGAGATGCTAAATTAGATCTTGGATCTTGGATCCTTGGATAGTCTCCACAATCAGAGATGCTAAATTGGATGTTGACTCTTGGATTCTTAGATAGTCTCCACAATCAGAAATGCTAAATTAGATCTTGGATCTTGGATCCTTAGGTAATCTCCACAATCAGAGATGCTAAATTAGACCTTGCATCTTTGATCCTTAGATAGTCTCCACAATCAGAAATGCTGAATTAGATGTTGGATGTTGGATCCTTGGATAGTCTCCACAATCAGAAACGCTAAATTAGATCTTGGATCTTGGTTACTAAATTACAGGTTGCGAGATTTTAGGTTGCGAAAATTTGAACCTACCTGCATTTCCCGCGCTTCCCGGGCTCTCTCCTCTCCACCCACCAACCCCCCACCCCCGGTTCTGCGACTCCTCAGCAGTGGAATCACCATCTCCAAATGGTCCATAGCTCGGTCTCCAGCTGGGCTGATCCCAATCCCTCCTGGAGCTTTCCGGTTCAATGGCTCCAGTAGGATAACTCCCGTGATTCACATACACATTTCCGCTATTCGGGGGATTCCCCGCAGGGTTGGAGAACCCAGGACTGGTCCTGCCATCTCTACCGGTGTATTTAGGAACTTCGGCGGGATGGTTGGGATTCCCATATGTATTGGGATTCCCATAACCCTCATTCTCTGGATTTGGACTCCATTGAGGACCTCCATGGGAGTTGTGGTGTGGATAATCAGGATTATGGGTATTAGGATGAGGATAGTCGGGTGAATGGGGGTAATATTGCCCAGGGATTTCTGATTGATGTGGTACATGATGATCATGGTTGTGTTGACCTTGTTGATGGTGATGCTCATGACCATGGGGATGCTGATGGTTTGGATGATATTGGGGATGCTGCTGATTTGGATGATATGTCTGGTGCTGATGTTGATTCCCTGGATGATCTTCATTACTTGGATCATGATGATGCTGATTGTGATTATACGTAGGGTGGTAAAGTGGGCGGCCTGTATCTGCATCAGAATCATGATTTTGCTGACCATTGTTGAGATATGGATGCTGATGTTGTTGGTGCTGCTGAGGTTGATGTTGATTTCGGTGGTTACCTGAAGTTGGGTAGGAATTTCCTGGGTGAGGTCTAACAGTTGGGCGTGTCTGTGGGGTCCAACGAGCAGGTCCTCTGGTGGTTGCTGGTGGTTCCCACTGATTTACCGGAGGTAAGGGTTCAGATGATGGATCTCCGGATGACCAGGTTGAGGCAGTGGAACCTGCTGGGGGTGTTTGTGTCTTAGGCTTGTCTGTAACATACGAACAGGTGTGCAACAATAACCTATGGTAGGCTGATGGTCTACGTGGGATAGAGAGGGTGGGTGGGATAGGGAGGGTGGGTGTTATAGGGAGGGTGGGTGGGTGGGTGTTATAGGGAGGGTGGGTGGGTGTTATAGGGAGGGTGGGTGGGTGTTATAGGGAGGGTGGGTGGGTGTTATAGCGAGGGTGGGTGGGTGGCATAGGGAGGGTGGGTGGGTGGTATGGGGAGGGTGGATGGTATGGGGAGGGTGGATGGGATGGGGAGGGTGGATGGGATGGTGAGGGTGGGTGGATGGAATGGTGAGGATGGGTGGGTGGGATGGTGAGGGTGGGTGGGTGGGATGGGGAGGGTGGGTGGGTGGTATAGGGTGGGTGGGTGGTATAGGGTGGGTGGGTGGGTGGTATAGGTGGGTGGTATAGGGTGGGTGGGTGGGTGGCATAGGGAGGATGGGTGGGTGGGTGGCATAGGGAGGGTGGGTGGGTGAGATAGGGAGGGTGGGATAAGGAGGGTCGGTGGGTGGCTGGCTGGGATAGGGGGGGGGCTGGGTGGGTGGCTGGCCGGGATAGGGGGGGCGGGTGGCTGGGATAGGGAGAGTGGGTGGGTGGCTGGCCGAGATAGGGGGGTGGGGGGGTCTAGTCAGAAATTTCGGTTTGTGACTAAATCATGATTCAATTACCTCCGCATCCACGAACATTATATGGCCAGTCGCAGACCCTCACCGTGGGATTGAACGCAGTCCCTGGACCGCAGTTCATTATATGAGCGAGTCCATGAGCACATTGGAGAAACTTCTTGCAATCGGAGGGATGAGGTAGCAGTCCACTGAAACCGGTAGGACAACTGACCGTTTGGATTATTTGTCGTCCTGGCTGAACTGGATGCCATGTGGTTGGAGTGTGTCCTGCGGAGTAGATGGAGTGAGGATCCGGATGTGAGCCGCTCCAGTCGGAATCCTCCAAACGCTTAGGGGGTGCATTCTGGCGACCCAGAGAACCTTCAAGCACAGCTTCATCTGGAACGATCAACATTTAACCAGAATTAAGCGTGTCATCGGTGCTCTTTAGTACGAAATTTCCTTCTGTTCCATCATTTCCCCTTTTACCTTCGCATCCGGCCACATGGGCCGGCAAATCGCAGGCGCTCGTCGTGGGGTTGAAGACAGTGCCTGGACCGCACAGCATTATATGGGTCATCCCGTGGGAGCAGAGGAGGAATTTTCGGCAATCGCTGGGATGCACTATGAGTCCGCTCAATTGTTCGGGACATTCCGGCTCCACCTGTTAGGCAATTACATAAATCAGAAATTTCGGGGAATACGAAAAAGAATTCATTTTGGAATTTGGAATTTTTGGAATTTTTAGATTTTTGAAATTTTTGAAATCTTGAGATTTTTGAAATTTTTAAAATTTTCGAAATTTTCGAAATTTTTGAAATTTTTGAAATTTTTGAAATTTTTGAAATTTTTGAAATTTTTGAAATTTTTGAAATTTTTGAAATTTTTGAAATTTTTGAAATTTTTGAAATTTTTGAAATTTTTGAAATTTTTGAAATTTTTGAAATTTTTGAAATTTTTGAAATTTTTGAAATTTTTGAAATTTTTGAAATTTTTGAAATTTTTGAAATTTTTGAAATTTTTGAAATTTTTGAAATTTTTGAAATTTTTGAAATTTTTGAAATTTTTGAAATTTTTGAAATTTTTGAAATTTTTGAAATTTTTGAAATTTTTAAATTTTTAAAATTTTTGAAATTTTTGAAATTTTTAAAATTTTTGAAATTGTAAAATTATGAAACACACACACACACACACACACAGACACAGTATCACATGATGTGTTCACATAACGAGATATTTCTTACATGCCGCGTGGATGGGTGTCCAGTAGGCCCTACCTAACAAACGCTGAAGAGCCGCCAACGTGGGGAGTACAAGAAGGATGGAGGAAAATCCACATACACACACACACACATAAGGTCAGATATAATTGAAAAAAGTCCAAAATTACCTTCAGTTCGGCTGTCGGAAATTCGTCACTCATCCCTTCGCGCTTCCCCGTATCCGGCATCTCGGGCCCTGAAAAATCAGCAAGCTCGCCCCCGTAACACTTGACCTTGTGCGGGTAATCACACTCCAGTGTCTCGGGGTTGAAGTGGGTACCCGGAGCACATGGCTGCACAAACGCCCGACCTTTCCAGCAGTTGACGAAGAATTTACAGTCTGGGGGGTACACGAACTGTCCACTCGCACCAGCATACGGACATTCGACCCCACTTTCCTTGTCATATTTCGCGATTATCGAAGCGTGATTTCGGGATTTTTTTATTTGTTCCTTCCTTGGTTTCTGCCAATTAAGAAAAAAGTATGAGAGGTTGAACACATTCACAACAATTTTTTTTCAACAGAACCACATTCGATTACGCGGAACTTTGTTAAAAAAAAAATTGAAAAACTTGGAACCCCAAAGTTGCAAATTCTCGCGGAAAAATTTAATTTAGAAAAATAAAAAAAAATTATAGAACGCATTTTTAAATTTCCAATTAAAAAAATTGAAAAAAAAAACAATCGAAAATAAAAATGTTTTTTTTTGTGTAAATGTTAGAACAAATGAAATTGTTCGATGAAAAATTTCATTGGAAAATTTGAAAATATTTGAAAGGAAATATTCTGATAAATTACATTGCGATCATCTGTGATTCCCTCATAACCGCTTTGATCCAGCGGTTTTGTTTTCACCCCGTTCGGGGGTACGTGCGCTCCGAGCTCCTCTATCGGTGCATCGTGAGGTCCCAAAGCTTCAGAGCCATCGGACCTCCCCGCTGCGGTTCCCAATTCCAGATCGCCCCCCGGAATATTTTGCCATCCTGGTGATTTGGTTTTTCCTGGGTTTCTATCAAATACGGAAAGGGAAATAATGAAGAAATCCCGCCCGAGTCAATTGAAGTGATTGACCAACAGGGGTAGTAATTTGGACGGTTGGCAAAAGTAAAACAATCGGCCTCTCATTAGATCTTTAAGAATTTCACTTGGGCACTTGGAACATTTTTGAAGAGTTCATAGGAACGTGTTCCCCTGTCAGGTGCGCGTGGGGGAGGGGAAGGGGGTAACAGTGTATGTGTATGCGCGTGTGAGAGTCAGTGGGTGTGAGATCGAATGCGGGTGAATGAGTGAATGAGCTGGTGGGTGAGTGGGTGAATGCGTGTGTGAGTCGATAGTATGGGTGGATAGTGGGAGGGCGGGTGGGCGGATAGTCGGCGGGTGGGTAGGTGAGTGTGTGAGTTGGTTGGTGGGAGGGTGGGTGGGTGAGCGAGTGAGTGAGTGGGTGCGTGGGCGAGTATGTGGGTAGGTGGGTGAGCGAGTGGAGGGGTGAGGACGTGAGTGGGAGGGCGAGTAGGTGGGTGAGTGGGTGGGCGAGTGGGTGGGCGAGTGTGGGGGTGGGTGGGTGGGTAAGAGGGTGGTTAGGTGGGTGGTTAGGTGGGTGGTTAGGTGGGTAGGTGGGTGGGTGGGTGAGTGGATAGGTGGGTGGGTGAGTGAGTGGATAGGTGGGTGGGTGGGTGTATAGTTCGGTGGGTGGGTGGATGAGTGGGTGGATAGTTCGGTGGATAGGTGGGCGGGTGGGTGGATAGGTGGGTGGGTGGCTAGCTGGGTAGGTGGGTGAGCGAGTAGGTGGGTGAGCGAGTGGGTGGGTGATTGAGTGGGAGGGTGAGTGAGTGGGAGGGTGAGTGACGACTGGGTGGGTGAGGTCGTGAGAAGGTGGGTTAGTGGGAAGGCGAATGAGTGGGAGGGCGAGTGGGTGAATGTGTGGATAGCCGGGTGAGCGAGTGAGTGGGCCGGTGGGTAGGTGGGTGGGCGAGTGAGTGGGGGGGGGGGGGGGGGGGGTGAGGGCGTGAATGCCGGCCTGAGTGAGTTGATTCATTAATGTTACCCATAATTTCCTGCAGTCTTGACTCCTGGGAAAGGCGGCGGTGGCCTAGTGTTATGATCATTCGAGTACCAAGGAATCGGCTCCCTTCTTAACGGCGGCTTCACAGTAGAATCTCGGGGATCATAAATCTACGCAAAAGCCGCTAGTATTATTATGTCCCTTCTGTTGTAGTTGTTTTTTTATTTCGGCGATTAGAGGGAAATCAAGACCTTCAAGATGAGAAAGTCAAATAAAAACATAAAAAATAGAGGGAGGACCAACATAGAATATTCGAAAAATGGAATAAATTTAAAACGTGAAAAATTTGTTAAATTTCAACAATTTTGAGATCCGAAAAAATCTGATGTTTTTCAAATCTACGAAAGATTGAGTAGTCTCATTTCTCGGTATTTGTATGTCTTATCAGTCTTGTCATGTGTTCTGCCCTTGAAATGGAGAACGTGCTTAATTTCAATAGCAGCTTTATGGTGTCTGGGATTAAATTTTTCTAGCTTCAGTCACTTTGCATTCTCAATTATTCCGAAATAAGAATAACCCAGGAAATCACATAAAATTATTCCCAAGAACTTGGAAATTCCCACATTGTTCACATTTTACTTTTCTTTCTGATAAGCGTGACATGATCAATATTCATGATTAAACAATACAAATATGTCAAAAATTAAAAAAGCAAAATTGAAAATTTCTCAAAATGTCCGAAATGTCAAAATTGTCAAAAATGTCAAAAATGTCCAAATAGTCCAAAGTGTCAAAATTGTCAAAAATGTCAACAATGTCAAAATTGTAAAAATTGTCAAAATTATCAAAATTGTCAAAAATGTCGAAATTGTCGAAATTGTCAAAACTGTCAAAACTGTCAAAATGGTCAAAAATGTCAAAAATATCAAAATTGTCAAAAATGTCAAAAATGTCGAAAAATCCCGGAATCCCAAAAATTTTCAATCACCAAAAAAATGCCTCAATATTCCCTGACATCTACCTGTCACTGTCCCCATTTACCCGTGGCAAAAAAATCCCTACAAAACTTGAAGTATGTCTCAAAATCCCTCCACACCTTAAAATACGTCGGAAAAAAATTCGCCCTAAAATTATATACCGGATTTTATCCCCAAATTATAAATCCCCGCCCCCCCCCCCCCTCCCAAAAAAAAATTTTCTCCAAGAACCTGGAGTTGCTAACATTATACCCCGATAAGAGTATGTCTCTCACCGCACACACAATCCCGCCGAAAATTCCCACGCTAATCCCCAGCGTGACGTAATACCCCAATTTGCCCCGCATGCTAATAACGTTTCTCCGCAAAATGTTCAGCGGACTAATTTGACCATGTTATCAGTAGGCACTAAGAAAAGCTGTTGCTCGCGTGTTTGATCTTGCTCAACTAAACATCCACTCATCCGACAACTGCGAAGTTCCCGAGTCACCGAATTATCTTCTGGGGATATACAGAAGTCATTAAAATCCCGAGAAGTAATTTCCGAGAAAGAAAAACGAAGAAAAAAAAAAAAAGAATATTATCAGTCGCGGTTGATAGCGGCGGTCGCGGGGTCAATGCTGATGGAGCTTTCGATATTTTTATTACGTGCTTGTTGCTCCAGTTTTCCCAGATGGGAATAACAATGACGCATTGATGAGGGGGAGCGACAATTTAGCTATGGGTTCAATCATGTTCATGAGAATATTTTCTGTAGTGCACACCGAGAGCTACAATAAAGCTCCATATGAACATTCGCTAATATTCTTAGTTTTCAAGATATCCGCCAAAAATGCGGCATTCTCCCAACGTTCTTCAGGCGCGCTTTGAGAGAATCTCTCACATTTTGTTTTGGCATCATATGTCGGTATGTGAAGGAGTTAGCCCAATTTTCATGAGAATGTTTTTTGTAGTGCACACTGAGAGCTACAATAAAGCTTTATACGAACATTCGTTAATATTCTTAGTTTTCAAGATATCCGCCAAAAACGCTTTCGGCTGATGCCGCGGAATTTCTCCACAGATGGCGCCACTGTGAAGCCAACGCGCGCGTAACCCGCGAAAATTCGGATCGAGTCGAAGAATATAATTCCCGTCAACTTAACTGTGTGGTATCAATGATTTTTATCTCCACCTAAATAAACTGGAAGAGGTACTTGAGGCGTTAAAAAAGTTTCGCTCAAATATTTCAATTTTTGAACATATTTTCGGTAATGTGAAAAGTTTGATGAATGTAGAAAATGTTTTTTGTGAAACAGAAGTTAAAAAAAAAAATTGAATTATTTCCTTAGAAGTATCATTAACGTTATCAATGGTGTCGCTCTTATCAAGCTATATGATGTCGTGGAATAGGAGATAATTAGAGAGATTACCATGTCTTTGAATACCTAAGGAGCTACTATGCCGACTCTTGGTAAACTCTTTTCTCCACTTCGGCTCAGGATTTTTGAGCAAGAATCTTCCCGATAGAAATTAGCAAATTCAATTACGATTCTCAAGTACGATTCTCCAAAAAAAAAGTTGGCCACATAAAAATAAACGTCTTATGCAATATGACTTTTTTCAGTAACTTTCATAATTTAGGCGATATCGCTTAATCAATTGTATCCTCTCGCCGATCGGGTACGAAGACACACACACACACACACGTGCGCGCGCCCTCACATACACATGCACACATCGGACAGTTATCGGTTCGAGCCGTGGCGGGTCACACCCACATCCCATTTGTTCGAAGGGATTTTTGAATTTTGGGAAATTTCAAGTTGTCAATTTCTCTCCGTGATAACTGGTGAGCAATGAGAGATACAAAAAAATGTCATAAGATCTTTTATGTAGAGAATACGCTTGGTAACAAAAAAGGTCATTACCACTTTTCTCTCCGAGAAAGGCTGTACGAGATAAATGCAATTGAGAATAAGTTCAAACATATTCGTATTCAAATTAATTCGTTTTTATTCTTTCTATACTTTGCACGGCCAAAATTTATTTCATATTTTTTTTTAATTCTCCATTTCGATTTTTAAAGCGTTACAAGATTTTTATTTGCAACATTTAGCAGGTTCTTATATACATTAATTTTGTATATATTCCATGTTGCCAACTAAGATTGTTTAAAATTGTTTAAAAATTATGTCAAAATTGAATATACATCTTTGCTCCGAAAAATGGGCAATATTTTTTTGAAATATTGTAAGATTTATACATGAAATGTACATGTAGACAAATGCGTCCTTCTTATTTCTATTTTTTAAATGTTTGTACTTTAATTAGAGTGAAGTCACATACTCGTGAAAGACATGAGATTTCGTTTTTCGATTCTCTTTATTATATTGAACTTATTTCGGTCATGAAATTTGGAATCCTCTTTACTATGCCATCGTGGGTGGAGGTAGAGTGGTTGTTGTTGTGGGTGCTGGTAGAGTAGTTGTTGTTGTAGGTGGTGGCAGAGTGGTTGTCGTCGTAGGTGGAGATAGAGTAGTTGTTGTTGTGGGTGGAGGTAGAGTGGTTGTTGTCGTGGGTGGAGGTAGAGTGGTTGTTGTCGTGGGTGGAGGTAGAGTGGTTGTTGTCGTGGGTGGAACTAGAGTAGTTGTTGTCGTGGGTGGAACTAGAGTAGTTGTTGTCGTGGGTGGAAGTAGAGTAGTTGTTGTTGTAGGTGGAACTAGAGTGGTTGTTGTCGTGGGTGGAGGTAGAGTGGTTGTTGTTGTAGGTGGAACTAGAGTGGTTGTTGTCGTGGGTGGAGGTAGAGTGGTTGTTGTTGTAGGTGGAACTAGAGTGGTTGTTGTCGTGGGTGGAGATAGAGTGGTTGTCGTCGTGGGTGGAAGTAGAGTAGTTGTTGTCGTGGGTGGAAGTAGAGTAGTTGTTGTTGTAGGTGGAACTAGAGTGGTTGTTGTCGTGGGTGGAGATAGAGTGGTTGTTGTGATGGGTGGAGGTAGAGTGGTTGTTGTCGTGGGTGGAGATAGAGTGGTTGTCGTCGTGGGTGGAAGTAGAGTAGTTGTTGTCGTGGGTGGAAGTAGAGTAGTTGTTGTTGTAGGTGGAACTAGAGTGGTTGTTGTCGTAGGTGGAGGTACAGTGGTTGTTGTCGTGGGTGGAGATAGTGTGGTTGTTGTCGTGGGTGGAAGTAGAGTAGTTGTTGTTGTAGGTGGTGGCAGAGTGGTAGTCGTCGTAGGTGGAGGTAGAGTAGTTGTTGTTGTGGGTGATGGTAGGGTTGTTGTCGTTGGTGGTGGGAGAGTGGTTGTTGTTGTCGGTGGAGATAGAGTAGTTGTTGTTGTAGGTGGAACTAGAGTGGTTGTTGTCGTGGGTGGAGGTAGAGTGGTTGTTGTTGTCGGTGGAGGTAGAGTAGTTGTTGTTGTAGGTGGAACTAGAGTGGTTGTTGTCGTGGGTGGAACTAGAGTGGTTGTTGTCGTGGGTGGAGATAGAGTGGTTGTTGTCGTGGGTGGAAGTAGAGTAGTTGTAGTTGTAGGTGGAGGTAGAGTAGTTGTTGTTGTGGGTGATGGTAGAGTTGTTGTCGTTGGTGGTGGGAGAGCGGTTGTTGTTGTCGGTGGTGGCAGAGTAGTTGTTGTTGTAGGTGGTGGCAGAGTAGTCGTCGTCGTAGGTGGAGGTAGAGTAGTTGTTGTTGTGGGTGATGGTAGAGTTGTTGTCGTTGGTGGTGGGAGAGTGGTTGTTGTTGTCGGTGGTGGCAGAGTAGTTGTCGTCATAGGTGGAGGTAGAGTAGTTGTTGTTGTAGGTGGAGGTAGAGTGGTTGTCGTCGTAGGTGGAGGTAGAGTAGTTGTTGTTGTAGGTGGAGGTAGAGTGGTTGTGGTAGGCGCTGGTAAAGTTGTTGTCGTGGGTGATGGCAGAGTAGTTGTTGTGGGTGGTGGTAGCGTGGTTGTTGTTGTGGGTGGTAGTAGAGTGGTTGTTGGGAATGGTGGTAGAGTGGTCGTAGTGGGTGATGGTACAGTGGTTGTCGTAGGGGGTAGCAGAGTAGTTGTGGTAGGTGATGGCAGGGTTGTTGTTGTGGGCGATGGTAGATTTGTTGTCGTGGGTGGAAGTAGAGTAGTTGTCGGGAATGGCGGCAGGGTGGTTGTGGTAGGTGATGGCAGAGTTGTCGTCGTGGGTGGTGGTAGAGTGGTTGTCGTTGTGGGTGGTAGCAGAGTGGTCGTGGTAGGTGCTGGTAGAGTTGTCGTCGTGGGTGGAAGTAGAGTGGTTGTTGGGAATGGTGGTAGCGTGGTTGTCGTAGGTGATGGTAGGGTGGTTGTCGTCGGCGATGGTAGAGTTGTTGTGGTGGGTGTGGGCTGAGTAGTGGTAGTTGGTACTGGCACCGGAAGTCTCGCTATACATTGTCGCACATTATTGACGTTACGGGTTAACCGGCGTCGATATTGACCCAATAATGAACCAGTCCTCGCAGTAATTTTCTTGCTTGCCTCTCTGCTAGTCCATCTCTCATTTTGCTGTATCGCTCGTCCATTTCTCTTCCATGCGAGAATGGATCTCTTGAGTGGAGCCAGACGTCTAGGGATACACAGAAGTGGGAAAGGCGCTCTTTGACATTCGGAAGTTATAGTTTCCAGCTCCGCCTCCAAGGTGTCTCCTCGCTGTGGATGAAAAACCAAAGTAAAAAAATAGATCTCTCACTGATTTTATAAGTCTCTTCCCGCTCATATTTAATCTACTCACATTTAATAGATCGTTCATTTGATTAGTCACTTTATTGTAATCTGGCACGGCGGCGTTGAAGTAGCTGTATACTGTATTCACGTACTTCTGCTCCTCAACGGTGGTCAAGGAGTTCAATTGCTCACGACATTTGCTCACATCTCGTCCCTGATTTTGCGCTATCATGAGTTCCTCCTGTTTATCATCAGTGAATAAAATTGAAATGATGGATTTTGAAAAGTTTTCCTACATTTTCTATTGAAACATCAATTCTGTTGATGAGTTAGCTGGAAATAAATTCGCGGAAATTTTTAGAAAATTTGGGATTACTCACTTCTAGTTTCTCTACACTAGCAGCAGCATAGAAATGTCCTTCCCTCTTCTTGCTATTCAAATCAGTGATGAGCTTTTGTTGTGTATCTACTAGCTCAACGTCTTTGTAGGCCGCCAAATTTTCCCTGCCTTCGTTGATCATCTCCAGCGTCCTCACCACCGCCTTATTGTCCTTAGCCTCGGCCTTCCAATTAAAAAATTCCAATTAAAATCAGAAAAGATTTAGTGGTAAAAATTGCAACACTCCAATTAGCTTTTGCGCTCACTAAAACTGTATATATCAAACCAAAAATAAAATGAATAAAATTCACAATAAATAGGTGTAGTAAAGAAAAAATGTAAAAATTACATTGCTCACGATGATGGCTGCAAAAGCAGCTAGTAGTATGTGGATCCTCATAATGAATGATAATGGTGCTTCAAATGATTTTCGGGCATTTTATAAGGCAACTCTTACCCCTCCCTTCACTTAATCAACTGGCAATGATTATGAAGTATATAAATCTTGCCACAAAATTTTCGAGGTCTTTGTCAATAGACAATGTTTGTGGGCGTTTCTTTACATATGTGTGTGTGTATGTGTGTGTGTGTTAGGACAGAGAGGGAGCTTCTCGCGCACGGAGAGTTGGTAGATGTGCGTGTGTGTGTGTGTGTGTGTGTGTGTGGGTGGGTGGTCGCGTGTTGGTGTGGGTGTGGGTGGCTGGGCGGATCGGTGGGTGGGCAGGTGAGTCGGTATGTGGGCGGATGAGTGGGTGGGCGGGTGGATAGGTGAGTGGGCGGGTGGGTGAGTGGGCGGGTGGGTGGTCAGGTGAGTCGGTATGTGGGCGGGCGGGTGGGTGGGCGAGCGGGTGGGTGGGCGAGTGGGTGGGCAGGTGAGTCGGTATGTGGGCGGATGAGTGGGTGGGCGGGTGGATAGGTGAGTGGGCGGGTGGGTGGTCAGGTGAGTCGGTATGTGGGCGGGCGGGTGGGTGGGCGGGCGGGTGGCCGGGTGGGTAGGTGGGTGGGTGGGTGGGCGGGCGGGTAGGTGGGCGGGCGGATGGGTGGGTGAGCGGATGGGTAGGTTAGTGGGCGGGCGGATGGGTGGGTGAGCGGATGGGTAGGTTAGTGGGCGAGGGGGGGTGGGTAGGTTAGTGGGCGAGGGGGGCGGGTAAGTAGATGGGTGAGTGGGTGGGTGGGTAGGTGGGCGGGTGGGTGGATGGGTGGGTACGGGAGGGGAGGAGGTATTTTTGCGCCCGTAGGTCCAGTGCGCATGTCTGCACCTCTGAATAATGCAATCTGTACTTGCAAAAAAACACCGTGAAAAACCGGCAATGCTAGACAATTTATTGAGCCCCTTATTAAAATGCTGAAAAAAAACTTATTGAACTAACACACATTGAATATCATCGCCAAAATTGCCAATCATCATTTTAGGCAATTTAGGGGAGTCACTATTTATTCAGTCCAAGCTCAAAAAGGGGAGCAATTAACATTAAAAAATTGTGATTAATATATGTGTTATTAGTGAAATCACTTTATCGCTAGAATAATACCATGAAAGGCAAATAGATCATCACGGGCTCACGTGCCTATCAAATGGGGCTAAGCAAATTTTACGAGCGATATAATTGTCTTGTACATTAAGAAAGAATAACAGTTTGTAGCTCCCTATTACACCTGTTGATAAATTAGCTTCTAGCCTTCGGTTAATGGCTTCTTCGTTTACATAGTAAATGCGTAAATTTTTCCAATTCATAAATTTTTACGTAGTCGGTCTATCGATCTAGAAAAAAATCCATAGAAAAAATTTCGCGCATATGACTTCCGAATAGAAATTAGCAAATTCAATTATGATTCTCAAGTACGATTCTTCAAAAAAAAAAGTTGGCCACATAAAAATACACGTCTTATGTCACATCGGACAGTTATCGGTTTCAATCAATTGCATATCCTTAATTATGAGAGTTATGAAAAAAAGTCATAAGACATTATATGTGTATTTTTGTATAAGGAATAACATTCATTATGAACTTTTTCTCCTATCTCCAACCGTTCTCGTGATAGAGCCGATTGAACAATTGAAATTGTTAATAACAGTTGAAGGAATTGGTTTTCAAGGTCATCACTCCTTTGCGCCCTGGAGAACAGCAAAAGGCCATTTCTGGAAAAGAAAAAATGAATCAATTCGGTGGATCCGTTCACGGGGTACCCTGAGCCTAAATCACTCGTGACACACACACACACACACATACATCTCCTTAAAAAACGTGTCAAAATGATGTCAAAATTTCATTTTCGAGGTCATTACCACAAGTTCCCTAGCTCGGGAAACGGTGCCGCAATCAGGCGACCTATATTAAAATGAGAGCCAAATAATGCGAGCGTCTCCCGCAGCCAGTGGAAGTGGGAGTGAAATATTGGGAGCAGTATGGTGGGTGTGACAAGAATGAAAAGAAAATATTGAAATTTTTAACATTGACTCTGCCCCTATCAAGGTCATCGCTGTTTGATTTAAGAAAACATTGAATCTTTGTGTTCTACTTGTTGCGTAGATTTAGCAGTTCACACGTGCAATGCCCGTTATATATGGCCCTTCGTAAATCTTAGTAAAACTTAATTTGGCAATATTATAACAAGCAAAACAAACGGGAACTTTTCTGACATAATTTGACATAACCTATAGCCCGAATTTTCGCGAGGGAACTTACGAAGTATGGACGCTGGTATTTACCGTACAATGTTAATTGCACTTCTGGAACTTGCGTTCTTAGTCCTTCGTTGATCGCCGCCATTTTTTTATTTCCCGGATAAGCTGAAGCATGTAGTCGGGCCATTCTCAATTTCCCGCCAAATTTTCCCCCACCACCGTCGACGCATGCGCGCCATTCAATCTCCTGTCCCCCGCTCTTGTTAAGCAATGCAAAGCGCATGCGCGGGTAGTGGTGGGGATAGCTGCGGCGTCACGGAAGTGCCTCTGCCCGCTACAACCAATCACAGACCGTCCCCCACGTGACTCAAGCGGCAGCAACCAATAGGAAGTAGGGAAACTCCCGCGCAACTCCGGTAACGTCCCAAACTGCAAATTTGCGCTGCTAAATTAACTAATTTTCTGCTATTGATGCAAAAATATTGAGAAAAAAGTGAAATGAATTTTATGGGAAGTAGTTCTTGATTATGCAATACTTTAAATACATTTTTTTATTGCGAATTTTTATTGATAAATTATAATTAACATACAGAATTCGAAAGCCATAGCTATAGCTATATAGCAATATATTGACAACTGAATTTATTTTGTTTTTTTTTATAATTGGAACAAATGCGTCAACGACCATTACTAATTGATTTTATTCAGGCAGTTAGATTACCATATATATATGCACAAAATGAAATGTAGAAACTATGGACATTAATTCTCAATTAGTGATTAAACACTTTTTTATACTAATGGAGATAATGTCTTCTAGTAATTATTCCGATTGGATGTTAACGAGTCTTTAACGTAGATGTAACGACGTTCTGTATGCTGTGTGCTCGGGCTGTAACGTTGGCATCTGTGGGCATCCATTGGTAACCTGATTTCAGGAAAAATAGCAAAGTGTATAGTTAGGTTTTACCTCTGGCAAATTTGGGTTTAGATTATTTTTTTGAATATAAAGAGATTTTTCACTTTTTCCTGTTTGCATTCTGCCTAGCCCCCACCCCATCCCTCCTACCTCTCCTACGTATCCCCCTCCCCTCCTACCTATTCCCCTACGCCACCTACCGATCCCCCTCCCCTCCTACCTGTCCCCCTCCCCTCCTTCCTGTCTCCCTCCCCTCCTACCTGTCCCCCTCCCCTCCTACCTGTCCCCCTACGCCACCTACCTATCCTCCTATCTATCCCCCCTCGCTATATACGACCCTATCTCGCTATATACCACCCTGTCTCACTATATATCACCCTATCTCACTATATATCACCCTATCTCACTATATATCACCCTATCTCCCTATATAGCATTCCACCCTCCATATACCACCCTATCACACTGTGTACAATCCTATACTGTTATATACCACCCTAGCGTCTATGTACCACCCCATCCCCCATATACCATCCCACCCGTCTACCCCCCTAACTCGCTACTCTGCTATACATTATCTCGCTATGTACCACCCTATCCTATCTTGCTATATACCACCCTACCCCATCTCGCTATATACCACCCTCTATACACCACCCATCTCACTATATACTACCCTACCCTCCATGTATCATCCTATCCCGTCGTATACCACGCTATCTTACGATCTCCCCTCCATACCACTCCCGACTTCTTCAGTCTCGTTCTATATAGTCAAAAGGAGAGACCACAGAAAGTATTGACATATATCGAAAATATCGCAAAGCGTAAGACTGAAACCGACGCGCCACCAGTCAGCGCGGCGGAAAACCCAAACGCGCATGCGCGGCCGATCTCGTACAGTCGACTCTCCCACTAGTGCACTGCGCGGAACCGGACGCTCCACCGCCCTGTCCCACAAGTGACCCTCCCCTACTTCTCCCACTCCCGGATGCTAGTAAGCGCAGTGAGGTAGCATTCAAAGTCACGCGGTACCATTTGCAGTGGTGGGGAGGCGGCGCTTGAGGAGATAGTGAGTGGTGGGGTCATGACGATACTGACTATAGGGATCCATCAGCTTGTGGGACGTGCACTCGTGGGGGAGTAGACTGTATCTATAAAAATCCGAATTTGTGACGATAATATAACAAATCTCTGAAAAATACTCACTCAATAGTATCCAGAATTCCATCCAACAAGTCACCCTTCAAGATCGGTCGTTGGCTCTCAGCGCAACCAGCACCGATAGATACGATATCGACTTCAGGAAATACTAGAATAAAACCGCCAATCAATTGTTTAATCGTCATTGACTACTCGACGACACGACCGAATACCCGAAGACGTCTCTCCCCCTTTCAATTTCTCAAGTTTGTCAGTTTCAAATACATAATCATCAATAAAGATAATATTCCGAACTTATTATCCTATAATATTTGGTGAAGGATTTTTCGTTGTCATTTTGTCCTTCTCTTCTGTACTAGCATCTCTTGGAGCATTTCTTCAGGAGGGACCACTGGACACCCATCCGGAAAAATATTCCGGATGTAACTAAGCAGCAAATTTTCTCAATCCGATCCAAATTGCATCACTGATATCTGTTCGGTATACTACTCCGTTCCTCTGAGCTATCACCATCTCATCTTGGATGGTGCTGGGACAATCAGAGAGCTCCATCTTGTGAACACTTGAGAAACCAAACCTGTCTCGGGTATTTCGTCGCGCAACTATTAGCCCATCTTATCACCTCTTTGAACAGCTCCAATGACAGGACGAAGAACTTTGCAGCTGTGATACAGCAGGGTCTCATCATCGCTTGGCGAATGATCATCATCACCTCCTTACCAATGACTCCTTTGCCAAACACTTGCTGATGGAATGCATTGGTGGCAATTTTCATGCTGTTCTCTTTCAGCCGATCACCGAGCCAGCAATATATGAATAAACTGAAGTTCATGGTGAGAAGAAAGACCACGCGCACCATCAATCCTCCAATGCTGCCGTCTTCTTGGAGCTGAAACAGGTGAAGGTTTCGGAGATTAAAAGCCATTTGGAGTTGGTTCTCCAATGCATTATTCATCTCTCCTTTCTCCAGTGGACTTCCGGTACCTCCCTAAACCGTGAGTCGCCCAGCGCGAGCGAGCGGAGGGGAATGCGCCCCCCACTCCGCGTGACGTTCGGAATAGCGCATAAGGGGTATGGCTGTTTCGTTGCATGTCGTCGCGCGGAAACTCAAGGGCAGTGCAATATAAACATTGTGGAAGGTTAGCAATCGGAAGAGCATGCATGGTTCTCACTCCAGGCATCGTATTACCCCTCTCGTCCTGTGGACACGCCCACTGCGAGCGTGGAGGGGGTACTCTGTAACTCCGTGTGCGCGGAAGCGTCAGCCCGCAACCCAAAAGTTACGGAACGGTCACTGTGGATAATAATCGATGAAGGAAGTGGAAGTTTAGAGGAAATTGAGATGCACATCATCATCGGAGCAGCATACTTACATCTCTGAAGCTCTTGTGATGTCACAAATAATTCGTTACCTTAATAATTGTATATCCAACGCAGATGAAGGAGAAAGTGCATATGATCATTCTGGCCGCCATGATGATGTGGAATGCGTCATCAAACAGTGTGATGATCCTGTAATCATGAACATTGATAGATTGGCAATACTGGTAATGATTGCTGCAGGTCTCTGGTCATTACTTGAATATCCGCAAATGATACTGGACAATGCAGTGCAAACAATTGCAGCCGTGAATCGGTTGTCCATCAGCAATGGAGATTGGGTTAGCATGATGGTGGATCCCTTCGTACTGATTGATCAGCGTAGCCACTATTTCAAGCTGTCCACAGCAGTGGAAGATCATCCATATGATGCAGCAGTCAATGGAGGCGAATATTAACGCTGCTGAGATGGAGCATAAGCATTGAATTATGTAGATTGTGATGTAGACAGTTAATGCGGTGGTGTCATAGGGAACCCATGCGTCGTTGGGTAGCTCAAGGGCGATTTTGGATGGATATGCAAGGTGGAGTAGAATGGGTTCCAAGCAAAAAACTGAAACAGAAAGAAGAGGTGAGTACTGGACACCCATCCATGCGGCTGGGTCGCCATTTGGGCCATCGGATTTCTAAACCCAGGGCAAACCTACAGCCTACAGCCGTATTTATGTACACGCTTTTTGCGAATAGCCCATATAAGGCTGCTCCTATAGTAAAAATAATTGAGAACTTCGACCAGGAAAATAAATCGATTATCGAATTCAAAAAATCGAAAGTCGAAAAAAAATCGATTATCGAATTCGACAAATCGAAAGTCGAAAAAAAATCGATTATCGAATTCGATAAATCGAAAGTCGAAAAAAATCGATTATCGAATTCGAAAAATCGAAAGTCGAAAAAAAATCGATTATCGAATTTGAAAAACCGAAAGTCGAAACAAAATCGATTATCGATCACAACTGATATGTAAAAGGTGTGAAAAGAAGGAACGAAAGAAACCTATCGAAAAATTTCTATATTATATCGATATTACCGTAAAGCTGAAACCGACACGCCAGCAGTCAGCGCGGCAGAAAAAGGAGATGCGCGTGCGCAGCGCACGCCACCGGACTCGTACTTAAAAAAAAAGAGACACTTTGAACGCCACCTCATTGCACACAATATGAGACGCGAGCCTGCTTGCGCTAAGAGTCACGTGTCATGCGGGAGTGGGGGAAGTAGGGGAGTCAACCTAAACGGAGCGCTGAAAAGTAGCGCTACACTTAGGGGGGAGTCGACTGTGCTGTGATTTCAGTAACAGGGGCTGGAAACTCAATGTATAAGTCCTATATGCTTATTTGATGCAAGGGTACCTCAGGGGTGCCAACGAACCAAAGAAAAGGTCTCTAAACTAACGTTGGTTCCCTGAGGTTGAATGAGAGGGGGAAAGGCGCTGAATTTCGAATATGGTTCAATTTCACCACTGGCATCTGCCAATATTATGGCACAAACTTTACAATTATGTCTCACTCAATATTTGCATCCGCGGTAAAGTGTGAGAGTAAAAATGTGCAGTTATCTATTGACCGATGTAACAAATAATCCCGAGATATTTAAAAGTAAGGAATTAATTTGGGAATTACTTAAATTTTAGATGATATAACATTTTCGAAAAAAATCGAACCTGCGAAAAAAAAAGGAAATAAAAAGTGGAAGATATAAATATAGCATAAATTTTTGCAAGTGGGGAGAACCACCATTATCGAAAA
Organism: Asobara japonica; assembly: GCA_026005395.1. Taxonomy (NCBI): domain Eukaryota; kingdom Metazoa; phylum Arthropoda; class Insecta; order Hymenoptera; family Braconidae; genus Asobara; species Asobara japonica. The sequence goes on from BQMI01000393.1 coordinate 3,977,259, forward strand.
ATAAATTCAGTTTAGCATGAGAGATGCAACGATGGATATTAAAAATTACCTTCTTCAAACAAACTCCAACCAAATAAAAGTGGTGGGGACGGCCTAAGTTTCTCCCCCCCCCCCCCCCCCCTGGCCTAGTTAGATACCGTTACGTGGGAGGCGACTGCCACGACTGCCACAAAATCAAACCAAAACTGGATTGGTACCACTGGGGTACCCTTTCCAAATAAGCCTGGTATCAGTAACATAACCTGATCACCTGACCTCACCGTACGATATACTTACGAGTTACCGCGACACCTATGATCAAGTATAGCAGTGTGACAATATGTCTTGTCTCAGCCCCATATGACACCATAATCGCTCTGATGTCCACTGGCAGATCAATGAAGCCCATCCAATTTCGCCTTACATGGACCAATAACAGCCGGATCTTGGACCATTGAGCGCGGTAGACACTCAGGTCAACCACACACATTATAAGCGCTATGAAGGCGAATAATTTGTCTATTTTATCAGAGATTGAGTCTGCGATGACGATACTTGGGAGGTAAACACTCAGTATATAGCCTTGCATGGCTATGTTGAGTATGAAGTAGCATGTTTGGTAAGGCCCGTCGGGCCATAGGCCCAGGAATTTTAGGGAGGGTTTGACTATCCCCACTTCCCAATTGAAATTTCTGATAATTTGTAAAGCTCTATCTCGTCTTAACAATTCACCTCTCATCGTGTATTATATATATGTCGAGAATTGGTCAACAGTCCCAATTAGTGCTTCAGAAGCAGTCGAGTAAGTGGCATTAAGTATGGGCGGAACGGACGTAGTGGGGGAGGGGGCGTGGCCCCACCTCCCATTTGTCAACTTCCCCTACTCTACTGAGTCAACATAAAGAGTTCGTTCGGCGGAAAACTTGTTGCGGTGAGAAAATATGGATTTATATAGTATTTTTGGGTTTTTCCGAACCGGAAGTGTACTTCGAGTTCTCTCATGAGCTATTTTATCTTCGGAAAGTGACGGAGAACTGTTCCGTTTGTGTTAGGAATAAAAATATAGAATTGCAAGAATGCAAATTGTGAAATGGTAAATAATGATCAATGGCCGCCGGGAAGGTCCACCTGAGTTGTGGAGGAGAGACCGCCACGTGGCGCTGCGCCCGTTGCGCGGGTAATTCAAAATGTCACATTTTCATTTACAATTTGCGATTTTCTCACGAAAGCGAAAGAGGTTTCGAAAAGACCTTTAACAATTGGGAACGGAAGAGAAAATGTGAATTAACAACTGTGCAACTTGGAGAACTTGCAAACTGTCAGAAAATTTCTAATGATCAGGCCTCGTGCCCAAGATCTGCCGCTCTTATCAGGTCTAGTACCTCACTGGATTGGTGTGAACAATTATCATTAGTTTCTATGTCCCTAATGATTGCCGTATGAGGGAAAAGGAGCGATGACGTCACTGGTGCGCAAATATGCGCGTTATTTGCGCACTTATGAATGTCCTGAACGGCTTTGACATTAACTCGAGACGCTTAGGCGGGCATTGCCCCGAGTTTTGCAATGGGTTTCGTCTCATCGCGTTGGTCGGGCTGATTGCCTAATCGACTTTGGATTGATAATGAGGCTCATATTGGATCATTTTGAGGAAATTCGCACATGTCAAATTAGCATAAGACAAACTCGATACGCGACTAATCAGCATAGCCTTTCAACGTGTTTGCCGGGGGAAATAACTTCTTAATGAGCGTATTGTATGGAAAATTGTGACATTCCAAAAATTCCCAAATTGCAAAATTTCGATTTTTTTTTTTTTTTTTAATTGGAAAATCACAAAAAAAATACATTTTCAAATATTTCACCACTTTCAGAATTATTAGAAAATTACAAACAAAAAATCTGAAGGAAATTAAACATTAGTGAAAGTTCAAGATTCGAAAAAAATTGGGAATTTCAGATTTTTTAGAACTTTCCGAAAGTTGAGAAATTTCGAAAACTCGGAAACATTTATACATTACAATGTTTCGAAGGAATAAAAATCAATGAAGTTAAAGAGGGCTTTTTTTGGGAGAATGACTTCCAGTTTTAAATTCAGGAAAAACTTCAACTCCGCACTGCGCATGCGCAGTAAGGAAATTCGCGTGGTACTAGATGCGCGCGCTGTTTAAACAGATTTCTCAAACTTCGGAAATTTCAAAAATTTCAAAAATCTCAAAAATTTTAAAAATTTCGAAAATTTCAAAAAATTTGAAAATTTCAAAAATTTCAAAAATTTCAAAAATTTCAAAAATTTCAAAAATTTCAAAAATTTCAAAAATTTCAAAAATTTCAAAAATTTCAAAAATTTCAAAAATTTTAAAAATTTCAAAAATTTCAAAAGTTCCGAAAATGTCAAAAATAAAAAACCGAAAAATGAGAACTCACCTTACGCGCAACAGCGAGTTGCGCGCGCACCCAGCGTGCCATCCTCCCCCCAGTTTCAGATCGTCCGCGTCCTTTTCCGGTTCGCTCTGTTGGAGTGGCTGTGTCTTGTTTAGTTTTAGCGTAATTTAATCTATCTCCATCTTCCAAAATGAAAATCTTCAAGGACATTTTCACCGGTAAGTTTAATCCATTAATTTTTCGCCTTTTTTTTCCACAAATATTTTCGTGATGTCCCCTCTTACTAATAAAAAAATGCTTCTCAAAACTTAATGAACAAGTTCGGATGACATTTATCCCTGGCGTTTCTGTCAACAATTTGCCACGTGCTAATCGGACTTAATTTTCCCAAATGTTGTTCGCGTAAAACACTTCCCTCATCGAACGAATGACGTTTAGAATTGATCAAATCAATCCAAGGACTGAATACGAACCATAACCTCTCCATATGGCACTGTTGAGCTTTTCCAATAATCCGACTTCAAACAATCCAAAAATTATACTGTCTCACCTCAATGATCAATTTGCACATTTTTACACATACCTTAATGTTTTTACAGGTGATGAGATGTTCTCGGACACTTATAAAATTAAATTGGTTGACGAGGTCTTGTACGAGGTCTACGGAAAGGTGAGAATTTATTACCATTATTATTATCATCATTTGACACTGCCATACCCCATTTTATTCTCGAAAAATTATGAATTTAATATGGCCGAGGCTACTGAATATTTGGGGATATATCGTCACCCAATAAGCTCAGATGAAATTGCCAGCTGATTTTTTTGTGGGCAATTGATTCCCCTGCGAAATGAGTGGTTTCAGACTTTCTCCGAAAGTTCTGGGTTCACGAGATATCCTCGAAATAGTGTAGATCAAACTCGTTGGCTTTGAGAGTTTCATCATTTTGTGATTGAATTTTTAACAGTTGGTGACTCGCAAGGGTGACGACATCCAATTGGCTGGCGCCAATCCATCAGCCGAAGAGGCTGATGAAGGCACAGATGAGCACTGTGAGACTGGGGTAGACGTTGTGATGAACCACAGATTGCAGGAGACCTTCGCCTTTGGAGACAAAAAATCTTACACTCTCTACCTCAAGGACTTCATGAAGAAGTGAGTTATCACCAGTTCCAGCCCATCACTGCCCTCCTCCATAATATTCAATTTAAACGCACCCCTCAAAACAATCCCCATCGTCTTCTTTGGAAACATGGAACTGCCTCCAGTGCGCGGGGAAAACTGAAATTGCACGTGAATTCACCTTTTGCTGGATATCTCGAAACTCGAGGCACATGGCGAAATTTGTGTAGAGACCTTTTCTGTGGAGCTCAGTGAGATCTACAAAAAAGTCTGTAATGAAAATTCCGCCATCTCCAGTCAGTCTCGAGATATCCTCCAATGACTCACCGACCAGTTTTCCCTCTCCTCGTTTCGCCAATTCACTGGTCAGTTCTCTGGAAGATATCTCGAAATCTGGGAAAATGACGACTTTTACAACCCTTACTACAATTTTTGAACTCACCCAATTTCAGATTGGTAGCCAAATTGGAGGAGAAATCACCGGATCAGGTGGACGTTTTCAAAACCAACATGAACAAAGTTATGAAGGATATTTTGGGAAGATTCAAGGAATTGCAATTCTTCACTGGCGAATCCATGGACATTGATGGGCTCGTTGGCCTCATGGAATATCGTGATGTCGATGGCACCCAAATTCCCGTGCTCATGTTCTTCAAGCATGGCCTCGAGGAGGAGAAATTTTAAACTAAACAACAATTCATTAGATATTTCAACAAATTATTGGATAACGAAATAAAAAATTTTGTAAGTTAAGGAAATGTTTTTCATTTGTATTGCAACATGTTTTTGGGGTACGGTGTCTTAACACTGGCATCGTTACTGGTGAAAAACGTGTGAGATTATGTGGTAATGCGATTCCCGGTCTGATTGCTTAATCATCAAACCGTCTACATTGACCAAACAAATTTTTTCTTAAATTTTTTTTTTTTAATTTTATTTTCGTTTTTTTGTATTTAGGTAGTTTTTTTTATTTGATTTTTTTTTTATTTAAATTTCATTTTAATTTTTTTTTTATTTAGGTATTTTTTGTAGGGACGGGTAAATCGTGGTCATTTAGGGGATTCCCCGATAATCTTGCTGTGCAAAAATTCTGAAAAAATTGACATTGTTCCTACATTCGAAAAGCGTACTCTCCATTTTTTCCAGATTTTTTTGAGTAGTTTTTGGTAGAAATTTTCGAAGGAGAACGAAAAATTGTTCTTTGCTAAGAAATGTAACATTGAAATTTCACGAAATTGGCGAATTTTTTTTTCTATATATATATATATATATATATATATATAGCATTTTCCTCAAATTTGAGTTCAGCTCATTTCCTTTTCATATGTGACTAAAATTAGTATTTATTTATTTTTTTTAACATTGAGGACTTTTCACATTTTTTCTCATTAAAAACTGCGATATCTCGAAAAATACTTGTTCCACAAAAAAATGTGAAAGGACCCTTTTAATAGAGAATTTGATTCCCTACAAAAAACCATGTATGACTTTTTTTCGAAGAGTCAACCCATCATGAGCTACACATAAAATTCCCAAAAATGGCAAACTTTTTTTTTCGGATAATTCATTTTTTATAAATATAAATTTATTATGGAAAAATCATTCTAACACAATTTTCTATTTTTCAGATAAATTCGGAACCAAGACTGTACCTAAGCTCACGCAGTTTAATTTAGACCCAAAATTGTTTTTCCTCTCCCATGTATTTTTTATTTTTTTTTTAACTCTGAAAATGTACATAAAAAATTCAGTGTCTCATGAGTTTGCTAGGCTCACCTGTCCAGTGTGAAAAATATTTTTTCCCCCCCAATTTATTTATTATTATTGAGCAATTTGAAGATGGAGATTATTATGAACAAAATCCAAATGTTGAAGATTTAAAATTAATTGAATTAAATTGTTCTGAACTCGAATGACATAATTTACAGAATAAAAGTGTTTTCTTAAGTGACAATTTACCCTTGTCTTAATATATTTATTTTCCCCATTTTTCAAAAATCAAAAAACAATTTTAAAAACTGCAGAAAAATTTTGAAAAAAAAAAAACAAAAATTGATTGAAATATTCAAGAATTTCCAAATGGAAAATATCTATCGAAATTTTGTAGAGTCCAGGTAGATCTACATAAAAGTCGTCATTTTCCCAGATTTCGAGATATCTTCCGGAAAACTGACCAGTGAATTGGCGAAACGAGGAGAGGGAAAACTGGTCGGTGAGTCATTGGAGGATATCTCGAGACTGACTGGAGATGACGGAATTTTCATTATAGACTTTTTTGTAGATCTCATTGAGCTCCACAGAAAAGGTTTCTACACAAATTTCGCCATGTGCCTCGAGTTTCGAGATATCCAGCAAAAGGTGAATTCACGTGCAATTTCAGTTTTCCCCGCGCACTGGAGGCAGTTCCATGTTTCCAAAGAAGACGATGGAGATTGTTTTGAGGGGTGCGTTTAAATTGAATATTATGGAGGAGGGCAGTGATGGGCTGGAACTGGTGATAGCTCACTTCTTCATGAAGTCCTTGAGGTAGAGAGTGTAAGATTTTTTGTCTCCAAAGGCGAAGGTCTCCTGCAATCTGTGGTTCATCACAACGTCTACCCCAGTCTCACAGTGCTCATCTGTGCCTTCATCAGCCTCTTCGGCTGATGGATTGGCGCCAGCCAATTGGATGTCGTCACCCTTGCGAGTCACCAACTGTCAAAAATTCAATCACAAAATGATGAAACTCTCAAGGCCAACGAGTTTGATCTACACTATTTCGAGGATATCTCGTGAACCCAGAACTTTCGGAGAAAGTCTGAAGCCACTCATGTCGCAGGGGAATCAATTGCCCACAAAAAAAAATCAGCTGGCAATTTGATCTGACCTCATTAGATTACGAAGTGTTCGTATTCAAGTTGTCCTTGCATGCGGAGGAAACCCCAAAGTTCTCAAGGGCTGATAGGATTGAGTGGTACAATTAAATTAGATAGGATAAAAATAAGGAAGTAACTACTATTTCGGCTGGCTGTGTTTTTTATTTAAAATTCACTGTCCACAGAACATTTTCCTAATGATTAAAGAGGTACAACTTCCCCCATTCTCAATTTTTTACGTAAAAAAAACGGGTCTAGTGCTTATTATTTATTCGATGCAACTCAAGTATCATGGTTAAAACGTATTTGTACTAATGCGCAACCAAGTGATAATGCCAATTTACGTTAAATCATGTAAAGATGCTACAACAAATCTAGTCATCGACTAGCCAATCAATTTGAGCATTAATATAAAACCTCTCTTTACAATACTTTACAGAACCAAAACTGAGAGAATAGTCCACACGCTCTTCACAATTTTATATCGATTTTTAGACGATTTCCTCGTTTTAGGTGTTCCTTATATCTTTCGAGGGGCAAATCTCAATTCGTAGACCGCTTTGACAGAGATCGATGCACACGAAAGTTATTAACAATTAAAAATCCCCTACTGATTCTGCATGCAAAATATTGGGCATAGGCCAACAATGTCTGGAACAAATGGTACTCTCTGAAAACTGCCTGCATTTCGTCTTATCAATTTTTTCCGCATTTTCATTACTCACGAGGAGACTTGCTGTTGGAAAAATGGCCAGCTGCGTCTGCTCCACTCCAAGCTCCTCCACTAACTAGTCAATTCATTCATCTACCAGCATCTCCATTAATAATGAGCATACGAAAAAATTGATGTAACGAAATTTGTTCAGTTTGAAGAGAGACAAAAATTTGCATTAGACCTTTTCCATGCGTTCTCCATAAATTGCGCGCAAATTCAATACGCAAATTTCAATTGTTGGAAACTTTTATTTGCATCGCTCTTCGACACAGCGCCTCCGAAATTCGTGGTTTGGCCTGCAGAAATATGAAAAAAAAAGAAATGAAAAAAACGACTGAGATACCGCGAAATGAATGTTAAACATTGTCTAGCGTATGGACTAGAAAGCAACTGGGTTCTTCTTCGTGATTATGCACTTACTTACGTCTAATCGAAGTTAATATATCTCGGTTTTACTCTTAAATATTTTTATTAACATTCAAATATAATTCATTATGAAAATTCTCACAGGTAGCACTCGCGCCCTTTCCTTCCTAGTCTCGCAAAATAATTTTTTCCCCCTCCGTTTAATTGTTTTTTCTCTTTATCCCCCCCCCTCCCCCTTTCTCTTTCGTTTTGTTGGATACCAAAACTATTGACTCTCACGTTCGTCGAGGTAATTTCGGTTCAGGTTCATTCCTCCACTTGTGTACAATATTTCAAGCCATTCGTGTTTCACATCACGAGAAAAATATGATGTTTTAAAATTGTTTTCGGTAAATTTGTAGTTTAATGCACTCGTGGGCATCAGGTATCGATCAATAAGAAATTAGTATGATTTAAGGATAATGTCTATTGCGTGTCATGTGAAAAAGTCGTCCAAAAAAATGAAAAGAAATCTAAGCTACAAATAGATTTTTTTTTTTCATTAAAAATTTGTTTAAACAAAATTTACTAAAAAAATTAGCAACAGAAAAAAATTATGCAAATCTTATTTTTTTTTCACAGAACACGCATTATTTTATTTTTTACTTGACCAAACAAAGTTTCAATATAATTTAGTATTTTCCATTATTGTGTTGCTCTCAGCGATAGGCATCAACATTAAAAAATCTCTAATCAAGTGTAATAACAATAACCAACAACTAACGACCCGCATTCACGCAAAAATAGAAATATTCGATCGATTATTGGATCGTTATTATTTAATCGTAAGTGGGTAATTTATTACTGTTCTTTTTTTTTATAGCATTTTTAAATACCGATTTAGTCGATGAGATTGTTTGGCAGTAGCTGAGGGCAGCCAAGTCTTTTTCTTTTTTTTTTTTTTGTCAAGTGACAATTTATTTCAATCGTCCAACTAAATTAATTTTTCGGGTTTTTTTCGGTTTTTCGGGAAAATATCGAAATCTATGGGAGCTATGAAAAATCCATAAACAGATTTTTTGTAGGGAATTTCAAGCCCTACATAAAAGGTCTATACACTTTTTTCTGTATCTTTCATAGATTTTGAGATATCAATCAAAAAATCGCGAACGCTAAAAAATTGAAATTCCTAATTTTTCGTAAAAAACGAAAATATTCAATTAAAAAAAAAATCCCTCAGCTGGGGCCACACTTTAGACGAAAAAGTTTATCGATAACAAGAGTCGAAGAGTCTACATTGTTATTAATTTTAATCGTTAATTGCCTATAACTTTTCCTCTACGAAATTCTTAAATTCACGTATGAAAAAATTTGTATAAAATCGAAAATTTTTCTCTTAAATTTCATCATGATTTTTTTTTCAATTCTTTTCACATCCCATAATGTTTTTTTTCATCCCTCCCCCATCGAATTACCGTGGAATATCCATGGGAAATTTAGGACAAAAAAAAAAATTCAGCGACAAAAAAAATTTTGCTGGTAGCTTGGGTTTTTCACAAATATCTCGAAATCTATGGAAATTCAGGATCTCTTCATAGGAACTTTTTTGTAGATCTTGATGGCCTCTACAAAAAGTTCCATACAAAGTTTTCTCCATCTCCCCTCTTTTTCGAGATATTCATGAATTAACGAGCACTTTACTGCAAAATTACTGGGCTCGATTCCCCATAGATTTTCTATAGGATTTTTTGGAAATTTTTCATGGAAATTTTCATGGAAAATTGTATATAAAGTCTATAGGAGCTATATTAGATTTTATAGAATTTTTTTGATACGTGTTTCTATGACAAAAGTACATTATCATTATTTCGTGAATTTGTGATTTAACATTTATTAAATCGATTAATCAAAGAGATTGCGTGAAAAAAAGTCGTACATTGACCAAAATTGGGCAAAAATTTCGATTTGTTAAATACGACTTTTTTTCACAATGACAGTTTTTTTTACATTTTTAGTCAACTATGCTCTAGCTGCGCAAAATTTTTCATTTCCTCATGATTTTTTTTTCTTCAGTTTCGTTCCTAAACTAATATACAAAAAAAAAACAAACAAGTATTTCAATAAATTATTGCAATTTACACGTTACAGTTTTAGTGGGTAATTGTACGTATGTGGGTATACCCATGTATGCACTGACATATTAAAAAGCTGCACTTGGAATGTAAAAAATATGTGATTGTTGAATGATGATTTGGGGGATTCCCCCAATTCAGTCGCCCATTTCCGTAGTTCAAAAAAAGGTGGAAAAAATTTGGAAAAAATTGGAAAAAAACTGGAAAAAATTTGGAAAAAATTGGACAAATTTGGAAAAAAATTGGAACAATTTTGAAAAAAAAATTGGAAAAAATTGCAAATGCTTTTCTCAAGTACAAACTTGGCTCATTATTTTTTTCAAATTTTTTGAGAGATGTGCTACGCGTAAATGATCATTTTTTCAAAAATTGAGGTCCTCCAATTTTGCGAAACAAAAAAGATATTTTATATTCAGGTTTGTACTCAAAATTTGTCGTTTTTTCTCCGTTTTTAAAAAAATATTTGGCGTTTTTTCGGATTTTTTTTGGAACATTTTTCATGGAGTTTGGGTTGAAAATCGTCGTTTTTATAATTCGCTTGTTTTAATTTGATAAGTTGAAAATATTTTTGATGGACGATTGAAAAAAAACGAGAATTTTTAGGATAAATATTAATAGAAGATACATATCTGATTTTCACCAAAATTCCAAAGTAGTTTTTTCCCAAAAATATTTATGTGCCTGTGTTGAGTTACTCAAAAAATCTAAAAAAAATCGGAGACAGTTTTTTCGAGTAGGGAAACGATCTGGATTTTTTTCAGAATTTTTCCCAGAGTGGAAGTAGGTAGCTAAATTGACGGATAATCCTCCACGTAATTTTTCAGAATTGGATCGAGCGGTGGAAGTGAAACATATTTTTGGTCGATTTTTTAAATTGCTGTAGCGGAATTACGGATTTGTTTTAAATCTTGTGAATTGGGAGATCCGAAAATTTTAGGGATCCCAAAAACTTCTGAAATACTAAAAAACGAAATTCGTTCAAAATTCCAAAGTTTTAGGTCATCCACAAATGTCAGAAATTTTGAAAAAGTTGAAAATGAAAAAAAACCATAAAGCTTCAGACATTCAAAAACATAAAAAAATTAAATATTTTCAAAACAAAAATTTTTATGTTTCACTCCAAAAAGGTCCAACATTTTGAGAACTAAATTTTTTATAAAAAAAAACAATATTAATCAGTGATTTTGCAGCAATCCCGATGTTTATGCATTGAGTGTACTTATTCGCTGGACATAAATAACAAAAATAGTTAATAGATAAAATAAGTATCATCCCTGTTGCTGATAACAATACCCTTGTTAAAATCTTCCCCTCAGGTGCGTTATTCTCATAATAAAAATGGGAGTGGGTGGTAAAAAGTTGGGGGCGAAAAGCTCAAAAAAGGTCTCTTAAAAAAAAAAAAAAAAAAAAAAAACTTGTAGAAAAAAGTCTATAGAATTTCTATAGAATGTTTCACGTGAATAGTTATAGAATATTTCACGATGTTTCTATAGAAAATTTTTTCATGGGGTTTCATTGCTATAAGATTTTTTGTGAAATTTTCTATAGAAATTCTATAGGATTTCTATAGAATCTTCGACAAGAAATTCTTTCAGATTTCTGAAGATTTCTAGAAAATGTTCGATGAGGTGTCTATAGAAATTTTTTCACACGATTTGTCTATAGAAATTTCTATCGAAATGCTATAAGATTCCTATAGAAATTTTGACAAGGACAGATCCTCATTTCTGAAGATTTGTATAAAATTTTTTATGGGAATAGCTATAGAATATTCTACAAGGTTTCTATAGAAATGTTCTATAGAAATGCTATAAGATTTCTATAGAAATTTGGTCAGAAAAAATTCGTTAAGATTTCTGAAGAGTTATATAAAATGTTTTATGCAAATGGGTATAGAATATTCTATAAAGTTTCTATAGAAATTTTCTATAGGAATCCTATGGGATTCCTATAGTATTCTCAACACGAAATTCTTTGAGATTTATGAAGATTTCTATAACATTTCTATAGAGAGTGTTTTATCTGAATTTCTGTAAAGTGTTTTATGTGCATTTCTATAGAATGTTTTAGGTGAATGGCTATAGAATATTCCGTGAACTTTCCAAAGAATTTTTTCATGGAATTTTATCTGTTTGTAAAGATTGTTGATAATCTTATAAAATTCCCTAAAAAGGCCCCTTTCGATAATTGGCCCCCACCTCATGTGCATACCACCCCTCCCCCCTCCTCCTCTACATGTCCACATACTTTAAAACTTTCTCGAGGACTTCCATAAGGAACGAATCTATCGGAACGTCTCTGAAACCAATGAACGTCCAATGGACCTCGGCCTTCAAAATTTTCAAAATCTTAGAAAATTCGAAATTCGAAATTTTGAGCTTTTCAAAAAATTCAAAAATTTAGAAAAATAATTCAAACACCAATTAATCTCAAAATCGCCGAAAAAAATTGCGATTTCGCAAAACAAAATGTAGACATTTAACAAATTCAAAGGCTGAGAAAAAAAGTTCTCAAACTTCCAAAATTTTAGATTTGCAAAAATCTAAAAATTTATAAATTTTGGAAAACTTGGAATAATTCAAAATTGTAATGATTCATGAATTTCCAGAGGCCCAAATATTAAAAAAAAAAAATTGTGGATTGTCAAAAAATGTAAAACGGAAAAAATTTCAAAATTGTCAAAAAAATCCAAAAATTTGCTAAAAAAAAAAAATGGAAAATCGAATTTCTTTTTCCAAATCTGTAGGAAGTCCTCCGAAGCCGTTAAGAGAGGCCCTCTTCGAGAATCGCCCTGAGCGCATTTTGCCACCCCCCCCCCTCAGCGCCCCCACCCACTTTACATATCGGTGTGCCCTAAAACACGGCACACCTCCATTTCCTACGGATCAGTGGGGTTTTCGAGGACTTCCATGAGGAAGGAGTCAATTGGAACGTCGCCGATTAATCTGAAGAAGAAGAGGTGCTCCAGGCATTTGAGCCCAATGGACCTCAGCGAGGGCAGACGCAGCAAGAGTTTCGCAAATCTCCCGGGCTCATTGGGTTTCGTAATCCTGACGTAATCCTCGAGGGCTGCATAGACCTTCTCTCTCAGCAATTCGACCTCTTGGGCTGACTTTAAACCTCGCACTTCAGAATTGAAGAGAATTATTGCCCTGAGACATCCAATCTCTGTCTTATCAACCTGAAACCAATTTTTGATTTGTAAAAATTTCCAAATTTTTGGCTCTAACTTTTTACAGCCTCCTGTTACGTGTGTGTGTGTGTGTGTGTGTGTGTGTGTGTGTGGGGTCAAAATTCTTCCCCATAGCACATTGTGTACCTCAAAAAAAAATTCAAAAATGACACACACACACACACACACACACACACACACACACACACACACAATGTCCCAAAACTAATTTATTTTTAACAGTGCAGAGAGAAAAAATTTTCCGTTCAATTACGGCAACAGTTCCAGGTGGAAGTTCCAGTTCCGTCAACTGTCTTAGGTGAAGGTACAGTTCCAGGAACTGTTCCAGATGAACCTCCTATTCCAGATTGAAGGAACTGTACCTTCATCTGTGAAGGCTTCTGAGGATCAGAACGTCTCCACTTAGAACAGTTCCCAACCTGGTACCGCCTTGGAACACTTGGAACACCGTTCCGCCAGCTGGAACTGTTCCTGGAACCGTTCCGTAACCTGGTACTGTTCCTGGAAGAGTTCCAGTACCTGGAACTGTTCCTGGAACCGTTCTGTCACCTGGAACCGTTCTGCTACCTGGAACTGTTCCTGGAATCATTTCGCTACGTGGAACTATTCCTGGAACCGTTCCACTATCTTGAACTGTTCCTGGAAGCGTTCCGCTACCTGGAACAGTTCCTGGAACCTTTTCGCTCCCTGGAACAGTTCCTGGAACCTTTTCGCTCCCTGGAACAGTTCCTGGAACCTTTTCGCTCCCTGGAACTGTTCCTGGAACCGTTCCGTCACCTAGAATTGTTCCTGAAACCTTTCCGCCACCTGGAACTGTTCCTGGAAATTGGAACCGGAACTTTTGACGTTGGAACTCCGCAGATCTTGAATTCTGTTTATGTTGTCTTCAACTTTACCATCATGTTCCATACCTTCATCTCCCTCATTTTGGTGACAAGCTCCGAGAGAACGCGGTCGAATATTTTCTCAAGACCTGCCTGCTCCGCTGAGTCCCGCTGAACGGCAATGCCCGTCGCAAGGACAATTACGTCATGGACGTCCATGGAACGGTGGGAGAAGGCGGCGATGAGGAGTTCGTTCCAGCCGGCGCGCAGAAGGAGCACCTGATCCTCCAGGGGCAACGAGGTGAAATGGGGGATGTGCTTTGCCCACTCGACAAGCTGGAAGAGCTGCTTGTTGGTGGCGTTGCAAATGCTGGAGATGGCATTCTGAAAATTGGATTGTCTTCAATGTTAATGTGATCAGTTCGGACCTGAAGGTGTCTGACAACTCTACCGGGGTGGTTCTTCAGGACAATTGAAATGATATTGCTCAACTTACATCGTAACTTCCGGGATGCTCCATCTTACACTCCACCCTTTTCTCAGCCTCTAGAATTCTCTCCACGGGCATGTCGAAGTGCAAACTACTTGTGCTCTCAACTTCACTCTGGTCGCGCTCTTTCGTTCGTTGTCTCTCCTCCTGGACTGCCTCGCGCTTCATACCCATTGCCAGGCATTTCTGGTAGCGACAGTATTGACAGCGATTCCTCTGTCTCTTGTCAATTATGCAGGATTTTTCCTCGCGACACGCGTAGGAGAGGTCCTTACGCACTGTTCGCTTGAAGAAGCCCTTGCAGCCCTCGCAACTGAAAACACCGGAAATGGTTTTAGAATTTTTGCAATTTGATTTTCCCGCTTTTTTTTCGATTTTTTTTTTTTTTACTTTTTCAGAAACTTTCCATTTTTTTTACTTCCTCAGAAACTTTCAATTTTTTTTTTTCAGAAACTTTCAATTAAAAAAAAATTGTATTTTTTTTTCTTAGGAATTGGGTTAACTTTGGACTTGAAATATTTCCTTTCACCATTTTTCGAATTTTCCCAACCCACGTGACTTGATCTCCACCCAAATATCTCAAAATTTGGATTAACTCCAGGGTTAAAATTTGTGGACGATAGCAAGTGTTAAAAAGTTGTAGATTTATTTTTGTACTCCACATGTTTAACGATAGCTCATCTTGATGTTTGGCATTCATCCACTGCTTTCACTCTCACGTCAATTTCCCGCGCGCTTCCTCGCGTTAACGTCAATTCATTAATTTATAAATTCCCCAAAAATGTAGCTCATTGGTGGGGCGGTGGAGCACGTGATTTATGTAGTTTATTTAAATTCGTTGGCTCTTCATGTGCATAGTTAAGTGGCCGGGGTGATGACATTTCTTTGACGTCTCACAAATTTTTTTTCCAAATTTTTGAGTCTCCAAATTACCGAAATTTTGAACTTTTTTTTTTGTATGAAAGTGCTGAAAATTCTGAGAATTGAAACAAAATTTTATGGGAATTTTTATAAGAGATTTTAATGAAGTTTTTAATGATTTGAACAAAAAAAAAAAGAAAATTTTTGAGTTTCAAATTTTAGTAAATTTGTAGAAACCCGCGTTTATTAAAATAACGCCGACATTTTTTTGCAATAACAACAAAACTTGCCCCACACGCAACAGAAATTACCGGCAAATCACACAAATTTCTTATGGATCGATACCTGATGCCCACGAATGCATTAGACCCCAAATTTACCGTAAAAAATTTAACAACATCATATTTTCCTAGTGATGTGAAACACGAACGGCTTGAAATATTGTGCACAAGTGGAGGAATGAACCTGAACCGAAATTACCTCGACGCGCGTGATAGTCAATAGTTTTGGTATCCAACAAAACGAAAGAGAAAGGGGGAGGGGGGGGGGGATAAAGAGAAAAAACAATTAAACGGAGGGGGAAAAAATTATTTTGCGAGACTAGGAAAGAAAGGGCGCGAGTGCTACCTGTGAGAATTTTCATAATGAATTATATTTGAATGTTAATAAAAATATTTAAGAGTAAAACCGAGATATATTAACTTCGATTAGACGTAAGTAAGTGCATAATCACGAAGAAGAACCCAGTTGCTTTCTAGTCCATACGCTAGACAATGTTTAACATTCATTTCGCGGTATCTCAGTCGTTTTTTTCATTTCTTTTTTTTTCATATTTCTGCAGGCCAAACCACGAATTTCGGAGGCGCTGTGTCGAAGAGCGATGCAAATAAAAGTTTCCAACAATTGAAATTTGCGTATTGAATTTGCGCGCAATTTATGGAGAACGCATGGAAAAGGTCTAATGCAAATTTTTGTCTCTCTTCAAACTGAACAAATTTCGTTACATCAATTTTTTCGTATGCTCATTATTAATGGAGATGCTGGTAGATGAATGAATTGACTAGTTAGTGGAGGAGCTTGGAGTGGAGCAGACGCAGCTGGCCATTTTTCCAACAGCAAGTCTCCTCGTGAGTAATGAAAATGCGGAAAAAATTGATAAGACGAAATGCAGGCAGTTTTCAGAGAGTACCATTTGTTCCAGACATTGTTGGCCTATGCCCAATATTTTGCATGCAGAATCAGTAGGGGATTTTTAATTGTTAATAACTTTCGTGTGCATCGATCTCTGTCAAAGCGGTCTACGAATTGAGATTTGCCCCTCGAAAGATATAAGGAACACCTAAAACGAGGAAATCGCCTAAAAATCGATATAAAATTGTGAAGAGCGTGTGGACTATTCTCTCAGTTTTTGTTCTGTAAAGTATTGTAAAGAGAGGTTTTATATTAATGCTCAAATTGATTGGCTAGTCGATGACTAGATTTGTTGTAGCATCTTTACATGATTTAACGTAAGTTGGCATTATCACGTGGTTGGGCATTAGTGCAAATACGTTTTAACCATGATACTTGAGTTGCATCGAATAAAGACATTTTTTTCTACGTTTCTTCATGAAGATAGAGCCGAGGAAGTACCTTAATCGAAGGCGTACATTGATGCAAGAAATAACGAGCGTGGGCAAATGTGATTAATCCCTCTGTACCCATTCCTATATTCTGCGTAAAGATCGCGCCGCGGGAGGAGGGGGAGGGGGGGGGGGGGTAGGGGGGAAGGAGGTAGGGGAAAATAGTTAATATGAAAATTCATGGCGAGTGATCAGGGAAAAAGCGTCATGCTGATTCTTGGTAAACGGGCGTGGATTGCTCAATTAGATGGCATTGGAGCGAACTACTCGGTTATACCACTACATTTGCCTTCGCGGCTGGAGGAACTACGGGTGGGTAGACTCATAAACATAACTTGCAAGTCCAAGGTTGCTCTAGGTACGAGTTACAATGTTACCATGAAAAAAGTTGAACATTTTATTTTATTTATTTTTTTTTAAAGTTTTTTTTTATTCAGGAAAATTTGCAAAATTGGGTCAAAAATTGAGAAAACTTTTTTAAAGTAAAAAAAATTTTTTTTCTCACTGATGATTTTTTTTTTTTTAGGGATCACCTTTAAAAGCCTGACACGTAGATCCAACATCCCCCGAGGCTCTCCCCGCAGGAGAAAAAAAAAAGGAAAAAAAAGTTTAAAATTTGTTGATTGAATTTCAAGTTCGAAGACTCGGCGAAGAAAAAAAAAATTGTAATCCATTTTGCGAGTCGGTGTAATTGCCCTTCAGAATGTATTCGTGACACATGAAGAATGGATGAATAAAATGAAACACGGGAGATGAAGGAAAAAAAAATTGAGGCGCATGAGCAAGTGTCTGCTGAGTTGGAAAAGAACAGGGGACGCCCACGCGCTTTTCCCATCACTTGTCCAGTTCAATGCACAGAAAAACCTCCCCCTGGGAGAGTACCCAGGGCACCGAGCACTGACAATGGGAAAAAAGAAATTGAAAATGAAAAAAAAAAATGGACCGACTGAGTGTGACGCCAGAGCCGCACCAGTAACTTCCCGATCTCACCTTGTGCCCCAGCACCATCCTGTCCTCCAGAATTTTCACCAAAACCTCAAATATCTCGTGAACGAGTGGTTTCACAGAAAAATGTTACTCGACCTTTTTCGTGGGAAATCCAATTTAGAAAAAAAAAGTTCTCTACCATTTTGCCCCATATTGACTTGGTCTTGAGATAAATCAAAAATCACAATTTTTGAGTCCCCGATTTCGAGGAATTATATTGTGATGATGGACATTCGTAAATGTTCATTTAAGGTTAATAATAAAATGGTGTCCAAGAGAGCCTGAGACGACCTGTGTGTGTGTGTGTGTGTGTGTGTGTGTGTGTGTGTGTGTGTGTGGGCGGAAGGGTGTGTAGGTGGGTGGTCGGGTGAGTGTGAATGTGTGGATGTATATGGGTGGGTGGGTGGGCGGGTGTATATGGGTGGGTGGGTGGGTGTATATGGGTGGGTGGGTGGGAATGGGTGGGCGGGTTGGTATGGATAAGTGAGTGGGTGGGTGTGTATGGATGGGTGGCTGGATGTGTGTGTGTGTGTGTGTGTGTAGGTTGCGTATGTGTGGGTGGGTGGGTGGCTGTGAATGGATGGGTCGGTGGGTGTGTCCGTCTGTGGATGTGTGTGCGTGTCACAGCTATGTAATCCAAAAAATGTCTTCAACTTCTTCTGCAGGAGAACCTTCTGAATGGCTTTGTGGGCAAGTTCCACCCTTCCGTGACCGGAAGGGTCAGTTACTTTTATCTCTATGTTTTTACATTATGGGAGTGAGTACTCACCTGTAGACACCATAATGCTTGCCACTTGCTCGATCACCGCAGATCGAGCACAGATGTTTGCTACCGGATAGTGGATGATTCGGTGGATAGGGTGAGCCAGCGCCGGTTTTACTCTGGCCGCCTGGTGATGTGCTCATGAGACTGCTGCGACAGGCCGTGGTAAAGGACCTGAAAACGTGTAGAATTTATTGGTCCATCAAGGATGTTCCGCCGATTCTAACCTAAATCATTGGAGATCCAAATTTGGTGCATGAGTAAAGCTAAAGCAGAACAAGAACCTCTTCTGTAAGGAGGACTTCATAATAAATTCTGTGGCAGAGTCTACAGAAAATCCTACCAAGAAGCCTCCAGGATGTCCTATATATAGCACTTCTATGGAAACGACGGAGGAATGAAAGGAAAAGTGTGGCGTAACAAACGAAAGCAAAAATGCCTTGGCATTGGATCTCGTGACTGACGTGACCGCGAAACAATCTCAGCACGGTCTGATCCTCCGCCTTAAAAGCACATCAGTGCCAATGAGTCTGGGGCCGTCACGCCACTTTTCCATTCACGCATTGTAGTTGTCTTTAATGTTCCATCCGGTAGCACCGGTTGGCAATTTTGAAAGGTCACGCAAATTGCGGTCACTTGCCCTGACATATCGGTTGTAATACAACAATATCGCGGATTGTTTTCATTGAATTGGGGATGGGTCTATTGGGGTGGGTCCTGGGCATATGGGAGGACATGTGCAAGATCAAAAGTTTGCAGAGCTCTTGGTTGCTATGGACCTTGTCGTGGAAGATTTCTGTAGCGATATCATGGACAATTGGATCAGTTCCTTCAGGATTTGTGGACGAAGCTTCATGCTAATCCTGCAGGAGGTTCTCATGCAGGAGGTTCTCATGCAACGTCCAACTTGTTGGAAGACATAAACTCAAATTTTCTGTACCAATTGAAGATGTTGCGAAACTTCATTCACTACTCACCCTGGGCTGTTGGGTCCTGATGGACTGAAATTTCCCGAGTTCATGAGAGTCGCAGTATCAGGCTTCATATCCAGGGGACTTTGGGGCCCCATTGAGGACATGGACATGTTACTGCTGTCGAGGCTCAACCCTGGAACAAAAAAATCGATGGGTTCGTCAGACTTATCTAGACCCAAATTTCGGTTGAAAAAATCGTCTTAGCTGTACCGGAACCAACCGGAAGTGGCAATCGAGCTGATGGGACAGTGGCATCAGCAGAGCTAGGTAATTTTTTCATGAGCCATTCATTTATTAGAACGATTTTTCGGTGGAGGAAATTGATAGAAAATTAGCTGTAAAATTCTGGTGTGGACTCATCAGCGATATCATACGTAATCAACCATCTGTTGCTACAGGGTCAACCGGATTGAGATGTCAGGGTGACAGCAGCTTCCATGATCATCAATTATGCAATGAGGTGTGGCACTGCAATTTTTTCATTCATTGCAGTTTGTTTATAGCGATTGACTAGTAAACTATTGATTTTACGAGGGAATGTCAAGATAACTGTTTTCTTGATATTTGAATTTTCTATGAAAAATGTAAATTCATGTTTTCTCCTTGTAACGTTGATAGACTGCAAATGTTAGGAGATGCATTGGAAAATTTACGTGCGAATATTACAATTTTTTGACATAATTTTGAGGGGAAAAATTTGGTGAGCGATTCCCTCATGATGCGAGTGCAGAATTAAAAATCCAAATTTTGAATAAAAATTTTTTTTTTCCAGTGCCTGGAAAAATTGGGAAATTAGGGGGACAAAATAATTATCTATCGATATTGCAAGCAGACTCTTAAATTAAGCATGGTCATGAGAAAATATAATTTTTTTTACCAAGCTAATTCACGCCGAGGAAATCGGTTTTTGTGGCGAACTCAATCGCCACGTGCAATATATAATTTGTGGGTAGAAATAAATTATTCTTTTTTTTCCTATGTGTGTACGTATGTGTGACGATGCGTTGAGTGCACTCGTAATTGCAGTTTAAAGACGTCACTGGTTGGCCACTTTGGCGGCCATGAGGTCTGCTCAATGCACGGGCGACAGTTCCCCCCCCCCCCCCACAATTGTGATTTATGGTCATCAGGTATATGGTCACGACGGATAAAGTGACAATCAATCATTGCGTACAAAATGCTTCGAGTAATTCTTGTCACACCTCCATAGGAAATAATTGTAGTTTACGGTCGTAGATGTGCAACAAATTTTCGATGATATCCAATACATGTATATATATTCCACCCACCCACCCACTCACCCACCTACCCACCCACTCATCCATTCATCGAGACTCACCCACCCACCCACCCACCCGCCCACCTAGCCACCCACCCACCCACCCGACCGCCCACCCATTCATCCACCCACCCACCCACCCACCCGACCTCCCACCCACTCATCCACCCGCCCACTTACCCACTCACCCACCCACCCACCCTCCCACTCACCCACTCACCCACTCACCCACCCACCCACTCACCCACCCGACCTCCCACCCACCCACTCTTCCACCCTCCCTCTCACCCGCGATCCCATTCGCCTTCAGAAATACGATGGCCTCAATGACGGCAGTCGGCCCCAGCCGGATGGGTGTCCGGTAGGCCCTTTCGACGATATGCTGAAGGGCAACCATCGTGGGGAGTACAAGAAAGATGGGCGGAGTAAAAAGAAATGGCAAGCTTTAGTGTAATTTCTGTGCAAGGGTGGGATGCTAATAGAATATCGATTTCTTCGTTTTCGGGAGTGAAACACGAGAAGAGGAAATCATAGCCGTGAATAACTCCAGTCGAATAAAGCATCTTCGGTCAATTTTTTTTTCTTTTCTTTTTTTTCGAGAGATGGAGGGCACCTTGACCGAGCAAACACGTCGGTGCAACGCTCGGGCCTATTCATTCGGCCGTATATATTTATACTCGCGTGTTTACATGATAAACGCAGCTACACTAGGGCTGTATGTGCATATGAAACCGGCATTGATGGGTTTTTTTTTCCGTTGGCCATTAATTTCTTTTCCAACGGCTGAACTTGCACGGGAGCGCTCTTCTGGCGTGCCAGAGTGGGTTACGACCTACGTTAATACGACGGTAGTTGCAGAGGGCCCAAATTGCGGACAGTGTCACCATAATTTCCAAACGTGTGTAAACACACCAATAACTTGTCCATTCAGTGATGCTCTCCAGATAGATTTTTTTTTTCAAATTTTCCCGCCCAAAATTCGAATATCTCGTAAACATGTGATTTTACGAAAAAATGTTATTAACATTTTCCGTAGGAAATTTTGTTCTCCGTATAAAAGTTGTAGCCCATTTTTCTCATGAAGTGGCTTATTCTCGAGAAAAAATACGAAAATCATATTGTTTACTTGTCCATCGGGGAAGCTATTGATTTCAAACTAGGTTCAGAGTTGGTGTGGGCGCATGTGTGTGTGTGTGTGTGCGCGCGCATATGTATGAGTGGGAGGGGGAGGGGGCTGTATGCATGGGGGAACTGTGTGTGTGCGTCTGCAGGTGTGTGTGTGTGTGTGTGTGTGTGTTCAGCAGTTTTCCACTTCTTCAAAAAGCAGACCATAACGATATAACTTTTCGATTTATCTCGAAACCACGTCAGTGTGTGTAAAAATCGTATAAGACTTTTTTTTTCTACTTAAAATTCCCTACAAAAAATGTTTAATACCATTTTGTCCTCGGACCACTCGTTCTCCAGTTTTTTAAGGTTTTCGCGAAATTTCGGAGAACAGGATGATGCTGGAAATGGTCAATCGGAAGGTAACCCTGATTGTTGATTTTTTTTCAATTGAAAAAATTAATTTAATTTTTGAAAAACTCTGTATCGAGGGACTCTGATGAAGTTTGATGGGAGGGCAAACATTAAGGGAAACGACCTAGGATAACACTGGAGTCGCTGAGGAAGGTCTATTGTACAAATGTCAATCAATTTTCTTTGACACTGTTGACTCCACAGGTTGACATAGGGGGGAAAGAGACATTTTGGACACCTAGAAATTCTAATACGGAGGGAAATGACCTACGCCAACTCACGAACCCCCAAGTAAGGCCCCTTGTACAAGTGCCAATCAATTGTTGGGGCAATTAATTCCATGGAAATTCGAAAATTGAGGACACAATTTTGACGTCAAATTTACATAGTCCACACGATTTTTATTTACCTTGAAATGGGGGTACAGTGAACCCATAAAATATTCAAAATTTTGGGACCTAAATTTCTAAACCTCTGATTTTTTTTAACCCTCAAAAAAAAAAAAAAAAAAAAAAAAAAAAAAAAAAAAAAAAGCAATTTTGGAATTTTATGGACACCTATGGGATTTCTATGGGAATTCTATAAATGTCTTCAGGAAGCTCCATTGGGAATGCTATTGAATTTTTTTTTTCACACACAGCCACTGATTTTTGGGAGCGAATCGCAGCGATGACGTCATCGTCTGACGATTTAAATACTCATGCGAAACCGAAAACCTGTTTTTCCCTAACTCAACTGCGCCTTGCACTTTCGCTACTCCAGAGCGATCATTCACGAGAGAAGATCCGTTACACATTTTACAGGTTAAAAAATAATATCTCAGGAAGCTGGAATAGGTAAGGACGCAGAGAAATCATACATATATATCGGACATGATCAGACATATTTTTGGAAGCATATTTTACAAGTGAAAAATTTTTTTTTTGCAATTTTTGCATTTTTTTTTTCTGCAGGAAATCTATAGGAAATTTAATAGGAGATGCTATAGAAGATGCTATAGAAGATGCTATAGAAACTGCTATAGAAAATGCTATAAAAAATTATATCGAAAATGCTATAGAAAATGCTATAGAAAATTATATAGAAGATGCTATAGAAAATTATATAGAAAATGCTATAGAAAATTATATAGAAAGTTCTATAGGAAATCCCATAGAAGATGCTATAGTAAATGCTATAGAAAATTATATAGAAAATGCTATAGAAAATTATATAGAAAATGCTATAGGAAATCCCATAGAAGATGCTATAGTAAATGCTATAGAAGATGCTATAGAAAATTATATAGAAAATGCTATAGAAAATTATATAGAAAATGCTATAGAAAATTATATAGAAAATGCTATAGGAAATCCCATAGAAGATGCTATAGAAAATCCGATGGATTTTGTAGGAAATAGGGAATCGTATAGAATGCTATAGATTCTATAGGAACACCTATAGAAAATGCATAGAAAATCCAATAAGCACTCTGTGACGTTTTTTTTTTTCATAAGTGGTTCCCCCAGTTTGTGTGCAGCCGTGATATCTCAGTTGTCATTTACGTTTCATATCAAATAACTGGGATGAGATGAAATTTCGCTGGCATTTAAGAAATCCGACCATATTCCAAGAACGAAAAATAAATGCCTCTTCAATTTTCAAGATCCATAGCGATACCACGTGAGACATAATCCTCTGGGGTACCTGCACTATATACTATATGAAATCTAAAAAGGTTTGTACAGAATTTCTACCCAAAGGTAACATCTTAAGACATTGAACACGTGATTAATTTGGCGGGTTAATATGAAAATCGCATGATTGAGAAAGTGTCTTTAGCCTTGCAGTACCTTTTATTTCATCGACAGCCAAGATTTTTAAAACCTGTACTTATAAGGCAAGTAACTGGTCCCTAAATTATCAAGGTCCAGACATGAGTCAACGTTGGGGATCGGGGAATTTCCATGTTTTCGGACGATATGGTGAAATGGATTTTTTTTTGTTTTTAAACTTTTATTTGTAAGGAACCTTACGGGATATGTGTGTGTGTGTGTGTGTGTGTGTGGGCACTCTCGACGGGCTGCATCCTCAACTTCCCGGTGTGTGTGTGTGTGTGTGTGTGTGTGTGTGTGTGTGTGTGTGTGTGTGTTCCAAAAGACGCTCGGCATTGCGCGCCCGTCGCGAAAAAGAACGCGCGCCCCCCGCACACCTTCAACCAATTACATCTCCTAAATTATGCAAGTTATGAAAAAAAGTCATAAAACATTATATGTGTATTTTTGTGCAAGGAATAATATTCATTTTACACTTTTTCTCCTATCTATAACCGTTCTCCCGATAGAGACTTTTAAACAATCCAAACTTTCAATAATCATTGACGGAATTGTTTCTTAAGGTTAGCACCGCCTGGAGAACAAGCCGAGGCAATTTTTGAAGAAAAAAATAAACCCGGTCAATCCGGTCATTTCATAAATTATATCAACGCGGTTAACGTATTGTGAAATGCCTAAATTTTGGAGTAATTATCTTAAATTGATTAGCCCAAAGCGATTGCCACTTAGCATATCTGACATTTTCGGCTTGATGGGTTCAATGACCCTTCAAGTATACAAATTCACCAAAAATACTCATGGCATTTTTATTTCAGTAATTATATTGATGAAGTGGGTTTCATTGAAACAACGAAAACTTCCAAATTTTCGGAAATTTAAAAAATTTCGAATTTTCAAAAAAATTGAAAATTTCGAATTTTTCAAAATTTTGAAACTACCGAATTTTCCAAAATTTTGACAATTCCGAATTTTCCAAAATTTGAAAAATTTCGAATTTCCAAAATGTTCAATATTCCAAATTTTCCAAAATTGAAAAATTTCGAATTTTCCAAAAATTTAAAAAATCCGGAATTTCCCAAAATTCGAAAACGTCCGAATTTCCCAAAATTTCAAAAATTCCTAACTTTCGCTAAATTTCAAAATTCGTAAACTTAAAAATTTTCAAAATTTCAAAGTGTTTCAAATTTCATTTCCGTCGAACTTCGGTACGCGCCAAATTCTAGGTTATCAGTGTCAGTATATGGTCTGTATGTCCCCTATTTACCTGACGATAAGACTTCACTAGCCAACAATACCCGTCTGGAATATTCAATGTTTGCGCACCTGTTTCCCAACAGTAGACATCATTTTCCTACGTATTATCATGTTCTTCAGACATTAGTTTTCATTCACACAATCAGTTTGCCGTCTCTCTCGCTCAGCCTATTCATGCCTTAACTATTTAGCGTCATGTATTTTGATAAAGGCCTTAAGACGACGGCGAAATGTGGTTACGATGACATAATATTGGACTTGAGAGGAGGTTACGGTAAATTGCGGTAGGTTATGGTAAAATTGAAATGGTGAGGTGAATCGGTGTGACCCATGAGGGTTGCATCGACGATTTCCTGATGAGTAATTTACACCCCCTCCCACACACACACACACATGGTTCAACCGACATGATTTTAACTGACTGGTCTTACGTTCTAATCCACATAAATTGATCCACATGATTGATGTACATGATTGATCTACATGATGGATCCACATGATTGATCAAAATGATTGATCAACATGATTGATCCATATGATTGATCAACATGATTGATCAACATGATTGATCAACATGATTGATCCATATGATTGATCAACATGATTGATCATCATGATTGATCATCATGATTGATCAACATGATTGATCAACATGATTGATCAACATGATTGATCAACCTGATTGATCAACCTGATTGATCAACATGATTGATCCACAGGATTGACCACACGATTGATCAACATGATTGATCCATACGATTGATCAACATGATTGATCCATATGATTGGACCCATAGGACTTAACTCATATGACCTAACCCAGATGATTTGACCCATATGACGTAACCAACATGATTTGACCCATATGACGTAACCAACATGATCTAACCCATATGGCTTACTCGACACCTGACTCAATTGACATAACTTCAACTAACCATTCCGCGGAACTAACAATACCCTACAGCATTTGACCCACATTATTCAACCCAATCGTATCGTATTTAAAATCCATGCAGTATTGATAGATCGATTGACCGAGGCCATGAAAATACCCAGGAACGCACCGAGTCATTTCACAGTGGCGTACTCCACATGCAGTTGCACTCAATATAGATCAGCATGTCATGCGCGGAACCCGCCCCGCCCCCCCCCCCTCGCGGCGGGACTCCCCCTACCGAGGCTGATTGTACCTGGGTCAATCGTGGAAGGTCACGAGGTCGATTTGTGGTTATATAGTTGTCACTAAAAACTGGTGACGATTACTATCCCATATCATTTTGCTCTATTGGAAAAGTCTGCGGCCCACGCGAACAGCCTTCGAATGGAATTCAATGTGCGTAGGGAGTTGGGGTGGTGGGGGGGGGGGGGGGGGAAAGGTCTTGCAGACTGCACTTTCAGCCTGACCAAATGACCTTTCAAGGCCTCTTTATGGTACTGAAAGTCATTTCAAGGGCTAAGGTCAATAAGCAATTGTACAATTAGAATAGAATATCAATAGCGGAAAAAAAATCGATT
Source organism: Asobara japonica (assembly GCA_026005395.1). Lineage (NCBI taxonomy): Eukaryota > Metazoa > Arthropoda > Insecta > Hymenoptera > Braconidae > Asobara > Asobara japonica. The sequence goes on from BQMI01000393.1 coordinate 4,003,893, forward strand.
ACAGATTTTTTTCACGCTAATTTAATATACAGTTCAAGTATGAAAGGAGCCTGTAGAAGTTGAAGAGCTACTTTATCAATTTTATGGACTACTTTTTTGTACTCAATGCAGGTAGAGTAACTACTCATAAGTAGACACACACCCACAAGCCCTCCCCCCACGCACCCACCCGCCCATCCACACACCCACCCACCCACCCACCCACCCATCCATCCATCCATCCACCCACCAGCCCACCCATCCACTCAGACACCCACCCACCCATCCATCCACCCACCCACCCACCCAGCCCCCCCCGGGCACCCACCCACCCATCCATCCATCCACCCACCCACCAACCCACCCATCCACGCAGCCACCCACCCACCCAGCCCCCCCCCCCCCGGCCACGCACCCACCCAGCCCCCCCCCGGCCACGCACCCACCCACCCACTCCCACTCCACCCCACATACACACACACATACACACACACACACGAACACATCGGGAAGTTCATGATCCCGTTTATTATTTTTTTCTGTAGAAAATACGCACGTTGGGTAGCTATTGGCCTGACCCGACCACGGTCTCCCATATCGCCTCTATTTACAGTGATGTAGTGCATGTGATAATCATGCATGTGCATGTGCATTAGAGATAATAAGAGCGGCCTTCCCGGGGACAATGGCATGTGTGCATGTATGTGTGTGTGTGTGTGTGTGTATATGCGCGGTTTAGAATTGAAGTTTGCCATGGCCGCTGGAAAATGGGCTCACCGACTGATAACACAGTGCTGGAGGCTTATTCATCAAACTCAATAGCCGACCTTCACCCCAAGACACTTGCTTTATCAGCGAACGCATGAGTTTTTTGCTGAATCGTCTAAATAGGCCTGTTTTTTTTTACATTCGCTTCAGGTCATTATCGCATACATATGAGAAGAAAATGATGATAACGCACGCTAATTTTGCAGTGGCTAATTGAGCGAATGCTAATGGCATGGCCTAGCTCTACACGTGTTAGATCCTCAGGGCTATGAGGCAAAAAAATTTTGCTCAAAAATTCCGATGATAATTATAATGATTTCTTTGAAAATTGAGGAAAAATTTTTATGGGAAACTTATGGAATTCCCCATAGAATTTTTATGGGGTTCCCCATGGGAAAATTTTAGGCAACAATTCTATAGAAAATTGTAGTATATGTGGTCAGAAATTTGTTATGGGATTTTTTATGGGGTATCCCATAGAAAATTCCATGGGAAATTTTATGGGGAGATTTATAAAATTTTTTGGAGTAGGGTAGTTACTGCCTACTAACTAGGCATAATTGGATCAAGAATTAATGAGCCGCAAATAATTATTAAGGGCTGCTTAGACGCTTCAAAATATTTTAATGGGGTTCATGCCTCATGTAGGTGATTTACATTTTTTTTTATGGCAGGAAACTAGCGGATCAGCCAGACACGTGGTGCCTTGTTTATGGGAGGAAGATTGCAGACGCCGAGCTTGTGAAGTCATTTGTGCAAATATTATTTCAAAGGGGTAATTAAAAAATTGTTTATACGTTCAGGGAGAGCGAAAGGAATGGCTAACTTATGAACACAAATTTTTATTATTTTTTTAAAGAAGGTCTTGACGAGTCTTTTAAACAAGACATGAAAAAAAATGTTCGACACTTCTTGAGGGCAAGATAAAAAAAAAAAAAATTTCAATACTATTTTTTTAAAAAAATTTTCAAAGAGGCTTCAAACGTTTTGAAGGTTCCAAAAAACGATTTCCTGGGAAACTCTTTTGCTGGAAAATATGGAACAGTTTAGTCACACTGAATCATCATTTCGAAGTCCTGACCTGGCGCTAGGTTCGTGTAGGCGGGCCAACTTCGCCATTTTTTTTCTCCATTTCTAAACGACAGAAAATTGTCAAATTTTCAGGGTAGTTGAAGCATACACTCCTCCATGAGCCACAAAAATTTCATCCCATTCTGTTTATCAGTTAGATGATAAAAAATTAGAAGGTAACTTACAGGTATTGCCGCGCGCCCAGTGCTGCGCCTGAGCGCCCTGGATTATTGCCGTTACCGACATCATCGGTTTCTCCTTTTTCATCATCTTGCTCAACTCTCCTTTTCTCTTCAACTTTTACGGAAATTCTTGACACTCGCTGTTTTATATTCTCTATGGTACTTATCACTTGTTTCACAATCCATGGAGCAGTGGTATTTTGGTTTTTATTTTGGTTTTGTTCACGGGAGTCTTTGGCGCTTGGTCTACGGTATAAGGTAACTGTATTTTTTCTTTATTGGGAATTTGGTATTTACGTCAACAAGTGGTACAACTTGTCACAAATAAGGTACGGAAACTCTATATTAAATTTCAGAGCTTTATGAATTGGATTAAGGAATATTTTATGAGAAACCACTTTGAAGGTTCAAAAAGAGCTTTTTGGGCCGAGTCACATAATCTACGAGTGACCGAAAGAAAAAATCATATTTGAGGTTCAAAACCGGGTTTGTTAAATGCAGAAGAAGCAACTTTGAGCTGGAAAAGAGCATTTTGGAGGTTTAAGAAATCGATTTTCTGATTCAAACGCGTGTTTTGAGCTTTAACTGACCGTTATGGTGTTTTGAAAAACCGTTTTTGAAGATTAAATGAGTATTCTGGAGGTTGGAAAGAGGATTTTAAAGGTTTAAAAGGGAGTCCCGGACGTTTTGAAAGGTATCTCCACAGGTTCAAAGCAGAGATTTTGAGCTGCAAAGGAGCTTTTTAGCGTTCAATCAGTGTATTCGAGGCCCAGAAAAGCGGCCTTGAGGTTCAAAGGCGCTGCTTAAGGGTTCAAGAATGTTCGAGAAATCGGTCAGTTCCAAAAAAGTTTGTTTGAGCTTTAATAGAGCAAATTTGAGACTTATGAGCTTCCGCAGTGCCTTGAGAAGGTTCAAGTAGCATATTTCGGGTCCAGAAAAGCGCTCTTGAAGCTCAAAGACGCTTCCCAAAGGCTCAATGGCGGTTCGAAAATGTTCATGAAATCGGTCAGTTCCAGAAAAGCTTCTTTGAGCTTTAATAGAGCAAATTTGAGACTTATGAGCTTCATAAGTGCGTTGCGGAGGTTAAAATAGCAGGTTTGAGGTCCATAGAAGCGCCCTTTGAGGTTCAAAGGCGGTTCGAGAATGTTCATGGAAACGGTCAGTTCCAGAAAAGCTTCTTTGAGCTTTAATAGAGCAAATTTGAGACTTATAAGCTTCATAAGTGCGTTGCGGAGGTTTAAATAGCAAGTTTGAGGTCCATAGAAGCGCCCTTTGATGTTCAAAGGCGGTTCGAGAATGTTCATGGAATCGGTCAGTTCCAGAAAAGCTTCTTTGAGCTTTAATAGAGCAAATTTGAGACTTATGAACTTCATAAGTGCATTGCGAAAGTTTAAATAGCAGGTTTGAGCTCCATAGAAACGCCCTTTGAGGTTCAAAGGCGGTTCGAGAATGTTCATGGAGTCGGTCAGGTCCAGAAAAGCTTGTTTGTGCTGTAATAGAGCAAAGTTGAGACTTATGACCCTCCGAAGTGCCTTGTGGAGGTTCAAATCCCATATTTGCGGCCCAGAAAAGCGCTCTTGAAGCTCAAAGACGCTTCCCAAAGATACAAGGGCGGTTCCAGAATGTTCATGAGATCGGCCAGTTCCAGAAAAGCTTCTTTGAGCTTTAATAGAGCAAATTTGAGACTTATGAGCTTCATAAGTGCGTTGCGGAAGTTTAAATAGCAGGTTTGAGCGCCATAGAAGCGCCCTTTGAGGTTCAAAGGCGGTCCGAGAATGTTCATGGAATCGGTCAGTTGCAGTTCCAGAAAAGCTTCTTTGAAGTACAAAAGAAGAAATTTGCATCTTATGAGTTTTAATAGAGCAAATTTGAGACTTGTGAGCTTGCGAAGTGCCTCCTGGATGTTCAACTTGCATGCTTGAGGTTCATAAAAGCGCCCTTGAAGTTCAAAGCCACTTCTTAGCAAGTAAGCGTTAGAGGTTCAAGGGCAGTTCGAGAATGTTCATGAAATCGGTTACTTATTATCTCACATGTTATTTTTCTCGATTCCATTTGTTTTCTCGTGTGAAAGACAAATGATGTGTTTTGCGTAGTAGGCAGTGGGGCGGGGTAGGGGAAGGAGGGGTAGGGGCAGGAGGGGGAGGGGGGAGGGGAGAGTTGGCGGGAGAATTCAAGGCCAATGTCGGATAGTCCGGGCAAAGCGAGTGCATAGAGCCATACAAATCGATAGCCGAGGGGTTTTTTTTTCGGTCTCTTTCGACTATATTCCACTTATGTGCAAATCGCGTGTGCAAATACTCTCTCCGGGATGAAATGATAACGATAACACTGAGTCAATAAAATATTGGTTCCCCATGCATTTCTCTCTATTAACAATGTTTATAAAAAAAATAAAATATAGAGGCCGATTTTGTTTATAAATTTTGTGCAAAAAATCGTTATTTAAATCGGTAAAAAAAACGGAGAGTGGTCCCCAAATGAGATCAACAGCAAAAAATTGAAAGGAAAAACACAAATTTTGTAAAAAAAAAATAATCGCGGAACCAGTATTTCATCAAACAAAATTTACTAATTAAACAAAATAACAATTATAAATTTCAAGGTGATAAAAAGTAGGAATTATTAATTTCAAGGTGATCATTATCACTGAAAAATTAAAGTCGTCGGCCTGCGCGTTATAAATATAACCCGCTTGCGATAAAGTAAAAATTGCGTTATCTTGGCACTCGTCTGCGCAATAATGGGTTTAGAGAGCGTTAACATTTGCCACTGAGCGACTCAACCGATGACTCAAATTTAAACGTCTGCAAGTCCAAGGTCAAGATTAAAACATAGTTTAGTTTTCATTTTTAATGTTTATTGGTTAAATTTAACGCATTTTGGTGTCGCCAAAATTTTTTGGACTCTGTGTGTGCGTGTGTGTGTGTGTGTGTGCTGTGGGGAAAGTATGTAACCGGGTTCGCTGAGCCTGGTGGGTGTGTGTGTGTGTGTGTGTGTGTGTGTGCGCAACGAGGTATTCATATAATTTGGAAACGTAAAATTTTGTTGACTTTCATTTTCCGCGATATTTTGATAACGAGTCAATTTACAAAAAACTGATTAGGGACTTTTTGATCAGAAATGAAATTCTCTACAAAAAAGGTCCTATGCATATTTTCTGTTAAACCAGTCCTTTACGAGATAATTCACTTTTCAATGTTATTGTAATCCTCACGTAATATTGAACTCTTATTATCATTATTAATTTGTTAATAATTTACGGTTTAAGTAATGATATTCCGTGTGCAGTATTGCGTTAGTGATGTCAACTTTTAGTGCACATTGGCCTTCAAATCGTCCAGCGGTCTGCATTATTATTCTTCATTATTATAATTATTATTAGAGGCGTCCACTGGCGCTTCTTGTAACTGCGCAAAAGTATGAGACGCATATGATAAATTTTGGCACTAGTCTATATATAAATTTTGTTCATTAATTATAATCACTGATTTTCCATTATCGACAATTGAATATATGGTTTTAATTTCAAATTACGGTGGGTGGGTGGGTGGGTGGGAGGGAGGGGGAGGAGAGGAATTAAAATTCACGTTTTAAATTTAATTTCTGCGTTCGCGGGCTTTTTAAAGACACTCAAAATTTTATGGCACTATCTGACATTTACCTTGAATTTTTGATAAATTATTTCAATTTTTCCTCCACAATTTTTTTGGATTCTATTTATTAAAAAAATTGATTGAAAAATTTATGTTAAAAGTCTTTTTTTTATAATTTTCTTTATGGCAATATAATATTTTTTTTTTAATGATAATTGGATTATTTGGCGCGAAATTTGAAAAAAAAATGATTCGAATTTTTGAGGGTAGATGTAAAATGCCAACTTTAATGGAAATTTTTTTTCAGAATTTTATCTCTTTTTTATTTTTTACCGGAAGTTCATTTGGATAATACTTTTTTTAAATTGCAATTGGATTTTTTTTGCGCACAATTTTTTCCATTGATTTGAAATTTTGGGGGGCATATTCAAAATGAGAAATCGGTCACTTTGTATTTTTTTCGGAATTTTATCACATTTTTAAAAATAATAAAAAAAAAAATTCAGCTTTTGTAAACTTTGAAAATGTCGATATTGTGTTTTTATGGAATAACTCGAAATGTGTTGTAAACCGAGAAAAACTCATAATAACTTTTTCGTAGCTCTCAAAGTTCCCTACAAAAAGTAACTTCTCACATTTTCCAGAAAATCGGCTAATTTTCAAGATATACCCAAAAAACTAAAAAATCCCAGTTTCAAAAGAAATCCCAGTTTTCGGTTGACACCACCCGACCTATGGGATCTAGACAAAAAATGATAAGGACCTTTTTCACAGACAATTTCAAATCCAACCCAAAGTGTCTTCACCATTTTTTCCATATCCCACATATTTTCAGAGATATACGCATTTAAAATAGCAACAAACATTACCACTTGCTTATTTCTAAAATAACAAAAAAAAACAAAAAAATTATGGGAATTTTCCCGATGCACTTTTTCCACTCAATCCAATTAATCCAATTGAATCGATTGTAATTGCAAAAAGTTTACAATAATATCGGGAGATAGACGGAGCGCGCAACGGATCGGGCATTATAGTCGCGAACCGGCGAACGACTGAGCATAAATTCAAGACATTCGTATGTGCGTGGCTAGTGGTTTCTACCGCGCGGCCGCCTTGGCCAACTAACGTCGATGGTGGAAAAAAAGAACATGAAAATATTAAAAACCATGCTAATAGTGATGATGAAAATATTAATAATAACAATAATAATGAGAGTGGTTTTATCGATTCATCGTGTAAATTTTCCCATTTAAGTGATATTCTTTGGAATGACTACCTATGCGTAGTTATCAGAATTCCACCAAACCCCCGGAAAAATATTGATGAACGATGATGCTTAACAGCGAATTAATAATGATAATAAATTAGAAGGAGACTTGAGTTAAAATTAAAAAAAATTTAAGGCACTTGGGATTCCATCTCGAGCAACGAATGATAATAATAATAATAATAATAATAATAATAAATTGATTACCTGGTCAACAACTGATTTTGTCAACAACAAAAAACAAGAACTTTCCGATAAAATCGTGAAGTTAATTATATTTTTTATATTTGTTAAGATAGAATGAAGAGTAAGGAGAAGGCTTGCAGAGATATAAAACTGTAAATTGAGCAAGGATGATTTGGCGAACAAACTAGTACATTTCGACACAAGTGCGGAAAACAACTTTTCTGGCGACTGTGAGTTTGCAGGACGAGCCGAAGGCGAGTTTTGCAGCACAGGAGACAGAAAAGTTACTTCCAGACCTGTGTCGAACAATATTTTTGTGCGTGGGCAGGGTTTTCGCGAAGCGTGCGGAAAACGTTGTTTTGCGCACAGTGTGTCAATAAAATACTTTGCGCACTTGCGTGGCAAAAAGTAGAGATGGAGTCCTGATAATTGTTTCGTTGGTGAGTGACTGTGAAGAAACTTTCGATGAATGAGTGGCGAATGTTTTGGGTGAAGGAGTTCGTAGGGATTTTACGCCAAAGTGCGTGAGGGAAGTGCGACTTTAAGCACTAGTGAGGAAATGGGACTTTTCGCAAGTAGGTGCGTGACGATTTTTTTTTTGGCGATTGGGAGGTCGCAGTCCGAGCCGAAAGCGAGGAACGCACTGGGAGTCGCAAAGATAAAGTTTGCGCACGAACTGTGACTGTGTTATGTGGTGCGGGTGGGGAGGGCGTGCGCGAAGCGCTACTTTCCGCACTGTATAACGAAAAAGTCTTTTTGCGCACGCGATTGTTATCACTCGTTATCAGTCTATTATTATATAGTCTAAAAAATTATTTTCTCTTTTCTCTTTACATCACGATACTGTTTAAAAGTTGTGTTATTGGTCATCTGGCTGTTTGATCTGCGAATAAATCAAATCAAATGAGATGTGACTTTAAACAATTTTTGGAAGGCTTGCCGTTGGATATTTCTACCAACAACAAGCCATCAAAATCAAAAATATTAATAAATAAGTCGGAAAAAAATCATAAAAAAGTATAAAAAAAAAACATAAACCAGAATTTAATGAATAAAAATAAAATGTCAAGGGAATATCACCGGCGTCGTAAAACAATCATTAATTCAATTATTCGATTTTTATATAAAAATGTAATTAAAAAAGGAGAACAAACTTGTCATTAGCAATTTTTTTTTTCGAGTGGATATGAAAAAAAAAATATTAGACTCTTCTTGAAAGCAATTTCTGTGTAGTATAAAAACAATTGAGAAAAATATTGAAAAATTTTGGCGCCAAGAATTTCCGCGCCAAAAAATTAATTTACTGTGAAAAAAGACACATTTTTTGGAAATGAAAGAAACAAATTTAAGGTTTTTTTCTAATTTTATTTTTTAATTTCGAAAAAATTAAATTTGGAATGGAAGTTCGTAGAAAAAATTTCATCTGACAAATTGGATTTTCGGGGGGAAAAAACTTTTCTAGTGTGAAATTAAAAAACTCAAAATGTATGTGAAGAACAAAAAAATTGATTGCGTGCGAACGAGAAAATCTTTGAGTATATGCAATTGTTGAATAATGTTTATTGAGAGAATGCAAATGTCAAGGTCCTAACAAGCTCTTTGATAACAAAATGCCTCACGTTTAAATTACCCAGGGATGATTGAAAAAAGTGGGGTAGAAAGCTCTGCGGAGCTTGCGCGTTTCTCCGCCGCGGCAAGTTCTAGTGCAGTATCCTCCCACCCACCCACCCCCTCCCCCCAGCCACCACACCACTGCAAAGTTGACATGAAAGCTGAGTCCCCTGATGGCCTTCTCGATGACTTTCTCAAGGTTAGCTCGAGATAAGATGGAAAAATGAGGCACTAAAGATGCAGAATTTTTCCCTTCTTTGGACCTCAACAACCACTAATCGCTCAACTATAAAAAAAAAAATGCAAAAATTTCCATTTTTGGAAAATCTTAAAAACTGCATAATTCAAACAATTGTCACCACTAAAATTTTTTTCCAAAAATCCCCGTTTTAAACATTTTTGGAGAGTCATAATTAAAAAAAAAAAAAAATAAATAAATAAAAAATAGATAGAATTAAAAAAAAAATGAAACCCGGAAATTCCAAGAATTTCAAAAAAAAAAAAATTAAAAAAAATTAAAATCTGTTGGGCCTTGCGAAACTCCAAAAATTGAATTTCAAAAATTAATACTTTTGAAAACTAATATTGCTATAAATTATTTTACAATAGACGTGGGTGAGAGTGATAAAGCAACTAGAGACGGAGAATTGTGAGAATTAAAAAAAAAGAAAAAAAAGTGGTGTCTGTCAAGGTCAGCCACATGGTGCAGTGGAAGAGGAGGCGTCTCTGTCTTGATATATATGTATATATATATATATATATATATATATATATATATCTGATATTTTGCTGCACCACGCGCCAAACGCAAACACTGGCATCTCCCTCTGGGTCGTTCTTTATGAGTTTTAAGGGGGTTTTTATTATCCGATTTACGTACTGGTGAATTTAAATGGATCTTTTCGGGTATAAATTTGACTGCTGTAGTTTACGGATCAGTTGAGTATTTTTTTTATATAAATTTCAGGCAACTTCCGGGGTGGCAAACTGAAAAATTCAAACATTGAAACTTTCGACTCAATGAAATGACTAGTTCAAAAAGTCATGATCTATATAAGAACTTGGTTTTCTAATTGCCAAAAAGATCTATTCAAAAGTACGTTTTTTTAAAAAAAATTTGACGTCTCGTTTTCGTCAGTTAACGACTTTTAAAGACTCATTGGAACAATACCTTGACATTTCAAATTAACCGCGCAATGCGCGTGGCGCCACCTACCGACGCGCACCTATCAACTCAGATGGGAGTTCCGGTGTGAGCTGGAAAATCCAGATGGATCGTTTCGTTTATTAATTTGACAATTGTAGTTCACGGATTAGTGGAATATTTTCTTTATTTAAATGTCGAGGAGACTTCCGGGGTGGCGAAGTGAAAAGATTCAAACATCGAAACACGTCGCTCATCGAAAATGTATATTTTGCGGTTTCAATTTCGGAGGAACTTGATTTTCTAATTGCTAAAAACATATTTTCAAAAGTATGTTTTTTTTCTATTTCTTGATTTTCATAACGCAAACGAAACAGATTCATTGCACTCAGTACAAAAATTAGCACAGAAACATATCGACGTTGAGTTCCGGTTTAATCAATCACCTATCCCTTCCCTCCTGCTCTTTAGGGCACAGAATTCCCCTACACTGTGGTTGAAATTTTAAAAACTGCTTACAGCAAAACAAGTCTCCGGTGGTATAGTGGTGAGCATTTCCGCCTGTCACGCGGACGACCGGGGTTCGATTCCCCGCCGGAGAGATTTTTTTTTTTCTCTACAGGCGTCACAATGCTTGAGGCTGAAAGTGTTCAATCACATTGACTTGACTTGACTTGACTTGAAAATTGTTTATTAACATTTGTCATATATACATACTATATACAGTATTAATATCTTAAGTGCTACGTTCTAGATCACCAGCCGTTGGCCAATCACATTATTGCGATTTGAGCAATTATGAATCGTAAGGGGCACGCAGAACATTTAAAGACAGCGATGTCGTCCTAAATGTTGGCGGTCTCATCACGCTGCGTTTGCGATTGATGGTCTCCCAGCTCACCCGCGTTTGTAAGGGTTTTGATATTTGCTCTGGTTAATTTGTTTCCACGGTTTTTATTGCAAGAAGCCCTACAACTGACCTCTAGCCCCGAGGGCTTTCCGCCCAAGTGTTTACCGTATTTAACGTTTCAAGTAATATTCTCTTCCGTAATTTCATTACAACTACTTGGAATATTTTTGTTTACAAATGTACAATTTCTGGGGGAAGCGTGGGTCATAATGGGACACTTGCAAACAAATGTATATACAGGGTGACCCAGTTAAAACAGCGCACCCAGATAACTCCTGAAAAAAGAGGTAAATGAAAAAATGTTTCCTATGAAAGTTGTAGGGTTGTGAGGGGAACATCTCATATGGTCTCCACTTTGAGCTTGCAAGCCCAAAGTGAAGTTTTTTAAATGGCATCCACAATTTTGTGTCCTACAAAACTTGTTCCTCTGGACGAGGCGTTTCCAGTCATATGGTTATGTATGCCGATTCCTCTGATTTTACTGTTAAAAAACACTAAAAACTAACTTCGTAGATCAATCCAAAATTTACGTATCTAATACGTCTTCAAATCATGTCATTAAGATTTTCAATATATATAACATATATATAATAAAAAAAAAAATAAAAAAAATCAGCATGGTATATAGACTATATTTAACAAAAATAATTATTTTTTTTTTCAATTAATAAATATATATATATATATGTATATAATCTGAAAAAAATGTTTGACAAAAAAAAATCGCATGATATATTTTTGTCCTTAAATTGGGTTCATGAAAATAAAAAAAATAAAAAAAAAGTAACAGAATTCATAATAATCAATTTAATAGCCATTACTCGTCACTTCTAAAAATGCTATAGATGTTTTTTCAGGTCACAGATATCATCGATTTTAAGCCAATTGTGCCACATTGGATCATTAGAATGTTTGCCATTAAAGCAATTAACGTAATTTTTCTTCTATTCATTCCGATGAGTTTCACAAAAAAGTGTTACGTAGATAATAAAAAAAAATGGAAAAACTGTCAATTAATTTAGCGGAGGGACGAGTTCAATGAATGCGTTTTTTTTTCAATAAATAAAAATCGTATTACAAAAAAAACATATTCGCAAATTGTTAACGAAACGTTCATACAGAATTGATTGGAGCAGATTGAATAGGGAAATTGAGGGGAGTGGGTAGAAAATTGCAAATTGAAAGATGGGCGAATAATGAACGATTGAATGATCGATAATAATGTGTTTTTTTATTATGATTTAACGTTATTATATTTATGCAATTTTTGAGTGCTAATTAACGATAAAGGTCCACTATGTTTTTTGTAAGGAAAAAAGAGAAAACAATCCAATAATAAATTGATTGTCTGATAGGTGAGTGAGTGAGTGGGTGGGTGGGCATGTGGGTGGGTCGGTGAGTGAGTGGGTGAGCGAGTGGGTGGGTGGGACGGTGAGTGGGTGGGTGAGCGAGTGGGTGGGTGGGTGAGTGAGTGGGTGGGTGGGTGAGTGAGTGAATGAGTGGGTGGGTGAGTGAGTGGAGGGGGGGGGGGATACTGTTTTCTCTAAAGTTCCACTTTAACAAAGTTTTAAATATTTGAAGAATTTCCGACAACAAAAGAAATCCGTAACCCAAAAATTTGTCCGTTTTATCATCCAGAAATTACTCATTCTTTCAGCCTGAATTTCATGAATAACAATACAACCTGTTTTTAAAAAACGGCAAAAACATGGAAATTTTCAAGGTAAACATTAGAGAAAGTGAATACTTGAACAGTCATACGGGTTTATTTGCACCTGTTGTTTTTCTCTTTCATTTCCCGCCGGATTTATTCCACCTACCTCCACCAATTCAACTACAAGTGAAGAAGAAAAGGTTAACAGGACTGTGCGTTATTTCATTTAAATTCTTGAAGAAAGCCAGGACACAAACTGGTTTGTCTCTATCGGTCTGCATGTGCAAAGAAATTAAAAAAAATCGAGTAAACAAGGTATCAAACAAGAAGTAGAGGACAAGCTGGAGCCACTTAAATTCTTGGGATTTTAATGGCTTTGTGTCCTATACTCAACAATGTTAAATCCAAACCACAACACATGAGAATTATCCCTTCCTCGAAGTTTATCCTGAATCGGGAGCCGCTAGGACTTTATTTTATGGCTCATTTCACTCCCCCGCAATGTCGGTAACTTTGAGAATATTTCTTTTTACGGCGGCACTTCATTGCGAAATGCTAGACTTGAATCCTGATTCAGGAGAAATTCTCCAGAAGAAATAAGAAAAAAGAAGCGGATGAAAAACAGTTCTTTTAAAGCTGCTTCGAGAATGAACCTAGCTGCTGGTGGTGTTGGTGGTAAAATGTTTATAAAGTATCGGTTGTTGGATTAGAGACCAGCTTTGGAAAGTATTGTCTGGATCTCCTAGATGATACTGACTTCTTGCCGAAGGTACCAAGCCAGACTGATACTGAAACCGTCTGCGGAGTGCCAGGAAGCTTCTCCGGAGCTACGCACACGAAGGGACAGAACGGATCCACATGAACACCATGAACTTAGCCTTCGCCAATATGACATTAAAAGTCAGCAGGTGAAGACAATATCAAAAACCCATTATTGGATTCCCGGAAATAAATTTATGCACACGACTTCATATTAAATAAACTGATATTGATTTCAGGAAACTTCCAATATAATTGAATGCAATGACAACCCTGAGTGTCTAGTATTCCAATGAGATGTCGAGTTTTGGTATACTGATTAATGACTAACTAAAATTATGGATCTCCTCAATATTTATGTTCTCGAAGACCGAAGTGTAGTGGAGGGGCGGATGGGTAAGGATCCTAGATGGACTTGTTGACTTCAGCGACGTCAAGAGGGTCTATTGTGACTTTGGCACCTTTAGGTTCCGTCAAAATTGAAGGTTTTCTGTGGGAGTAATTAACGCGAAATTGGGAAAGGCCTAATGTGTTCGAAAGTAGAAGATTTATTGGGGCAATGAGATGCTCCAGATTTTCGTTGGAAGAATTTGCAGGGATTATTTTCAACGGGGACCAAAATAGAATCTATGAATTACTGAAATATATAAATGACAAGAAGAACTTGGGAAAGTAACCCAAGAATATTGGAGTACACAACACTAAACTTGTAGATGGGGAGGAGTTCGATGGGGAAGAGCAGTACAAAGGCAATATGATAACAAGAAATAGACGAAGCATACCGCTACAACTGGGAAAAACAAGTTTTGGTCAAAATGACATTATGTATAAAGGCATACAGCTGTATAACGAAATGCCAGATGATATTAAAACTTTAGAGACGAAAGCAATGTATCGTGAAATATTAAAATATGTTGAGGAATGATTCAAAACGAAGTCTGTAACGATGAATATCGTGTACCAAATACTGTAGCCAAAGCTAGATAAATGAATACAATACAATACATCATCATGCACATGTTATCAAGAGCAATCCGTAATATACGTGCTCAAATAGGAAGAAATATCGTTTCCGAGGCATCAATCTGTTCCTCAACACCACCAACATCTTCAACGAATAAGAAAAATCTCATCTGTCCACGTCATTCAAACGGACAGACTCATTGAATAATAATCAACTGACCAGAAAGGGTGGGGCATAGGTAAGCAGACCTATAGATAGCTCCCAAGAAAAGAGAGGAAGAAGAAAAAAAACAGTAAAAAGCGTTTGGATGCAGCTGTCGCAAAAACGGTCGCTTGCACAATGCACGTATTTGGACGAGGCTAATTTCTAAACCACTCTCGGCACCCCAATCAGTGCCAATTGTTCCACGGGTTCTACCATTCTTTTTCCAAGGTCTTAGGTCTGTGAAACTAGTCTCGATTGCGAATTTTGGAAATTTTTCGGCTGGTTTAATGTCTTTTCGAGGACCCCAGGAGTGGCCATAACTAAGTTAATGATACGAATTACGATTTCCCCTCCTCTCCCCCCCCCCTCTTTTTAGGGGCCAAAAGTTGGCCAGTGATCAAACACTAGTGGTGCATTGCACAAAGAAATAGAAGTTATTGACTGGGTTATTATGAAAACAAGAGATTATGGATTATTTATGTGGTACACTGCAAAAATTCAAGGGCAAATAATGCGCACAAAGGTTTCTAGCCGCCTATAATAACAAGCGTCGAAAGGCCTATTGTGAAAAAAAACAACAAGTAGAGTTGAAACTGGTTTTTTCCATCCGTGACCTTGAAACACTGACAACAGGTGATTGTGTGCAGTGTTGCAAGGTCAAAGTCAACGGATCAAATGTTGATAGTAATTCTTGGTAATTCCTATTCCAAATATTATGACCTGAGGTACTTCCTGGAAAACGTAAACAACTTCTTCCAAGAATGTGATTATGTGTTGACAGAATTTAGGCACATCCTGAATTCTCGATTGTCCTTGAATTGCTTTCGTTAACGGTGAATATTTTGAAGGATGTAGTCCTAGAAATTTTAGGTTAGTCGAGTTCCAGGTGCTTTGAACTTGATGAAAATTACAACGGTGGGACTAATTATGTTGGTTACTTCTTTGATGTCCGGCCAGCAGGATTTTCTTTCTTGTTAAAAGAATAGAAATTCTAGAGGGTTACAAATTGGCAACATCATGAACATCGTTAGAGTCGAAAATCTCGAAGTGCACGGTCCTCGTTCCTTATTGGTCCATTTGCTGGGCCTGAAGTTGGTTCTCACGCGGGAAATTCAAATTCCCTAAGACGCGCGTGGTGCACTATTGACTGCCGGATGAGCCTGCAGCATCTCCAGCACCACGAAAGACATTCGCCTTCTTCAGAACAGTAAGTATTTGCGCCGACTTTTCATGATGGAATTCTTCCGAAAACTATCCTGATAATTGCTATATCTGTAACAGTTACGACGAGCTTGTAACTTATCTCAATCGGCTGTACATGAATGCCCGATTATTCGTTCACTCAAGCGTTGCACAGTGTAAGACTGGCTTCACATGAAAACGTCAGTAAACACATGCACGTGGTCACTTAGCTATAAATAATGCTCGTTCATGAGGAAGATTGATCTAACGGGCGTGGGCGCTGTTAGCGCACCAACATATCCGTCAAGGACACAGCATTGGAGCCGTGCGACAATCGCACCCATGTACCGTTATTCCAGCAAAGCACATTGAATAAAGAGAGTGGAAAAATGAATAAGGAGAACGGTAAGTGTGACCCATCAAGGCCACATCGATAACTTTTTGATCTAATATTTTCCTCCAGCATCACTGGCTTCACCGGGATTTCCGCAACAACCCAACTGCCTGGTGAATCGAGGAAATACTTGACCATTTGTTCTGAACCTGCTTTGGTGCAGATCAGACCTGGACTTGAACCGACAACCCAACTCGGTGGGCCGGAAGCGGTGAAAATTTTTGAATGAGTATAAAACTAAGGGACAAGGACGGAATGACCTAATTTCAGGTCCGATATCCCAAAGACCGAATGGTGTCAGTGCTAAAGCACCACCACCACCAACAGACAACATCAAAATTAGAATTTGAAACGGTCTTTCTACGGACAAATGACATGGACCTGACCCTGCAGGCTGAAGTGCTGCCCGGATCCATTCCAGATTCTGATTTCCACCTAAAATCCTCATGCAAATGACACCTGGGCTTCATTTAGACCAAACTATTCCAAAAGCTAAGATCTGGCAATGGTCAGCACCTATTGCTAAAGACAAACAATGTACGACTATTACATAAACGTCAAATTTCAACAAAACGAACATGTGTTAACGCGAAATAAACAAGACATTAGACGGCAGATATGCAGTGAGAAGACATAATGCTATCAGCCAATAATTTTTCGTAAAAAATGGCAGACGCTGTGAATGTTAAAGCTGACAACTGTGGAAAGTAGGTTAGTAGGTGATGTGCAGTGGCTAACAGAGTAGAGTATCCCGACATTGACCCATATACCGTTGCGGACTGCTTCCCTGCCTTTCCCCTACCCTGGTCAAGTGTCAAGGGAACTTGGTGCACAGGGGGTGGGGGATATAGTGGGGTGGAGAAGGCATTCAGCCAATTGCATGGGGCTCCGATAGCCTGCCCCCATAAAGCACCCTCCAAAAGCAGATGCACAGTTCTCCCTATATCTAGACCAGCGAAATTAGGTTCTAATGACGTTCTTGGAGACCTTAAGGCGAACGCAAATTCGCAGATGTTGGACAACATTGGTGGATCTTCATTGGTTTTTATGGGACGACGAGCAATGGCTGACCGGAAGTGCTGCCCCCGGCGGAAGTCTGCTAGGGAAAATTCAGGTGGGGATGGAATTCCTCTTCTGGAATGGGAATCATGGGGAGACACTTGGACAATGATGGAGAACCTTCGAAAATTTGGAGACCATCTTGGATGGGATGGGGAACATATTGGGAACGTTGGAGGAGGTGGGAGTAGTTTGACGGATTCCAGGAAAATTCTGTCCCTCCATGGAAAGCTTGGGAGATTTTTCGGAATTTCGGGGAAAACAGGGAAAATCCTCGGAAAACTTGGAAAAATTTGAGGTTTTTCTTGGAGAATTCAATTCTTGGGGCAAATGGAGACCAAATGGAAGAGAGGGTTGAAGGGGTGGACGACAATTGAAAATTTGGGGGAAAACATGGGAAATTTTTGGAAAAATATTGGAAAATGGTGGAAAATTTCGGAAAATTTTTGAGGTTTCTGGGAAATTTTCTGAATTAAGGTTTTGAAAAAATGGTGAAAAATTGGAGGAATTGCCAAAAAAATTTGGAACAGTATTGGAAAATGGCGGGAAAATCTCGGAAATTTTTTGAGAAAATTTATGAAATTTCTGGAAAATTGGAGCAAATACCAAAAGGTTGGAAAATGTTGGAAAATTTGATAATTTTTCTTTACCGGAAAATTAGTAAGACAGAGATTATTGGAAATTCTTTCATCTCCGAATTTTTCCTCGCATACTTCCATTTATATCGACAACGAAGAAATTGGCAATTATCTCGGGTCAACACATTTACACTGCTTTCCAAGAAAGTGGACAATCAAAGAATGATGTGCTTCACTTCTTCTTTTTAATTGGGATTTTTCCGAGCGAATTGCCATTGAACTTGGAGATTTTTTCACCCCCAAGCAAGAGTTCGCGCATAGATACAGGTATACGTGCAATGGAAGTACAATTTCGATTTAAAATTACAAATTGAAAAAAAAAAAAAAATCAAGATTGTTGAATTTTGAAAATGTCAAATTTTTGGGAATTTTTTTATTTCATACTAGGGCGAGCCGTGCCGTGTTGAAATAAATTTATCCATTTTTCCCGTTTCTCATTCCGTAATCGTAAAAGCTAAACGCTCACAATGAACATGAGATCCGTTCCAACATAAGTAAGAAGTTTCACTTCAAAAACGATTATTCAATATCGGCAATCACCAGTCGGAAATGATTTTTTTCCCTTGTCAATAGTCGATCATAAATGCATTTAGGTGCGCTAATGGAGTGGCAGCCTTGTTCGGCCAACGACGATAATAAAATTGTTTCGTAACACTTAATCTGCATACGTTTGTGTGAAACTCTAGAGTCTGTGTCTCGGTAAGACCTTTAATACGCGAGTCCACTACGAGTTGCAGCACGTGGCAGAATCTAGCGTGTGTCCTTGAAAAATTTTATGCTGAAGTGCACTGTGCGTGCAGATCCCAGACGTGAGATCTTTTCTTTTTTACTGGACATTATTCTATTTGTCGTTATGGCTGGAGAGTAGTTTATCAATTTGTAATTTGCCCAGAATTGAAATTTTTACTTTCTTTTTGAATCGTCCTAATAAGTTATCAAGAAGATGTATGTGTGTGTGTGTGTGTGTGTGTGGGGGTGGTGAATGAGTGGGTGTCCGTGCATCAGTGTGTGTGTGTGTGTGTGTGTGTGTGTGGGTCGGTGGTGTGTGGGTGGGTGGGTAGGTGAGTGGGTGGCTGAGAGCGGGTAAGTGGGTAAGTGGGTGGGTGTGAGTGGGTAAATGGGTGGTTGTGAGTGGGTAAGTGGGTGGGTGTGAGTGGGTAAATGGGTGGTTGTGAGTGGGTAAATGGGTGGTTGTGAGTGGGTAAGTGGGTGGGTGTGAGTGGGTCAGTGGGTGGATGTGAGTGGGTAAGTGGGTGGGTGGGTGTGAGTGAGTGACTGGGTGGGTGTGAGTGGGTGAGTGAGTGGGTGGGTGGGTGGGCGGCTGGGTGTAAGTGGAGTGCGTGAACATATAGGGAAAAAAATAAAATTCTCTATAGAAACAGTAATATTCATAAGTAAATTATGAATCTATGAATATAGGTGGAATTTTTCCGCTTATTGTTGACACACTGAAATAAATTAGTCCCTGTGAGAATGAATGCAACAGAAATTCCCATGTAATGTTAAAAGCACGCTCAATCAACGTCATTTTTTTCAGTCTTATCGTCGTTAAAAAAAAAAAAAACAGGTGGCCTTTGCCATTTTTTTTCAACTACAAATTGCGCTGGTCAAGTCATGTATTGCTACAATGTGACATATAATCCACAAAGAAAAACATGATAATTCCTCGCGGGAATGAAAAAACAATTCGTATTTCATTCATTCACACCAAAAAATGAGAACGTGAATTACCAATAAAAAATCGCAATTTTCGATTTCGAAATCCTAATGTTCCGACACACAATTTCCAAATTTCTTTCGTCAAAAATCAGGATCTATGATCGAAAGATAAGAAATCATAGTCTGCTTGTATTTTGAAAAAAACGATTCTCATGTGTAATCAAGTGAAAATGGAAATTAGACATGAACAATTATTTCTTTCTTCTCTACCAGAGCCATAAAAAAATGAACAAATGGGATGCTTTGAGGTCGGCGGAATAAATTTCAATACTGAAGTTAAAAAAAAAAAAAATAGCAATTTTCCATGTCTGATGATATTACAGAAAAAATTCTGATCTGTGATGTCAACCGGAAAAAATCCAAGTTTTTCTTAATGAAGACCGACTTCATCCTTAATAATTGATATTGTCTTATCTTTTTAATTTTTTCAATTACTCATGGGGACTCCCCCCCCCCTCCCCCCCCATGTCTATTACTCAAATAATTGGAAATGTTTATACCGCCATATTTCAGAGAAGAAGAATGAAATGAATTTTGCGATACTAATAAATTATATCAACTATAGGATACATCACCAGGACGTCCGTTTCCCGAATGGCATATTGCACGCCTGCAGATCCCATTGAGATAAACCCATTAAAAAAAGCCTCGAAGGAGAGAGAGAAATTGTTGCATGGGACGAAGAGGAAAATTAGATCATAATGACGTGGTTAAAGTTGCCTAGTATCTGCTGTTGCCATCAGCTGCAAAGCACGTTTAAAAATTGAACAGGTGGAGTGGCAGATTGTCGATAATTCTTCTATCAAAATCGAGGAATTTTGAACCTGCCTGAAAAATTTTTTGAATGTAATTGAGGATTAACAATTTCGCTTTGGAAAAATTGGACCATTGAAACTTTGCATCGGGCTTGCATTCGACATGGAATATCTTTCAAATAATTTTTTCAGATTGCTCTTTTTTTTTTTAATTCGGAAAATTCGCGGTGCACACTATAGCGCGACCTGCTGCGAGTTAAGTATGTACGGGATTTTTGGAGTATGTCGTTGTTGGAATTTTCTTCAATTTTTAATGAGAAAATTCTGGGCCCGTGGAAGCGCGGCAGTGGATGGGCGGTTCGGACCAGCGGATAAAATAGCAGCGGTTTCAATGTATTGGTGAACATCTTTTTTTCTCATCTCGCATATGTGAGCTGCATGCGAGCAACGACCTTGGACTTATATAACGAAATACGGCGAAACATCGGGAAGAAAGTAGATGCGTTTTTTCGATTATTCAAATTCTGGAAAAAATGCAATTTTTAAAATTGAGGTGATCAATTTGGGGGGTTTTTTTGGTTTTTGAAAAAAATTTCTGGTGCTAATATGACGGAGGAAATTGGAGATGGTGGGAATTTTGCATTATTGAATTGTATTCTTTGATTAAAAAAAAAAAAAAAAAAAAATGCACAATTTTTTTTTTTTTAATCTGAGGTTCAAAATTTCAATTTTTGATTCAAACACTGAAAAATCATTTAGAAAATTTTTCAAAAATTTTTATACATTTTGCCACAGCAAATTCAAAATATACCTAACAAACTAAGTTGATGTTGTAATGTCAAAAATTTGGCCGACAGGTGTCGCCACCCTCCGACCCATCATCGCATGATACACAGATATAGCCACACACATAAACCTATACCTATATACACAGATGTATACATATATATAATTATTAGAACTATTTTCACGTGCTTCCCTCGGCTGTCACATTCGTTTGGTCTCATTACCTCCACCCAATTTTCTAAATTTCCAAAACTTCCGATTTCCAAAGGATCTCCCCGAAAAAAAATTCCAAAAAAATTTCCAAAAATTTCCCTCAATTTCACTAAAATAAAAACTGACATTTCAGCAATTAAAAGGCTAATCACAGCATGTCTATTGCCCATAATGGCTAAGCCCCCAGAGGCTTATAAACTAATAGCTATAAGCAATCAATTCGACAATTACAATCAACAATACTTAGCGCCAAAAATCCGCGAAATTAACTAAAAAAAAAATGGAAAAAAATAACTGAAAGCGCGAACAAACGAATACAATGAAAGTTAACCAATGTGGGGCTTAAAAAGTGACTTAATATGACTTAAATCGGTCAGTGAACTAGTTCCGTTTCGACCCTGACACTGCCATTGGGATTTGTGTCAATCCCTCAATATTGTCAACATTTTTACAAGAATAATAAAATAAATAACTCACCCCTTTCGCTTGTCTCCATTTTCCCGCCAATTCTAATTTGAATGTTCGCAGATTATTGGTTTTTTCACAACTCCTTATGAGCACTTTTTTGCCAGTAATTATGGGATGTTTTTTACGTGACCCTTCTCTTGAATTTCAGGCCCCCTTAAGCCCAGCACTCACAAAATTCTAGAGGAAAATAAACATGGCCGGTTGGCTTGTCACAATTCAATCAAGGTCGTTGAACTTTCAGTTAAAGGGAAAATTGTATTTTAATAATTTTGAAAAAATTGCGGCATTTTTTTGGCACTATTTTTCGTAAATTATTTCACGTTTTTTTGGGACTTTTTTGGAAATTATTTTGGAAAATTTGAGCGACAAGTGTTTGGACTTGCGGTGAAATTAAGTTCGTGACCTACTCACTAGAGGGCGACTCGCGAAACACTGAGATTTTAGATTTTTAAAGTAAACACGAAAAATGTGATGAAGGGGGGGGGGGGGGGGGATTTGCATTTTTGGCGCAATTTCAGAAAATTTTCTAAGGTTACGATTGTTATTGGACATTGTAGAATCTATTTTGTATGAGTACTCTATAAACTCTCTGTTTCATGTATAGAATAGGCTTTTTTCTTACAAACTTTGATTCAACAAATGCGCTTTGAGAAAAATTCGGATCAACATGGTGTTTAATGTGTAATATTGAATATTTATTTATTGAGAAAATTGATGGAGTGGACTTTTGACTCTTCTGCTGAGTGAGAAAAATGCATTTCGAGGGTGCATGCATGTTCCATATTTGTGTTTTTTTTATGTCCACAATTTATGGGATAGTTTTTAAAAAAACCGCCATTTGCGAAATTTGAAAAATGGCGGGATTTTGTGTGCTCTTTCTCGGGGCTTTCAATGGTTTTGGGGTGAAAATTTTGGGAAATATTTTGGAAAATTTGGCGACAAGTGTTTGGAATTGCGGTGAAAATACGTGAAATAAAGTTTGCGACCTACTCACTAGGGGACGACTAGCGAACCCTGAATTTTTTTATGTTTTTAAGTAAGCGCGAAAAATGGATTTTTGCCGGAGCGCAAAATTGCATTTTTCGGGCAATTTCGAATAATTCTATAAAATCATTAGGATTTGTGGAAATTTAAGAGTTTTTAAAATAATAATACACAAACAATTAACTTTTTAATTTAAGATATAGTTTTTGCTAATTTGTCATACCTTTGAAAAGCGGCGCTCTGAGCAGAAATAAAGCGTTCTTCATTAATCTTTATTAAACGTTGAAACTTTTTTGTATAAACTCCAGTCACATATTTGTGCTATTTGCGCATAGTAAATACCAAAATTTGGTGTTGAGAGTAGGTCAGGATTTTAAAAAATCCCTATTTTGACATTTTCAAGATGGCGGCGTTTTTGCGCGCCAAATGGAAATTCACGACATTTGAAATATTCCATCAACTTTCAGTATTTACAAAAGTTCTAAACCGTAAAAAGCGGAAAAAAAAATTATAAAGAGTTTCCAGAGCGCACCAAAAAAATTTCCAAAATTTCATCAGTTTCCAAAAGTTTCCTACTTCACTAAATATCAAAGTGCATATTTTGTTCCTATACAAAAATTGCATTGTTGACGTACGCTAAATCTACAATGTGTGCTCAATACGAAACTGTACAAGTAACCCACCCTGCGAAATTTGAATCTCCTGTCAAAATTCGTGAAATAGTCAATTAGTGTGCGTTTGAAAAATCAATGAGTCTTTCACACGTGACCTAGTTCCCGCATCAATGCTTTTTTCCCACCAAATTAAGTGATGATTAATTTTTCTCCTTAAAAATAAATTTACACCTAGATGGGGCCAACACAAAATTGAGGTTATGTTGGAGCGAAAAATGCCGAAAAAACTAATTCGATTGCTTTATCGCTTGAAATTGAAGCACATATTTCTCTTAGTCTTCACAATTTGGGTCCTGGACTATTTCGGAGCTTTCACACATGTTTTCGAGCTGTCTTACGACGAGAATTTTAGGTCAGTTGTCGCCCATGGATTATACTATATTATTGTTAAAAACCATCTATTTTTTTTTTGTAATTCGTTAGTTCGACCAACGAAATTTTTTCAAAAACGTAAAACAACTTTGGAAAAAAATTTCAATACTTTTAATACTTGTCACTTTCAAAATTTGTTATGATACTTTTTATACGTAAGTTGAGTAAAAAATTACAAAAAACAAAAAACAAAAAACAAAAAACAAAAAACAAAAAACAAAAAACAAAAAACAAAAAACAAAAAACAAAAAACAAAAAACAAAAAACAAAAAACAAAAAGCAAAAAGCAAAAAACAAAAAACAAAAAAACAAAAAAACAAAATACAAAAAACAAAAAAAACAAAACCCCTTTCTTAATTTGTCTCAAATTTTTGTTACCTCAATTTCAGGTATCCATACGATGGTGACGTTCACACCCTGGTGCAATCCCTGAAGCACCGTAAAAAGCCTGAGGTCGACCCCATAAACGACTACAACTACACCTACATCCACCCTCGAGTGGACTTCTGCGCAGACGAGGGCAACGATTTCCGGAGTCTTCGCCTGGTCTTCCTGGTCAAATCCTCAGCTCCCCACTTCGACCGAAGAGTAGCAATTCGAAATACCTGGGGCTTCAAAAAGCGCTTCTTCGACGTACCAACGCGCACGATATTCCTCCTAGGTATCCACGAAAATGACCAAGAACTTCAGAGAAGAATCGACGACGAATCAGCGAAGTTCAAGGACATTCTACAAGGGAACTTCATAGATTCGTATTACAATAACACCATCAAGACCATGCTGGGCTTCAAATGGGCCTTCAATCACTGCAGAACATCCAAGTTCTATATGTTCGTAGATGATGACATGTATGTTTCAGTTAAGAATGTTCTGAGGTTCATCCGTAATCCCGTGCACTATCCGGAGTACTTGAAGGACCCCAGCAAGCTTGTCAAACGTGAAATTAAGGATTCCGACCTAGAAATCCTGACTAATTCATCTATCCCACCGAAAAATCCTATGGAAGAGACTGCAAACGAAAAAATTGAACCTAGAAGTAAGTTGCTTTCTGAGGATGCTAAGATGGAAGAAGCTGAAGAAGCGAGTTCGAACCTTGACATGAAAAAAGAAGGAGACCTTCATATAGGTCTGGACTGGACAAGTCCTAATGAGAACAGCATGATGGACACCAAAAAGCTCCATCAAATAGCTACGTCAAAGCTTGTGAAAGGTGGGACCATTGATAAGAAAGCTGAAATGCTTTCCAGGAATGATGAGGACGAAGCTGGAGAAACGAAGAAGTCTGATGGAAATTTGAAGAACTTGATGAAGAAGAGCTTGATGGAGCAAATGGAACCTTCCAAGTTGCACAATCTCAAAGAAGAAGAGACCATTAGCACCAAAGACTCCCAGAATTTTGCTGTGAGAGGAAAAAGGGCAACAGCTAAGGAGAAGATCTTGATGAGGAAGAGACCAGGTTGGAAGAGTCATGATAAAACTAAGATGCCTCCCAAGCCTGATGAAGCATCAGAAATTTCTGATGCCATACTTCCGGAAAAGTTGAAGGTTTTTAGGCAGAAGAGAGCAACAGCTAAGGAGAAGATCTTGATAAGGAAGAGACCAGGTTGGAAGAATCATAACAAGACTACTATGCCTGGACGAATTGAACCCCTAGAAGTCGAAGAGACTCTTGCTCCTTCGAACAAATCTACTGGCTACCAGAAATTGACTAGGGGACGTCGTCAAGTCTTTGATTTTGAGCTTCCTGATGACGTTAAGCTGTTCGCGGGTTACGTGTTTGTTTCAGCACCACACAGACACAAAACATCCAAATGGTATGTGACTTTGGAAGAGTATCCTTTCCATTTGTGGCCACCTTATGTAACAGCCGGGGCTTATGTACTCTCAAAGTCTGCACTTGTTGATATGTACTTGACGAGTCTCTATACTCAACACTTCAAGTTTGATGATGTATTCCTAGGACTTGTTGCCAAAAAAGCGGACATTGAACCGTTTCACTGTGATGAATTTCATTTTTATAAAAAGGATTACACCAAGTTTAATTATAAGTATGTTATCAGCTCTCATGGATATGGAAATCCTGAGGAACTTGTCGCAATATGGAATGAACAGAAGAGTATGGGAAATGCTTGAAGCCAAATTTAGAAAGAATTTAGGGGTAATTTAATTTCACAATTTTTCTGCCCAGAATTTTAGATTTTCCATTTTTTTTTAAATGTTTTTTATCTCTAGAGTTTAAACGATTGGAAATTTACTTCAACGTCTGAATTTGCTAATTATGTAATAATAGTAACACATCAGTACTTCAATCGAAGTTTTCCAATAATATTTATTATCTCATTAACTTATTATGGCAGTGATAGGATCATCTGATAGATCTCGTTATAATTAATGTAAAAATGCGTTAAGTTGTGCATACTCTATTCTCAAATATTTGAGAGGAAAAGTTAAGAAAAAAGGTCGATAAAATTTCTATAGAAATCCTGTGAAGCAGTGGGATTTGTCCTATAAAATTTTCCTGGAAAAAGTTCTGTCCATAATTTTTCTATAGGAATTTTATCGAATTTCTATGGAATTATTTCGTCAGTGAATTTCCTCTTAAAAAATTGTAAACAGTAGCCTTTAAGGGCACATATAAATGGTTTATAAAAAAATATGTCTAGTGATATTTACAAGTTTGTACTGCATTGAATCGCCAATCAGTCGAGGCCCAACCCCCACTGCTGTGATCAATAATCTCAATATTTCAATAAATAATTTTCTAAGTAATTTTGTGATTTATGATTGTTGTCTGTATTGCTGCTTTTCGGTAGTCTTCACGAGGGTCTGGTCCAAATTTGTCGCCTCACGTTTTATCATATTTAGGAGTAATTGCGAGCTCTCGAGTATCTAGAAAAAAATTGAAGACTTTAGAAAATTATACATGAAAAATAATTTGAATTAATTTTGTCCAGGTTTTCGTCTTTTGTGAATTAGTGATTACTCCCTATCTGTGGGAGATAGCAAACAATGGCACAGGACCTTTTTTTAAGCTCTTGAAATTCTCTACAAAAAATGTAGCTTGACATTTTTTATAGGTCTTGTAGTTTGCGAGATATCGAAGAAAATTAAATTTTTTTTCTGCAAAATTTCTAAAAAAAAATTCGATGTCTCTGCTAGATCCCGAAAAAAACTGGAATTATAAGAAAATTAATTTTATACCTTCATATATGCAGACTCTGTTTCTGCAATTGTTCGATCGAATTCATTTCTCACCGCAATTCTCTTTCCTAAGCTGTCGTTAATGCGAGTTAATTTATAGGACATCTTTTCAATTTCTCGTTGCAGATTTGTTTTTTCCTCTTCCTGGGCGTCAATCTCGTTTTGTAATTCGATTCTACGTAATTTCATGTTCTCCAAACCTGTTGTCAATTCCAGAAAACAAAATTTTAAATGTTAGAATGTTTAAAATGGGGAAAGGCTGGGGGGGGGGGGGGAGAGGGGAAGTTTTGATAAAATTCTTAATTTTTTTAAAATTTTTAAAAATTTTAAGATTTGTCATTTGATTTTTTTTTTAATTTTTTGGAAAAAAAAATTATGCTTTTCAAATCTTTTAATTTTGCTTCACAAATTTTTTTTTTGATCAAATATTGAGAATCACCAATTTTGAAATAATCGTTAAAAATTGTTGTAATTGAATGAATATAAAAATATTTTTTTCACTGATAAATAAAAATATCCAATTCAACTTTCTGTTTTGAATACCAAAAAAGTCCTATTTTCTCTCTTTCGTAATTTCAAAAATTAGAATATTGTAATTTCGTTCACAATTTTGGAATTATCGGAAAACGTCAAAAATTAAAAAAAATTCTGACAACTTTCATCATCGTCAAAATTGTCTGTAGCTCCTCAGCTGTTCGGAAATGTGAATTATTATAAAATTATAGTAATCTCCAAAAGCTATATTCCCAATATTTATTGTGAAGTTTCACGCAATGTTGGGAAATTTCAAAAGTGTGTTTTGAGGTTATATTTTCCTTAAACTCACATTTTACGAGTTCCTGATTATAAGTTTGAAGAGCTGCGCCATGTTGCGACATATTGACCTCAATTTTTCCCGTAAAATCAAATCCAACGACTAATTACAAACTGTAAATATCCATTCTATTGTTAAAAAATAGGAACAATTAATTTACTCCTGCGCTTCAATGTTTTGAAAACAAAAAAGTCGTTGACAGTTCGTAAAAGCGCGGGAAGCGGCCGCAAGATGGCGCCGCGTCTGATAGAAATTTGGCGGGCAAAATTATCGAGCAACCAACGTCAAAATGTCCCATAAAACAAATCAATACACAAAACTAAAACAATAGCGCTAACTGAGTGTTGTAGTGTAAAAAACTTGCTATGTAACTGTTATAATCTATACCCAACATCATCTTCATCAAAACTCTCTTAAAAACGCAATTCCCGCCCACTGAAGCGTTTCCGGGAAAACTGTCAAAAGACTTTTTTTGTAGAGGCCTTTATTTCCGACGAAAATGTAATTACCAAGTTTTCCTCCGCCGACTCACTCACAAGATGCAACCAAAATTCCAATAAGCGAGATATAAGTGTGTTAGTGTACGCGCCGAATCAGTGATTTTAAGATCACCGTACCACCTTAATTATGGGACATAGGAAGAAAAATGATCCAACATAAAACACGTGTTTTTACGGTAGGAACAATTTTTATTAAACACTTCTTTTCGCATCTCCAATTGTTTCAATGATAGAGCGTTATGAGCAATCAAAAATGTTGATAACTGCCGAGTCAATATGTAGCGATTTTAAGCGATTACGATATGCCGCACACATATCAAAATGGCGTCTACTTTTTGTAGCTGGAACATGTGTCTTTGTGCTGAAAAATACCCTCCAGGATCGCCAAGTGGGAGTGAAGGTATTACATACCCAAAATCCGTGAACCCAAAGATACACATATAAGTATATCTGTATAGTCCGGTCACGTGCTGCGCGCGCATTTCCTCGTTCCGCCGCGCTGCCCGGTGTGTCGCGTCGGTTTCGGTCTTACGCTTTTCGATACTTGCGATACTTTCCCACTATCGACAGATACTTTTACTATAGAGATACAAGCGAAGTGTAATGAGATAAGTTGGAACTTTGCATTATCAACAAAATTACATATTCTATATTCAAATGCATTCCGCCTGTCCTACGACTTATTCCCACGAAATTCTGCAGCACTATATATTTTTTTAAAACACGTCCTCCAGGCGTAAAAATACGTAACGACTCCCAATTCGCGGTTTCTGGAGTAAATAAATCACGACTATCCCCAAAAAAACAGTTTTATATCTCCTTCGGCTTCCGAAAACAGATTTCTTTTCTTTTTTTTTTGTGGCATTGACACAAATTGTTGAGACGGTTCGTCTATCGCGTGGGCGGTGCGAGATGATTTTACGGAGATGAAAAAGTGTTGATTTAGCCGTTGACCGCATTTCTTCGACTATAGTGTGTTGACATTAGATTTTTTTTTAATCATGAGTGACGTTGTTTGATGCGGATATCATCGGGATATCATCGGGCGCTATTGAAAATTGCTGCTGGGAGGAAAAAAGATTGGAGCTGGTGATACCAACGGGAAAAAAACAGGTGGATGGATGTCCAATAACATTTTTTGTAGATAATTTTATTGAAAGAACAGTCTTTTTCGATTTTTTTTTTGCAAAGTGGTTTCTTGAGATGAACACAGAATTTCCCATTTGCATTCTTGTTTTTTTTTGGGCATCACACACATGTTTACGTGTGTGTGTGTGTGAGTGTAGACGTCCTTTCCAAATCGAACATTTCACGTATCGATATTTGATCGCGTGCTTCTCAATGATAAAAGATTTAACGCTCCAAGAAACCTTGCAATCACACGTCACCCGCGAAAAACAGGAAACAAAAATAAAAACAAATATAAAAATAGGTTTGCAATACAAAGAAAATATTTTTCTTATTTTCTCAGGGACCAGTTTAAAAATCGTTGCATTTTATCGAGTCTGCTTTATCTCACGTCAAATTTTCAATGAGGGTCGTGTGTGTGTGTGTGTGTGTGTGTGTGTGTGTGTGTATTTCCTTCGTCCCTCTCTTTTGTACTCCCCACGGTAGCTGCTCTTCAGTATTTCTTCGGTAGGGCCTACTGGACACCCATCCACGCGTCTGGGTCCGGCTTTCGCCATTTAGGCCATCGTATTTCTAGACACAGGGTAAACCCCCTGAAACCCCTATCGCGGGCGCCTATAATGGACCCCCCCCCCTGCGTCGGATTAGGTTCCCACCCGGCCTTGCGGTCTCATTTTATGAGTACCTCCGACAGCCCATAGAAAATATTTCCTCATGTGAAACATTGGCAACAAATGAATTTAAAAAATGAGTTTCTCATCTCAAAAAACCAATATTGTCAAATATGTCAATCAGGGTACCGCCAATGACCTGAGGACAGCGATGGCAAAGGAATATCCCCAGCAGCACTTTGCGTGATTGAAGTGTCACCACGAGGGACTTGGGCGATTTCGTCCCGTGGCCAAATCGTCCCATGGGCAAGTCTTCCCAAGAAAATTCATCCCACTACGATTTCGTCCTCCATGTAAATTGTAACAAGATTTATCCACCGCCGTTGTATATGGACACTTTGATAATCATATTTGAGCCTTTAAACCTCAATATTTAAACCAGGAAAACAAAATCGGAGGCAAAATTGTTGCAACAAATGCGGTCTCATTTTATGGGGTTTCTTGCAAAGGAAGCCCATGGAAAAGTAATATAGTCCCTCCGAAAAATGAGGGTACCACCTCCGAATTTTCGATCGGGACCTCCGATTTTCCCTTCAGACCCCACTTTTGTTTCCGCCGATAATGGTTAGCACACTAAATTTTGAAGTGCAGCGGATCTTTCACGTATTTTCTTCTCCGTCAGCAATGAATTGGTCGACTACCACCACGCGAACGTAACTGGTGTTGAGTCTCACAATGACAAATATGAAAGATCAATCTCATTTATCCGAGTAACTCAATATTGGAGCCTATTAACTTCACTCTGCTATCATTATTGCCATTAATAATGGTATGCAATAAAACCTCGACTCTCACATTTGGCATCCAAGTTCAATAATTAAGCAAGACATTTGTACGCGATCCTTATTCTTGACACTGGTGTTAAACCCTTGAGTTTGACCATCAGATGGTCCGGTAAAAATAGTATTCTTTTTCCGAGTTATTTGGAGTGTCATATGGTGCTAGTATTTCATACAATTTCTTATACGGTATTATATAGAAATTGTATAGCAGTGTTATAGAAATTCTATAGCAATGATATAGGAAATTGTATAGCAAAGTTATAGAAAATTGTATAACAATGGTATAGAAAAATGTATAGCAATGCTATAGAAAATTGTATAACAGTGCTATAGAAATTATATATCAATGTTATAGAAAATTGTATAGCAATGTTATAGAAAATTGTATAGCAATGCTATAGAAAATTGTATAGCAATGCTATAGAAAATTGTATAGCAATGCTATAGAAAATTGTATAGCAATGCTATAGAAAATTGTATAGCAATGCTATAGAAAATTGTATAACAATGATATAGAAAATCGTATAACAATGCTATAGAAAAATGTATAGCAATGCTATATAAAAATGTATAACAATGCTATAGAAAAATGTATAGCAATACTATAGAAAATTGTATAGCAGTGCTATAGAAACTGTGTAATAATGCTATAGAAATTATATATCAATGCTATAGAAAATTGCATAGGAATGTTATAGACAATTGTATAGCAATACCTATAGAAAATTGTATAACAATGATATAGAAAATTGTATAACAATGCTATAGAAAATTGTATAGCAATGCTATATAAAGTCTATACAAAATTATATAGAAAATCTATAGCAATTGTATAGACTTTATTTCATATGTACCAACTTCCCTTCGGAAGGAAAAATCGTGGGCAACCTTAACACGATTCTATTTTTCTCGATGCATCGAGCCCGCGGTTACTCATGACGCAATATTTGACACTCAAAAAAGCCTCTCAAGAGAGGGAAAGATCTGCACGAGGGTGGGAAAGAATAAAGCCGCCTATGCAGAGCTTTCAGGCGCTCTAGCCAAAAGTCTCTCGTTAATTTAAACACAGAACCGTACGAACTTCCACCGCGACATCACCTGTTTAGCGGCTCACACTTGGATTAATTATTAAAAAAAAGGAAAAGTTTTAACGAATTTTGCCTGTTCATCCGGTTGAAAAAAAAATCAACGAAAATGGTTTACGAAAGCGATTTCTACACGACCCGACGACCCTATACACGGCCCATCTCTTCCCACTATACCATAACGGTAAGTTTGCATTTTATTTTATTACTTATTTGATGGTTTTGTGCGATAATGTGAGTAAGGAATTACCAAAATGCAATCACCATGCAATTTTTTTTCCACAATTTTTCTCGAATTTTTGGGGTAATTTTTAGGGGATTCTAGATTTTATAAAAGTAATTCTTTGGAATTTTGGCTCTTTCTCCGATTTTCTCTTTTGATCTCATAATTTTTAATAATTTCCTGGTACTGTTTACAGTGTTGTAAATTTTTTAAAAATTCTCTAACTTTTTTCCTGATTTTTTTTTTAAATTTGAAATAAAAAAAACATTAGTTATTCTGAAATAAATAAAAAAAATTATTATAATTCTAGAAAATTTTCGAAATTTTTTGACAACTTACTAGTTTTTTTTAGAGTTCCTTATAATTTTTGCAATCATCTAGAATGATGGGCAATTTTTTATTTAATTTATATTTTGTTTGTTTACTTAATTAAGAGATTTGTGTTATAACACGAGTGTCCGCAATATGCACTAACTCCCCATTACACAAAATCATTTGCGGTGACAATTGTACACAAAAAATACAATTGAGAGTCGAAGAAGAAGTTCGAGAACTTTTGAAGAAATTCTATAGAACTTGTAAAAAAATTCTATTGAACTCTATAGAAATCTTTTTTCTGTAGAAATCTTTTTTCTATAGAAATCTTTTTTCTATAGAAATCTTTTTTCTATAGAAATCTTTTTTCTATAGAAGTCTTTTTTCTATAGAAATCTTTTTTCTATAGAAATCTTTTTTCTATAGAAATCTTTTTTCTATAGAAATCTTTTTTCTATAGAAATCTTCTTTCTATAGAAATCTTTTTTCTATAGAAATCTTTTTTCTATAGAAATCTTTTTTCTATAGAAATCTTTTTTCTATAGAAATCTTTTTTCTATAGAAATCTTTTTTCTATAGAAATCTTTTTTCTATAGAAGTCTTTTTTCTATAGAAATCTTTGTTCTATAGAAATCTTTTTTGTATAGAAATCTTTTTTCTATAGAAATATTGTTTCTATAGAAATCTCTTTTCTATAGAAATATGTTTTCTATAAAAATATTTTTTCTATAGAAATCTTTTTTCTATAGCAATCTTTTTTCTATAGAAATCTTTTTTCTATAGCAATCTTTTTTCTATAGAAATCTTTTTTCTATAGCAATCTTTTTTCTATAGAATTCTATACAACTCCTATAGAGATGAATCTTTCTACCATAGAACTCATTCTCAATCGTGATTATGTCAAATGCAAATGTTTATATCACCAACAAATTGGCATGAGCGCAATGACAACTTGCTTTCCGCTTGAATCATACTGCAATATCTATTTTTAATCCGAAGATCGTAATGGCGTTCTCGTAAACCACCTATTTATTACTTCACAAATAAATACAGCGAACCATTGACTCTGCAAATGTTCAATGTTGCTCGCATAAAAAAAAAACATTGCATCGTAATTTCGTTCATCAACAGATCATCCAAATTTGCCCGCGAAAATTTTCACCGCCAAAGTAATAATAATGAAAAAAAAGCTCGTAAAATAGTGCAAAAAAAAGCTCAATAAAAACTGTTGATGAACGAGAATTCGTTGAAGTGTCTCGCAAAAGTCTCAAACTTCCACACTTTACTTCGACCACAACAACTTCATGTTCCACCCAAAATAATTTATCTGTTCTCATTTCATATTTTGTTAATATAAATAACAAAAAAAAAATTTGAAAAAAATTGAAACGTGTACTCGGTGTCTCACACGGTCTCATAATTGTTATTTACATGATTTACATATTTTTTTTACATGAAAATCGGATGAAAACATTTAGATACAGTGTTTTTGTCGAGGGCCCCCCATTTGTTTATTTACAAAGCGAAAAAGAAAAAAAATGAATGATATCATTATTTTCATTGTGAACAATTCCTTTTGACGAAGAAGTGCAAAAAAATCCTCTGACAGGATTTTGTGTTAATTTTGTGAAGATGGAGCGTTGGATTGTGTTTTTTTCATGTTCGTTAAGTGATTTTGCTCATCGGAGCGAAATGAGCAAAATTGACTAATTCAGCATTTCTTTTTAATTTCATTGATGAATGAAGTTGGGGTTATCATTCTGTTGGGTAATCAAGTGATTTTATATTGCGGAGCGAAATGAGCGAATTGAGCAAATTGAGCGAATGTGTGTGCACTGTCGGTATATGAAGTGATTTGGAAATTCTTTGGATGTTGAAGACATTTTGTAGGTCGGAGCGAAATGAGCCAGTTGAGCAAACGGAGCGAAATGAGCAAACTGAGCGAAGTGAGCAAATTTACTGAAATGAGCAAATTGAACGAACTGATGAAATTTAAGCGAAATGAGCAATTTGAGCAAAATGAGCAAATTGAGCGAAATGAGCAAGTTGAGCGAAATGAGCCAGTTGAGCAAACGGAGCGAAATGAGCAAACTGAGCGAAGTGAGCAAATTTAGTGAAATGAGCAAATTGAGCGAAGTGAGCAATTTCAGCAAAATGAGCAATTTGAGCAAAATGAGCAAATTGAGCGAAATGAGCAATTTGAGCGAAATTAGCAAATTGAGCGAAATGAGCAATTTGAGCGAAATTAGCAAATTGGGCAAGTTGAACTTAATGAGCAAATCGGAAAAATTCCTGAAAACGCGCAATATAAAATCTGGAATTGTGTGAATTATCGTGTGACAGTTCTGCACGTGTTCTATACGTGACAACATTGATACTTGGCGAAATGCCGTATGTAAGAATTTATTTTTAAGCCAGCAATCTTACCCGCCATCAGCGAGTGTTGCAGCTGCTTACAGGGTTTTTTTCTCAAGGAAAATTGAAGATTTTAGGCTGTTTGAAAATTTTAGAAATTAGGACACTCCGAGTGTCTTCTACAATTTCGCGGATTTTTTTTTTTTTTTGAAATTGACAAATTTGTTTTTTAGGATTCTATTCTGTGATTGTTTTCTTATTCTTTCTGCAACTTGGAATTTCATGTGTAACATTATGATTACATTTCTTACGGTTCGGGATTATTTTTTCGGTGATTAAAAATAATGAAGAATTTTTTCGAAAGAGAATTTCGTTGGAGAATCTTCCCAATTTCGATCGCCAGAAATTAAATCTGATTTATGAAAGGTGATGAATAATTATCATGAATAGCTCTGATTAATTATTAAAAATTGTTTGAGGCGGGAGAAAATTTTGAGGCGGAAAGTAATTTCACCACATGCTTATGATTAACGTACCGGATATGTGTATGTCTGTAAACTAGAGGGGGGAAAAAATCAAAGTGACTATTAATAGGTATGTGGAGGGCAGTGGGGTCGCAGTAACGACTATTCCGAGCTTCAGAGCCATTTTCCGGGACTACGAAATGTTTAAAGTTAGACGATCCTTCGAAAAGACGAAAAATCATTAATTTCTGGACACATCTCATTTTCTTACAAATTCACTAAAATTCAAAATTATTTTTTTTTGCCACTAAAATTGCCGAGAAATTACGTTTTGTGCTTTTTGAAAAAAATCCAAAAATCAGAAAATAATTTTTTGGAAAAAAAACCTAGATGACAAAATTTCATTCAATTTTATTCACATAAGTAAACTTTTTTAATTTTTTAAGGCGAGTAGTACAAGTCAGTTTCAGTCAGACGATTTGTTTGGAAATATTTCAAAACTGATACGAGATGTGAAATTTTCGTTATGACAAGATTTATGGACAATTTCATGAGCGGCAGAAAATTATTATGATAGTTATCGATATCTCGCTTACATATCGAGATAGGCGCGAAAATTTGAAGTCGATTTTTTAGAGGTTTTGCCTGGAAATTCGATTTTCGAGGAATACATCGAAATCTAGAGGAGATACGAAAAAATTGATGACTATGTTCTTTGTAGAGAATTCAATGTTCTATTAAAAAGGTTATTTGGGATTTTGCGTTATCTCTTCAAAATTTCGAGATACTGCCCGAAAGAGTCCAACTGAAGTTTTATGATGCAGCTTCATGAGCCCCAAAAACGTTGATATCCTTTTTGCTCAATAACTCAAAATCCAGTAGAGATAGCGAAAAATTGATGAGAACAATTTCGTAGTAAATACAATTCTCCACAGAATGTGTCCTTACACATTTTACTGTACCTCCCACAGATTTTGAGATATTCCCCAAAACGTGAGGGCGCACCCCAAGCCGCGACGTCTCCCAAATTTCCCCCCATTCAATCCCCATTCGATATCTCGCAATCCGCGTCACCAATCGAAAAATTCATATCCACCTTTTTTGCGCCAAATTTCAATATCTGAAAAAAAACCTTATACCACTTTTCTCTACCTCCACCACATTCCAAGATATTCCACAATAAAGCAAGGTGAAATTTGACATCTGGAATTCCAATAAACAGGGACAATTTATTCGGAAAAACAAATGTTTGTTTCATTCTGGTGGATGGAGTGGGATAGGCTCGGTCACGTCAGACTTCGGTGTTGCGTTACGCTGCCCTAATTTAGACTCACGGCGTCCCGACACTAACCCCCCCCCCCCCCCCCCCCCCCCCCGTCTATTAAATTGCTCGTGTGTTTCGGCATCTACGTCACCGTAAATTCATGAACGCACATCCCGAATTTCGTTCACGACTAGGGAAACGTTCTACCAAATAGGGTGACCATTTAGTTAGCCACTGTTCATATACTGATTGCTTGATAGTTTATTACTGCACATTATGTTGTACAAAATAATTGTGACACAGCCACAATATGACGCACAAGTTGCTCTGAATCTTCATTTCCATTTTGAAAATATTGAAAAAACATCATACGTAACAGTATTTCTTCTTAGTGATGGTATCAAAAATATCTCACAGTTCGGTTTCCAATTCATGCTAATCAGTCTTATAGTCAATTTGCACCTGAAAATGAATAAACGTACGTCATAAATGTGCTAAAATATGATACCAAGCCTGACACACGAAACAAATACAATTATACTTCAATTGGATATAGAGACCAATCGCATTTCTAATTAATAAAATTTCCTTTGGGCCACAGTCCGGTCACGTAAAACTCCAATTTATTAAAAGACTCCATTAAAAAATATATGGAAAGGCTCTGGTTCATCATGAGGCACTCATTTCTAAAAAAATGTCATGTCCTCCAAAACTTATAATTATAATTGTAGTAAACTATTTCTGTTTAGAAGAATACTAATGATGTTTATTGAAAAATACACTGCTGGTAAATCAGTTTAATCTACCGCGTAACAATATAATAATACCAGATAATTGAATACTGGAATCTTGAGGGTAAACAAATAAATAGTGGCTAGTAAACTCTTGTCTAGTGAGAGCTCAGGTAGAGAGGTGTGAACTCTATGATCGGTAGGCGGTCACTGCCTCTAGTAGCCCTGAGGGATCCTCTGGCTACCCTTGGGGGTCCCATCATGTATTGCTGCCAACCCCTTGGCCCATCGGTAAGGCCCGGAACACTGGCTGTCGCTTGGGCACTTTCAAATTTTCAAAAGTTTACCGCATAATAGTGTTTGGTTATCTTATCAGTCAAACATTTGAAAAATGTTTGAATTAAAACACAAATGCCATAGGTTTTCGAGGCGAAACTAAAGAAACTATCGGTATATATCGCAATTATCGAAAAGCGTAAGATCGGAACCGACGCGCCAGCAGTCAGCGCGGCGGGAAAAGGAAGTGGGCGGGCCAAGCGCTCGCTACTGGAATCGTGCGCAGAAAAATAGAGTGAGCCAGCGCAGCGTTACTAGCTCTGATGAGGAATAACTGATTTATTGTAGACAGGCAGTATCACTCAGCATAAAGCCCAGCAAGGCGCAGAATAGGTTCGAATAAATTCGAGGAATGTAAACAAGAGATGTAAACAGACTTGAGAGAGCGCTCTTGATAAGAAGAATAAAAATAAGAGAATGTGAACAGGCGAAGAAAATGTAGGACAGTCACAGGGGCGGCAAAAAGAGGCAATACTTGTGTCAAAGCATTCTAAGTACTTAATTCAATGAGCACTTATAAATGTGTTCATTGGCCTCTTCGATCTCAATGTTGGAGGAAATGAAATTGAACTTCTGAAGCTTATTATTTCAATTGTAATATGCAACTATTTAGCCACAAAATTTAGCAAAAAAAATGATCTGTAATTTTAATCTCAATTTTCAAATTGGATTTTTTAAAATGTTAAAAATGAAAATTGTTTGAAGAAAAAAAAAATGTATGATAAGAAAAAATCATAGATAAAAATAAATTTGGTTTTAGCGAACTCTGATCTCTTAATTTGGAAAAATAAAAAAAAATCGTAAAGATTTTTATCGTGAACTCACTCGTTTCCCAGAAACTTCAATATTTAGCAAAATAAGGAGAAATCGATGGAATGAATTATTGAATGCACTTCCGAATCGATAGCTCTGACTAATCACTTAGTACTTCCGACAATCCAGACGTCAGTAATACGTCAACGACGCTCGCAACATCGATGAGCAAACGTTTGGCAAAGACTCGACGAATTGCGGATGTAAAAACGAGCATCGCTCATGAGTGGATGTTTCTTTTTCTAACTGTAACTGCACACCAAAATTATT
This sequence comes from Asobara japonica, assembly GCA_026005395.1. Lineage (NCBI taxonomy): Eukaryota > Metazoa > Arthropoda > Insecta > Hymenoptera > Braconidae > Asobara > Asobara japonica. The sequence continues at coordinate 4,042,384 of BQMI01000393.1, forward strand.
GCTGGCTAATGGACTTACTTAAATGACTTAATGCAATAATTATCAAACACTCGACGCTTTTTTTTACTGAACATAATTTCTTTAGCAGGCGGATGAAGGAAAAGAAACAAAAAGATAAAAAAAAATCATGATTATCTTACGTTATCACAATTTTTTTCACTCGAATAAAATTTAATATAAAAAAAAAAACATTTTTTTTTTATATTAAAATCCGAAATTTGAAGAAAAAAAATTTAAAAAAAAATTGTTTTACTCTTACTTGACCGAGACTCTACCGCGTATATCAAAGACTTTCAGTCGCCAATTTTTGCAAATAAAAAATTCCTGTAAAATCTGCCGCGTGCGCCAGTGGTTTGGTGTGGAAGTGGAAGGCTATCGGATATTAATAACCGAGATGAGAACGCCGGCATGATCCAGAAGAGCAATCTCGGAAATACTCGGACAAAAATAAAAATGCACTTTCCAGGAGCGAGAGATGTTTCCCTGGGAGAAGGTGCCATTTGTTCCACGGCCATCGCTCGTACCTGAGCCATATACTGTGTGGGGTCGAAAGCGACAGAATCCAGAGAAGGAATTCTACCAATATGCAACGATAAAAGACACAAATGGCATACGGGGAAGGGACGCTTCTAAGGATGATCATACGCGTCAATTGATTCGAGGTGGAGCCATAACCAAAGTTGGGTTAGACGCCGCTGGGGAACTTGCCGCGCGCGGCCATGTTTTTGATCATGGCATCCTAGCGAGGCAACCCGGCGCCAGCCGACACGCCATCACACCTGCCACTGGCCGCACTAAAATTCTCATGGCACTGCAAAAGCCATCTTGGTATCGATTCTAAGGAACATGTCGAGCGATTCATTTTTTTTTAGATTTTTCTGGTGAATAAAGGTTGAGATTCAGCTGAGGAATGTTGTTATCATTTCGGGGTTATACTAGTGTAGGTCTAGAGGATGTTCCAAACCTGCGTGGGTTCTCTTGAAGGGTTGGGAAGAGGGTGAAATTTAGAGTCGAACAGGGCTGTGCCGACCACTGGTTTGCTCTGGTCACTGGAGCAGTTCCGGTGCCTACTGCTTTCACGTGGTGACTTGGATTTAGTTCCACGATCAAGAACCGGTTCCAGAGGTTCCACACCGGTTCCGTCACATGAAACCGTTCCTCAGCCTGGAACCGTTCATCAGCCTGGAACCGTTCCTCAGCCTGGAACCGATCCTCAGCCTGGAACCGTTCCTCAGCCTGGATCCGTTCCTCAGCCTGGAACCGTTCCTCAACGTGGAACCGTTCCTCAACGCGGAACCGTTCCTCAACGTGGAACCGTTCCTCAGAGTGGAACCGTTCCTCAACGTGGAACCGTTCCTCAACGTGGAACCGTTCCTCAACGTGGAACCGTTCCTCAGCATGGAACCGTTCCTCAACCTGGAACCGTTCTCCAACCTGAACCCGCTATCCAACCTGTCCCATCACCCGAAACTCCGCCTGAACCTGCACCACCTCCTGTAACAATTACTGGATTCGGATCTCCACGTGAGGGTACTAGGCTAAGTAATGGACCAAGTGCAGTCCCTGTAATTGAACCTCTGCCTGTACCAGCTTCTGAAGCTATATTCCCATCTGAAACCATTCCCAGAACTGAGTTCCTATGTGGAACAGTTCGCGGGGTTGTTCGTCCGCTCGGAACAGGTCTCGGAACGGTTCTCGGAGCAGTTCTCAGTGCGCTGAGTCACCCGGTGACTGATCAGCTTTAAACTTTGGCCGAGATAGATTTTCAGAATAAAAAATGCTAGTCTAAATTTCCGTCGGTACTAAAATTGGAAATTTTTTCCACGGTTCCGGAATAGCTTGCCGAAGGCTAAAAAAAATCGACAATAATTAATTTTTATTTTTAGATTCTAAAAAAATTGCTGGAACATCCTGAAAAAAGTGTCATCAAAGTGACCTCTTTTATCATTAGACAACTGTTCTTTCTCTCCCCAGGGTTTATTTGCGCAATATTTTTCCTCCCTCCGGAATTCTATATTTATACCAGTGTTGACTCGTAAACACTGGATTAGAATCAACTTTAAACAATTTGGCCGATGAGACACCGAGTAACATTAAGTAATCTCCCACCAAGGATGAATAATCGGACTCCTTCTTTCTCACTTTTACCATTAATAATCATACATCAAGGGGCTGCCAGAATATTGCTCAACAACTCTACGACATTGTGGTCAATATTTATAGCAAGGATAAATTATGCAATTTGTTATCAAATGCCGTTTTGCGATTTTGGCACAGATCTGCCATTTTTCATTTTACAATTCCCAGAAATTTTTGTCAGTTTTTTTTTTAATGCTTTTGGAACGAGGGGAAGGAAGGAGGTTCTCGAAAGGTGTCGAGTCGGACAAAATCTCCAGTTGCCAGTTGTTTTCTACAACATTTTTTATAATTTTTTGTGATCATGTAATTGGTGGTATTTTGCAAAATTATTCAGCAACCATTAATAACTTTTGCATATTGAATTTTCTTCATTAATTATTAATTAATTGAAATATTTTCCCAAAAAAAAAACAAAAACTGAGAGCGAAAAATTGGGCACTATCAATTCTCTCAGAATTCTTCAAAAAAGATACTCTTCAAGTATATCTATATAGGAAAAATCTCGCATTGCGAGATAGGGACCGAGAAAGTCAAATCAATCAATAATAAACAACCGGTGAAAACAAATGCAAATGAACTATGAATAACAAAACATCGTAAAATAAAATTCGTGTGGGAAGTGTCGTGTACCCGCGGCCAATCACACTGCTTTGCACTCCCAAAACACCTCGAGAATGCCAGACCGCAACTCCCGCCTGAATATAAGTGTGCCCCCGAGGATTTCGAAGTTTCTCCAATTCTTGTCCTTGTATACATAGACACCCCGGCATTACGTGGTCCGCGACTATCCAGATGCTGGAGTGAGATCGGCGCAGGAGCAGTACAGCTATAGTTATACCAATTCCACATCATCAGCGGATCCACGAGGTCGGCCGCAGGTGCGCACCGAGGAGAGCACTTATAAACGAGAAAGCGGTCCCTATGGCACTTACTCAACAGAACGCTCCAACCGCTCCACCGGCGGTCCTGGCGGTTATCACTCATCATACGACAGTCACACTTCCGGACGACTGCCCGGTGGCACCACCTACCGTCACTACTCCTACCGCGTCTAGACTGAAGCAGCAAAAAAGGCGGGAAACATTCAGTAGCGCAGCAGGTTAAAACGCATAACTATTCGTCGAATATCGTCAAATCTAACGGAGATAGCGCAAAGTTGAATATAACCTTTTTTATTGAGCAAAGTGTGATCTACAAAAAAGGTTATGATCGATATTTCGCTAGCTCTTGTCGTTTGGGAGATAACTCCGGGAGAGTGAATGGGTTTCGATGGCTGCTTCGCTAATGGATTTTGAGCTAAGGGAATTGTTTGGTTAACCGAAATTATTATATTAGTGGTATGCTCTCAGTTGGCCCAATTATGTTCACGTTATTTATGCAAATCATAATTTTTCAATCTATACAAGCCGAATATTCAGCAAAAAGTTTTTTAGAAACTATAGATTTGAGTAGCAGTATGGTAAGCGGGTCGCCCTGTTCTGCGCATGCGCCGGTTGGCTCTCAGCATGTTGAACAACGCGAAGTTAAACGTAACATGTCACAATCGTGGCGTCATAGTTAAGAGTTCCTAGACAATTTTTTCAGGGAATTTCGGTTGAAAATTGTAATGATACTTCGGGAATTCGTTTTCAAGGTCATACCCAGAATGCCATTACCGTGTCACTATCGTGGAGCTCTAATTCTCAATTTGCATACGGTGTCTGAATTCAGGTTTAGAATAGTACCATGTGATTGGACCAATTTGACCAGCTTCCGGAAGTTTGTTAATTGGGGGGGGGGGGGTGGCCCGATTGAGGTAAACTCGGAATGTCACTAACGTGGCGTCCCAGCTCTGCGGTGACACGCGATGCTTCGAGGGCTTTTGGATTCACAAGGGTCATATCTGGAATCTAATCGTCATTGGCAACCTCGGGCTAATCCGGGCCACCGACTTGAGGGCTCAATTCCGAATGTCACTAACGTGGAAAACCTGTCCTTTTTCATGGGATACCTCCATCGAATTCAGACTCAAAGTGATTGTGTGTGAACCCAAGATTTGTGTGAAGTGTTTTTTTGCGCTCACGTCGAAGGCAGAATGTCACTATCGTGTCATCTTCTTACGTCAAAAAGGAAAATTGCTCTTTGAAAATATTGTTGCCGATTATGTAATCTATGTAATGTTCTGGTATATTGAATTGCTGAAAAATGATTTCGACAGATTTTGGGGGAATGGTCACAACCGTGGCGCATGGAGATCTTCCAATTTTTAGGAATTAAATGCAAGTGGAAAGTGAAATAAAATTACGGCGATATGTTTAGGCAATTTCAAAATTGAAAAGTGAAGAAAAAAATTTAATTTCATCCGCAAATTTGGAAAAAAAAATGGTAAACAAAAAAGCAAATTTTGAGATTATTATCTGCAGATTGGGAGCGTGTATTTCGGGAATTTATAGTTCACGTCTTTTCGATTCTTACGAATGACTACATACTTATAATATAGTTCTTTATGTATGCTATATTTTGTGTTGTTAGCTATATCGTGATCTTAGAATCAAATGGGCGTAAGCGACATGTTTGCGACGATAAAAAAACGGAAATAGCCCAACTACATTTTTCTGTTTATTTAGGAATTAAAAAATAATTATATAACGATATTTAACAATTTTAGTCAGAATTTTTTTTTTTGATTGCGAGTGCATTTCTAGTCAGTCTATACAAATTATATCATTGTCAATAACAAAAAAATGCTAACTCTTAATTTCATGTGATTCAATAAATGCAATGTTTTACGAAAATTGATCTCTCGTTATTGATTAAATAGGAATAAATTGAAGATTAAGAAATTTAGTAGTGAAGTCAAATTAATGATTAAAAAAAAATATTTTTTCAATTTTGATCCAAATTTTTGGGCCGGAGTTTTTATCAAAAAAAAAATTGATAAATTTTTATGTAAAATCAAAATGGAAAATATTTTGGGCAGAGTCAAAGAAGAAATTTCGATTCACTACTGAATTTACAGCCCCCCCCCCCCCCCCCAATACATCGGGAAATTGAGTAATTACTCAATTTACTGGATTAATTGATCGATCGATCCTCGGGGAAGAGGTGAGGAATTGCCAATAAATCACAAAAAAAATTTTTTTTTCCCTACCTCAAGAGAAATTAGGTCGACGAAAAATGGTCGTAATGGGCGATCGTGCCTAGAATATTTTTTTTTCTGGTGGAGAATCCATCGCTCACAAGATTAGGCCGCCCGGGATATTTACTCTGCCGCTTACTTCATACTCCAACTTAATTAAATTGAACTCTAAATAAAAAATATATATATACACCGTCCAACGTGTGAAACTCCAAGTACACAATTTCAATATTTCCAATATTTCAATTTTTTGTTTTGAAAAAAAAAAAAAATAGAGGTGGAATCGTTGAGGTCTCAAAAGAAAATTATTCGATTATTTTCCTCTTAATTAATTTTTTTTTAATACCTAATCAATTAATTAATTAGTTTCTCATCAGGTATTTTATTAATTTTGTAATGTATATTTGGCCATATTATTTCGTATGTCCATCGCATTATCATTTTGTTTTGCCAAATTCACGTCATTTAGTTTTTCATTTTTTGTTATTTTGTTATTTATTTATTATTTATAATCTTTGTTAATTATGTTTTTTCTTCTGCTTTTATTTTTTCTCTGCCCACGCTGCTTAATTATGCCCCGTCGCCTTCGTTGTCCCTTGTTCCCCCCTTCAATTTTTGGCGCTTGATTGGACTTTTTTCTACGTCATACCCAAAAATGGAAATTTTATGGGCGAACTACAGAATCCTGGGGCCATCATTCGACCAATCACGCCACTTCAGCAAACACAGGTCAGCTTTTTTCTCTTTATAGAAAAAAAATGTCTATGTGAAACATGTCTCTACAATTTCTATAAGATACTTTAGGAGCTTATAGAAATTCTACACAGTTCTTTGAATTTTCTATATAATACAAAATCTCTATAAACTTTCTATAGAATTTCTAAAGACTTCTACAGAATTTCTATAGACTTCTATAGAATTTCTATAGACTTCTATAGAATTTCTATAGACTTCTATAGAATTTCTATAGACTTCTATAGAATTTCTATAGACTTCTATAGACTTCTATAGAATTTCTATAGACTTCTATAGAATTTCTATAGACTTCTATAGAATTTCTATAGACTTCTATAGAATTTCTATAGACTTCTATAGAATTTCTATAGACTTCTATAGAATTTCTATAGACTTCTATAGAATTTCTATAGACTTCTACAGAATTTCTATAGACTTCTACAGAATTTCTATAGACTTCTACAGAATTTCTATAGACTTCTATAGAATGTCTATAGACTTTCGATAGGCTTTCTAGAGACCTTTTATAGACTTTGTACAGACCTTCTATAGCCTTTCTATAGATCTTGTATAGAATTTCTATAGACTTTCTATAGAATTTATCTCGACTTTCTATATAATTCCTAGAGTATCTCTATAAGTTTTCTACAGAAGCTCTATAGGGTTTCTATAGAAATTCTATAGCAATGTTTTAAAATTCTTGACCTGAAAGATAAAATGAAAATTATTTTTTAAAAATATTTGACATTCTTACAAATTTTAAAACTTGCTTCAAAATTTTTGTAAGTAAAAAAAATATATTTCTATTGAAATCGATAATTTTTAGTTTAATCGAAAATGATAATTTATCCAAACTGGGGTGATCCGAAGCTTTTCAGGTAGACGCCAATTAAATGACGCTTTTCCGCTCGCATCATCATCATCATCATAATCACCATAATCATCATGACCATCATCAGCATCAGCATCAGCATCATGGGAACCAAAAGGCTGCTGCAAACAAACATCTTAGAATAAATCGTACACGCAACCCTCGAGCACGTAACCCATTGAGATCGCGAATTTTTCAATTTCCGAGCAAACTAATGGCTCAAAAAATCCGCAAAAAAATTCTATTCTTACTCCAACTCATGTACAACAAATCTGCCATTTCATGTTTGCTGAGATACTTCGAGTTTAATCAATTTTAATCAAATCGAAGGATCATCTAGCGAAGTGGTCCATTGAGTTACCGCAATCTTAAGCGTTCATCAGTTTTTCCTAAATATCTCAAAAACTAAGAGAGATATCGAAATTAATAATCTATAGAAATTTGTAGCTCTGATTGTTCCGTACAAAAAAGGTTTATAGGAAAATATCGCTATCTTGCTTCAAATTTGAGATATTCGCTGGAAACTGACGCGAGACGTTGAGTTATCTCAATGGACCACTTTGCTGATGCAATCATCTCAGATGATATATTGCGGATTGACGATTGACCGTATATTTTCGATTGTCCCTCCCCCTCCCCCCCTCGAAATTGGAAAATCCATCGGGCGGCGCAGCGCTCACCATGCGACCAATGAGGTCGGAGCAAGTGCGACGGATTACCAAATCTCAATTTACTCGCAGACTTCGAGACAATACTCCCAAACTTCGAAGGCGACTCTGAGCTTTCCCAGCAACTTACACGAGCAACTCCACAAACTGACTTGTGCCAAATGAATTGAAGCCCCCGCTTTGGAAACTAATTCGCTGAGTAACAAACGTCTAATTATCTCGCGCGAATCACAGCATCCCAAAGACTCCTGGACCAGTATTAAAAAATTGTTAGAATTCCCTGGAAAAAATCCACAGACCATGGGGAAAAAAATGTTTTGTGATTGACGCATGTTCATGGGGAATTTGAAGGGTCCTATGGGGTTTTTGTTATGGAAATATGTTTATGGGGATTCATAAATTTTTTTGTGGGAAGAAACTATGGTTTTGCCTCGCTGAGAAGATCCTTTTGGGAGAAGATATTTGCAAGACTTTTTGTTATCTTAACAAACCCCATAAAAAATTTCTATGGGAAAATAACGATATTAAATAACAATTAAAAAAAGCAGTGTAATAGCCTACGTTTATAGCTTATAGAAATTCTATATAGTTCTTTGAATTTTCTGTAGAATTTCTATAGACTGTCTATAGACTTTCTATAGACCTTCTATAGACTTTATATAGATCTTCTATAGACTTTATATAGACCTTCTATAGACTTTATATAGACCTTCTATAGACTTTATATAGACCTTCTATAGACTTTCTATAGAAATTTTATAGACTTTCTATAGAAATTCTATAGACTTTCTATACAATTTCTATAGACTTCCTATAGAGTTTCTATAGAATTTATATAGAGTTTCTATAGAATTTATATAGACTTTCTATAGAATTGCTAGAAATTCTATAGACTTTCTATACAATTTCTATAGACTTCCTATAGAGTTTCTATAGAATTTATATAGACTTTCTATAGAATTGCTAGACTTTTTATAGAATTTCTATAGACTTTTTATGAACTTTCTATAGAATTTCTATAGAAAACATGGACTCATTATTTTGATACTGTAAAATAATGCCAAATGTATTTTTGAAAAATTGCACCTCAATGACGTAATTGTTACTAACAATGTGATGAATCAGGCGGTCAACCGGCTGCCCCACATAATTCCCTACGTTGGTCACAAGCGGCTGGTCCATGTGATTCACACACCCTATCCAGTTATTCACTACACTCGCCAAGTGCCAGTACCAATCAGAATTTACTCGCGAGTAAGGCCGAGTGTAATTGCTGCGGAACTACAGAGGATACGCGATTTGCCGAGACCATCCAGTGTATCGTATGTCTCCAGGTACCTCAACTCCAAGGACAACATCGTAAGTTATCGTAGGAAAATTTGACGTTCAGTCGCATCATTGAAAAAAAAAAAATTAAAACCTACAGGATCTTTTTTTTAATTGGTTCTTTCAAAAATTGTCAAGTCAAATTATTTTTTTTTACTTTTTTCTTCGAATATATTTGAATCTACCAACAATAGAAAATTTTTCGTTCAACCTTTTTTGCGGGGAATTACAAAATCTACAATAAATGTCATATACAAAATTGCGATATCTCGATCGCATTTTTAAATATTCCTCAAGAACCCTGAGGCCACTGCATTACACAAACAAACACACCAATTATACTCAACTATATGTGTTGTTGATGAGAGCAAGCGGAAATGGCGTCATTCTCTCGTTGTGTAGATGACTCTTCAATCAATATGTGAGGCCAAGACACATTGTAATAGAATTTTATACTCTCCTGCAGTTGTTCGATGATGAAGCGAGAGAAATTCGCGCAAGGGCGGATTCACTTCTACGTAAAATTCACGTTTTCGTACCAAGGCCTTTATCAAGGTAATAAACACATGATTATGTGAAATCGAATTCTAGTATCGACTTGTACGATATATATCGATATCAATCAACGATCGATTTAAATCTAAGTCGTTCGTTACTGATCGATTCAAATCGGTATTAGATGATTTGAGTCGAAATTGATCGATGTTAGTCGATCTCGATCCATATTGATCGGTTTAGATCGATTCTAATCGATTGTGATCGATTTAGATCAATAGTAATCGATTGCGATCGATACTAATCGATTGTGATGGATAGTATTCGATTTAAATCGATTTAGATCGATACTAATCGATGTAGATCGATACTTATCGATTTATATCGATACTAATCGATTTAGATCGATACTAATCGATTGAGATCGATACTTATCGATTGAGATCGATACTTATCGATTTAGATCGATACTAATCGATTTAGATCGATACTAATCGATTGAGATCGATACTTATCGATTGAGATCGATACTAATCGATTGTGATCGATACTAGTCGATTGTAATCGATACTAATCGATTGTAATCGATACTCGTCGATTGTGATCGATTATTATCGATACTAATCGATTACAATCGATACTAATCGACTACAATCGATACTAATCTCCCCCCCCCCCCCAAACAAACAAACATCCTTAATTAATGTTACTTAATAATGAATTCAGTGATTTTGCGGAGGTGATTGTACCAGAGCGCATGCGCAGTGATGATTACATACGGCGTTTATTGTCGGGGCGCAATAGCGCGAAAAAGCACGATGATGAATCACCGAATTGGTATGACTCACCGGCCCACCGTGATTTTGGTACCGGCCATCTTGCAGCTGTAAGCTATACCGGGGGAAGGCCCCATTCACGCAGAAGGCCCTACTACAAAGTCACTGATCTCAAGGCAGCCGATGTGCAAAGTGATGTTAATTTATTGAGTTATTACGCTAAAAATCGACAGGCGGCTGCCAGTGCCTGTGAGTACATCAACAAACAGTTATCAATAATTTTGACAATTTTTTTTTATCGATCATTTTGATGTGGGTGTGTCTAGGTGATCGGTATGGGGGCGTACTGGGATCGGTGAATATTTACTAGTGCCATCTTCCGGCGCATGTGCAAACTACGCCACTATTGGCGCCAATTTTGTTATCCCTTTCTTATCCGTTCCTACGTTATCGACTGTAATGGAAATTGGCGTAGTAATTTTTCTAAATTGTAGAAAAAATTCTAGAAAAATTATAATGTATTCTGGAACATTGGAAATTTTTTTTAGGAAAGTCTAGAAATTTTTGGAAAATTTCAGCAAGCTCGGAAAAATTCTGAAATTTTTTTGGCCAATTCTAAAAAAATTCTGGAGTAGTGTAAGAAATTTCAAAAAGTTTCTACAGTTCTGGACGCATCCACACAAAATGTAAGACAGTATTTATTTATTGGTTTTGAAGGTCTGAAGAGGCAATTATTGACATTTATTCACATAAAGAAAATTTCTAGATTTCTGTAATTTTTTTATGGGGAAAAAAGTCTATGGGGTATCCCATCTTCCATCATTCCTATACGTTCTGCGGGGAAATTCTATGGGAATGTACCAACATTCTATGGTACTCCCCTATGAAACACCATAGACAATCTTATGGGGCTCCATGGGACACACCATGGGCTATTTTATGGAGTTTCCATGGGACACACCATGAGCTATCTAATGGGGTTTCCATAGGATACACCATGGAGAATTTTATGGGGGTTCCATGGGACACCCCATGAACAATCTTATGGGGTTTCCATGGGGCACACCATGGACAATCTTATGGGGTTTACATGGGGCACACCATGGGATATCTTATGGGGTTTCCATGGGGCACACCATGAACTATCTTATGGAGTTTCCATGGGGCACACCATGGACAATCGTATGGGGTTTACATGGGGCACACCATGGGATATCTTTTGGGGGTTCCATGGGACACACCATGAACTATGTTATGGGGTTTACATGGGGCATACCATGGACAATCTTATGGGGTTTACATGGGGCACACCATGGGATATCTTATGGGGTTTCCATGGGACACACCATGGACAATCTTATGGGGTTTACATGGGACACACCATGGGCTATCTAATGGGGTTTCCATGGGATACACCATAAACAATCTTATGGGGTTTCCAAGGGACACACCATAGATAATTTTCCAGAATTTCTATGGGAGTCGTTTGCAAAAAAAAACGATGGAAGATGTCGAGAAATTTTCACTTTTCAATTTTTGAAAATTTTCTGTGTCTTAAATTCGGATTAAGGCTTAATTTAAGGCAGTCGAAAGAATTAACTTGAATGTTTAGATTACTTCAGACTAAAATTTTTTACGGTTTCTCGAGGTCTCACAGTACCTTTTAAGGCTTCTTAAGCTAGGTCTTAAATTTAGTTTTTTCTTTTAAGATTTAGTGTAGTGTAATCTGTTATTTAAGCCATCTTCATTTCAGCCATCAGAATCATGATTGTTAGTTTTAAAAAATCTCTGAACCTGCCAGTAGTCGCGCTAGTGCCTCAACGTTCGTTAGGTGCGTTTAGAGAATTTCGCACATTTGTTTTGGGATCATATGCCGAAATGTAATGGAGTTAGCCCAATTTTCATGAGAATGTTTTTTGTAGTGCACACTGAGAGCTACAATAAAGCTTTATATGAACATTCGCTAATATTCTTAGTTTTCAAGATATCCGCCAAAAATGCTGCATGCTCCCAACGTTCTTCAGGCGCGCTTTGAGAGAATCTCTCACATTTTGTTTTGGCATCATATGTCGATATGTGAAGGAGCTAGCCCAATTTTCATGAGAATGTTTTTTGTAGTGCACACTGAGAGCTACAATAAAGCTTTATACGAACATTCGTTAATATTCTTAGTTTTCAAGATATCCGCCAAAAACGCTTTCGGCTGATGCCGCGGAATTTCTCCACAGATGGCGCCACTGTGAAGCCAACGCGCGCGTAACCCGCGAAAATTCGGATCGAGTCGAAGAATATAATTCCCATCAACTTAACTGTGTGGTATCAATGATTTTTATCTCCACCTAAACAAACTAAGAGAGTTACTTGAGGCATTAAAAAAATTGCGCTGAAATATTTCATTGGCAAAATGCGACTACTGATGGGTTTAAAGATGAGGTGTATATAAGCACGGCCTTAAGACGCCGACGTGTGTGATGCATTGTCTCAACATTTTTCGTCCGTTCCATCGTGTTCTATTTTTATCTTATTTGTCTCTACGTTTTTTCTGTCTGAGGATTTTGTTTTTATTTATGTTGTGTTTATGATGTATGCAGCCCGTGTGTTCTACCTTTATTTTCTATTTTTTTTTTATGTTCCTTCTGTCAGTGATAAGTGAATTTTATGACTTGGCTGAGCAAAAAAAATCTTTTTTTTCCTAGTTCTGTTATGTTTTTTTTTGCAGGTCTTTTTTTCATGGAATTCACTTACACGCGTCACTGTTTTTTTCCTATTATTTTTTCATGTGGCTAATTGTTAATAAACCGGGCAGAGTATCGGGAATTGTGAAACGGCGGTTAGTCCCGTGGGACATGTGGGACAGATTTAGAACTGGAGTTTTTGGTAGAATTTTTGGGTTTTTGAATGTTTTGAAATATTTGAAGTCATTTTTGTTTTTTTGGAGTTTTTCAAAAATTTGAAAATTTTTGGAAATTTGAAATTTTTTGCAAAAAAAAAAATTTTCAAGTTTCAAAAAAATTTTTACATCGAAAAAAAATTTCCAAAATGCCCAAAGAGCTCCAAAAAAAATTTGCAAAAATCTCAAAAAATTTCCCCAATTTTCGAAATTCTCAAAATCCAAAGACTTGTTTTTTTTTTTTATTTCTCACCGGGCAACGCGTTTTACTCACCTCCAATTTCCCATCGCAAAAAAAGTTTAGGAAAGCGTTTGAAAAAAATAATTTGCCCCCAACTTTTTTCGCAGTTATTTGCAACCGAGTTTTATTCATAATTATGTCTACCTCGGTGGCCGAATCAGAGAAGTGACAATAATTCACGCAGGGAGACGCGCAAAAAAAAAATCACCAAAATAAAAAAAAAGAAAAAAAAAATTAGGCAGAACGTATGAAAAAATGGGACCCGCACCCGATTTGTTAAAAATTTCAGGCCATGGCTGGAGGGATCGCGTACCTGAACTTAACGAGGACCCGACTAAAAAGAAAAGAGGAGCTCACGATGAGGAGGACGGCCTGCCCGATCTCGAGGAGGAATAGAGTTTCTTTTATTTATAAGCAAAAAAAAAAAACAAAAAAAAAACAACGGTATCATCCCCTAAAAAGCGTCCGTGTAAAAAATGGCCCCTCGGACCTTGTCACAACCCTCGTCACCCCTGGGAAAAATGTCCTCAGTACTAAAAAGAAAAATCCACCGGCTCAAATTGTTGGAAGATAAAGTGGAAGACTTGAGTATTGTTGATGGGAAAATCGCACGAACACATATGCAAAAATTCTATAGCAATTTTATAGAAAGACAATTGGAAAACAGAATTACAATAGGAATAGTATAGCCATGCTATAGAAAATTGAGAGATCCCCTATAGCATTCTTGCTTCAAAATCGTTCTATGGAAATCGGCTATAGAAAATGTTCTATAGAAATTGGCTATAGAAAACGTTCTATAAAAATTGGCTATAGAAAACTTTCTATAGAAATTGGCTATAGAAAACGTTCTATAGAAATTGGCTGTATAAAACGTTCTATAGAAATTGGCTATAGAAAACGCTCTATAAAAATTGGCTATAGACAACTTTCTATAAAAATTGGCTATAGAAAACGTTCTATAGAAATTGGCTGTATAAAACGTTCTATAGAAATTGGCTATAGAAAATGTTCTATAGAAATTGGCTATAGAAAACGCTCTATAAAAATTGGCTATAGAAAACGCTCTATAAAAATTGGCTATAGAAAACGTTCTATAAAAATTGGCTATAGAAAACGTTCTATAGAAATTGGCTATAGAAAACGTTCTATAGAAATTGGCTGTATAAAACGTTCTATAGAAATTGGCTATAGAAAATGTTCTATAGAAATTGGATATAGAACATGTTCTATAGAAATTGGATACAAAAAACATTCTATATAAATTAGCTCTAGAAAATGTTCTATGGAACTTGGCTATAGAAAGCGTTCTACAGAAACAAACAACTTATAGGATTTCTATAGCCATACTATAGAAATATTATAGACTCAAGAACATTATAGAAACAGGAATTTTTGTATAGAAATTCTATAGACGGACAATCGAAAAAAAAATCTATCGGATTTTTATAGCCATGCTATAGAAATGTTATCTGTACCATCCTGGTATCGGAGACATCTATAGAATTTTTCAGCCGATATGCGCTATAGGATTTTCTATAGCTTTCTATAGCTGCATCTTATAGCATCCCGTATGGGATCTATAGCATTTTTTACAGCCCATCATATCACATTTTCTATAACATCTCTTTTACCATTTTCTGTAGAAAATGCAGCATGGAGGCTATAGAATTTTTTCATACGCAAGAGTGTGGTAAAAATTACCTTACCGTTCGCGAAATTTATCGCGCCATTTTTTTTTTCTTTTTCAGCCAGAAAAAGGAAAATCATTAGGTGCATGAAAGCGAACGAGCATGGAATGGTAATTTTTACTAAACTTGACTTTACTTGCCCGGAAATGTAATTTTTCATATTCCGAGTCTCATTTGAAAATGGCGGGAATTTTTAATTTTGTAATTCTTACATTTTTCATTTGTTATTTCTAAAGTTTTTTGTTAATTTTCACATTTTTTTTTCAAAATTTGTTAATGATTTTACTTCTTTTTTTCTATTTCTCAAAAATCTCAAATTTAAAAGTTTTCAAAATTTGTAATTTTGTAAAAATGCATTTTTTTTTTTTTTTATTTCGAAATTCACTTTTTTTTTTGCAAGCTTCCAACTTTTCACAATTGTGCCTCCTCCAATTTTTGGTTTTCCGCTCAATTTTTGGGACTTAAAATTTTGAAAATCCCTGAAACTCGATTTTCGAAAAAGCTCGAAAGCTGAGAATTTAATATTTCCTGAAAATAAAATCTCCCGAATTTTTCCTCATACTAAAATGGGTCATGACAACTTTATAAACTCATAATTTTAATTCCCGAAGATAAACGACTTGATAAATCACTTTTTAAACATGTAGAAGTGAATCTGATCAAAAGCCTCAATTAATAAATTAAAAAATAGAAAAATTGCTGGAAGTAATTATTCACGCACTATCCAAACGATTTCACTAGTCCCGAGGTAAGCTTATTCTTTCCGCGCTTGGAATCGTATGTGTACGGAAAAAGGTTGGAAAAAAGCAGGGTGTTAACGTGGCAAAGTCACATCTGCCACTCATTAAAATCAAATAATTTGAATATGGCCAATATTTTTTATTTTTGAAATTTTTTGAAAATTTTGAAAAATGTGAAGAATTTAAAAATTTTTGAAAATGGTGAAAATTTTGAAAATTTTGAACATTTTTGAAAATTTTGAAAATTTTTGAAAATTGTGAAAATTTTGAACATTTTTAAGATTTTTGAAAATTGTGAAAATTTTGAAAATTTTTGAAAATTTTGAAAATTTTGAAAATTTTTGAACATTTTGAAAATTTTTGAAAATTCTGAAAATTTTTGAAAATTTTGAAAATTTTTGAAAATTTTTGAAAATTTTTGAAAATTTGGAAAATTTTGGAAAATTTTGGAAAATTTTGAACATTTTGATAATTTTAAAAATTTCGAAAATCTTGAAAAATTTTCCTCTTTTGGCAATTTTTGCAAACGGCAACAGACTGTGACATAGCATTAAAATCCCATTTCAAAAATTCCAATGTTATCACTCTAGAAAATCATATTTTCCCGTGCAATAAAATCGCTGAAGCTGTGCGATGGTCATAAACCGCTGAGTTCTTGCTACAATTTTAATGACTGTCCTACCGCTTTATTGTGCTCTTAATTGCAACAAATGGCAAATTATTCCCGATACTAACTTACCGCTTAGTGCGTCTGTGCTTAACTGTCGCGCATAATTTTCCAAAAAAAAATTGAAAATTTGAGACTTGCCAATTTCTATAAACTAAAATTTATAAAACTCAAAAAATTTAATTTTCATAATTTTTCAATTTTTTCCAAATGTCTCAAAATTTTCAAAATTTTCCAATTTTGCAATATTGTTCTCCTTAACAGTGCTTAGTGCGTTTGAGCTTAATTGTTCCGCCTAACTATGACGCGATGAATAACGTGAATGTTTGTGTTTCATGTCAGATCCCGATCCCCCGCTCACCGAGAGGGAGGTTCGAAAGGGTTAGTAAACATGTGCTTTATTGTTATCCACTATTGTTTGCAAAAAATTTCTATACAGAGCATCAAAAGCTCAAAAAAAAAAAAACAAGTTGGACTTCCCGTAACTCTCCACTCCGTAACTCTCCCAGCGCGCCCAACCCAACCATTGACTAGCTATAGAAATTTTTTGCCCTCAATATTTGCCCCCTCCTCTCCTCTAATACCCCCCAAAACCCCCAATATCTAAATTTTGAATTGAATAAAAGCTCCATGAGATGCCAAATTCACCTTAAATTTCAGCCCGAGCTTTGGCTGAAGACTTCATAGCAGTGCCGCGACGAGGTGAGCTATTGCACAAAATAAAAGAGATCGGCAACAGAACATAAAAAAAATAGAGAATTTTTCGTTATCATTGCGCATAAAAAAAAAAAAATTTTGATAAAAATTTGGGTGGAACAAAACTTTTGCCGATCTCTGCACGATGACTCCCACCGCTTGAACCGATCCGCTACCGCCACTCAAACTGAGCAACCTAAAAGATCGTATAAAGTTGTGGTTATCTCTCCAGCTTCTCCCGATCCAGAGCCGGTATACAAGCCTGACATGGCGACAATTTACGAGCCGCGAGTGATCAGGGAGCCGGAACCGGAACTGGAACCGGAACCAGAACCGGCACCGGAACCGGTTATTGCAAGAGAACCGATCGTGGAACCAAAGCCAGAAATCAAAGAAAAGAAAGTTCGCTCTACTAAGCGAAAGCCTAGTAGACCAGAAAGAGCTGCAGAACTGGAAGTTCTAGAACCGGAACCTACACTTCCAGAACCAGAACCTACAGTCAAAGAACCAGAGACAATAGTTCCAGAAGCAGAGACAGTAGTTCCAGAACCCGAGCCGATAGTTCCAGAACCAGAACTCAAGGTTCTAGAACCGGAACCCGCAGTTTGCGAACAAGAACTTGTTCCAGAACCGGAACTAGAAATTCCAGAACAAGAACCTGAAGTTCCACAAGCGGAACAGGAACTAACGGTTACAGAATCAGAATCAATTGTTCCAGAAGAAAGCACAGAAGTTCCAGAGCAGGAACCTGAACCTGAAATAAACTTAGTAGAAGACGAATTCAGAGTTCCAATTTCAGAACCCGACGAACCAATTCCAGAACCACAAGTACAATCACCAGAACCAGTACCTGATGAATCCACTGAGCCGGAACCTGAGTTCCTGGAGGAAGCCCATATCGTCGAATCAGAAGTTCCAGAAGTACCTGCGGTTCCAGAACTCGAGCCTGAACCGGAAGACAAGCCTGAAGAGGAACATTCAGTGGAACTAGGCCAATCATTGGAACAGCCACTGGAACCGGAAGTTCTCGAAGAACCTGAACATGTGGAACAAGCACCGGAAGTCGAAGTCGATGACTACTGGGGATCTGGCGAGAAAGAAGATGACGATGGTAAAAAACGTGGACTCATTCGGATCCTCGAAACTGCCATTGGAGCCCAGTCTGAGTGACACATTTTTTTTTTTTTCAATTTTTGAGAACAGAGACTAAAGAACCCAAAGAACCTAAAGAACATACAGATTATATTTTTTAACCTATACCCTTCTGTTGAGCCCTGTGAAGCATGTAAAAACTCTTCAAGAATACACTTGAGTGTTACTTGTTGCACGTTTGTGGTCAATGTCGAATCAGTTCACCCACATGAAGTTCACAGTTCCATTTCCTAGAACAATTTATCACAATTTTTTTTTCTTGGTGTTGAGGATATCCCAACGGTGTAGGGGGACATTCAGGATGATGACAATGTCATCCAGCTGCATGCAGCTGCTGATGTTGGAGGATTGATGCATACTAAGCATTCGGAGTTCCGGAACTAAATTGAGCCTTGAAGAGTCTGTTTTTTTTTGTTCTGAAAAAAACAATTTTTTTCCTGAACTGGACCTTTGGGATATCCTCATGGTTTTACCACCCCTGTGAGGCATGGAGCCGCTGCTCGGAACCTTCGTGATTTTTTTCCATTTTTTTTAGTGCTACAGCGTAAACTCGACGAGGATGAGTTGAGAAGACAGGTGGAGGAGCTTAAAAGGCAAGCTGAAGAAGAGGAGAGGAGGCGAGCCGAGGAGGCCAGGTAACAACTACACCCGGAATAAAGTTTGCCTGATTCAAGTGTATCATGAAGTATTTCAACTTGCATTAATCTGGGGTTCTGAGTTCCGTAGATTATGGCCAGTGTTTGGTCATACAGTAAGGGTCCATGTTGTTGGTCTGGAGATGAGTCAAGCTCTCTGGGAATCCGTCTGGTGCTACTTGGGTCAAGCCTGAACCTGATTGGGACCAACCTGAATCCGGTTAGGGGAAACCTGAACCTGGTCGGAGCAAGTCTGAACCTGACTGGGCCAGGCCTGGACCTGATCAGTTCAAGCCTGAACCTGATTAGGGCCAGTGTGAACCTGATTATTTCAAATGTGAACCTGTCCGGGGCAAGTGTGAACCTGATCGGGCCAAACCCAAACCTGATTAGGTCAAGACTAAACCCGCCCCGGGGAAGTCGGAACCTGATTAGGTCAGTTCACAACTGAACCCGACCGGGACCACGCTGAGCCTGATCAGGTCCTGTCCGATCCTGATTAGGTATATGCCCAACCTGATTCTGTCGCATCTGAACCCGATCATGTCCAGTCTGAACCTGACCGGGCCAAGCTCGAACCTGACCGGGACAAACCCCGAACCTGATCAGGTCAAGTTTGAACCTGATTAGGTCCATTCTTAACCTGATTCTGGCAAATCAGAACCTGATTATGTCAAGCCTGAACCGTGTCAAGCTCGAACCTGACTGATCCAAGTGTAAACCTGATTGGGGCAAGTCTGAACCTACTTGGGCCAAGCCTGAACCTGATGGGGTCAAGTCTGAACTTGGGCTGGCTTGACTCAAAGCACCATCAAGACCTGAATCAAACTTTATCTTTGGATGTACCTGGTCTCTTCGATCGCCCCATTATGTCATCATATTTGTCTTCGATTTTGTGTTATCTGTAGATTGGCTGAGGAAAGGTGGAAGGCGGAAATTGAGGAGAGAGAGAGGCTCGAGCGTGAAGCAAGGGCTGCAAGACTCCGAGAAATTGATGAGCAGGAGAAGGCTGAGGCCAAGAGAATTGCTGAAGAGGAGAGACTTGAAGCAGAGAGGACCAGAGATGCGAGAATTGCTGAAGAGCAAAGGTACATCATTTCACACTACTTTTGCTATTCCAAATTTTTGGAAAGAGAATCCGAATTTATAAAATTAATTTTTTTTCTAGACGTGCCGCCGAACTCGAGGAGATAATTGCGAAAGAGGAGGAGGAGCGTTATGCAATTGAAAAAGCATCTGAAGAAGCACACAAGAGGCAGGACATTGAAGAAAAGCTCGCGGAAATTGCCCTTGTTACGTCATACGAAGCAGGTGCACCTGATTCCATTTCCGATGAGTGTCATTGTCATGACAATGTCAAGTCCCAGGATCTTGAGGAAAGACCGGACAGTCCTGACGCCGATGACGACACACACGTAAGCTATAGAACTTATATACCGAAAAAAAAAAATTGAGATTGTCAATTTTTCCCGCGTAAATTTGAACCAATGGAAGCGTGACGTTGACTATCACGTGATGGAACTATAGAACTATAGTCTCGGTATATAAATTCTATGGAAGCTATGTCGCAATTCTATAGCAACCATGTACCGCCTTATAGAATATCTGTATGATTTATCTATAGAATTCCTATAGATATAATTCAGGAATTCTAGAGCAATTCTATAGAAAACATATAGCGACTCTATAGAATAGCTATAGGATTTTTCTGCAGAATTTTTCTATAGTATTTTTCTATAGAATTTTTCTATACAATTTTTCTATAGATTTTTCTCTATAGAATTTTTCTATAGAATTTTTCTATAGAATTTTTCTATAGATTTTTTCTATAGAATTTTTCTATAGAATTTTTCTATAGAATTTTTCTATCGAATTTTTCTATAGAATTTTTCTATAGAATTTTTTTAGAGATTTTTTGTAGACATTATTCAGGAATTCTATAGAAATTCTAGAGAAATCCTATAGAAACCATATAGCAACCCCATAGAATAGCTATAGAATTCCTATAGACATGGTTCAGGAACCCTATAGAAATTCTAGAGCAAACCTATAGCAACGCTATAGAATATCTATATAATTTTTTCTATAGAATTTTTCTATAGAATTTTTCTATAGAATTTTCCTATATAATTTTTCTGTAGAATTGTTCTATAGAATTGTTCTATAGAATTGTTCTATAGAATTTTTCTATAGAATTTTTCTATAGAATTTTTCTATCGAATTTTTCTATAGAATTTTTCTATAGAATTTTTCTATCGAATTTTTCTATAGAATTTTTCTATAGAATTTTTTTATAGATTTTTTCTATAGAATTCCTATAAACATTATTTTTTTCCTCTCAATTTAGGTTGAGGAAGAGGCTGGATGCATCTCCACAGATCATGACGATCTAAGTGACTGCCATCCATATGACGGAGAGCATGAAGGCTTCAACAGCGTTCCAGTCTTGGAAGTTCCAGTCGATCACACTCCAAAGATTGAGGAAGCCACCGACGACGAAGATTCCTAATTGAGCAATCAATTCTTTATTTATTATCCATCGTCGAATGTTATGGATTTCTGTTATTGTTAATTGATTTATGAGTTGTTGAGATGAATGATGAAATATGAGCGAATAAATGATTACACCTGTAATTTCTTACCATTTCGAGCGTGAAAAAAAATTGAAGGTCCCGGGTTCGAATCCCAGACTGGCACTTTCGGCAATTTTTTTTTTTTTTTTGAAATTTGATTTATTTTGCGATTCAATTTTTGAGGCCATTGCAATAACTTTTCCCCATAATTTAAATATTATGAACTCAAATGCCTCTCCTCTCATTTTTTCCTCAATCACCTCACGTCTGCTTTCCATCACCGCAATAAAAACAAAAATTCGGAGCAAAGAAAAAAAAATCACCGAACTTGTCAACAATGTGGGTCAAGTGGCGTTGGAGCACAAGAGATGGAACACGTGGAAACGATCAGTCGTAAATTTATAGTGTAGGTGGTATGAAATTCAACGCCAGTTGCCAGATGATTTTCAAGGATAATCGCCGCCTCCAAATTGCCTCTTTCATCCCCCTTCATGGACCATTTCCTGAACGCGAAAAAGTATTTCTAGCCCCCGCGAGTGGTCGCGAAATGTTCAGAATTTTTTTAATGAACAGAAACTTGTAAATATGATTTTTGGGAAATTTTTTCAAAATTGGCTTATCATTAACATTTTTTTTTTATTATTAAGTGATTATTGAATTTAACTACTTTTTTTCAATCTTCTAAACACTCCCTAAATTTTTCCAAAATTTTTCCAAAATTTTTCCTAAATTTTTCCTAAATTTTTCCTAAATTTTTCCAAAATTTTTCCAAAATTTTTCAAAATTTTTTCAAAAATTAAATTTTTTTTGAAACACCAGATTTGAGACAAATCTCGTCGTTCTACGTAATTGGATTACCTTTTACCAAAAAAATCTCACCTAGATTTATCCTCCCGCCTTATGCATAATAAAACCACCCCTACTCCCCCCCCGCCGCCTGCTTTGCCCCCCTCCTCCCACCACCCACTCTCCCCCCCCCCCACCTCGCCCACCCTCCACCTCCCCCCTCGCCCACCCTCCACCTCCCCCCTCCCACCTCGCCCACCCTCCACCTCCCACCTCACCCATCCGCCACTCTCAATACCCACCCCACCCCCACCCCCCCAAATAAAGATAGCTTGTGTGGGTGGGTAAAAGGGCAAGACTTTCTGAAATCGTCATCGCGTGTTACCGTAAGACGTAAATCGATGGGGCATGCCGTGCAAACGCCGCGATTCCACAATAAGAAAAGAATGAAGGAAAGACATAACTCGCGCAAAGCAGAAAGGCCAGTGAGGAAAAGGGAGAAAATGGAGGTAGAGAAAATTGCATGAAAAAAAAAAAAAATATTTCACAGACCTACGATATTGTCGCGCCAGTAAACGAGTGATAAGAAGAACGATGATAATGAAAATGACGATAGGAAAAAGTAGTGGGATGTGAGTGTGCCCAATAGGGAGCACAGAAAAAAATTGCAATGGAACATCCAGAAGTTCTCAATTTCTTGTCCTTCGGTGAATATATAAAGGTGCCAAGTTGTAGCTGATGCGAATTTCTGTGGTTAAATTTAGCTAAATTTTTTCGATTTTGAGAATGTTTACAACGGTATTGAGTTCTTTTTAATCAATAAATACGTCCAGAATATGATTTTCCCGTTGAAAAAATTTTTATTTTCTCCCCCGCTGCAATGCACACAATACCAATTAATTTGCTTTATTGCATTTGTTGATATTTGTTCCATTCAATTGTTTATTACACACTTTTGTTTTAAAATGAGTTTGTTCCGAGTGAATTTCGCAAGTTTCGAGTGATTGTTCCACAAGGTTCCACGGGGTTCCACGCGGTTCCACGCTGTTCCACGCAGTTCCACGCTGTTCCACGCAGTTCCGAATGGTCTCTGCTCCACATGGTTGCAAATAGTCACTCGTTGTTCCCCGTAGTTTCGGATGTCTGGATGTGTTTCCAACTGATTCTGAGTAGTTCCACGTGGTTCCACATGGAACAACGTAATTCCCGCAAGAGGGAACAACAGACATTCACACATACCACTGATGCCGACTTTCGACATCGTATCCCTGAAGACACGGTAAACCTCCCGGAACTCTCATGTTACGACGGCGGGCGCCTGTGATGGAACCTCCCCTTCGCGTCGACGGTTCCCGGCCGATCTAGCTTCCTAATTGTCCGGGACTGTCCGTAGTATGCACAAAATGTTCCTGGGACCGACCGGAGTCGATGGGAACATATCCCGTTTCATAGATGTGTGTGTGTGCGTGTGTGTTTGTGGATGTGCATGTTCCAGTGTTTTCCACTCAATATGTTCATCATCAATTAAACTTTTTCGTAATTTATGAAAAAAAAAATCTTGTCATCCTGATAACGAATGCACAATCAAAAATCTCTTACAAATTTATTTATTCATAGAATAAATGAGAAAGATGCGCAAAATGAGAACATGGTGGATTTAAAAAAAGTCTACGAGACATGCGATATTTCGCCAGTTCCCACCACTGACGTCAGTGTAATAGAGAGGGAATGAGAAAGTGGGGCGGGCGGCGAAGGGGGTGGCACCGTGGCGAGTGGGGGGGAGGGTTGAAACACCGACGCCGTTGAGCAATGACGTCATTGAGCCGCGCTAGGCCGACAATTCACATTTGTGTGGGTGACCCAAGAATAATAGCGAAATCAACACAGAATAACGTGCTCATCCATCTAGCTTATTCCACCAATTTTTTTTTTTATTATATATTTTATTATTTTTACTGCATATGATAAAATATTTGAACGTATGATGGCGAAAATTTTATTGATCTGTAGGATTTTTTTTATACAGCTTCTATAGGATTTTCTGAGGTCTTCTCATAGGTTTTTTTATGGGATTGTCTCTGGAGTTTTGTATGAAATTTCGTTGGAAATTTTCTGACGTATTTTATATGATTTTTCATGAAATGTGTGTCAGAGCCTGTGTGTGGGTGTGAGTGACTGTGGGTGGGTGTGAGTGGGTATGGGTGGGTTTTGGTGGGTTTGGGTGGGTATGGGTGAGTATGGGTGGGTGTGGGTCGGTATGGGTATGTGTGGGTGGGTGTGGGTAGGTGTGGGTAGGTGTGGGTCGGTGTGGGTACGTGTGGGTAGATGTGGGTGGGTGTGGGTAGGTGTGGGTGGGTGTGGATCGGTGTGGGTAGATGGTAGTGGGTGTGGGTAGGTGTGGGTAGGTGTGGGTAGGTGTGGGTGGGTGTGGGTGGGAGTATGTTCTTCATTTTTTTTTTTCAAGAATCTTTCCTCCTTTTTCAGGAGAGACGGAAAATGCGAAATCCCCGGCGGCCATTACTATTACGCGGGAAACGGGGTTGGGTTGGGGGGGGGGGGGGGGGGGGGGGGGGAGGCTTTCGCGCAACCCCGCCCCGAAAATCCATCCGACTACTCATCCGCACGAGGGCTACATCAGAGTCGGGCCTCGAGAATTCCTGATGTTGGAAAAAAAAACTTGACTTTGAGGTACACGACAAAAGTTTGGTATATTTTTTGCCCTTATAATATCGTGATTCGGGGTATGAGATACCACCAGCTGCGATACGAATGTTCCCCAAACTTTTTCTCTTATTTTTTTTCCTTCTCAAATTATTGATTTTCTCTTATCTCTTGCAATTCTTGGTTTTTTTAAAGATTTTTCAAAATTTTGATTTTTGTTTTTTTTTTTTTTAATTTTTCAAAAAAATTTCGTTTTTGAATTTTTTACAAATTTGCAATTTTTTTTGCAATTTTTTTTGCAATTTTTTTTGCAATTTTTTTTGCAATTTTTTTGCAATTTTTTTAATTTTTGGGAATTTTTAAATTCCACCGGAAATTGTATGGAATTTTGTTTTCAGAAGTGACGTCATCGGGGACATAGGATATAGCTGCAAATTACGTGATAATGTGGAACATTGGAATAGAATTAAGGGAGGTAATGAGAAGGTTATTTCCCTTCGGCTATTCGAATTGGATTCGACGGATTTTGGCGAACTTGGATTGTCCTTGGGGAGTGCGGCGACCGCCTTTGGTTGACCCTGGGGTGGGTTAAGACCCGCATTAGATTCAATTGGATTTTATTCATGGGGGTTGGTAATGGGAGCGACGCGGGTCATCGGCTTTGAGGGGTTTTGGGGTGGCGCAGAATGCTCCGAAGAATCAAACTTTCTTCACATTTCCGACGATTTTGGGACAATTGAGGGTGTGTCCCCGTGTCCATGTTTTTGGAAAATGGCAGTTATGCCAAAATGACTGGTGCCCGAGATGAACTGATTCATCAATAACACAGAAATAGAGCTGTTCAAATATCTCCCAATTTTGTGAAAAATACGCAAGAGCCAGGTGGAGATAGACACTTGCGAAAAGAATTCGGAATCGGAATATTGAGTATGTTAGCCAAGCTAGGACATTGTTATTGCGACCTTGCTCTGCCATTCGCATCTCGAGAGATTCAAATATTCCACATTTCCAATGCAGAAAGTTGTTCGCCAAAGAACAAATCAACTAAAGGGCGTTCCGTGGAAATTCGCATCAAAGTACTCCACAGCCATCCAATGACACCCTTATCATTCCTTCGCCATTCATCAACCAACCCGCTCCTCCTCGCTCAGTCAATCCTTTTTTCAATATCAACGAATTTGTTCATTAAAGCCGCCCAAGCACTTCGTCAACCACAACACAATATGTTTTTTCAGACGCAAAAGCCAATTAATTGCCACGCAATAATCCCTTAATTCCCTTTGAACAGATCGCTCATTCCAACTCTACGAAAACATATCCAATAAAAAAATCGATGGCGAATTCAAGGCGCTCATTTCAAACACATAAACTGTTTGCTCCACTCTCACAACCTACGAATCGAAAATAAATTTCTTATTCAATCAACTTCAATGTGCAATTGTTTGGAAATTTTCAAAATCCTAGAAAAAATATCAAAAATTAACGTTAAAAAAATTGGACATGCATGAAGCGGGAGCGAAGTGGTCCATCGAGTTACTTCCAGCCTCACCTCAGTTTTTCCTAAATCTCTCAAAAACTAAGAGACATATCGAAATTTGTTTGTATGCAAATTTGGAGCTATCATTTTTTTTAACCTTTTTTAGTTCAAAAAATTCCAAAGGTTTGACTCCGCAAAATTATCTCGACTATTCGTAAAATAAAAGTGTGAGTGTCGTCAGTAATCGATAATATGGGGAACAAAAATACCCCGTGTTGAAGGCTTATATAGGCAATGGCTCTAGCCAACCCAGTGAACAGACAAGGCCGATGGCACCGGATGTGCCCGGTCATATCTAGCGGATGCTCTTTTTTTTTATACCAACCGAACGTGTCATTTCTTCCGCTTTTTGGCTGGCCCTTTTTCACGTGAAAATGTTTTGGATGAGGGACAGCCCCCCCCCCAAGACCAAGGGGAGGAAAACAATTGCTGAGTGAGCGGGTGAAATCGCTGAATAGAGCTCTTTAAAAGTCTTTCAGTGGGGATCAATATTTTTGGCGATAACACCAGCGCTTATCACTTCTTCGCGGAAAATCATGAAATGTCAGAATTTTTTTTAGACACACACACACACACACACACATCGGGAAGTTGTTCGCTGTTCTCCAGGCCGGGCGGGAGTGTCAACCCGGAAAAACAGCTCCTGCAATGGTTATCAACAATTTCAATTGTTCAAAAGGTTCTAACGCGAGAACGGTTAGAGATAGGAGAAAAAGTTTGTAATAAATGTTGTTCCTTGCACAGAAATACACATATAATGTTTTATGACTTTTTTTCATAACTCGCGTAATTTAGGAGATATCATTGGTTGAAAGGGCGCAGGTGGCGTACGTTTTTTTTCGCGACGGACGCGTACCGCCGAGCGTCTTTTGCAACACACACGCACACACAGGCACACACAGTTACACACATCGGGAAGTTCATCGTGCGACCCCTCGACGGTCACGGGCATATCTCGTTTATGTTTCTTTTGATCCCTTTTAGTTTACGGTGAGGACGGACCTTAATTGAGGGAATAACCCACACACCTGAAGGGTCATCTACTATGAATAATGAAAATGAATGCCATCTTCATTCCTCGAGGGGCATTCCGGACGTCCCTTATTTATTCATAAATTCCCACGAAAATTCCTAATTTTCCATCGTTCACTGCCGACAAGGGAATGCTGTTGCCATGGTAACCCAGACACGTCTCCGGAATTCCCATTTGGAATGTCGTGCTCTCGCAAAACCCTCTATTACCCAAGCACATGGTCTTATGTGCTATGCAACATCTTTGAAAATGCGACATTAAACTACAATTAATTTTGACTCAATTGGGGAGAAAATTGGTGCAGTTAGATGGCAAATGAGGGAGTAATTGGAAATATAAATGAATCAAATTTCAGAATTTTTTTAAATTTTTAAAATTTCAAAAATTGAAAACTTTGAACAATTTGAAAAAATTCAAAAAATTGAAAAAAATTGAAAAATTGAGAAAATTGAGAATATTGAAAAAATTGAAAAAATTGAAAAAAACTGGAAAAATTCAAAAAATTAAAATTTGAGAAATTGAAAAATTTTTTAAAAATTGAAAAAAAAATCAAAAAAAACTCCAAGAATTGAAAAATTTCAAAGATCTGCAAAAATTAAAAAAATTGAAAAAGTTAAAAAATTTCAAAATTTTCAAACATTTCAAAAATTTCCAAAAATTCAAAAATTTGAGAAAAAAATCAAAAATTTGAGAATAAAATCAAAAATTTTAAAAATTCCAAAAATTCCAAAAATTTTGAAAATTTCAAAAGTTTAATAAATTTGCAAATTATTTGCTTTCTCCCTTTGCTCTTGGCCATTATGGCATTCGATGGACCACTGCATCGGACATTTGTCATTTTGATAATTTTTGCAATAGACTTCCGTTTCACCGGAGGGTTTGCTACACATTGAGACCTGGAGTCCTCCAAACATAGCCCCTCACATATATGCATTATTAGGACTCATTTTAGAACGACAAAATCGATAAGACAAGAGCGGTATCAGCATTGACGCACGCTGTTATCAATTCTCAAGATTTCGCGAGGCACTTGGACTTAATGACTAGTCAATCTCTCATCATCTACAATTTTTCGCCTTTTTCCTTCTTCATTGCAATCCTTATCGCGCCTAGATCAGTAATTTAAGTTTTCCTTGGCTTATCGCGGCATTCGCGGAGTGATAAAAGGTGAATTCTATCAGAACCGTCAAGATGTTTATTTAGAATGACGCTTGAATTGACGCAAACGGTAAATGCTACAAAAATAAGATTTGGACTTCAAGGAATTCAATAAACATTCTAAAATTTGAAAAAAAAAAAAATTTGGAATTTTCAAAAAAAAAATTTTTTTTTAATTTTCAAAAAAAAAATTTTTTTGAATTTTCAAAAAAAAATTTTTTTTGAATTTTCAAAAAATTTTTTTTTTTGAATTTTCAAAAAAATTTTTTTTATGAATTTTCAATTTTTTTTTTCAATTTTCAAAATTTCGGAATCCCGAAATTTTGGAAAAACTGAGAATTTTTCGTTGAAATTTTTGGAAATTTTTTGCATTTTTTAAAATTTTCTGAGTTTTTTTAAATTTTGGATTTTTGAAAATTTGGAAATTTTCCATTTTTTCAATTTTTGAAAATCACACATTTTTCCAAATTTTTCAATTTTCTCAAAAAAAAAAAAAAAAAAAAAAAAAATTGAAATGGGAAAAATCTTTAAAATTCAAATAATTGAGCAAAAAAAAAAACACAAATAAGAATGCTTTTTCTTGGGACCACATATAATTGAAATATGTTTCACTGTTTGCAAATTTCCCATTTCTCGGCCCCATCTCATAAATATTGAAAAACAAAATCAATAACGCCTGAACTTGAGGTATAAAAATAAACCAGAATTTCCGCGAGAATTGAGACGAATGCAAATATATCTTTATGGCTTAATTGTGGTAAACATGGATTTATCAAAAGAAGAGAAAATACTCCTTATCTCAACTAGATAAACGTGTTCTATATTGGACAGGATTATAAAAAAGAAAAAAAAAACAAGTAATAACACCAATTCGGGGCATTGATCAATAATGCCACCTAATTTTCTAAAAGTCGCGCTATCTCAAAATCGACTGAAGATAGAGGCTTTTTGATAAAGACCTTTTTTGTAGAGCAACATGAGAGCTGCAAATTTGTATACAAACAAATTTCGATACCTCTCTTAGTTTTTGAGATATTTAGGAAAAACTGAGGTGAGGCTGGAAGTAACTCGATGGACCACTTCGCTCCCGATTCATGCATGTCCAATTTTTTTAACGTTAATTTTTGATATTTTTTCTAGGATTTTGAAAATTTCCAAACAATTGCACATTGAAGTTGATTGAATAAGAAATTTATTTTCGATTCGTAGGTTGTGAGAGTGGAGCAAACAGTTTATGTGTTTGAAATGAGCGCCTTGAATTCGCCATCGATTTTTTTATTGGATATGTTTTCGTAGAGTTGGAATGAGCGATCTGTTCAAAGGGAATTAAGGGATTATTGCGTGGCAATTAATTGGCTTTTGCGTCTGAAAAAACATATTGTGTTGTGGTTGACGAAGTGCTTGGGCGGCTTTAATGAACAAATTCGTTGATATTGAAAAAAGGATTGACTGAGCGAGGAGGAGCGGGTTGGTTGATGAATGGCGAAGGAATGATAAGGGTGTCATTGGATGGCTGTGGAGTACTTTGATGCG
This sequence comes from Asobara japonica, assembly GCA_026005395.1. Classification (NCBI taxonomy): domain Eukaryota; kingdom Metazoa; phylum Arthropoda; class Insecta; order Hymenoptera; family Braconidae; genus Asobara; species Asobara japonica. The sequence continues at coordinate 4,072,505 of BQMI01000393.1, forward strand.
AATTTCCACGGAACGCCCTTTAGTTGATTTGTTCTTTGGCGAACAACTTTCTGCATCGGAAATGTGGAATATTTGAATCTCTCGAGATGCGAATGGCAGAGCAAGGTCGCAATAACAATGTCCTAGCTTGGCTAACATATTCAATATTCCGATTCCGAATTCTTTTCGCAAGTGTCTATCTCCACCTGGCTCTTGCGTATTTTTCACAAAATTGGGAGATATTTGAACAGCTCTATTTCTATGTTATTGATGAATCAGTTCATCTCGGGCACCAGTCAAATAATTTTAATTAAAAATTTTCCAAATTTTCTAAACTGAAAACATCACCACACACTTTCATCTGCACTTTTTTCATTTTTGTTCGTAGCACTGGAAGCTAGAAACAGCGTCCCAGAGGGCACAGTCTATTTCAGAAATCCGCGGTTTCGTGCCACATATCGCGTCTGACCACACAACCGGGACCGAATTAGCGTATGTCGCCGGGCAATCAACTCTTATGAGACTCCGGAGATTCCCATGTTTGTTTCGCGGTATCACTCCCCCTGCATCCCCATATAATTCCCAAATAGCATATATATGTGAGCATCCTCATCCTTGCTTTTATAAAAATATATGTGAACATTCCGCGTTTTTTTTTGGAACCATTGGAAGGAAATCTTTCGAATTTTTTCCATAAAAAAAAAATGGAAAACCTCAATTTAACGATCACTTAAATCTGGCCAGTTAATCAGTTAATGTAATCAGGAAATGAATCGCCGAGCGAAGTGCTACTTTTCATATGTCTTAGTCCCAATCCTGGCCATTGCCTCAATCTCAGGTTTAATGCTAATCTCCTGGTTTAATCCTGGCCCGATCTATTCTTGACCCTGTCGTCCTCGTAATCCCATCCATTATATTGGTCATAAATATTAATCTATCACCAATGCCACCTGCCCACGGATCTGGTTCTTAACCTAGGCCTAGTACAGTCCCCAGTCTTGGTGCTGTGCCAAGGCCTGGTACTTCATCCAGTCATCGTGCTTCACCGAGTCCTGGTATTGAACCAAGTCCTAGTACTGTAGTTAGTCGTGGTGTTGTACCTAGTCCTAGCACTGCATTCAATTCCAGTACCTAGGCTTGGTACAGTATAGTTTCCTGGTACTATATCTAGAGCTGTTCCTCACCTAGTCCTGGTACCTCAACTAGTCCTGGATAGTACCTAGTCCTGGTCCTAAACTTAAGCCTGATTCTGGGCCTAGTCTTAATCCTGGACCTGGACCTGATCTGGACCGAGACCTGGACCTGGATCTGACTCTAGATCTGGGTCTGGACCTGAAGTTGAGCCTGGACCTGGAACTGGGACTGGAACTGGACCTGGATCTGACTCTAGATCTGGATCTGAACCTAGACCTGAGCCTGGAGCTGAGTCTGGACCTGGATCTGGACCTGGAACTGGAACTGGAACTGGAACTGGAACTGGAACTGGAACTGGAACTGGAACTGGAACTGGAACTGGATCTGGCTCTGGACCTAGACCTGGACCTAGTCGAGGACCTAGACTTAGAACTAGACCTAGTTCTGGACCTGAACCTGAACCTGGACCTGGACCTGGACCTGGACCTGGACTTACTTTGACTTTCTAACAATTCTCAGAATGTCTGAAAATTTCCCATTTGTGCAATTTTCACATTTGAACCATATATTTATTGTACATAGTCCACTTTGTGGTATCGACAGATAATTTCAATTTTACAAGAAAGAAAAAAACGAGAAACAGGTTTCGGAAGTTGAGGCTTTTACCACACCACGAAATCGCGTAAACAATCCGAAAAATTGGGGCCACGAGGCGGGAGATGAGCCATGAATATCTGTGATAATGGAGTTACGACTTTGGGGGAATTTCGTAGAGAGATTTTTATTCGGACGGGGGGGGGGGGGGGGTGTTTCACTCCCAGAGCCCATGAATCTAGATGTTTTCGGAGATTTTCCGGCTTTTGGGAGTGTCTTTCAAATATCATTTCTTTTATGGTTATTGCAATTTTTTGATTGGAGCAAATCAGACAGACGAAATTCCCATTTTTGTTTATTTCAAATAATTTCCGGTTATTCAGTGAGAATCTAAATTCCATTGAATTCCGGGTTTCGATATCTGTTGCAAATAATTTCCGTGAAATATTCAAGACAATGATTTTCTATCTTTAGTTGCTCTATACCCCTGCAACTATAGAAAACATATATGAATCGCGTATGTACGTCACAGGGTGCATGATTCATAGTAACTGTAGAATCGATCAAAGACCTCAATATTTAAATATATGAATACAATAATATTTTAAAAGGTTAAATTAAATGATTCGTTTTCATAGAATCTCCCCCAAGGATTTTCTGGAGAATTCCTCGGGAATTCCATGACATTCTCCATAGGAATTCCTCAGAAAATTTCTCCGGAAATTTCATGGAAGATCCCTTAAGAATTCCCCGGAGAATTCCTCAGGAATTCCACGAAATTTCCCACAGGAATTCCCTAGAAAATTTCTCCGGAAATTTCATGGAAGATCCCTTAGGAATTCCCTGGAGAATTCCTCCGGAATTCCATGAAATTCCCCCTTAGGAATTCCCTAGAAGATTTCTCCGGAAATTTCAAGAGACATCCCCTGAGAATTCCTCAGGAATTCCATGAAATTCCCCCTTAGGAATTCCCTAGAAGATTTCTCCGGAAATTTCAAGAGACATCCCCTGAGAATTCCTCAGGAATTCCATGAAATTCCCCCTTAGGAATTCCCTAGAAGATTTCTCCGGAAATTTCAAGAACATCCCCTACAAAGCGGCAATGGCCGCTTGGTTAAAACCCTGGCATTCGCCACACGAGGTCCAAGGACCGAATCCCCGCACGGGTACAGTAGAGTGGGATTCCCCTGCCTCCAACTCATACGGTTTCGCAAAAGAGTCTGCAAATTTTGGCAAAAAAAAAATGTGTTTCTTTAATTACTGGATAAACCAAGGAGGGTCCATTGCGCATTGCGTTCATTGGCTCAAACTTTCTGAATCCTGAAGACTTTGAAGAAGTCGGGAAAAAGTCGGTTTCCGGTGCCACCGTCGGGCGTCGCGATATCAATAAAAAAAATTCGATGCAATATCTTCATACCTGATTTAACGCGAAAAAAAAACACCGGCACGCGATTGACAACTGAAATTGAATTCATTACAGTGTCTCCCACCCCCCACCCACCCACCTCCCCCCGCCGTTGTATTATACGAAGCGGAGGGGACTGCACTTGAGCTTGAGTTGAGCGAAACCGTCGCGTCGATTAGTCTGCGCGAGTCCGCCGTGGACCGAGGTTCACATTCGCGCACCATAAAAATTTATATTAACATTCTTGAATATCCATAAAATTGTTAATTGTCAATAACCAACAAAGAACAAATGGGAAATTAGGGGAAAAATTAATGGGAGCAAAAATTGAATGAGTGAAAAATTGCGGTCACGTAAATTTCGCGAGAGCTCATTTATCGGTTCACGCAACGAGCAATTATCATTGATAAAGAATTATTGATGGGAATTGTTTTTAATAAATTATTGATAACACAGGGTAAACAAAGTGTGATATTCACCCGACAATAAAGGGAAAATTTGGAAAATTGAGCAATTTGTGAATTTGCTAGTGGAAAAAGCCGGTTTTCGTCAGACCCAACATTTTTGGAAATTTCAGTTGGATTTTTTTTGAGAGGTTAGTGCACCAATATTTTTTTGCACGGTCAAATGTGCTTTTTTCATGGGAAATTGGGGGTGGAAAAACTGATTTGGAATTTTGATGTACGAAATTTTTTTTATGGTTTGAGCAATTACAATTTTTCGCGCTTCTTTGCAATGTTATTTTAAGTATACTTCCCTGGCTTGAAAATACAAATGACTAAAATGTGACTAAGGTTTTTTTTTAAGGTCGTAGTCCTAGAGAAATTCTATAGAAATTGTATAGAAACCCTATAGAAATTGTATAGCAAGCCTATAGAAATTGTATAGCAAGCCTATAGAAATTGTATAGCAACTGTATAGACATTCTATAGAAAGTCTATATAAATTCTATAGAAAGTGTATAGAAATTCTATAGAAATTATATAGAAATGATATCTAAAGTCTATAGAAATTCTATAGAAAGTCTATAGAAAGTTTATAGAAAGTTTATAGAAAGTCTATAGAAAGTCTATAGAAAATCTATAGAAATTCTATAGAAAGTCTATAGAAATTCTATAGACTTCCTATACCATCCCCACGTCCCAGAAACATCGTCTGCACAATCGGTATACATCCTATAAAAATTCTATAGATACATACGCCATAGTTAATCGAAGGCTTAAGTCGCGTGTACTCCTCACTCCGATCAAAATACATTTATCTATTTTCGTAGTGATTAATGGTGTAATTAAACTAATGCTCATGCCTAATGTGTAATGCGAGAGATTCCTGGCAATGATGTACACAAACTATATTTGTATACACAGATCCACCCCCGATATTTCATTTTTGTCACACGAAATATTGGACTTCCTACTTTTTGGAGAAATTTATTTACACGAAATTGCGTGTTCTAGGGGAAAGGAAAAAAATAAAAGTGATGTGAGCGAATAAACGCCCCATTGAACAAGTTAGTACCTAAGGTTCTCATGAAGAAATTGTCATCTCACTAACACGTGGCATTGCAAGTTAAATTTTGCAAAAGTTTAAGCTCTTCCAAACTTTGAGGATTAAAAGAAAAAATCAAAGTTTTTTTTTGGTTTATGTGCACATACACATATAGCCATCCACCCGCCCCACCTGTCAACCCTCCCACCCACCCTCCTCCACCCACCCTCCCTCCCCCATCGCCCTCCTTCCAACCCACCCACCCACCCGTCCATCTTCCCACCCACCCGTCCACCCTCCGACCCATTCGTCCACCCTCTCACCCACCCATCCACCGACCCACCCATCCACCCACCCACCCGTACACTCACCCACCCACCGGTACACTCACCCACCCACATGTCCACCCACCAACCCTTCCCCCACCCATCCACTCGACTGCCCGCCCACCCACCCACTTACCCACCTACACACACACGCACATACACAATATACATACACACACACTTCATATTTTCGGCTCGTTACAATTGCTCGCCCTATGTCAAACTCAATACAAATATTCCAACGTTTATCCATTCATTATGCTCACTCATAAAATATCCTATCGAGCACTCGAAAAAGAAAAAAGATGAACACACACAAAAGGGGGTATAAGATTGGGCTCCGCTTGTTTCTTTTCCAACAATAATAATAATGGGAAAAATTCTATGTCACTTAATGACAACCAATTTGAGAATAACCTCCGGAATAAATAAATGAAGGGAAATATCGACAGCGACAAGTTTAGTATCTATAATTTGCCCAGGCACAAATGTCTACCATGCAGAAAAAAAAGCCTGATAAAAAAGGGAAAAGCCAATAATTGTGCTTTGGGATTGGCCGATTCTCAGAATACTGTCCCAAAAAATTGAGCGCCAAAATTTTAAAAGACGGAGATACAACATTTCATATAACGCGTCGAATTGCAATTTCCAACGGACCCAAATATGTCCCATTTTTGGGACAGTGTCCCAATTTCGTGTATTCTTCGTTATGTGGGACGCGTACACATTACCACAATTCCCAATTGGAAACATGGACCCAATGCTTAACTGACACCTTGATACAATATTGAATTGGGACATTATCGCAATTGCCACTTAGAACATTGTCGTAATTCCGGATTGAAGCCATGCCATAATTCTCAATTGGGACATTGTCACAATTCCCAATTGGAACATCATTGAGGTTCCCAATTTGGGACGCGGCCAAAGTTCCCAATTTGGGACATTGTCAAAATTCCGAATTTGGGACATTGTCAAGGTTCTTAATTGGGGACAACGTCAAGGTTCCCAATTTGGGACATTCTCAAAATTGCCAATTTGGGACATTGTCAGGGTTCTTAATTTGGGACACCGTCAAAGTTCCCCATTTGGGACATTCCCAAGTTTCTTAATTTGGGACATTGGCAAGGTTCCCAATTTGGGACATGGTCAAAGTTCCCAACTGAGACATTGCCCAGAGTCCCAATTAGAATATTCTCCAGGTTCCCAATTGACCGATGGTCCAGAATCCCAATTGAAATCTAGTCCAGGTTCCAAATTGAGACTTTGGAACATGTCCCAATTGAGACTTTGGAACATGTCCCAATTGAGACTTCGGAACATGTCCCAATTGAGACTTTGGAACATGTCCCAATTGAGACTTTGGAACATGTCCCAATTGAGACTTTGGAACATGTCCCAATTGAGACTTCGGAACATGTCCCAATTGAGACTTTGGAACATGTCCCAATTGAGACTTTGGAACATGTCCCAATTGAGACTTTGGAACATGTCCCAATTGAGACTTCGGAACATGTCCCAATTGAGACTTTGGAACATGTCCCAATTGGGATAAGGTCAAAGTTCCCAACTGGGACATTATCCAAGTTCCCAATTGGAGCATTGTCCAGGTTCTCAACCGGGGCATTGACAATGCGATAGCATCACAATTTCCAGTTGAGACACTGTCACAACTACCACCTGGAACATTATCACAACTCCCACTTGCGACATTGTCATAATTGGAACCTTGTCCCAATTCCCAATTGAGACATGCTCACAATTCCTGATTGAGACTTTGTGACAACCCCAATTGGAAGATTCTCGCAATTCGCTATTGGAACATTGTCACAATTCCCAACGGGGACATTGTCGGGACTCTCAATTAGGATATTCATCCAGGGCTCAATTGGGACATTGTCACAATATGGAATTGGCACATTGGCCCAATGTAGAATTAGTGCATTAAGCAGAGAATTCTAAAAATGCAGCAACGAATATTCCTTCGATAGCGAGTACATGAGTTTGCCCCGTGAAAATTTTCATTTGAAAAGATTCCATCGCTAAGCTCCTTAATTTCACTTCAATTTGCCCATTTCAACAGATGGAGGGCTTCAGCTTGAGCTGAAACAATGGCGTAGAATAGCAAAGTGACGGGAGGAAAAATCGTTGGAATTAATTGGCAAAATGATGCAGGCAGAGACGAGACAGAGGCCGACAGAGTGCACAGGTAAATAAGTGGAAGAAATAAAATTTGGTGAAGTTCTAACAGGTGAGCCGTGTGAGTGACCCACCCACCCACTTACCCACTCGTCCACCCACCCACCCACTCACTCATCCAAGCCACCCACCCACCCACAGACTCGGCCATCGACCCACCCACCCACTTGTCCACCGACCCACTCATCCACCCACCCACTCATCCACCCACCCACTCATCCACCCACCCACTCATCCACCCACCCACTCATCCACCCACCCACTTATCCACTCACCTACTCATCCACCCACTCACCCACATAACCACCCACTTACCCACCCACTCACCCACTTATCCATCTACCCACACACTCATTCACCCACCCACTCACCCATTTCCCCACCCACTCATCTACTCACCCACCCACTTACCCACCCACTCATCTACCCACCCACCCACTCGCCCATCCACGCACCCACCCACACACAAACACAGGAAATTCTCAAATTTTGTAAAATAATTTTGTGAAGGAAACTTCATAATTACTATTCTGAAATCAGAAAAAAATTCCAAGACGGCTCATTTTTTTCTCCGCGATGATTCAACTCAGTGATCTCCTGAATCAATTAAGCTAATAAAAATACATAATTCAATTGAATGTGAAAATTCCTCGCTCCAGAATTGAGGAGCATAAATAGATCAAAGTCCTTTGGTGGCGTTTCTCACGTCTATTGAATTCCGTGATAGGCGATACCTCATCAATAATTCCACTCGCATAATAAGCCATAATGGGCATTGACGCTGATGTCAATGCCACGTGGAAAAGTGTTATATAAGGTGTTATCTGAGGTCCTGTGAGTACGTCACATTGTCCTGTTTTCCTCAAATTTCACAATTTTGCCAGATTTTGATGGCAAATTTTGTAAGCGTTCATTTTTTTCCACACAATTTTCACCGCGAAGTTTAGTTTTCAAAAAGTTGAAAAGCTTTTGAACAATTTTTGAAATTACAAATTTTTGCTTTCATTATATGATTTTTTTTTAATCTTCCCAACTTTTTTAATTCATGGTATTGAAAAAAATTGAATTCTGTGGGTGAAAAAAAATTGCATCGTTTTGAATTTTTGAAATTCAAAAACATTTTGGAACAGTTGATTTTTTTTTCATTTTTCAAATTTTTTTTTTTGGGCGTTTTTGAAGTTTTTTGAATTTTCAAAATTTCAAAATGTCAAAATTTTAAGATTTTAAAATTTCAAAATTTCAAAATTTTCAAATTTTCAAAATTTCAAAATTTCAAAATTTCAAAATTTCAAAATTTCAAAATTTCAAAATTTTAAAAATTTAAGATTTTGAAATTTCAAAATTTCAAAAGTTCAAAATTTCAGGATTTTAAAATTTCAAAATTTCAAAATTTTCAAAATTTCAAAATTTCAAAATTTCAAAATTTCAAAATTTTCAAAATTTCAAAATTTTCAAAATTTCAAAATTTCAAAATTTTCAAAATTTCAAAATTTTAAAATTTCAAAATTTCAAAATTTCAAAATTTCAAAATTTCAAAATTTCAAAATTTCAAAATTTCAAAATTTCAAAATTTCAAAATTTCAAAATTTCAAAATTTCAAAATTTCAAAATTTCAAAATTTCAAAATTTCAAAATTTCAAAATTTCAAAATTTCAAAATTTCAAAATTTCAAAATTTCAAAATTTCAAAATTTCAAAATTTCATATTCAAAAAAATCATACTTTCGGAAATTTGCCCACACACACACACACGCAATTGTTCGGCTTGCATGTAAATTCAAAACATTTTACCCACACACCCACCCGCATTATAAATTTTGAAAAATCATAATTCCAAGAAAATTTGTTTTCATAATAAACCATGTACATGTTCTGCCACTAAACCGACAATCGATTTGCTTTTCACTCGTTGTGACATTTACCGATCCCTCTAAATGGGCGTCATTGTACGATCGTAACGAATTTATAGGCTACACACGTGTGAGGGCCAGGGCACTAGGGCACTCAGTCGGAAATAGGGCTTGATGGCTTGACACTGTTGACATCGATCATTTATTGAATCATTCATGATTGGATTTGCCTGCTGACGATGGAAAAACAGAATTTTGAAAGTTCATTCACGCTTCATGTCCCAGAATTTCATGCGCTCAATAAAAAGTGTGCTCCATTTTCGCGGGTAAACCTAAAATTCGAATTATCTCGAGAGTGCGTCGACTTATCGAAAAATTGTTAATAACATTATTTGTCGGTAATTTAATTTGCTACAAAAAAGGTCATACGATATTTTCCCATAAAACCACTCGTTCTCCAAATATATGAGATTTTGTCCGAGTAACATTCTGTCCCAGTGATATTCTGGGACAATAGTTTCTCCAGCAATATCTCTATTCAATTAATTATCATCTGTATTTATACTAATAAAGTATTATTTTTCTTAATGCTTCAGGTTCGCTACCGGATATTGCGGTTACCATGGCTTCCGGCCAAGAAATTCACGGAGTGTTCAGGTAATTAAATCCCCACAATCCTCACGTCCGTTATGACATTCTAGATCAATCGTAATCATTCTCATTCTGGGGAATCGTTCGCGTGGGAAAAAGTCGCAGAAGTGTGCGCGCGCAGCTGCGCGCGCCATTTTTCCCGTACGCCTGGGCCGTTTCCTCCTTCGATTCTACCGCTCGCCTCGCGTTTTCTTTCACGTTTTTCTTCAATTTAACTTCCAGCAATAATTTTTTTTCCGTATGTAATTGATTGTCTGGGCTGGCAAGAATAATTTCACAACACTTCGAGCGCTCCACATAATAAATTCAAATTTTCCCACCTGCTTTCGTTGAGGCAAATGACATAACGGTGGAGACGATTTCCGCCGGCGTTGCATGCATTACGCGAACCATGCATTGTCTATAGAATTCAATGTCTTCCATAACCACATATATATATATATATATATATGTATTAAAATTAATAAAAATTAAATTTAATATTTAAAATTTAAATTAAAATTTTCAATGTGATATATTTTCTTTTGAAAAAAAAAAAAAAAAAAAAAAAAAAAACCAATACATACTAATAATAATAATTTTAAAAAAAATTTTGGCCATGTGAGAACATGATGTTAGGGCATAACAGACTCTATCGTCAGGCTACACGAGGGAGGGCGAGAAACACGAGCTATTTCCAGAATCTTTCGTGGTAGTCCATTTCCGATATGACCTTCGGTATCCCTCATGTTTTCCGTCGAACCACTGCGAAGATCGATTATAGATCGCATTGGCCTTCGGCGAATCAATTGGCGATTTAGAGCAGTCGTCCGTTCATTTTTGCATTAATAAGTCAGAAATTTTTTTTCAACTTTCCGCTGTGGCGACATAACGAGTTGGAAAGTGACACGATTTAACATCGATTTTTTTTTTCATAACTATCAGCCCTCTATGGGCTATTTAAATATCGATGGGATTCGCTCTCTCATCATTTGGAGTCATCAGTGTGGGTGTGTGTGTGTTCGTTTGTGTGTGTGCGCGTGAGTTCATAAAACCTTCAGGGACTATATGGAAGCCGAATGAGTGTGTGTGTGTGTGTGTGTGTGTGTGTGTGTGTATAAGCCTGTGGAGCCATACATTTTTATTCTATTTTTCCACCAACAAAAAAAATTCTTTCTGTGGAATTTATTGGAAAATCTTCTCACGCAACTCAACTGGAAATTCCCAAAATATCCTTTTCAACTCGGATAAAAGATTTCCTCGGTGATTGTCCGAGTGGACGTGTGCCGTGACGCAGGGATTGACGCAAGCGACAATTGTTGGCTATTAAAATGGTACTGTAGACGTCGACAGCCTCTCGTGCCCCCCCGGGCTTGTTCCCATCCAACAAAACGCCCATTAGAAACAAACATTTCCTACGACTTTAAGGGGCATTAATTTTTGACGGGCCGCACTATGAGCAAAGTGCCGTACCCTCAATTTTTTAACCGATCTAGGGAATTGTAATGACGCTAAAAACTGTCTGAAAAATCGAAAAAAAATCCCTCTCAACGTTCTCCAAACCGCGAAGGAGTGTTGACCTTGAAAAGCAATTCCTTCAATTGTTATCAACAATTTCAATTGTTTAAAGGCCTCTATCGCGAGAACGCTTAGAGATAGCGAAAAAAGTTTGTAATGAATGTTGTTCCTTGCACTAAAATACACATATAATGTTTTATGTTTTTTTTTCATAACTCTCATAATTTAGGAGATGTGAGTGGTTGAAGGTGCGCGGGTGGCGCGCGTTTTTTTTCGCGACGGGCACGCAATGCCGAGCGTCTTTTGCAACACACACACACACACAGGCACACACATCGGGAAATTAATAATGCGGCCCGTCGAGGGTCACACACTCGTCCCTTGCACTCTCTGAGCTATCAGCGGTAGAGCTGGAATGGAATCATTTGACGTTTACAGTTTCTATGGGCATTCTATAGAATAGTCTATATAATATACAGTTGAATATATAGTATAAAATTCTATAGACAATTCTATCGAACATTCTATAGAAAATTGTATAGAAAATTGTATAGAAAATTGTATAGAAAATTGTATAGAACATTGTATAGAACATTGTATAGAAATTTGTATAGAAAATTCTATAGAAAATTCTATAGAAAATTCTATAGAAAATTCTAAAGAAAGTTCTATAAAAAATTCTATAGAAAATTCTATAGAAAATTCTATAGAAAATTCTATAGAAAATTCTATAGAAAATTCTATAGAAAATTCTATAGAAAATTCTATAGAAAATTCTATAGAAAATTCTATAGAAAATTCTATAGAAAATTCTATAGAAGATTCTATAGAAAATTCTATAGAAAATTCTATAGAAAATTCTATAGAAAATTCTATAGAAAATTCTATAGAAAATTCTATAGAAAATTCTATAGAAAATTCTAAAGAAAGTTCTATAGAAAATTCTATACCAACTACAATGGAAACACTTCTACGAATTTTTACGAACGTGTAATTCTGAACTAATCCACGAACTTTTTAATAATTTCAGTCTGGTTGTGGACGATGTCGACTCATCGTCGATCCTAAGTGAAAGGGCCGACTGCGGCCCATTATCGGCAGATTGTAGTGCCCAAACATCGACATCACAAACACCCCTAGACAGTCGTGGTGGTACCCGTGAGAGAATAAAACAAATTCAGGTTGAAGCAGAAACTCGACGCGACGAATTTGCGCGGCTACTAGATGAGCACGCGCAGGTACTTGAGAAAAGTATTATAGTGAGGTATCAGGGGAAAGTATACTTTGAGTGGGTTATAGACATATTTCAAGTGGAAATATTATTTTATAGACTTCTATAGAGACTATCGATAAAAATTCTATAGAAAGTTTGAATGAAATTTCTATAGAAAATCTTGGTGGAAATTCTATAGAAAATCTCAATGAAAATTCTATAGAAAATCACGAGGGAATTTCTATAGAAAATTTCGATGAAAATCTTGATGAAATTTCTGTAGAAAATCTGGCAGAAAATTCTATAGGAAATTTCAATGAAATTTCTATAGAAAATGTCGAAATTTCTATAGAAAATGTCGATGAAATTTCTATAGAAAATGTCGATAAAATTTCTATAGTGAATCTCGATGAAATTTCTATAGAAAATCTCGATGAAATTTCTAAGAAAATGTCGATGAAATTTCTATAGAAAATCTCGATAAAATGTCTATACAAAATTTCGATGAAATCTCTGTAGAAAATCTCGTAGAAAATTCTATAGAAAATTTCGATGAAATTTCTAAGAAAATGTGGATGAAATTTCTATAGAGAATCTCGACAAAATTTCTATAGAAAATTCGACAGGTGGTTGTCCGTGGAGAGCACAAGAGAGAGATGGAAGGAAACACAGACACACGCACACCCAACCCTTATGGACACGTATCAAGATGGTTAATTAGAACAAATATGTTTATTATGTCTACAGGTCGTGAGGAAACTGAAGATAATGGAGGCCGAAGAACAATTATCATCAACTTCTGGAAATGTTGTACATCCGACGCATGCGTGATTGGATTTTTTTGACGAAATTTCAGACGTTTCGACCAGATTTTTTGGTCCTGAGTATTAGCAGCGAGTTGGATGTAAAAATGACGCTCTAAGAAACAGAAAATCTTCAAATTTCAACAGATTTTCATTGCTTATTTCATTTTCCAAGATGTTAACATTATTTCAAACCGGGGGTAAGATCTCTCACTCGGAGTTAAAAATATCCCCATAGCTACGATATTTGATCCCGAAATCAGGGATATGTTATCCCCAAATGAAATATCCCCAAGTCGGGGATAAAATATCCTCATTCGGGGATAAAAAATCCCCAATCCGGGGATGAATTGTCCCCATTCGAGGATGAGCAATCCCCAATTAAGGGATGAAAAATCCCCAATTCGGGAATTAAATGTCCCCATTCGGGGATGGAAAATCCCCACTTACGGGATATAATATCCCCATGTCGGGGATGAAATTTCTCATTGGGGATGAAAAATCCCCAATTCAGGAATTAAATATCCACAATTCAGGACTAAAATATCCCCATTTCGGGGATGAAACATCCCCACTTACGGGATATAATATCCCCATGTCGGGGATAAAATTTCTCATTGGGGATGAAAAATCCCCAATTTAGGAATTGAATATCCCCAATTCGGGGATGAAAAATCCCCATTAGGGGATGAAACATCCCCATTAGGGGATGAAAAATCCCCATTAGGGGATGAAAAATCCCCATTAGGGGATGAAACATCCCCATTAGGAGATGAAACATCCCCATTGGGGGATGAAACATCCCCATTAGGGGATGAAAAATCCCCAACAGGGGATGAAAATCCCCATTAGGGGATGAAAAAATCCCCATTAGGGGTTGAAAAATCCCCAATAGGGGATGAAAAATCCCCAATAGGGGATGAAAAATCCCCACTTATAGGATATAATATCCCCATGTCGGGGATGAAATTCCTCATTGGGGATAGTTCATCCCTGTACCGGGGATACCTCATCCCCAAATTGGGGATACTCATCCCCAAATTAGCTATATCTTATCCTCAAAACGGATTTTTTTTTGCGTGTTCCTACAAAAAATCTTATAAAATTACTTTCTTTTCAATGTGATAAAAAAAATTGTATGAAACTTGAAGATTTATTGTTAACTCTGTGAGCACATACACCCATTACCTAAGGTATATGCAATGTGGAGAACATTATTATGAGTGATAAAGGACTGATTAATGTCGGTTGTCGTATTTTTAAATCGTGAAAATTGTCAAATTGCGAACAAGTGATTGTTTTTTTGAAAATGTATATTTTTCCGATACAACAATATTGAGGTGGGATATATTGAACTATTGATATCATCAAAGTCTGAGTATTTCCTCCTGACGTGACAATAAATAATCAATGGATTTTAATGCAAAACACTGTCTAGGCCTAACACTGTATTCCCTCGTGTAATTAATGTAGGTAAAACAAAACCGAAACAAACAGTTGTGGAAATTGAAGGATTTTGGTAATAGAAAATTTGAGTATTTAGTTTTTTTGAAGTGCAACTTCTAATGGCATAAAAAAAATTTTTTGTTTCGAAAATGTTGAAAAAAAAAAATTAATTTCATTTTTTTAATTTCAAAAAAATTCATGCAAAAAAGACATGCAAAATTTTTTTTTTGTTCAATTTTCAGTATTTTTTATATTGTTAAAACTTTCAAAAACGTCCAAATAATTTTAAGCAATTTTTGTCGAGTTGGAAGTTTCAGGTCAAAAATGCCAATCCCTTAAAGAACAAATAATTTTATGTTAATGTTACCGTAGACTAGCCAACCGCTTTTATTGTACAGTTAAATTGAGAAGAAAAAAAATCATCCCTTCAAAAATTAGTTGGGCAAGAGCATGATTAATTAAGTACCCCCGTTTTTTAGATAACCACCACCACAAAATGTTAAAAATGAGAAAGACTGTTGACAGTTGCGATTGTGGGAGAAAGAGACTTCATTTATTTTGCTTCGTTCCCCTGTTGAATGATAATACAAAATAATAGAGTAATCCTACGATTGCGGGGGTAGGAGTTTGAAAAAAAATCGGAAAATCAAAAATTTTACTTCCGCAATTTTTATCGTTCATCTGCTGAAAACATCAAAAACTATATAAAAAGTAAAGTTCACATCAGAGGAACATAATTATGCAAATTGCAAGTCATTCCAACAAACAGAATATTAGTTTTTTAAGTTCAAATATTCGAGGTGGAGGACCGCTCCGCAGTCGCCATTTTGAAATTGAAAATCCGCCTGAACAAAATGGCGGCGCAGTTAGCGGCTCCCACCTCGCGATTTCAAACCATTAACAAAACCATTTGAACTCTTCTAATTATCAGCGATTAACGGCATCTCATTGTTGCCAATTGAACAATTTTATTGCGATAATTTTCTCCGCAAATTTTTGAACGGTCGATAAGAATTTGCGAAGTAAAATTTTCGAACATTCCGCGCATTGTTTACTCTCCTACCCTTTTAACGTAAATTGGCCATAGTTTTTAGTGATAAAATAAAAAATAACCGATTTTGTAATGAGTAAACTGAAAAAAAAAACATTTGTATAAAAGCTCTAGGGTCTAAGGCAACCCCTACGGGATTTGTCGATCGGCTCGATGTAACTTTACACCAATTAGAGTGATTGCACTCGTTGTAACACGTGAATAATTAATAATAACGTGAAAACAAGCAATGTAATAGTTTAGCGAATGTACCAATGGAAATATATAATGAATATATATTTTATGGAGTCCGTAAAATTGTTATTTATATTTAACAATTACATGCATACAGTTACACATAATTTGCATAATTTTTAACTTCCCCATTTTTCGGGAAGTTATTGTAATGACCCCTAAATCGATTTTGTTCATTTCGATTCGTAACTAGGATTTTAAGTATACCAAACTACTTCCCGTCGAATTTCGAACAAATGTCTGTGTGTGTATGTTTGTATGTGTGGAATCGGAATTTTCCGTTAACGGTTTCTCCCGAACGGGTCGAACGATCTGGATCATCGAGGTCTTATTCGGAGCGTCTTCATGGAACTTAGATCGGATTAGTTTTTGGTTTAAATTGACAGAGCAGTTTTTTTGGTGTTAACAATTGAATTGTTTACAACGCTCTATTTCAAAAACGGTAAGAGATACGGCAAAAAGTATTAAGCAAAATTTGCTCTGTAAGTGGAAATGCATATTTAATTTCTTATCACTTTTTTCCATATTTGTCATAATTAAGGAGGTATGACGGGTTTAACCCTCGAGCGTTCGCACCCCTATTGGCGTCTCACTCCCACTCCAGTAACGCGCATAATTCTCGTCCTCGCGCTGACTATGCGGCTAGTCAAATATTCATAATTATCTGCTTGATAAATGGGATTGAAACATTTAAGTGACGTTATTACTCTGATGGTAAGTATCATGGGCTCGCAAGGAAGGAACTGCGGGCCGAAGGCATTCACGAGTCCCCACCAGGCCCTCTCTTGACCGCGCAGTGGGGGCCTCACGTACACACTAACACTCGGTCGGAAGCCCGCGCAACCATCTTACGCTCGCTCATTGGCTCTCCCCCCTCCACCCTCACCTGGCACGTCCTGTGACCTTGGGACGGCACTGGATCACAAGTAGTTTCGCGCACAATGATTGGCTCTCAAATTTTCTCTCTCTATCGCCCCACTTTCAAGGTCAAATACTTCCCATTCATTACATCTAAGTATATCGGTCTATATTTAGTTTCTTGACCGGCTTCTAATTGTTTTCACCTCCCTATCACCTAAAGTTTATCTGAAATTCCAATTGTGTCATTACTCAAACCCAAAATTTGGAATTCCTATATACAAAATATGATATACAAAAAATCTACAATTGAAAAATTAAAAAATTTCGCTGAAGCATTAATTTAATTTAATTTAATTTAATTTAATTTAATTTAATTCAATTTAATTTAATTTAATTTAATTTAATTTAATTTAATTTAATTTAATTTAATTTAATTTAATTGTGATCAGCAGTTAATAGAAAAAATTAGTTTGAGACCAGGATGTGACGGAGCAATTGGATTTTTATGCGGAACAAATCAGGTAATTAACTATTTATCACTCCGAATGTTTAATTACAATTTTTTTTAACAATCTGTTTTTTTTTTTTTTTTTTTTTTTTTTTTTTTTTTTTTTTTTTTTTTATAATTGTGATGATATGATAATCGAAAATTATCGAAAGTTTCTTCGTTATCTGATAACACCAGATTACGGCGATCCGAAATTTTAGGTGGATCGGAAACTTGCGTTTTAGTTTTTTTATTTGGTCGGATCTATGTACAACCTGTAGTTAAAAAAAAAATATTTTGATGAGCATCAATGGAAAATTCTTGAATGACAGAATAACTTGCACTATCGTGACGTCATAGCAATTTGTTATCCGTGGAATAGTTCGACAGTCGTCGTTACTGGGTTGGAAAATCTGTGGTAAAAGGGCAAAACGGTGAGTGCATCTATCCCAGGTTTTCGCTCAATATATCAAAATCTAAGGTCTACGCAAAAAAGTCCATAAGACCTCTTTTGTAGAGCTTATTATTCTCTACAAAAAGTGCTATATAAAATTTTCTCTATCTCTTCAAACTTTCGAGATATTTGAGGAAAACCCAGCTTGGTGGTTACCTGCAGTGCTTTTTGTTATTTTGCAAAAAAAGTAGTGAAGGGGTCAGGCGAAAATTTTTAAAAAATTATTTTGCTCTAGAATGATAACCCACAATTTGTCGTCATTTGTCAAATTTCAAAATATAGATTCAAAAAAAAATTTTTTTTGAATTTGCTTTTTTTTTTTTTTCATAAATTTCTGAAGTTTTAGAAATTTGAAGGAACATTACACTCTGAACCGTTGGTGACGAACACCCAATGGGTCTATTCATGGGACTTTATTTTGTCTCAAGTATCGAAGCATAAACACTTTGCGTTACTCTACTGAGCATTATCGATAGTAAAAATGTTGTTCGTATCGAAGTGTAAACCCAATGGGAGAAGCATAAGATTGATTTTTGTATCATATTGTTTCAGTGTGTGTGTGTGTGTGTGTGTGTGTGTGTGGGTGGGTGGGTGTGTGTGTGTATGTGTGTGTGTGTGTGTGTGTGTGTGTGTGTGTGTGTGTGTGTGTGTGTGTGTGAAAAACCTCATAAATTAAAAAAACCTTCAATATCGTTTTACCCTTTCCGACCATCGCACATGGAATTTTTCGATTTATCTCGAGAACGGTTCAATTTAGAGCAAAACTGTACTCAACCTTTCTCATCCAGAATTAAATTCTCTAAAAAAAATGTCTAATGGCATTTTTCTCTAAAACCATTTACTAATGAGATATTTGACGTTTCAAGAAAAGCTGGCGCGGGAATTACAAGGCGACAAGTGTTTGCACCAATGGGCCACTCCCCACCCCCCCCCCCTCCCCCTTCCGGGTTCCAAATTACTTCTGGGGCCACTACGTAAATGGGCATTTTTGGGACGGGGAGGGGCGGGGGGAGTTTTCGTATTGACGTCATAGATGCAGAACCGCGTGACTAAGTGCACATGCCGACCAGTCCCCAACTCAAAGAGCTACCACGAGGGTTGCCTCGATTTTTGGATCTTGGAAAAAAAGTTTTGTAAATTGATTGAAAAATTTAAAAAAATCACAAGTGGAGAATTTCTGAAAATTATTGGATTGGAATAATATAGTGGAATGTCGGATATTTTCGAAAAACAAAAAATTCTCTCAGATTTCCCATTTTCCTCGGGCTCGAAAGGTTTGAGATATTTCAAGAAATTTATCGAGATTTGTGAAAAAAAATTGTTTCATGAATTACGAAATTGCGATTTTTTTTAATAGTTTTCAAGTTTCTCATAATTCAAAATTTTGGAAATATCAAAGTTTTGAAAATTTTGTAAATTTTGAAAATTTTGAAAATTTTGTAAATTTTGTAAATTTTGTAAATTTTGTAAATTTTGTAAATTTTGTAAATTTTATAAATTTTGCAACTTTTGAAAATTTTGGAAACTCTGAAAATTTTGAAAATTTTGACAATTTTGAAAATTTTGAAACTTTTGAAAATTAAAAGAAAAAAAGAAAACTTGAAAATTTTTCAAAATCTGGTAATGTTATAAATGTTTCCAAAACACTATAATCTCCAATTTATAACTAATCTTGTGTGTTTCAGGACTACGCAAAAATCGCCGGGAGGCATCCATCCGGATATCCAAAAATCGTGAGATCGGATAAGCCGAATCGTCCGCCTAAAACCGGTACTCGACCCCCATTCAGACCAACTGCACCAAGAAATGGCAATGTCCAGGCGAATTTGGGCTGTGAGGTTCTCCATAGCCCTCAACCTCATCGTTTTCCTGTACATTTGCGCCTACCACAACACTTGGTGGAGCGATACCGATCTCGACCCGAACATCGCCGCGCCCCAAGTACAGACCATCAACTCCGTCAACGCAACAATAGACCCAACTTTGACTTTCCCTCCCACGCAACAGACCACCCCGATCAGGTCCACAGGCCTGAACAAGCACAAGGGTTCCGAAATCGGCGAACCGATCTCCAATCCGGAGACCGACACCAATGAGGTCAATCCGATCGTGTCCATAAACCACCAACTGTCTGCTGACGAAGAGGTATGTTCCTAATAAATCGGCAAAAAATCGGCAATAAATCGGCAAAAAAGTTTCCTATAACGATTTCTTCCAGCTCCTGACCCTATCAAGCCTGAAAGACACCTTCGGCTGTGACGACAAACGTCAGGAACCGCGGATCGCCCAGCGCGGTGACTACTGGGTGCTCTACAACTACGTACCAATGGCATCATCAGTCAGATGCTGGGAAACACTGACCTATGCAACACACGCCGATTACACCTTCTTGGACAATCTCGAGCCGCTCCTGAAGCGTTGGCGAGCACCAGTATCGATTGCACTACACGCACCAGGTGATGACTTCCGGCCGACGGTCGAATCGATCAAGTACCTGCGGAATTGTGCCAGCCCGCTGGTGCCGCAGTTGGTAACGTTCCACGTGTACTTCAGCAGCAAGCACAAGCCGAAAGTGGTCGGTATCCCTCGAAGACCTGATGTCTTCCCCAGCATCATTCCGCGCTGACCGGAAGTCCGCTAATCCTACTTGTCTGTCCCCAGGTACCACCCAGCAGCCAAGTGACGACCGGCACTTACAACTGTAGCCTACCTCCACCATGGGCCAACCACGAATACACGGACAACATGTACAAGAAGAAGAAGAACCTGTTGTACCCAGTTAATGTAGGTCGCAATGTTGCCAGGGAATCGGCAGTAACTCATTACTTACTCGTCAGCGATATCGAGCTCTATCCCAGCCCTGGCCTGCCCCTGAAATTCTTGAAGATGATGAAGCGGTATGATCAGCCGAACTTCCTGAAGTTGCGACCCAAGGTCTTCGTCTTACCGATCTTCGAGGTCGAGGAGGATAGTCAACCGCCAGTCAATAAAACTGTATTGGTAAGCTATTTAGTGGTAGTTGGCAAATTCGTTTCCTTCATTATCTTCTGAAAGAGGTCCCACTTCCGGTTTCCGCCGCCGGGTGGCGCGTCGGTTTCGATCTTACGGTTTTCGATAATTTCGAGATAGATCGATATATCGATAGTTTCTTTCGCCTCGCCTTTTTTGCTATAGGATCCAGCGCTTGAACGTATTGCAAAGATCGCAACTAAGTAAGCACTTCCGGTTTTTAGGTCCGCATGTTGAAATTCGGATCGGCAATACCATTCCACCAGAAGGTTTGTCCAACGTGTCACAAAGTGCCAAAGAGCAAGGAGTGGCAAGCAGCACCGGAAACTGAGGCTTTACACGTATTTCACATGAGCAAACGTACCGGTGCTTACTTCCATTGGGAGCCAATATTCATCGGGACCAATGCAGATCCTTGGTACGATGAGCGATTAAGTTGGGATGGTAAGAGTGATAAAATGACTCAGGGCTATGAGCTATGTGTCCTCGATTATAGTTTTTTAATTCTCGATAATGCGTTTCTTGTACATCGTCCTGGTATCAAAGTTTTTAAGAGAGATGAGAGGAGAGAGCAGTTGAGCGCTGAGACACATGTGCTCATTGAGAATGAGATTATTCCAGATGCCAAGGTTATGTATGGCGTTAAAAAAGGTTGCGCTGTATAGAGACACAATATGTGGTATGTTTTTAATTATGTGACAGTTCAGAAATTCTCGGCCAAGACTTGATAAAAAAAAATTAAAATTTTTCTAGAGAATAGTTCCTTCTTAAGGAACCCAATGGAACAAACAGAGATTGGTTTAAAAGCATACACAATATTTTAAAAATATTCGAAATTGCGAGGTGGGTGATAGACTCGAGCACCGCCATCTTGCATACCCCTTCTTTCAATGTCAAGATGGCGGCACTCAGATCTGTCGAACACGTCCTACTACAAACATTCTCAAAATTGTTTTGAAATTCATTTAAAAACAATTTATTGACTGCAATTTTTATTACAGAACATGCTCAAATATATTTATTGACTCAAAAATCACGAATGAATAAATCTTGAAAGACATTCCATAGGAATTTTTTTGGGATTTATTTGGTGAAGCTATGAAGGACTGGAATTTTTCCCATAGATTAAAAATTTTTTAACTTTTTTTTTTAAATTGAAAAAAAAATTAAAAAAAAAATGACTTCGATTGACCACTTTCAGACTGAATTGACTGAGTAATTAATGGTGAACGTGATAAACCTGTAAAGTATTTATGAAAACATGTGTGTAAAATTTTAATATTAAATTATATATAGATTAATGTATAGATAACCAAATAATTAATATTTTTGTTAAATAAAGAAGACATGATTTTTGACAATTCTAAATTGATTCACTATCATTTCTAGACTTCCTATGTTCACCAAAATTGAGGACTCTTTCAAGGTCATAAATAGTCGCTCACTCATTTAAATGCGCGCCATTTTGGAATCCATGGAAAAGGGAAACAAAATGGCGGACTCGCTTCAGTCGTCCACTTCGTGACTTTGAATACTTAAAAGAATCATTTCCGGTTTCCAGATTGGCCTATTTTTTTTATATATCACTCCCAGGGGTGGAACTTTTATTTTACAACCTTTGCTTCGCCTTAATGGTGATTCGCCGACGAAAATGTGTTCAATGAAAATTCTGCTATCCATCAGAGGTTATGTTTCTGTCCTCTAATAAAGTAAATTTGTAGATTTTTTTTTCAATTTCAGACAGGAAAATTAATGTACAATCCGAGAATTTACCAATAGAAACATATAATGTATATATTTTATTGAGTCCGCAAAATTGTTATTTACAATTTTTTAGGGAAAAAAAAAACATTCGTATCACAGTAAAACTCACTCTCACTAATATTTAATAATCGTAATATTCGGTATTTTTTACTTAGGTACATGGTGAGTAATTATTTCCGAGTAATTATAGGATTTCTAAACAATTGTAATACTCGAATTCAGATTTTTGGGGGAACAAGTGGTTTGTAATTCAGTTAAAATTGTGGACTTTTCTTGGTAATGATTGGTGATAGAAAATAGTGGCACAGGACTTTTTTCAGGAGAATCAAATTCTCTACAAAAAAGGTATTCTTCCGTTTTCTGCTAAAATTCGTAATTTTCGACTTTTATGAAAATAACCAAAAACATCGAAATTAAATTAAATTGAATAGCGCCTTAGAACTTCCTTTTGACAATTTACAAACCTGTTTTTATCGATTCACGTTGAAAAAAAACCTTGTAAGGATCAATTCCTGTTCACCCATTTAGAAGACATATATATTAATTCTTACATTCCTCAAATTATAGATAGCACACGAGTTTGAACATTAAAGAAAGCGCAAATTGCACATGGTAAAATCTGCAGAAAAATCGTATAAAATTTCTACAGAAAATTTCTAAGAAATTCGACTACATAAGCTCCCAATTTTCTATAAAAATTACATATTTTTTACACGCATTGATTTTAAAATTATGGCTAAGTTTCAGAGTTCCTCAACATCTTCGATGTCGCTCTCAAACATTTTTTTTAAATAACAAAACATCGAAAACGATCAAATTTTTGCATTTCACGTGATTCAAAAATTAATAAATTTTCTCCAAAATTTAACTCAAATTATCTTTCTAACGTTATCTCAAATTGGTTCCAAGTCACTTTCTCTTTTTGGTGTCAAAAATTCCACCGGAACCTCCGATTTACTTCGAGATAGCGTTCGAAAAATATTCAAATTCAGGTCTACCTGAAATGCAAAAATCTTCAAATTCAACCCAAGTTCTTGGCCTCGGCAAAAGGGACCTTAGGGCTCGGGTCGGCGTTGTGATGCAAGCAGCATCATTCGATGACTCAACTTGACATTGTGATCCCTGAGATACCTGATCAGGTCGGCCTGCTTCTCCAGCAATTCCGTGAGATTGGAGCCCCTCTGCTGATATCCCACTTCAGGACTCCCCGAGTAGGAGTCTTGGGTGAATGACGTCAGCCACTCCTCCCTGGTGACATCTGGCGGAGGCTTGGTGCGGTTGAACCGACGCACACGCTCTGCACCCAACAAATTATCAATTTAGAACTGAATCCAGGTGGGAATTCTCGTTAGCTGACTTGAAACTATCGACCAAGTGGTCAATAGTATATTTATGGCCTTCCATGACCTTTTCACCCGATTCGATTATTTTTCTTAATCGATGCGTCTTCACGCAACTGATACCTGACTAGATTTTGAAAAAAAATCATGCACTAGTTTCCGGTTTTTTTTTAACATGAAGCATGAAAATCGCCAAAAGTTTTACTCAATCATTATTTACGAAGGAAAGTTGTGATCAAGCTAATCAATGTCGCAATTGGAGTCTCTCGGCGTACCTTAGCCTCGATCAAAATTTGACTCACTTTCATGTAGTGAATTATTAGTTATTGGTTGATTTTGAGTGGCGCGAAATTTTAATGACTATTCAAACTTTTATATTCGGTCTTGATCCGAAGTTGTCCGACTACCGCCGGCGCATGCGTGTTTGCCCGCATTTGCACAGGGGAGTCTGAATGCGCGATGCGCAGTGTGATTGGTCAGTGCGTCACGTGACATAGTCGCAGGTGGCGACACCTGTTGTATTCCAGTATTCAAAATTTCATGATTCCTATTTTTTTCTCTGAAACCAGTCTTTGAGGGTTTAATTGACTTGTCGGAAAATCTAGGAGTGGGAAATAGAAATTACAAATCGGGAAGTTTTATTTGTGCTCCCAATGGGGGCAAACACATTTCCATCCCACTAGTTTTTATGGAAAATTAAAAAATATACTCAAAATTATCCGTCAAATATTTCTGGACTTACTGATATAATTGATGTAGACTGGAATGATGATCATCAATTCCAGGGTAGTTAGAAGCAGAATGTAGTTAACTGGTGTAAACCATTCCGAGGATCTACAATAAGCTTCATAATCCATTTTGTGGGTGTTGTGAAGGACCACTGCCAGAAGCAGGTAAGCAGTGTTCCATAGAGAAACTATAAACATAGGGGTCCGTATGTGCTGATAAGTCGATTGATAAAAATCCAGATAACCGCAAATTCGAAGATTGTGGTGGCGAGTACGAATCGCGTAATCAGCAATCATAATGATGATCCAATAAGCGCAGTGTAAGTACAGAAACATGAAGTAGGTGTCGCACTTGTTGCGCTCTTCAGGCCACAAGGAGACGAAGACAATTCCAGCGATCTCCAGGAGAGCCTGAAAATTGGGATTATTTAATTAAAATTGGGTGACGAGAGAAGAAAAAAATTGTAGAAAATTTCTGTTTCCATATTTCTGTAAGAATCATGGAGGACACCTGTATAATTCTCCCCCCCCCCCCCCCCCCCCGATCCTGGGTTTTTTTAGGAAGCTTCTATCGAATTTTTATGGAATTTATTTCCACAAAATTTTCTATAAATTTCCAAAAATTTCCAAGAAATTTCTTACATTTTTCTATAAATTTTTCTATACATTTCTTAAACTTTTCTATAAATTGCTTAAATTTTTCTATACATTTCTCAAATTTTTCTATAAATTTCTCAAATTTTTCTATAAATTCCTCAAATTTTTCTATAAATTTCTCAAATTTTTCTACAAATTTCTCAAATTTTTCTATAAATTTCTCAAATTTTTCTATAAATTTCTTAAATTTTTTCTATAAATTTCTATATAGAATTTTTAGGGGAGAGCTTTTGTAGGGTTGAGCATCATGAAAATTAAAAAACATTTTTCCTCAAAAAAAAAAAAAAAAAAAAAAAAAAAAATACTTCAATTTTTTTGCTTCCTTCTTCAAGTTCCTTAGTTTTCATTCAATTTTTTAAATACTCCCATTGTATACCGCGTGTAAAAAAAGAAGGAAAAAAAAAATAATCCCGAAGAGGACCTCTTAGATCTATAAAACTAGAGTGGACCAAAAAAAAAACTGTGCATCTCCCTCAGCAAATGTCACGAGAATTCTACAGAAAAAACCTGAAAGAAAAATCGAAAAAATTTTTAATAAGTGAACAAGTTGGATGGGATGTCATAACAACTCCACAAATTCCCCCAAAAAAAATCATAATTTCATTCCCCAAAAATGACCATAATCCATAATTACCCCAAAGACCAATGGACCAGCAGCAATCAATGCCGTGTCCAATGCCTGAAAATTGTCCTCCTCATTCGATGACAAAACAGGTTGCAGGTACTCCTCTTCGTCCATATCTCCTACTCCAATCCTCGCAACTTTTCACTATCCCCCGACCAAACCCAACAAATCTCAATTGCGTTTACTTCAAGATTTCACCATTACATTTAACTTGTAACGCACTTTTTTTTCACTTGTCAAGAACAATTACGAAATGCATTGCTGGGAGATGACGCATTTTTAAATTTTTATTTGGGCCGAGCTGCGGAGGTTATGTGTATGTCGCGCGTTGGAAACGTCAAATTAATTTGAAAGCGCTTTGACGTGTTGGCGCAAAAATTTCCCGTAAAACGAATTCCATACAAATTTCTCGGACAAATTATTGCCCAACAATAAGTTATATTAATTGCAAGTGAGTTAATCTTCGAGGAACACAGAAATTGTACCAATAATGTTTCTACTTATTGTTATATATAGATATAGCTATAGGTTTAGCGTGTTGGAGGAGTGGGGGAACGGGCGCGTACTTGCGGGCTTTTCTATTACTGAATTCTCACAAAAATTATGTGAATCGGGCACAAAACCCCTTGAATCATTATCATTAATTAATTACATTCTTTTGAAACGTGTATCTCGCCCATTTTATATCGTTTTAGTGAAATAACGAAGCGCGCGGGACGGGGCGTAGTGACCACGTGGTCACATCCCACAACCAAGAACTGACAGGTCGCCATTGAACGACCTTGTTATTAACGAATATCTCTAATTCAATCACTTTATTAATCATTTCCTATTCCCTATTTGTGGGAATTTTACATAAAAAAATACATTTTTTTTTTAAAGTCATTTTTCCGTACATTTTCGAAATTCAAACATAATCTCTGTTCAAAGTGTAAAAATTAACCTAAACGTTGTTCGAATTTAGATTCAAAGTCAATGGCTGGTGATCTAGTATTCAGGATTTAAGATAACAACACTATCTATATATATATATATATATATATATATATATATATATATATATATATATATATATATATATATATATATATATATATATATATATATATAGTGTGTATATATTATAAATGACAATAAACAATTTCCAAGTCAAGTCAAGTGTGTATATATATATATATATATATATATATAGTGTGTATATATTATAAATGACAATAAACAATTTTCAAGTCAAGTCAATAGTCTAGTGGCAAGATTTCCTGTCACGTGGACGACCACGCGCCATTCCCTGCCAGGAAGTGTTTTGCTTTTTTGCCAAAGCGCAAAAAAATTTCCGCTCAATCATGACATGACCAAATTTTCGTACGCAATACTGCATATAAAAATGAACGGAACAGGTCTCTTCGCTCATGATGCGGGTTCTTGGAAGCTGACGCTGGGGGAAATGGGAGGAACTAGGGAAGAATAAGAGGGGATACTCTACGAGAATTACTAATGAATGCTAGATTTATTTTTTTCTACTAATACATTTTTTGTTTTGACAAGACTTATCAATATTCGTAAAGTTGTAACTTCAGGATCGTAGTTTATAAAGTAGGATCTACCACTCTGCCAGTAAATAAAATGACGTCATCGGTGGCGACAACAACGAGGAATGGGCCATCGATGTTAAACGAACGTCGGGAGAACCTCAGAGAATGTTCGCCTGATGAAGATAGAAGAGAATATTAGAAGATTAATGGAAAGTATACTTCAACAATATCTTCGAAAATAAAAAAAAACATCAAAAACCAAATAATGGAAAATCAAAAACCAAAAAATGGAAAATCAAAAACCAAGAAATGGAAAATCAAAAATAAAGAAATCAAAATCAAAATCAAAATCAAAATCAAAATCAAAATCAAAATCAAAATCAAAATCAAAATCAAAATCAAAATCAAAATCAAGATCAAAATCAAAATCAAAATCAAAGAGCAAAAATCGGTTTTCCGGCCGAGGCCCCCACTCCTATGCTTTAACAGAGGAAGAGGTAAATGGTAGGGGTGCTTCAGGCCAAACTCGAATTTACATCTTTCTCGACGGGACTCCTTGAATAGTCAGAAATTGGATCGCAAACGTCCACATACTCGACACTTAGGGAATATTGCAAAAATGCTTACCACTAGGAGCCGCCGATATTCCTTCATCAACTTCAATAGAAGCGGTCTGCACAATTCGATCGATCTCCGGGAATGACCACCGGCTCGCATAGTCACCTGATTTATTCTCAGGATGTTTGAAGGCTTTTTCAATGCCCAACTGCATAAGAAAATATCATTTAGTCAAGATACTCCCAAGACGAGCATTGAGTAACCCCTTCAGAATTTTTCCAAATTTTGAAAAAAAAAATATGTTTTGCCCTATCATTTTTTTTTTAGATACTAAAATTTTTCAGTTAATTTTCGAGATGATTTTTCAAATTTCCCAAAGTGAAAATTTTTGGATATTTCAAATCGGAGCCCCAAAGTCGTTGGCTCTGGCATCTCTAGTTTCCAGGATGCTGCATGGAGCAGCATCACGTGAAGACCAACCACGGAACCCCAGAAAGCATCATACCTGTGCGAAATAGCTCTTCAAATTCAACTGACTCTGGATTCGGAATTTGGGTATGGTGAGTGTGGTGAGAGTGGATTCAATACTCCGGAGACGTTGCAGAGGCAGTTTCTCAACATGTGCTTCTATGTGCTGCAGAGAGTTGCTATATGGCTGAATGAGATACATGTGCGTCGCCTTCTCTTGTACACCACCATCCTGTTCATGAAACAAGTAAAATCAACCTTAGCAATGCCGCATCAAAGCCTAAATCTATCAGATCCAAAAACCTTGACATCTTTCAGAGCATTCATAACTTGAACCTAGACCATGGATCCGACCAAAAAAATCGGTAAAAGTTGCGTAGGCTCTTCCGAATCCGATCTTACCTGGTATGGTAGCACCACTACTTGTGCATGGAATCCCGGCAATCTTGCAATTTGATAACGCCCATGTTGCGCCATGGTTGGTACCCTCTTGATGTCACCCCTATTCGTCCTGAAGCTTCCACTGTACGTGCTCCTTGGATCAAATGGTAGCTTCCATTTACCATGGTTAGATGCATTAGTGATGAGCAAAGTTGTCTCTTCACCATTCTGATTTTCAGGGTATTCATCTGAATCAAATTTTGCGAATGGCAAGGCCTGTTGAAAAGGAAATTCATGAGTGTCTTAGTGAGGCAACGACGCATGGACACCAGCACAAACGGTGAAGAGTGGTTCAATAAGTTAAACGGCTGTGAATACCGTCGTAGACAGTCGGAATTCTCTTGTGTCAACTGGTCGAAACCGAGGGGCGTGGCCGAAACTCCCATTTGTCAACTTCCCCGCCTACCCCCACTCCGCAGCGCGGCATAGAGCGCTGCGCGGCAGCGTGCGCAGTGGGCGTAGACGGCAGCGTGCGCAGTGGGCGTAAGCGGCGGCGTGTACAGTAACGGTAAGCGGCACATGTGGTCTAGGTGGTGGGGAAGGAGGGGAAGTTGACACAGCGGAGTTCGTCTCTTTCTAATAAGCAAAATGTTGTCAAATGAGAGTTCCGTCAGGGGATGCGAGTGTATAGGGCAGCACGGATGCATTTTATACGTAAAAAATGTGGAGTTGAGGACTTCCGGTGAAGAAAGTTTTTTCTGTAAATCCCCTGCTTATTATATTTATCTAATAATTTTGTAACTTGGTATTTTTTTTCGGACGGTACATACGTGCATCTGGTTGATCAGTGGTCCAATACTGCGTGCTGGATCAATCCAGTTTTCGGGCGTCCTGGGCGTACAAAAATGTAGAGCTTTTTCTAGTGCTGCGCGCGTTGCACCTTCCGAACTAATATATGCCTGGCCAAGTTGGTAGTAAGCGTCGAAGGGGCTAACGATGAAGTTCCCAGGCTCATTATTCAAAGCGACCTAAGGGTGCACAATGAAAATTGAATTTTTTTTTGTTTTCCTTTTTTGCAATTGTTTTTTGTTCAAAATTTGTTATCTCTCTTTTTACCTTAAATAAGTCCCATGAAAACAGATTTTCGCCCTTTTTTGTATTGATGAGATTCGTGAGTTCTTCTGTACACTCCTCTCCTTGGGAATATCCCTGGAGCCCGAAGAGGGCGACTAATAGGAAAACTAAAAAAAAAAAAAAAATTTGCACTATTCCCATAGATGATTTCAATAAAAATTTTATGGGAATCTTATGGGATTTCCTATAGATATTCTATGGGATTTCCCATAAAAATTCTATGGAATTTCCCATAAAAAGTCTATGAAATTTCCCATAAAAATCTATGGAATTTATCATAAAAATTCTATGGAATTTCCCATAAAAAGTCTATGAAATTTCCCATAAAAAATCTATAGAATTTCCCATAAAAAATCTATGGAATTTCCCATAGAAATTCCATGGAATTTCCCATAAAAAATAGATGGAATTTCCCATAAAAATTCCATGGAATTTCCCATAAAAATTCCTATGAGAAATTTCATAGAAAACAAAATTCTAAACCTCAATATAATTTCACCATAAAAAAAATTCGACTTACCTCCTTTCATGATTATGCAATAGAATCTCTATATACAAGACACGAAGGCCAAGTTGTGAATGATTGAGAAATTGATGTTTGACTGATTTAAAATTCATAAATTTGGTGTTTATATATGATTTTTTAGATAAGAACGAAGTGCGTGAATGATGTCGCATGAGTGGGCAATTAACAATTGCTCTAGAATGGAGAGGATAACTCAAACGTTAGTCTAAAGAGAACAGACATTAATTTAAAATTATTTAATTGCGTACATTGTGACGTAAACAGATCAGAAATTTGTAGAAATGAATTCATGACGGAGCACATGGCTATTATCAGTTGACAATTTAAGCAGTTTATTGTATTCATATTGGTAATTTGGGATGACGAAAAAATATCTTGAGTTCGGGGATAAAATATGCTCGTTTGGGGATAAAATATCCCCATTTGGGGATAAAATATCCCCATTTGGGGATAAAGTATCCCCGTTTGGGGATAAAGTATCCCCGTTTGGGGATAAAGTATCCCCGTTTGGGGATAAATTATCCCCATCTGGGGATAAAGTATCCCCAATTGGGGATAAAGTATCCTCGTTTGGGGATAAAGTATCCCCGTTTGGGGATAAATTATCCCCATCTGGGGATAAAGTATCCCCATTTGGGGATAAAGTATCCCCGTTTGGGGATAAAGTATCCCCGTTTGGGGATAAATTATCCCCATCTGGGGATAAAGTATCCCCATTTGGGGATAAAGTATCCCCATTTGGGGATAAAATATCCCCGTTTGGGGATAAGTATCCCCGTTTGATGATGAAGTATCCGAATTTGGGGATAAGGTATCTCCATTTGGGGATAAAGTATCCCTATTTGGGGATGAAGTATCCCCGTTTGGGGATAAACTATCCCCGTTTGGGGATAAATTATTCCCATCTGGGGATAAACAATCCCCATCTGGGGATAAACAATCCCCATCTGGGGTTACAGTATCCCCATGTGGGGATAAAGTATCCCCATTTGGGGATAACGTATCCCTGTTTGGGGATAAATTATCCCCATCTGGGGATAAATTATCCCCATCTGGGGATAAACAATCGCCATTTGAGGATAGAGGATCCCCATTTGGGGATAAAGTATCCCCATTTGGGGATAAAGTATTCCCGTTTGGGGATAAATTATCGCCATCTGGGGATAGACAATCCCCATTTGGGGATAAAGTACCTCTATTTGGGGATAAAATATCCCCGTTTGGGGAGAAAATATCCCCATTTGGGGATACACTATAGAGTATCCCCATTTGGGAATAAAGTATCCCCGTTTGGGGATAAAATATGCGCCGCGATAATATATTCGGGCACATTTCATCCCCGAAACAAAAATATTTATAAATGTTATGTTAGTTTTATTCACCACATATTGAATGGGTGAAAAATTGCTCCTGCAATTTTTCCCCATCTCACACTGTTCCAGAAAAACAAAACTGAGGAATTCCTCATGGTAGAAAAAATAATCACGGATGAGAAAAACCATTCGCTCATCCATCCCTAAGTGATGGGCGTCCCCAAATATTTTTTTTTCTCCGCAAAAGCTTTGCCGAGGAACGCGTGCGCGCATTTGAAACACGTGGAAATGGCATAAGCACCAAACAGCACAGCCTGAGCTTTCAGTATCGCATGTGTTAAACTCAAGTAAGCATACTTGCCACCAAAAAAGTTCTGCAAAGTTTGACCTTGACCATTTTTTTTCCACTGAAAAAAAAGGGAAAAAATAGTGAGGGTCAAATTGTGTAGGTCAAACTGTGTGGGTAAAACTGTGTGGGTCAAACTGTGTGGGTCAAGATGTGTGGGTCAATTTGTGAGGGTTACTTCCAGTGGCTCACACGCTAATAGATAACAATATCGGTACTTGAAAAAAAAGTTGTGGGTCAACATGTGGGTCAAATGATCTGAATATGGATCAATGATGTGGGTCAATCTGTCCGACTTAACAATAAAGACTCTGTCGGACAAGGCAACGCCAGAAAAAGTGCGAAGTATCAAGAATGTGGGTCAAATTTTATCAGTTAGTGTGGGTCAACACAACAACCCCTCCAGTCACAGTCATATGGCGCAAAAAAAAACATCCAATAATATCTTAATGAGCGCAAACGAAATGATGAACCTAAGCTTAACCCACAAAAATAGACCCTCAAATTAGTCTACACGGATTGACCCACATGAGTTTACCCGCATAAATCGACCCACATGAATTGACTCACGTGAGTTGACCCACACGAGTCGATCCACATGTGTCGACCCACATGAGTTGACCCACATGTGTCGACCCACATGAGTTGACCCACATGAGTTGACCCACATGAGTTGACCCACATGAGTTGACGCACATGTGTCGACCCACATGAGTTGACCCACATGAGTTGACCCACATGAGTTGACCCACATGCGTTGACCCACGTGCGTCGACCCACATGGGTTGACCTGCATGAGTTGACCCACATCAGTTGACCCACCCGTTTTGATCCTTATTATATTTCGCCGTGAAAAAAAAAAATTGCGACTCGAAATTTCATAACGACCGCGCATTCTCATGGTACAATCTTATAGAAATGTTGTCAAAGGACGACACCCAACCATCGAGTCAACCCAAGGATGACATCTACGAGAATCGTCCGATGGCAAAAAAAATAATACGAATTATGACAGTGGTGGCGTATTTAGTGTCAGTGAGTTTTGTGGCTATGGTCCTCAGTGCATATTACATATTTTTATGGCAACCACCAAAAGGTGGTTCCCTAAGTCTCAGGGACCCCCGCGCCGAGTACCTAATGGAGAGCCCTCCACTTTTGAAAACTGAAGTGCGGAATATCAGTGAAATCATGGAAAAAATCAATCTCTTCCGAAGGAATCCGGGATTAATCAACAGAGCACGAGTGTCTACGCCGTCATGGCGACGGGAGGAAAATAACTTTACGAAGATGATGAAGAGAATCAGGGGGGGGCCGTGGCAGCATTCTGAAACGTCCACAGGTGCTTATATATTTTTTTTATTGCGATTTGCGCAATTTTGTCATCAAATTTGGAGAAATCTCGAAATTCTCTAACGTTTGAGTAGTCGCACGGCACCACTCGACGCCACTGCTCGCATGGTGAGCGTTGCGCCGCCCAATGTCAGAATCACATTTTTGATATTTTCAGATGTCGATGTCTATGGGGTTTCCAGCAATCGCAAAGTTAACTCTTCCTTTGATGCTGAAGAAAAAAAAAAAGAAAATAGCGTCGGGGTAACGTCAGTGGCAACGGTGACGGCTCAAGGTCACGATTATTTTGAGAGAAATAGCACTGGAGGGGTGGGAGAAAATTTTGCAACGGGGGACGGGGGAGGGGGCAATGAGACTTATGGAAGTGGTAATGGATTGTTTATGGAAAAAGCGGAAACTACTGGAGATGATTATTATGCAACGGAAGAGCTCGGCATAACTACTGGTGAGATTGTTTATCATTTTTTGCCGCCTCTCATTTTTCACTATCTCTAATTTAAAAAACGTTCTTGTCAAATTTGCTTCTGTGAACATTTTTAAAAAGAGTTTTCTAGCAAGATTTTTTTTTAGTTTACCCTTGGGTTAACCCTTTTAGAAACTTGAAACGAAACACAAATGGGTGCGCAGTGGACTACTGCGCATGATGCAACTATAGTAGGACCTCATGATCCAAGAAATTTGAAAAAAAGCGGGAAATCCTTTTGGAATTGCGAAACGAAAATGGGAACGGCTGCGCAGTGGGCTACTGCGCAGGAAGCAACTATAGTAATACCTCATGATCCAAGAAATTTGAAAAAAAGCGGGAAACCCTTTTGGAATTGCGAAACGAAAATGGGAACGGCTGCGCAGTCGGCGACTGCGCATGATGCAAGTATAGTATAATTTTCTCCTATACAAAAATGTTTTCTGACATTTTATCCAAGTTCGCTCGTGTTCAAAATAGTCGAAAAATAATTAAAAAAAAAAATAGCGTCATGATATTCTCTAACAATTTTTTTTTTCAACTCAATAATATTTCCGTCAAGTAAACAGACGCAAAGCCGTACAATCTAAGTAAATGAAACCAATTGGTACCGAAAGATTATCTCTGTACTCGACTTAATATCTGTAACAGGGTCGAGGTGCCACCTAGGGTTTCGTCTTACGTAATTTATAATCAACCTTCGCCGATATATTTTTCTCCTCCAGCATATTATCATGTCGCGGTGCCGCGAAAGAATGCTGTCCATTTCAAGGTTGAGGGATAAACATTTATTCAATGTCTAAACACTTTTGGTTTGTTACCCAAAAATAAAGCGCTCGCAGATGAATTGCAGATGAAATAAGCAATGAGGGAAGTGATTGAAAGGCAAATGGTTAACAATATTTTCTTACGTTGCCGATTTAGGGAAGTTATTGTAATGGTCCCGAAAATCAAAAATGAAATTTTCACGTTTATCAACGTTTGATACCATCATGACACTTTTCTGAAGCACGTGTGTGTGTGTGTATGTGTATGTATGTATGTATGTATGTGTGTATGTATGTATGTGTGTGGGTGGGTGGGTGAGTGGGTGGGTGAGTGAGTGGGTGGGTGGGTGAGTGGGTGGGTGGGTGGGTGGGTGGGTGGGTGGGTGAGTGGGTGGGTGGGTGAGTGGGTGGGTGGGTGGGTGAGTGGGTGGGTGAGTGAGTGAGTGAGTGAGTGAGTGAGTGGGTGGGTGGGTGGGTGAGTGGGTGGGTGGGTGAGTGGGTGGGTGGGTGGGTGGGTGGGTGGGTGAGTGAGTGAGTGAGTGAGTGGGTGGGTGGGTGAGTGAGTGGGTGGGTGGGTGAGTGAGTGGGTGGGTGGGTGGGTGGGTGAGTGAGTGGGTGGGTGGGCGGATGGGTGGGTGTGCGGTTGGGTGTGTCGGTGGGTGTCTAGGTGGGCGAGCGACTGGGTTTGTAGGTGAACAAAATCATAATGAACCTAAAAATTATGAAAATTCACTTGGCTTTTACAAAATTAAATGGAAGATTCCTGAGTCACTCTAAGGGCTCCCACCGTACGTTTGTTTAAGCTAGCCTGGAGAGCTCTTCATCTTAATGATCTTGATATAAAGGTGTGTTCTTAGGCACACATCCGTGCGATTGACCCTCTAGAAAAAATTAGAGAATTGTTGAATGTGAGACGGAAGAGCAATTTAGTGAACGGAAATATATGGGAAATTTTTTTTAGCTTGAAAATTTTTTTTCTGAAAAATTTTTCGCACGCGAACGATTGCATATCTCCCCTTCGAAATAATCCAAATAAAAAGAAAAAGAAAATCTAAAAATAGATCTCGTTATTATCATCCAATCATCCCCAATGCTGTCAATAGCCACCCGACAATTCCTCCAATTGTTTGATAGAAAAATAAAGATGAGTGTGATAAATTCTTATCAATTTCCGTGGCAGCCCCCCCCCCGCCCCCTCCCGCGCCCTCTTCCGGTATTGATCATTCCCGGAAATATTTGAGATCAGATAAATTAATTCCCTATTGAAATTTCTCAGAACAATTCAAAATCGACGGTTCAAAATTATGGAATTGTTTTTCCAACCGTGGAATTTTAAACGTTTCATTAATCCCCAATTAATTGCCAGTTGAAATAATAAATTTATTCCACAAATATATTCAACTTACAACGCAACTCGTATGATTTCTAAGCCACCTGTTGACCCACAAATTGACGCGCACTTTTTCGGATATTTCTAAAACTTTCCCAGACAGTCTGAGACCATTTTAACATAATGTGTGTGCAGCGTTGCCGACCATAGCATTATCATGGTATTTATACCATGACACTAGGCCCCATACCATATACCATGATGGCGGTCATGGTATCATGGTATACTTTTTTTTTGCGGGAAAGGAGGGAGCAATGTATTTGAAGAAATATTTTTTCATAACTTCATTCGAAAAATCTCCATAGTCATATTCCCGTCGATATTGGGTCAAAAAAGTGAAATTAATTTTTTTCGATTTTGGCCAAATTTAACATTGGGGTCTTATGGGGAGGCAAACTTAAATTTTTTAAAATTGAATTTTTGGCCCCGTGTGAGTTTATACTATCCAATAGGAACCCCCAGAAAACATTTCCGTCGAATTTGGGCCGAAAAAGTGAAATTAATTTTTTTCGATTTTGGCCAAATTTAACATTGGGGTCTTATGGGGAGGCAAACTTAAATTTTTTAAAATTGAATTTTTCGTCCCGTGCACGTTTATACTATCCAATTGGGACCCCTAGAAGACACTCCCGTCGATTTTGGGTCGAAAAAGTCAAATTAATTTTTTTCGATTTTGGCCAAATTTAACGTTGGATCCTTATGGGGAGGCAAACTTAAATTTTATAAAATTGAATTGTTCCATTTTTGAGGATATATAAGTCGCAGTATATTGTTGTTGATGTTATTTGAAACATTTAATGTAAAATAATACGCATTATTTGAATTCTTTTGAAGAGCCCTATTTTATCGGTAGATACCATTATTTCTCCCTCCCCATACCATGAACCGAGCTCCACGGGTTGGCAACGCTGTGTGTGTGAGTTATATAGGCCTGCACCCTATACGTATGGACTGGGAACTCTGTGTGTGTGTGTTGTTTGCTCCACCCTTCTTTCGTACTCCCCACAGTAGCCGCTCTTCATCATTTCTCCGATAGGGCCTACTGGACACCCATCCATGCGGCTGGGGTCGAGTTCCGCCATTTAACATTCTATCATGGGAACTATCAGAAATAGAAGAAAAAGTGCTATATAAAAATTATTTCTCTCTTAAAAATGCATATTTTATGTTATATGACTTTTTCTCTTAAATTTCATAATTAAGGAGAAATTCACTATTACACCATCACCCCGTACGTTATCTCACCCAAAACCCGTTCATTGACATTTCCGATTTATCTCGAAAGTGGGTCATTGCAGACAAATTTCACCCACACCTTTTTTGTGGGGAATTAAATTCTCTATACAAAATATTATATGTCATTTTGCTCTAGAACCCTTCGATTAGGAGCAAATTGAGTTCTAAGCTGCTGCATGAATCGTCTCCTCACAGAATATGCAATTCTGTGCGGTCCAGATCTAATTTTTATTATTCGCAAAAATAAAAAATAAATAACTAAATAACCAAATAAAAAATTGCAGGTAAATGCCACAGAGAGTCTATAGATTTTTTTTTCATATATATGTATACATGTGGCAATTCCGCGTTTCGCAAGCTCACCGCGGTGAGTTCCGCGCATGCGCACCCGCGGCTTAAACAATTCTATCTATATATATGCACCTATAATACATGGTATCACGCAGGCTCTCCTCGAAAAAAGCTCAAATGTGTAAAGTAGTGGGTGTAGGCAAAAGCTCAAAAAAAATTTCCAAATTTTATCCCCCACCTTAAATTATTCCTAAATGTGACGTCATCATTGGTGGGAAAGGCGAGTGAGCATAATGCAAATACCGCGAAAAATGAGTGCGCAAAATGTGATGGCTAGTCTAAGTAGAACACTGGGTAATCGTCATGATTCTCATGTTAAAGCTTCCAATGAAGTGAAATTTGCGGGTGAAGAGAGTAAGGACAAATTGTACGAGCCAAAACATCGGCAAAAAGCATTTCGCGTTATGACAGTCATTGCGTATGTTATATCGGTCAGTTTTGCCGCAATTTTACTATCACTGTATTATACGTTTATATGGGATCCTAAGGACCATGCGAAATTTGCTATTAGGAGTAAGCACAACATTACGACCAAAGTTGAGTGTGTCAATCCGACATTACCGACTGGATTGGAGCTTGCGGAGAGCATGGGTAATTTGGAAAAAAATTTTTTTAGGATTTGGTGCTATTTTTCGGGATTTTCTGATGTCATGCAAAGTGCGATTCAATGTTATGTTCACCCACATGTGTTGACCCACATGGGTTGACCCACTTGTGTTGACCCACTTATGTTGACCAATCTGCGTTGATCACATGTGGTGACCCACTTGTGTTAACCCACTTATGTCGACCCACTTGGGGTGACCCACTTGGGGTGACCCACTTGTGTTGACCCACATTTTAAAAATTCACAAAAATTTCGCTATTATAATACTTCCTGAAAATCTAATTTTCTAGCAATCCAAGAGAGAACAACTGCCAAACCCAATTCACCTATATACATTGATGAGGGTCAACCCATAGACAAGCCAACGGAACCCGAAGCATCAGCGAATCCAATACCAACCATCAATCCAACAAGCTCGGAGTATCAAGAAGAAATCTCTGAAGAAAATATCGAAGAACCTTCCGATATCGAATTTGATAATGACAATTTACCGCGTAGGTAAATTTTGAGAGTCAACAAGTCGAGAAAAATATTTCCGAGTTTTTTTGTCAAATCAGACAATCCATTCCCATTAGTCTTGAAAGATTCTGAAAAAATCCGATTTTTCATTTTTTCAATTTAACAATTTTTTTGTTCACATTTTTGTATTAACATTCTTTTTATTTTTGTTTTTATTCTCTTTATTTTTTTTTTTTTTTTTTGAGGAAAGTTTTACATATTCATATTTTTTCCTATGAATTATTCGGATCTTCAAATTGTCCTTCAGAATAAATATGTATATTTTTTTATATATAGCTATCTACTAAATCGGTGTAAAAAAAACTCTTAATGATGCAATTTACAAAAAAAACGGCTATAAACAATTTTGTTCTTGCACATCCTTAACTATTAATATGGAATATATTTGTCTGGTTTGATAAAAAAATTAATATAAAAAATATTCCATTAATTCGTGTTATTGTGGACCAAAGATCACGTCTACTCGAGAATCGTAGCAGC
Organism: Asobara japonica; assembly: GCA_026005395.1. Lineage (NCBI taxonomy): Eukaryota > Metazoa > Arthropoda > Insecta > Hymenoptera > Braconidae > Asobara > Asobara japonica. The sequence continues at coordinate 4,111,720 of BQMI01000393.1, forward strand.
AATTATAATCAATAAAAAAAAATTTAATTGATGAAATTTTGGCTATATAGCAATTAAAAAATTTACAGTTCAAATTACGTCAATTTTAGAGTCTCTTCCTAAAAAAATAAAAGAAAGAGAAAAATTTTCTTTTTTCGAAAAATGTCTGAATTCTCAGCACTGATAGATGTGAAAAATCTAGAAATGTCCTAGCCACTAAATTTCGTTAATTTCGAAAATATTGTGCAAAAAAAAATGGAAAGATTCTAAGATCCCAAATTTAGAACTCTCAATAAACTCTTCCATAAACTTTCTATAGAATTTTTCATCGAAATTTCCACAAAATATCCCTAAGGTTGCTATAGAAATGTTATAGGAAATTGGGATCTCCCCAGAAAATTTCCAGGAAATTCTGTCGAAAGCCCCCCTAGCATTCTCTAGATATTTTCTATAGATACTTCACACCCATCCCATGGCAATTCCCATGAAAAATTCTATAAAAATCCTATGGGGACTCCATAGAAATTCGACATAGACCTATAAATAAATAAGCTGTAAATATACTTAAAACGTAAAAACTTATGCTTCCCAATTTTCATTTTTCCCCATAGAAAAATTACCGTAAAAAAATTCTTCATTTCTATCCACATATAAAAATGTCTGAACGCAATTTCGAGTCCTGCAAAAAAATACCAACTTAAAAGTTCAAAATTGTATAAAAAAAATGTCGAATTGAAATGTTTGCTAACGTTGTATTATTATTAATTACCCAATTACTTTCAACCCGCTGATTTACAAAATTCGAGCTGTCCATGTATATATCTAATTTCCCATATTTCGTTATTTTTCCCAAAGTTTTGTTGGACATTAACTTATGAAGATTAAATTAAAAAAGAAAAAAAAAATGGAAATTGAAAAAAAATCTAGAGAACGAAATAAATCTTGACATAATTTATTTATTCATCCCCTCCCTATTTTACACATAATTATCTTCCCCCGTAAAATACTTATAGCTAAAAATTTTAGAAAAAAAATTCAAATTCTGTTTTTCAATTCACTTCACTTTTGGTATTTTCCCTAAACTCCTTCCTCCCAATCAGAAAAACCATCACTTAGCACAGGAGGACAACCTGGCCACGATGTCAACTACCCAAGACCCACTCCCCACTTGACCCTTAGTGCCCCCATAGACCCTGGGATACAGAGCTACCCCAAGTGGCCGCTGCGGTTTAAACCCACCAGGTCTCAATCCCCAGTCATCAACATATGAACTGCCTTATCCGAGCCAATCATCTTGCCAGCCCTCTCCGTCCCCACAACAGCCGACAATCCCATAGCATCCCACTTCGAGTACAAGATGGTCACCGTCATATTGCTCTCACTCCCAGCTCTCGAATTCTGATTGGCCTCGTGCATCAAATTGCACATCTCCGAATAAAAATTCGGAAACGTCGGTGGTGCAAAAAATATAAGATGCCTAATTCCCTTGACCCTGATCCTCCGAAAGAAGTGAAATCTCTCCGAATATAAAAGAAAATGTGCATCACTGTGAAAAAACATATCCCTGGCCCTGGCCACCTTGGCCTCCTTGGTATACTCACAGATCTGCACAAAGCTCAGTTCCTCCTTCTTGAAATAATTCCTAACCTTAACAAAGTCAAAGTAACTAGGTACAAATATCAGCGTATGATTCATAATGCTGTCCTTGTACTCCGGCAAAATTTTCTGAACGAAGAACTCGAGTCTTGCATCAATTGCCTCTGCATGGCTCTTCGCCTCGAACTTCCGGAAGACCTGGGGCACCTGGACAACCACCTGACAAACACTTCCAGCCACCTGACTATTAGCAACTTTAAATTTGCCCGCATAATTCCAGCACTTCCGGTTGAAGACTCCCTGTATTTCCGGTAGGTGGAGGCCGGAAAAAATGAGGGTTTGCCTGTAGTACTTGGCCCAGCCATTGACACTCCAGCTTCTAACTCGAGAAAAGTCAGTGTCATGAGACTTCTTCGGCTGCAAATGCAGATGATCAAGCACGTGAATCAGATGATCCCAATTCTGCATAAAGAACAGCTCAGTCTGGTCCAAGATCATGAGCTCAACAGATGCCAAAAAATCGTAGTCCCTCTCTTCCTCACCCTCAGCACCAATCACCATCCTAAGTCCCAGCACCGATGATATAATTATATCAGAAGAGTAAAAGTCGGAGTACAGCTTCAAGGTCTTCTTGGTCAAAGATATTCCGATCTTGAAAGTGTCATCAGTGTTCCCCTGAAATGTCTTCTCATAGTCCTCAGGCTTTGGATTCTTCTTGGGCATGATAATGTCAGCACCACCAAAGTCATCCATAAAACGTTTCTTATTGGCCACACTACCCCCCTTGTCCTCCCCCATCACAATGGAGATCAGCAGCTCCACGATCTTCAGGCAGGAGTGGCGGAAGGGAACTATTATCAGGATCTTAGGTCGCACAAGACCCTGATCTCGATACTCCTCAGGAACATCTCCCATGGACTTACTCGACTTGGACAGCTTAGCATTGTGATGCAGGATCTTCGTTCTCGTCTTCAGCAAGTGGTTGACAGCGTGGAGACAGTACACGAAGCGTATCTCATCTGCATTGCTGAATGTCCTTTCGCAGAAGAGAAGATCTTGGTAGTTGTTGATGATGGTGAATAGGTCCTTCTGCAGAGGTGTCAGGGCGCTCCCACTTTGTAGATCATCTCTGATGTTCGAGTAGTTGGCTCTCGTCAGGTTGTTCCTGATCTGGCTCTTCACGTGCAACTTCTCCCAGTCGATGGTGTCGATCAGCTGGGGGAGGCTTCCAGGTTTGGCAAATTTTTTCTCCTCCAAAAGTGAAGTTTTTGGTGTTGACGAGGCAGGTGCTGGAATCTGAGCTAGGACTTTGCCCAGGGTGGGGAAGGTCAGTCTGTGGGTTTTTGGTGGGTTTTTGGAGGTCAGTGTGCTGTAGAGATCGTCGGAGAGATCGTGGGTCAAGTGGAGGGAGAAAGGGTCGGTTATGAGGCCAGAGTCTTCTAGGGAGGTCTCCTCGTCTTCCTCGTTGTCCTCTTTCTGATGGACGTCGATAGTGTCCTCAGCTTCGTCGTCAGTTGAGGCGGGACCTGGGCTCAGTTCTTCAGGATTGTCTTCTGCTGGTTCGTCGTCGGTGTCTTCTTCACTTTCGGAGTCTATGGCGATTTTATTGCGCTTTTGAGAGAAGGTCGAGAGGAGCGTCTCCAGGTCGTCCTCTTCTGCTTCTGAGCTCTCTGAGCTCTCCTCGTACTTTCGCTTCTTTAGCTCCTGCTCGGCGAGGAACTTTCGGCGATTCTCAATCTCCGCGTTCTTGGCATCGCGATCTTTTATGTAGGAAGCTTCTCGCAAGTTGAATTTTCCCTTCGGTTTTTTCGGTTTTTGGAATTTGGAGGGGCGGGCCGGGGCCCGCTTGCCACCACGAGTCGGTCGTTTACCTCTTGCCATTTGACATCACTTGGTCTGAAATTTTTAGGAAATTTAAGGTATTTTCTGGAGGATTCGCCTGGCCCTTTTTGGCTACCGCAAGTGCATTCAGGTTTTGTCACCGTTTTTTGAGGATAACTCGAAAGCAATGGGAGGTAGAAAATATTTTGTAGGAACTTTTTTGTGGGGGATGGTGTGCTCTACAAAAAAGGTTGTATGAAATTTTCTGTAGGTTCGGTTTTTTTCGAGTTATTGGGACTTAAAAAAATACTTAAAAAAAACCTGATCGAAATTTCCAAGAGAAAATTTCTAAAAAAATACAGAAATTTTGTCTCTTCGTAGTTTACACATTTTACGGAATTCGAAAAAATTCAGAGAAACAATGAGTGGTTTAAAAAAAAATTGTTGGTATATTGTGATAATAATTTAATTACTTTCAAAATTTTAAGAACGAAAACAAAAATAAAATTCAGATTTAGAACAGAATAATTTGTCGGAGAAATTATTGTTATATTGTTATAATAATATGATGGTACCCACGTGCGTTCTATGTCAATCCAGAAACACTTTTTTGTAATTTAAAGCTGAACGACGAATGATTTATCATCGAATAAACTGACGTAAATGCAGATATAGATATTCTTCAATAATTCATCATTTATTTAAACTTTTTAGAAGATAATTAAACACTGTGTGCATTGAAAAACTTTAATTTCAATTTAAGGTTATGTTTATATTGTTGACAGCGCCAGTCGGTTAGTTTGAATTTTGGCGCGTAATATGTCCAATTCAAAACATGAAAAGAAAATCAAAGAAGACTGACTTTGTTACAAAAATATTACGATCTCATTCGCATAGAGAGAAATTAATGACTATTTTTTGTATAAAATCTTAAAACTTATAAAAAAAATTCTGCAATAATTATTATTGTATTGCTTGCATCATTAAACAGTACGCGATAGGTTAGTGCGGGATAACTCCAAAAATGGCGGGAAAAGCTGTCCCAAATTTTGCGAATCCTTTTGAGATGTATCGAAGACAATGTCATTCAAATTTAGCGACTGTGAATCATTGCGAAGTTTCTCAAAATCCCTCTTCATGGAGCCAATATCAAGTTCCGCCACTCATGCCTCAAGTTTAGTTTAAAAACGCTGTTACTCACGTGGGCGACGCGTTGCCAATAGATCTTCTTCTTTATCGAAAAATTCGTTCCGGCGTTATTAAAACTATTATAAAAAATAGAATGTAATAGTAGTTGCAACAATCTGTCAAAATTTTGCTGACAACAACATAATTTGTCAATATAAATTACGCCGCGGTGCCGCGATGCGCAGAACGACGTCGGGAAAAAAATGGCGCGCAACAATTGTTTAAACGATTAAAACTTCAAAAATAAGTTGTTGCAAGTTCTGAAAAGATTATAACGCTTCTCTCGAACTACATAGAAACACATACTGAGTTCTTCGATGATCGCCAATGTGCAAGTTCCATGAACGAATTAAAGTTGACCAGTCGAATGCAAAAATGCCGCGCCGCATGGCGGGCGACGGGTCACGTGACCACGTCATGGGAATTTACGAAATTTTCTGTTTCGCGCTCCCGCAATTTCGGATGGTATACTCCACTAATGGTAAAGCGAGTTATATAACATGTATTTCATTCTGTTCTTCAGTCATTACCATCAGATTAAGATAATCCGACAAAGTTTCACTCACTGTATACATTATATATAACATCACGTTGTGGCGCCGCGACGCGCGACCTCATCCGGTTCACCCTAAATTGCGTGAGTAACGAACGCTCCAATGTCACTATTTCATCGATATCTAAAAAAATAGCGTGCTGTAATGGACCGGTAATTGCTAAGAGGAAGTACAATTATGTGCGTCCCGGAAGTAGGAAGGACACAAATGAGATTAATTAACCCTTTCGTCCGCCTGTGTTTATCTACGAGCCCCAGTCGATAGTAATTTCCGATATTATGACGCACTGTAAAGATATAACAAATTCCAAATAATTTCAACAAAAAACTTACAGAAAAATTAAAATCTTGCATTCATCTTGAGAGTGGCATTTTACCGCAAAGATTACAATACATTTTTTCCCATCGAAAAATAAAATGTCGACAAAAAGTGTTCAATGACATTTTTACTGATAACCGAAAAATTATCAACGAGATATTCAATTTGTCAAGAAAAATCTCGCGCAAAAATTACGAATGGAGCTCTTGCAAATTGTTGACAAAATAAGTGCGAAAGAACAAAAAATTAATAAACGACAATTCAACTAAACAGCCATATCTCCCTCCCCGATGCTGCGCGCGCACACAGATGTCGCTGTCCATTAAACTAGCGCCAGTGGTTAATCCCGCAACTTTGGCGAAAAATATCAGTTCAACTCCCCAATTCCGGGTGTTCATGTCTTGGCAATAAGTCTAAAGCCCCCAAAAAACACTTGCAATACCTCCCAAAACCAACATCTCCACCGTCGGCATGTACCGATTATAAAAAACGATTAAAAAAATCCGGCTTTTTTCTTCGGACAATATAGATCAACAGCGGCCATAGAAATAGGGCAAAAATTGTGCTCGCGAGCTCTTCCCCCCCTCCCCTCACTTTTTTTTACCTCCCCAACAAATTTTTCCCAACGAAAAATCGCGGACAGTGCCACTATTCTGTCTGATGAGCCCCATTGAGTCACTGGTGGTAAGATGGCTGTTCAGCTGGATGGCGGGGGGAAGGACGACTTGAAAACACAATTTGTCACCCGCGAGGGGACATACAAACTGATGACACTATCAGAATATTCTAGGCCCAATAGAGTGGGCAACACAGACACACGGGGCAGTGCTTCGGTACGTGTGTCATTTGTAACATTGCCGGATCCAGCGGACCCCAATGGGGCCCAGGGCCTTGGTGACCGAATGTGCTTCAATTTTGGAAAAGAGCTCTATGTTTATGTTTATCGTGGTGTTAAAAAGGTGAGTTTACCTATCGCTCATTTTTCTACCAATTCTTTTTTTTTCCGCACTTTTAATTCAATCTAATTTAATTGAAGTTTAAATGTTATTTGACATTTTGTTGGCACTGCAATTGCTAAGTGACGCTTTTTTCAATGACAACTTATTGGCTTTTAATGATTTTAGGTGGATGAAACGACAAACTGGGTGACTGTGATACATAACCTATGGAAGCTACTTCTACTTGAAGCCTATTTTTTTTTTTCTTTTTTTTTTTACAATTTACTGAGCGGTTATGTACTTGGGAGATTATGTTGAATGTGTTGAATTAATTATAGGCGTTAGTGCTTGGGGGATGTAGGTCTGTGTCAAGTTATCTTAGAAATTGGTAATTCCTCTTTTTACTAAGGATATTTCTCTGGAAATAGTAATTACTCTAAGTGAGTGACTAGCATCGTCACAATTTCCAATCGTTTTCCTGTTCATACATCACAGACCGACTGCCTCCTTCAACCATTGAACCTAATCAATTATCGAGTGAGGAAGTTCTGTGGAGTTGTTGATGAATGCGGTATATGACTACGAGATTAGATACAGAGCTAATTAGAATTAAGTAAATGAATGGAATGACCTCGTTTGAACTATCGTTGGAGATCAACTAGGGAACTGGGAAACTGAGTGCGCGTGACTTATTGGTGACATAAAAAAAATTTACGATTCGTAATTTGCGTCTAAAGGTTTTTTTTTATTTTGTTTTTTTGATTTTCTGATATGACCGGAAGTTATGGGTTTGTGTTATATTGAGGTCTTTATGTTTCAAGATAGTTAAAATAGCTCGAAACAATTTTCAATGGTATGCGTGGGGGGGGGGGAGTGGGTGGCTCTGTCTGTGTGTGTGTAAATAATTCCAATAATTTTCACGTACAACCGCATTCAATTCTTTATACCTCTCTACCATGAAAACCATCATAGATAGGAAAAAAAGTCCTCAACAAATATTGTTCCTCTCTCAAAAACACACATTTCATCTTCTATGACTTTATTTCTTAAATTGCATATTTTAGGACCTACATGATCTCTAAGCTACTGGTATACACCCATATCCCATCAATTGGAAATTCAGATCGACCTCGAAACAATTTTTAAAATGTTCCCCCCCTGAAAATACATTAGATATTTATCTCAGAATTTTAATCGATTTCAGGCGGTGGACCTGAACAAACCGGTGGACAAGAAGCTCTACAAGGGTACAAATCCCACGTGCCACAACTTCAATCAGACAACAGCAACCGCGGAGATAGCACCGCTCCTCGTGGGATTCTCCACTGGGCAAATTCAGCTTATCGATCCCATCAAGAAGGAACTCAATAAATTGTATAACGAAGAGGTAACAACAATTGGAAGAATCAGCCCGATTCTCACTTTCTTTTTTTTTTTTTTTTTTTTTTTTTTTTTAATTGACTATAAATCATGGACAACCCATTAATGGAGAAATTTATCAAAGTTTTGATAAAAATTTTGATAAAAAAAATTCTGTACGAACCCCTGTATTTACCAATAATATTCACTGTCCAGAGGCTGATAGACAAGACGAAAGTTACCAGCATAAAATGGGTACCCGGCTCCAGCAACCTGTTCCTCGTCTCCCACAGCTCTGGCCAACTCTACCTCTACAATTGGGAGTTGCCCTGTGGCACAACACCACCCCATTACCAGCCCTTCAAATCCGGCGAGGGTTATGCAATTCACACGTGCAAAACGAAATCAACGAGAAATCCACTGTACAGATGGGTCATTGGTGCTGAGGGCTGTTGTATCAATGAATTTGCCTTCAGTCCCTGCGGAGCTAATCTCGCTGTTGTATCCCAGGATGGATTTCTCCGTGTTTTCCATTATGACACGATGGAGCTTGTGGGATCAGCAAGAAGCTACTTCGGTGAGCAGCCTCAAGATTGCATAGCTTTCAAATCCCTCGTTCAGCCCATTTTTTTAAATCCCAAAAAGACAGCACAGTGTCTTTTTTTAAATGTCAAAAAGACATCACATTGGGCAACTGCTAGCTTTGACTCAACCCCAAAGCTTTGGCCAAGAACGATAGAAAAAACCAAGCCACAATATTTCCTAACTCTAATTACGTCAACAGGTGGTTTCCTCTGCGTCTGTTGGTCGCCGGATGGTCGTTACGTGGTGGTGGGTGGTGAGGACGACCTAGTGACAATCTGGAGTTTCCACGAGCGCCGAGTAGTTGCACGTGGCCAGGGCCACCACAGTTGGGTATCAGTGGTGGCATTCGATCCATTCACCACCTCCTACAGTGATCCTGACGGTGATTTTAGTGGCTCCGACGACGAGGCCATTCACAACAACCACAATCACCATCATGAGAAGTCCAAGCGAACGTCAACTGCTTCTCAGGGTGTGACCTCCAATCGCAACTCCTGTGGATCAGAGCTAAGGGTGCCTGGTGGCACCTGCTATCGCCTGGGAAGTGTCTCCGAGGACACCCAATTGTGTCTTTGGGATATAACCGAGGATATTCTACGACAGCCCGTTTGTGCGAAGCAACGAGCGTCTGCAGGTGGGATACAGGGCAATCATATATATTTTTTTTTTTTTGGAACTTGTTGTAATTGCTGGTCTCTCCTCAGGTTCCGGCAATTTTTCCTCCTCATCCGCATTCTCAAGTGGCAATGGCTCGACATCCAATCACCTCCCAAACTCCAAGCACAACAATGTAAACAATTTATCCAAGGAGGATAGAACAACTGATACCAATGTAGCTGTATCAACTGTAAATTCTCTAACTCAACGCTTTGCTGGACTTGGCTTTGGCGATCGCAAAAGTGACAACCATAAGCGCAATTTCAGTTTACCTCTACGTAGTACAAGTACAAGTAACAGCAATGTACAAGTGCCAATTGGTGATAAATCAACAACTAATGGTAGTCATTTGAACAGTGTTAGTGGTGGTTTTGGTAAGAAAGTGAGTTCTGTGATGGACGATCCAATGAGATTAATTGGTACAGCTTGGTGTCCAAGATTTGATGAGTGTCCAGTATTGGAGCCACTTGTATGCAAAAAATTGGCACATGAGAGACTGACTGAACTAGTTTTTAGGGAGGATTGCTTTGTTACGGCTTGTCAAGATGGATACGTTTATACGTGGGCGAGACCTGGTCATATGGTAGGTCCACTTACTATTAGTAGTACATTGCACAGGCCACATCACCATAGTGTACACAGTAATGTTAATTCTATGAGAATCAATGATCTCTGAGGTTAATGGGGAGGGGGGGGAGGAGTGGCCAGGGGGGGGGGACATAAGGTGGCAAATTTTTTTTTTTGGGGAAAATGGAGATTTATGGAAATTCAATCAGAACAAATTTTTTTACTTATCCCATGAAATTTCCAGTGAATCTGCGATATGGTTTTTTGTTAATACCTAAGCATGTTCTGGGAAGATTGCAGATAATTATTTTTTTTTGATGCAGTATTCTGTACATTTGGAAACTGTATGAAATTGGAAAATACTTAGTCAGCCGAATAGGAACAAATTCTGGAGATATTTGAGGTGGCCTCCAGACTTCTTCTGAATTTGGAATTGTCATCATATGTCGGTCGATCTGTCTTGCTACATATAGATATAGATCGATACATTTCGATGTATGTCGATACATATCGATATATGTCGATATATCTCGATATATATCGATATATCTCGATATATGTCGATATATCTCGATACATATCGATATATTTCGATACATATCGATATATCTCGATACATATCAATACATTGTAACAAAAATTATTTTCCACTCTCCAAAATTCATCAGTCATTCATTTTCCTCAATTTTCATATTCAAAGTATTACATAAACTTTCTGGTATTCATCCAAAGTACGATATTGCGTGATGAAACACTCGAAAATTCCTCTTTTCCATTAATATATTCGACATAAATTAATTAATGAGTCTAGTGATTTATGGGGTCGTGTGCCATTCCTAGGGAGGGGATAAATGCAAAATTATTTAATGCTCAAATTTAGTTTGAACCACTCGAAGTGAGGGAAAAAATTCTACGAGCTATTTTTGTGGATTGAATTTGCTTAATTTGCTATCATTTTTGTGCGTATTTCGTCACCCCCCCCCCCTCCCCCCACCACTCCAATCTCGTCTTGTTCAAATAATAAAAGAGGGCGGGCCCCTTTACACAATTAATTATGCATTTTTAAGCCCCAAAACTCTTTTGTACAGAGTGCTTAGTTCATAGAAATTAGCGAGAAAATATGTAGTGGGAATGCTAGAAAATTTTAAATTTACTCAGTACTATTATTATAAGCAATTTACCTCCTCTCCCCCCCCCCCCCTCCCTCCCCGTCAACAGTAGCATCATGAATAAATTTGTGACATTTGAGTTTTTTTGTTAAGACAAAGTTGCATTGTAAAAAGAGTGTGTGAGAGAGAGAAAGAGGATTATTATAATAAAATTCAAGTATTGATTTAATTATTCATGAGTTCAGTGGGACCAGTGATGCTTGCTTTCCCGCTTGATTTATTATCATTATTATTTTTTTTTTCTGTTTTGTTGAATGAATGTGTTTTGGCACTTTTGACTTTTTTTTTGAAAATGTTTAGATCTACTCAAAATTTTTGACAAATTGAATTTATTAAAACCCAACATTTTCACATTTTTAGTTTTTTTTTTCAAAAAATTTTTTTTTTCATTTTTTAATATAGCTATGGATATTTTTTAAAAAAGTCAAAAGCGACCATTTTACCCGTTCATAAATCTCCCATCGATTTAATTGTTAAATACATATATTTGCAATGTGTTAATTTAATTTTTAATTTAATCAGTCACGCGATGAACAAAAAAATTACACATCTGATGATTTTAATAAGTAAATTTTTTTGAATTAAATTGTGTCAAACCAATTTTTTCAAACGGAGTTTTTTTCTGAATATTTACCTCTTTTAAATTAATGATACCTATTGTTTTAGATATGCAATAATTAATATATATAGGAGAAAGAAATTTTTGAATTTTATTGCAAAGAAAAAATGAAAAAATTGAGAATTTATTTATAACGAAAAAATTGAAAAATTCACAAATTTCTTTCAAAGCAAATTTAGTTGAAATTAAATTATTAATTAATTGTTAATAATTCTCCCTGCTTTCCCTTAATTTGTTATTGATATTTTCTCCTGTGCATTACCACAATTATTTATTAACGAATGAGTCGTTGCTGCAATACCCAATATTTATCGCATGGTACGTATAAATTATTATTTCCTTAGCTCGATAATTTTTTTCACTAAACTGGCTCAACACTTAAATCTCACAATTTTTTATGAGAAAATATTTTCCAGAGAGAAAAGAAAGAAAATCAATTTGTCGTAATTTTTTCCAATTTTCATATTTTTTTGTATTTTTGTAATCGAAAATGCTTAGGAACTATCTCAAATTTTACACTTCTGGAAACTGTTTTCTGCTTGATTTTTTGTTTTTTGTTTTTTTTTTTTTTTTTTTTTTTTTTTTTTATACATTTTTTCTAATTCTCGAAATATTGGTAAATTTTTGTAACTCTACACTTTTTTTCAAAAACTTTCAAGTTCTTTTCAAATTTTGCTATTTCTTTTTGCTTATTCGACAAATGTGGATTTTTTTTAATTCTATGATTTCATAAAATTGATAAAACTTCAAAATTTCTAAATTGTCAAAATTCAATTTTTTTTAATTGCTGAAATTTGGACGACTTTAAATTTTCTTGACATATGAACAATCATCTTTGAAAAAAATGACCAATAAATTTTTTTGCTCTAGCCAGGACAACAAGTATTGACACTTCCTCACATAGTGAGCCCAGTGGAGAGCGGTGGAACGATAGTATAGCCCCAGGCTTCATCACTTAATAACTTCAAAAGAACTTCAGAGCTCCAGGAAAACTTGAGGACTTCAGAGAAAAATCGTGATACCAAATCACGAGTACCATTTGTACCAATTAATCATCGTCATTTGTATTACGTGTGGCCAAGTGAGCAGTACTCGAGTCCAGTGTGAAGGAAATATTGTCAAGGGACCTAAAATTTCAATTCTCCATACGATTCTGAGTCATTTGAGACCAAGAACAGCTATTCTGGGACTAAGTACAGTGTCAAGTACAAAGTAGTTCTCGACTTGATACGTTGATGCTTCCCAAGTTTCAAGTAGAAAGTCACATTTTACCTACTTCTAACATTGCTCATACTCCATTATTCAAAATACCGGGGAGTACTAAGTAAGGGGATACTTGATACTTGGTACTTGAAATGCACATGGTACTTGGAATTCAAACGTCTACTCGATTTGGAGTCGTTTGATACCCATAACGGGTATCTTGGGACTAAGTACAGTGTCAAGTACAAAGTAGGCCTCGACTTGATACTTTGATTTTTCGCAAGTTTTAAGTACAGAGTTACATCTTATCTAGTACTAACAGTACTTGTACGTCATTACTTAGAATACTGGGAAGTACTAAGTAGGGACATACTTAGTACTTAGTGCTTGAAATGCACATGGTACTTGGAATTCGAACGTCTACTCGATTTGGAGTCGTTTGATACCCATAACGGGTGTCTTGGGACTAAGTACAGTGTCAAGTACAAAGTAGGCCTCGACTTGATACTTTGATTTTTCGCAAATTTTAAGTACAGAGTTACGTCTTATCTAGTACTAACAGTACTTGTACGTCATTACTTAGAATACTGGGAAGTACTAAGTAGGGACATACTTAGTACTTAGTGCTTGAAATGCACATGGTACTTGGAATTCAAACGTCTACTCGATTTGGAGTCGTTTGATACCCATAACGGGTATCTTGGGACTAAGTACAGTGTCAAGTACAAAGTAGGCCTCGACTTGATACTTTGATTTTTCGCAAGTTTTAAGTACAGAGTTACGTCTTATCTAGTACTAACAGTACTTGTACGTCATTACTTAGAATACTGGGAAGTATTAAGTAGGGACATACTTAGTACTTAGTGCTTGAAATGCACATGGTACTTGGAATTCAAACGTCTACTCGATTTCGAGTCGTTTGATACCCATAACGGGTATCTTGGGACTAAGTACAGTGTCAAGTACAAAGTAGGCCTCGACTTGATACTTTGATTTTTCGCAAGTTTTAAGTACAGAGTTACGTCTTATCTAGTACTAACAGTACTTGTACGTCATTACTTAGAATACTGGGAAGTATTAAGTAGGGACATACTTAGTACTTCGTGCTTGAAATGCACATGGTACTTGAAACTCAAACGTCTACTCGATTTCGAGTCGTTTGATACCCACAACGGGTATCTTGGGACCAAGTACAGTGTCAAGTACAAAGTAGGTCTCGACTTGATACTCCGATTCGAAAATTGGTTCTTAATATTTCAAAAGACTCAGAATCGCATGACACATACAGAAAGTATGTCCCACTAAACAACTTTTTTTTTTTAGACAATTTTTTTTCTAATGCTATTTCCATCGACTTTCAGAGGAAAACAATTTTCACATGATTTTTTACGAGTTTTTTAAACCTAATTAATCTATAGAAAACTGTGAGAACTGAAGTGTTAATTAAGGCTCTGGTCATCTGCTTTTTGATCGTTATCCTGAAATGAATGGATTTCACTGTTTCCAATTTTTTTGAAGATTCTCAATTTGTAAAAAATTCAAATATTTTCAATATTCTCAAGTTTTAAATATTTGCAAGTTTGAACATTTTTCAAACCACTGCATAGTCTTTTTGCACCAAAAAGGTCCATAAAAAAAACCTATAAAAAATTACCACAGTATTTTCTATGGCCCTAAAAAAAATTCCATGGATTTTTTTTTTCACGCGTATTATGCCCCAATTCTTCATTTTAAATAACGTGAAAAAGAAAGTCTGATCTGGGCCTTAAAGTGATTACAATTATCATTCCATTATTTGTATAATTGTTAGATCTGCGTGACTGAATGAGGAGAAAGATTTAAAAAAACGTCAATTCATAGAGAAAAAATCATAAATTTTTTGTCTGAAAGTGTTTTTGCTGTTTTTTCACCTCAAAATTTATTAAGACTTTGTTGATAAATTTGTTGATATGGCGCAGCTCAATGAACAATTTTACCACAATTTTCATGAGATGATGATTGAAAAAAAAAAAGAAAACAAAAACATGATAAATCGCCACTATTAAATTGCCTTAGTAAAATCGTAAGTTAAAGAGAAAAGAAAATTTAAAGATTTTTATCACTTGAATTTTTCTGTTTTTTAGCTTAAAATGTAATAACGCGAAAAAATTGTCATTAATTCGCTTTATTGAAATTTATAATGAGTATACTGTGGAGTGTACGACAAGTTGATGAGGACATTAATTATCTGGGGACTGTGCAGTTTCATCATTGTAAAAGGGAGCAATTTTTTCTACCGAAATTTATTATTTTTAGCCATTTGAAAAATGGCGGGAAATGGCGGGCATTTGAAATTCAATTAATCCCTCATGAACTTTCTTTAAAAAAAAATCCAGAATTTTGTTCGCTATTTCCATCAACCAAAAAATTCAGATTTTCAAATTTTGTTTTACACTTTTTCCACAATTATAGAAAATTTAATTTTCCCAAATTTCATGGCCCTCAGGTGAATTTCCAGTGTATTATATGCAGGTGAAAATGGCAAAGTATATAAATGAATTTAAAGAAAAAAAAAATCTAGATACTTATGAAATATCCTAAGGATAGACAGTATTTGAAATAAGATATTCCACAAGGCGATACTTCGTATACCGGATGTGTTGTAGAAAAAAGTTTTCAAAGGGACAAAAACAAAAAAAACTTTTTCTACAAAACAAACAGTATATCAACTTATAAATAAATTGACTAAAAAACCAAATGTTAGATCATCGATGAGAAGTTGTAAACTTTCGCGTAGATTAGCCAACTGTGCGATTTAATCGAGGGCATTTTCTATTAAAATTAATGAAAAGATTAAAAAAAAAAAAAAGAAAAGGGGAGAGCGAAGCTGCTGAAAAAATTTTCTCGTCTGATTCTTCTAACCGAAAGCATGACAAGGAGAGCTAGTACAAATTATGATATTTTTTCATGTGACTGTTGCCATATAGTAGAGATTATTTACGTGTTTCAGTCGTCATTAACTATTTAATTAGAC
Source organism: Asobara japonica (assembly GCA_026005395.1). Taxonomy (NCBI): domain Eukaryota; kingdom Metazoa; phylum Arthropoda; class Insecta; order Hymenoptera; family Braconidae; genus Asobara; species Asobara japonica. The sequence continues at coordinate 4,127,286 of BQMI01000393.1, forward strand.
ATTGAATATAATTAGGGAAAGAAGGAACCTTACTCACTGCATTATTTTCTCTCGGTTGTTTCCTTTTTCTTTTCCATTTTCGTATTCGAGATTTTGTCTTTGAGAATGTCAGCTCAGCCCCAGCTCTGTTCGTGAGAGTCAACTCTTTGTAACTGTAAATTGAATGAAGAAGAAAACATTTCATTGTTAATTGATGTTCTTTATTTATACCTTGATATTCCGTGGGACAGGGAACATGCAGACCTGGCGTTTGAGGATCCGCACACGTGGGTGTATTTTGTTTAAATAAAAGCCGCGTAAAAACGGCGCGAAACCATTAAAAGATTAAGGAAAACGATAAAAAAACGATGGAAAAGAATAAAATGATCAAATGAGGAATATTTTCGAACATATAAAGTCGTTCAATGATGACTAACTGTCAATTCAAATTAGTTATTGGTGGGGAAATGCAGACCACGTGGTATGGCGCGAAGTAACGCCATTGGCCGATTCATTACAAACTGTCAAGTACCATTTTCATATAAAATTCAGCGCAATTCTTCCTCAATATTTGTTAATGAATAATTAAACATTCACCAATTTCAAATTGCAATGTTTTTGCGCTGTTTTTCTATATTTTTTTTATTAGAAGAGCAAACTTGGACCGAAGCGCGCGTGTTTTAGAAAAATTCAAAAGTTGGGGATCTATAATCAAACTTGCATATTCGTCCAAGCGGAGAAATTCAAATTTTCGGTTCGAGTTCTAAAACGTGAAATATTTCTGGAATATGCAAACATTTTACCTGCATTTTGCATCGCTTTAAATTTTACATATCGAAATTATGTTCCGTTAAACATCTACACTCCTTTTTTTTTTATTTCTCCCCAAACAATAGTAATCTAGTCTTTTGCCTATAGTCTGACGTTTGCGCGGGCTTTTTCAAGTTCATTAGGTTATGTCGGAAAAAATAAATGACAGATGGAGAAAACTTAATCAAGCTGCAATTGTTTCTGTCATTTCAAATGAAAAATTCACCGGCATTTAGATTCATCCAAATAAATAAGTAGAGACTTGTAAAATTCAGGGTGTCATCTCAAAATTAACGGTGGAACAGCGAATAGTAAACTGCTACAATGGAAGGAAAGCACGATAACACCAGCAAAAAAAGGAAGGTTTGTAAACAAAAATAATCCCAAAAAAAAAAAAAATTGGGTTTCTGGGAAAATCTAGGGATCTAGCAAAAAGGGAAATAACAAAAAAAAAAAAACTGTAAAGAACTTTTTCATGGCCAATTCAATTTCCCCCAAAAAAGTTTTTTAAAATTATTATTATTATTATTATTATTATTATTATTATTATTATTATTTTATAGTATAGAACCCATGCTCGTTTTATCCAAAAAATGTATTTATCTATGTAGTGATAGACAACAAATTTCTCTATAAGTAATTCCCATAAATAAAATTAATTTAACCCTCTGAATTTGTTATAAAAATATAGCCGAGGTCATCCAGTGAAACCCCGGCGCAGAAACGAAAGCGCCCAGAAAATAGAGAACCAGCGACTCCGAGTGCTCTCCAAACTTCCAAAGACACAAATTCAAGTGAAAATACCACTCCCTCGAGCAGCCAAAGTCACTCGAATTTGGAAAAAAATGGAGAAGTTAATAACAACAAAAAAGAAGTCAACAGTTCACAGCAGTCAGATAATTCATCGAACGATCCACCGAGTCAGGATACAAGGTAGAAATACGTGAAGTCCTATAGAATTTTCTTTATAGAAATTCTTCGGAGAATTGACTAAAAAAAATTGACCAGAAATTTTTCTGAATTTTTTTCTGATGACATTTTGTTGTTTTAGTGTAAAAGCGATTAAAGACGAAAATTCCCAGAGGACGGCCAGTGACACCGAGCCGGACCTTCCGCAGGCGAGTCAGAGCACGGAGCCTTCGCCAACGGCTACGCAGTCCATCGACGATTTGGTCCATACCCAGATCTCCACGTCGGACAAATCCCCGGACGATCAACCCAAGGAGGACACGAGCAAAAGGATAAAGTTCAGTGATCAGGGCTCGTCAAGAAAAGGCAATTCCAGGAGCTCGCCACATAAAAATGACCCCCAGACCTCCGGACGGGACAGCTCAATGTCCAGGAGACGACGGAGATGCATTTACGGCGCCAAATGCTACAGGCAATTTTTTTCTTGTTTTTTTTTTTAGATATTTTGACATTTGCAATTTTTCAAATATTTCGAATTTCCAAATTTGGCAAATTTTCAATCTTTTCAAATCTTCAATTTCTTTCAAATCTTCAAATTTGTCGGATTTCCAAATTTTTCAAATTTTCAAATTTTTTAAATATTTCAAATATTTCAAATATTTCAAATTTTTCAAATTTTCAAATTTCCAAATTTTTCCAAATTTTTCAAATTTTTTCGACATTCGCTTTTTTTAAATTCCCACATTTTCCAAATTGTCCAATATTTCTCTTTTCAAAATTGTCATTTGTGCCTTAGACGAAGCTCCGACCACTTGGCCGAGTTCAGTCACCCTGGGGACGCCGATTACGATATCAAGGATACGCGGCCAGTGTGCAAATACGGTTCGAGTTGTTACAGAACGAGTGCCAAGCACAGAAGTGAATATAGCCATAAGAAGCCCCAGCAGAAACGCACATCGACCGTTGTAAGACCCCAGTATTCCGACGACGAGTCCGAGGCCTCCTCCGAGGAAGAGTCCGTCGACGAATCCGAGTACGAGCCGTCGGGCCTCGACGAAAGCTCCGACGACGGTGAAGATTACGAAAGTGACGCTTGAGCAATTTTCAAATTTTTATTCGATTTTTATTTTCATTTGAGGTAATGAAAAGTCAAAAACTATATCGATTCAAAATTTTATCATTGTAATTTCGTGAAAACAGTCTGCAATTTTGTACAAAATAGAGAATATAAAGACGACTTACAAAGATAGCTTATCTCTTCTCATTCAGTTCATCGACGAAATGGGATGCTGGAACGAGTCCACTTATCTCTTGTGTTTTTCGTAAATATCTTGGAATCTATGGGAGCTAGTGGAATTTTGGTAATAACCTTTTTTGTAGTCCTTGCCTTTTTGCACAAGAAAGGTCCTTACAACATATTGGCTAAGTCTCTTCGGTTCCGAGATATTGCTAGAAATGCTTCTGGTGAGCAATTACGTTTATCTCAACATATGACTTTGCGACAGAATTGTTATGTTGAAGAAATGAAGTGCTCAATAACATTGTAAGAAAATATTGGGAATTTCAGAGCTTTTGAAAGCTTCAGAAAATTGTAAAAAATTACAAGTTCACGAATTTCAGGAATTTTCAAAGTTGAAAAAAACAACTTTAAGAATGTTTAAAAATCGTGTAAATTTTCGTATTTTGAGAGCCTTTAAAATCCCTGAAAGCCCTCATCCTCCTCGCCATCAAAACGTTCTCCAGTAGTAATAGCAACTTCCGCGAGCATGTGCTTGGGAATTTCCTCGCCCCTGACCTTAATCATGTAACAAACATTTTCAATTTTCTCCAAGCTCTGCTTCAGCGTGAAAACCTTCCTGCTAACTTCCTTTCCGGCAATCCCATTGCATCCCAAAAATCCCTTATACATTTCCCTCACAACATCACAAGTCTGATAGCAACTGGCAACATCTCCAGTTGCCAAATTATTGATGCACTTTCTCATGAGTTCCCCAGTCAAATCAGCAACCCCCAAAATGTACTCCAAAGGTGGCAAAAGTGTCCTCAAAATTTTCATCCTTTTCGCATGAATTTTTGGGTCTTCAGGATTTTCCATTTCTGCTTCAATTTTCTCTGCCTCGTTCAGAGTCTCTCCCTCAGATTTTTCATTATCAATTTTCCCTTCATTCTTCATTCTCTCCTCAACTTCTTCCCTTGAATTTTCCACACCTTTATTATCATCCATTGGAATTTTGTACTCGAATGATTGGTCCAGATTATCCCAATGCGGAATAGCATTGTCGAGAAGATAATGATAAAATGTGACTGCTTCGATGAACTCCTGGAGACCGGCCCTGTAAAAGTTAACGAAAATTAGAGTCTTGTCTTATCACACTTGGAAATTTCAAATGTTTGAAAATTTTCTAAAATGATTTTTTAAAATGATTTCGAAAACTAATTTTCTAAAAGTTCCCCCAAAAAAAAAATTAAAAAAATTGGAAAGCAAAATAATTTTGTTTGGCAATCTTTAGCAAAAAAATTAAATTATTCTCTAATTATTTTTTTTACGTCCTGATAGCCATTGGTTCAAAAATTTCAAACTTTTAAATACTTTGGAAAAATTTTAAAAACACTAAAAAAAATTCTAAAATTAAATATCAGATAAGAAAAAAAAAAAATTGCTTTAGAAATTGAAAAATTATGATTGCCTGTAAGCTTTGATGAACTGCCAAGCTTCCTGTCCCTCGAGTTCTCCCGCAATTTTTTTGAAAAGTGAATTTGTGAGATTTTTTATCCGAGATTCAGCTTCTGAGAGAATGGTCTCCCTTGTTGAGGCCCTGTCAATGGTATGAAGGAGGAAAATTATTCTCTTGCTCTCGATCGTGATGTCGCGACTGAGTTTCACGATCCTCTCGAAGCGATCGTGCTTTGCATCGAGCTCCAGGGCGTAGGAGCGAAATTGTTTAACCACGTGACTGCTCTCGTCGATGCCCTCAAGGACTTCGCGCCCTCCATCGCCGACGTTTATTTTGGGGCGGGCAGAACGATGTCGACGACCTCCTGGTGAAAATTCAACATTGTGAATAGAAAATTTCAATTTTTTTTTTTTTTTTTTTTTTCAATTTTTCGCAATCTCAAAATTATGAAAAAAATAACAAGTTGCAAAAATCGAATTTTGCAAAAGAACTTACCTCGACCAGATGACATATTTAAGTTATCACTTGTTTTACTATATTGTTAAAAGGGTTTGTATTTTGACAGGTTGCCGACTTTGACAATTTGAGGTTAGAAAGTCATTCGTAAAATTTGTCACGATCGATTCCAATGTTGCCATTCGGGAAAAATTCAAAATCTTGAAATCTGGAAATTTCAGCAAAATATTTCGTGAAATGTCTGATCACCACGTGGGAGTGCAATGATAAATTATTAATGAATTTTGCGCGCTATATACTATCCGACATTATAATTCCAAAAATGCATTTTACATTGCCGGCAAAAATGACGACATCGAAAAGATTTCAAGAGCTCCAAAATGTCAAAATTTCGAAAATATTTACAACTAAAAACTAAATTCAAAAATTAAAAAACAGAGATTATAAGAACGCACATTAAAAGTTCCAAAGTAGTCGTTTGCTGAGATTTCTAAAAATTCCACATGCGCCAAATTTTTTCTGCTAGCTCACCGTGTTTAATCGGCGGTTAACTTTGAATTTAAGCGCTGTGCCCCCTGATTGGCTGGAGTGAAATTCTCAGCCAATCAGAAGTCCCATCTCAAAATTTCAATATGGCGGCTTGAAAAGCGCGCCAAATGAGGAGAGCAGGCGCCGTAGAGCTACTCCCAGGTAAATCTGGCAACCATGCTCGCACAGCAATAATAATAATAATGATAACAACAATAATAACGCAGACTACACCGATAATACTAGTGATCAGCTAAACATTGAGGACGAATATTGCTCCCGGTGACGGCATTGCCCAGTAAAAAAGTGGGAAACTCGGAAAGTGTCAGTGACCGCCAAAAAACCAGTTCCCAAAAACATCGACCGACACAAAATGAAAATACCCTGAAAAAGTTCCGCTGAGTGAAATCTGTCAAAATCACCTGTTGTTACAAAAACAAAAACTCCCCCCAACAATCGCCTGGAATAACTGATAAAAATTCCGTCTCTTATCAAAATTTCCAATTATCACTCAGTTCATAACTTCCCGCCAAAAAAAAAAAAAAAAAAAAAACAAAACAATTGAATTCGTGGAAATTGCGCGAAAACTTGAAAATCTGAACTGTGCGAATATTCAAAATTATTAAGTCCGCGCTCTCTTTATTTAGCGCCAAAAATTTGATTAACCGTTTAGCAAGTTCCAGTTAGACTTTCCGATAACATTTCCCTCCTAACATTCAATTTTTTTTCCAAAACACTGAGTTTAATATCTGAAAAAAATTATACTTTGTACACTCGTTTTACAAAAAGACAAAATTGCAAAAACATAGTAAAAAAATAGTTTGGAATTGTTACCCCAACTGACAATGGCGCGCAATTTAGAAATCACTTTCAATCCAAGGACTAAAAAGTTCTAAAAAACGACCCAACTACTCGAAAAAACGGAACAATCAAAATTGCCGCCATGTTGAAAATAATCCCCATCAATTATCTAAACAAATGTCTCTTACTATTCGCGCTCTGCTCAACGGCTCTGCTTCTGCTCTTGGACCAATATTTTGCAATAACAAGTCTCCCACTTTACATTCCACTTCTCTGGTCACTGACAATAATCACAATATCCACCTGGCTAAGTTGCTTAGTTTTAAAATCCTCGCTGAAAGCCACCTCCCCCCTCTCCCTATCCCCCTTACCCAATTGGTTAAAATGCCCCGCAAAGCCCGCCAAAAATTCAAATGCCCCCAAGCGACAATCGATAATCGAACAATTGATTTCGGAAATTGACGAGCGCTACATCACCACGTGGTACGACTCGATAACAACTGAAAACACATTCAAAATAGAAGCGAAAAGTCTTCTCACGCAATTGTTCAAGAATATGGCGCGAAAATTGACAAGAGTCAATGAAGTGCGATTGACCCACAAATTGGCAAACGTACTTCTGCTCCATTTGAAAGAGTACAGGCGCTCCTTGCGGCGTCTGGAAAAAGGCGGGAAAACTCTGGAGGAGGTCTACAGGTAAGAGCCAATCAGAATATTTTTTTCTGATCACGTGGTAACTTATAAAATTGTCATGTAGATGCTCGCACCCGGGTTCAAGGAGTCCAGTTGCATTGGAGCACACTCTCCACCGAATGGTAGCTCTAATTTCCAGGGAATTCCTTCAGTGGGAACTCGTGAGCTCTCTCCCCTGCAAACTTCTCCTCTCAGTTCTGGGCAAACGCCTCCTGAAGGCCATTGAGGAACTCAGCGAACCTCTTGTCCTCTTCCGGCTCATCCTAAGGTATACACTATAGCCATGCACAATTTTGCTAAAACGCTCGGTTTTCATGAAAAATAATAATAATAAATGTTTCCATGTTTTTTCTCTGCATCTTTTGCTTTTTGGGAATTTTTTCATTGGCAACTTTTTTCCAGGTACCTGACACCATCATCGGCCCACGTGACCCAGAGCCCCACAATTCCCAAGGAGCCACCCCAGGAAATCCTCGAGCCAGCAGTTGCACATATCAACCTCCCTCCACCCACCTTCAAAATCACGGAGGAACCTCCTCAAAATTACCCAGAACGAGCTGAACTGTCTCTCCCCATAACCCCGCAAAATCTCTGGCCTGAGGAGCCACCGGATGACACTATATCACCCATATACGAAGAGCCCACGGACTTTGCCACGACAATTGCGAGATTAAGAACCCTCCTCCAGCAAAAATCCACAGCAACTACTCCTCAACCTGAGGAGAAATCTGTTATTTGCGAAGGGAATGCATTCTCCAATCTTGCTATACCCTGGACAGAGTTCTGCACAGCTCCTGATGGGTTTGTATACTGTTGCAATATTGGTGGACGACTTTTACTGGTGTAGAAAAATATTTTCGATGAGTACAGAGAAAGAATTTGTGTTGGTAATTGATATGGGGATTCCCATAGATCTTACAAGATCTTTACAGAAATTCTGTAGAGAACGGGGAATCCCCGCAGGAAATCTGTGGAATTTTTATGGAATCAATTGGGGGCAATTCTCATTTCGAAATTTTGGATGCCGTACAAATTTTTTCGACAGCATTCTGAGAAAAAAATATAAAAAAAATTATGTGCAAATTTATCGCAATGAGCTCGAATTGATCCTAGGTCTCAGCAACTTCTCTATTGCATCCAGTTCGAGGATATCGAGCAGCATGGAGAGGACTTGTTCGAGACAACAACGGCTACCACCAGACGACAATATTCGGACTTTGTTCATCTGCATGAAACACTGGAGGTTTCAGAGTTCTCGACGATAATTGCTGAGGTCAAGTTGCCGGAAGGTGTGTTTTCTCATTTCCATCATTACAGTTGTATACTCTGCAATTCCACCAAATCACCTGATGCCTCTCCTCACATGCAAAAGGAGATAAGGAGGTCAACTTTGGCATTTTTTTTCTCCACTTCCACTCCTCAGAAAATTCTCAAATATTCAGGACTGCTGGCCCATACACTCCTTCATCACCCATAAAAATTTCATGCAATTATATTTATAATTCGTGTCGAAAAAATTCGTAACTCATTCGAAATTGGTCTAACCGAGCTGAGAGTTTTCCCCATTTTTTTCGTCAATTTTCATTTCGATTTTTTTTTATTTTCCAATTTTGAAAATTGCAAAATTGGTCAATACTGGACTTGGAGAATTTGGCGCCAAAAAAAAAAACTAATCGGTTTTGATGGATGAATGGTTATAGGTGGAAGGATTGAGATGGAGGGATACTTGAAGACATTATGTTCGCGACTTGGTGAGTCTTCGGAGCAGTTGAGACATTTTTTGCGGCCCAGCACAGCGGGAAAAAAAGCGGACGCGGTGGCGCCAAGACTCGATAGACTTTTGGCGAAAACTGTTACGGGGGTTCGTAATGAGTCCAACATCAATTTTTTTTTTAATTTTTAATTTTTTTTATTATATATATTAAAAAAAAAAATTTCAGTATCATCTTTCTGCCCTATATATATGTATTGACCATAGTTAACATAATTTTCGAAAATCCGAAATTAAGATTCGAAACGAAATCTAACTTCCGGCCTATTTCATCTCCCCAAGATGTCTTAATACTAAATCTGAAATCTTATCACAAAACAAAAAAAAAAAAACAAAATGGCACATGGTAGATCCTCGTCGCTGATTAGCACTCAAAAGAGAGCGTAAATATAGCAAGGTTAAAAATACTAAAAACAAAAAAATATTACAGGTTTTTAATACCCTGAGGACCGTCGTCCCCGGCTTCGAGATGGAGGAGGAGGAGGAGGCGCTGCCAACGCTCATGCCCTTGGCCGATGTCCCATGGAGGTTTGTGGAGAACGTGGAGAGAAAAGGAATGGGGGAAGACTTCCGGCAACTCGTAGCAGAGAGAATCGACTACTGCACAGTGGATACAGCGTATGAAGCCGTGGACACCATGGAAGGCAGTGGCGATTCAGAGCTTTTGCAGGTGATTTTAGAAATTCACTTCGTGCTTAGCTTCCGGTTTTGTCGCCCAATCGTTTTTTTTTTCATTTGATAAAATTTTTAATTTCTTATTCATCAAAAAATTGTAGCTTGCAAATTGCACAATATTATAATCGACCATCTTTTTTATCGACGAAATTTTCACTGAAAATTCTGAGCTCTGCACTAAAAATACGTTGGATATTTTTCTACTAAGTGCTGCAAGTTACATTTCGATTGGTTAATTAATTCATTTGTTATAAAAAAAAAAATTCCGCACATTATACATCTGGTGAGCTAAGTGGGAAAAATTAATTATTAAAAATTAATTCATGTTGGAAAAATTAATTAAAAAAAAAAAACAGAAAAAAGAATACAGTCAGTTGATACTCTGTTTTAGCACTGGTGGAACACAGTAAATTGCCCAGATGATGAGGTCGAGGAGATGGATTCTAAGCTCGTGATGACCTGTTCAGTTTTGGATATTTTATGTGAAATTCTTGGAGGAATTGAGAGTGGCAGTTCTATGAGACAGGAGGCAGTTGTGCGATGGGTCAAGTTGCTTTTGGGAGGTGGTATTGAGGAGGGAATACGAGAGGGGTTGAGGGGGATTTTCGAGGGGATTACGGAGGGCTTTGGTGAGGTCGGTGATCCAGGAGGGGAGGAGGATGTGGAGGAGAGACTCGTCGAGGGACTGGCCGGGAGGGTTCATGCCGAGCTCAGAGGTTTCTTTGGGGAAGACGAGGTCAGGAAGATGGTCGAGTTTTTTGTCAGATCTCTAGGGGCAAAACGGGTCAACTGTGACCTTGGACTTCAGGTCATGGATGTCCTGGCATCAGAGGTACTCAGTGTCTGTAAGGAGAGGGGGGGAAAGCGCAAGGGAGGTTGAACAATCTGTTTCTTTTTTTTTGTTTTTTTTTGACAGACCTCATTTAATTTTTTATCGAACAAGAAAAAATATCGAAAATAGCTCAAATTGTGTTTGCAATCACCTAATTGAAGATTTTGAGATTCAACATTTTTTTAGACCTCTGGTCTCTCAATTTCGTGTCGAAAATTTTATAGATAAAGCAAGATTTTTGAGACATGAGATTCTAGGAGGTTGAGTACCTGATGCTGTACAGAAATTAGGTTTAAGGAATTTTTGTTTTAGGAAATGTGTCGGAATCTAAGTCAATTTTTTTTGTGAAAAAATCCGAAAAATTCAGAAATTTTTCCAAAACACTTTTGATCAGAAATTTTACTAGAATTTTACTAAGAAACATTTTTGTTTAGAACTTTCTTCGCAAACTTTTGAGGAGTGTTTTAAAAATTCAAATAATTTATCATCCCAAATATCAACCTGCCAATATGTCAACTGGATTCCGAGATATTTGAAAAAAATGTGATTTTTGAAAATTCAAGTTTTTGAGTTTTCTCAGATTTAGTGAAACGTCAATTTTTGTATTTCACACAGAGTTTAATTATAGTTAATTTATTGTGAAGTCTACTGTTTACGACTGCTTAGGCAAGTTATTGAGTATTCAATTTTTAATTGATTAGTTGACATGATATAGAGACTATGATTTTTAGGTAAGAACTGAATTGATGGACTCTGATATTATCATCTTTCATCTTTCATGTGAATGCATATTAATGTGGATCATTAAAAAAGTACAATTTATGGAGAAAAACGTCGGAAAAATTTATTTCTTAACTTATCTTCCTTAAGGCTTAATTAGTGGACTTATTAAGTAGCAATTGAGATGTTCAGCAGTTACTCCTTCGAATTCTGGTCTCCTTGGCCTTTTTGTTTCTCAAGTTGCGCCCTAAAAAAATATGTTCATTAGGAAACAAATGAAAAAAAATGATGAAATACTTGAAATAGAATTTTTTATAAAATTTTTGCAATTTCATACATCCATTTTTTTTTTTAATCTCTAATTTTTATAAAATTATTTCAAGCTCTCTGAATGTTCCTGTGAGGTTCTAGAGGTCTCTACAATTTGCTATTTTTTTTTTTTGAGTATCTAGAATTATTTGGCACAGCCTGAAGTGCTCAAAATTTTTTTTAGAACTTTTTCGGATTTTTTCGGAATTTTCTGGGTTTTTTCGTAATTCAATTAAATAAAGACTTAATGTCTCCTTTATTAGCTACCTCAATTGCTGATTAAAGTCGTCCTCGACGTCATCATCGTCCCAATTGTCCTCCCACACACTGATGTCCTCATTGTCTTCATCTTTCGCTGTCCAATCTGAGAAAATTAATAATAATTGAGTGCATTGAAAATCAATTTTTTTTTTTTCGGAATTTTTGAGATTTTGAAACTTTTCAAATTTTTGGGCTTCCAAAATTTCGGAATTCTCTTGTCAAACTTTCAACATCATCAAATTTGGAGTAGTAAATAGAATCACTAAAATTGTCAAAAAACTTCGCGTCTCAAAAAACCATCAAAATTCACCTTCAAAAAAAAATTTCGAAATTTTATTGGATTATATTTAAAAAGCTCTCTCAAGAAATTTATCTACACCAAAAATCCATGAATCAGCAAATTTGAGGTTAATTTCTTAAGCCAAAATTGAAGTCTCACCCTCAGCTGGGAACTCCTCGAACTCGTCGTCCTCTTCAAGGAGTCCAAGGTCGACCTTGGTTTTATCAGCTTTAGTATCCGTCATTATCACTAATGATTCCCCAATCAACTAACTGTGTGTTGTCCCCCAAACGAATCGAAGAAGACAAAATTTGAGGCTAGAACGTTCGAATTTTCCGTATTCTCAGTTTTAGTTCGTCGATCGCCGCACCGGAAACTCGGTCGGTAAGGTAGGAAATTTCCGCCCGCGCAAATGTATCAAATGCATATGGAGTTAAATCTCTGGACATACGTGAATTATTGAGTAAGTATGTGTGTACGTATAGATGCGCGCGCATGTTTATTCCTCCGTCCTCTTTTGTACTTCCCGCGCGCTTCAGCATGTTCCTCAAAAGGGCCTAGTGGACACCCATCCACGCGGCCGAGTTTCGCCATTTAGTTCCTCGTATTTCTAAGCACAGGGTAAACCTCCAGAAACACCAGTGCTACTCCGGCACCTATAATGGACCCCGCGTGGGGTTAGGTTCCCGCCCGGTGTTGGGCTCTCATTTTACGGGCACCACCGATAGCATACACAGAATATTCTCGCTAAATGTAGAGATCCATGAGGAAGGATTTCATCGTGTGAAACATTGTCCGCTGGGCGGGAATTTTGAATCTTCAAAGTATAGGTACCCAACTTGACTTGAATTGAAAATTGTTTATTAACATTTGTCATATATATATATATATATATATATATACTATACACAGTAATGATATCTCATCAGCCATTCACTTTATATCTAATTTGAACACATGTTTTAGGTAATTTTTCGTTTCTACAGATGCTGATTATTTACAGTATGAATCGATATAAGGATACATGATCCCGACCAATGTGTGTGTGTATGTGTATGCAGAGTTGGTTATTGAAGCCCTGCGGCAGCAAGTGGAAGAGAGAAGTAAAGGTAAAGCTGGATATAAGTAAATTGCAACCAAGTCCAGGACATCAGAAATTTCAATGATACAAAAAATATTAAAAATTTTAAGAATTTCAAAAATTGCAGAAAATTAATTTAAAAAAAAATTTTGAAGAAGTGACTTTTTTTTATTTCCCGGAAATTATTAAAAAAAAAACAATTTTACATTTCAGGTTCTACATGTAGAATGAATTATGACGAAAGGAATTTTTTGTTGTGATTCGGTAACTATGGCAACTCTTTTACGAATCGTACTGCACGCGCTAGAGTCGGAACCACTGTAGTGAGAAGCACTTCAGTCACATATCGACTAAAAGCAAAAGCATTTTCATCATCTTGCTGAAGTAAACATTATGGTGTTTTGTTGATTAAGGATATAGAGACAGGTGGATTTGGTTTCTTTTTTCCAACCGAAAATGGGGACCGAGGACAGTGGATGGGTGTTCGATTCACTTGTGGGCTTTCTCAAAGGCCCCATTTGGTCTTCACCACTGTTGACATTCGTCGAGGAACGATCAATTAGTATGTGCAATTATAATAATTTTATTGTTAATCAATGCTTGTAAAAAAATTTACTTTTGCTTGAATTTTAGCAATTTCTATTTCTATCCCTTATACTTTATTTTATGTTATTTCCTTTTTTTTCATTTTAATTTTTTTACTTTCCCAGATTTTCCAAAGTTTCAAAAAAAAAAAAAAAAAAAAGTTTCAAAAAACGTCAATAGTTCTTCAATAGCAATTTCAATAATCACAAAAACTTCGGTTACAGTTTTCGAATCTGAAATGGAAGACAACAAGGAGTACTTCGAGGCTTACCAGGAGTACAAGAATTTGGTCGACCTTCTCCTGGGATCGTACATGGAGGACATGGGAATAACACCAGAACAATTTGAGCACGCTTGCACCGTCAATAAAGAAACAAAAATACCCGTGCAGTTCCAGCAGGTATTGGAATTTCCATAGGACATTCACTGCATAAGGTGTTCCTCCTCCTTTAGCGGGGAAGTCTTCCCCCACTTAGTAGAGAATCTTCCCCCCACTCGCTCTCCCTGTGTAATAGCCACGCGCTTCTTCGCTTGCGCATGCGCGCAGCACGCGCTCCTTCTCTTGCGCATGCGCGCGGTATGTAGAGGGGGGTCTGCGTACCATATCGCTTCATGGAATTGTCCCCCGCCTAAAAATGACTAAAACAGATTCTATAAACCTGTTACATAACTTGTTCCGCCATTAAATAATTTTAAAAAAATTGTGCATCTTCCTTTTTTTCTCAGAGCTTATTCGAGCAAATTTGGGCGGCGAACGAGTACTTGGTCTTCAAGCGCATGATGATCCAGAAGAACTTGGAGCTTCAGCTTCAAGCGCTGAGTATGATCGAGCAAAAATTCGGATTAACACCAGCATCCTTAACCTGTGGACCAGACGCACATTTACCTCACGAGGAATTAGTAATGGACGAATTACTCAAGTAATCATTATCATTATTATTATCATTATTATTATCATTATTATTATCATTATTATTATCATTATTATTATCATTATTATTATCATTATTATTATCATTATTATTATCATTATTATTATCATTATTATTATCATTATTATTATCATTATTATTATCATTATTATTATTATCATTATTATTATCATTATTATTATCATTATTATTATTATCAGAGATTCTTAGATGACTTAATACACTATATAGTATTACTAATGTACTTTCCTTAAGTGTTAAAAGTTAGTACATTTTGTTTTACACTCAACACCTGCCAATCCACTCTCCTCATCATTTCCCGCCCTCCACCCCCAACAATTCTTATCTTGTTTGGTATACGAGTCCAGTTGCGCGTGCTGCGCACGCGCGTTGACGTTTTCCGCCGTACTGACTGGTGTCGCGTCGGTTTCGGTCTTACGGTGTTCGATAATTTCGATATATGTCGATAGTTTCTTTCGTCTCTCCTTTTTTCTATAGGACCGACCAACATTTTCAATATGTAATATTATATGCGCATTTGGCGAAGAAGAGAGATTCATCAGAATTTTTATTAATGGAATCAATGTTGCCATTACGACATAATCTAGAAATATTTATCCATCTCCAGCAAGCAATCACAGGAAGACCCCCCGGAGGAGACTGAGGAAGACCTTAAAAAGGAGCACGAGCGATTGGCCAATAAGTATGAAAGTGAGAAGGCTGCGATGAAGGAAGCCCTAAGCATATCAACAAATTCATTACTTTCATTTTCTGGTGGGAGAGAACCTTCGGATGATTGTCAAGCGACTGGTGAGCCCTGGGAGGGCGGCTTGATACCCGAATTACTGAAGAGACCTTCGCCATTGCCTTCGATATCAAATTTACTTGGCAATGTCGAGAGAGTAATCGCAGATGATGTTGCGGAGGAAATTGCAGAGCAGTCGGTAATGATATTTCAATTTTATTTCAGTATAAAAATATTCCCAATTTTTGTCAGTTGCGTATAACTTGATAACTAGTAGGTTTATCGAAAATTGTTATCGTACATTTTTTGTAGAGAATTTCATTGTCTACAACTTTTGTTGCAAAGATTTTTCTGTAAAACCACTTGTGCGTGAGTTATGAAGCCATTTTTCAGACACCAGCCAATGCGGAGAATCAAGCAGAGATGAGGAAAAGGGAGGAATATCTCAAGGAGAGAAGGGACCAATTGGTTGCATTGAAGAAACAGGCGCGTTGCCAGTACTTAGAAACCGTAAAGAAACGACCAAGTACCGCGAGAAATGTTGCTGAGGCCACTATGAAGGGGGAGTCCAACCTTGAGAACACTCCAGTGCCCGATCCATCAATTATTCAAGTACGCAAGGCACTTGCTGCTCGTCTAAAAGCCGAAGTTGTTGATCCGTAATATCTTCACGTCGCAAAGTAGACCTTAGCTCCATTTTTCATAATATATCATGGCTAGAATGCACATAAAAAATTGAGGTCGCCCATTTACGCTGAAAATGAAACTTTCATCCGAAAACGCTATCTTTTTTTTTTATGATTTCAATTTTTTTTAGTATTCGAAAATTTCAAAATTTTCCATTTTTCGCTATTTTTTATTTTTCCATATCAATTTTTTTTTAAATTTCTATTTCGAAATTGAACAAAAATTGAATATTAAAAAATTTTTGAAAATGTTTTTTTGAGTTTTTGTACATTCTTCAAAATGCTCCCAAAAGTTTTCTTGTTTCCTAATTTTCCAGTTTTTTTTTTAATTAATTTTTTTTTCTATTGAAATAATTGGAATCATAAAAACTTTATGGAAATCCGAAGTTTCATTAAAAATTGCGATTTTTTCCAAACAATTGTAATCATTTTGAGTAGAAAGTTTCAGATGAAAAAAATCAACAATAATCATAATTCGTTTTACAGATAGCGAAGTAGAAAGAAATTAGAGAATTTGTGCAATAAATTAATGTTTCGATGTTGCCATTTAGTAAAGTACCATACAATTATTTATAACGTATCCTTAACAATTCGTGGTAGGACTATAAGTACTTTAAGACATGATATTCCGACAGTTTCTGGATGATGATCAAAACCAGAATTTGTATTTATTTACTCCATAAGTGATGCGTTATTCTCGCAAAGTAGTTTAGACGCGCATTGAGAGAATCTCTCCCACTTTGTTTTATCATCATATGTCGAAATGTGAAGGAGCTAGCCCAATTTTCATGAGAATGTTTTTTGTAGTGCACACTGAGAGCTACAATAAAGCTTTATACGAACATTCGTTAACATTCTTAGTTTTCAAGATATCCGCCAAAAACGCTTTCGGCTGATGCCGCGGAATTTCTCCACAGATGGCGCCACTGTGAAGCCAACGCGCGCGTAACCCCCCAAAATTCTGATCGACTCGAACAATACAATTCCCATCAACTTAACCGTGTAGTATAAATTATTTCAATCACCAGCTAAACAAACTGAAAGAGCTACTCGAGGCATTAAAAAAGTTTCCCTCAAATATAATCTCAAACTCCATCGAAAAGTATCCGCAAAAACGCCAAGCGCTTAATGACAAACATTTCTGCCGAGATAATTACATATAATTTGTGACGTAATCCCAAGTTCAGAGCGTGAGAAGTATAATGACGTCAGTGACGTAAAATTTGCACTCTTTATTGATACTTGCATTATGGAAGATCTCTCGTATAATCGAGTACTGGAAAACACTTCGGAGAATCATTCATAACCACTTACATTCATAAACGCTTTGAGGACCAAACATGTTAATTAATCTGTCGAAATGAAAAAAATAAATACTTTGTACCTCAGAATTTCAACTTGTACATTTATCCTTAAATTCCTAAACGTATTAAATTTATAGAACAAGCTCAATCCCATCGATACATCTAGGTAAATCCAAGCTTGGACTCCCAGCCTGTGCCAAGCATGGTCCAAGCTTAGTTCCCCAGTTTGACCTTAGAATGCTTAACCAAGCTTGGCTGGACATAGGTTACCAAGGTGAGCCCAAGCTTGGTGGTACCATTCGAAAATGGTGGTGCCATAGAAAAATGCCGAAGACATTTTTAGTAGAAGATTTAGTGGAACTTTCAATGTCGCCTCTCAAGCGACAGCGACGGCAGCGCCGCCATCGGTAAACAGCCTGGCCAATGAGGTGGCCCGGTGGCGGATTCGGCAAATGATGGCGCCAAAAACATCCCTTTCAATATGGCGGCCCACAAAGCAGAGATTATTTGGAAAACGGCAAACAATTATTGAACGTCTCTCTGAAAACATTGAACAATCTGGTTTCAATTTCTTTACACTCAGTTGGTACTATATATACTTAGTCAGCCGGTTGGTAGGGTATATCTATAGTATGAATTGTAGTTGAACCACGTGGCGCTATATTCATCAAATCCGTCAAGCAGAAAAAAATTGTTCTGGTTTTTTTATTCACCCATTACATTCTCAAGTGCAGATGGAAATTATTCCAATTTTTCGCATGGTGAAACTCACTTTCGATAACCGTCCTTGCCTCTCACGCATGTGCTCTATGACCGTGAGCGAAGAATTAAATTCTAAATGGCACTTCCTCATTCCATCATAACTTTGCCCGCGTAATTAATTAATTATCGCGCATTGTGACATCATATTTCGGGTACAAAGTGCGGTAGGCGGTTTGGGGGGGAGGGGGGGGGGTGATATTATTTGTTTGCATAATTGGTTAAAAAAAAAAATTTAACAGATATAGCATATCTCGCACGTGATTTAGTCACGAGAATGAATTTCTCCTAAAAAATATTTGAATTGAAAAATCCCGGACTTTCCTCGGCTTATCGCCTTATCACAAGAGGCCGTCTCTTCACGTTACTTGATGAATCATAACTCCAATAAAACGAGGATGATGTACTTGAGAATATTTACTACCACAAAATACTAAATCACTCAATGCGCGCTTCAGAAGAAATAAATCGTGTAACTCACCTCCAACACCATCATATATGTATGTGAATAACATACATAAAACAATAAATGATAATGATGGCTAAGGAACAATGACTTGCGCGAATGGAATTGCGATAAAAACTGTTCAATTGTTCATTTGTAACGGGGAAGAAATATTCCTTTGGAAATAGGTTATGAACGGTTTGAAATTCGCGCGCTCTCTGTGCGCAACCAGTTCACGCAACTGTTCGACCAATGGCCCATCAGCGTGAAGTTGTTTCGAGATCGTTCGATAGGTAATCACTTCAGGATCTCTTAAATCGAATCGAACGGATTTCGCGGGAAAATGTGGAATTTTTGAACATCTTTTTAAGGTTCTATTAAACTCCATAAACAATTGTGCGTCGTAGGACAATCGCATCTTTCTATAACTCTCCTCGATATCACCGAACTTGTTATCTCATAAAATACTCAATATGAAGAACCAAAATATATCTCTACTCTTCCTTTCTTTTTACGGCCTCTAAAAGAGGAAACAACATAATAGATAACATAACAATACTGTCGAAAAATTCAAAAAACCGTGACAGCACGTATGAACTTTTCTCCCGCCAAATTTTCAAAAGTCCGTGTTTCAAGAGTTAAATTTCCAAAAATTTCAAATGTAAAATGAAAAAACAAAACGTGTATTGTCACACGGTTGCCAAGCCCCCCCCCCCCTCCCATGCCCGCGCTTGGCGCTCCAATCCCATTCCGTATACCCCCCCCCCCTTCCGCCGCGCCCCCCACCACACCGCCATGCCCATTCCAGTGTCTCCCCGTCCTCCACATTTTGCCGATCGCCATCAGTGCTCGCCAACTCCCAGCACATTGTCTCAAAACTCCAAAAATGTGCTTCACCTAACTGCAACCGCAACCGCCCCCAAAAAGCCCATAAACTCCCCGCAAAACGTTTACAAAATTTCCCCCACCAATTTAAAAGGCAAAAAAAAAAAAACACCCGCAAAATACTCAACAAGTGCGAGCCCAGTGAAAAAAAAAAAATACCCTGAAAATCCCATAAAATGTGCACATACAACAGCCACGTAAACCTCCATATAACTCGATTTTTAACCTATGGCTACCGTTAATAATCCCCAACTTTGTTTGAACAACTTGAAAAATAATTAAATATCATTTTGCACAATCTATTTACCATCAGGTATGAATTACGAATCATTTTGTCCGTCCAATCGTTTGATACACAATCACAAGGGACTGACATTTTCCTAGCACCAACTATAGCCCCCCTCTCCAAAAAAGGAACTGTTAAATTCAAAAAAAAAGGCGGGAAAATTTGGCCATATCGAAAAGTAAATAGTGATAATAATAATAGTCGAGTGGAATGAATAATATTGGATTTGTGATTGTATTTTATGGGGCTTTTCTTGACGAAATTATTTATTAAATTTCATGAGTTTTTTTTTTTAAAGTAAAATTGAAAAAGGCGGGAATTTTTGAAATTGGAAGAATTGGTATTGGGGTGTGATTGACTCATGGGGCTTGGGTGAGGTTTGGGGGGCTTTTTTGAGAGTGGATTTTTGGGATTTTGAGGAGAAATGAGTATTAAGGGAAGCCCAAATGGCGGAAGCTGCGAAACCCTCGTCAGCAAGTGCGAGATACCTATCATCGATCTGGCACACATGGGTAAGTAATAAAGAAAGTTTTGGAAAAATATTTTTAGTTCCTTTACCAATCTCAATTTACTATACAATTCTCATTCTTTAAATTGCAAAACGCACAAATTTTCGTAACTTCTGAGACTTGAAAAAAACCCCTTACGGGCATTTAAAAAAATGGCGGGAATTTCTGGAAATTTCGAATACCCATTTTCCAACATAGCAGAATTTTCCAATCAGAATTTAGTGAATGATCTCCAGAATTAGTTGACTTGTGGAAAAATTGCAAGAGCCACTTTTTTTCGGTCATTAAGCGATCTCTAAAAAAGCCTCTTGACAGTTTCTCGTAAAGTCACTCGGTACTGGGATAATGACTCTAGAGACTCAAACACTTTCACCAATTCACTTCTCAATTTCTTTGTTTTGCGCGCCGAGTGGGAGTAGTTGTTATTGGGAGTAGGTCAGTGTTGCTATGTGGATCCAGTTATTTCGGGTTATAAATTCAATTTAGGCTTCATTTCACTGGGTTCAAACGCATTTTAATATGCGAAATTAACCCTAACATTTAATACCACATTCAGTGTTTCGATTTACCTCAATGTTTACCACTTACAGAGTTTCCTCTTGCAATTTAAACATTCTCATAACTTCTGAATGGTTTTAGCAACTTTATCGCAAAAACTTTATTAGCAAATTTTTTTTGGAATTTTATGAACTCTCCTAAATTTGTGAAAAATAAATTTTGAAAATAAGGTGATATTTCTTAAACGCTAATGAGCCGATTAACCATGAAACATAAAAGTATAATGAAAACCCGATTTGTTTATTGTCGGGGGCAAAATAGCTAGTTCCCGTTCCGCTAGGTAAAACGGTAATTTCCCGTATCAGAGCGTCAATTAGGATGGGTGAAAATGGGGCAATAACCGTTGGCAATGACCGCATGGTTAGAGCACTGGCCTCTGGCGCACGAGGTCCAAGGATCGAGTCCCCGTAGCGACGAGTCCCACCCATTCAAACACCCACTCACCCACTCAGCGGTCCACCCATCCGCCCTCCAATCCACCCATCACCCTCCCACCCACCCACCACATAGCCACCTACCCATCCGCCCACTAGCCACCATCCACCATCATCCCACCCACCCTCCCATCCACCGCCCTCCCACCTAACCATCCACCCACCCACCTAACCATCCACCTATGCGCCCACCCACCCATCCACCCATCCACCGCCCTCCCACCCACCCGCCTAACCATCCACCTATTCGCCCACCCACCCATCCATCCGCCTACCCAACCACCCTCCCACCCATTCACATAAGCATCCACCCACCCAGCCTCCCACCCACCCATTCACGGTCCTCCCACCTACCCACCTGACCATCCACCCACCCGCCTAACCATCCACCTATTCGCCCACCCACCCATCCATCCGCCTACCCACCCACCCACTCTCCCACCCATTCACCTCACCATCCACCCACCCGCCTAACCATCCACCCACCCACCCTCCAACCCCCCCTCCCACCCATCCACCACCCTTCCGTCTACCCGCCTAACCATCCACCCACCCACCATCCCACCCATCCACCCACACAGTAATCGGACCAATTGACGAAACCAAGACAATTCTTTTTTTTTTCATCCGAAAGAATTTGCTCAATTTGAGAAAACTTGCAACTGGATGAATACTTTTCGGTTGCAGAACCATCCAATTGCTGAATGACGGCTATTTGTTTTTCTCAGTGTAGGTGGTGATGAATCCATTAATGGGGTTACTTCGTGAGTCTGGGCGGCGTGCGAGATTCCTATAACTGCATAATCCAAGAACTTTGATACCCATTGGTTCAAACTGTGAACGCTGTCCAGGGTGGAAATTATAAATGTGAATTAGAAAAAAATGAAACAACTGGGGGAAAAAACGATGAGAATGCCCATTCGCTGGGATTCCATTGATTTCTCGTTTCAATCTTATCGAAACCGGAAGTTAGTCAACAGACATTTCGCAATTAATTGTTCTGTGGGTGGGGCTCAAACCCAATTCCACAATCTCCACTAAAAGTGGCTATATCTGCGAAAACTATCGCTCGCAGGCGAAAACTCTATATGACCTTTTTTGTAGGGAATTCAATTCTCCAAAAGACATGTGTCTTGTCATTTTTCCCTAAAACCAGTTATTATGTTTGAAAATGGGAAATCAGCGACAACTATTCCCTCGCCCTCCTATCCCATTTAATTGCCAACGGCCTTTAAGCTACTTCAAAGTACCAATGATTGAAATGAGTTCAACTCAATGGCAACAGGAAATGATTCAACATATGGGTCCATTGAATCTAATTACTCCACATGGAGGACTCAATTGCACAACTGAACACAAAAATTCAGAGATTAATCCAATCAATTTCCACTCAATCTCAATTGGCGTTTATCGATTACTTTGGCATTTTATCAATTTTCTGCTCAGAGAGAGAGAGAAAGATTACACCCGAATTTTTTTTACATATTTTTCTTCAAATTTTTAAAAAATTTTTTTGTTTTTTTTTCTCAATATTTTATATTTTTCATTAAAATTTTTTCATGGTTTTTATTAATTTTTTTTTGTTTTTTCTTTCGGGTTTTTCATCAAAATTTGTTTCTATTTTTCCATGTTTTTCATTAAATTTTTCTAAATTGTTTCATATTTTTCATTAAAATTTTGTTTCTCTAGTTTTCCACGTTTTTCATTAAAAATTAAAAAAAAACTACACACACACACACACAGAGATTGACAACCATAAAAATGTCCTATTTTTCACTGTTTCAATTTTCAAAGTCATTACACTAATTTCCCTCGATTAAAAAAAAAAATCATCACGCCCTCAATTATGAAATTGTCAGCGTACAAAAGGCGGGAAAATTTGAAACATACATTCAAACGAAAGCCTCGTAATCTCAATATTTCGGGTAATTATGTCCACTAATTATTATCTTCTGATTACAGGTACTGAAAGGTGTCCCCAAAAGGGTGTGATAAAGCAAGTGGCTACAAAATTAGTGAAAGCTCTTTCGGAGAAGGGGCTTGCGCTGCTTGTAAACCATGGAATACCAGACTGCAAGGTAAAATGTAGAAAATCTCGTAAACCACTGAGCCTACGGAAAAATGTCAAGTTACATTTTTTGTAGGTCATGAGATTCTCTACAAAAAAGCTCTCTTGACTTTTGCTGTAGATCCAATGGTTTGTCTGCAAATCGCAATTTTTCGAGGAAAAATATTTACACATGAATAGACCACGCTCTTAGTGCCTCAGGTCCATTAGTTTTTTTCAATTTTTTTTTTTGCCCCCGCCCCCTCCCCCTCCCTCCTGTACAATGATAATCATGCAAAATAACTGATTATAGTTCCAACTCTTTACCAATTGTATAAAGAGTAAGCGCAGATAAGAGTTTTCCATTATTCAGGAAATTCTTTTCTGTTATTTTATTCTTCAAAGAAGTATTCAATGCCAGATTATCTTGATTAGCTGTAGGTAATGACTACACGGGGCTAATTAATGATTTCATACACGTGGAATAGCCAGAGGTGATAATTATTACGTCGACGTGTTTTTTTTTATTTTGTTTTTTTTTTTTACTTGTTACTACTTTTTGTCCGACCCAGGGATAGAGGATAATAAATAATAATGTAGGGAAATTCGAGACTTTTTTATTTTAATATTTTTTTTTCAAAGTATTTTATTAGAGTTCTGAACCATAAAAATTTTGGACAACACAATTTTTTTTTTTTTAATTGGTGTAATTCAATCTATTTTTAATTTTTTTTTCTGGCTCTCGCGACAAGTTTGAGGAGGTAAAAATTTTGATATTAAAAAAAAAAATAATTGAAAAATTTGAAAAAAAAAAGGGAAAAAAATTACAAACAAAATTGCTCCAGAAAAATGGGGGGGGGGGGTCTTCAGATTTTTTTTTTAATTCCCGCCAAATTCACAATTTTTTTTCAATCCTCAATTAATTTTCTAATTTTTTGTTAATTTTTTTTTCCCTCATTTAGATGAAGGCTGTGTACAGATCTTTGGACAGATTTTGTGACTTACCAAAGGAATCGCGTGAAAAGTATGAGTTCATGTCGCCCTGCAGTCATGGATATAAAAAACCAGAAACTGATCAGTGAGTAATGCACATGTGGCTTTAGCCATAATCTGCCTTTGTTGATTTTTCAATAGGCTCAAGAATTTATTTAGTCAAAGTACTTTAAGAATCCCTAATTCAAGCATCCACAAAAAAAATATAGAGAAAATAAATTCCCTCGTATTTGATTCAATATTTTTTATTGGATATTCCTCAACTCCCTTAGCTCGAAAAATCCTCTTAAAAAAATTTCTTCTACTATTCAAATTTTACTATTTGAACATTTTTATCAAAGTCCTTAATTTAAAATAATTTTTGGTCCCTGCAAAAAGTCGATAAAACGACGTAAGGGGTCACCTCGGTTTTTCCCAATTATCTCAGAATCTAGGAAACTTAAGAAAATCTTTATAAGACCTTTTTTGTAGAGCTCAATTAACTCTACAAAAAGTTATATAGAAAATTTTCTCCATCTCCCCTAGGTTCTGAGATATTCGTGAAAAACGAGCATGGTAAACATCACTCTACTTCGTTTTATTCAATTTTTTTTGGATGCAATCTTGAAATTTCTTTTGCTAATTTTTGTTAAAGCCCTCATTAACATATCGTCGTCATCAGAATACCTCGCTCCTGAATTCCTGTGTCTCAATGACTCATAAAAAATGCCTGATAAAATTTTAATTCGCACATGCAGATACAACGTGACTGAGCAAGAGGCAAGGCACGAATATATCATCAGCGGTGGTGACAATAACGTCATGCCCGACGAGCATGTCCCCGATTTTCGTGCAGCCGTTGACCAACTAGCCAGAGACATGAAACAACTCTCAACAATGTTGCTCACGGTATGTCATAAAAATACTCTGACAATAAATCAACCAATTCACTAACTTCCCCTTAAATTCCCAAAAAAAATTTTTTTTTCAAAAATTCGAATATCTCCCTAACGACTGGGTTTAGAGGGAAAAGTGAGAAGACCATTTTTGTAGAGAAATAAATTCCCTACAAAAATGGTCTCTTATCATTTTTCTCTAAACCGAGTTTTTCGCGAGATACAATCATCCCCATTCAAAATTTGTTTTTTTTACAATTTTAGGGAAAGACTAATATTCAACTCGTAATATCTCCTCAGTTTTCAAAGTTATGTGAAAAAGTTGTTGAACATAAAAGTTGTATTTTAGTGTAAGGAACAACATTTGTTTGACACTTTTCTTCTTATCTCTAATAGTTTTCGTAATAGAGCGTTATCAAGAATTGAAATTTTTAGTGTCAATTATAGAAAAATTTCTAAACACACACACACGCGCATACACAAATTATTTTTGATACAGAAAATTTTTTTTGTGCCTCATACAGGCACTTGCAGTTGGCCTGGAGCAGCCCGCCGACTTTTTCTTGAGCAAACATTCGCACATTCTGGAAGATGGAAATGATTCAACAATGAGAATCATGTACTACCCACCTTCAGCTGTGTCCGAGTCTGGTAGTATGCGTTACGGGCCCAGATGTGACTGCGGAATATTCACACTAATTGCTCAGGTAATTACCAATTGTTTGTGTCAATTGAGACAGTTGAAATAGGCCGACAATTTAAAAAGTATTAAAAACTCGGAATAATTGACAGAAGATTCGAAATAATTATTTCCTGTGTTTGTGCAGCGAGCTCTGCAAACTATATACCTTGTTTTTTTGAACTTTTGTTAACAGTTTTCAACAACTGAGACCTGATTGGATTTTGAAAGAAATCCATGCACTAGTTTCCGGTTTTTTTTTTAAACCTGAAGCATGAAAATCGCCGAAAGTTTTAATCAATCATTATTTACGAAGGAAAGTTGTGATCAAGCTAATCAATGTCGCAATTGGAGTCTCTCGGCGTACCTTAGCCTCGATCAAAATTTGACTCACTTTAATGTAGTGAATTATTAGTTATTGGTTGATTTTGAGTGGCGCGAAATTTTAATGACTATTCAAACTTTTATATTCGGTCTTGATCCGAAGTTGTCCGACTACCGCCGGCGCATGCGTGTTTGCCCGCATTTGCACAGGGGAGTCTGAATGCGCGATGCGCAGTGTGATTGGTCAGTGCGTCACGTGACATAGTCGCAGGTGGCGACACCTGTTGTATTCCAGTATTCAAAATTTCATGATTCCTATTTTTTTCTCTGAAACCAGTCTTTGAGGGTTTAATTGACTTGTCGGAAAATCTAGGAATGGGAAACAGAAATTACAAATCGGGAAGTTTTATTTGTGCTCCCCCCCCTCCGCCCCCCCCCCAGCGGGCTCAAAATTAATTTGAGCTTTTTTTTCTTTTTATTGGAATAGGATTGCGAGGGTGGCCTAGAGATTCAATCGCCCTACGGTGAGCGTTGGGGCCGAGTTGGTCACTTACCCGGAGCAATTCTCGTCAACACTGGGGACAGCCTATCCAGATGGACAAATCAGCAAGTGCCATCGCTAAAGCATCGCATTGTTGTGCCGGAGCACTGCGGTCGCGGCCGTCACTCTATTGGCTTCTTCGTTCATCCTGATAATGATGTCATCATAGAACCATGCGATACACAGATAACCAGTCCAGCTCCAGAGCCGGCAATTTGTCGTTTACAGAAGAAAAAACGGGGAGTACTCACAGCCTATCATCATCTACAGCGTCGATTTCGCGAAACATATGCGTCTTAAACCGTCCTTAAGGGCCCCCAGGTGTTGTCAATGATTGGTCGAAGGTCGAAAATCCCATTTTTTTTTTGCCCAAATTCCTTCTCAAATTTCTGTTCACAAATTTCTTTTGGAATTTTCTTGACATTTTTGGATTTTGAAAAACGGGAAAGACAATTTTTTTTGTTTGCTAGTCCAAAATTTAATTTTCTTTTTTCTAAAAATCTGTTCAATTTTGGAGAACTTTGGAGAATATTTGTTTTTTAGAGTCTGGAATTTTTTGTGAATTTTTTTTTTTTTTAATTGTGGACAGATTTTCTGAGCTTTACTATATTTTGGAATTTTTGTTTGGAGTTGTTATGAAACTGTTAGACCTTTTTGAGATTTTTTTTCCATATTTGAGAGTTCTGGAATTGTCGTCTGGACGAAAAACAAGATCTGTTACTGCTGTCGAAAAAGCAGATTGCTGTTTTATCGACTGAAGGTGGCGGTGTAAATTTTAGTGGTTCTTCAAGTCATTATGCGCTTGCGCTTTTTCATATTCTATATGGGTTTTTTTTTTGGATACACAGCGAATAAGGAATTTGGGAAATTTTGGAGAAATTTCAGACTTTTTCGAAAATTTCATGACGACCTCAAGCGACTCTGTAACTCACCGTAAGAGCCAAAATTTGGGTACAATTTTTTTTTGACAGGTGAAACAATGAATTCCAAACACAACTTTATCTCAAAAATTTCCGAAATTGTAAATTTGTAAAAAAATATTTTTCAACGTTTCCGATTTTTGAAATGTTCGTTAGTTTTTTTTTTTTAATATTTTTTTTCTCCTTTTTTCACAAACCTGAAATTTTTATGTCACCAATTTTTTCCAAATTTTTGGCATTTTAAAAATGTGAAAAAAAAGAAATAAATATTACGAAAATGTAAAAAAAAAAATTGTTATAAAAATTCTGAAATTTTCAATTTTTAAAAATTCTTAATATACCCACAAAAAACGAAACAAATTTTTTTTTTCAATTTTGGAAATTTTGCAACAAACACAAATTGGTTTTTTAAATTTCCAAAATTTCATTTTTTGAAACTATTTTTATGTCACCAACAAAAAAGATTTGTATCAAAATTTTGTCACTGCTGTAATGTTACATAGCCGTTGAAAACAATGTGGGGCAAAATGGGTAAAATGGTTAATAGTAAAGAGATTTGTTTTTTTTTTCTTAATTAAGAAAAGGGGAGGGAATTTCCAGTTGTGATTTCACTCCGTCGAGTGATTTTTGGGAAATTCTTTAATTGAAAAACATATGCACCTGAAAGTAGATCTTCAACGATTGTGATTACATTAACTTAACTGATCAGCGTTTCGATGATTAATCGAGAAAAAGGCAAAAATCATTTTGACAATTTTCGGGAATAACAAATTGAGAATGAAAAAAATAAATAAACATTTTTTGTATTTTTTGTATTCCAATTTTTTTTGTATTTCAAATTTTTATTTTCACATTTGGTGATTAATACATTTTCATTAGGAATATTCCCAAAATTTGTCGAAAATTATTCAAAAATTTCTCGAATTTTACAATCGTTACTGCTAATTAAATCAATCAGCGCATTTTAATGCAAGTACATGCGGCCTTTTTCTTGATAATGTGACTTGCGTGTGTGAAACGACATGCGTCCGCAGTGGAGTAATAAATCAATTTGTACTTAAATAAAATGCTCAATTTTTTTGGTAATTACGTATTTATAATCCGCTTCAATTTTTCAGTTTTTTTAAAAATTTTTTTAATTTTTCCATTTTTAAATTTTTTTTTAATTTTTCCATTTTTAATTTTTTTTTTTTATTTTTCCATTTTTTTTTCATTTTTCCATCTTTGGAAATTTTATAAACGTTTCCATTTCTCGCAAATTTTACCGAATTACCAATGGTAAATTCCATATCCCCTTGCACAATTATGCCGCAGGTAGAAACTGCTTGGCGCTTGTATTTGAATTTCGCGCATGCGCACTTGGCCCTATAACCCACGTGTACTTGAAATTCACGAAAAAATCTGGGAAAAAAACATATGAGCAAAGAAAAAAAAAAACGACTCTAGATTAGAAAATTCACTGTTGCTGTACATTGAATTGAAATATCAGAAAATTATTAATTTTCCCTTACAATTTTTTTCGTTAACAACGTAGGTAGATTGTTAGAAGCCTGGATCCCAGTTGGCTGTTGAAGGTACCTCATAATTTCTAAAGCAAATAATAGTATCACCTGGGTGCGCATCCACTGTTGGATCCTCAAATCTCAAGCCACACTCGACCCCCGATTTTATGGAGTCAACTTCGCTCTTTAAATGTCTCATAGACACCAATTTTCCTTCATAAATTGTTTCGTTATCACGAACGAGCCTGTAGACCGAATTTTTCTTCAGGACACCATCAGTGCAACGACACCCCGCCACATTAACCGATTTCCTTCTCTCGTTTATTTCGAATTGCTGGAGAACATTAGCTTTTCCTAAAAAAAAAACAAAAACAAAATGTTGACAGATTCACTAAACGGTGAAAGCGAAAAAGGCAAACTCGAATTGGTTCCAACGCGCTAGCAGGAGAACGGTTGGAGATAGGAAAAAAAGTGATAAGACATAAAATGTGCAGTGATAACAGGGGAACAATGTTTGTTTGAAACATTTTTTCCTATCTCTAACCGTTCTCGAGGTAGAGCCTTTCTAGTAAAGGATTTTCAAAGACACTTGGTTGCGAGTGGAGAACCGTGAAATGCATTTTTGGTTTAACACACACACACACACACACACACACACAGGCAGTGGGGCTCTGGTGCAGTGGGTGATGTATGTGGAAGGTCACGAAATGGGGAATGAAGGATTTCACGAGGTTCCTGTCATTTAATTGAACAAGTAGGAAGAGACCATCGATAAGTGTATATGATGAAGATTACCCAGAATCTCCTCCTTTACTTCAGGTGGCAACTGTTTTCCAACCTCAGCTTTGACATCGTCAATCAGTTTGTAGATTATTTTGTGGGCACGAATTGGGACATTCCTCTTTTCAGCCAGGTCTTCAGTTTTCCTGGGTGTATCCACGTTGAACGTATAAATAATCGCTGCGAAAAAAAAGCAAAAATGAAAAATCGAGTGATAACTTCTATTTTGGCAATATCAAATTTGAGAATTTTTGGGAATTTTGGAAATATAAATTTTTTTTATAATTTTTTTTTGTTTTGGAAATTTGAAATAAAAAAAATTATGATTTTTCCAAAATTAGAAATTTTCAATTTTTTTAATTTTACCAATTTACGAAATTTTCATAATTAAAAAAAAAAATTGAAAATTAAAAAATTGGAAATTAAAAAAAAATCATAAATTTTTAACAATATTGTGAAAATTCACCATCGAAAGTTTCAGCCAAGTCTACATCACTGTCAGTCACTGCACCGATTCCATAATGAATGACGTCAAGGTGGCATCGTTTTTCAGAATATGTTTCAAAGACATCGAGGATGGCTTCGGCGGACCCAAGGACATCAGCTTTGACGAGAACATGAACGCGGGGAAGGCCATCACCTTCTTCGGTTTCCTTCTGCCTCAGGCCTTTTTTTCTATTTCTTCTTCCTAACGCTCTTCGGATAGCTAGTTCTTCCTTATACGCCTGATCATTATTCACATTACAATTTTTTTACGATTATGGAGAAATTTCGAAATTTCAAAACATTTAAACAATTTGAACAAAATTTCAAAGCAATTTTATCGAATTTTTATAAATATGAAGTTTTACAAGATTTTTTTTGTGATTTTTGAGAGTTTTCCAAAATCTTGAAAATTTTGAAAATTTTAAAAATTTTGAAATTTCGAAAATTTTAAATTTTTTGAAAATTTCGAAAATTTTAAAAATTTTGAAAATTTTGAAAATAGTGAAAATTTTGGAAATTTTGAAAATTTTGAAAATTCTGAAAATTTTGAAAATTTTGAAAATTTTGAAAATTTTGAAAATTAAGAAAAAATTGAAAATTGAAAATGTCAAAAAGTAAAAAAAAGATACTCTCAAAAATTTCCAAGAAGTTCCAAATTTCAAAATGTGTTAAAGCTAGTATATTCATATAGCTATTGAGCAACTTTGAACACACTCACCAAATCATGCTCCTCCCTTTTCTTCTCCACAGTTTCCAGGGCATCCAATGACTTAATTTTAGCTTGCCGTGCCTGGCGGTATTTGAGGACCAAACCAGCTCGACGCTCATCGACGACCTCCAAGATTTCATCCCCCGCTGATGGCAATTCCCTCCAACCGATTATCTGAACAGCGTCTGCGAGTTTGGCCTCTGGTACTGGGGTCCCCGCGTGATCGAACATGGCTCGAACCTTGGCCCATGCAACTCCACTCACTTGCAATCAATTTGGAACGTTTTTTAATATTGTACAATTTTGGGAGAACTCAAATTTTTTTATATTTTTCCAGATTTTTCAAAAAATTTTCAAAAATTTTTCAAAATTTGCCAAATTTTGCAAAATTTTCCAAATTGTTCCAAAATTTCCAAATTTTTTCAAATTTTCCAAATTTTTGAAGTTTTGCAAATTTGTAAAATTTGTAAGATTTCTCAAAAAAATTGAATTCAAAATTCAATGTTTCACAAAAATTAAAAAACACCCGAGAAAAAAAAAGTGTTACGCACTAAATTTTGAGTTTGATAAACCGAAAAATCCGGCCAAAAAATAGAGTCACCTAGAACAGCTCCTTTTCTGAGTGTGCCCCGTTGAATTAAGACAGTGGCAAGCTTTCCCCTTCCAACGTGGGTGGAGACCTCGAGGACGACACCTTCGACGAATCCCTTGGGATCGCCCTTAAGACCCTGCACTTCCGCAAGGGCGACAATGGTTTCGACCAACTCGGTCAAATTAGTTCCTTTGAGAGCTGAGATATTGACAGACGGCACTTCGCCGCCTAGGTTCTCCACCTGGATGCCCTGTTCAGCTAGCATTCTCTCAGTTCTTTCCTGAATTAATGGAAAATTTTTTCAAAAAAATTTTAGATGGAAAAATTGAAAAAAGATGAAGTTACCTACAATGTCAGCCTCAGACTTGTCGATCTTGTTGATGGCCACGATGATGGGAACATTGGCCTCCCGAGCCATCCTGATGCTCTGCACAGTCTGCTCCATAACGCCATCGTCAGCTGCCACCACCAGGACTACAATGTCCGTAACATTGGCACCTCTCGCTCTCATCGTGCTGAAAGCAGCGTGCCCAGGCGTGTCCAAAAATGTGATCCTCTCCCCAGAGTCTAAGCTCACGTTGAACGCTCCGATGTGCTGCGTAATCCCACCAAACTCAGACGAGACCACTGACGTGTGCCTCAGGGTGTCCAACAGGGTCGTCTTACCGTGGTCCACGTGACCCATTATTGTCACAACTGGGTGACGCTTCACCAGCTGCGATGGATCCGCTGCAAATAGAAAATTACGTAGTAATCATTCAAATTTGGGGAAATTTTTTTTGATGAATAATTTTGAAAATTTGAAACTTCGACAATTTGGAAAATTTGAAAGTCTGCAAAATTTGAAAAATTTGAAAAATTTGAAAAATTTGAAAAATTTGAAAAATTTGAAAAATTGAAAATTTGAGAAATTTGAAAATTTGAGATATTTGAAAATTTGAAAATTTGAAAATTTTCAAAATTTTGAAAAATTTGAAAAATTTGAAAAATTTGAAAAATTTGAAAAATTTGAAAAATTTGAAAAATTTGAAAAATTTGAAAAATTTGAAAAATTTGAAAAATTTGAAAAATTTGAAGAGTTTAAAAATTCGAATACTTTTTAAAGTTTCGAGTTCCAAAAAAAAAATTGAAAGAAATGTGTAAAAAACAATAATTAATTGAAAACTTATTTTTGATACCTGGGGGACGTCTCTCCACATCATGCCCCTTGTCTTCAGAGACCACATCACTGCCAGGAACGGGAACAAGTTTGTACCGCAGTCCCAAACGTCTCACAGCCTCGAAAATCACCTGATTGTTCTCGATGGCAGAGGCAGTCGTGTAAAAGCTACTGTCCGCGTACGATATGGCCTTGAGGACATCCTTAGTCGAGCGATTTGTCGCATTCGAGAGATCCTCAACTGTCATGTTCTTCCACACACCCACCACGGGCAACTTCTCCACGCGTTTTTGATTGTAGACATAGTCAGTAGTTGCTTCCTGAGGATTTCACAGAAAAATTAATAATCATGGAATTAATACATTGAAAATTCCAAAAATTTCGGAAATTTTGGGAATTGTCAAAATTTTGAAAAATTTTGAAAAATTTTGAAATATTTTGAAAAATTTTGAAAATTTTGAAAATTGAGAAAATTTTGAAAATTTTGAAAATTTTGAAAACTTTCACAAATTTCAAAAATTGTAAACATTCTGAAAATTGACAACCAAAATTTTTTCCCCAAATTTGAGATTGAGTAATCGAATTTGACAGAAGGTGATCTTTGACAATTTTGGTATTAAACCGAAAATATACAAGTGTTGAAAATAGCGAAATACAAACTTTGCTGATAGGCAAAATACAAAAAAAAAATTTCAAATTTCAAATTTTAATTTTTTTCTAATGAAAAAGAAACATTAGCTTGAGAAATGGTATAAATTTCCTTACCCTTTGTGCTCGAGTTTTTTGTCTCCTAGAGATGGGACTTGTGTGATAGCAATTGCAAGTGATCACATAACTGGCACCTGCAGATCTGGACCAACATGTTGGGCCGTCGACCACCGCATTAATTGATTGAAGGGCTACCCTAAAAATAAAATAGAGAAAAAATAAGTGAGTAATTTCAGTAACTTTTCTAAAACCCTAATCCACTTTTCAAATAATGATAACAATTGAAAATTGTTTTTAGGTTGGAATCAACAAAGTTGAAAACTGACTGATTTTCACTGAAAATTCCAAGTAGAACAATGCACAATTAATAAATAACTCACTCTCAATTTAAATAAACTTATAAACTCACCATGACAGCTGATAATTAATTAATAAACATATACTTACCGTTTTACAACTCTGCACGTTCGGCCCAATAGGACCGCCATAATGAAAACACAAACTGAATTTTGGCGCGAGATTTCAAACTGAAGAAATTTCTCGACACACGTGAAATCAATTCTAGGAATATTCATAAAATATATTTCTCAAAATTTGCATAATTTCAAGAATTCTAATCCATTAAGTAAACCCAAAAAGGCCGACCCCAATTTTTTTCAAAAATTTCCATAAACATTATAAGTGCTGGAAATATCAAAAAAATTGAAAATTTAATGTCCTCAAATTTGTGAAAAAAAAACAAATATACGAAATTGCGGTTTCAAAAATTTGGCACTTTTCCCTGAATCAAAAAGTTTTAAAAAAATCAACTTTTTGAAAAAAAATTGTAGGAAAATTTGTTGGAACTGAGAATGGAAGAATTTGGAATTTTTGAAAAAGATTTGAAGTGATCAAAGTTTTAAAATAGGACAAAAAGTTACAAGAACATGAAACGTAGTATTTGTCCATCTTTTTTATTGAACTCTTTAAGGATTACATAGTCACTTTTTAGCTTGCACATGAGCACTAATTACTAAATGTAGACGTAGAGGAGAAAATAAGTCAATATTTATATTTCTTGCTACCGTACCTTCCTTGCTCAAATTTCCTAGTCATTAATTATATCGAATATGTTTGAAGTACGAAATCATTGATACGTGGATGTACTCAAGAAATAATTTTTGGCCCACTCGTAAATTGATAACTCAAAGAAAATTGGTGCGGTCAAAAAGAGGAGAGAACAGTTTTTTTAATCTTCAAATTTTGCAAAATAGTCAAAAATTCAAAATTCCAAAAATTATAAAAATAAATTCCCAAAATTTTCAAATTCTCACATACAAAAAATTTTTTTTAATCTTCAAATTTTCAAATTTTGCAAAATAGTCGAAAATTCAAAATCCCAAAAATTATAAAAAAAAGAATTCCCAAAATTTTCAAATTCTCACATAAAAAAGAAATTTTTTAATCTTCAAATTTTCAAATTTTGCGAAATAGTCGAAAAATGAAAGTCAGAAATTATAGAAAAAAGAAATTCTCAAAATTTCAAAAAATGAAAAGGGAAAAGGTAATTTGGGAAAGTCACGCCCATGAAAAATTTGTGGAAAGTACCTTGGAGATAGTTCATAGATAGTACAGAACATCTTGAAGTTTGCGATCAAGAGGCGCGTGAATGGATTGAGCGACTCTTCGAGCCAATTTGGTAGCATGCATAAGAGGAGCAGGGCTTCGGGCCTGATTGTAGTGATTGAAGTACATATGAGTTAGCTTGTACGTAAGAATTTGAATTCTCTCAGGAGACAGTTTGCTAGTGTCACTGATGATGTTGTAGTACGTGGCAGTGGTTGCGTCGTTTTCGAATCTTTTCGAAATGAGGTAAAAGTCCCTCCGGAGGGGTCGAGTGACGCTTTCCTGGATGGCAGTACCTGGCAGTGGATTACCATTGCCCTTGAAAAATCTTGTCTGAGGGAAATTTGAGACCAAAATGTAGGCCCACTTCACTGGTTCACCTGTCAGGGATATTAAAATAGTGGAGATCAGTTGCACACATGTTACAAATTTTATTCCTCCCAACTCAATTATCTGCTTTTGAATCGTTTTGAAAATCAAAACTCCTCATGATGGTGAACCGGAATAAAAAAATTGAAGAATAAAAGAAAAATTGCAAATTTGAAATTTTGCAAATTTCAATGAAAAAAAAAATTGACATTCAAAAATTCCCAATTTATTCAATATTTCAAAAAGTTCCGAAATTAAAAAAAAAATGTCCAAAATTTTGAGAAATTTCAAGTTTTGAAAATTTGAAAAAATTACAAAAAGTTTTTGAAAAGTTCCGCAATTTTGAAAGTTCCAAAAAATTTAATGCTTTTTTTCTCATAAAAAGAACTGGAATAGTTTTTAGATTACTGACCTGCATAGACTGCATTAAGTGCCGACTGAATGCGCGCGACTTCATGCATTGTAATATTGGCAATTTGTTTCTCATGGTTCAATTCTCGATAGCAAATAATTCTTGAGGGTAGTTCGCCCTCGTTCAGATCCATGAATTTTTCCAATGCTTTTTCCAGATTCGAAATGATATTCTGTGTCAACTCGCTTGGTTTAGAGTGACCTGACACTGTCGAAAAGTACCTAGTGACACCCTTGTCCAAGGACGCGACAAGGGCAGACCAATTGCGGTTGGAATTTTCTGCGTCGCGACTCACACTGGGAATTAACAAAATTTCAAACATTAAAAAATATCTTCAAGTTATGCGAAAACTTGATTAAATTCAAAACTCTCGTATGCCTAAAAATAGAAAAAAATCTGAATGTGCAAAAACCTTGGAAATCATAAAAAAAAAATTCTTTTCAAATTCTGAAAATTTGCAATATTTTTTGTTTTTTTGCAATTGTGCAATTACTAAAAAAAAAAAATATTTTGAAATATGTGAGACTATCAGTATTTCGCAGTACTCCAATAATATTTCAGGCAAGAAAAATTGTACATTTTTTTTATTCTTTTAAACAATATATACCTGATGCCTACAACCATCAAATGTTTGAGGGGAACGTGGATGCTCCAGGGTGCCCCGCCAGTTTTACAGCTCAGTTGTACAGCAACTCTGGTTGCTATTTCTTCCTGAGTCTCCGGTACAAAGCACTTGTCCGTAAATACTTGACACGGGATGGAGTTCTCCCTATGGCACTTGAACATTGAATTTTTGGTTAATTTTTCCCATTTTTTTTTCTCAAAATTTTGTTCAAATCTTTAGATTTTCCAATATTCTAATTAAGAAAAATTCAAAAAAATGAATAATTTGAAAGCTTCCAAAGTAGTTAACTATTGATATTGTTTTTTAACAAAATTTTGTAATTTTCTGAAATTATTGTTTGTTTTTTTTGTTTTCTTTCAAATTTTTTATTCTATTCAAAATTACCTTCTGCATTATCCGACTAAAAACATCACGATTACGTCGCTCCATTCCGATCAGCAATAACTGAGGATCAAACTCGTTTATGGCTTTTTGTAGATGAGAACCGTAGGACTCTGGTGTACAGTCCTCAAG
The DNA here is from genome assembly GCA_026005395.1 of Asobara japonica. Classification (NCBI taxonomy): domain Eukaryota; kingdom Metazoa; phylum Arthropoda; class Insecta; order Hymenoptera; family Braconidae; genus Asobara; species Asobara japonica. The sequence continues at coordinate 4,164,033 of BQMI01000393.1, forward strand.
TTCGATATATCGCGGCTCCGTCACCTTAAAATTTCGAGTTGACTTCATGATTGCTGCTACAAAATTCTTGGTTTGGTTTGCGAAGTCTTGGGGCGTTAGAACCACCCAATTATGTAGATCGACTGTGTGGAGGAGCTTGTTCTCCGTCAAGGCCTGTGACCAGTCACCCTCTAGAGGCACATTCACCTGGCAATCATCACCAAAGATCAGGATCTGAGGTGGAAGAACAGTTCCAGTAACCTGAAATAATTTTTTCCCGTTTTTGTCTAAACCTTTGGATCTTCATGCAATGACAGTATTGAAAACTACTTTACCAACTGCAGATTAGGGTGGGAGAATAACTACTTTATCAACTGCAGATCAGAGGGTGAAAACTACTTTATCAACTGCAGATCAGAGGGTGAAAACTACTTTACCAACTGCAGATTAGGGCGGGAGAATAACTACTTTATCAACTGCAGATCAGAGGGTGAAAACTACTTTACCAACTGCAGATTAGGGTGGAAGAAGAACTATCTTATCAACTGCAGATTAGAGGGTGAAAACTACCTTATCAACCCACCTGTACAAGTTTCGACTCCAGTTTAACGCCAAAGTTCATGAATTCCTTTTGGACCTTAGGATTGTTCTGAATTCGCTGATTAAACTCTTCGAGCTTAGCCACTCGATCTTCTGGGGACAGAACAGTGCGAGCTGAAAGGGACTCCTGCATAACAGTATCTCGCTTCAAACTCGTTGGCATTCCCGCGATTATACAGAGCTCGGGAATCAAGTATATCTTCTCCATAGGACTCCAATGATTGAATCCCTAAAGGCAGGTCAAATATTTCAGGGCTCAATAGCACAATACCAAAATGATAATTTAGGAAGTTAAAATTTGAAAACTTTTGAAACTTGTAAATTTTTAATTTACATATTTTTAAATAAAAAAAAATCTTGCAAATGCATTTTTAAAATTTTTGAAATTCTCAACATTTTGACATTTTGACAACTCGAAAAAATTGGAAAAATCTAATTACTTTACACGACCGAAAATAACAATTAAAAATATAGAATTTGAATTCCACAAACTTTAGTTGAATATCGAAAAATTCCAAATCGCACAATACTTTTTTTTTTTTTTTTTTTTTTTTTTTTAAGGCAAATTTGCCTTTTAGGAATTACCTTGACATGTGCCACTAAAAGAGGCTGTGAACTGTGGTAGATGTCAATATTGTGCTCAATTTTGTGGTACTCTTTGTAGGTCATATCCAGAGAATTTTCACCAAATTGAACGTTAGATAGGGGAGTCATATTGTAGACAACATCATCTATACGGTGAAGCTTGTTGTCGTACTCAGTCCAAACTTCATTTCCCAACATTTCCACTCGGAATTCCTCCTGAAAACATCCGGAAAATCACATCGAAATTTCAGGAATTTTTCGAGGATTTTGATACGCATTATTGACGTTTTGGGAAAAATTGAAAAAATGCGGCTTTGAAAAATCTGAATTTCCGAAATTACGAAAAAAAAAAAAATTAAAAATTAAAAATTAAAAAAAAATTTTTTTAACTGGGCCAATTTTAGTGATCTCGACCCACCTGGCACTCAGTCCCAAAATTCGACATAACTTGTTCCAGGATGTCATAAGCAGTGATTTGAGACATAATTTTAGTCTCAACATCAACACGAAGCATAAGCCCATCATCGTGTTCCTGTATGGAAACTTGATAGCCAGTCCACAGCTCTAGAAGGGAATTATCAATTGGAACTTTGGCGCCTGCATTATTCAAGTCGAAGTAATACCGTCCTAGCATCTGAAGATTTAAGCTCTCCATTATATTTTTGCACAGCATATTGTACATTAGCCCATAACGATGATCTCCTATTTTCATCTCCCCCAAGTGCTCCGCTGTGATCTGGCAGTTTTCGTTTGGAGGAAATTCCAAAGGCTGTAATGAAAATTTTTACGACTCAAAAAAATTTTACATTTTACAATTCACATTTTTTAACATTTCTTAAAATTGTCATTTTTCCCATTTTTAATTTTGTCGTATTTTTTTTTAATTATTTTTTTGTTATTTTATTTTAAATGTTGGAAATATTCCAAATTTTCCCAAATCCGAAATTGGCATATTTTTCTCAATTTTCAGAACCTTTGAAACTTACGGAATAAAAAAATGTTTTTTCTTTTGGAAATTTTGAAACTTTTTTTTCGTTTCAAATTCACTTTGGCAAGTTCCAAAATTTTTGCAGGACAGTGGAAAAATGCGGGAATTATTTTAGACAATATAGATAATTCTATAAAATGTGGCGCAACTTTTTGGAAAATTCTTAGAAAAAATTGGAAGTAGATTTTACAGGTTTTTTGGCACAGCATAGAGTCACTCCGTCCAGATAGAAACATCCAAGCATATCTCGATGCTCCTGAAGCATAAGTTTGTACTGCTCAGCTCGGCTTTCCTCAGGCTCGAAGTTCACTGTGTATCGATGCAGGGCCCAATCCGAATCGCTAACAATCCTGAAGAAATTGGCACTTAGCTGCACCAAATTTTCTGTAAATCGTTCAACACTTTTCTCAATCTTTGCAAATTTTGGAATTTTCTTACTTTTTCTCAGAAAATTTCAAACATTTTTTTACACTTTTCATTTTGAATTTTCTTATCGAAATTTGCTCGCTTCAAATTTTTTTTTAAATTTTTCAAACCTTCGAAACACCCAAATTAATAGAATATCTTACCATTTCCATTGCCGGAATTTTCGTCCATGTTTATTCAGTCCAGGAACAACCGGGAAATCTAAAAAGAAACAGTGTTTTTTTACCTTTTTTTAATTCTCAATTTATTAGCTCTAAGGATCGTTTCTTCCTTTTCTCAATATCGTCTTACACGAACTATATATACGAACTATATAGACACACTATTGCGTCTCGAGTGACTGAGGACTCAAATAAAAAAGTGACCGTTAATAATGTAAACGAACGCGCAGGCATTCGAAAAAAATGTAAACAATTTCTCCCAAGCCCCAATAAAAAAAAATCCGGAAATTTATCCCTAAATGAACAAAATTCCCCCGACAATAATCATAATAACTCCACCTCTAGAGACGGCAAAAATCCCACAAAATTGTCTCTATAATTAGTTATAAAAAAATTGAGAAAATTTTGTCAAGAATGTTGAAGATTTTTGAATCTTAAAAATTCTGTTTTTTTTTCAACTATGAGAAAAATTTTCAAAGCCGCAAAAGAAAAACGTCGCAAAATCTGACAACCGCACTAAAAAAAATCTGTCACACTAATTGATTATTCCCAAATACTTAACGAATTCCTTACACCGATTTTGGTTCTACTGACGAATGAAGTGGACACAATAATTGATGGACCATCGCTAGTGAACGTAACAACGACAATACTGAAAATGTAAACAAGTAAAATGTCGGTGACTTGAGCGGAACAAAGGGAGCGCGCTTCGCGGAAACTTAAGCGATTGTTAATCCGTAGAATATAGAGGAATTGAAACTCAAGGACGGTATAAAATACTTGCAAACGATGATGATAAGTAATTGCAATTGGTTACGCTATATTTAGTGGTGAAAAAACTTACAAAATATTCGTTTTTTCTTATGCTGACGAGAGACCGGTAAGGCCGGTAAGTGCGCACAGTTTCACGCTCGAGGGAGGAATAAGGCCATTTTATTTCAAACAGTTTCAAGGTCGGTAAATCGATCAACTATATTCGATTTATCATTTCCGGTGTGGAGAGATTTTGAATGGAGCCAAGCGTGGTTCTAGCATTGAAAAATTCGGGTAAAATTTTAAGGAATATGGAGACGGTCTTGTAGAAATTAACCATTCCGAATTTCAGTTTTTTTTAAGGGAAATTGACGATTGAAATTGGTAAAATATTTTTTTTTTAATTCTAATGAGGGGTAATTATTATGAGAGTGTGTATTCGTTGCGGTATTTCTATTGTTATTCTTACGAACGTTTTGAAAGGTTCATAATATCAGGTGCAGAACACGTGGTATTGGCATTTTTGAATCCGGCGCATGCGCACTCCGCCTAATACCCCACAGCTAATTGAGATTTTCGAAACTCCTGAAAAATCAATTGCAGATAAGAATGATAATGCGGAAAGTGTTTATTTTGCATTCTACATGAGAGCATATTCCACCCTCTATGTTCATTCAATACGAAATTTAAACGCGCGCGCCATACTTTCAAAAGCGCCATCTACGTTCTCCCAATGTTGGTAGCAGGGAATGGGCAAATATTCCTTTCCCGATGAAACCGCGGCTGCCGAGCGTTGCATCGTTATAAACTCCGTCATAAATCCGTTTTAATCTCGTACATCCTCCATAAAAACGACAAAGTAAGAATTTTCATCGATTGTTCAACAATTATGCCACGTTTTCGTTATATCGTTTATGTGTTTAAAGTGATTTATTTAAATTTTGAACTGTCAAAAAATTGAGCGCGCTTAACCTCGAAAAACAACGGATTGTTCATTGCAAATGAAATTGTGCTGTAATTGTGCTTAAAAAGTTGTTTATCATATTTAAAATTTTTCTGAAATTTCTCTTAGCAAATTTTCAGTTATTATTGTACTTCACTTGGGGTGGAACAAGTGTTAATGTTTTGTGGAGACACATGAGTTAACCTGAAATTTAAGTGCAAAGTTTCTTCAAGTTGTCACTCATTTTTTTTGTGTGTCTGAATTTCTTCATTCAACATTTTTCGTTTTTTCAAAATCTGACGTTTCTCCATTTCTCAATTTTACTTGTTTGAGTTCTCGAAATTTTTCGACTTTTTAAATTTCGATAATTTCGAAATCCGGGAATTTCCATTTTTTTTTTTTTTTTTTTTTTTTTTTTTGTGTTTTTGACAACTTTGGAGCTTCCTCGAAGCTCTTGACATGTTCAAAAATTATCTATTCATTGACTTATTTATTTGCTTTTTAATTTGTTTATAGATGTTGATGCCCAAGAAGAATCGTGTTAGCATCTATGAGTACCTCTTCAAGGAGGGAGTCATGGTGGCTAAGAAGGATTTCCATGCACCAAAACATCCGGAACTGGAGACCATCCCCAATCTCGAGGTCATCAAAGCCATGCAGGTAATGTATGATATTTCACTTGAAATATTGGGTACTACTTGTTCAGGGTAAAATTGGGAAGATTATCTGTGAAGACCAGAATTTTATTTCAAATGTTTAAAATGAAACATTAAAAATTTTTTTTACAATTCATTTTTTGGGAAGAAAATTAATAGATCAACAATGCGATAACTGAAATCCTAAACATCTATAATTTCTCATTTTTACGTTTTGAAAATTTATCAACTTCCTGAAAGTTTTGTCAAAATTCTTCTCATTTGAAATTGTCCCAACTTTTTACATTTTCTTTTCCTTTTTGAATGTCAAAGTAATTTTGAGCTTCCTCAAATTATTGCCAATTTAACAATACTATGACGTTGCAGTTTTTGATCTTGTTTTATAAGCGATAAATGAAGTTCTCGATTTCAGACATTCTGCACAAATTTTTGATGAAATTTTAAGGGGTTGAACAATTGGGACATTTTCAATCAATTCAATTTTACAAGTGATCATTTTTATGAAGCTTACAAAACCGACCAAGTTTTTATACTTTAGGAAGCATTGAATGATTTCGAAAATTTCCATGCTTTGAACCGAAAAGTGTTTGCAATTCAGAAGTCCTCCAAAATTTTCCCAAAATCTAACATTTAAAATTTGAGTTCAAAATCGAAATCACATGACATCTTAGCGCCATTTTTTTTTCAGTCGTTGAAGTCACGTGGCTACGTGAAAGAGCAGTTTGCGTGGCGCCATTATTACTGGTATTTGACTAACGAGGGTATTGAGTACCTCCGGGACTACCTCCACCTCCCCGCCGAAATAGTCCCTTCGACCCTGAAGAGACAACAGAAGCCTGAAACAACCAGGGCCAGGCCAGCGGCCGGTGGAAAGAGTGAGTCCAGGCCGACGGAGGATAGAGCTGGGTACAGACGTGGTCCAGGGGGCCCACCTGCTCCAGGTGACAAAAAGGCCGACATCGGCCCCGGAACTGGCGATCTCGAGTTCCGCGGTGGATTTGGACGTGGTAGAGCACCACAATAATCGCTACGATTGTACGATATAAAATAAACAAAAAAAAAACAACTTTGGAAAAATTGATTTTGGTACTTTTTAGCCGATTTTTCGAGAAGTTATTGTAATGACCCCTAAATCGATTTTGTTCATTTCGATTCGTAACTAGGGCCTTAAGTATACCAAAATGCTTCCCGTCGAATTCCAAACAAATGTCTGTGTGTATGTTTGGATGTGTGGGATAGGAATTTGCCGTTAACGATTTCTCACGAACGGGTCGAACGATCTGGGTCATCGAGCTCTCATTCGGAGTGTCTTCATGAAACTTAGATCGGATTCGTTTTTGGTTTAAATTGACCGAGCAGTTTTTTTGGTGTTAACAATTGAATTGTTTACAACGCTCTATTTCAAAAACGGTAAGAGATACGGCAAAAAGTGTTAAGCAGAATTTGCTCTGTAAGTGGAAATGCATATTTAATTTCTTATCACTTTTTTCCATATTTGTCATAATTGAGGAGGTATGACGGGTTTAATCCGAGAGCGTTGGCACCCCTATTGGCGTCTCACTCCCACTCCAGTAACGCAAATAATTCTCGTCCTCACGCTGACTTTGCGGCTAGTCAAATATTCATAGTTATCTGCTTGATGAATGGGATTGAAACATTTAATTGACGTAGCGGAAAATGTAGGAATGGCAAACAGAAATTACAAATCGAGAAGTTTTGGTTGTGCTCCCAGCGGGGACATTCAAGAGCATGCAACTTGCGGTTATAGAACACAAGTCACGTGGGTGGACTTTATTAGTAGTCCACGTGGGTGGAATTTATTAGTACTCCACGTGGAAAGGACATTGACTTAAATAAAAAAAAAAGCGCATTGCATATAGCGAACACTTTGGGAAAGGAAAACTTGGATAATTTTATTAGTTTTATTGTAATGAATTGTCTTCAACAAAACACAAAAATACACGTATAGAAATTATTACGTAACTTGGATCTCGTTAAATTCGAGTTAAAGTCCCATTTTTACGGAAGTTTTGCATTTTACAAGAATGCAATTTGGCGCGAAAAATATTACTTCGAATATATCAGCGGGAGGACCAATCGCAAGTTTCAATTATTGGAGCGCTTACTGCGCATGCGCCATGTGCATTTGAATCACTGAAAACCGGCAAGCAACTCTATAACCTCTCAACTTGGTGAGTTTTATCAACTCCAAAAGCTCAAAGCTACTATTAATTAAAGATTAATAACAAAGTATCATGCAATTTATTTAATTGATGTTATTAAAATGGTCTCAATTTAATCACTTCTTTGCATGATTTATATGACTCAATTGAAAGTTCAGACATATTTGTTTTTTCGAAGTAATGTCAAATCCCAAGAATATTCAAAATGGCAACATTTTTCAAAATATTGAATAAACAAGCCCGTGAAATTCAAAATTCTTAACATTAAGAAAAATCCAAAATTTCAGAAAATTCCGAAATTTCCAAAATTTCAAAAATTAAAAAAAAAGTCAAAACAATGAAAAAAAAAAATGAAAATTTTGAAACCCATAAAAAATTTCAAAAATTTCAAAAATGTCAAAAACCAATTTCGTCACTCCGACTCTATCTATAATTTGACATATTATTTCGCATTCGGATATTTTCGGAATTTTATGTCAGAAGTCACGTGACGCACAGTGCAAATAACATTCCCCCAAACACATAATATTTTCTCTATCACTATATATTACATATTAAGCCACAACAAACAGAAAAAAAAGCCACTTTTTTTATCATATTGCAGGCCGTCCACGAGTGAAATTTTTTCACACACGCACGCATGCGCAATCCACCGGATATACAATGCAGGACCTGGGAGACAGTACCTTGGCGGCATTGATGAAGTCCGACGATTTTTTATCAACCCAAACTCAAACTCAACCACGTGGCTTGAAAGAGACTTCGCCAAATCTGCCGCGGGATTCCGAAATCCCAAAAGCCACAAAATGCACAACTCACGCTGTCAATTGCAAAGAAAATAGCTTGGAAGCTTTTTTAAACGACAGTTTAGTGCTTTCGCGATCCAGGTCAGACATGGTATTATTTTTGTCAACCTTGTGAACTTGCGGGTTGTTGCAACCCGGGTTTGCTCGCATGGTGAGCGGCGCGCCGCCGCCTTCAATTTTCAATGTCGATGATTTTTCTGTTGACATATATCTTCAGGTGTCAATTTCCGGGAAAATCGCAGCAAATTTTTTTTTTCTTCTTTTTCTTTAAGTATATGTTTTTTTCTCCCAGGTACACACCGCAGAGCCAGAGGATCCACTTGTCGCCGCCGAAATCAGCAAAACGTAGAAAACCATCAAGAAAGTCATCTCCAGGTGGGCGGCCATCATCTGGACCAAGCGCACCAAAAATCCAGAAGACATCGCGAAAAGCCATCCTAGTTCTCTCCCCGACGCCATCAACATCAGCTCTCAACTTCAAAACTACAAGTCTCTCCCCACAATACTCAAATGTTGGTCCTGCTGAGGACAATCCTCAGTCATTCCAAGGAGACGATAAAATTGCCTCAGCCACACCCTCGGAGATCCATTCTCCATCAATAATCTCTTCCCAAGATCGTCTGAAGTTGACCTCATGGGGGCTTCCTCTTTCAATTTTACGGAAGTACCACTCGCGGGGACTGCACTCTATGTTTGCTTGGCAAGTGTCTTGCCTGTCTGCACCAGGAGTCCTCACGGATGCCAGGAACCTCGTCTACTCTGCTCCAACATCAGCAGGTAAGTTTGACTCAAAAATTTTTCTGCATTTTTTTCAAACAATTTTTTTTTTTTTTTAACATTTTGTTAAAACATTTTTTTTTTCACATTTTGTTAAAAAAATTTTTTTCTTTTAACATTTTGTTAAAACATTTTTTTTTTTAACATTTTGTTAAAACATTTTTACAGCGGCAAAAGTCTGAAAATTTTCGAAATGCAATTTTTTTTTGGTCTGCCTCCAGGGAAGACCCTGGTTTCTGAAATCCTCCTCATCAAAACCGTGATCGAGCGTCGTAAGAAAGTGATCTTCATCCTGCCGTTCGTATCGGTTGTCCGTGAAAAAATGTATTACTTCCAGGACCTTTTATCCGACTCTGGTCTTCGCGTTGAAGGTTTCATGGGTGGTGTCCAACCCCCAGGTGGCTTCGCATCTGCAGACGTTGCCATAGCAACCATAGAGAAAGCCAATTCACTGATCAATCAGATGATGGAGGAGGGTGGCCTGGAGAATCTCGGAGCAGTTGTCATTGACGAGCTGCATCTTCTGGGTGATCCAGGTCGTGGCTACTTACTGGAGCTCCTCTTGACTAAGCTCAAGTACATGACCATCAAACACGATTACATCAAGATCCAGCTGATTGGCATGTCAGCGACTCTTCCCAATCTGGATCTTCTTGCCGGATGGTTGGATGCTGAACTTTTTAAAACTGACTTCCGGCCAATTCCACTGGCGGAGCTCTGCAAGGTAAAGACGTTTTCTGAGAGGTGCAATTTTACCCGATTCCCCAAAAATTTCACAGAGGAATTTTTTCTCGCTGGCTTTTAATTTGTTGACAATTTATCCTTGGTCGATATTCCTGCCGATAAATTATTCTCTGAAATTATGGCGGTGGGACCCACCACCTAAAATGTGTACTAACCGTACTCGAATGTCATCATTTTTGGGATTTTAATTTTTATATATATTTTTTTTTCAATGTAATTTCTTCATAAGTGCTTTGTTTACGAACACGTCGTAGACCTCCATGAAGGCATCACTCAAATGTGCCCGAAAATCCTAAATTCTTACATATTCTGACAATTTATACCACACCCTGACGTGATCTGCCAATCCGATTTGCACGATGGTATACTTTACCACTTCTCACGTCTCTCCCTTCAGTATTCATTGATCTCCTCCATTTGTCCCACCTTCGCATAGTTCTCTCCCCGCAATCTACCAAATACTCAATGAACCAATCAATCATTAAGGTCGGTTCCACAGTCTACGATTGCCACCTGAATCCGCTGAAGGTCCTCCCCTCTCGAACGGACTTGCCCCCAGATCCCGACCACATACTGGCGCTATGTCTCGAGACCTTGAGTGACGGACACAGTGTCCTAATCTTCTGTCCAACGAAAAATTGGTGTGAGACCCTAGCACAGCAGATTGCCAAGTCCTTCTGCCAGTTAGGTGGTACAAACACACCAGTGGGCGAGTCCCTGCGATCCCAATTAAATGGAGATACAATAGCCGACACCCTAGAGCAGTTGAAACGATCCCCAGCTGGTCTGGACAGTATTCTCAGATCAACAGTATCATTCGGTGTTGCTTATCACCATGCAGGCTTGACCATGGACGAGCGTGACGTTGTGGAGGGTGCTTTCAGGTCCGGTGCTCTCAGAATCTTGACAGCCACCTCGACCCTGAGCAGCGGTGTGAACCTCCCCGCTAGACGTGTCATCATCCGAACCATCATGTTCCATGGAAAGCCCATAGACACATTGACCTACAAGCAGATGACAGGTCGAGCTGGTCGAATGGGGAGAGACACTGCCGGAGAGAGCATCATCCTGGCGAAACCCACCGAAAAATCCTCCGTGCAAAATCTGCTGCAATCCTCCCTACAGCCCATCGAGTCCTGCCTCCAGGGACTTGGACCCCTGATCAGGTCGCTTCTGGAAGCGGTGGCTGCTGAAGTGGCATACACTCTCGAAGACATTCTCCTCTACACCAAGTGCACCCTATTGAGCCTCACTAAACCTGCTGAGGAAGTGGAGGCCTCCACCAATTCAGCAGTGGACTATTTAGTGGAGAACGAGCTGCTGCATCTTCAAGAATCAGAGACGAATCGACGCTGGGTTGCAACACAGCTGGGCAAGGCCTGTTTAGCTGCTTCTGTACCACCAAAAGATGGACTCTTTCTGTTCGAGGAGCTCCAAAGAGCAAGGAAGTGCTTCGTCCTGGACACTGAGCTACATGTTATATATCTGGTAACGCCCATCAGCTCCAGCAGTCTCATCGGCCAAATCGATTGGTACATTTTCTTGGACATCTGGCGAGCCATTTCCGAGAGTGAGAGACGAGTTGGCCAGCTCGTTGGTGTCACTGAAATTTTCCTCATGAAGGCAACAACTGGCAATGTTCGACAGAGCAAAGCCCTCGACATCCACAAGCGTTTCTACACGGCTCTCGCTCTGCACGACTTAGTTCGGGAAGTGCCTTTGAACGTCGTCTCCAGGAAGTACTCCTGCTGCAGGGGTGTCATTCAGAGTCTCCAGCAGACAGCTGCGACTTTTGCTGGGATGGTCACCCAGTTCTGCCGGAAACTAGGTTGGAATTGCGTGGAGATCCTGGTGTCCCAGTTCCAAGCTAGACTGCAGTTTGGCGTCTGCAGAGAACTTCTAGATCTTCTGAGACTGCCAACGCTCAACGGATTGAGAGCAAGAAGCCTCTACAAGATTGGCATAACTTCCGTTGCGGAACTGGCTGTTGCCGATGTGTTGGAGGTGGAGAGAGCTCTTTACAAGGCTCTCCCCTTTGAGAGTGAGAGAGATCGCAGGGACAAGGGTGATGATGACGTGGAGAGGCGACGGCAGATGAGAACAATCTTCGTGACTGGCAGGGATGGCTTGACACCGAGGGAAGCTGCTGTTATGATTGTCAAGGAAGCTAGAGTGCTGGTGGAGAATGAGTTGGGGGTGGAGGGTGTGCACTGGGAGAAGAAGATCAGGGGAACTGCCACTCAGACCATCTGTGAGATCTCCAGGTCAGGCTCTGAGTCGATATCTGCGAGCAATGTGGCTGTTAGAGTGTCGGGTATCGAGAGCTTGAGCTCTGCATCTGGAAGTGTTTGTGGGAGCTCCATTGCTTTGAGCAATGCTCAGGAGAGGGTCAGTACTCCAAATTCAGAGGTGGAGAAGGGGAAGGATGAGCAGAAGAATCAGAAGAACGTTTCTGTTGTGATAGAGAGTGATGAAGAGGTTGGAGCTGGGAAGACTGCAGCTTCTGGGTGTCCAGTAGCTCCGCCAAGCAATGAAGCTTCAGGAACTCCAGTGAGGTGCTTGTCAGGAAGAACCTCATTGGCCAAATCGTCTTCACGGAGTCCCAGTCTCTTCGAAGACAGCCTCTGCTTGAACACCCAGGAACTGAACCTACTTGACCAAAACGTCATAGACCTGGACAATTCAGTCTTCGCTGATGATGATGAACTGGCTAACCCTGAACATGCAGTATTCGTCAGACCGGAGCCTCCTGCTTCTCGTCCGGCTTCAGTCGCTGAAGAAAACGGCAGCAAGTCGCTTGTATGGGACGAGGACACCTGGAACTACACAGGTGGAGGTTTGGAGGGTGCGAAGAAGCTGCAGACTCCACCGCAAAGGCCGAAGGTCATTCCCAAAGAGAGGTCTAGTGTTGATCTACTGAAGAAGACTGCGAAGCGAAGATTGAGCAGTCCAAGTGTAACAAAATCACCGATTACCAAAGTGATATCGTACAATAGTCCAGGTGGCCTGTCAACAGGCTCCAACAAATCTGAGGACGATGTGATCGTGGCCTCTCAGGTTTCCAGTAAGACCGGAAGTGTCGTGCGGACGAGAACCAGGAGGAAGCTCGAGTCAATCAGGATCAAGACCCAGAGATCCATCTACCCAGAGGAGAAGACGCCAGCCAAGCCCAGTGCTACATACGTCTGCACTGACTGCAGTGCTGAGGACATCATCACGGTCTCAGATGGAGAAGCTCCGAAGGAAGTGCCTGCAGAAAAATTGCCCGCCAAACCAGCAAAGCTCCCGGACAATCCAAGAAACCCAAGAACGACCAGGAAGCCGGATTTCCAAGCAGTGGACATCATCAACATCTCCCAGAAATCCAACTTCGTAAAATTCAAACAGAAACTGGCGAACAAGACTGAGATATCAGTTGCCCTTGCTTGTGAAATGTACCTCAAGAACACGATAACAATTGGCACTAAAATCGTTGGACCTGCCCTGCAGGAGCCAGGCAAAAGGTCCAGAAGAGTTGACACCTGTGTTTACAACGACAAGCGCCTCTGCGGAGTGGCTCTTTCCTGGGGTCGCTCTGTGTACTTTTTGTCCTTCGAGAATTCCCCAGAAAGCACTCTGGTACCCATCAAGGATCGTATGGCCTTCTTGACTGATCTATTTGCATCGAACATCATCATCAGATGCTTCTCGACCAAGGAGGCCTACAAGACCCTGTTCAGGTGCTGCAGCATAACACCCTCCTGCAGTTTCCAGGATCCCCAGGTAGCAGTGTGGTTGTTGAACCCAGATCTCCCGGAGAAATCCTTCACCAATCTTGTGCAGGAGTATCTCCCAGAGAGCCAGGTGCTGCTGCAGCGTCTTGGAGCCTTCTCAGGCCCAGCACCTGGCCTCAACCTCAAGAGCTCAGTACCAAGTGAATTTAGGGCTTGCACAGAGGCTCTCATAACGTTCTGGCTGCTGCATGCCATCTCCAAAAAATTGGACAAGACATCTCCAAAGCTGCTGAAGGTCTTCCAGGAGCTGGAGATGCCGACGGTGGTGCTGCTAGCCAGAATGGAGCTCACTGGCATTGGAATAAACCTTCCAGCTCTCCAGGAGCTCTCCTCAGTCATCCAGGAACAATTGTCCTCCTTGGAGCATCAAGCTTACACTCTGGCTGGCAAAAAATTCAACTTCTGCTCGTCGAAGAGTGTCGCTGGAGTTCTGGGAATGGACACAACGAAGAAGGTCAGCACTAACAAAGCTGTCTTAGAAGCATCCAAGCATCCAATAGCTAGGGTTGTTGTCAACTGGAGAAAGCTCTCCTGCACTCAGACCAAAATGGTCTTTCCCCTTCTAACACTAGCAGAAAAGTCATCCAGGATCCATGGAAGCTGTGTTACATATACAGCCACTGGTAGGATCAATATGCACGAGCCCAATCTGCAGAATGTTCCCAGGGACTTTGATTCGGCTGATAATACCTTCGTCATCAGTGTCAGAATGGCGTTTGTACCTGGTGCTGGTAATGTCATTGTATCAGCTGATTATTGTCAGCTGGAGTTGAGGATTTTGGCGCATTTTTCGGGTGAGAAGCACCTGCTGGAGGCACTGAGGAAGCCTGGAGATGTGTTTAAAAATATTGCAGCTAGGTGGTTCCAGGAGGATGAGGAGAGGATCGATGATGAGATGAGACAGAGAACCAAACAGCTGTGTTATGGAATGATTTATGGAATGGGAGTGAGGAGTCTCGCGGAGACACTGCAGGTTGAGGAAGCTGAGGCGAGGGAGTTCATGGAGGGATTCATGAGAAGCTATCCGGGCGTGATGACCTGGTGGACCGAGGTTGTTGAGGGGGGCAGGCGTGATGGATTTGTGGAGACGTTGATGGGACGGAGGAGGATGCTACCGGCTTTGAGGAGTGATAGGTAGGTTTACACTATGGCTTATAACAGCATACTTAGCGTTTGTATTTGATTTTACCCGTTGATGGTCTTCGGGATCTGGTGGATCGAGTAACTTGTAATCTTCTGCAGAATCTACTTGTACACTCAATGATTAGGTTAATTATGCAATTGGACGCGCTTGATAGATTCGTAATGTTGCCCTTGTTCTTGCACTTCCGGTGCCCGCGCTGACATCGTCCGTCCCGGAAGTCTGTGTGTGTATGCTTGCTAGGATTGCAGAACAAGTGTTGATTGAAAACCGGAAGTGATAGATTTAATAGGAATGACGAGTCCGAATGTAGATTGAAGGTATGCCTGCAACGCGTTTCGTGTACCGGAAGTGTCATAGATTTCCGCTCAATTTTTGATCATGTGATTTCACAGTCCTGGAGAACGCAAGCAGGCGGAGAGACAGGCGGTTAACACGAAAGTGCAGGGCTCTGCTGCTGATCTAGCTAAAATGGCGATGATTGATATTGATGGGGAGATGAGGGAGTTGGGTGCACTGCCGATATTGCCGGAAGCGCCGGCTAGACGGAGGTTGAGGAGCAGCAAGGATGCGGATCCCAGGGGTGGGTATCTCATACTCCAGCTACATGATGAACTTATTTATGAGGTCAACCAGTCGGACGTCGAACGCATTGTTGGAATCATCAAGCGGGGGATGGAGGGGGTGGAGAAGCAGGCGGGACTTAGAGTTCCGTTGCCTGTGAGGGTCAAAGTTGGATCGGCTTGGGGGAACTTGGAGGAGTACCAGGGCGGCTAGAGCTTAGTTCTAGGTGCCCATTTTTTTAATTTATTACCCCTGGAACTCACTTTTTGGGCAGATGTCTTCAAGTTACCCTGGCAAGATCGGACAATTGGGATTTTTCTGGAGAATTTTTGAGGAAGTTCCGAATATTTTAGAGAGGCCAGGCATAGAACTTTTATCAAAGCTTCTGCCAAATTGTGGAACTGGAATTTTTTAATAACGCTTAAGTTTGTTACCCAGCGGGTTCTGGCACTCATATGATTGTTCCGGGTGGCTCTCGGATTCTCCGCATTTTTTAGGGTATCCCAGAACATCCAGGAACTCTCAATTATTTTTTCAATTATTTCTGAGAAGGTTGCGAACAGGTAGAAACTTTCAAAAACAGGTCCGCAACTTACTAGACTTTCTTTGGAAAAATTCTGGAAGATTTTAAAATGTCCCAGCAGGTTCTGAGATATTAAAAAAAAAAAGATAAAAGAAATTGCCTTATGAGAAAATTTCCAGAAACTCCGAAAATGTATGGATGTACAACTGATTTTAGGGATTTTCCCCAGTAATTTATTTATTTTTGCACTTTTTAAACCATTTTATACTCCAATTTTTTTAATGGAATGCCTGAAAGTTTTCATGATATTCATCATGTAATTGTGTATTATTGTAAATAAGAATCATGTTGCTTTAATAAAATATACCTTTTTTACACTTTTAAACCCATAACTTTTACTTTTTTGAATTCGGAGTTTTTACGTATTTTCAATTTGGAGTGCAATAACGGCTCGATTGGATTTAATAATAAATTCAGAGAGAATCGCTCTAAAGATGTTAATTATGGTACCAGGATGTTCTTCAGGGAGAGACGAAAAAATCGGTATATATCGCAATTATCGAAGCGCGTGAGATCGGAACTGACGCGCCGCCAGTGAGCGCTCCTGCAAACGAAGATGCGCGCGCATCCAAACTCGCATAATGAAAAACAGAATTTTCGTATTCCAGATTTGATCAACTCTACCAAAATGATACACACTTTCAAATACCCAAGTTTTAAAGGATGTTAGGACCATCAATGAAAACACAAATGCCACAATTGATAATGTATATATGTACAACATACTTTTCTTCTTTAATGTACACACGCGGTACAGCATTACAACATTGAAACGATAATAAATCAATAAAAAGAAGATGTTCACCATTGGCAAATTAAAATTACGACAAATTACGATTACATGAACATAAAGAGTTAATGACAATTAAAAAAATAAAGAAACGTTCATCGGGGTTTGTTTTTTTTTTCATTAAAAAGTACCTCAATACATAACTTTTAGGTATACACGTGTTGTGAGGATGTAGTGTCTGCAATTTTATCAACTTTTTTTTTTCATTAATAATTAATTATCCTATCTTCATAAGAATCTTATCAATTGTGGTCTTATCACGTAATCGAGAGTTCCTCGCGAAATTCTTTCACGATTTACTATTATGAGTTACTTATTACTTTTTTTTTTTTTCAATTTTCAATATTTTTTTACTCGCATTGGCCCTATTATAAAATAGAAGTGATATACATATTTACATTATGTACATGTTACCTGCATTATCTCATTCATTAATTATGAATACACATTTTTTGTTATTCCCAAGGATTTTTTTTTACGTAATTTTCTCCACCCCCCCCCCCCTCCCCCCCTCATGTTTTTGCAGTTGTCCTCATTACTCACAATTCAACTAATAATCAACAGAAATTGCACATTTGGACATCGATGCTGGTGTCTAATTACATTTTTTTTTTTTGCTATTTTGAGTTCAGTTGGTACATTAATTTTGTTCATTAAACTGCAGGTGAAACAGAAAAAAAACCCCCAGCAATTTACCGATTTACGTTATCTCTCAAGGGAAATGTCAACCGCATTTTCATAATATTATGCTTACACCGCTGATAATTCAGTAGAGAAATCATAATGCAAAATTTGTAACATGGTCCGAAAAAGATTTGGCGGAAATTTTTGCTAACCTCAAAAATAATTTTTCTCTTCAAAATCTGGTAAAGTGAATCGCAGTTGATAGATCAAATTAAAAGTACTGAGATTAAGAGTAGTGACAATTTAAATGTTGATCCGATATGTTTTAGATAGCGTAAAACCAAATGTCGCGCGCATATTCAAATTTCCCGCGAGAAATCCAACTTCACGATGCGACTGACCAATAAGAAGACGGGATCAAGTGTTTCGATATATTTCGATTATAACGATGTTCATTCATCTTTATGAACTTCTTTGAATACGAATCTGATGCGGTTTCAAGTTTACGAGAGAAAATACTTCACAATACGAGTTCGGATTTCAAATTTCCCGCGTTAAACGCGGCTAACTTCATGCCTGTCAGATTGGCCAATAAGGGACCGCCTGCACGGTTTTCGATATATTTCGATTGTGACGATGTTCATTCACGTTTAAGAACCTCCTTCAATAAGAATTAGATGCGATTCAAGTTGCAAGAGATTATTGCGCAGGTCGAGCGGTCATTTCAAATCTTCGAACACGCTTTAATCGATCCAATTATGTAAAAAATATTTTCACCTTTCAAAGTCGTCCGCCATCTTAGCGCCTCAATAATTTCTAGGAAATGTCAAATTACTTGGTTATGGATTTTTCTCTACTGAATTCATTCCTCATTCATTAAATGTCTCAGGCAGTCTAATGTGTCTTGTACTGCTCTTCTCAGAAATTCATTTTCCTAATTGACAAGTGGAAAGACCCCCACCTAACTCGCGTATTGTTTTGGTAGAGCTCTCAATTACCCTGTTGATACATTGTTTTTATCCATAGGATTATTAATAGGACAGTTGGGGGGAGATCTCCAAGCACTCTGCAAGGTCTGCTAAAATCAAAATGGCGGCTATTTCAAACATGTTAGATAGATTTGTGACGCCTTTTTGGAAAATTTGAAAAAATTCCGTCTTCGAAACTCTAATTCTACTGTAGATTTGTTTTTGCAATCCTCTTTTCTTCCTTTTAGTATTTTAGGTTCATTTTATCATTCTTTTCGCGCACAATACTGTTCAAAACTCGGTCGGCGGCCGCCATTTTGCGTCGCGCATGCGCACTGCGCAGTTGCCACAGTGAAGCGGTCTATGTATAACCTCATTTCACTGCGCTCGTCAGTTTTTTCGGTTAGACGAGTCGCGCGCTTAATTAAGTTGTATTGACTCAATGTGTTTCTGTTTTTAATGTTTTTCTATGTTTATCAAATTTTTTTCGAGACTTTTTCCCCTTACATCATGTACATTTTCGATCAATTATCTCTGCCCAATTGAACCATCATAGTTCGCTGAAAAAATTAATAAAAAAATGCGCTCTTTCGATGGGCATCTAACAACATGGGCTCGAACCCTCAACCTATCGATCCAACATCCAAAATGTCATAAATTACCAAGAAAAAAGAATTTCTCAATAAGTGCAGTACGACCAACATCGATCAGTCTTAATATCGGAATTGATTACACCAATAGTCGATCACTTTACGCATTGCAAAATATATAAATATATCGTAATAACAACTAAGATATTATCGTAATTGCCATAAAATTGCAATATTGAAAATTGGCAAAAATGTCAAGAGATATTTGTCAAAAAAAAAAAACAATTTTAATTTTTAACAAAATCTCTTGATATTTTTTTTTTTGTTTTTATAAAATTACTCATTGTCAAGATCATTGATTATAACGGGAATTGACTTTTGTTTTTTCCACTCTATTCATCCCAACTTTAATTACGATTAATTAA
The DNA here is from genome assembly GCA_026005395.1 of Asobara japonica. Classification (NCBI taxonomy): domain Eukaryota; kingdom Metazoa; phylum Arthropoda; class Insecta; order Hymenoptera; family Braconidae; genus Asobara; species Asobara japonica. The sequence continues at coordinate 4,183,092 of BQMI01000393.1, forward strand.
ACAATTTTGTGTACACTCGAACACCAATTTGACAATTGTCATTACAATTTGTTCTCATTTTTTTTTTGTAAAACAGTAAAAAAAAATATCCCACTTACAACGACTGACACGTAAAGGACTTTATGTTATACTAGGTAATCGTCCCCCTCTATAGTACTGATTAATTATCGTATGTATTAAATTATTATACTATTAGTTGGCAAATGTGTGTGTGTTTTTTTTCCACGTTTTCTTATTATTATTTCGTTTTTTTTTAACCATTTTTTAACACATTTTTGTGGTTTGTTGAGTCACAAATTGTCAACATTATTTTGTTGGATTATTTATTTATTTATTACTAACTAATATCCTTAAGTAGTTAGGGTCCCGTGTTACTGCATCGCGAACTACGAGATAATCCTTCACTTTTTTTCTTCTTTCTTTCTTTCCAGTTGCATTCATTTGGAAAAAATTTGTTTATGTAATTTATCTAAGTCACGATCGATGGACGAGTCAAGCATCGAGTCAACAAAATTTTACTAAGTGAGAAAAAATAACATTAATTAAAGTGTGAAATCATTTACTGAAAAAGTTTTTTTACTTTTTTTTTTTAGGGGGAATTATTGGGTGAACTATTTTGGAGAGGTAAAGGAATTTTTGTAAAAGTAATTTTTGCACAAATTAATTTTTTGTAAATCTACCCAACGAAATCCAATAAAAAAAAAAGTTTTCCCAATTTTTTAATTCTGAAAATTTTATACATATACAAACAATTTTGAATTTTTTTTTTAATTTGCAAATTAGAATTTTTTTTTTTGATAATGCAAATTTTAAAAGAGATAATAGAATTTCAATTTCGCGAACTCATTTTTAGCTTGAAAATATTCAGAGAACAATTGTTCCCGCTCCCTACGAAAATATGAAATATGAAGGAACGAAAAATTCAAATACCTCACCTCGGTTCCCATTCCCTACAAAATTCGCAAAGAAGTAATTGCGACTTTTTAAAGTGTCAATGTTTTCCATTTGAAATGATCATCACTTTGAAGTTTAAACGAAAACTTAACTCACATTGATAACTTTAAAAATTTTCGACCTATTTTCCCATAAATAGTACGGACAATCGCCAACTGACGATTAATTCCCCGAACAAATAAACAAAAAAAAACAATATAGAAATTGAACTAAACATTTTTTCTTTGCCACTTCCCCATAATCACCGTCATATCTCAAAATCGAGTGACGAGCCTTGAAAAAAATTCATCTCATTTTCCCAAAGTGCGAAAAATAATTCTTGATTCAAAAAAGTCATTACTGAAATTTCGATTTTTTTTTTTTAATAATAACGATGATGCAATTTCACTCAAACATTTTCAACTCATAATTCCCAAAATATCTCCTTGAATCAAGAACGACTTTTCACGTGCATGTACGATTCAAATTTAGGTTTAAACATTAAAAAACATAATGTTACTGACAATAATATTACGCGATAATGTTACGGTGGAAAAATATTACGGCAAAAAATATTCGTGTAACTATCCCCCCCCCCCCCATTTTACTTTTCCATTAGACAATTTTTTATCTTTGCAAATTTTCAAATTTGTCACACTTGCTGTTTTCGAAATTTTCCAATTTTCGCAATTGACGAACAATTTGACTTTTTTTTCAAAGCTTTCCCACTTTTTATTTTCGCGAATTTTATTAAATTTAATTTTGCGAACATTTTCCAAATGTTTTAAATATCCAATTTTTACATGAAAAAAAATTTTCAAAATTCAATTTTTCAAATTCTTCGATGCAAAACTTTTTGCTAAACCATTTTGCTTAAGACCCCTCCCCCCCCCCCCCACTTCCCACCCCTCGACCAAAATATTCGCCGTAAAATTTTTCCCACCCCCGCCCCCCCTCGCCACCCTTCAATTTTCCGTATTAACTGGTTCCCTAGCATGATGTATCCTCACATGCTTATTATGATTGCTCTTAGTACTACTGCTCTTCCCACAAATATGACAAGTATAAGGTCTCGCTCCACTATGCACCCTCAAATGTTCCTTAAGATAATAAGACCTATGAAATGTCTTATTACAAACATCACAAGTATACTGCTTATTCTCCTCATGCTCCTTAACATGTCTCAAGCAATTATACTTCCTAATGAACTGCGCACCGCAATAATTACAAGTATACGGCCTAACATTTCTATGTGAATTCATATGGGCAGTATAATCACTATGCCGATAGAATGCAGCACTGCATTGATTACACTTATAAGGCTTAGTGCTTCTAGCTGCATGTGTCCACTTATGTAATTGCAAATTCCATTTTGTACTAAATGCTTTTGAGCAAACTTGACATTCGTATGGTCTTTCCCCATTGTGCACCTTCATATGAACAGAGAGTGACGATCTTAGATAAATACACTTGCATATTGGACACTCAACATTTTCATTTTCACGCTGTGCATCGGGTACAAAACGCTTATTGTGGGCGCGCCTCATGTGCCTTGTTAAACTTGCCATATGTATAAATCTTTCGTTACAATACGTACAAGCTTTTGGCTTTTCATCGTGTGTCTCCTTATGCCAAGCTAACTTCTTCTTCGTGTGAAACACTTCACCACAGTGGCATATATAGTCCTTCAATTTGCGTTTAATATTCAAGTGATGGCGATTTTTATGTTGTGTCAAGTTTGAATAACGCCTAAATGTTTCATTGCACAAATTGCATTTAACTGGCGCATTACCCGTATGACCATTCATGTGCTCGTCGAGCTTTTGCTTTGTCAAAAATGCCTTGTCACATACGGTGCAGGGAAAGGGCTTGATTCCCAAATGGCGTTTCATGTGTAGTTTAAAATTTTGCTTTCGGTAGAAGTACTTGCCGCACTGGGAGCACTCCAATGGGTGGATCTTTAAGTGGGCATTGAATTGGACAACTGAGGGAAATTCTTCGTTGCAGATTTGGCATTTTGAGATGTCGTGCAAACGCTTGGCTACTTCTGTACCGTGGACCCGACGATTGTGCACCTGGGGAGAGACAAGTTTTAAAAAATTAAACAATTTTTCTTTTTTTTTTAAACAATTTAACAAAAATTTATAAACAATTTTTTTTTACTTCTACAACAATTTTTGAAAAATTTTAAAACAAGTTTAAAAAAAAAAACTTTTAAGAAATTTTTGAACAATTGAAAAAAATTTTTAACAATTAAAAAAACAAATGTTAACAATTTTTTTGAAAAAACTTAAACAATTTTTTTTAAAAATTCAAACAATTTTGCAAGAATTTTAAAACAATTTGGAGAAAAAAAAATTAACATGACAACTTCTTACCTGTAATGAACGTTCGGATGAAAAACGCTGAGCGCACATTGCGCAAGAGATTTCAAGGGTCGTGGGTGGTTCAATTTTCTCATCATCAGGTTTCGACAAATCCGAAGGCTGCTGTGGGGGCTGGAGCTGATGCAGCAGGGGTTGCTGTTGATTAGGATAATTTGGACTAACATGAATGCCAGGTACAAATATATCCTCAAACACATTCATCCTTCCATCCAGCAGCTTAATGTCCTTAGCCTCTTGGACTTCAGGAGGTCCACTGGTGCTACTGCTATTAGAAGGTCCCGCCTCTTTATGCACCGCGGTACTGTGCACTCTACGCTCTTTAGGACAATCGAAGACCTCTGTGCACAATGAGCATTTGAACGTTCGCGTTTTGGTGGGTGTCTTGCGATCGCGATCTAAGAAGAGGGACGATGTGAAGTGGGTAGCTAGGGAACGACTGTCCAGGAGGGGCACACCAGACTCATTGTCTGAGCCCTCTGACTCCTCCCAGGATTCACGTGCCATCAAATCGTAGGAGGTAGACATTCTCGAGGACTCTTGGCCGACGTATAGCTGAAATCGGTTGTTTATGTTTTAAAAGTGCTTAATGACAAAATGAAGGAGTTTAGTATGGGTGGTGTGGAAACAAATCACACCCACCTACTCACCCATCTACAGGCACACATATCCACCCACCCACCCACCCATTCATCCACACCCACCCACCTAACACCCACCCCCACCCACCCACCCCACCAACCCACCCACCCTCCCGCTCATCCAACCCACCCACCCTCCCGCTCATCCAACCCACCCACCCACCCAACCAACCCACCCACCCACCCACCCACCCACCCAACCAACCCACACACCCACCCAATCAACCCACACACCCACCCACTCACACACACACGCACACACACACACACACACACACACACACACACCTCAATTGATCTCTTCACCAAAAAACTATTGCTAAATTTCTCACCTGCCAAGCAGAATGTTCTGTACACCCATTGCTCTCCTGCTCGGAAAGTTCTCCCCTAGGTGGCATTGTCTCATCAGCCCTCATATTGACACTCTTCACCTCTTCATCAATACCTCCACCCCCTTCGCTACTCGCCATAGACTGTTGACTAGTAGCACTGATAGCCTTCTGACTGGATTCACTGATGAATGTGCTAGGCACCAGAATCTGAAGTCCATCAAACTCAAAAACATTCATTGGTCCAGAATGTGCATCCTCATTGATATTCAACAACTCAGCTGTGGGTAGTTGATTAACGCACTTAGCCAAATTGATGGATTGAAAGCTTTTGGATTCAGCACTAGTTGTTGGATCCATTTCAATACCAAGATCCTGCAATTGGCTCTTACTCGACATATAGTTATGCGCCTCAATTTGTCCACTTGTGTGAATAGCAGGAAATGAGCTAACATGTTCAGTAATAACCGATTGATGATTATCTTCAAATCGTTTATCCCGAATTACTTCACTCTCAGCTTGTGAACAGTCTAGAGGATTTTTCTGCTGGTCCCTGCTAACATCATCATCAGTCTCATTCAATCTGAATGACTGCATGGACGTTGGTGATCCTGGTTTGCTAATACTACTCCTTACTCTAAGCCCAGATATACCACTGATAACTGACAGTGGAGTATGAGATCTTGCCTCCTTAATGCGCTTGATAAAAGGTGTATGGGGACTTGCAATCTCCTCAATCTCCATGTCTTCTTCTTCGAAATTGTCGGGCATAGTTTTTTCATCAAGTTCGTCATCAGGATCTTCATCAAGATCATCCTGCAGGTCTTCCTGCAGAGCTGATGCTTCGAATCCAACTGGGTAGACATTTAGATTCTCGTTGGATCCACATAGATTACATTCTGATCTGGAGTAAGCCTGATGGATTTTGAGCTTTTTACGGGATGCTGGAGATCCTGGAGCACTTAGACTGCTTCTGTACCTGAAATGTGGTTGTTCAGTGAGACTCAGAGGTATGACATAGAAGTTTACCAAAAGAGCTTTTTTTATAAAAAAGAGCTTTTTCACAGAAGAGTTTTTTTTATAAAAAAAGTTTTTTTTTGTGAAAAAGAGCTTTTTTACGAAAAGAGCTTTTTTTACAAAACGAGCTTTGTTTTAAGAAACGAGCTTTTACAAAAAAAGCTTTTGTCCAAAAAGAGTTTTTTTTTACGAAACAAGCTTTAAAAAAAAAGAGCTTTTACGAAAAGAGATAATAGTCCTAGTGTCAACATAAACTGACCTGTAAGGTGATAACCCTTTAAAATTCTCCAAGATCTCCTCACTCTGGCATGTCTGCAAATCCAACGGAACATCCTCTTGAACGTCATGCAAAATCTGCATGTCCTCAGGTGCAAGACCATCCCCACCTTCTTCAGCCTTCAAAGATTCACCCCTATCAAGATTAGCTTCCATCATATTCATAAGGAATCTCTCCAAATGCTCAACCCCATGATGGTGGATCTCCCTCAATTCCTCATCATTCTTATTGCTCTCCTCCATAAATCCATCATCATTGGGTACTGATTGCATTGACAAATTCGACTGGGCCTCCTCCATCTTCTCATCCTGGCATTTGTCCTTACCAACAATCTCACCTCTACCATTACTCTCACTTGGTTCATCATTCTCAACACTATCATTGCTATCAATCCTCTCATCTTTACCATACCCAGTAAATCTTTCCAAAATCTCATCCCTGGGCTCCTCAATCTCCGGCACAATACATTCACCACCAGTCTCTTGCTCCTCATCATTACCATCATCTCTTCCAACTTCCGGTTCTATCCTACGATTAGCAATGGTCTGATCCCTGTCCAGTCTCTCCTCACTCCTCCCATTTGTCCCTTCGCTTTCAGCCGCTTCAATATCCGGCAAAATACTCTCCGAATTACCAATATCCGGTAGAATACTTTGCTGATTGTCAGCCATATCAGGTAAGCCATTATCACCACCAGGTATAACAGGCATATCCGGTATAGTTTGCTTGCCATCACCACCAGACTCTTCACCAGGTATTATCATAGTTCTTGGACTATTATCAGCAACACTAACTGGTCTTATTCTAGTTGTTGGAATTGTTGTTACTGGTGATAACATTTGTACTGTTGGTACTTGATGTACCTGTTGCTGCTGATACATACTGTAAGGATTATACAGCATTTGCATCATTTGATTTGCCTGGGGTGGCGGTGGTATTGAATACTGTGGTATCATCATTGTACCATTATTGACAAATTGTTGATAGCTGAATGAGGCGAATTGGGGTGGCATCATTGTGTTCATTGGTGGATATTCGAAGACTGGTGCTATTGGATATGTTGATTGGGGCAGGTGTGATTGATTTTGGGGCAAGTGTGGTGGGCTGACCTGGGTGACCGGGGTCACTGGGGGACCTGGTGCCTGAGGTAGCTGGGGCGATGCTGGCGGCAGCGCTGGACTTATACTAGATCCATTGCTAGTACTACTTGCTTTTATCAGTGCTTCTATCACTTGCTCTTTTGGATGGGTGTCCAAGTGGCGCTGCAAACTTATACCTTCACGGAGGTATAGGGTACAAACTGGACAGGCCACAGCACCACCTGTGTCTGATGCTAGATTTAAATCCATGGCGACTCCTGTTGATTTCAAGTCAAGGTGAATTGTCTTCTTCGAATAGCTTCAAATGACCTTGAAACTGGATAAACAGGTTAATCTGAAATTCACTTGTTGAATTTAGGTTGTTCATGGAATTGTTGTCATCCACCACAATTTCAACATTTAAACATGTTTAATTGTTTTTTTTTTTTTTTTGGTTATACATATTTGTTTTTTTTTTTTTTTTTTTTTGATAGTTTTGGTAGTGACCAATTGGACCTATCAATCTCTCCCGTAATTAATATAGTATGGTAAATCGATAACTCACCAAGTGATTGATAATTGATCAGTGGATTGATTATGGTGTGATCAATTGTAATGGGAGGCCCCTATCAGGCCTTTACACACGGCTTAACACGTACATGATACAGCCGTACAATAGTATGTGTCCCAAAAATATCGACGTCCATGGCCGCTGCGCTGTATTACTCGATTGCGACTTATTTCCGTTTTGTTTTTTCCTCACTCTTGAACCTCTTATAATTTACTATAATTGCAAAAAAAACTATTGCAAATTGTGCAAATTTTCAATGCACTTTTTTTTCGTCACTTGACTGTCATTTTCACATGACAAGTGTTCGATTATAAACAATTTCCGGTCTGCAGTTTTCTTTTTTATATCCACCTGTCAATTTTTCTTTTCCGCTCCTTTTTTATCGGGCGTTTTTTTTCTCGTCTTTTTGACAGTTTAGAAACGTCTTTTGGAATTGCAGTTCTATGGTGCGAAGCGCTAGGGGGCTACAAATCGATATCCTGGTAAATCGCCGAGGCCAGCCTTCCCTTGGCTCATACGCTTATACGGAATATTCTGTTTTTTCGCGACTTTTTTTTTTCTTAGCTAATGCATATATAGGTGTATATATGTATATATAGGACAACTGGATGCCAACACAAATGGACAGTTTTTGAGCGTAATTGTTTTTTTTGGGGGGAGGGGGGCAATTACGGGACTTTTTTTTTTGGAATGCAATTGTTTTTTGGGGGGGGAGGGGGGGGGGGCAAATTGTGTGTGCACTTTTTTTACGGAACTTTTTCGGATGGGAGGGGACTCTTTTTTATGTTGGGTGGGCTTCTCTCGTGGATCTTTTGTTCAGTTCACTTACACTCGTTTCGATGGAGATGGAACGGGGAACACTGGGGACTCTGGCGTCAATCCATGAACTCTCGGTTTTTTTTTTTTTTCTGGGATCTTGTGGCAGAGTTTTTGACGGAGTTTTTTGCGGGGTGAGGAGCGCCGGGGGGGCCGCGTGCCGGGGACTTACCGGGGGGGGGAGATTTTTAAAAATTTTGGGGGCGCGGGGAGATGGTCGGGCTTTTTTGACACAAGAGAGCACTGGCCCCCGATGCAACAACAGATAACGAGACACCCGACGGGAGCCTTGGAATGAGGACTGCGGGGTTATAGCGCGGTCTGCAGGACCACTGGCGGGCAGTCGGCGAAACTTGAGAATTATTTCGACTTCTTTGACAGCTCAAGCCCTTTAAATCCAGCTACTGCCGCTTTTTAAATTCTTGATTTTTTTTTTATTTTTGGACATTTTCGTTTGGAGATGTTTCGAAATTTTTGAGTTTTTCGAAGTTTTGGAGTTTTCGAAATTTTCGAAAGTTTTTGGATTGACCAAAATTTGTTCACGCTTCGAAAATTTACAACATCTGAATTTTTTTTTTAGATGAAGTTTGCCTATTGTTTTGCGCAACCGGTTTGCGCAGTTTCGAAAACGTCAAACTTGAAATTCCCGCGATTGTGAATTTGGTCGAGGCATTTAAAAATTTCTGAATTTAAAAAATAGTCAAACCTGCAAAAATTGGTGGTTTTTCTGGAGTTCGAAAAATGCCGGAATATCGAAAAATTTTGAATTGCATTTTCTTCCATTTTTGATACGGGAATGTGGTTCTACGGGAAATAAGCGCAACGCGCCTCGAGCATTGCCGAGAATGGCCGACAGTGGCCGAGGTACCAACGATTGCTGTAATTCCAATTGGCCCCTAAATAAAAAATTTCCTGATGGGTTGGAGCTGTTCCCACGTAGTATAACCTTGTTGCCCCACAGTTTTTGTGTCAACTTAGTGTCCAATCATTACCATTGATTTCTTCCTTTATTTTATTCGTTTATTATTTTTGCGTTTGAATTAAAATGGCGAAGACACCAGCGAGTTGGACTGGTGAGATTTTTCAACAACTTTTGTAACTGAAATAAGTTAACACTGGTTCACTGAATTATTTATTTTTGTAGAGGCGAGAGATCAATTGAGAACCTGGAGGGAGAACTCGGAGCGAAAAAGTCGGGAAATTGTGAACTTATGGGACTCGGTTCTTATGAACAAAGTGGACAGCCTTGGAAATGAAAGTAATTCCCAATTATTCAATTTTATTTACCAGAACTTTTCACACTTTTTTTTTGCGCGAAACTTTGCGCACGAGTTTACAAATTTTTCCTGCTAATTATGCAAAACAACATGTACATATAGTTTCAGGATTACAAAAGAGAATTTTTTACGAAAACATATATAGATATACAAGCTATGTTTTTTAATGCGCACATTGAATTGGAAAAAAATATTTCATTTTTTTTTCTCTTCAAAACTCTTCAGAACTTTTTTTTTGACTATCCACATTTTGGAATTTTGGAATTTAAAAAAAAAATAATTTCTCCCAACTTATTCAAATTTAAATTTTTTTTCACTTTATCTAAAATTTTGAAGTTTCTGAATTTTCCCACCATTTATTTAACTGAAAATAATTTTTATCCAATGAAAACATGGTCAGTTTTTTTTGAAAAAGTTAATAGCACATTTTTGTCTCTGATAATTTTGTTATGATGAATTTTTCGTTTTTTCGAGTAAAATAATCGATTAATTGATTGTTATCAAAATTTCAGGGTTCTACTTGATGGCCCAAAAATATGAGAAATCAGTTAATGATCATTGAACAAAATCAAAATTAAATTTCGTATTTTCTATTTTCTTAGAGTACCTGGTTTTGGAGCAGGTTTGCGTGGCTGCCCTGGATTGCTATCGTCTGACCCTAGCCGACTATTGCATACAAATTCTCCTGAGAGACTTCCCTGGGAGTCTCAGGGCGCACAAGTACCATGCGATGCGTTTGGAGGCTTTGGAAATGTGAGATCAAAAAATTTTCTTCTTCCATTTTCATTTCCGAATTGTTACAAAGTATGGAATTTTTTATTTTTTTTTTGCCTCGGTTCCAGGTATACAGAAGCCCTGGAGGTCCTGGATTCAATTGTAAAGCGCGACGAAACCAATGCAGCTCCAAGAAAACGAAGGGTTGCTATTTATAAGGCCATCGGGTGGACTGGTGAAGCTATCGAGGAACTCACCGAGTATCTTAAAATGTGAGTGCAAAAATTAGGGAAAGTAATTTTATCATCTCTCAATTAAAAAAAAAAAAAAAAAAAAAAAAAAAAAAAATTAACCAAATATTTTTATTGGAATTTTTGAAATTTTGGTTTTTATTTATCTTTCAATTTTTCAGGTTCATGAGTGATCAAGAAGCTTGGCACGAGCTTTGTGATCTTTACCTCCAGGAACAGGAGTACGCAAAAGCTGCATTTTGCATGGAGGAGCTTATTCTCCACAATCCCCATAGTCATCTTATTTTCCAGAGATACGCAGAAATAAAGTATTCGCAGGGTGGCTTTGATAATATGGAGCTTGCCAAATCATACTTTGCCCAAGCTGCGAAGCTCAATCCCAATAATATAAGAGCGCTTTATGGTGTTTTACTGGTAATTTAGTCCATGTATTATAATATTTTATCATTTACACTTGAGGAATTGAAAATTTCTTTTATAGCTCAATTCACTCATATTTTAAAAAAAAAGTCCCTTTATTTAATTGAGGGAAGGAAACATTTACATTTTCTGATTTTTATCAAATATCAGATTTTTTTCCATTCAATGTTTTTTTTTTTCATTGTTTTGAACATGATCATCAAATTCTAATTTTTTAGACTGGAAAATGTGAGAGATTATGCAGTTTAATACCAAAAAATCAGAATTTTAGAAAAAAAAAATGGAAAATTTGAGGATTTTCAAAAAGTTGGAAATTTTGTCACATTTTAAAAATTAATCAAATTTCCACACTCAACGTGGATTAACAATTCGGAAAAATAAAAAATATTCGAAGCTTGGAAAATTTTGAAAATTAAAAAACTTGCACAATTGGTTGAAAAACTAAAAAAAAAACGAAAAAAAATAAAAAAAATAAATAAAAAATTGCGAAGATTTTAACATGTTCAGAAAGTTGAAAAACCCAACTCGAAAATTTGAAAAAAAATTGGAAATTTCTAAAATTTAAAAACATTTCGAAATTTCCAATAATTAAAAAAAATTGCAAGTCCGAAATATTTATTATTCATCTTGTTATCAGACCTCCAACAACTTGGCATCATCCCCAAAATGTCCAGCGCAAAAAAAGCGAGAAGCAGTAAAGACGAGTGAATGGGCAGCAGCGCAAATTGAAAAGCAGTACAAATCGAAAACACCGGATGAAAGTAGTCTAAAAAATGTGGAGGGTCTGCTCAGCCAATTGCAACTTGAAGCCTGAAGACCAGACTAGTCTAATTTTTTTTCTATTTTAAAAAATCTAAACGACAAATTCATTAGCTAGTGATTTGTATATTTGTTTAAACAATTGTAATATATGTGTAAAAGCCATATGTGCATCACCAATTTCGCACGATTACGAAAAAATATCTAAACGAGAACATAAGTGGTTGAATTTTTCCTCCAAATAACGTATCAAGTAGTAGAGTGGTTAAATAGAAACTTGAAAAAAAAATTCTTACGACTTTATGAGTATCTCAAAGTCTACTTCAGTTTGAAAGAGCTGAAGAAATTTGAAATTGAAAATAATTGAAATAATTTTTTTTTAATTACGAAAAAACTAAACTCATAAAGTTAAAATTAAAAAAAAAATTGGAACGATAAAAGTGTCAAGATTATAAAAAAAAAATTAAGATTTTGGGATTTGGAATATCCGAAAAAAAATTTTTTTAAAACAAATTTGAAACTTGTCAAATTATACAAAATTATGCAAAAATGATAAAATTTTTAATTGTGAAATTTCCAAGGATAAAAAATAAAGGAGACACTAAATATAGGAAATTTTGGAACAACTTTGGAGAATCAGGCAATGACAAAATTTTCTAAATTTCATACACCGAAATTTCAGAAGAAAAGTCTCTCCTCAATCCAATAATCTTTGAGAGATCCCACAAATAATTGCACCACTTTCCTACAAAAACAGACACTAAAACCCCACATTGAAAAATTGTTGCAACATTCCTAATCAATAAATTATCACAATATCTTAGGATAAAAAAAAATTGTATCCATTATAGAAATGTCCACGATTATTTATTGAAATACGTTGATTATATTTCTAAGGTAAATCGTCTCTTTGAAATTAATAAAATCATGTTGACTGGGTGAATTTTTTGAGTGGAACAAGTTGTAACACCCCATAAGTAATTAGCAGAATGTAATTGAACTGAATTACGCAATTAAATGTTTGTTATTATCATGAACACATTTCAACTTAACTTTTTGTGAATACTGTCCTCTTTCTCGTAATTTTGCATTTTTTCAGATTTCAATTTTTTTCCTATTCAAAAAATTTTTGAAAATTCTTTTTTTTGTTTTTTATTTCTATTTCTTTCAGCTTTGTAATTTCTCTATGCAAAAGTGAGAAGAACTTTGTAATTGAAAACTTATTAGTTTTGTGGAAATGTTTGGAGTCATCTTTCCGTGGTCTCACGACACCGTCGTTCCCAATCCGCTTTATTTTGCGCCCTCTCGGCGGCCCTCTTCATGCGTCTCTCCTTCCGGGACTCGTCGCGAAGGGCAAAATACATTTCCCGAAAGTCGAGGATATTTGTGGGACTAATGACGTCACTATCCTGGGGATCACGGAGCTTGGTGTATGTGAGCAGGCGCCTCGATGCATGATTACTCAAAATTTGCTCGGAATTTGCTGTCATTTTTAGACAGGGGTGGGTTGGCAACTGATTTTCACTGTAGTACTCTCTGAAATGAGGGGAAAAAATGAAAATTCCATTATCAAAATCCTTTTCATTTCAATTTTTATGAGATTGAAAAATCCTCAACTTCAACAAATTTGTTTTTCGAAAATTTCGAAAATTTGTTTTTCGAAAATTTCGAAAATTTGTTTTTCGAAAATTTCGAAAATTAGTTTTTCGGAAATTTCGAGAATTTGTTTTTCCAAAATTTCGAAAGTTTGTTGTTCGAAAATTTCGAAAATTCTTTTTTCGAAAGTTTCGAAATTTTTTTTTTTTTTAATTTTTCTTGAAAATTTTTTCCTGAAACTTTTCCTAAACATTGTAAAAGCTAAAAAAAAAGGAAAACAAATACCTGTAGACGGGAAACCAGCAAACGAGCTTGCCCGATATTTCTAAATGTCTAGCAGCAAAAGTCATGACATCCCTGTACATGTGAGCCAGGTTGTACTCAATTTTGGACGGTATGTGAGCTGCTGCCTGTGTGTCATCAATTATGGGATTGGCCTTGGACGTACCTATTCTCTCCGTGGCTTCTCGCACCCCATAAGGTGGGTCCGTAATTATCGAATTTACCCTCATCTCCGATCTCCAGAGGGCCCTCGAAAAATCTGACACGACAACGTCTAAATAAAGCGCCTCCTTTCCATACTGTTTCACGTTAGCCGCAACACTTTCATCACTGCTCCTGTTTTCAATTTTTCCAATTTTTTCCCATTAAATTTTGTCATTTTCAAAAACTTCGGAAAATTGTTAGAAAAAAAATTTTAACTAAAAGAAAAATTCTAGGAATTTTTTAAGAAATATTTTTCCCAAAATAAAACCAAAAAATGAACATGGAATTTAGCTAATTATCATTATATGTGTTACCTTTTTTTTTGCGTTATCCTCGATGGTCTCGTTCGTCCATGCAGCATCATAAAGTCTAAATCAGTTCCCAAAATATAGCCGCCATATAAGGCAGCAGCTACCAATAGAGATCCAGTCCCTACAAATGGATCCAACACTATATCTCCACTTTTCACCTGAGCCTGATTGGCCATTAAAAGTGATAGTTGAGGGTCCATTGATGTGGTACCAATAAATTTCCTAGTCTTCAGAGATAGTTTCTGGATTAACTCCCTCTGACCTGTTGCGACCTAGAAAAAAAATGAGTTTTATATTAAATCGTTCGAATTTTTTTTTTTTTTTTTTTTTTGTATTTTTGGAATCTTTGATTTGTTTTTCTAAATTCACGTTGTTTTTTCAATGGATTCTATTATTTGGAATTATATTGCAATGACATATATATACATACTTCATACAATATTTTTCAATTTCGAATATATTCGAATTAATTTCGAAAAATTTACTCACCAATCTCCCAAAAAATACTGCTTCAGGATTTTCGCTACTAACTTCCGGTTTTATTCCATAGTACTCCAAGTGATAGAAACTAACATCTGGATTATTGAGTCTGACTTGTCCCTCAATTTTGAGATAATTGAATGACTGGAAAATTGAATCAATCACACGAACATAAAATTGTTGAGCGTACTCCCAAAATACAGTAAATACAATAGTGAGTAACTTTAATGAAATAAACCATGGCTCATATTTTTTTCATCTATAGTTGTGTGGTTTATGAAAAGATGAAATTATCGAAAATTGAAGATTATGGACTGTTCAAAAATTCACTGAATTTTGGTAATTATTATTAAGAATTCCAAGATTGTAGGATTTTTGAAATTGTAAGAAAAAAAAAGAGGAGAACAAAATTTAGAAACCGGAATTTCCAGAAAGTCCCAACTCCAAAAATTTTGAAAATTGCAAACATTAAAAAAAAAATGTTTTGATAAAAAAATTAATGAAATTACAATGGAAAAAAATTGCAATTAAGAAAGATAAGTAAGAAGTGTCAGTCCATATTTACCTCAATTTTTTCCAACTTCTCACTTTGACTGAGATGTTTGCAGAACGTTTCAACGACAATTCTGAAAGTTTTTCCTTTTCTCGTATAGTTGTCCCATTTCTCTCGAGGTAGATTACCAAGTGTGGAGTGAATCGATGAAAAGTTCTTTTCTCTGGCGTACAATTCGATGCAATACCTCAAAGAAACTGATCTGCTTGCAATTTTTTGGATTATAGATTCTCTGGGGCATCGGACAATCCAATAAGGCTAGAATTTCAAGATAAATAACATTGATCATAAATTAGTTACGACAAATTTTTTAACTCAAATTATGTAAAATCGAATAAATTTACCTTATCATAAGACCTGTCAATTGTGTGGAAATCCTCCTCCGATATTTCGTACAAACTCAGAATTGAGTCGATTTCCTGAAAAAAAAATCACAAATAACTTTTCATTTTTCAATTTTATATTTACGCGCTAAATAAAAATTTGTAAATTTTTGTGCAATTCAAAAGATAATAATGGCAATGAATATTAAAACTCAGATTGATCCATGGAAAAGGAAGAAGGGTCAAAATTAGAGCGAAAAATTGAATTAATGCTAAACTTACGGCGCCTCGAAAGTCCACGTGCTCATGTGCGAACCACAACAAGTACATTTTTGGCGGATCATTCATCATTAATTAATTGAATAATTAAAATAATCGTGGCAAATTTTTTTAAACAATTGTTTGACACTTGCACGTGGGGCCTGGTAAACTGGAGTATGTCATGAATCGAAAATGTCACAATGTCACTATTCGTCGATAAGGAAGTATAGAGAATTTTAGGCGCCATCTTATGATATATATATATATATGAAGATTCAGGCGGGAAAGGATGAAACTTTGAAAAATTCGCGCAATTCTACAAATAATAAATCTTTACCTCGAAAAATTGAATAGAAATTATTTTATAAGAGACATCATGCAAATATTCTGTGCAGAAGTATTTTTTTTAATGCCCATTGACAGGTTTTCATTGATTGCGCAGTTGGCGCCGAAATTTGAATCGATCAAGGTGCTGCCTATACATTCCGTCACTAAACCATATGATCCAATATAATCGCGCAAATATTGTTGACATAACCAAGATTACGTACGATTTTCTCTATTTATACTAATCAATTAGCACTCCATAAGTGACGGATTCAAAATTAAATGTCCATGAGCTGGTGGTTCTTAAGAATAAGTTCGAATATCCAGTAGTGATTGAAAGTAGAATAGTGAAGGAAGTAGTGGAAAAATATTGACTTGTTTTTTCCTTCTTATTTAATTTTCCCGAATTGTTGATGAGGTCATGGACTTGATAGGCAGTGCACTTTTTAATTGAAAATTGTTTTTTGATGAAATAAGGAAAATGGAGAAGGCGGAGCGAGGCAATGTTCGAGGTCACGTGGTCACATTTCTGGAGAAGGATTCCAGGGGATTCCAAATTTTTACTTATGGAGTTACTGGCCTTGGACTTATGACTGCATTATATAGAATAAGACCTGTAAGTTTTTTTATTTCAAAACTTGAGCAAACAAAAAATATGCAAGTTTTGAAAAAAAAAAAAAAAATTGGAAAAAAAATTATTTTTGAAATTTTGAATCTGGAAATATTTTTTTCCAAATCGTTTGGGAAATGGGAATTTATCTTTAGATTCTTTCATTGAATATCATTTTAATATCTTTACAGTTTGCACGATTTTCCAATCCAACGAAAGTGCCAAATCATTTCATAAAAAAGCAGACAGTTCTACGAGGAAAAGCTGTGGGGATCGAATCTGGCAATGCATCGTTGATTTTGGTTGATCATAAACCATTGCTACCGCTACCGAGAATTGGAGAACCCAAATATTTGCCCATTAAAATTGCAGGAATTAATGTTAATGGTTATGGTTAGTATAAGTATAACTATTTAACCAATTCAGTTAAAAAAAATGCGAAATTTTGGGTTTTTTTAGGAA
The DNA here is from genome assembly GCA_026005395.1 of Asobara japonica. Taxonomy (NCBI): domain Eukaryota; kingdom Metazoa; phylum Arthropoda; class Insecta; order Hymenoptera; family Braconidae; genus Asobara; species Asobara japonica. The sequence goes on from BQMI01000393.1 coordinate 4,199,969, forward strand.
CCAAATTATCTCCAATATTTATTAAAAAATTTTGGGCTTTTCGAAAATTTTTCGGATAATTCAAATTGCGTAATTGCATTGGCGGGAAAAAAAAAATCCTCATTGAAATTTTTTTTTATTAAAAAAATATTTTTGATTTTGAATTTTTGATAAGTTTTTAAATTTGAATAATCGCCAAAAAAATTTCTGCATTCAATTTGTTTTTTATCTAACACATAGATCTGCTTTTTTCCACAGGAGTCAGTTGGCTATCCGTAGTCGTTCAAGGAAACACTGTAGAATTTGTTCCAGTTGGAAAAACGAGGAGTTTCGTTGATTGCAGAATTACTATGCCCCAAAAGGATCAGGTACCTTTCCAAAAATAGAAATAGTATTTGTACCCTGAGTCAAATTTTATCTCAATTTTTTTTTTTCGAGAATTTTCAAACATTCTAAAATTTGAAAACTCAAAAATTTCAAAAAAATAGAAATTTTTAGAAATAGTATGAAAAGAAAAATAAAGTTACACAAACCAAAAATAAAAAAAAAACTAATAATTAGGATGAATCGAATTTTCGAAATAATGGAAAAAAGAAAACATTCAGTTTGAAAAATTGTAATTAATTCAACAGTCACCAAATTATCAAATTTTAAGGAGCCTCTGGACATCGCTAAGGAGCTAGTGCGCCTTGGATTTGCAACAGTGGACCAGCTGCCTCCAACTCTCGAGGACAAGACCTTGAAATCTTACAAAAAATCCTTAATTTCCGCTGAAAAATGGGCCAGATCTCGACGAAATGGTCAATGGCACTTCCTTATACCCCCAAATCTGACTTGGCGCCTGAGGAACCTCATAGACTCCAAACTCACATTGCGTACCTGACCAACACCTGTTTTTTCCCACCTGTTAAATTACGTAACGTTGGAAAAAAATCTTGTTACTTCTATGGGGATTTTAGCGTTAACGAAGCAAAGAGTTTACAGTGATTTCTTATACAATGTTCAGTTAGAACGAACTAGTGTTGCTCAGCCTCATATACTATTTTGTTAGGAAAATCTAATGACGTTCATTTTTTAAAGAATGCGAAGTGAATAAAGCCATTTTTAATGAACCTTTTATCGTGAATTTTGTGCAATTTTTTTGACTTTTTCAAAATCCTCAATCCTCTCAGATTTCTTCCCTCCTTCAAAATCTGTTTAGTCATTTAACAAAATGTAGAAATTTATTTTTTCGTTTTTCGAAATTTTTGAAAAAGAAAAGAGAAAAAAAAATTAGAAATGTTAAAAACTTCAAAACTTCAAAAACCTGAAAATAAAAAAAAAAATTGAAAAAATATGTTAATTAAAAAAATCAAAGTTCATTTTAAGAAGAAAAGTCGAGAAAAAGATTCAGAAGTTACATAAATTTCACAAATGCGTGGGCGCGCATACTCCTATGAACACGTGTGCGCATGCGCACGCAATCAGCTGATCAGCCGCTCGGGAATGTACAGAATGTTCTAATTGAACTGAATTTACCCGAAAAATCGGAAAAATTGATATTATAATTGTGATATTATGAATTCGTTGTATAATTGCAGGTGCGCTCTCACTCTTTTACGAAAAAGAAATGGAACTTTGATATGTGGATTATTTGAAAAGTTGAATTTGGAACGTTAACCAAGACAGGTATATTTAATTTGCAGAACTATGTGGAAGATTCTTCATTCCACTAAAACCGTGAGAAACTTCAGGAATTTTTCGTCCGGAAAAATTTTACGGGACACTAAACCCACACCGGAAGTCCCGAAAGAAGGAGCTAAAAATGGCGCGAATGTATTAGGTAAACATATCCCTTCATGTTAGTCTACACAATATATAAGTATACTTAGAATTTGAATAGAAAAATTTGTAACATTTTTATGTTGACAAAAATTTCCAAAACATTTTTATTTTTATTTTTTTTTCAAATTTTTTTGAACAACAAAAAAAAATTATTTTGTTTTTTAAATCCTTGGAGCTTTTAGAACTTGAAAACCTGTTGCATAATTTTGACGTTTCATAATCTCTTAATTTATTTGAAATTCACTCATTTTAAAAACGTTTCTTCAATTTTGCAAGTTTTTTATACTTTGGAACCATTTGTGTAATTTGCAATTTTTTTTTGCGTTTGCGAATAAAGATTTCCAAATTTATAATTTTGCCCAAAGAACTTTCATAAGCTTTTAAATTTTCTAAGTTTCTTGAAGGCTTCAAAAATTTGAAAACCAATTCTAAAGTTTTGAATTCTCGTAAATCTGTTTGGAAAGAAACTGCGTTGCTCAAAAGTTTACATTGCATAATTAATGATTCCTCAATGTAATTGCAGGGTCCTTTCAGCACAAAGTCACAAATTTCGAGAGATGGGTTCTCGTATCCTCAAAGAAATACCCGAGTAAGGACCAGGTGCCTGAATTAGTAACGTAAGTTAAGTCAATTACAAATTTCTCGATTTACAAATCTGTCAAAAATTTACAAATCATTTTATTTACAATTTTTTTTATCCTTTTTCCCTGATTAAAAACTTTTTTTCCCAATTTATAGCATTTATTTTCCTCCCTCCCCAATTTTTCTTCTTCTCCGCATTCCCTGAAAATTTAAAAACAATTTTTTTTTGTCGAAACTTTTTGATTGTCCAAATTAGTAATTAAAAAAAAATATTTGACATTTGCAAAATTTGTAATTTCTCAAAATGTGTAAAACTTGAAAAACCTGAATGAAGATAGAATTTATCTATTACTTAATTAACTAATTTATGTGTTCATATTTAGGGATGACGTAATACAAAAAGCCATGAGCAAATTCCGAATACGTATTGCCAATATAATGATGGTCATCACTATTATTCTTTGCGTCTACACAGTAATGGTGGGCAAAATAGGACAGAAAAGCGGCCAACAGAAGGCAGAGGAGGCACGTGACGAGTTTCGACGCCAAATGACTGAAGAGTTTCGTCGAAAAGTCGCCGAAGAATCAGCGCAAAAGTGAAGCGTCTCAACTCAAATTGGTTCTGTCTGTTATTTCAAATTTCAAGATTTTAGATTTTTCAAGACAGGAAAATCAGAACCACTTTGTCAATGTAGAAATTTCACCTTGAGCTAAGCACATTAATTCTCACTTATATTGCCTCTATAGCTTCAAAATTATCGAAAATTTTTTTTACTCTCAATTTTTTACAAAACAAAAAAAAACGTTCCAAGATTTCAGAAAATGTGACTTAATCATTTTGTCTGCGAGAAATCTTGGGGAAAATTTTCGAGTAATTTAGAAGCTCCAGAGGCATTGGGCGCTCCATTTTTTCCGTTCAAATTGCGACCAATGAAATTGCTCTTCAAATTTAGTAATCCATTCGAATTAATTATCCATGAAGATGTTTAGTAGTCTCTGACTGTGTAATTTTTTTAGAATGTTAAATTGCAACGCTTTTTCGTTAACATATGACATACGTCACATTAACCACCATAATTTCAAAAAGTTTTATCAGTGAAAGCTTCTTCGGTTAGTCGTGCAATTTCATCGTTGGAAATTTGACCAGAAAAAATATCCACGATAATTAGGCGATTGTAACATCGCCCTCAGGATATTACAAAAAAATCAATTAAGCCTTGTTACATAAATCAACTTATTTTTTCTGCAACATAAACGACAATTGTGTGTTGTTTTTATTGTACCTAATTTTTTCTCCAGAACCTATTTATTTTGCGTGAAATTTCCATCAGTTTTTTAAAAAATGGCTTCTCGAAATTTCAACTTTTTTTTTAAGAAAAATGTTGAAAATACAAAAAAATTGAATTATCACAATTTTGACAATATGCAGAAATGTCGATAATATCAAAATTTTTTGGACAATTTTAGATCGTTTTATATTATCCGAAGGAATCCCCCCCCCCCCCCCACTTTACATTACAAACAGTACCACATTACACCTTGCCACAAAAACACTTGCTTCCCTGTACCAATTGGTCTCCACTGGCCAGTTTTATGGCACAAGCTGTGCTAAGGTAAAATCTCTAAAGCGGTATAGTTGTCTCATGGCCACCTTTCCCTACCCACCGCTGAAAAATCGCGAAGGCACTCGCACAACATCGACTTGGCGCTAGTTAGGTGTGCCGAACCGTCCACCAAAGCTCGTGTACCTCTTTTCCAGTTGATAGCGCGCAATAGTGACTGTCCTAAACAATCTTAATAAGTGATTGGATTATAAAGTTTGATTCGAAGGATTTTTACAGCGCGAAAAGGATAACTATGGTGGCGATTGGTCCCCGCGTTTTACTGTGCCAGTTATCTTTCAGGGAGTGATTTGCAGGATAAGCAAGGGCAGAGAGGGAGAGACGAGGGGAAGAGACAGGTATTTTTGCATCACATTTAACGAAATTATTCATAATTTTTCGTTTGCAAATTCAAGGGAAAATTGGGTTTATAGATATGGAGAATTTCGAGAAAATCCGGACAATTATATAAGACAGGAAGTCGCGGGCATTGGGCAACTGTTGTGAAAAATTCACTTGCTTTGTGATAATGATTCGCTAGTGGGGAAAGGTGGATATAGGTGTGGAGTTAGGGAATTAATTGTGGGGAAGTTCTTTTGGTAATTGCAGTCTGATTTATCGTGGATTTATTAAGATAGTCAGAGATAAGCGTGCAATTTTGAGCGGGGAAAGTGATTTTTTTAAAACTTCTTTTGCACGATCTAACACTCCTGTGGTGTCCGCAAAAATGATTTTTTTTTTTTTTGAAAATTCTGTTAAAAATTTCTAAGCAAAATTAAGGGGACTTTATTAAACAAAAAATGATTTGTTTTTGTTTCGCGGCCATCTTTGTTTTAAATAAATTTTTCAAAATATTGATTTGTAATAGTAGTATCTTGGGTTCGTTGATCTATTTTTATTTATTTATTTATTTTTTAATTATTTAATTTAGTTGCATCTGCATCGAGCTAATTAGCGACTTCATACAGACAAAAAACTGAATAGTAATATATATATGTATATATAAAAGGTTAATATCATAATAGTTGTGATGCCCATAAAAATAATAATAAATGATAGTAATAAAGTTATGGGAGTATGTACATACATATATATGGATATACATGTATATGTATATCCTTACATATGAATCTACACCTATACACATATAGGATAGGGATGGTGCAGTAATTCACAGCGCCCTTCATATTCTCTGCATGGTTCTACATTTTGCCAAAAAGAATTCGATTTTGGGGAAGCAATTGCCCCCGTTTAGACAGTCTCTCAAGTTATTAAGGAGATTCACTTCCATGGGAATTCTATTTAAGTTGCTGCACTCAATTAGTAGGTGTTCCACTGTGAAGGGCTCACCACACGTTTCACAAGTGTTGGGTAAGTTATTCTGTGAAGTATTTGGGCGAGTCCTCGGAGATTTCAACAGAAGCGCATGTGCGGGCATCGATGTCTCCGCGGCGCGCTTACGCCCGAATCAAACCTTTCCTTTTTTGATTGAAAATGAAAACGCGTCTCTTGCATAACTTTTTTCCTCTCGAAAATTATGTTCCTTTGGGGAATAAATTTTGGAGGCAATTCAATTTGAATCCTAATTTGGTTGAAAAAAAAAATGATCAAAAATTCAAAAATAAAATTCACATTATGTCATACTTTTTTTGCGTGTGTATGTTGAATATAGCGCGTCGTTATTACTGAGGATGATTCACCATCGTCAAAAGCGAAAGTAACTCAGACACCGAGATTGGTAACGCAGATATTCTTTATACGTAATTCTTTATACGTAAACGCGTGGATTTTATCGGCCGAAGGATGTAGCGCGTTATGGGAAAATTATGCGAATCATTCGTTGGGTATTTTTTAGTGAACACTACAATAAACGTAGACTATATTTTTGTTCTCTTCCTGGGAAATTGAACTAGTTAGTTGTCTCAGAGAGTTGGGGCACAGTGTGTGCAAATAATTGTATTCTCGATTGAGTAACGTTGTGATAATGAGCGAAATGCCGCCACTTTTGTTTTTGCAATTTGCATTGCAAAAAACAACACAGACAAATGTTGTCTTTAAACATTGGTTTTTTTATTCTCCAAAAGCATCACCTTGCAGCTACTGATTGATTCATTAATCACAATGATTACTAAGCATATAATTTGCCAATATTTCAAATGAAACTGGAATGCTGGTGAATTAATTTTTCAATTACGTAATTTTTCAACATTCTTCTTCAACTCTTCGTTTTGTGTTTTAGAATTTTTTATTATGGGGTTTAGTATCAAATTTAGTTCCATGAACAATATGAGGTTCCTGGGAAATTTTCGGTTTTTTTTTTGTGACGAAATATGACAATGCAAGGCGTTATTGCGATATATCGATACTTCGCTATATCGATACCTCGTCAGATCGATACCTCGCTATATCGATAGCTCGCTATATTGATACCTCGCTATATCGATACTTCGCTATATCGATACTCCGATATATCGATACTTCGCTATATCGATACTTCGCTATATCGATACTTCGCTATATCGATACTTCGCTATATCGATACTTCGATATATCGATACTTCGATATACCAACACTTCGATATATCAACACTTCGATATATCGATACTTCGATATATCGATATTTCGTCGATTCGATACGTCGACATTTCGACATATCCTAATATCCAGCCATGAAGTTTCAATATATGCGATATATCGAAATTTCGTTATTTTCTCTATCATTTTTTAAAAAATCCAATTTTGTTCGTACTATTCAGTTATGTTATGAGACAATGAATCCTGGATACATAATAAATTAACTTAATTTTAATATACAATCCTACAGAATCAAACAACTTAATTTTTTTTTTCCTCTTTGCCATTTAACAGAGACAAGGTTACATGCGGGCGTAGGTTAACCTTGCGCCTACTCTCGACTCCAAGTGTGTTGTAGAAAGGGGGACAGGTAATAATGCGTCAAAACAACGATTACGAGATCCATAATGGAAGGGACCCACATCGGGCTTATTCGACTGATGGTGAAGAGAGCCATCGAGCCATTTCTGTACACACATCATCGGCGTATGCCACAGCACACAAGCCAAATTCAACGGTAATGCAAATCATTGATTGGTATTGTTGTTTGTTCTCATTTTTTTCCCAATTTTTCAAACGCATATATTGTTTGTAATCAACGAATTATCTATCTATAATCTGCCTATAATCTATATAGTAAACAAAAAGGGAGAGACCAAAGAGGATATCGATATATATCGAAAGTATCGAAACGCGTGAGACCGCGACCGATGCGCCACCAGTCAGCGCGGCGGAAAGAGGAAGTGCGCATGCGCAGCATGTTCAGTTTGAATGAATAATGTTTTTCAGACGCTTGTGAAACTCCAACATCGGACGTTTTTGCCAATTTCTTAATCTTGAAAATTCTAAAAAACTGAAACAATTAAGACAATTGATGTCTTCTTGTTACTCCCTAAAAATGTCAGTTTCGCTTGAAGTTTCTAATTACTTTTGCAGAGTGGGCGAAAAGACAAGAGACAACACGAACGAGATTTGAGGGACTCGCCTCCCGGAGTTCACAGGCACGCACGTGATTACGAAATTTATGTTACAAATGGTGCATATAGAACTACCCCAGAATTGAGGTAAATTGCTCATAGTTATTCAGTCGTGTTATCACGATAATAAGAACTGTAAATTCCGCCATTAGCAATTCTATGAGTAAGGAACGAAGTCTTTTTAACTGAAAGTTTTTACATAAATATTTTGTATAAGGCTGGGTATCATATCTATCCTATTCAAGAGAGTGCATACACAAGCATGAGCATTGTCCGAGCCGAAAGGACGACTTAACTTCCTCAATTTTCAGTCGAGCATCGCACAATAGTCCAGTGACAAGCTCCAGGCATGGCTACCGAGCGCCAAGTAATTACAGCTATGGATCAGCTAGATCAGCTGCATCAAATGGATCCACCGTAAAAACGAAAACATCGAGACACGGTGGGCTTGTTGTGGAAACAATGTCTACACCCAATCCCTTCTGTCCTAATACTAAGGGCATGTGCTGTCTTCTACTGCTCATCAATCTGGGAATTATTCTCGTCACACTTGGTTTTGTTATAGTCATACAAATATTCCATCCACTGGTTGTTTGGTAATTCAATTTTGCGATAAAAAATAAATCGAATTATTTTGGTCGTATTGATTAGCATTAACATATAATAGTAATGCGTTGAGTTACGATTCACCCACCAGTGCGTGCATTCGCCCCCCACTCTCTGCCGCGCAGTGGTGGGGGCCCCTCACGCGTTGCTTCCCATTGGTGGGGGCCCCTCACACTCTGCGGCGCATTGGAAGTGGTGGAGGCAGCGGGCGGGGCTTACGCTCGGCCGCGCAGTGGTGGGGGATTCTATTGCTGCAATTTTGAAGAAACCAAAGCCCCACGTTGCTCCTTAATATATTGATAAGTAACGATGCATTTAATGATGTTTCCAGGATTCTCGGAATCATCTTCTTAATATTTGGCTTCGCAACGCTAATTGGAAGCTTGATATACTGCGTCCATGTCTTCAGAAACGCAAAACATCCTCACGAAGTGAATCCCGAGGACTTCTATTGGACGAGATATTGGCAGGGCCAGGTAGGCTCAGCACCAGAGATCCACTACAAAGCGGAGGAGAAGTACACGGACGATGCTGGTAGTGATCGCTACAGCAAATACTCATCCAATTACTACGATCGACGTAACCAACATTACTAAAGATATTTATTTATTTATTTATTTATTTGATTGATGTGTAACTCATAGACTGGTCCACTGTGCCGTAACATTGTAGAGAATTTTCTGGTTTCTTTTCTCTCCTTTTATAATTATGTAAATCTGTTTATGTAACATTCCAGAAATTAAAGTAAATTTATAACGAGATTAGGAGATGAGATGATTTATCAATTCCCTCATTTTTACTGATGAGATAATCGAAGGACAGAATTACAATTGTGAAAGGTTGTCTATCGAAAATATTTTATTTCACACGAGAAGTATCTACAAAATTGGTCCGAAATAGGGTTTTAAATTATCAGATCTATAGACATTAAAAAATTTTCAATACTTAATTAAATGGTTGTCATTATTCACTAAATACTTATAATCCTAGTAGTACTGTTGAGGGAGAACACCACTGTAAAAAGCTTGGAGCTTGTATTTGGGTGGATTAAAAGAATTTCAGAACCCTGAAAAATGTCGGGAAGTTAATCTCAGAAGAAAAATTACGATTTCAGTAAAATTTGAATAATTTTCATGCTCCGCATACATAGATTCAGCCTACTCTTAAAATAACATTTCGAAACAGAAATGTATTGGAAGTTTTGTACAAGTTCATTAAAAAACGAGTAAAAAAAAAATTCGAAATATAATGACGGAAAATTCTGATTTTAAAAATGGTGAAAAAAAATGTGAAACTTCCAATGATTCCAATTAAAAGCAAAATAAATAAATAAAATTTTTTTTTCAAATTATTGAACCCATTTTTTTCAAACTCTTACAGTGGTGCCCCCTCTCCCCCCCCCTCCCCCCACCCCCTCTCACCCCAAAAGACCCCTCACACCACATTGCTCTCAGAAATGCTCATAGTTGGTAAAGAACTATCACTCCAATTGGGCTCTTGATAATTCCTAGGTGGACTTGGCACCCTGACCTTGACCTGGCTATTGATCCTGGTGTTCTCATACATAATATGAATCTCTTCCCTCAGCCTGCCACTGCCATCAGCCCCCCCTTCTCCCGAGCTTCCCCTGGACCTCTTCGCCCTGCCATCGCTTTCCCCACTAGTCCTACCTGCCAGAACTCCCCTGCCACACTCAGGTACCACATAAATAAACTCATCCTCACTGGCTTGCAGAATGGACGCCTCATCTCCCCCAATTGACGTGAACTCCAAATGTGCCTTCTCCCGAAATTTATCCTTCATAAATTCCGACTCATCCATCGCATTTTCCAACTGTGATTCTTGATGCTTACTGATCAATTTTGGTGGGCTCCTAACGTCAATCGTCGATACTGATGGCTCTGATATGTCCACAACGTCGTGTCCATGATTAGTCGTGATACCAGAATTGTTCATCGAGTTAATTGGGGAAGAGGAAGCTCGTCCACCACCAACAATCGACAAATTTCCGGTTGGCAGGAGGGTGTCTTCCCCCTGCCTCGATGCACTCTGAATGTTCAGCAATTGATCGCCAATCAAATTCTGGAGATTTTTTATGGCCTTGCGGTGCTCGACGAGCTGGGAATCCTTGAAGGAAGATATCACGGATAGCTTCTCCTTTTCCATCTTCAGGAATTGACACTCCAGGAAGCGCTGTTGGGCGAGTTCGGTTTGCTCGTTAAGCTCGGACTTCAGCTCGGATGTGATGTTCTGGAGGAGTTGGATTTTTTCAGTCTTTTCGGTCAAGAGTTTCTTGGTTGTTAACTCCAGTTTGGAAGTGTCCGAGAGCTTCTGGCGGAGCTCTTTTATGACGGACTCTAGCTCGGATTCGCGACGAAGGGAGGACTCCAGGTGGAGGGATTTCGCCTCGAGTTGTCTGTGAATTGGTAATTTTTTTTAGGAATTGTATTCTCCTTTTTATTTCAAATTTTGCCAATTTTTTTTTTTTTTTTGCATAAAAAAAACAATTTTCCGAAAATAATTGTATACTTAGGTTTGAGAAGAAAAATAATTTCTTACTGTAGAATAATGGCTTTTTCCGCTTGCATTGTTTCCACAGTATTTTGCATCTCCCTACCAGTAGCTGCTAATTTCGCCACACTGGCTTCCAGCTGGGTGTGTTTCAGAATCGCCTCATGATTCTGAAATACCAAACAACATCGTTGAAAATCCGGCAAAGACAAGCTTAATTTTCATAAAAATTAAATGATAAAATTGAAATTCTGTACTTTCTTATCATATTTTCAAATCGGAAAAATTGTCAAAATTTCTCGTTTCATTATTTAAAGAACATAATTAAAAAAAAAAATATCTGCCAGGTTCCAATTACATACAAAAAAAAAAGTAAAAAAAAAACTCACAGAAGGAGTTGACTTCCCAAAATCACTAGGCACCCTCGACAGTGCCTGCTCCATTTGTGAAAGAATTGTACTGGACTTGTCATCCTTCACCAAGCTCTCGAGTTCCTTCATGAGAAAAGCAATCGTTCGAATGGGATTGAGTAGATTAAAATGATTGCTAGAAGAGTCAAATAATCCGCCACATTGCACCCCCTTATCGGTGACAATAACCGATTCTGAGCTTGTCCTACTTGCAACAGAAACAGCTGATGGATTAACAACAAGTGGATCACTCTTGGGTCTCCTAGGCTCCCTGTAATCACCAGAAGACACTCGTGCGCTCTTCGACCCACACATTGCCTCCTTAAACTGACGACTCTGTCTCAACGCAACCTTAGTCTGCTCCCTGAAAGTGCCAGGCCAATTGCTCTTGGTCTCGGTCAAAATTGATGAACGTTTTGATCTCTCAGTGTTGTCGGGATCTGGAGTTGACGTTGATGGAGCTTTCACCATTTGACCTGTTTTGTGGCCTTTCGTTTTCACTGTTATTGCCACTGTTGCTCCCTTGTCTATCGTCAAGCGCTCATTCAGGGATCCCAAGGCATTCTGGATAATCAAAGAAATTAGGGGAATTAGTAATGAAGTAATTAACACGCAAAAAAAATGCGATTTTAGAATCGACCTTGAATTCAACGATCAGCTGATTTGTCACTTGCAAATCAGCTGATCGATAAATTAGTACTGACATTTTCTTAAATAATCAAATGGGTGAATGCAATATTGCGCAAAAATAGTTCATGGATTTGGAATATTAAATGTCATTAATTTTGCCGGGAAAATTGGAGAATTTTAAAATTAATGTTGAAGGAGAAAATTACCGGTTTTGGAGTGGACACAATTTGTCTGTCAAAGCCCCGGGATTTCCTCGACGAAGTGATTTTGTCGAGCCTCTCGATGGCCCCACTCATTTTAGTTGCAGTTCCTGAATCAATCGAAAATACTAATGCCAAGGGAAATTTTGCTAAGTTGAATGTTGCTCAGTTTCCTAACCACAACATAAAAGGATTAACAACCTCATTTGTATAATAATCTCGGAAGGCTTCGCGTCGAGTTACACAAATTTGTTTAAACAATCAGCAACAAGGTTATTGCTGTAGTTTTGTTGGTAATTTACATCGAAAAATTTGGAGTTTCATTGGTTTAATATTACATTTCCTAAAGACTTATATTGGCGCCGCGACTCGCGCCATTTATATGACATGCGCGCAACCTGTTGGTCACGTGGGAAGTAGACAACATGGCGGCCTTTCGGCAGGATTTTCAAATCACAGTGTTTGTATGAGTACAGAACGAATTTGTGCGTAACGAACAAATTTTTTGGTGACAATTGTCAATTCAAAACTATTTTTCCTTGACTGTATTACCTAAGAAATTATGCTACTCAATTTCACATTATTCAAAGAATTAAAAAATTATAAGAATAGTTTGAAATATTTCGAAAATTTTGAAATTTCCAAAGATTTGGAAATTTCGGAAATTTTGAAAATTTCCCAAATCTAAAAAATTCATAAAAGGACAAAACTGTAAAAGAATTTCCAGTGATCGCATGATTCCAACCGCGGCATAGCGTAGCCCGCGAAACCAGTTCTATATACCGTAAGTGCACACACCCTATATCTGTGCATATATGTGTGTATACATACTTCCCCCTCCCGCGCGACCAATTCCCCGAATGTCACGTGACTTATTTTCAACTGGAGCCACATCCGGCTGGCGCACAACACTCGCTCACTTTTCCCCTATGGAACATTGAAAGAAGACGTGCAAATATTATCATCAGCTCTCGCGACAGTAAAGATGTATATCTAGTCGGAGACCGGCTTGCACACGCAAGTGTGCCGATACACCAACATAAAAATGGAGTGAGTAAACAAATTCCCAATATTTCACCGCCTTTTTTTTCTCGCAATTTTTCACTCGCAAAATCCGCGCTTGTTTGCCCACAAAATCATTGGACGCCATTTTGTGCGTCATTCGCTCGGCATATTGGAAGTGTTATACATTGGCCGAAAAAAGAAATTCAATGAAAATAATGTCAAATTTCGGCTGTGACGTAAGCCCGGAAAATACATTTTCCATTTTTCAAACTGTCATTCGTTACTTTTGACGTATGGCGAAATGGACGGGGGTGGGGGCTGTCATGCTTGTGACGTCACGGGATTGCATCATAAACATTAATAGAAGATTTTGCAATGAAATTTGAAAATTTCCAAATCACGTGGGCCCTAAAATACTTCATTCAATTTTTAACGTCATTGCGCGGGAAATTTAAACAATTTTGGGTGAAATTAATGTTTAAGCGCGGTCATAGCTATATGCATAGAAAACGGGAATTTTCGTTGTTATTGGCTGTCAGAATTTGGCTTTTCAAATCGCCCAAATTCAAAACCAAAGTTTTGTTCAATTTGTCATCCAAAAAAATTTGCATTTTGGTAATTTCGAAAGTGCGAGATGTACGAAAAAATTCGAATAAAAATATGACCACGTGACATAATTGCAAAATCTTTGTTTGTGATGTTTGGAGGGAGGGGGGGGGGGGGCTCTGTATTTTGACAGGTAGATCTTATCATGTTTTAGTCTCAAGTGTATCTTCGGGTTTGCACGCAATGCTTTCACTCATTTGAAATCTTCTGAGTTTAGCTTTTTTTTATTTGCGTTTAAAAAATTGCAAATGATTTCAGAAATATTTATATTTTATTATTATATTATTATTATTATTATTATTATTATTTTTGTTATTATTATTATTATTATTATTTTTATTATTATTATTATTATTATTATTATTATTATTATTAGTATATTATTATTTTATTATCATATATACATGTCATATTTTTTCTATATTAAAAAAAAAAAAATTAAAATTAAAAAGAATTGACATTGAAATTTCTGACAATTGTTATGAATTTTGATTTTTTTGATTGTTGTTAGATCAGACTTTTGGTTTTTTCATTTTTTTTTTTTTTTTGACATAAATGTGATTTTGTATTTTTTATTAAAAATTTGTATGCTAGCAATCTATATCAAGTGTACTGATAAATACAGTATAAAAAACACCTGGAAAATATTAATGAATATTTCCAGACCATTGTTCTTCTTCCATTTATGCTGACTCAGTTATCAGTTGGAAATGGAAATTGTGAAGAGATAAAAGAATTCAGAGATAGGTGGATAAGTTCAATAATGAGGGATTTTATCTAGAAATTCCCAGACTCTTTCCACGATTAAATGCTCAAAATAAGTCTGTATCAGCGGGAAAAAGTCGGTGAAATTTACTGGATACTTTAATTTGGAGTAAAATCGTTTTTTTTAGATTTCCCGAATTTTTTGTTTTCATTTTTTGCAATTTCTCATTTATTGACTCGAAAATTTTTAAATTGGTGAAACGATTCATATCGAAAAAAAAACTTTTATTTAATAAGAATGAACTTTCTTGTTTTCCAAAAAATGAAATTTCTGCACACAAAGTGCTCCAAAAATTTTCAGAAAAAAACAGATGGAACATTTGCTAAATCCTTTTTTTCTCTTTTTCCAGAGCCAATATGGCGCTCATTACGAGCTACGTCTTCGCGACGCCGCAATTAATTTCCAAAAACTTCTCATTATTACAACGAGAGACGAAAAACAAGAGCCATGTCCAACGACTCCTGGATATGGAAAGTGGAGCCAGTCTCCCCAAGTGGGACATCAACTGGTGAAGCTGAAGATGACAAATATTACGCAGATGATCGATCACCATCACCATCATTATCCATCCTAAATGATCCCATTGATACACATCTATACGATGAGACCCCATCACGTGCTCAAGTTGCTACAAAGCTTCTCGAGGAATTGGATGAATATATAAAAGAAGGTGACTAAAAATTTCATTAAAAGCTTCATTTTCTTTCACAATTTCTGAGGACTCACTGTCACTTCTATGAGAGCCATTTTATTGCAATTTTTTTATGTTGTAAACCCCAGAAAAAATTGGTCCTGATTATTTATTTCTTCTCATTTTCAATTTTTTCTGTTTTCATTTTTTAGTTTTTTTTTTATTTTCATTTTTGCACAGCAAATAAATTCTCTCGGGTTTCTACATTTTCCCCTTCCTCTCTACACTTTCAACCCCTCAATGATAATAACAACAATCAAGTTGAAAAAAAAAATAAGAATCAAGAAAAATTTGGAGCCTACATCTTTGAAATACGAAATATAATTGCAATGAGATATGAGGAGCTCGAAGTTAAACTAAAGTAAACCACAGGTTCTGGTCTTGTAGGGTTGACACAGTATTGCCTGTTGTGGAAATGATCATACTCTCGACTATCTTTTTTATAAAAAGTATATATTGAAATATGTATAAATACTTGAGCAAGGAAAATTGAAAAGAAGATTAAATATTCGCAATTCCGAGATCTAAAATGTTCTGCAATTCGAAATTTCTACAATTCTGAAAAGTCGACTTTTACAGAATTTCACAATTCGATGATTGTAATTTTGAGAATGTGAATTTCCAAACTAAATAAATAAATAAATACATAGATTTTGGGTCTGCTGCTCTGACTTCCTATTTGAAATAGTGAAACGCGAAATGTCCATTTGTAATCGAGGTTTAGTTCAAAAACCCATTAGTGAACTAGGATTAAAAGGGGAAGATCTGTGAGATGAAATTTAAATCCTCGAGGCTTGCTCTCTATTTAATTCTCGGGGGATGAAAGAGTAACTAAATGAATAAAGGAATAAATAAATAGATGAATAAATAACTAAATAAATAGATCCAGAAATACCTAACTAAATACAAAAACAAAGTAGTTGTTTGATTGATTAATCCTGCCTCTCTTGGCCCACTCAAAAAGAAATTCCAATTCAAAATTCCCTTCAACGATTAGATTTTACAATTTCTATTGCAAAAGTCGAAAATTTCGGTAACAGGAGGTTTTGAGAAAAAATTCTTATTAATCTTTTTTCTCGCGAATTGTATTCGCTTCAGATAAGAAGTTATTTATTCTTGTTTTTCAAGCCGCATTATTGAGATAAATCCAATACTTCCAATATTTTTTTCGTTCAATTTTTTGTAAAAGGGGGGGATTGGAGAATCAGAAAATTGATTTCAATGTTATCTTTTCGCTTAAAGCTATATATATATATATACATATATATATATGAATATTATACATAATAATATATATGAATATATAATATATATATAATAACATATATATATATATAACATATATATATATATAACATATATATATATATAATATATATATAATAACATATATATATATAATATATATATAATAACATATATATAATAATGTAAATAATTATAATAATTATTATTATAAAAACGACAGCGTTGCGAAG
Organism: Asobara japonica; assembly: GCA_026005395.1. Taxonomy (NCBI): domain Eukaryota; kingdom Metazoa; phylum Arthropoda; class Insecta; order Hymenoptera; family Braconidae; genus Asobara; species Asobara japonica. Next base: position 4,216,410 of record BQMI01000393.1, read on the forward strand.
GTGGGCAACATTCAGTGAACCCCCGTGTTGCCCCCCCCCCCCCCCCCCCACCCATGACTATCTGAAAATGTCGAAGGAGGGAAAGTCCAAAGATAAGTAAAAGCTGGATTTCCATGTTACATGGTTCAGGCAAAATGCGCCACATGACTGGAAACGTGTTAAAACTTGTCCCGTCTTCCCCCTCCCCCTCCTCCCCCCCCAATTTTTGCTCCCCCCCACCACTCTCCACGATGCGTGCCCCCCCCCCTCTCCCTCCCCACCCCGCCACCACAAGCTCCATGATCCTCCCTCTCAAATGTAGTCTCAAGCTACGTAAACCAGTGCTACCAGTTGAATCGTGCCAGTGTTAAAGTAGTACAAGTGAATTATCATCGCATTCTTCATAAATAAAAAAATTGGAAAAAAAAAATTAAATTAAAAAAAAAGTCGTGGATTTTTCTTGCGGCAGATGAAAAATTGAGTTGACAATTAAATGACATTTTTTTGAAAAAAAAACCGCATTGTGACGTCATCAGCTGACTCGCGGTCAAATTGACGGAACTCAATATCGATACATTCGATAAATCGATTGACTTGTGGCAACTGTACTTGGCGAACGAACTTTACCATTGGACTATAATTGCTCAACGTCGCACATGCATTTTCGATAGAATTTTTTTAACAAGTGATCTTCTCAATAAATGATATATATAATATTGTGATACTGGCACCATTAAGCAATAACCGTGATTCTAAATCATCTAAATGTTGGAGTGTACTAATGTTGTACAGTAGTATGCAGTTCGCATATCGTTACACGTGGAATCGCGAAATTATTGTGAATTCACAAAAATTAGTGAAAAGACGCTGATTGAATGGGGGAACAATAAATACGTACAGCGGTTGATTGGTGATTTATTGAAGCATTGCCAAAGTGACCTTGTACATCACCACTGAAGATAACAAATCGAACATTTTAAATCTCCAGCGAGACCAACAAATTGATAAATTTTCCTATTTTTTCTTCCTCAATTTTACTAACTTTTTTTCTGCATTTTATTGTGTTCTTAGTCCACGGTAACGATACAACGTTTTATTGCATTTCGTTAAAGTTTTTGATCATCAACGAGGAATAATGGCGATTTGTTATGCTGGTAGGTTGCCTGGCTCTCCCCAATGTTATTCCCAATTTTTCCATTATTTTTCCCCAAAAATTGGAGGATTTCCAAGGGACAATGTGGCCAGGGTATTACCGACCGATGGTACATTATGGGCTCGCGGAAAATTCCAATTTTTCACCGCCAAAAAAATTTCCAAAAATTTCCCGTGCTAATTGCGCACTCTGAAAAATCCACAATTTATCTAAATTGTGCAACTGCGCTACCGGAATTTTATAACAAATTGTTTTGGCGAACAATTGCATTGTTGATGAGATAATTCGCTATTTACCAAGTCCACAAGGCTACGGAGAATGATAAGTTTGGGGAAGAGAAAGACAATGAGCACATTGACCTCAGTTATAACTCAAAAAAAGAGTTGAAAAAAGAGACTATGACCTCAAGCATTCGCCCCCTTTCACTTCTTCACGGATCATTGATGTAATTTATTGAGCTGAATTTGCGTTATCTATGCTTCAATTATTTTTAGAGGCAATGTTAAACCACAAAGTATCAGCAAGTGAGCTTGCGGATTTTGTAACGTAAACATTCCTGTTGCACCTTTTTTTTTCTGAGGATTAATTGCGCGGTTGGGGAGGGGTGGGGGGACCTAATGAATTAGGTTTGCCTTCGACAGAGCGCGACAATGAGCACACCTCCCACTGAACTGGTTTTTCTACATTTGTAAAAGCAATGCCAGATGTATTAAACAAAAAAAAAAAAGGAAAAAATGAGCAAATGAGTGGAAAACCTGATTTTATGGCATGGGACATAATTTATGGTAACTGATAGGATATTATGGATACTGAGCAAATGGAAATTATTTGTCGAGGGTTAGGTAGATGGCTGATGATCATTCTGGGAAGGACAATGTGATTCATATGCTTGAAGGTGATTTTTTTTTTTTTTTTTCTTTGCGGTTGAGTTTTTGAAGGTGGGTGGACGAAATTTGAGGGAGACCCTTGGTACGGACGATAGCCGATATCTTGGAAATTAGGCGGGCTAGGGGAAAGTCGTAGGGGACTTTTTTGCGGGAAATTTAATTGTCTAGAAAAAGTGCCTCTTGATGGTTTTTCGAAAAGTCAGTTTTTAACGAGTTATCACGGTTTCTTTGGGCGCAGAATTTTTGGGGTGCGATTATCGAGTCTTGTGGTTGTGAAGAAAAATTGTGAGGATTTTTTTTATCAGGGCATGTTGAGATAATTCAAAGTAGAAAAGATGGAATATTTTTCAAGTTCTCTAATTTTTGATATTCCAAAAATTGTGGAGCGTACAAATGCGAAGTTACAAAAAAAAATCTTAAGGCGATGATGAAAATGGGGATTCATGCGAAATACATAATTTATTGTTGACTATTGAAAAAAGTTAATTGCAGTCGTTTATTTTAATATTTCCTGTTCATTCCAAGGAAGAATTTCAAGGCCTTAAATTTGTTCAATTTTTATGGATTTTTTAGGATTTTCAAAGTTGTTAAAACTAAAAAATAAGGTTATTGTTAACTTTTTAACTAAAACTTTAATTTTCAAGAATGAATTTTGTTTAATTTAAAAAAAATTATTCTTTATAAATTCTACTTTTTATATTTTTTCCATTTTTTAAAAATCATTTTTGTATTTTTTTGTAGAATTCCCATTTAAATAATTTTTCTCAAAAAGTTTGTATACAATTTTTTAAAACAATTCTATTCAATTTTTTATGAGAAATAAAACGAGAAAAAAAAGTAAAAAAATTCGAAATTTTTTTTCTTTTTAAAATGTGAAATATTTTTATAGAATTCTTATGGAAAATCCTGTGGGCTTGAAATTCTATTCCATATAAAAATTCACTTAACAATTTTCTAATAAACCTACAAAAAATTGACAAATTAAAATGTAATGAAAAAAATTGTCCATAGAATTTTGATAGAAATCCACGAGATTCACCTGAGGCATTTCAAACATTGTCGACTAATTACTCATCAATAAAAATAATCGCGATATTTTTCTGCGGGTTCATTGCCTCGATATAGATATAGATATATCCATAAAATAATATGGAAGTTCAAATAAATGAGTCCATAAAGATAATCGAAAATATCAATCCTAGGACTAACGACTTGACAAAAAAAAAAAGAAAAAAAAATGTATCAGAGCTTTTTTTCCTCACTAAAAAGAAAACCTCTCGAAAAGAAACTACTCACCACGTTATTCGATAAATCGACTAGTTTTCGAGATACTGCGAGGAAACTTCGTATAATCCGTTCTTACACAATATCTGTTATCACAGTAGATTGCCTTCGCTGATATCTTTGAATCTTTAAAGACGAAACTCATCTTCTATTTTACTATGAGCTTATATTTCATATTCTTACAATCCAAGAAAATATGTTCGGTATTTATTTTCATAATTTTTTACTTTCCGATTTTCCCCAAACGATTTTAAGATTGTGTGTGTATGTGTGTGTGTGTGTGTGTGTGTGTGTGGCTGAGTGGGTGGGGGGTGGGTGTGTGGGCAGGTGGGTGGGTGGGTAAGTGGGTGAGTGGGTGAGTAGGTGTATGTGGGTGAGTAGGTGTATGTGGGTGGGTGAGTGGGTAAGTGGGTGGGTGAGTGGGTAAGTGGGTGAGTAGGTGTATGTGGGTCAGTTGGTGTATGTGGGTGGGTGAGTGTGGGTGGGTAAGTGGGTGGGTGAGTGGGTAAGTGGGTGGGTGGGTGGATGAGTGTGGGTGGGCTGGTGGATGAGTGGGGGATGTACTACCTGTTTTGAAAAACGACTTTCTGCGTTTTTGACTTTTTTGAAAAATCCTGGAAAATATCGCAGACGAAAAATTTGTAATCGAGAATTCTTCACACGCTCATTTCTTTTTTTATGCTGAAATTAATACAAAATCCGGGGGAAAGTCTTGGAGTATTTAAATGAGAAATAGTTTCCTGTTCGTTACATATGGTCGAATATGTGTCATATTTTTGCGTCTTAAAAATAAGAAAATGGTTAATTTTTTTATCCATCTCTCGTTTTGTATTGAGAAAGAAAAATTTCGATTTAATTTTCCAATTTTTCAAATGCTAAAATTAAGATAAAAGGAGGGAAAGGAGGGAAAGTATGAAAATATTGAAATGAGAAATAGTTATTTGCCTGTTACATATGTTTGGAAACCGGTTGGCCACATATAGGAACTTAATCGCATGCGGACAGAAACTGAGAGTAGGACACAACGAATATTTTTTTATTCTGTTTCGTTTTCGTCATTCGATAGATTAGATTTCGATGCTTAGCCTCAGGGCCATACTATATTTACTATTCATTATTATTCTCTGTCCCTGGTGGATCTTTTCTACGTTTTCAATATAAAACTAATCAAATAGTGAAGCAAATCAAACATGGAATAGAGATAATTTTTTTCTCTGAAAATTTTTGTTTTTTGTCAAATCAAATTTTTTTTAATCAAATTTTTTTTTCTTTAAATCATTTTTTTTAATTAAATTTTTTTTCCTTAAGTAATTATTTTGTCGATCAAAATGAACCAAAAATCAATTGAAGTCCGAAAAAAAAGTCATTTAACTGAAAAAAAATTGAAAAATAAACATAGAAAAAAAAAAATTATATTTCCCAATTATAAAAAGAGCAATCAGCAGATGAAGCTAATTAGCGCAAAATGGCGTCTGCATTTTTTAAACTAGAAAATCGTTATCTGAGCGTTTTCGTACAGAGAATTGCGTAAAGATAAGACACAATTGTGTTAAATAATTGAGTTAAGTAGGCTAAAGATATGCAAAGTTTAGTATATTTTTTTGTATATTTTTTTTGCTTCAGTATTTTCATTTTCTGAGGTTGCGATCTTTGGGGATTATGACAAATGGCATTGTTGCGATTAGCAATTTATCGGTATTTATTTTGTCGAGGAAAATTTATAATTGGAGGAGGGGAGGGGAGCCGATGCTCCAAATACAATTTTTTATTTTTGTTATTTTCCATTGGTGATAAGGGGAAAAATAGGACGCGTGGGAGGGGGCCCATGATTGATTTGTTATCGATAGGTCTTCGTCATTAGCTTAATAGGCCCGCTAATGAGGTAATTGTAGGAATACTTTGGCCTCTATCGCTTGGAATTTCTTACGGACTTTTGGGAAAAACAAAATGTCATGACTTGCGTATTTTTTTTTTTTTTTTTTTTATTTATTTTGGTCTTTGAAACGCTCACGAGTTATGAAACTTGGTGATTTAATACGGAGATTAACTCGCGGTGGGCTCGTGTCACTTCACTTTAGCATAAGATTCACTGGGTTGATATGGTAATTTGGATTATGCAGGAAAACAACGAATTTTGAATGGTTTTTGGGGAATGCTGAGATTGAGAAGATTGGGAGAGATCAAAATGGACCGTTCTTGGGATCTTCGTGGATCTTCATTTTTTTTCTCGAATTGGGGTTTTATTATTATTATTATTATTATTATTATTATTATTATTATTATTATTATTATTATTATTATTATTATTATTATTATTATTATTATTATTATTGACTATGTTTTTTTTAAAGATGATATAAAAATGGAACGTCAGAAAAAAAAATACAATTGAATTTTTTTTAATTTTAAGCGGTTTTGAATATTTTTTTGGGAATTTCTTAAATTATTAGCACTTTTAAGTTTTTTTGAGATTTTGGAATTTTTAGAATTTTTTGGGGGTTTTTTTTTTGAGTTTCTTCAATTTTCCACATTTTGGGAACTTTCTGAATTTTTTGGAAATTTGTGGAATTTTCAAAAAATTTGGATTTTTTGATTTTTTGAAATTTTTGAAATGAGAAAAAAAATGTTCTACTTTTTTACGATTCGTCGTGTTTTATATGTTTGACTTGTTAATTTTTCTTCTTTATGTAGAACGACGAAATATATTCTCCGAAAAATTGACGATACTTCAGCATAAGATTCACTGTACCGATATGATAATTTGGCTTATGCATGAAAACAAGGAATTTGGATAGGGTTTAAGAGGATGCTGATGCATTGAATATTAGGAGATTGTTGAGAAATAAAATGGATGATGATGACCTTTCTTAAACTTCCAAAAGTTTTTTAAATTCGTGAAGAGAAAAAAAAAACTTTGCTCCAATTTTTTTCTCAAAACTAAAAAAAAATGGACATTACAAAAAAAATTTGATGAAAAATAAAATCAAAGGTAAATGAAAAACTTCCAAATTATTTCGAAATTTGTCAAGATTTTGAACAAACAAAATTTGAAATACTTCCAAGTTCCTTCACTTTTTCCAGTGAAAAAAGTTTTAAAATTTTTCGATTCTTCCAAATTTTCCAAATTTTTCAAATTTTTTCCAACTTTTCAAATTCTTGCAAATTTTTCAAAATTTTCAAATTTTGTCACATTTTTCAACTTTTTTCAAATTTTTCAAATTTTTTAATTGTTAAAATTCCCAAACTTGTGCAAATTTAGAAAAATGCAATCCCCAAAAATCATGTGTTTACACTATGGGGTGGCCCAATAAACAAAAAAATTAGAGGTATCAGTCTGGAAATCCTTGGCCGATAATACTAGATAAAAACAAATACGCGGAAGTTCGTTCTAGTTCCATGTCCATCGTTCTGATCCATAGTGTCGATTTAGCTATCAAATTCTCCAAATCAATTTAACGTAAAGAGCGCCCACGAGGTCTCACTAAATCCCACAAAAATTCACACAAAAAAACCAGAGAACTAAAACAGCATACGGCACGTGCTGATTATGGAATCATTTCGGTAATCAATGATCTAGGATAATACAATTAATTATCAGAAGACATGTGTTCCGAATTGTGCGAAGGTATTTTTTTTTAATTTTGTTTTTTTTTTTTTCAATCCCGTTCCCAAAATATGGAAAATATTTTTTGCAAGAGCATCTTTTTAATAATTTTTTCCAAAAATTGTTCAAAAAAAAAAAAACAAACAAACAAACAAAGAAAAAAACAAAAAAAAAACAATGCCGTTAACATTTGTCACAAAGTTACTGGTTAAGATAACACTTAATTTACAAGTGTTCACCTCAATTCCCTGCATCTCATTACCACTGACATATTGATCTGCATAATACAAAGTATTGGAATATATTTCACACTGAATACTCATTGACTATTCCCCCCCCCCCCCCCCCCCCCCCCCGCCCGCGACACTCAAAGAAAATCCTTGTTCCGCCTGCAACGTCATAAATAATCATTGGGAATAATCGAGGGAATTGCCGATAATAAAAATGAGTCCGCATTCAAGTTGCGGAACAAAACGAATAAATTAGTCTTTTACTAATTGCGCAACGAGCTTGAAAGATCTTGATCCGGAAAAAAACGAGCGGACGGCAAGTGGCGCCACGAGGACCACGCCGAACCTCGTACTCGATGTGCACTTTTGACTTGGCTGTAGTTAGTTAAATAATGAAGTTGGAGCAAAAGTCTCTGAATGTAAAATGTTCCTCGTTTCATGGAGTATCATTCGGGTTCTATCGAAAATTGCGCTACGTACGATAGTTTTTGAAAGAATGGGGGTTGAATGGTGGACGCTACTGAGCTGTCATACGTTGCATATAACCTGCAGTACATTGATAAATAGTGGTTATAAACTATTTAAAAATACTATAAAAAAATCGATGAATACACAGAAAAAGTCATAGAAGTTGATCGATGCAATTTTTCATGCCGAACATTTTATGTTATCACTATTTTTGTCTATATCTATTAGTTCCCTCAAAAAATGGCACCGACCTTTGTCATCACCGACCCTCACATTTTGTTTTGCGATCATATGTCGAAATGTGAAGGAGCTAGCCCAATTTCCATGAGAATGTTTTCTGTAGAGCTCACTGAGAGCTACAATAAAGCTCCACATGAAGATTCCCTAATATTCTTAGTTACCAAGACATCCGCCAAAAAGGCGGTATCCCCCTTGAGGTACCACCTCCATTATCACTAATAACCAATCTTCTCTATCTCCACAGAGCCCTTCTCCGACTGGTTGGAGGAAAAAGTTGAATTTCTATTCGAGGAAATACCCACCCCAGAATGTGGCCAGAACAAGCCAAGTTTGTCGTATCCTTGCGCCAAGCAGGAGACAACCCAATCCCTTCTCCAGGAATTCGAGACGGTATTGGGTGATGTAGAGGCTTGTCATCAAATTTATCCTCCTTCCATGTCCAACTTGACACCACCGCATACACCACCCCATCAAATGACACCAAAATCCATGGAATATGACTCGCATTTACTGGTGGCCCTGCAGCCAGTGATGGTCGATTACCCAATAACCAAGCCCCAACTGATAACTTCTCTTCATCAAGCACCAAGAAATCCAATTCCACTGGCACCAGTACCTACCGTGAAAACTGACTCTTATCTTGAGCAGATATCTGGTGGTTGGAATGCTGAAAATGTCTCCCTCATACCACTGTCAACTCAAGTCAATGGAGACGTTGCTAGTGAATTGGCAGCCATGGACGAATACGTTCGTTCATGCGCTGAAGATTTGTCACCATCAACGCCATCTAGCTCCTGCTCCAACAGCTACCTGTCGTCCGAGGATTCGCGCGATCCGGATTGGACGATTCCATCAACAAGTTCTGCAACACCGAAGCGTCTACAACGTATCAAGAATCGCTGCAAGCCCTACTCAAGACCAACGGTGGAGGACAAAAAGGTACGTAAGAAGGAGCAGAACAAGAATGCTGCTACCCGGTATCGGCAGAAGAAGAAAGCAGAGATCAAGGAGATTGTTGGTGAGGAACAAGAATTGGCTGATTATAATGACAAGCTTCAGGATCAAGTCAAAGAGTTGTCCAGGGAAATTGGATATCTCAAGGGACTTATGAGGGATTTGTTCAAGGCCAAAGGGCTTATGAAGTAAGGTTGGGAGACATTTTTCGTTTATTCTTTTTTTTTTTATCTTTTGTGGAGTCATGGAAAATTATTACGTTGCTATATTCATAAATGAAAATTGACTTGCAAAAACAAATGAAATACTTCTTTTGGGTTTTTAGAAACTTTTGGTGACAATTTGAGATTAACAATTATTCAATAATTTATGCGTGATTTTATGGTCTTACTTTTTTTGTGCTTGTAACTCAATCTAAGTTTCACTTCTTTCTTCTTTTTTAATTAACGTAGGATAATTGATTTTTTATCTGCCCCTGGGGGGGCCTATCTTCGGTGGTGGCTGCAGGGTCACTTGGCTGCCATTTTAAAACAATCGTAAAGTGATTATTATTCATGTGGGAGAAGGGGTCTTTAATTATTATTCGTTATTCTTTTCCATAGAGATAGTTAAGAAAACTATATATTAACGATTTTACTTAACAAGTAGTGATGTTATACATGTAGCTAGGTGGTACCATGTTGGTACCATTGATTAGAGTGACAATGGGATTTATTTTTTGTCATGGTATTCATCGTTTATCTGTCGTTTGTATTTGTCAGAAGAGATTGTTGATCTCATCACAATCAAATGGTACAAAATTTTATTTTATTGTCACATTTGAGGGATGATGGGATCACCTTCAGTTTCAAGTCTCTTCATTCCAAAATTTTGTTTAATTAAATTCATATTTGCAATGGTCCCCTCCTTTTATTATTTCTGTATGCAATTGTAATCATGTACTTGCTGAAATGCAATAAAACATTGATTCTATGTGTAGTGGTATTTTGTTTTCCTGGAATCAGTGTTATTTTTTTCGACTGCTGGCAGAGGAGATGGAGCGATGAACCAAGTGCAACATCATATTGATATATCTTCAATAAGTTGTGTGTGTGTGTGTGTTGTGAACAAAAAACGAAGACAATATAGACTATGCAACGAACAACAACATATAGAGCAGCCAAGGTCTCCATGAGAAGTGAACCCTCCCCTACTGCCCACTGCCCTATATACTGCACTGTTATGGTTGCAGCTCTTCCCAGCCCTCCGCAGAAACTTGCTCCCTTCAGACTGGTCGTTTCCGGAGCTGCGCCTGACGGGGCAGCTCCGTCGAGACCTCCGTTGCGAGGGTGCTTGGTGGGTCCAATACCCCTCTCCCCCCCCCCCCACCCGCGCGGACAGCATGACTTCCGGTGCAGCCACGTCCTGTGTTGACCATAAGTCTCGACAGGACGGGCTTCACCATAGCTGGCTTACCGCTTGCTGTCTTGGACATGCTACTTGCAAGCATAAGGCCGGTTTACACGATACCTTTATCGTTTGCATGTTAGCCATGCCGTCTGAGAAGGGCATCCTCCCAAGTACCCCCCACACCTCCCAAGCACAGTATGCAGGGCTGAGCATGATCGTTTCTAACTTCTTTCTAGTGGTGATGAGCACTGTTCAGTTTTGCACTGTGCAACCCAACCGAGTCTAAATCCTTATCCCAAGGTATACGTTGTCGAAGATCAGTTGGAGCTTAGACAAGTGTTTCTCCGTTTGTGAAGGCAAGTCTTAGCTCCCTTGATATTGACAGTTCCAGAATTCTCTTTTGAAGGGGATAGTGGGCACCCATCCATGCGGCTGGGGCTGACTTTCGCCATCTAGACCATTGTATTCGCAAACACAGGGTGAACCTCCAGAAATCTCTGTGCCACGATGGAACCCCACTCATGCGTCGGGTTAGGTTCCCACCCGACCGTGCGGTCTCACTTCACGGTTGGAACCCATGAGGACATGTTTCATCATGCTGAACGACCTCCGGAAGCTGGAGGCGAGCCTAGGACCTTTAACGTAGTAGGCAGATACTCTCACCACTATACTGAAGCTTTGACTTTGTGGGGGGGGGGGGGGTAGTGGGTGTATGTTCTGGCTGAGGGGGTGGGTGGGTGGGTGGTTGAGCAGATCTGGTTAGTGTATTAACATGACACAACACTTCTACAACAAACTTTATTCATAAAGAAATTTTACAGCCACATTGTACATTGTCAATTATATAGATATATCTACGGTAGCTTGGAAATTAAATAGAAATTCTTGACATCACAATCCAATAAAACACTGTTTATTGTTTCACATAATTATATATTTATTCTCATAAAAATTAATCATCGCTCTACCAAGTTATTCCTATAGAAAGTGTTCATTAATTATTGTATATTCATTATATACACATGCGATCTGTGACGTATTAGGATGAACGGAATTTTGATTGTATTTATCAATAGACGTGTTACTTGTTTTTCTTTTTTAATCTACCGATTTATGGTAATAGTTGGATTGAGGCCTCCTAAAATTGACAGCGCGATGACAATTAGCTGCAACAATAATTGCAGATCTCTACGTTTCACATATCACTAGGTCAATTAGGCTTCAGAATTAGTACCAGAACGTAATATTCCAATACACACAAATGTGGATTTTCACCGGAGGCTCCACCGAAAAACCAAACTTTCATTTTTTTATTAAAAAAAAAAAAAAAAAATTGAAAATTGAAAAATGCATTTATAGCATATTTCTCGCCTTGGGAGGAAAAGCGAGGTTAGAATGTACTTTTTACGTGCGTGTGGGCAGAAAAGTACTATTCCATCCCGCTGCACAGGGAGAAAATCTTTCTTCATGTGACACAGGGACGGAAAATTATATTCTATGCCCGGTAGGTAAACGGAGCGTTCGGCCGCGCACAAAATTCTTTACTTTACGTCCTTGGCCAGAAAAATTCTATTTTTTCCCAAATTTTGACCAAATTCATATTTGTTAGTGAAATTAAAAAATTGATATTTTCCCCCATTTTTCTTGTAAAAAAAAAAAAGAAAATTTGATTTTTAAATTTTCCAAAATTTTGAATATGCTAACAAAAAGTTTGCTACAAAAAAATTGATTTTTGATTTGCTTTTTTAATGCAAGTTTGTCTGCCGGTTGTAGCCTCCCCTAAATCACATGATCATATAATTAACCCAAAGCTTCCTAAACCAATGGCTATACCTTACGCTTAATTCCTACAAATTCGCTAAAAAAAATCTTGAAAAAAAAATATTTTGCCAAATAATTCCTCGATAAATAATAAATAAAATCACTATCTTACTAAGTAATCAACATCATGCGTTGAGAGCCCTGGTGGCATGATGATTTAAATTCATTGGTATGTCTATCGTAACAATATATTCTAGGGTGTCAACTCCATAATTTGCCGCAACAAAAAAAAACAACAAAATCTCAATCAACAAATTAATGATTGGAGGGGGGGGGCGGGGGGACGGAAGAACTGTACGCGATGAACAGCAAGCTAACATATGTAGCTTTTCTAATTAATCATCTATTCACAATGTCACATCAATCGTTTTTGCAATGATTATTTTTGTCTTTTTTTTTTCATTTTTTTCTGTTCGTTTTGTCTACAAGTTATACACATATTCCAATTCTATGTATCTAAATTATTACCACAATAATTTGTCTACTTTGATTGTGATCAAGGAAGTAAAAATGCTTATCCATAACTCGGATTTATCGTTTTAGTTTCTAATGAGATTATTCATCGTATCAGCGCTATTGTGCAATATGTAACTGGATGGAGGATTGAATGTTCCTGTCTAACCTCAAAGTTACCGCTCCGCAGTCCGCCATGCTGCGCATGCGCAGTTACGCTGAGTTTCGTAGCATTGCAGCGCATGGTGCTATGCTGGTGGAAAAAGACGGATTCAAATTTACCGCTCACCATTTCGCTAGACTGCGCATGCGCAGGTACGTTGAGCTTGGCGCCATTAACGCTTGGAGGCGCTGGGTCTGCCAGTGAGTGGTTTCACTTGTGGTATATAGATTTCTGTTAGTTACTATATATATCAGTGGGTTGTAACCTCAAAGATGTACGGAATTGCAATGTACATCATGTATCATTTAGGTTATCCACCAATATCAAAATGGCGGACTCGGCTGCGCGCGCAGTTTTTTGCTTGGGTTCCTAAGTTCAAATTCCCGAGTGGGCGAGAATTCTTTTAGATTGTCTGACGACCAGCAGGTTGCTCATTGAGCCAAAATTCCATTTCTTTATATTTAATTCAATTTTTAGCTACGCGGGGTTCAATGCTGAGCGCGAAAGTTGCGCGCAATGACACTGCGCATGCGTAGAGACCGAGATTAGTTCAGTTTGAACGGGAGGCGCCGATCTTTAACTTAAACGACCATGCAGCAATTGTCCATCCAGTTATATAGTGATTATTGATCAGCGCTAATTCACTATAGGTGAATTGAATAGTTAGTTGTTTTTTTTATAATTCTGGTTGTTTACTTTTAATGGCAGAATGCACCTGGACGAATGATCCGACTCAAGTCGTTAAATCAGGAATGAACTTAGTGGATTCGTATGTTTCATTTTAGTAATTAGGCTTCATTCATCTTACAACTATTAAAGTCATGACTATGATAGATTTTCCACTGAATTGTGAGGCGTTTTTATGAGGTGATGTCAATTAGAAAGTGAGACAAGCATGAGCGCGAGCACATTTTCAACACTGAGAAAGCATTTTTTCCTAATTTTGTAGGATGGTATTCTGAGATTAACGCATTTTTTTCAAGGGGTACTTTGACTCTTCCCATTTTTTTTTTGAAACTATCTTTTTTAGGGAGAAATAGCACTTGAGCCTCTGCAGTGACCCCTCGTCGAAATCGCAACTTGTATCAGAAATTGAGAAAATTTTTTTGGCGAACTCAGACATACTATGTCATATTTCATCTGAATTTGACAGAGTGTATCGAAGTTTTGACATATTCAAAATATGACACTTTTGAAATGTGACATCCTCGAAATTTGACATCTTCAAAATGTGACAAACTCGAAATTTGACATCTTCAAAATTTGACATCCTCGAAATTTGACATATTCAAAATTTGACATCCTCGAAATTTGACATCCTCGAATTTTGACATATTCAAATTCTGACATCCTCGAAATTTGACATCTTCAAAATTTGACATCCTAGAAATTTGACATATTCAAAATTTGACATATTCACAATTTGACATCTTCGAAATTTGACATCTTCTGTTACATTATGTCCTGGTCGCATTCACCCCACCAAAAAACCTCTCAAAATTTTTAACACCTTCTATGTATTCGTTTTACATAATCTATCGATGCGATTTCCACAAGGGAGTTCAATTAAAATCAATCAATTTTGGATTGGTCACAGTTTCGGATCAACCTCCCAAATGTAATGGAAATAGCGATATTTTCGTATAAGCGTGTTCTGCAGATCTCAATCCTGTCTAAAATGGTGTTTATTAAAATACCCCTATATCCCTTGCATGGGGGGATATTCTACAAATTGTACAACTTAAGCTATATTGATAGGTTGAGGGTCCACAAGGTCAGACTCATTGTTAAATTCCTTCGAAGGAGTCAGGCAAGCACTATTTATTACTTTTTTATGGTTTTTGGAGCGCGCCAACAAACTTGACAACCCAACCTCCAACCCGTCAATATACCTCAAATTCGCTAATTCCCTACTAAAATTACTTCTGAATGTCATTGTCCATTAAAACCACTAGCAACTACTGGTTTTATCTGTACCGAATAGAATTATGGAGATGAAATGTTTAAAATTATTTAAACTTCTCTTGAAAAAACTCAAAATTCACGGTTTCCAAGTATCATTCATAAATAGTGAAAGTTATCTCCATTGATCCTTAACATTTGTCCGATAACACTGAGAGATTTTTTTCATAAACCGTAGAAAAAAGTGGAAAAAATCCCTCCCCAAGTAAGCAATGTGTTCCCTCTTTCGTATCATTGTCATGAAATGAAAGTTTCAATTGGTAGTAAATTTAAAAGTCGAGTGGCTGATCAGCAGAGCCCTCGATGTCGTTAACTGAGTCTGAGTCAGAATCTTCATCGTCGTTATCCACTTCCACATTTTCCAAATTAACGCTGTTTGTTTTGAGGTTATCGCTGGTTATTTTACTGACGATGCCATCTGGAATAACACCAATAAGTGCTTCAATGCTCTGGGGGGCTTCATTAGGATGGCGACCTCCCATTTGTCAACACCTCTCCTGTGGCTAAGCGACGAACTCCACTGTGGCAAGTCCCACTCGCTCCCCGAGCTCCCACCACATCGACCACGCGCGCCGTTCAGTGCCACTGCGCAGCCTGACGCGCAATTGCTACGCGGCGCGCTGTGCGCAGCAGAGTGGGGGGAGTGGGGGAGGTTGGGGAAGTTGACAAACCGGAGTTTCCACTGTACCATCGACGTAAAATTCGGAATAACGTGAAATAAATTATGCTACAGCAATCTGGGGATGTACCAAATGGTTTCAGACAGATTCTAAAATAATACAGTTCGATAATATCGAATACTATTTTTTGAAAATGCAAAGAATCGACCACATTCGAAATTCAAACAAATTTTCGGGGTTTTGGAAGATCCAGAAGTCTGAAAAGGTGAAATTTTAACAGATTTGATTTTTAAGGCAGATAGGAAAGCTCACCGCAATTTGGTTTTGATCCTCGGGTTCGTGTTCCAGCGACCTCAACACCATGAGGATCAACGCACCAGCAGAGTCCGAGGCCCCAGTGGCATTGGACACTTCGAAAGTAGCCTCGGGAGTCACAAATGGGAGCTACATCCGGTGATGTGCGTCTACGTACAGCGGCACACGGTCTCTCGGCTTTGGCAAAGCAGCCACACCACTCGGGACCACTTATGAATATGTCCCTGCGGTTTTTCAAATGACGATGAGATAATCATTAGGGGGAATTAGGACATTATTATTCCAGGAAATTTGTGTTAACTGGGTGAAATTACTTTTTTGTTTTGCATGAAATTTTTGGGTGCCATCCACTGTGCGAATTTTTGAATGGCTACCAAAATGCCTAATTAAAAGAGGAAAAAAAGATACATAAAAAAACACTCAAAAAGAAGTTAAAAAAAAAATTTGTTTAAAAAAGAAAAAAAAGAAAAAGAAAAAAAAGAAAAAGAAAAAAAAGAAAAAGAAAAAAAAGAAAAAGAAAAAAAAGAAAAAGAAAAAAAATTGTAACAAAAAATTAAAAAAAAGGGAATGACAGGAAACAATGTGTTAAATGCGAGGGTGGGAAAACACGGGATAAATAATGGAGACATTCAAAATTTCCGGGCTCATTTAATCTCATGTTCTCGTGCCTTGATGGATGAGCCGCGCTCTCCTCCATTTTTCGCGACGTTTAAATCTGGCTGTTAAAATTTTGTCAAATGAAAATGAGTAATCTCCTGGACTATATATAACAATTTCATGGGAGGATATTGAAAATGCGTTGTAGTAAATTATTCATTATTGAGAAGTAGAAATTTATATTGAGTTCACCAACGGTGGGTAACTCATTTTTAATGTCAATGGTACTCTTGCAATTTTTTTTAGTACCCTCGGCAATTAAAATATCAGTGATTGCGGGTTCTAGGTCAAAGTTAAACACACGCACAATCAAAGAAATTTCAATAAGCAAATTTTTTTAAGTACATTTTTTACGTCCATTTCCAAAAACAAAATTAAGGAAATGAAAGATTTCTCAACTAACCCATTCGTATCACAAGCGTCGAGGAATGGTTTCAGGCAGGGCTCATTCTGATCATGCTCAAGACCGTAAAGTTCAGCGACGGAGATCCTGTGATCGCCGTCTGTATCAAAATGTCCAAACATCCACCTGACTTCGGTCTGGCATCCAGCCGGGAAGTAACCTGCCGAAAAAGTAATTTCGTTGAAACGTATTCTAAATTGTCATTTTCTGCGGACCTCGACGCGAAAAGGGACTACTTATGTGGGTGGGGGGGGGGGGGGGGGGCTATTTTTCAAAATGAAATTTGAATCTACTAGTAAAAGTACTCATCCACCCCCACGCGCTAGTCTGCCATCCGCGGCGAGGCCGCGGATGGCAAGCACGCGGGGCGGCGGAGGGAACGGTCCTGCATGACCGTGAACAATATTTTTCCGACCAAGGAAGTCGAAACCAGTATCTACGCGGCTGGAAAACGACAAGAAAACTTGGATTTCGATCCGGACCACATTTGCGAGAAGGGGGAGTCGGCGTCCGCGCGTGGTGGGGGGTACAAACTACAGTCGCGTTCTCGGAATTGGCTTCCCCCATTCCCCCCCGCCGATGCCGTTCCGCTGTATATACTCCCACGAGACAATGCATAATCCCTAGTTTCACTTTCTGCCCCCGCACTCTTCACTCGCCGTGATGGAATCCGACACTCCAATAATCATGATAGGCAGAAACCCAAATGAATTGCATAGCTAATCATAGCCGGATCATTGCAATCTGTCTGGGTGTTACGGAGTTGTTATGCCCCGAAATTTAGAATGATTTCGGTTTAAAATGTTGAATCGAATACTTCATTTGGTTATAACCAAACGTTTTTTTGGATATCGATTATTAACAATTGCAAACATCGAAGTGTGACGGAATCTGAGAAAATGGACAGATTCTGAAAATGACAGAACGGGCCACGGCCCCATGCCATCTCTCGCGCTCCCTGGCGGACGCGTCCCTGAACTTTCGCTCCTCTTTCTATTAGACGCTCGACTTCACACGCATGTCGATTAAATGTTGACGAGCATTGGCATCGTGGCAAAAGGTCCTAATGGCAACTCGATACTAGTTATCAGATTCGGATTTTTCCAAGTTCCAACACTTGTCCGTGGTTTGGTTTTCAACGAAAACCTTGTGCAAGACCTCTAACTCCACATCTTGGGATAAGTGCTCACTGGGCCGCTAAGGGATAATATGACAAACCTTTTGACTTGATGTGCTGGCGCCGGTACTTAGCATCAGTCATCACCACGGAGAACCAATCCAGCAGACGATTTGCCATTTCCGGCCTTGACGATGCAGAGCAATCATTAGGTGTGGTAAGTACGTTAGCTTTCGGCTTTGGTGGTTCGAAAGTCGACTCCATTGTCACGGTATTTTTACTTATTTCGTTGCTCATCGAGTGCTTAATATCCTCTTCATATTTGGTGTTCGCCGGCACCTGCGGATGGTTACGATGGTTAACGATGATTTTTGTGATCAAATGATGGAATACATAATGAGGATTATTGCTTAGCCTATCCGGATCTTCTAATATGAGTAATTAGTTGGCATTGCTACTGCAATCTCCGTTCCATTATAAACTTCAATCTCTTTTTTTGTTATTTTACATCGCTCCACTACCTTTTCGGCTTGCATTCGCGAATCTGATCACGACTTTAAATTGTTAGATCTCACGATTCTGGCCGACCGGATTTGAACTCGGAATCTTTCGCACATCAGTCCAATGATCTTACCAGGCCATCGGCTTAAACGTCAATCTTTAACTCACCTTCGATCGTTTACCATACTTCAGATACTGATAATGGTGATTGTCGAAGTTGAAGTCTCGAGGAGTTAGGGTGATGTCTCTGCTTCTTCCCAATTTTCCCAGCAGCAGTGATTTCTGAGGACGGCCGTGGAGAATCTTCTTCGTGTGCATTCGTAAATCCATTTCGTCTGAATAACAATGAGAGAGTATTAATATAATCCCATAGTGGGCGCTGATTTGATACGGAATTGGTAAAACGATTTCTGCATCTGTCGCTTCCCGTCTCTCCCGCGAATATCTCAGTAGCTGAAGGAGATGGAGCAATTTTCATGATGACCTTTTTTGTAGAGGAAGATACGCTCTACAAAAATGGTGGACATGAAAATTGCTCTATCGGCTCGGGATTTCGAGTTATTCGTCAAAAACCGAGGAACTCGGTTTGACTGAATTGTTAATATGCAAATTGTACTTTTTCGATACCCTGAATTAGTCATTGTCAAGATCATGCGCCAGATGTCTCAATTTATCATGTATCGAAGATCAATGCAAGTGACATTGAGGAAATTTAATGCAGTCATAAACTAGGCGGTGATAAATCATTGTCTAAGTCACCTTTGCATGGGCAGAAGCCTTTGCATGCAATATGAATGGAGGTGCGATGAATGCAGTTGTGGTACTCGAGACGACAGGGTGAACTGTAGGTTCGGTTGTCAATTCCACACAGGAAGTTTGGTTTCACCACCGGACACTCCTGACACCTGAAAATTGATTAATCTATATTGATCATGCTCTGCTTAGGGCGAGGGGAAATTCATCGAGCTTGTGGGTTTCATTTCTTTTTCAATTTTGGCCTTGGCGTTTTACGATTTTTTAAGTGAAATGGATTTCGGGAAGTTATTGTAATGATTGGCAGATTGCATTTTCTGGATGTAGTTAGTTTTTTGGAAGATAGTAATGGGATCTTCAATATATTTTGAGTCAAGGTCATTCGTTCTAATTTAGTCACGTTTTTTGCTGTATCACTGGAGGGAGCTATTCTAATGACCTTGAATATGAAGAGTGACATATAGATGTTTGGGTGTGTGTGCGGTTAGGTAGGTAGGTGAGAGTATGTGGGCGGGGGGATGGGTGGGTGGGCAAATGTGGGAATGGGTGGGTGGGCCAATGTGGGCGGGGGGATGGGTGGGTGGGCCAATGTGGGCGGGGGATGGGTGGGTGGGCCAATGTGGGCGGGGGATGGGTGGGTGGGCCAATGTGGGCGGGGGGATGGGTGGGTGGGCCAATGTGGGCGGGGGATGGGTGGGTGGGCCAATGTGGGCGGGGGATGGGTGGGTGGGCCAATGTGGGCGGGGGGATGGGTGGGTGGGAAATGTGGGCGGGGGGATGGGTGGGTGGGTGGGCAAATGTGGGAATGGGTGGGTGGGCCAATGTGGGCGTGGGAATGGGTGGGTGGGCCAATGTGGGCGGGGGGATGGGTGGGCGGGGGGATGGGTGGGCGGAAGGATGGATGGGAGTGGGTGGGTGTATGGGGAAGGGGTGGGCGGGTGGACGGGCGGGTGTATGTGGGTGGGTTTGTGCTATTTTACGACTAACTATTCTAAAAAAAATCAGACAATCCAATGCATTCATTAACTGCAGTTAATTCTTTTCTCAACTTACTTGGATTCATCCTGATCCTCATCATCATCCTCAGAATCGAAGAATGCATCGTCATTATCATTTTCAATGGAAGTCTCGGTGCGCATTCGCCTCTGTTGATTATTGCGTGATTTTGATACCACGATGTCGCTAGAAAAATTCCAAATAAATATTGTACTTGTTAATTATTATCTACTTGATCTTCGATAAAGGTTCTCGTGACAGCCTAAAATTGTGACGGAATTGTTTGTAACGAGATTTTACTACGCACCATTTTTCCCGCCATTTATCGTATTTGTCATTGGGGGGAGGGGGGGGGGGATTTTTTGTAAATAATTGATTAATAGCAACTTACCCAGATTTATGGAGCTCCTTTTTCGATACACATACAGCAGTGAACGCATCTTCTAGCAGACACACTTCTTTCTTCTTACAATTCAGCGGCCGGCAGAGTTCACCTAGAAGAATGTTATTCAATCATTGAAAATGTAGATTACGTCATCGAGACTTGGGAATAATTGTATACCTCTAGGGGCGAAAAGCGCTGTTTAAACTCGCTTCGCGCGGCTAAGGCGCGGCTTACCACCCGCGAGGTATAAAATGCTACTTTCCGTCCCGGCGGGCGCAAAGTGATATTTTTCGCATTTCTTTACCACTATCCTGGGACGGAAAACTACATTTTACATTTGGGGGGGGGGGGGGGGTACGAGTTGATCTGAAGGCGACAATCAAGGAATGAAATTTTTGGGTGTTCTACGAGCAACGAATGACGAAACGGTTTGGTAAATTATTAAGTCCTCCATATATGCTTCACTTACTGTTGGGGTCATTGATCCATAACTTCTTATCGCCAACTTTCAACAGCTTTGTGTCGTCCTGCAACAGAAATCATTGACGAGTAACATTAAAGAGTTTTCAAGTAATGCATACATATATATATATATTTGTATTCTAATTTTTTCCCTGAAATACGAAGAAATTGAAATTCAAAAAAAAAGCAAAATTTCAAAACAAAAATTTTTGAAAATTTCATGACTCCAAAATTTGGAAAATACCGGAAATTTTGGAAGTTTAAAAACCTTTCCGAAAAGTTCCTGAGGGGAGTTACATAAGCCACGTGTCATTCATTTGCGCTGTATTACTACCGTCATTAACATATCTATAGATATGGCAATGTGATGCAAAACACAAAAGGTGTGTCGTCGATGAAGGGACGATAAGAGTGAAGTGGCAGATAAAATTACGACTAAATTAGGGAGCCAATTAAACAAATGTCAAAATGTTGATTTTTTTTCACCTTTCAAGTGGAAAATTCGGATTTTTTTATCAAGGTTTTTTAAATTACTTCTCTTGGATTTTTTTTTTGTATTTTTGAGATTCGGCAAATTCGTGAAATCTCTAAATATTCTGCGACTTGAACATTTAACATTTATAAAAATTGCAAGATGTCAAATTTTTGAAATTTGAAATTTGTAATTTTT
This sequence comes from Asobara japonica, assembly GCA_026005395.1. Lineage (NCBI taxonomy): Eukaryota > Metazoa > Arthropoda > Insecta > Hymenoptera > Braconidae > Asobara > Asobara japonica. Next base: position 4,237,876 of record BQMI01000393.1, read on the forward strand.
GAAATTTGAAATTTGAAATTTTGAAATTTGAAATTTTTGAAATTTGAAATTTTTGAAATTTGAAACTTTTGAAATTTGAAATTTTTGAAATTTGAAATTTTTGAAATTTGAAATTTGAAATTTTTGAAATTTGAAATTTTTGAAATTTGAAATTTTTGAAATTTGAAATTTTTGAAATTTGAAATTTTTGAAATTTGAAATTTTTGAAATTTGAAATTTTTGAAATTTGAAATTTTTGAAATTTGAAATTTTTGAAATTTGAAATTTTTGAAATTCGAAATTTTTGAAATTTGAAATTTTTGAAATTTGAAATTTTTGAAATTTGAAATTTTTGAAATTTGAAATTTTTGAAATTTGAAATTTGAAATTTTTGAAATTTGAAATTTTTGAAACTTGAAATTTTTGATACGTTGAACTTGTTCCTCAAACTGTCAAAAAATGTTGACATTTTCTCCTGCCATTAATCCCAAGCACCTTCAAAAAGTGAATGAAAAAATTACGCGACTTATCCGATCAATTTTGGATCTAACATACTCGGGCTGGCCAAGCCAGGACCGGAAAGGCGTGCACAGCCTTTTGTACACAAGACCTGACCAGAATAGCCTTGTAGAATTTAGTAGGACATATCGGATAATTTTAGCATTGGGGAAAATCTATTTGTATTCAACTCGGGTACCTTAAGGACCCTTCCAGTCCATTTTCCCTTTTTTTTCTATTTGTGCCAAAGTATTGATCGAATTGACGTGGAAAAAATAGTTTGGCCCAAGTGACCCATTTTGCCCCAAGTGGCCCATTTTGCCCCTGTCTATGATTTTTGCTGAAATGATTTATTTTGTCACAGTCGTTAATTTTTCCCCCCACCCGCCCATTTTGCCCCACCCACCCATTTTGCCCCACCCTCCTATATTTGTTCATCACAGATGCAGATTTATAAACTCTCATAATGAGATGCTTATGTCAAGTGCGCGTGCTCAAAATAAATGCGATTACCTCGACGATTACAGTTGCTCGAAATGGCTTTGCACACACTACATATTCCTCTCTGCCCTTGCACTACCTTATATATATTTATACACGAATACATTCAACAATTCCATCAGCAAATGTCGTGCTAACTCTCCCACAGCTATATCACCGCAGGATCTTGACACCCGCGGTCTCAATGTAATTACGTAGTTATGCTACAACTGTGTATGAAACTGACAAACCACCCTTGTGAATTTTGACCCAGATTAACTTCCCTCCATTTTTAACTTCGCGGCGGGGAACAAGTTCCTACTTTGCCCTCGAAAATGATGAATCGATTTGCCGTGAGATGTTCTCATTCAAGCCGCTTCTCAATGTGTGCAATGCGTGTGGTGTGTGTGTGTGTGTGTGTGTGTGTGTGTGTGTGTGTGTGCGTATGTGAGCGGGTGGGAGGGTGGATGTGTGAGAGGGCGGATGGGTAGGTGAGAGGGAGGGTGAGTGAGAGGGAGGGTGGGTGGGAGGGTGAGAGGGAGGGTGGGTGGGTGAGAGGGAGGGCGGGTGGGTGGGTGGGTGAGAGGGAGGGTGGGTGGGTGAGAGGGAGGGTGGGTGGGTGAGAGGGAGGGTGGGTGGGTGAGAGGGAGGGTGGGTGGGTGAGAGGGAGGGTGGGTGGGTGGGTGAGAGGGAGGGTGGGTGGGTGGGTGGGTGAGAGGGAGGGTGGGTGGGTGGGTGAGAGGGAGGGAGGGTGGGTGGGTGGGTGGGTGAGAGGGAGGGTGGGTGGGTGGGTGAGAGGGAGGGTGGGTGGGTGGGTGAGAGGGAGGGAGGGTGGGTGGGTGGGTGGGTGTGTGAGAGGGAAGGTGGGTGGGTGGGTGAGAGGGAAGGTGGGTGGGTGAGAGGGAAGGTGGGTGGGTGAGAGGGAGGGTGGGTAGGTGGATAAGTGGGTGGGTAGGTAGGCAGGTGAGTGGGTGGGAGGGTGAGTAGGTGAGTGGGTGAAAGGGTGAATGAGCGGGCGGGCGGGAGGGTGGGAGAGTGGGCGGGTGGAAGTGTGGGCGGGCAACCCTGAATTTACCTTGAATGGCTCAATTTGAAGGAAACCGTTGTCACTTGAAATTAAATTTTCCAAAAAAAATTATTACTCGCATAAAAAAACATTTAAACTACCAAGCGCTAACGAATGTCCGACCTAACGCTTACTAATACTACTCATCTGCCAGCATAACCGTTCTAAATATTGCGGGATAAAACAGCGCCCCTAAAGTAGGATGAAAAATTTTACGTCCGCTGTGGCGACAGAATAAAATTCAACTCTTTGCACTCTCCACCTGAGACCATGGCTCTTGAAGATTTCCCTTTATATCTGAACCTGCATTTACTTCTCGATTCGCAGACATACGTCCCCCTTAAATTTGCCATCGCGGCTATTCTCTTTTCCGCTATTTGAGTGTATTAAACTCAACTCATGGACACGAATGGACCTACATTCTTAAGTGGAATCTCAACCACTGCAGGCCAGTCCATATACTTCATAACAGCTCAGTAGGTCTTTCTGCAGGCCTATACATCAATTTATATGCAATGTATACCAACCTCATGTATAAATTGTGAGTGTAATTGTTCAATAAAGTGCGACAAGTTTTTCTCGTCAATAACGTGACATTGACGAAGTGAAATTGAATGGCTCTTGGGTTATTTTTAACTTGTCGATACAACAATTTATTGTTTTGCACCCGAAACCGAAATATTGATTTTTCTCTATATAGATATACATGTTTCAGGGTATATTTAACTTATCTAAACGTCTTATAACCATACGAGTGTACGTATGTATATATGGGTCGGTGGCTGTGTACATGTGGGTGGGTGGGTGGCTCGGTACGTGGGCGGAAGGGTCTGGGTGGGTAAGTCGGAGGGTGGGTGGGTGGGTATGTATAGGTGGGTGGGTTGGTGGGTGGGTAGGTGGTTGGGTGGGTGGGGGGGTTATGGGTGGGTAGGTGGTTATGGATGGGTGGGTGGGAATGGGTGGGTGGATGGGTAGGTGGTTATGGATGGGTGGGTGGGAATGGGTGGATGGACGGGCGGGTCGGTGGGTGGGTGGCTGGATGGGTGTATGTGCTATATATGTGATTATGTGGATCACATGACACAATATACCAGTGTTACGTACTTTCACATACACTTTGTATATAGGACATATATACAGTGCTCGATTTGAAATAGAACAGAAACTGTTCAAGGAATGGTCGGATAGCAACATAGGTCAGATGAAAGTTGGAGGGCTTGACTAAGGGCAATCAGCGCCAAATGGTCCATAAAGATAACAGACGGATAAAGATAACGTAAGAAATCAATAGTGCTATAGTGCTGCACTGTATCATTGAATTCATCACAACTCCGTCGAAGGAAATATATAAAAAAAAACATATAATGTGGGTCAGGTACGTGTATCTTCCCAAAGTATAGGAGGAATACATAAAAAAGATGTACATAGTTTTCTTCTATAGATGGACCACTCCAGTATATACTATATATATATATATATACTATAGTATGTATATATATATATTCCTTCAAAATGGATACTTTTCGGTATGACGAAGACGTGCGACGTGGCCGAGGCCAAAAGTAGTCTTATAACTCAAAACCATAAACCTATGTGTCCATTATGTAACCATAAAGGCCCCACGAGGTCCAAGGATCGAATACCCGGGAGCTCCTTCCGGTATATCACTGTGAAATTTTCCAGGTTCTAATTCATACGGATTCACCGTCGAGTTTCGCGAGTTTCGCAACTATTCGTATATATTTTTTCCCGAAGGGGGCGGGCCCTCCCCATTCTACCACCTATATATGTTATATATATTCCTTGTATACCACGCATATAGATGTCATAAAAATCTATAATTTTCATATACTCCAAAAGTGTCATATATATTCCCACACATATATAGCAAGTGTTCTCCATACTGGAGTATACGTAAACTCTATATATATATATATGTACCGGGGAAACATGTATGCTCTCCATGACGCTGCTACGTTGAAGACAATTCATGTTCTTCCCTAAATTTTTGCAACTATAAAGTCGATGCTGGCACTTGTATGTAATCCCTGCTCAGACAAAAAAAAAAGAAAAAAAATTGGATGGGTTCAAGGACAACGGTTCATTCTTGACGCAATGCGCTTGAACGCATCGATCGGCCAATGTGTGGGAGGGTGATGCCATGGAGATGAGTCATTTCGGTGTAGACGTTATAAGCAGGTAATTTTGTGGTTTCCCTCGCGAATGTTGCAACTTCTGCGTTTTGGGGGGGGGGGGGGGGGAGATACCGCATGTAGATGAATGCCGTTAGCAAGTGGTACATCACCCAGACAACTGGAACTGTTGGTCTAGGGTGTCTCGAGGGACTATGGATGCGGCTCGCTGAAGACGAGAGGAATTGTGGCCATGGGAGACCTGTAAATTGCAGGAACCAATTGACGACTGAAGCTCTATGAAACTTGCGCGAGATAGTTCATTGCGCGGCTGTGTGTTGCTGTGTGTGTGCGGGAGACGCTCGGCGTACGGCGTTCACGGGAAAAAAACGCACGCCACCCCGGCCAGCTTCAACCAATTACATCTCCTGAATTATCAGAGTTATGAAAAAAAGTCGTAAGAGATTATATGTGTATTTTTGTGCGAGGAATAATATTTGTCTGACACTTTTTTTTCTAGCTCCAACCGTTCTCGCGATAGAGCCTTTTGAACACCTGAAGTGGTTGACGCACATACCGAACTTTTATGAAAAACGTGAAATGAAAATTTCTTGCAACAACTTGACGAGTTTGGTTTTTAAACTTTCCAAGAGAGCCTTCGGATAAAATTAGCTTGGACGGAAATTACAAATGGAAAAGTTTTTTGTGCGACGCCATCGCGCCATAGTCACTTAGCCCGCTAATTTTGCGCAAAAGTTCTTCCGTAATATCTTTCCGCAAAGCCTCCTAGCCAATATAATTTTTTATGAGACGAAAATTTGTTCATTGTCATTCAACACGCGAGAGAAGTTTCATAACTTCGGGTCCAATTTTTTTTTTGCCAGGTTCTTCACACGTCAGCGTTGATTTCCATAGAAGCGGGAAGGCTTATTCTCCAAAAAAGAAAACTTGAGCTTTCAAATTTGAGTAGTGCCCCTTAATGCATTCATGAATTTTCTGTATTGCGTAATAAAATGTGTTCATGAAATTATTCGCATAGATTATTTCGTTGAATTCTTACGGAATTGATTTGAATTATTTATGCGAGTTAATTAATTAATTATGGAACGAAAATCGGGTTTGCATATCGTGAAAAATAATTGGAAAGTAATTGAAAAAATATGTGAAGCATTGTTAATTTATGTGGAGTTAAAAATCATTATATCACTAGGTTAAGTTGATGCGCGCGCGTTGGCTTCATAGCGGCGCGCGCCCTCGGATCGCGCGGAATATCTCAAAAACGGTGATAGATAGGAAAAATTGAATAAGACGAAAAATGTTCCTCACTTAAAGATCTACATTTTATGTCCTACAAGTTTTTCCCTCACATGCATAATTAAGAAGCTATCGCAGGGAGATCCACTCACCACACTTCTCCGTTTGAATTCCGCGCATGCGCATTAGATCACAGTCCCCGCAAGTACTTGCGCTTTCCAAAAATCTCCCATAAAAACACATCAATTGAGAATTACAACCCGCGAAGTTTTGCTTTTCCGTCGCCCATGGGGATCCAGCACATTCGTTCCACTTGTTAAATTTCGTGAACCCGCGAATCGTAAAATGAAGCCATTCAACAACAAACGTGTCACCTACGTGAATGTATTAATTGCATTTGCCAATGGGCTGACGTGAGATGAATCACAATAGCAAGAGAGTGATGAGCAAAATGCAGATTAATGCCCAGCATCCCTCTGATGAATACAATTCTCCAGCGGGCATTCGCCGCCCCCCCCCCCCCAGCATAATGCATTAAATATATTGTCCAAAATTAAATTCTCAATTACCTATGTCAAAGTCCGAAAAATTCAAACATATCCATTTCCACTAAAATTTCCGGAAAATTTACATTAAAAAAAAAAAAAAAAAAAAAAAAAAAAAAAAAAATTCTTTGAATTATTTTCCGTCAATTATAATTCCGCAAAATCACTGAAAGGTGAAAAGTTCATGTAAATAATTGAAAAAAAAATTGTACAGCTGGAAAAAATTGTCCAAAAAAAATCCGTGAATTTGCATTTGAAAATTGCCGCGCAATTGTTCGTGAAATATAATTTTCACCTTCAGTAACAGTATACGTGTTCACTGCAATCAATAATGGATCCATTTGCAAATTTCAAGTGACGGCAAGAAGTTCCGCGAATTTCAAATGCATGAGACTGGTGGGTGGGTGGGGTGGGGGGGGGGGCAGCATCCCTGGACCATCGGCTAAAAGTTTTTCCCCGAGGAAAGATACACCTGCGCTTCCTTCAAAACAACATGGCAGTGCACCATAGAGAATCGAAAGTCTTAAGGGTGCTCCGGTGAGAATTGGGGTGCTAAAAAATGCAGCTAGGAAATTCAATTTACGTCAATGTACTATTTAACGTATTTAAAACGGGTGTGCAAAATATGGATGAAGGTGATCGGGGAAAAATGGGAGAGAAAATTCGTTAACTAAAAATATAAATGTGAAAATTGGATCTCTCGGATAACACGCAGTGAATAGGGAATTCTAAAATTTCGATCATTTCCGGCGTCCTTTAGATGGTGTCATCGAATTTCATTAGATACGTTGTCTATAGTCAAAGGGAGAGACCAAAGAAAATATATAGATATATTGGAATTATCGAAAAGCGTAAGACCGGAACCGACGCGCCACCAGCCAGCGCGGCGGAAAAAGGAAGTGCGCATGCGCAGCACGCGCTGCCAGACTCGTATATGAAAATAGGAATGTATTGTCATATTCTAATATTTGAAATAAAAATTGGTATAAAAATTTGGTGGAAAAAATACGAAACCGGATGTGTAAAAGGCTTCTTCCGGTACAACCTTTATATACGATTCCAAAGCGAAAAACTCTCATACTCCCTTGATACACGTGCAAGACCAACGAAAAGTTTAATAATGAAATGAAAATAGTAGATAATAGGACAAGACGAGAAATTCCTTTTTACACGAATGTGAAATTTGCAGGTCAAGCCGGCGGCAAGGTCGGCGCTCGCAATTGTTTAAAACGTAGAATCAATACTATCCTACGATAGAGGAAGCGGATAGTTTCTCAACATTTACCCTCATGTGTGGTATTACGGTATTTCTTCACCGACATTACTTTATCATAGTATTCCTTCAGAATTAGGCTGGTACAGAAGCATTCTTGGACAGCTTCAAAAATTTGAGCATTTTACGACGTTTGCGGATAAAACAAATTGCAAAGCTGACGTTTGTCATCCGCTGTGCATGGCGAGCTTAGGGTCACTCCGATTGGTAAATCCATTTCAACAAACCTGTCTGATATTCTTCTGAAAATGAGCAAGATGCGGCGAAGGAATGTCCGCCAGATACAGAGTGTGCGCGCACGTTAATTTTGTGTGTGTGTGTGTGTGTGTGTGTGTGTGTGTGTGTGTGTGGAGGGGGGGGGGTGCGGGTGGATGAGTGTGTGTGTGGGGGGGGGGGGGTGGATGGGGGTGTGTGAGTGGGTGGATGGGTGGGTGGGTGGGTAGGTGAGTGGGTGGGTAGGTGGGTGGGTGAGTGTGTAGGTGTAGGTGGGTGGGTGAGTGTGTGGATGTAGGTGGATGGGTGAGTGTGTGGGTGTGGAGCGGGAGCTGCAACGGGGGTGGAGCGGGGGCTGCAAGGGGGGGGGGGGAATTCCGGTCATGGAATAGCAGTTCCTGGGAGTTTACCCTCGGTTTAGAAATACGATGCCTCAAAATGGCGAAAGTCCTCAGTTACATGGATGGGTGTCCAGTAGGCCCTTCTGAAGAATTGCCACAGCAGCTGGTGAGAGGAGTGCAAATCAGGGGAACAAAAAAAAACACCCACATATATATATATATATATTAGGAAGTCAATGTACCTCCAAAAATTTCCATGCGGAAAAAAAATAGGGAGATTGCATAAAAATGTTAATCGATGCCAGCAAATGTACAGATTAGAACGAGACTATGTGTATGGTGAATTGAGGGAGGGACCGCGGCAAAATAAAATTAAATGAAAAATCTTTAGCAGTCCAAAAACTGGTTTTTGGGAGATGCAGGAGACGCGAGAATGCAGTCGGCCGCACACTCAATTTCTTAAAGTGATGCTTCTTCATCTCATTAACATTGGGTTCTACCGCCGTATATCCTCGGCATTATTATGTGGACTGTATATATGGAGTTACTCTGATTTTGATTTAGCGAATTTTTTCGAGTGCAATTGCAAATGTTTTTTTTTTTTTTTTTTTTTTTTTAATATGGAGTAGTCTGGTCCGCCAATTTTTGGAGTCACCGAATTTATCATGCGGCAAACTGTTATAGGAAAATCGGCTGAGAGGTTTTTGATAATTCTCTTTTTCTTTACGTTTTCCTCAACAATTTTTTAAATCCATTTCTTTTTATGTTTGTCATAATTTTGTTTTTTTTTGAATGAATATTTGCAGCTTCCAGGAGTAATGTAACAATCGGAGATCGACATCGCAATTTTTTATCGAGCCTGCTTTCAGCTATGACATAGCCACTTGCTGGGGCGCGTTCAATCCGTGTGTTACTTTCCGAGATATCGATTCTTTTAAATTTAAATAGTTTGTTCGATATATCAAATTCTGGGCATACGATGGTAATTTTTTTTCCTTGGAAACCGGGATTTTAAGATAACCGAAATTGTTAAAAATTTCAGAATTTCAAAATTTCAAAATTTCAAAATTTCAAAATTCCAAAATTTCAAAATTCTCAAAATTTTCAAAATTTTCAGGGCTTTCAAATTTTTTTGAATTTTCAAAATTTTCACAATTTTAAAATTTTCAAAATTTTCACATTTTTCAAAAATTTTTAAATTTTCAACATTTCAAATTTTTCAAAATTTCAAAATTTTCAAAATTTTCAAAATTTTCAAAATTTTCAAAATTTCAAAATTTTCAAAATTTTCAAAATTTTCAAAATTTCAAAATTTTCAAAATTTTCAAAATTTTCAAAATTTGAAAATTTCAATCTCTCTGAGTTTAAAGATTGAAAATGTGAACAGCGAGAATTTTCAAAAGAGCCAAAACTCAGAGTACCTAAAACTCCACAAGACCGTATTTTCCACCTGAGACCGGCTGGCTCATCTCAAATTTCCGAAACGCCTTCCTCCTCCGACCAAGTCCCCTAAAACTCCGCGCAAAACCTGCTTTTACCCCGAGCCACAAACTCACTCTCATTACCGTATTCCCCGATTATATTCCATTACATAATTTTTGGCGCGTAAAAAGCCCGCCATGTAATTCAAAAGCATCATCTTAAACAAATATAATGCAAAAAAAAAGGCGCATGGCACTAATGTAATTGGCCCTCGGAGTTGCTTTTTTCATCACGGCCTATTCTCCTCCTCTCCCCCCCCCCCCCCGCCCCAAAAAACACAAGCGCGCAAAAAGATAAAAGTTCCGCGTTTGTCCTCCGCATTTCCCAACAGAAAGAGCAATTAAAAACGGCAAAAATTGGAGCATCTATGACAAAAGACGCGCAATAAACCTGAGTCTTCCACTTCGCTCCAAAAACCCCCAAAAATATTCAAAATTTTCCCACAATTTTCCCATATCTCATCTTCCCCCCTCCCCCAAACCTCACCGCTATATATAGCTACCTCTCCGAATTTCCGTCTCTCAAAAGCGCTCAAAAAAATTCCCGCCAAATTCCCATAAATTCAGGACACCACTAAAAGACTTCGGCTTAATTAATCCCAGTATTAACCGTCTTACATCGAAACAACGCGTAAAAAAAAATTCGCACTCGAGCGCGCTCAAGATTCGGAAAATGGGATCTCCCCATTCCATGCAAACTAAAATCATAAAAAAAACTCACCTCTTCAGCAAATTCAAAATCCCCATCGAACTTCCGTTTAAAATTACCACCATTGATTTCGACGAGTGACACAGCGACGAGAAATGCCCAGCATATAATCCGCCCCATGGTTTTTTTTCCCCCCTCCCCGATTAATCCCAAATAATGACACCTATATTATGCACTCGGCCCTAGACCGCCGCCATTCACAATAAAGTCGATATAATATTGAAACTGGCAATAACTTGCACCACTGTCACCCCGGTATTGCTTTTTCACTGAGACAAGCAAGGAATTATGGATGAAGATGGGAAAATACGGCGAAAAAAATAATGGGTAAGTCACTGCGCGCATTCACCCCAAAAGCGCACAATCTTTCAAGGACACAGGTGCAATTCAATCAATGCGCCAATAATGTCAATTACGTTGGATGAAGGCGAATATAATTAATTGCCAGGGTCTATGGGTCCAGTCTATGGAAAGAATTGTGACTGAGTTGAGGAAAAAGTAGATAGTGTAATTCCCCGCCGACGCACTGGCAAGCGATGTGTGCCATTGGTTAGAAGCACAGGACATGCGCGCGCTTCTTTTCAGTACTATATTTTGCCATGCACACTAGTACAAGTGGCAAATTCACCAATTCGCCGAACGGGGGGATGTAACAGAATGTGTAACTGTGTGGATGTTTTGTCTATATCAGCGTCCATTTATAATGTCAAATTGGAAGCGCGAGCGCGCGCCCATTCAGTCAATATCCGTTAGGTACTTTCGTGACAGTTGCGTTGACACATTGTGTCAAAAAATTACATTAAATGTCTGAAAAATGTTAACATATTGTTGGATTCATTTAAAATGAAAATTTAAATGAGATAATTTGGTGAAACGGGAACATTATATGCCAATTTTTTCATGGACTCTGTCAAAATGTTATAGTCAGTAAAGTTGCGGTCGGAATTTGTATTATAACAGAAATTGACAGAACTGTATTTTTTCAGTCGAAGTTATACAAATGGCCGATTCAGGGTGGTCATGGGAAATGTAATGGAACTGTGTGTATGTTTTGGCTGCATCAGCGTCCATTTCTACTGTCAAATTGTTGGCGCGAGCGCCATGCTGTCATGCCATTACGTTTCGCGTGGAAGTTGCGTTGGCAGGTCATGTCAAAAAATTGTACAAAATGGCGGAATTTATTAAAAATTGGGTCATTTTTTAACAACAGTTCCATAAATTCTGTCAAAAAGTTATGATCAACAGGAAATGACAGAATTTTGTTGCAAAATTTTTCATGCATAAAATGACCTAATTCGAAAAACTTGCACTTTTTCTGTCAATGTCAGTGAAATTTTGTGCAAAAATTGAGGAGTTCTGTCATTAGTTGACATATTCTGCTAAATTCTGTCAAAATTTTGACGTTGTCAATTTCTATGACAGGTCCGAACAAATTGTAGTACACTATAATGGGTTAAAGCGCAGGACGTGCGCGCGCATCGTTCTCCCCTATACCATCTAGACTAATTCAAGCGGGAAATTCGGCCATTTTCCTTATGAAGCATGTAACAGGGCTGTGTGTATGTTTTGCTTTTATTGTCGTCAATTTCCCCTATTTCTAACGTAAATTGTTAATGCGAGCGCGCGCCAACGTACCGATGGAGTGGATATCCATTAGTTGCGTTGCCGGTTCCAGAAACCGGTTACCAAAGATCGGCCACGATCGTTAACCTCTCTAGTCCTTCCGATGCATTTGCAGATGATTGCAGTTCCTTTTTTCCATTATTTACATTACGTCTCCCATTACATTACTTCTCTCTCTCAAACTGGACAGCTTTCACGAATAAGAACCTGGCCGATTCCACACTGCTATACCGAAAAGCGACAGCCGACATGGGGATCTGATCCTTGGGCATCCGGGCCAAGAGGCCAGGGCCCCCAAAAATTTTTCCATTCAAATTTGACATGAGATATGACTAAGACTGGTCGATATGAGACTGAAAAAAACAAGTCAAGTAACCAGGGATCATTTATTTCTCTACAAATTCATTTATCACCGATTAAATGCTTTACAACCATATGGAGCAAAATTAAATATTATGCATTTTTTCATCGTCTGAAAATGATGTTCTTAACCCCCCCCCCCCCTCCCTTTCCACCCCTTTCATAATCAGATTACGTTAACTGGAAAAATGAGAAAAAAATGAATTCTTAAAAAAAAGGGTTTTATGAAATGCTGAAGGAATTGCTGATGTGGGCGTTAGAGCTTCGATTCCATTCGTCCTTGGAGCTTATCCTTGGACGAGGTCTGGCTTCATTGTAGGTGCACGTAATGCCACTTATCGACTGTAAATTGAATGACGTAAAGTAATCATATAGGTGGTTTCTCAGGTCAGGGAATTATATTCTGGGTAATGACCTTTAGGCGAAAAAAATTTCTTACACAAAATTCAAAGTTGGAAATTCCTCTAGACCAATTTTCCAATTTTCCTTTAGAGTAAATCTGGTCAAGAGGTCTTTGAACAGATTTTCTCAAAGCCTTAAAAAAAAAAAAAAGTTTTTGGAGCTTTTGGAACTATCTAACACTTCAGCTTCTAGGAAATTTTTTGGAAACTTATTTCATAATTCATAAATAATAGCCAAAATTATTGTTAGTGAAAGATTTACACATGGCGAAAGCCATTGGCCAGAAACCCTGGTGGTGTTTGACCCAAGTGAGTGATACTTACCGATCGACTCGACGATAGCTGGCTCTGCAGGTTCTGGAGATTTCGTTAGGACCTCATCAGCTGACGAAGCATCAACTTTAAACGCACAATCCTCGATCGTGGAGTTAGCACTGTAATTTCAATGGCCATGATTAGCATTTGATTCGTCTTGACAGAACTTATTCAAAATCATCTCAATATTTTCTACTCATTTCACTAAATGAACGAAAAAAAAAAAATGAAGAACATAGAGAAAATTTCAGATTTGACAAAAAATGACATAAGCTATTTTTTATTCACAATGCAATTCTCTACAAAAAATGTTCTATGACATTTACCCCGAAAACCTCTTCCTCTTCAGATATTTGGTATTTTAGGAAAAACTATTCAAAAAATGTCTAAAAATCCGATAAATTTTTTTCCAGAAAATTGCACAACTTTGTCACACTGATTTACTACCACATGTTCCTAATACGACTTTTCACATACCAGGAGATCCCCTCAGGCGGTGCATCCCTCTTTATGAGCCCCTTCCAATGCTCATGCACTTCCCCTACAATATTCAACGCAAAATCACGAGTTTTTGCCTCGCCATTAAATGCGAATTGATTCTCCGGTTTTCCATCAGGAATTTTGTATATTTTAAACCACTCGACGGTCGCCTTCAAAAGCCCAGGGTAATGCTTTTCAACGTCAGCAATATCTGAAATAATTAAACCGAAACATGGACAATGGGTTTTTAAAAATTGGATTATGTTTAAAAAATTGATATGTGTATTAAAAAAAAAAAGAGAAATTTTTGGAATGTATGGACAGATTGCAATTTTACTCACCATTCATCTGCTCAGCAAGTGGGTCATTAACGTCGATCACAATGATTTTCCAGTCGGTCTCACCTACTCAAAAATCTCAAATTTAATCATGAAACCAGGAGATTTCGATGGGGAATAACGATAAAAATTTTCGTATTTTAAATCTTTGATTATCTTCAAAATAAAAAAAAATAAAAAAACCAAAAAAAATTGAAAATAAATTTCGGAAATTTTGGAAATTTTTGACATCTCAAAATCTTGTGAAACTTTTCGAAATTTATTGAAAATTGAGGGGTACACAAAAATTCCAATGAAGAGTTTCCCCAGATTCTGAGATATCCATAAAAAAAATCGAAGCTACAGATAAAAGTACTTGCGACTTTGCACCAATTCTCTTACCTTCGTCAATGAGAGCTACAGTTCCCAAAACTTTGACCTTAAGTACATCGCCCCTCTTAGCCACCCTGTGTCCAATTTCGAGGACATCGATGGGATCGTTATCACCTTTGAAACCGGTTGCTTCATCAAGCACCTCGGGGTTCTCCCATGTCTACGAAAAAAAAAATCAATTAATATTTTATTCAGAATAATCACTGAGTCAAAGGGCTCGTAATTTTCTGAGCATGATAAACTCGATGCGTTTTTTTTATTGAGACTTGATGCTAGCCTCATAGAATGTGTGCATACAATATTGAGTCATGCTACAATATGTCATTATCACCACAAATGATAATACTCGTAAAGATCAAGGCAATGATAAGCAAAGCTCGAATTACGTAGTTTCACAGTAGTCCACGAGCAGGAAAGGCATCAGACTACCAACTGATACTTATTTTCATGAAGCAGATCGTCAGACTGAATTCTATCAGTCAACCGCCTTGCATCGAATATCTGAGATTTAGCCTGGAGATTTTTATGACAAATATATGTTTAGTTGTTTTGAGAAATTTACTATTTTTTTGCTGTAGCACGTAACGTCGTCATTATCCACTTGCATGCCTGTAAGTGGCTTGTGAAGTGTGTGGAAACTTTGTACAGAAAATTTAGGATGGAAAGTTTTGGATATCAAGTTTTGGATGGAAAGTTCTGGCTAGCAAATTTTGGATGAAAAGTTCTGGAGAGAAAGTTTTGGATGGAAAGTTTTAGATAGAAAGTTTTGGATCGAAAGTTTTGGATGGAAAGTTCTGGATATCAAGTTTTGGATGGAGAGTTCTGGATAGCAAGTTTTGGATGGAAAGTTCTGGATGGAAAGTTTTGGATGGAAATGTCTGAACCGAAAGTTTTGAATGACAAGTTTTGAAAGGAAAGGTCTGGATATCAAGTTTTGGATGGAGAGTTCTGGATAGCAAGTTTTGGATGGAAAGTTTTGGATGAAAAGTTCTGGATGGAAAGGTCTGGCCCGAAAGTTTTGAATCGCAAGTTTTGGAAGGAAAGTTCTGGATATCAAGTTTTGGATGGAAAGTTTTGGATAGAAAGTTTTGGATGGAAAGTATTGGGTGGAAAGTTTTGGATGGAAAGTTTTGGATGAAAAGTTTTGGATGGAAAGTTTTGGATAGAAAATTTTTACGTTCCATTCACCCATTCAATACTTAAATATAACAAACAAGGTTTTGGATAGACCAACCGATGTCCTGGGAAAATAGGCAATTTGGAGAAGAGCTAAATATGTGTTTGTGTCGAAAGAAGAGCTTAGGTACTAGTTGATAAATTTCAACTGATGGTTCTTTTAGGACAGTCATTAGGTGGGTACTATTGACTTCTCCGTCTAATCGAAAAGAAGTGATTGTTGGGTCACCTGAGGCAGAGCACCATAGTTCCAAATGTATCCATGATGCGGAAAACAATTAGCAACATAACGCAGCTTTCCCTTCTTCATGTCCTGTTTAATTGGGTTAAAAGTCTCCTTCAGGCTGATCTCCATTTTTGCGTTGGTCCAACGTGGTACTTCCACCACCATATGGAATATTTTATTCGCCTCGTCCGCGAATAGAGGAATGTCGTGCAGCGGGGAAATAATGGTTTCTCCATTTTCTGAAAAGATCAAAAGAATTTTTAGAAAAAAATCACGTCATTTTTATCATATTTGCGAAATAAACATTGAGAATATTTTCACGAGTGATTTCATGTCCTCGAGTGATTTTCTCCGAGCTAAAATTGTATTGTGTGTGTGTGTGTGTGTGTGTGTTTGGAGGCTGAAAATGTTCAGTCCGTAAAATTGTGAAAAATTTTGTGAACTTGTGAAAAATTTTGAACTTTTCAAAATTTTCAAATTTTTCAAATTTCCAATTTTTTTTTTTTTTTTTTTTTTTTTTTGGATTTCTCGATTAAATGAAATTGCCAAAATTTCGCAAGTCGAATTCACTTAATGGTAAATTTTTTATAAATCAATACGGTGAATCTCGCCGGAGTTATTTAACTAATTTATGCGCGTTGCGGAAGCGGTTAAAAGTCCTTGATTATTCTATCCACATTTGACCTTTTCGCGTTAGCGAGGCCGCGAAATATACTCACAAGATTATTAAGTAATATGGGGAAATAAATAGTGATTAGGAGAGCGCATGGGATTGGTGGCATTGTCAATAAGGTTATGAACGAAAAAACATGCTTATACTCACTGAAGTATATCCTGAAATCTGTTGTATTTGGCGCACCGCGCTCGATTGTTGTGTAAGACATGCTAGAGTTATTGAATTTAGTGGCAAAAAAGCACTTGCGCTGAACTGGATGATGAGCCAATACTGAACTCAGTGGATTTATGATTCTGTTCAAACGGAACAAACGGAAAGCATGCAATTTTGCTAGGGATCCCATCGCGACATCTACGGGAGCGAAAGCTTATTTAGTTTTGTTGGTTCAATCGGAGCACGTGTTATCGACTGTGCAAATTATTGATAAAATTGATAAAAACAACATTAATTAATTACTCCAACGTATTTGTAACCCCATAGGGACCGAGAGAGCACTCCCCGATTTGTAATCCTTCCCCGAGTTCATTTTTCCCCCAATTTTTCACAATTTCAAATACCTATGCGCGGGAGGCGTAGTGCGCATGCGCCAGATTCAAACACGCCAGCGCCATCCGAACGTTCTACCCGCGATTACGCTCTAATTATGCGAGTTAGGGGAAAAAGTCATAAAACATAAAATGTGGGCTTTTTTATGAGGAATGTTTTTCTTCCTATAAAGTTTTTTCTATTTGTAACCGTTCGTGAGATAGAGCGTTGGAAACGTTTCCAGTTGGTCATAACGAGGGACACGGATCATTGGGTATGAAATGTCTGCTACACAATTGGCCTTTTTTTTCGTTTAATGATTTTTCCTATGAGGTATGGCGAGGACATGAGTTATAATCAATACAATAAATGTCAATGGTTTGATTGTGACGCTCTGCACGAGCCGTATTCAATTCAGACGGGATTTGATGAAATCGAGGAACTGTGTGACCCTCGTGTAGACACCAGGAATACCAGGTTCAGCGCAGCGATAGCCAAATGATACAACGCCAATTTCGTAGAATACTTTGTTCAGTGGGTACATGAGGGGTCCACCACTGTCACCCTGAAATTATGACAATTGCAATTTTAGTGGTGGCTGATTTTAGCATGTATGGAAAATTACATTTGCGTCCCGGTGCGCGCAAATTGAGATTATCCGCCCGCTGCGGGGGAGCAATAATTTTTACCTTGCAAGCATCCTGTCCACCTTTAGCATGACCCGCGCACATGACTCTGTTATCAATCACAGTTTCCTTAAAACGGAGAAAGGCCGTTCGGCAATTTTCGGGCTTTACTACTGGGAGTTGAACTTGCTGAAGATGGGTAGCACTTGGTCCACCTGCCAATCAAAATCCAAGAGTTTTGTAATTCCCGCCATAGCAATTCACCCCTTTTTGGTACGGAAACTATGTGCAATATTTTTTTTCTTACTATATAGAAATTATGGAATGTTTTTTTTTCTCTTTGAATTGAAATTTTGGAATTGAAGGAAGGGAATGGAAGGGAAAAATCGCATGTCAGATTTTCTATGTATGAGAAGAATAAAAAAAATTGCTAGAGGGTACATTGTGTGCAATAATACCTAAGGGTCACGATAATATATAATATATGACAAGGAAGTTGACATTAGACTTACGGAAGTAGATTGATCCCCAGCCGGCAACAAATGGCAAAGAGTTAGCGAAATTCATATTTGCGATATCTTCAGTCAGTGGTAAACAGATGGGCCGAATTAAATCTGCAATAATAGAAATAATTGGAAATGAATGAATGAATCTCTGAACCATCCACCCACTCACCACCCACCCACCCACTCACCACCCACCCACCCACTTACCACCCACCCACCCACTCACCACCCACCCACCCACTCACCACCCACCCACTCAACCACCCACCCACCCACCGACTCACATACCCACTCACCAGCCACCCACCCACCCATTCACTACCCACCCACCCACCACCCAACCACCCACCCACTCAACCACCCACCCACCCACCGACTCACCTACCCACTCACCAAGCACCCACCCACCCATTCACTACCCACCCACCCACCACCCAGCCACCCACCCACTCAACCACCCACCCACTCAACCACCCAGCCACCCACCCACTCACCACCCACCCAATACCATGGCTTAAATGGCGAGAGTCTGCTCCACCCGCATGGATGGGTGTCCAGCACGCCCTACCTAAGGATGTTGAAGAGCAACTACGAGGAAAGTACAAGAGAACGGGACGGAGAAAAAAAAACACACACACACACACACACAAACACACATCAGTGAAAAGTCGGAAATTGTTTGTTTCCAATAATTCCCCCATCCGGAAATTAAAAAATGGGAAAAATACACTCACCAGAAAATTGAACATCCCACTGAAGTTTCAATACCGCAATATCATTTGTCAGCTGAGATTCGCTGTATCGCGGATGCCGGTGGGCTTGTTCGATTGGAACATTGATAGGGCTGGCACCATCCGCGACGTCGTCGTTGAGATCCAGGTCCCCCAGACGTACGACAAAAAGATCGCGGTTCAAGCAATGCGCAGCGGTTAATACGTGTCGGGATGATATCAAACTTCCACCGCACAACCATCGTGGCTGATCTGGTGTCGCTGATCTTGTTGCACGATATCCTAGGGCTGCCAGCCAGGGCCATGCACCTGAGGGAGACAGATGGGATATAGTAGGTTCGTTCTTGCGGTTCATGAAATGAAGTCCCAGTTTTATATTTTTTGATATTGTTCAGCTTTTTGAATTTATGACCTTACATGTTTTACATTTGAAAATATTTTGGAAATTTATGAAATTTATGAAATTCATGAAATTTATGAAATCCATGAAATTTATGAAATTTATGAAATTTATGAAATTTATGAAATTTATGAAATTTATGAAGTTTATGAAATTTATGAAATTTATGAAATTTATGAAATTTATGAAATTTATGAAATTTATGAAATTTATGAAATTTATGAAATTTATGAAATTTATGAAATTTATGAAATTTATGAAATTTATGAAATTTATGAAATTTATGAAATTTATGAAATTTATGAAATTTATGAAATTTATGAAATTTATGAAATTTATGAAATTTATGAAATTTATGAAATTTATGAAATTTATGAAATTTATGAAATTTATGAAATTTATGAAATTTATGAAATTTATGAAATTTATGAAATTTATGAAATTTATGAAATTTATGAAATTTATGAAATTTATGAAATTTATGAAATTTATGAAATTTATGAAATTTATGAAATTTTGCAAAATTCCAAACACATCCATAACATCAAAAGTTACCAGTATTAAATAAAAATTCAAGGAACCATGAAATTGAAGGAATTGCCAAGAAAAAATTGCCAGTGCTCACCCAATAGGGCGGGAACGCCGCCGACGACTCTCGTAAAGGTATTATTGGATCGCCCGCAAATCGGTGGATGAATAGGAAAATAGGGATTAGACTGTTGAGGAGGTGTAGTAGGAATTGGAGATGTTGGAGGTGCTGTTGGTTGACTTCTCGTAAATGCATCATCATTGGCACAACACACCCGCGGATCCAAATTGTCATAGCCGCACAACGATTTCCTCAAAAATTCCCCAACTGCGTTTCTATATTGTCTCAGAAGTTCGATAAGAGGACCACACTCTCTGATATTGATGCAAATACCGGTTTGGCCGATTGGATTGACACATTCTTCTGCAACGAAAAAAAATGTTGACAAACTTTTGAATTCTTGTTCTTCAATTACGTAAATCGGCAAACCGGTCCCGACCGATTTCATTCTCCGATTGTCTTTCGATGAATATCTCGAAATATAAGGGAGCTACATAAATTTTGTATTAACGTTTTTTGTAGATCTCAGTCTCCCCAACAATAAAGTTTATTACAAAAATTTCCCTATCTGATCCAGATTTCGAGATATTCATGAAAAACCGGACGTGGAGCTGAATCGCCTCAGGTACGTTCTTGCAGAAGAAATTATCTATTTTCTGTTGCATTAGTTTTCGATGAATATCTCGAAATGTAAGGGAGCTAGATGAATTTTGTATGAATATTTTTTGTAGATCTCAGTCTCCTCAACAATAAAGTTTTCATAAAAATTTCGCTAGGTGGTTCAGGTCACGTGATATTTGGTAAAAACGGCGCGCGGAGCTGTATTCTTTCAAAACAAGTGGTTTGTTGTTGGTGGCACTCACATTTATTTTTTTAATCCAAAATTTTGTTATTAAATTTCACATTACAACTCGCCCACCCCTCCCTAATTTTTCCCGTATCACGTTACCTTGAATTTGGTTATTTATGCAATGATAAGGATTATATGATCGAGAGCGAACACAAATGTTCGCAAATTTCGATTCACGGAAAATTGGTCCGGGGAAAAATTTTAAATTTGTACGGTGTAATTGTAATTTTGTAATTGTAATTTTGTAATTGTAATTTTGTAATTGTAATTTTGTAATTGTAATTTTGTAATTGTAATTTTGTAATTGTAATTTTGTAATTGTAATTTTGTAATTGTAATTTTGTAATTGTAATTTTGTAATTGTAATTTTGTAATTGTAATTTTGTAATTGTAATTTTGTAATTGTAATTTTGTAATTGTAATTTTGTAATTGTAATTTTGTAATTGTAATTTTGTAATTGTAATTTTGTAATTGTAATTTTGTAATTGTAATTTTGTAATTGTAATTTTGTAATTGTAATTTTGTAATTGTAATTTTGTAATTGTAATTTTGTAATTGTAATTTTGTAATTGTAATTTTGTAATTGTAATTTTGTAATTGTAATTTTGTAATTGTAATTTTGTAATTGTAATTTTGTAATTGTAATTTTGTAATTGTAATTTTGTAATTGTAATTTTGTAATTGTAATTTTGTAATTGTAATTTTGTAATTGTAATTTTGTAATTGTAATTTTGTAATTGTAATTTTGTAATTGTAATTTTGTAATTGTAATTTTGTAATTGTAATTTTGTAATTGTAATTTTGTAATTGTAATTTTGTAATTGTAATTTTGGACCCCCCCCCCCCCCATTTCCGGGGTTCAAATTTCAGGCAAAAATTTCCAACACTATAAAATAAATTATTCCTATAAATACTGAAATAGAGAGTGCAGCACTTGTGCAATAAAAAATGACCATTAAATTTGCGTTGATTCACCACATTTCTCAATTATTTATCTATGCATTTCCACTAACTACTTAGTCAACATCCGTCGCATTAAAGCTTTTTATTCGTCCAAGTAATAACATTCGCTAGATTCTCCTTCACGTACGCAACAAGACGCGATGATTATTGTTGACAGTACTTTGAATTTTGCATGAAACATGTTTGCGTGTCAAATTGACGTCACATGGAAATATTTTTCTCCGTAAGTCAAGACACAAATTTCTATGTGGAATTCTATATATAGGAAACCCTTTTCGATGTAAATTCATTTTGTTTTTGTGAAACACTATATAGGCTTGACTGACTTTTTGGGGAAATTTCTATAGAAATTTTATGACAAATTCTCAGATAATCGTTAGTTTTTAATGTGACAAATTGATCTTGGGAAATTCCTTATAAAGTAAAAGGGGATCTGTTCCTAAATTGAAGTCTCGTTGTCCTTGCGATTATGGAATTCGACCGTGCGCATGGAGTCGGGAAAACCCAATGCCTTGACCCAAGCCTCGGCGTGTTTCATATTAAATCCATCAAAATTGACAAAAAATTGGCTCACGCTGTGGACAGTTAGATTGATCGATTGATTGACGTTTCATTTCTGAATCCTGACGCGTAGAATGTGTGTTTGTGCTCCCCAAAAGCAACCTCAATGTGAAAAACTGAAGGCCTGAGTATTGCGGCGTAGTGCGCATGCGCGAAATTCAAACGGTGGCGCGTAAGTTATAAGCTCTGCTGGTCGTAACTCCTTAATTATAGAAGTTAGGAAAAAAAGTCATAGAACATAAAATGTGTGTTTTAACGCAAGGAACATTTTTCTTTTAATGCAATTTTGTCTATCTGCAACCGTTCTTGAGATACGTTGTAAGCACTGGTCATTCGGCTGAGTGCGCATGCGCCAGATTCAAACACTCGAGCGCCATTGGTTGATTCATCAACAGTTGCGCGTCAATTATGCAAGATGGGAGCAAAAATGGTCGAACATAAAATGTTTGTTTTTACGTAGATTGTTATATGGATAAAAATAAAAATTGACTCACTGACCCTGCGATCGCACCAATGCAGCTGAAATTAATCCCAGGAAACCGATGATGATCAATTGTACCTCACGTCGCCGCATTTTTATGGCCTAAAAAAAGTTCAAAATGGTAATCATTTCAATGGCACTTTTCACAATTCATCCTAGCGTAGGTAGGGCGTACTGGACACCCATCCACGCGGCTGGGCCGACTTTCGCCATTTAAGTCATCGTATTTCTAAACGCAGGGTAAACCTCCAGAAACGTCTTTGGAGCCCCGATACGTCGATCCTCGGTGTGTGTGTGTGTGTGTAACAATGTTTTTATCGAACCGATTTCCCTCAACCCCCGCCATCTGGACCTATCCTACAGTAAAAGGGAAAAATGAAAGAGACTAATGCTATATATCGAAATTATCGAAAAGCGTAAGACCGAAACCGACGCGCCACCACTCAGTGCGGCAGAAAAAGGAAATGCGCATGCGCAACCGGTCTCGTCTCCGACAATCCGATTTCTTTCCACAATTTCTTGAGTTAATTCCATGCTAATGAGGACATAATAGAGTTGCATGTCCCATCGTACAAATTACTAAAGTATTCCGTAAAACATGAAGCGTTAAATTTCACGGCTTCCATCCTCTCAAGCGTGTCAAGAGCCATTGAAATTCAAGGACGATACAACCGCAACCTTATAATTTGAAATAGTCGGGCGTTAAAATTCAATATAAATGGATTTATCGTGTTCTTTTTCTAATAGAATGAATAACCGGATATGCGTCCATACGATTTCCGACATTGGTAAAAATCTACGGTAGAAGCGCTCTACCGTGTGAGGTTCACACCTTCGGCCAATTTCCACTGGGAATTTTTGAAACGCCAATTGCTCGCGAACGAGTGACTTTAGCGGAAAATGTGATCTGACACTTTTTGTAGGGAATTTAATTTCCGATGAAAAAGGTCATTTGCAGTTTTTACGTACATTGAGTCGTTCTCGAGATAATCGCGCGCGAAGGAAGTCAGTCTCACTCCACACTGCTGGAAGCTCCGCGCTGACATTTTCTTGAACCTTCATAATTAAAAAAAAAAAAAATTCTCTCCAGTTGAAGTACGCTCCAAAATTGCGGAGAGGCGGGTAATTTATCCCTCGAAATTTGCAATTTTTTTTTTTAAGTGTATGCGGTGAATTTGCGTTATGAGATGTGTGGGAAGACATGTACGGAAAAATTCTGAGGTCAAAGTTATTTCCACTCGGCATTCCTATTATCACTTAAAAATAATTAGCACTATTTGAGGAAATTATTGCGTGACGTACTTTGAGGTATATTTTACGTTCATGATTTTTTTATCCGTGTGTGTGTGTGTGTGTGTGTGTGTGTTTAAAAAATTGAGTGAAAAAAAAAATAAAAATGAGAATGTAAGAAAAAAATTCTTGAATTTCTTAACGCAGAAAAATGCGTCATTAAAGTTTAGTCTAAAAGCGCAAAATTCGCGCAGAAAAAAGCGCAGAATTCATCAATTTAAAATGATAAATCACTCCACGGATAATGCAAATTGACAGTAAAATTTGCGATAAGAACTAATTGTTTCGTTTTAAATACCTGCAATTGATTGATGTAAGATTGACTATCTATTGAATTGTACGCATGTAACGTACCTCTTTGAAATCACTGTTGCGACTCACGATCACAAGGTGACTGACGATGGTCAATGGTACATTCTCTTTATATCCAAGCAACGTGATTTCACACTGAATGGACTGATGGAACCAGTCATTAAGCTAAGTCAGTATACGAAAGGGGGGAGAGAAATTTTTGGGATTTCGTTTGGATATCCCTAAAAAATCGGGTCGCGTCAGACTGTCACGCACGAGAAGATGGATCCTAATAGACCCAAAAAAACCGGATTCTGAATTGAAGGGATGTATTCGGGGGAATGAACTCGTTATTTCACGCATGTGAAAATTTCATGCATTTTTTTTTTTTCAAGTGACGTGCTGATTGGAGCAGCTTCCGTTTGGGTCCGGAAGTGACTGACCAATTTTTTCGATTGAATGTCTCATGTAATTTGTTGAGATAAATTTTAGGTAAATGTGTGTGTGTGTGTGTGTGTGTGTTTGCGCCATCTGAGTCACCGTATTGCTGAGTACAGGGCAAACCCCCAGAAACCCCTGTGTTGCGATGGCGGGCGCCTGTGACCGACACAACCGCCCCGAAGAACCCACTTCCGGTGTGGAGTGTAAAAAATGTATGTGCGCAAGTGTAAAAGTGAAAGTCGGCATACTGACTTCGATGGGAATGTTCAACTTACCGCCCTAGGTCCACAATACACCGTTTTCCAAACTTGCGTCATTAAAGCGTGCGCTGCGCACCGCAGTTGAGTATTTGAACTGTGCGCATGCGCACTCCAGGTGCCCACATTTCCTTCAAATTTCAAAGAATTTGGGGCGGTGGGTGGGGGACGGGGTGGACAACAATTACAAATGAGGGAGTATTCTTTCGGCCCCCATGTGCGCACACATAATCTGGCGCATGCGCACTTCGCCGGACTATCCCAAAAACGTTTACAGATAGCAAGAGGTTATAGATGAAGGAAACTCCACAACGATACAAATGTCCCTCATGTAAACAGACACACATTTCGAATTCTGTTTTGCTCTCCTAACTTGCCTAACTAACACGCAACCGTAGATCTAAAGATGGCGCTCGAGTGTTTGAATATGGCGCATGCGCACTAGTCAAATTACCCGCGATTCGAAAAATCTTGAAAAAAAATGTGTCAAGTAATTGAAAAAAAATTACGTATTGATAATTTGTATAATTATTGATATTATACACATGTTATATGTTATAATGATGGAGGTTAATCAAAACAATTGAAATGAATCGAATTTCTTAAATCAAGGCGCGCTTAGGTTAGGCTCACTCCTCCAATACTAAACCACTTGTTAGCCAATCATAACTTATCTGGTAATTCCCGCCATCTTAATGTAATGTAATGTCCTCGTACATGTTCTCATTATCAATGCACTACCAGGAAAATCATAATAGTTTTCAGGATCAGATAAATTCCATCGTTTTGTGAATATAAAACCGGAAGTACGCATTGTCCGTGATTACAGGGAAAAATTTAATCTCACTCACTTTTCTATTTATAGCTATCAATTGGATAACACCTATGAAATGCATTGTCCAGAAAATCAGGACAGGGTATAAAATTTATTTCGTATAACGTTTATTCTAATATCCCGTGTTAACAATAAAACCAGTACAATTAATAATCCACTATCTAGTACAATATTTACAATAAAACATACGGAATTTATGATGTACAGAAAAAATTAATTTCATTCCATGAATTTTAATTAAAATTGTTTAACTTAGGATGAAAATTTTAGTCAATGATTTTTCACCTGGTGAGCTCAGCAAAAAGCTCTGCATGCTGAAGAAAAAAAGTAAAAATTCAGGTGATTTAATTGATTGAAAAATTATTCAAGATCTGGGTGATAATGAATTTATAGTTTAGGGCGATTATTTATAAAAAGAATTGGTTTTACATCAGTGAAAACCATTGCCATTATTTATGTGAGTATATATGGGAGTTCCATAACGAATCAGCCAGCCTGGTCAACCAATTCCATTTTTCTGGCATGCGTGAATCTTTCTTGTAGTTGAATTTTGTACAAAAATTAAAAAATTTCTGGGAGCTGGAAAAATCTCCAAAATTTCTTTCACATCGATCGTGAAATTATAAACATATATATAATTGTTTTTCAGTATATGCAGAATAATTCGGGTGGCTGAGTTGGCCCTCCTATCCGTTCAAAAAATTGCACAATTTTTTTGAAGCTTCCATACCATGAAAGAGATATCTCTGAATTTTTTCAGAATTTTTGACTGCTCAGTTGGGCAAATACGACTTTTCAAAATTTTAGTCCAAACTCAAAAAAAATTTGGTAACATTTTCTTAGGAAAAATTTTCCAACAAATTTTTGTCGCAGTAACAAAAAGTTTAAATAAGTCAGACAAGTCCAGAGTCCGGTAAAAAAAGGCGGAAATTTTGAACGAGTCAAAGTCATCCACTTGTCATCAATTTGGCGCAGCCTAACACACACACATTTCCCTCATCACTTCTGCAAATTGCCCACAAAACGAAGAGACCTCTCACTTGCAAAAAAAAAAAAAAAAAAAAAAAAAAAAAACAACGATCAACACACAATATCCTCACATAAATATTCAATCATAAATTGATCATCCAGGGATATAAAATTCCAGTTTGAAAACTAGTCAATTACTAACTAATAATTTTTCACTGAATTATGCCACCTCCTCGTTTATCTCATTGCAATTACCTTGAAAAAATACCTATTAGATATAAGAAAGAGAAGAAAAAAAAAACAACACATTCTCACCACTTAACTTATGGCCCCTCCCCCCCCCCCCCCCCCGCCCCTCCTTGGATTAATTCCATTGGAACCGCCCATGGGCTGCAAACTACGATAGCACCGCCGATGAAATCGATTAAAAAAAAAAACCTGTGCAAGTTCATTAATATTGGCCCATTAATTATATTATCCCTAATTTCATAAATAATATATTTATAAAAGTGTCTCGATCACTTACCCCGATCTCAACATCTACCATTAAAAGAGGGAAAAAAGAAAATTATTCATGATTGCGACTGAAATGCGACCCACTTTATCTATCGATTTTGCAGTCTTTTAAGTTTAAACTGTGTTCAAGTTTCGTGGGAATGGATGATTATTTCATGGAAAATTGTTTTTGGATAACTGGATGGGTGGCCGTAGGGCCAATGGATGGTCGATCAGCGCGTCGGTGGTGGCGTCAGTGAAATAAATCCCGCGCATGCGCAGTAGCTATTTGGGAGAGCCTTGAGGAAAAGCTCTCAGTTCTCTGCTGGATCCACATTCCCACGAACTCTCACTATGTACACCCTCCCTTATATACACAACTTGCCCATTGCACAAGCATCGCCCCCCCCCCCCCCGCCCAATTGAAATCCCCCCCCCCCCCTAGCTGTCCCCAAAAACCTAAGCTATGCAATACCCATCCTTATGCACAAAAGTTTCGATATCAACCCGACAAATAGGACAGCGTTTGTTGGTGCATAACCACTGATCAACGCAATCCTTATGAAATAAATGCATACAGGGCAGTCTTCTGACACTCTCACAATCCTCAAACTCCGACAGACATATCGTACACTTTTCCACGGCATCCTCCCCACTCTCCACCTTCTTAACGAGCTTATACTTATGTGGAAAAGTATGGCTCTCAATGGACTCCTGGGTTGCGCCACAACTAATATGTGACATACGCCTCAGATCAACAATTCTCATGTAATTTTCTAGTCGTGCCGATATGTGTCGCGCTTGTTGTATAACAAATTCTGGCAGTGGCACTGGGTATGGCGTCATTTCCGTTGATACATTGCTCTGCACGTGGGGCGAAATGCTGATGTGTACGTGTGGCATTCTGGCGAGTGATGTAGCTGGATAAGGATAAGCGCTGATAGGGGACCAATGGTACATGTGATGGTGGACATGTTGGTGGACTGGAACTGACATTGCTTCAGGTGGTGGCTGCAGGGCGCTAGTCGGCTCAAGTGGAGGTTGATCTGGAGCGAGTGAGCTTGTCATGACAAGTGGCACTGGACAGGGCGTCACGTGACTTGTAGGGCCACTTGCTTCTGGGTGACTGTACACTGTTGGCTGCTGGGGCACTGGTAGTCCTGAATGCCTGCGGAGGTAATTCGTCATTTACTGGTCTCAGTGGATAGGGGGGAACAAAATATTTCTGTCAAACCCACGGGGCATTTTTTAACTTCCCGATCTAGGGAAGGTATTGTAATGACCCCGGAAATGAAAAGTACCAGATCGATGAAATTTTCACGTTTCTCGACGTTTTGCATCATCCTGAAGTGATTTCAGAGAAGTGTCTGTATATGTGTGTGTGTGTGTGTGTTCGTCCGTATGTGGCAAAATTTTTCGTTTACGTTTTCTCGGAAACGGATCGTGCGATTCGATTAATTTTTTTTTTCAATCGTTGCGACTCCGTGTAACCAAGAGCTGATTAGATTTTTGATCGAATCCATCGGGTAGTTCCCCTGTTTTTGAGAAATTCATGTTGAGCAAAAATCGAAAAGAGTGATAATGAACGTTCATTCACACAAAAATGTTGTACTCCAGGTACTCAATGTCACAGTTGAAAGATATAAGCATATTTTATAACTGATTAAATTGTGAGTAAAGGTGGTCCGGTACTTATATTATTATTAACAATGTCAATTGTTTATAATGTTCTACTGCATAAACTATTAGAGTTAGCGCAAAATTCATAAAAGAAAAGTTGTTTGCCATATAAAAATACGTATTTTATGTAGGATGCCTTTTTTCGATAATTTGCATAATTAAGGAGGTATAGCAGTCTCCACAATTATGTATGTAATAAGTGAACAAATGGACTCAGCGCTGTCATGACGGTCCCAATCGAAGCGTTTTCATGCAAAATCGAGCGGATCACATTTTGGATGGCATTTGTGCAGTATATGCAATGTTATTAGCAATTGCAATTGTTTATACTGTTCCACTGGGTAAAATATTAAAGTTTTTGTTTTGCAGCCGCATCCTTATTGGCGTCTCACTCTCACTCAAGTAACACGCATAAGTCTCATCCTCATGCTCACCATGCGTCTACTCAAGTATTCATAATTATCTGCTTCATAAATGACTCAGTTTGGAATTCTCAAATAGGCATGTTTTCGTTATGATAATAACAGGGATCACACTGATTAACCGTAGTATATTGGAGAAGAATAAATTTAGTAGGATGTGCTGAAAAACCAAATCGGGAAGTTTTGTTTGTGCCCCGAGTGGGGCACACACATGCACACACCACTAGTTTTTTTTTTTAAATCAAAAGTTGGAGATTGTCTATATCTGATTGTAATGTTAATTGCAATGAAAAGATAATTCAATAGTACCTGCTGGGAAAATTGGGCTCCACGTGGTTTGGTCGTGGCTCATTCATAACACAGCAGACACCTGATGAGGGGCTCCCCAAGTACCGAGGATTGCTGCGATTTACTATGTAATGTCCTGGCTGGCTGTAACTTGTTGATTGGAACATTGAGTGGGCACGAGGTCGAGGTGGCGGCTGTTGCTGGATCCAATTGTGTAGGGCAGACGATCTGGGGTAGAGGCGACGACGTTGGCTCTCCTGGTTGCGCTGCTGGTGCAGCCACATGCGCTGGTGGAGTGGGTGGATTCGAGAGCCGGAGGAACCAGTCGCTGGGGCATCGTGGTACATTACGCGGTGGTGCTCTTGGGAGGGCAGGTAGTGGATGAGCGAGGGCTTCAGGCGACCTCGGTACACGCAGTGGGCGTGGGACCTAAAATTTAGATTATCAAAGTTTGGGTGGTCACTTTATGTGTGGTCTTCTGAGAAAATTTGTCTGAATTTTTGGGGATTTTCTCGAGTCAGCAAGATTTTCTTTTTTTTCACTTCCCGATAGGAGAAGTTATTGTTTTTATTTTATTTAACGTCACTCCATTTGTGCTCTCTACCTAAGTGCTAATCAGTGACGGAGATCTACGATGTGTTTGTATACAAAGCACTCATAAATAAAGTCAGCATGAAGAGACAGCATAAGAGGGTGGGAGGGGGGAGGGGCTCTGGTGGAAATGGAGAGTAATAACGACTGAGGTAGAACATAGTCTTACCTCGACGACTGCGCTGACATCTGAGGCTGTGGCCCACGACTGGAGCTAGGCTGATGTATCTCTGGTTCTTCATCAGACTCCGCAGTCAAATCCACCACTGGCACTGTCCGCTTTTGCTCGCGCTCTTGCTCCGCGTGGTTAACTGTACCTAGTACCTTCACCGAACGATCTTCATCGTCACTGTCGCTACTCGATGTCGACCAGTCCAACTGCAGGTCCGGGGCTGATGGCGTATCATCAGGCCCTGGATTTGGAAATAAGGTAATGTGAGGCAACCCGACTTCTTCTTTTTTTTTCGTGACTTTTACATACGAGGAAATTTAGCTTGCATTTGGTAATGGTTGTGTTTAAAATTTTTTTGTTTGTTTTTAAAATTTTATTTATTTTTTTATTTATTCTTCTTTTTTTTTCAATGGGTAAAAGTTGCCAATTTGTTTCAATTTTTTTTTACATCTTTCTTGACTTTTGGAATTATTCCAATTTTTTTTTATATTTTTGATACTTTTTTAAGGTTTTTGAAATCCTGGACATTTTCAAAATTTTGGGATTTTTGATTTTTTTTGAGCTTTTTGAATAACAAGAAAAAGAAAAAAAAAACAAAAAAAATGTGCAAGATGGAATTTTTGATGTTTTACTTTTTAACAAATTTTTGAAAATTTTCTGGAAAAATATATCTCGGAAACACACATTATTATTGTTATTATTATTGAAATAAAAATGTGTTATAATTTCGATATTCCAGGTTTACAATATTTGTATTGAATTCTTATCCTTGAAATTGCGATACTTACGCGAATTATGATGCGATATAGTCTGTGGAATAAGTACTGATTGGGCATCTGGCTGATAAGGCGTATCATTGATTAGTGAATTGCCCGGGGTGACTTCATCAATGGCTTCTGGACAATTGCTGGCAGATCCAGTGATGCTGAAATTATTCATCATTTAGTGTTCAAAGTCCCAAGTTTTCTTCCCCAATTTTTCAATTTTGCCAGCTCTGAATAGACGAATGTTCAATTAAATTAACTCTCCCTTAACGCAACGTCAATTTTTGCAAACCTCAAAAATACCTCAAAAATTTATAGAGATATCAAAATTGTTGGCAAGACAAATTTGCAGGTCTCATCTTGCTATACAAGAGCTAGTGCCAACTGCAAATGGCACCAAATGC
Source organism: Asobara japonica (assembly GCA_026005395.1). Classification (NCBI taxonomy): domain Eukaryota; kingdom Metazoa; phylum Arthropoda; class Insecta; order Hymenoptera; family Braconidae; genus Asobara; species Asobara japonica. The sequence continues at coordinate 4,268,946 of BQMI01000393.1, forward strand.
GCCGAGTGCAAAATGGCCGCTCACTGCGCATGCGCAGTTACGTTGAACTTAGTACCATTAGCAGTTGGGGAGGCGCCAGCATGTGACGCGTTTTTCCTCACTGTATTGTTCGAAACAAAAAGGGGAAGAAAAAACATACGCAAGTTATCTATTACCTGTAATCAACTGGCGTATCAATAATCCTCGACGGCCCAGCAATACTAACACCACCTCTTTGATGATTACCATCGACTTTATGCGTCTCACCTCTACCAAGTTTATTCGCCGCCTCTCTCCCCTGCATCATATTTCTCAATCTAAAACTCTCGCACAATCTCTCAAAATCCAATGCCTTCAATTCTCGCAATGATCTTGGACGATGGTAATTACGGAGTAGCCTACGCTGGTGTGAACGACTAAGTCCAGCTCTATTCGTTGATGTACCGTATGTTTGATAAACGTAATTACTATCGGCTGTTGAATTATTTGGCTCATTTGGAAATTGTTCAATTCGATTTTGCGAATCGGTCTCCTCGATATCTGATTCAGCGAACAAGTGGTCGAACTCCATTTCCGTACCTGATAATTTGATAAGAAATTTGTAATTTTTTTTTTAATGTTTAATAATAATAATTTAGTAATTGCAGTAATTTGTTTAATTAATTTCATTATGACACTGAATTTGAAAATTATGTCCAGTATACAGCAATGGTTCATTTATTACCTCCAAGTTTGTTTTACAATCTGTAGTACCGGGGAATGCGCAGTGCGCATGCGCAGAATTCAAATATGAAAACGCCACCTCCAAGTTTCTACATGCAATTGCGCCTTAATTATGCAAATTAGGAAAGAAAGTCATAGAACATAAAATGTGTGTTTTTACGTGAGGAATATTTTTTGTTTAATACATTTTTTTCTATCTGCAGCCGTTTTTGAGATAAACACGAAATAAGTTGGCGAAGACAGTGGTTGGATGCTATAGGTTGTATTCACATGAACCAATGAGAAATGGAGGCAAATTTATTTTTCAAGTATTAAACAAACATTCATTTGTGAGCTTATTTTTTATATAGAAAAATATCAGACAGTTTTGGAAAAATAATTTTTTATGTCCGAGGCGGAGGTACATGAACCTATGATGAAGTCAACTTTGGGATTTTTTTTCTCCATTTCTAAACGTCAGAAAATTCGGAAATTTTTAGGGTTCGTTAAGCATGGGCTGTTCTGTTAACCGTAAAAATTTCATCGAGAACAATTATCAGGGTTAAGAAATACGTCGAGTTTTTACCGGCTGGACATCGTTGAGGGGATGGGTCTGCTGTCGATGTAAAAGCTGTATCGAAAATGTCGGCTAGTGACGTTGAACTATTATCGACAGATCCTGTTGCAGTTTCACTGTTGAATATGTCGGTACGATCCTCAGTTTTTACTCTGTGCCACACGTCCTCAGGGTTTGGACTCTCTTCCATTATTTCAAGTGAAATCTGATTGAGAAAAATTGGCAAATGTTAGTATGTGGAAATGGGCATTTGTCTTGATGTGGTGCCATGTTTTGGGAAAATCTAAAATAATGAGATTTTTGACAGCAACTGACAGCTTTTTTTTATGACATTTGAGAAAAATAAATGTGATAAGTTTTTGAAGAAAAATTTGATACAAAATGGTGGGCTCTAAAATTTGCCTGTGCCCGAAATTCTGGTATGGAATAAATGATAAATTGCCAGAAATGGAAAATTTTGAAAAGTAGAAAAGTCTGAAGAATTTTGAGAATTTCGAAAAATTGGTAAAAATTTTTTTTTGAATTGCACAGAATTCATAAAATATCGGATATTTTAACTGTTTCGAAAAACCCAGAATTTTGAGAATTGGAAAAACTGAAAATGCGAAGACAATTGAAATTTGTCCGAGATTTTCGTTCCGGAAATTTCATAGAAATCCTGTTGTGAAAAATATGAGAAAATAAAAAAACCTCAAATTATGAAAAGCTAATATTTCACGACTAAGCAATTTCTAGAGGAAAAAAGAAACAAGATATGTGGACGAAATGTGATTCCCATTCGGGCTGCACATATCACTTACCGATAAAAATTACACACAGCACCCACCCACCCACTCACTTACCCCCACCCACCCACTCACCTAACCCCCCACCCCCACCCACCCACCCCCACCCACACACCTAACCCCCCCACCCCCCCCCCCCCCCCCCCTCCCCACCCACCCACACCCACCCACCCACACACACACAAACACAGACACATACCCCAACACACACACACACACACACACACACACACACACACACACACACACACACACACACACACACACACACTTCATTGAAAATTTGTCAGAAGCATCTGCAGCAGCGAAATAAATGAAAATTTCGTAATTCTAAGAGACTTCCACGTATTGCTCCAAAACAATTGTTTACATCTAATTCTGTAAACCTGGCGCTTGCAAAATCTACTATATCTATATTTTGCAAACTTCCATAAATCCCAATCACTACCTGTCTCACCATGGATAATATAATCCCAACTCATTTCGCGATTATACCAAAATTTTCGAAAATTGAGGTTGTCATTTTGGGGATGCGCGGGGGAATTTCTGTATTATAGTTTTTTTCGAGAGGCAAACTAGATAAGCGATTTAGTGGGAGCTTGTTTTTCCGTGGGTAACTTCGCAAGCTGGTTTCATGAGAAATTAAATGTCAAAATTGAGGAGCTTGCGCGTGATATATATATTGCTTGGAGGTGGTAATTATGATTGGCTGGTCCAACATCCAATGAAAAAAATCGATGAAATTTGGGAATAATGATAATAGTAACGGGGGGTAAAAAAAAAAGTTACATACTTGGGGGCGGAGGGGGGGGGGGGGGGGGGAATGTTGTTTTTGTACCTGATGAAGTACTCAGCTGAATTCTGGTGAAGCTCAGGCTCTCTCGTGGCTTTGTTGTCTTATCACCACGTCATTTTTTTTTTTCCTCAGCGACAATTTTTTTCCTCATTAATCATTATATCGCCCACTGATTTCCGCGAGGAAATACGACGCAAATTATTTCCAAAAACAATTTCACTGGCTGAGGGGAGCACTGGAGTTGCGGCACATGCGGTAGAGAAAAATTGTACTCAATGATAATTTCATGTTCGTATAAATAGAAAAATTGATTTGAGCTGATTGATGGATTGTCATTGCGGGGTGTAATGAACAGGAGGTGAAATAAAAATTTTTTGACGCGGATGTGGAGGATTTTAGTAGATGGGCAATGGCGCTTGCGCGAGACACTTTGGGTGGTTTGAAAAAGGCCGCGGGAGGCGCCACTGTGCGCCCGAAAAATGGCGGAAGTTTTGAATGACGTTCTTGTGCGGTAACACTCGTTAAATTAGTGTGGGTAAATATGAGCTTTGAGCACGTGGCGTAGAAGAATGATTACGCGATGATAATACTATGTTTGAGTAAATGGAAAAGGGTGTATAAGGGACCACTGTGCGTTTGAAAAATGGCGGGAGTTTTGAATGACGTACCTCGTATGGTGACACTCGTTGAGTTAGTATGGGTCAATAGTGAATTTTAAGCACGTGGGGTAGAAAAATAATTACGCGATAATAATTGTATGTTTGTATACATAGAATAACTGATGTCAGCTGATTGATGGATTGTCATTGCCGGGTGTAATGAACGAGAGGTGGAATAAAAAATTTTCACGCGGATGTGGAGATTTTAGTAGATGGGCGCTTGTGTGGGATACTTTGGGCGATTCGAAAAACGCCGCGGGAGGCGCCACTGGGCGCTCGAAAAATGGCGGGAGTTTCGAATGACGTATGCGTGTGGTAACACTCGTTCAGCTAGCGTCTATATATAGCGAACTTTGGAAACCCGTGACAGAAAAAAATTAACATAAATATTCACTTACCGCTGATTTCCGCAGTTTTATACCAAATCAGTTCCACTTGAATCAACTCAGTTTTTATATTTCCAACGATCCGGCGCCCGGCGTGACTCACTAAAGCGCATTAACTCAGTAGATATAGGTTATTTGGGTCTATCTGCCATCTTTATTTCTCCAACTGCATGAATAAGGAACATGTAAATGCATTTGTAGATAAATAATATATTTATATTTCCTCAATCATAATAACATAAAGCCGAAGTGTCAAACTTGACTGCAAGAATTTCAAATCCTCACAATTTCCATTTTTCAAATCTTTATTTCAATTCACCTTCTTCCTCTCACCTTTACTTCAAGAAGCTTGCTTGAATAGGTTACTATAGCTCTGTGTATTCGATATTTGATTCATCTGCGTTGTGCAGTATTTTGGAAACATTATCACGCTTGGTTCAGGTCTGTTGTAATTTTCTTTTCCATGTTAAACGGTTGTAGAAAGAACATTAATTTGCGCGGGCTTTCACTCCATGACAGTTTGAGGGTAAGTAGAGGGTTTGGTTAGTCCGCGCCAATTTCACGGCCGCTGATTGGTCGGAAGATCTAACCTCAACCAATCAGGAGACTCCCATTATATATCTGGATATATATAGCGTCCTCAACGCTATTACTTCCATAATTTGTATTGCGCTTGAAAAAAAAATTATAGTATTTATGAAAAAGGCAAAAAACTATTCAACCAGAAATTAATTTTTTACTCCATCGAATAAGTTCGAGAATGCAAATCACTGCTGGGTCTCTCCCTTCGACTATATTCAAACATTCGATTCACGTTTTTACAATTGCAAAGTTATGGTTTTCTTGAAATCTCTATACACCTGAAACCCTTAATAACACGTAATGCTCCACTGGGAATTCTTAAAATTTTCCTTCACACTATTTTAACAATAAGTTTTACAACTTCTAATCAATAAATTCACGTACATTTTCCCTTACATTTCTATAAATGTACATTATATGGCTCTTTGTTCGTCACCTTTATATTCATTAGTTTAAGACCCTGAGAACTACGATCCTACGACCACGACGAATACGTAATGAAATTATTTAATGGGAGGTAATGACGGGTCATATAGCAATTGAGGGAGTACATGAGTGAATGACTGAAGTGGTGAAATATTCTTGACTTGATTGATCCTCATATAAGTGGATAGACGATAGTGATAGATATAACTTTACAGAAAACCAAGAGCGGATCGTACGTCAGCGCCGGTCCGTAACTGAAGAACTAAATATGGCGGTTCTGCGCATGCGCACCAAAAAGGGCGGCAAATATATTGCTAATTGTTCTTATTTTTCTGTACCTTATATTTGATAGAAGCCCATGGAATCGACGATAAAACAAGGGAATAGATCATTTTTTTTGGGACATAGCACTCATAATCCTGATTTGATACTCACTACACTCAGAGTATAGTCAAATATTTTGTAAAATATTTTGTAAAATATTTTGTAAAATATTTTGTAAAATATTTTGTAAAATATTTTGTAAAATATTTTGTAAAATATTTTGTAAAATATTTTGTAAAATATTTTGTAAAATATTTTGTAAAATATTTTGTAAAATATTTTGTAAAATATTTTGTAAAATATTTTGTAAAATATTTTGTAAAATATTTTGTAAAATATTTTGTAAAATATTTTGTAAAATATTTTGTAAAACCTTTTGTAAAATATTTTGTAAAACCTTTTGTAAAATATTTTGAAACATATTTTGTAACATATTTTGTAAAATATTTTGTAAAATATTTTGTAAAATATTTTGTAAAATATTTTGTAAAATATTTTGTAAAATATTTTGTAAAATATTTTGTAAAATATTTTGTAAAATATTTTGTAACATATTTTATAAAATATTTTGTAACATATTTTGTAAAACGTTTTGTAAAATATTTTGTAAAATATTTCGTAGGACATTCTCAATGATCAACTCGCGCATGCGCACTGAGTAAGCGCCTACTACACTCTGCACTATGCAGAGGCGCTGATTGGCGTACACGCCCAAAAACTTTTATAACCCCTAAAAAAATTACTGTCTCATTATTTATGCAGTTGCGCAGTTTTTTCGCGTTTTTCATGGGATTCTTCTCAACAGAAAGTATAGAAAAAATATGTTCTGTCTCGGAAGAACATTTTCGGGAGACGATAAATTTTTTTCTTAGGTTAAGAATCGTCAATCTAGTTATATGGCGATCGGTGACGGGATTATTAATTCTTCGTTAGTCGCGCTCGGTTACCTGACATTCGTGAGCATATTCACAATGTTATTTACACGTTAGATGGGATTGACGCAAGAAAAAAATACAGTTCTATTTATTTTCTATTCAGAATATAGTTCAAAATGGGGTTTAACGGATTTTAGACGGCCATCTTGATTTGCGTCAGCGCCATCTGACGTTCCAATAACATCGCATGTATTCTTCAATTTGGATGAACCGAAATGTTAAAATATTGGAAAGAAATTGAGGAACCAAAATAGAAAATTCTATTCTCTGCAAAATTGGCGAAAATGTTCTCCAATATTTGATTTTGAAGGTAGCTTCTCTAGTTAAGAGCAAGGAAGTTAATTAAAACAATTGACCATTGAGAAGGCAAAATTTAAAAAAGCAATGGAGTTTTTGCTTGACCAGAGAAACGATCAAACGATCGAAAAACTGATTTAGAACCAGTAAAGTTTCGGTCCAAATATCTTTTTTCCCTGACAATTTTGGCAATTTGTGGTGAAAAAGAATTTTTCCTCGTCGACAATTTATTTATCTTTTTTTTTGTAAATGAATAATAATTTTTTAGCGATCCTCGTGCATTGCACAGAGCGCTAAAATTTTTCCTTGTAATGGAAAATCGAAAAATGGAGATCATTTTGTGCTACAGAGGATAGTAAAATATTTTTTTGTAAAATATTTTGTAAAATACTTTGTGAAATATTTTGTAAAATATTTTGTGAAATATTTTGTAAAATATTTTGTGAAATATTTTGTAAAATATTTTGTGAAATATTTTGTAAAATATTTTGTAAAATATTTTGTAAAATATTTTGTAAAATATTTTGTAAAATATTTTGTAAAATATTTTGTAAAATATTTTGTAAAATATTTTGTAAAATATTTTGTAAAATATTTCGTAAATTATTTTGTAAAATATTTCGTAAATTATTTTGTAAAATATTTTGGTAACTAACTGTAACGATATTTCATCACTTTGAAAATTATTCAAATGTCAGGCATATTATAGGCGAAACTTGAGCTGCCATAATCTAGTGTGCATTATAACATCATAAATGCCCTAGAGTAAGCTTATTGTACAAAATCGTAGCGCGGTTGTATCACAGTTCAATAGAGATTCCTCTCTATTTTTAATCGTTTTGACAAACTGAGAAGACTAAAATTGGTGAATTTAAAAAGATGGTGTGAGGAAAGGGACGACTTCACTCCAACTCGACTCAACAATGAACCCTTACCTCAAAAAAATTCTCACAATGTTTTCAGTGGCCATGCCCAACAATCATTCCCTCATTTTTTTCTCCATTTTCTGCTCTCAAAAAAAAATGATTTTCATTTTCCACATTTCTCGAAAATGTGTCAACAAAAATCAATTTTTTTATAAAAAAAAAAAAAAAATGCGCAAAAAAAAAATAAAAAAAAATTTTTTTTCAATAAAAAATTTGTTGAAAAATCCTATCTCAATAAATGAGCAGTTTAAAACTCTGAAAAAAATCAGGGAATTGTGAGAATTTTTTCAAGTGTTGATCGAGTTGTTGGACTTGTCCAAAAGTGGAAACAGTTTTTTTTAACATTCAATGAATAGTAATTCGCCGTGGCTCAACAGCCCTTAAAAATTCTTCTGATCGCTCACTTAACTGACGTAATAACCAGAAAAATATTGCCTGTGAATATTCAATTAACTTGGGATCAATTACAAGACATTTTCAAATGTCCCTTGATCTTCCTTTCAAATCTTAATCTCGGTATATTTGGAAAATAAAAATATTCATAATTTCCTGACTTACTCCTTCTCTACACACATGATTAATAACATTATAATTAATTAGTTAATTACTTAAGGATACATTAAAAACTGTGAGGTCGACCCTGTGTGGAGTTAACTGGCAAATTAAACGTAACGACTAACAATGATTCATGCCGAAACTTAGAAATATTTTACAGTTTTCTCCTAAAAAATCGCAAAAAAAATTATTGCACAATTTAAAAAAAAAATCCACAATAACAATTTAAAAATCTAAAAATTCATCCCCTTCAAAATTTTACCACACACGATTCATTTTCTACGCAAACTATTTTTACTCTAAATAACAATCATAATTAGGTAATAAAGATCCCTGAATAAATTCTTTACTGTTTCACATGGCACAGTGAAACGCTGAGATATACCGTAACAAATAATTAAATTCTGTGTACGCTATATTTTTTTTTCCTTTTTTTTTGGGTGAGTTATGAAAATCACACTCTGATGCCCATTTCATTAATTTTTCATTGGTGCTCAGGCGTAAAAAATTAATTATACTCGTGATTTTTAGCCTCAAAAAATATCTTGGAATCGACCTGGGTTCTTCGAAAATTGTCAATATATATTGTTGTTTTTTTGTACAGAAGAAAATATAGGCGCAATATTTCGATGAACCATTTTATTCCAGAAGTCTGTAGCCAAGTGGTGAATTGAGCGTGTTTTCGCCAGAGTCTTTGCAAAATATTTCGAAAACTAGGGGAGATAGGGAAATTTGTTGTAATACAAATTTGTAGGTCTCGTTGTGCCCTACAAAAAAGGTCCTTATGAAAATGTCACTATCTCGTTTCAATCTCGAAATATTTGGTGATTACTGATGAGACTGAAATGCCTCAATTCACACTTTCGCTACGGAACTATTTTCCAAAAAAAAATTTTTTGTTTTCTAAATGAATTTTTTGAAGAGCTCCCAAAGCGTATAGTTCGTTTCTTATTCTTCATATTCTTAGTTTGATTAAGGACTAAACATTAATTAGCGGTAACCCTATGGAGATTAGTTCTTTCTCTGAATTTATCGTTTTGATTTAATCTCTGGTATCACTGGTTCATAATTTCCATCATTTTGTACGTTCTCAAGTCCCAATGCATCAACTCTTCATTTATTATTCAATTAATTATGGTACCTGTAAATGGGGTACGTGCAGCTACGATTCTCAATGGAAGGAGAAAATAATTTTTGTGGAAGAGTTACAAAATGTTAACAATCATTTTTGTTTGTTTTTTTTTTTCAATAACTCCGAAGCTGTGCAACTTGATCGAAAAGTGTCGAAAAAAAATTGACTTCCGGTTCTCCCCAAAAAAAAAAATTTCAACATTTTTCGATCGAGTTTTTCCTGACTTTGAAATATGTCAAATGTGATGAGTTATTTTGAGACTTCGACTGGTGAATGATAAATGAAAGAGCAAAAGCATCAGTCCTTCCCACACTCACTGTCTCTCCCCAACATTGTTCCACCATTTTCAAAAATTTCCCATTGAAAAATAGTGATATCAGCACCACAAACAACTGAGATTAATAATTTCAATGAACGATAACTCGATGAACATAATTTGTGTTATCAAGGCCAATTGATCAATCGTTGTCTCATCGATAGCTCGCCGCTTCCAACATTTCGACAAATAATTTATTCATGGGCACTTTACCGGTTCTATATATAGCTGACCAAAATTTACGAACAATGCTGTCGGCTTGGCGTAAACTAGGCAGTACTAGGAACATATTTTGTGTTGCTCGCATTGTTTGGCCTGGTCTCACAGCTCCAACACAATCGGATAATGAATTGAGAATGGAATCGCGAAAGCGGTAGAGGGAGTGGGGCTCGTCCAGTCTTATGTCACTATTTGTGAGAATTAGGGCTTTTAGGATGTAGAATTCTTCTCGTGATAAGTTGAGCTTTTGTACCCTCTCCACTATCTGTATGCACTGAAATTTATCAAATTGTGTTAATCAATTGAGTTATACATTTAAAAAGTTTGAATGGCATCACTGCGCATGCGCAGTGACGCAGAGTTTAGTACACTGAAAATTGCACAGAGGCGCTGATTGAAGGTCAAATCATCTGACCAGATCTTCAATTCGGTTATATAGATCATTGGCTTTGACTTAATTATGCATTTGTTCTTTAAAATAAGACATTTTGAAATGGCAAAGCCTGGAATTTTAGGAAATTTTTCATTTCACTTACGTGATTGAAAAGCTCTGTACAATGGCTCTCCCTCGCAAGTCTCTCATCCAATGTGAAGTCCTGGGCAAATTGGAGCCTGCCCGTATTGGGTATGCTCCGCCATGCAAGACTGAAAGTTAAAATTTCTGCCCACGTGCTCTGCAGCAAGCGCATTTGATCGTTCAAGGCTAGATGACTGAAGCCGGGAATTTGTTTCGCCCAACCTGTGAACAAAGTGACAAATCGTCTACAAAAATAAAAAGGATTCTATAGTGCAAAAAGGGAGGCGAGAAATGTCGGTTATATTACCAATTATTCCCACGAGTTCTCGGTCGTACAGATCCGACAATTGACCCAAAATTCGTTGATCCGGATCTGACGCATGCGCAATGTTGAAGACTTGAAGAGTGTCGGGCTCGCACGCTACCAGCGCTTCAATCATTTTATTGTCTGTTGAAGTTAAAATTGGTAATTTAAACAATGCTATAAATTTTTTTTTAACTTTGCTTTTATCAGTTGAAATTGCGAAACAGTTTTTCTTTGATATTCACAGTAGGAAGCTAATAAATATTTTGCATGATCTGAGGGTGGCCATAAGAGATGGCGCCACATGGGAAAGAAGAACCACTGACGTCACAAGTTCAGGCGATCGCTGAATGACTTCTCAAAACAATTTTCCAACCCAAGTAATTAAAAAAAAAAAACAATTAGCAAGTTCTAAATTAAGTAAAAAATAAAATTAACAGAATAACTACAACTAAATTTAGTAACCTAGGTACTAACAGTAGGTACTACAGGTGGTTTTGGTTTATTAACAAAAAGCTCAACTTACTTGTGACCTCCTCAGCACCCGACAATCCTACGTTGGCTTCAAACATTCAAACAAACAAGTGAACGAAAAAATCAATAAAAATAAGCAAACAAGTGGTTTAATTTATAATGGTCAGTGAATGCAGGATTGGTTAATTTTTTTCAAATGATTTTGATGATTAGATGGGCCCATTCACAATTGATGAAATTACGAGTAAAGTGGTGAGCCATAATTCGAGAAAATAAAATTTTGCAATGGTCATGGAGCGTCCACAAGTTTAAAAATTTAGTAATAAATAGTGAATAAAAATTTAGTAATAAGTTTTCTCAACTCATGCTTCACCACTGGATTGCTCTTTAATCATTAAACAAAATTCACGTTAATTAAGGGATTCATTATACCTTCTAGGGGCACTGTTTTGACGGGAAGATAGGGATCGGTGGCACGCCTGTATTTTTGTCTTCCACCTCTAACACGATCCAATCGCACTCCTTCTTTTAACATTCCTTGTCTCAGGCATTTTTGGAATCTACAAGCCTGACAGGCTTTCCTTCTTCTTTTATTTATTTCACACTCGCCATTTGCCGGACACGTGTATTCAATGTTCCCTGTGAAATTACTTGCTATTTTATCATTACATTCTTGCTCATTTTTCAGGTAGACATAAATATTAAGAAAATTTTTCCAATCTTAGGATTAGTCTGTGATCCTAAGGAATAGCAAGTTTATCAAAAAAAGAGGTTTACATGAAATCGGTGAGAGATAGAACAAAAAGTGTTGAACAAATCTTGTTGGAAATGAAGGTATACACATTTTATGTCTTATGACTCTTTGCTCTAGGTCGGATACTTTAGGAGAGATCGCATGTCGGGTATGCGCGGGTGAGTTGCGGAAATTTTGCGGGCGCGCACTCGCGAGCCGCTGTCGCGGAAACGGTTGGAGATGCGAAAAAAAGTCCTAATACTGAATTGTTCAGGATTCAAAATTCTATCAATTATGTTCTATGACTTTATCCCCTATTCTCTCTAGTTTTCCAGATATTTACAATTTTATGTACTCGAAAAAATTTCTCATTAGAAAAATTCAGGCTCAATAATATATCTATATATATATACATATAAATTCAAGAAAATATGAGCGAATAAGATATAAACGAATTAATGTGGATTGACCTTGTAATCCGACATTTTTACGTATCACCGATATACACCAATTGATACTATCTGACAAAATGAAATCATAATTAAAACTCATTGCCACTGATTACCATCTTTTACCTTGTATTGTCCTCTTAAAAAATGCTTTGCAAGCCTCACACGATGCAACACCATAATGAAAGCCACTGGCGACATCTCCACAGACTAGACACACTCTTCTGGGCACTATGTCCTCCTCCTTAATCGCCCCCTAAAAGAAAATTTGAGTACCAAATGAATTTCACTGAAAAATTCCAATCTGAGAATTCAGTTATTTTCGTTAGCAAAAAATGTATACAGTATACATAAATAGATAGATACAAAAAAAACTACTGTGCGTTATGGAAGCTCTCTGGATTGTCTTTACCAACTCAATTGGGATTTGGGAATTACCTCTGGAGTCCCTAAGGGCTGTGTTGTGGATGAGCAATGTTGCATCTCAGGACTACCAGGACTCGCTCTACCTCCACTGTAGTCAGCCATATCCATTTTTATTGACACCTGGAATCCACAAAATCTCATGAGTCTAAAAGCTTCTGCTGGAACATGTTTTTCCATCCAAAGATTTTTTTTTTTTTTTTTTTATCCAAAAAGTTTGTGTCCATGTTACCGTAGATCCAAGAAATTTTACCGCGTAACGAGGAAGTGAGAGGTTCAATGCCACTCGGTTTTTACCTGAGCTTCAACTCATTTTTGACGTTCAGGAATGGTGATCTGAGTGGGTTATACATGTATATACATGTCCAGGATCTCCCGCATCTCGACGGTAAAATTTCCGTAGATCCACGGTAAAATTGTCGCGGACACATGAATGCTCATGCTTCTAGCAGGGAAATATAGAATGGACACTTGGTGAGTTTATAAAGTTTTTCAAATTTTTCTTCATGAACTGAACCGACTGCTGAGCAGACACCATCAGATCATAGATGTTAAAACAGGTGTTATTATAACCACCGCTTGTCTGAATTTTTCTATATTTTACCTCGCCGATAGGTTGAATTGTGGTGCTAGGTGAACAGGTCTGGTGATAGGTGTTGCTTGGTGTCGTTGGGTGATCCACTTCCTGCTTTATGCCATGTAGAACTCTATTGGTGGTTATCATATTCTCCGCTACGTTTTCAGACATCATACACACCTGCAATGATGACAAACTTGTTAGAGGACTACGCTGGATCGTTATAATATAATTAACGTTTTCGTATTTGTATTGTAGAAAATTGTTAATGCAAAGTTGGTCCATATTAAGGCTTGGAAGACGAACGATGTAAATATTCCACAAATTGATCGCTTGCAAATCCGTCTGAAAAATTGCACTTAAAAAATATTTCTCCTGTCTATTTTTAAAGTGAAACAGTTTTAGCCGCCACTACCGAGAATTTCACTGGGATATGTCAGCCACGGGCTTTCACGTATGAAAAAAAAAATCATCTTCGCTTTGTGTAGAATTTTTCTACATGACCTCTAAGAAGATATCGTATAGAAATGGGGTAGAGAATTCAAATGTTCGTAAAGAGAATTTTTATTTCTCACTACTTCAAGATTCCCATGAAAATGTGCACCATAAATGAGCGCCATTTGTTGGACGGATATAGTTTGAAGATAATTGTGTTGGGGCATTTTTTGCCACCGTCTACCTACCCAACCAACCACCCACCTATTAACCAACCACCCACCGACCAACCAACCTCCCACCCACCCAACCAACCAACCACCAACCACCCACCACCCACCACCCACCACCCACCACCCACCAACCAACCTCCCACCAACCAACCTCCCACCAACCAACCTCCCACCAACGAACTAACCACCGCCCAACGAACCAACCAACCACCCACCACCCACCACCCACCACCCACCACCCACCACCCACCAACCAACCTCCCACCACCCACCAACCAACCTCCCACCAACAAACTAACCACCGCCCAACGAACCAACCACCCACCAACCAACCAACCACCCACCAACCCACCCAACCACCTAATCAACTAACCACCGTCCACCCACTCACCCAGCCACCCACCCAAACAAACCAACCGCCCACCCAACCACCCAGCAACCAACCACCCTCTCACCCACCCACACAGCCAATCACCCACCCACCTACCCGCCCACCCACCCATTCACCAATCAACCAACCACCCTCCCGCCCACCTAACCCACCCATCCAAACAACCACCCACTCACCAATCAATCGACTTCGCACCAACTCGTCTAACCACCCACCAGCCCGCCCACCCACTCATGCACACACCCATATTTCTATAAAAATCTCACAGAAATCATATAAGAAGTACTTCATTTAGCACACCATCACCCAAATTAACGTGTTTTACCGTACTCCAATTCGATATTTCTGTGCTCTTCTGTCGCCAACAACCAGAAATAAAAATGGGAATGCACAGTCGGCAGATTGAAAACGAGAGTTACATCACGTTGTCCTTGAACTTGTAATTGCGAACGGAGTTGATTTATATGAAACGTTACAAAAGTCTGCCAGTCCTTTCGGGAGCATAAAGTAAGAAATTAACAACTTTGCAAATTCGACATTTGGACGTTTTCGCGAAATCGCCAATTACTTCAAGACAGCACGATTAATTTTTTTTCAAATATTTTCAAAAATTGCGAAATTTTCAAAAAAAAAATTCCAAAATTTAAGAAAATTTCCGAAACTTTTCAAATTTTCACTTTTTAATTTGTTAAAATTTTCCGTTCTATATTTCCAAAAAGCTTCAATTTTTCCCAACCAAAATTGTTCCCAACCAAAATTTTTCCATAACCAAAAATTATTGTAAAATTTTTCAAATATTTTTTCATAAATTTAAGGCTGAGGAAGTACCTTAAGTACCTTAAGAGTGAAAGTGTAACGGTACAGAAAAGGGTTGCATAAGTGGATTCTCATTTTTTTTTGGCATCGTGCAGCCCAATATGTTTTTTTTTATTCGACTGCGGGAGAATAACAGTTGATAAAAGAAATGGTAGTGGGGGGCGGGCATGGAGATAGCGTTGGAGGGGGTAGGCGGGTGGGCTGGCGTTGGGAGGTAGGGGGCTAATAACGTCTGGTTAACCTTGAACTTGGCTTTTCTAAGAGCGAGGTTCGCGAAGGCCGCGCACGACACGCCATCGCAATTTTAGACATTGAGCCGAATGGGGACGGAATTGGCCGATCATAATGGCCTTGAAATTTACGTCGTTGATGCCTGCAAATGTTGGAGCGGTCGCGATAGAGTGAATTTAAAAAAATACATTTCTGGAATTGCAGACGATAAAGCCAAATTTTATTTTTCGCTCGACGCTTTTTTTCAATTTTTTTTCTCCGGCATTTTTGAGCCCCTCTTGGATTTACCGTCGATACACGGTAAATTTGCGTATGCGACTCCTGGCAATTTTTTCCAATATAACCTCCCACTGCTTCCACTTTTGCTCAAATTGCTTTTAACACCTGGGAACGATATAAAACTCAGAGAAGGACTTGAATTTTGTATGCCATGTCTTGCTATCATCGTCAAGGTCCGTGCAAAATTGCAACCGAATCGTAGCCTTGAATCTGAAGATATTAATTTTATCAATATTTTTTCATTGCCGCGTAACGAAGAATTTAAGGATATCCAACACGTACAGTCAAAACAAAAGTTTATGACCCTTTCCATAATTCGTGATATTTATCCCCAATAATTTTCAATTAATATTTCAATGCGTTAATAAGTTGACGTGATAGCCATAGAAAATTATTATATTGTATTCGATTTTGCGAATCAATATTATATTGTTTAAACAAATTAATGAAAAAAAATTTTAGTCAATCGTCATGAAATTTTTACCATCGTTTTATATCTGCTTCAATAGTAAATTTTCAAAATATCAACAAATTGTTATACTTTGAACTGTATTTACAGAAATTTTTATTTTTCCCATAAGAGGCCATGTTAATTGAGAACTTTGATAATTAATAACTACAAAACGGTGTTGTGAATCAATCTCAAATTTCATACAGGTATCTGTTACCGCTTCAAGAACATTGTGTCAAAATTTCAAGCAATTCTTATATCTTCGGCAATATAGGTGGAATATCCTTAATGGTTGTTCCGTTGGGTGTGTTGGTAGCTCCATGGCGCTTCTTAGAGCTGCGAGTATTCTCCTCTGATGGGAAATCCTGAATATAAATATGCAGTCCAGATTGCTTCCACCACTAATTTCTCAGAATTTTGCAGTGAGTAATGGAAAATGTCCCTGTGAAGGGTACACCCATTTATGATAGCCATTGGATGACAACTACCTGCCCCCCGCCCTGGAGTACAGTAGAGCTCCCTTTATTTTCCGAGCTCGGGGGGTGACCTTGAAGCAATTTCGTGGAGAAAAAAAATTAAGGAAGCCCCCCACTCTGCCCACTGGTTGGTTGGCGTGGTGGGGGTTGTCGGGAGCGGAAGGGGAAATAAGAGCAGAAGTAAACGGACTATGTATCAAAAGTAAATAGGTTATGTTTCATGAATGCTCGGTCCCACTATTGAGACGCTGCGCAGTCTGGAGCGCATGACGTCGAAAATAAGGATAGACAAAGTACGGGGAGTGGGAGAAGGTTTTTGAGGGGAGACAAGTCGTGAGGGGAGTACAGCGAAAATAAAGGAAGCGGAAAATTAAGGGAGCTCTACTGTAATGGGCCTGAGCACGGGAGGACTAGCAAGGAGGGGTACCATTCGGATTGTGAGCTGACGAGGGTTGACACCAAAACATATAATACGAGATATATAGCGAACTATCACACATTAAGATAACCGAACAGGGTTTTCCGAACAGGGTAATTATGCAAGAGAATAATAACCACTGATTGGCATGGAATTATAGATTTGTTCCTCAAATATGCTGTCAGTCTTTTGGAGTGCAATTGAGAAGTTGGTGGGGGACGGGAGGGGGGGGGGCGGAGCGGAAGGGGGTCGTTATCGCACACAAGAGTGACGAAACCCGCGCATGGCTTATCAATCATCAATTTCTTATCCATCTTTAAGTTCGAGAAATAAAATGTTGCTCGTATAGTTCTCTTCCGAGTTTTCTTTGCCAAAAAATGAAATTTGGTAAATTATATTACGGCGCGCGTGTGTACATACATATATACATGCATACATACATATATACATGCATACATACATATATTCATGTATACATATATTCATGTGTGTGTTTGGGTGGGTGGGTAGGTGGGTGGGCGGGTGGGTAGGTGGGCGGGTGGGTAGGTGGGTGGGTGGGTAGGTAGGTAGGTAGGTAGGTAGGTAGGTAGGTAAGTAGGTAGGTAGGTAGATGGGTGGGTAGATAGGTAGGTAGGTAGGTAGGTAGGTGGGTGGGTGGGTCGGTGCTTAGGTGGCTGGGTGGGTGGGCGGGTGGGTAGGTGGGTGGGTAGGTAGGTAGGTAGGTAGGTAGATGGGTGGGTGGGTAGGTAGGTAGGTAGGTGGGTGGGTCGGTGGTTAGGTGGCTGGGTGGGTAGGTAGGTAGGTAGGTAGATGGGTGGGTGGGTAGGTAGGTAGGTAGGTAGGTAGGTAGGTGGGTGGGTGGGTCGGTGGTTAGGTGGCTGGGTGGGTGGGTCGGTAGGTAGGTAGGCAGGTGGGTGGGTGGGTGGGTGGGTGGGTAGGTAGGTAGGTAGGTAGGTAGGTAGGTAGGTGGGTGGGTAGGTGAGCGGGTGGGTAGGTGGATGGGTAAGTGTGAAAAATCAGCGATCTACACCGGCGAGACGCGAACCTACTCCTCCCCATACCAAAATGAGGTACCTTCATCGAATAACGTTCTTACAAATAGGCAACCTGGGGAAAAAAGCACAATCACAACAATGTTTCTTCTCCTTCATCCTCTGATGAAGCATAAACTGCCATGATCGTCTCCTTTTTCTCTGTTTTGCACAAGATGTTGATGAATGGGCCGAAAGGAATTGTTGAAAGAAGAAAAATTATGAGTAAAAGAAAAAAAATTGAATGCTCCGATCAATATGAGCAGACGCTGCGTGCCACCCAATGCGTCACGTATCCCACTTTCGCTATCCCAAAATAAAGTATATGAACAATATTTTTTCGGCCAATACGCAAGTTTCTTTATCTCTCGTAGTTTGTACTCGGGAAGTTAGAAGAAAGATTTTGACATCAAGTTTTCTCGCTCGTTACCGATTTCCTCCTCCAGGACCAGGCTATAGGAAAAGGAGAGAGGGTCTGGCCGGAGTAAAAATTAGAAGGTCCTTTCCCATCTTATCAGGACCTAGCATCCTCAATGGGACGTTCAATACGTCCTAATTAGCCCCAACCATCCCGGTCTGAAATATTCCAGAAGCAAGAACAATTTCCATAGCCTAATCCTTGGAACCCGCGATTCTTCACCGGTGCTTCAATTCATGTGACTACAATGACATCCAATAAGCCTCATCCCTCCTCAAACCTTGCAACATAATACATGGAGTGTTCCAGACCACGTAGCGGAAGTGAATTGTGTTGTTACCGCATCCTGCCGATAACCTGAGGGCTCATGCTGAGTGGTGCATCACTGCACTCACTGGACGACCGATCTATGTCCATGACTTAGACTGTTACAATGCAAAGGATGAAGAAAACATGTCTCTCGATTTGTTGTCAACGGCTGCTGTCACACTATCTCTAACCAGATTCGCTTATAATTAGGAAGCTGCAGTGTCAAGAAGCTATCGAATCTAGAGGTTACATCATCTAGAACCTGCAGCACCTAGAACCTGCAGCACCTAGAAGCTACAGCATCTAGGACCTACAGTTGGCATGCAGCAATGTCGGACACGGAAACTATAATTTAAGGAAAGACCTTGCAACCTCTACCAACGATCGTTTTCGTTTAGAGGTTAAGTATTCTATTTGCTGTTCTTGGAGATCTTTCATCGAGATAACCTGCAAGCTTTTGATTCAGTTATTTTCACAGTTTCAATCGTGCTTTCTGGTATCTTTTAAGCTTCGAGTCGGTCGTTTTGTAGCCACGATGATTAGGGCCCGTTTGATCATCCTTCTTTTTCACTGAAGGTTCGCTTCCCAAACGCTCCGCTCATCCAATTCAATCTAATTGCAACGGGCCAGTGGGTGAGCGGATCGGTTTGCAAATGGGGCACAAACAAACTGATCCTATGTTGATTTTTTTTTATGTTTCAATAGAATTGCATTTCTGCATCTGATTAAGATTTTTTCAGAGCAGCTAGATCTCAGCATCCGGTCCATGGACCGCTTCAAAATTATTGTTTTCAAGGTTTTCGAAAAAAAACCTTCCTCCAAATTGGTCTCCTAGGTTTTTTTTAAAAAAGCCCGCGAAAATTGAACTTTTGCGAAAAAATGTTAATCAATTTTTTTTTGAATTTCCCGCGGGAAAAATTTTGAATTGCATTTTATGAGATATTCGATGTTTCGTGCATAATTATGTTGTGTTAATCCTGCGCTATAGTAAAAGCGCTGGAAGATTCAGTCTGGTTACATATGTAATATTGCCCAAGGTTAAGGCTGGCCCGGCACTCTCTAGTGACGTCACCGCCGTCTCGTGGCCTTAAACTTGACTTCCCTCCCCGCGCATTTGTCCAAACCCGTCAATCCATCCAGAATGGATCATTGATATTTTTGATATTGAATCTGTTCCTTGCAATATATATTTCGTGGTCGCGGGCGATAATATATATAGGATGGCAATTATAAATCAGCGATTTATCTGGATCGGAAATTTTGGACCACTTTGCGGGTCTCCCATCGGAAATAACATGAGTGGACGGCCTTCGATTAATTCGCGGCTTTTCGCGGGTTTCGGGGGAAATCGGTGAGAAAATAATGATAATAAATTTAGCATTGGAAATATTGTCTTTGACCATTCCCCAGATAGCTTCAAATTTAAAAGATTTGGCGGGAAAATTCACCGACTTCGTTAACGATAGTTTTCCTCAATTTTTTTTTTTTTTTTTTTTTTTTTTTTTTTTTGAATTGATAATTGAATTACAGGGTATAATTAACCACGAATATATAAAGACATTTTTGATGGATTTTCCACCTACCACATCGTAAATCCAGGCATCCATGGCCGTGTTGTCGTACATTTGAACGTTTGATATTTCTAGCATATAAAGGAAAAACAAAACATTACTAGATGAATAAATGAACAGGGTATCACCTTTTCTGATCACTCCACCTTGTGTTCAGTCGATATTAAAAGTGTTTCATTTTATTGAACGAAAAAAAGTGGAAAATAAATTAATTAATCTGCAAAAAAAAGTATTGGAAAAAAAAAATTTTGTAGCTCACTTTGAGAATGAATTTTTGAGGCGGTCCAGCAAATGACTAACCATCGAAATTATAGCTATAAGACACTTGATTTATTATTTATAGGTATTGATAATTGGAGCGATGAATTTATACGAGGCAGTTGGTGTTTAGTGGTTCACGGTAGAAAGAAATTTTTTGGGTGTTGAGCGGGCTCGCGAGACGCGCACGCGCACATGACTCGGTCTTTTTTTTTCGCTCTTTTTTTATGCGATAATGGTTTGATGTTTACGACTCGGCGGATCGTGGACGACTGGCGTCGAAGGCGGTGTTTCGCTGGCTGTGACACAACTAAACGCTTTTTATGTGATAACAAATGGATTTGTTTGGGGAAAATTGAGATTGGGTAAAGAGTGGAGTAAGTTTTGAAGGTGGCGGGCCCATTGGGAGCGCACCGAGAATTTACCGATTTTCCAGCAATTTTTTTCCCCTGGAAACTCGGAGATCTATGCACTATTTTTGGAGGAAATTTCACTCAAGTCTCCTTCCATTTTTTCCCAAAAAAATGGAAATAAATGGACAGTTCGAGGCGAAGTCGAGGATATAAACACAATCGCAAGAAAATGATTTTTCAGCTTACAACGATATTTATCGCCAGCGTGTCCTGAAAGCAGATTTTACGGCCGCGGCGCGCAAAATATCCAGTTGTTGAGTTCACAATGAACAAAATTATTAAACCGATTTGCTTTTAAGTGTTGTTAAGCTCCATCAAAGATTTCACGTCTTGTTAAGCTCATCCTTCGAACCATAAATTTCGGCTTATGACGTCACAGTTGCAAGTTAAATGGAGTTTTGGGGACGCCCGCAAGGTGCGCGCGCAAGTGTTTGCGGCGGGCGCGAAATTCAAACTGCCGGTTAGACTAATCAATGTAGAACCTATCCTAACTTCGATGTTGTCGGTTCGAACTCATGGCACCGCAATTACATGTGTGTAATTGATATTCAAACGAATACAAAAAGTTTTGGAACATCGCAAAGCAATATGGATACTATACCGAATTTTAGGATTCTCTTACGGCATATCAGAGTGAATTCGCCGGCGAATTTTTTTCTAGGATCAAAATATTGTAATACTATAATTAGCAATGACGTCGCTGATGACGTCACAAGAAATTTTGGCCCCTTTTTTGAAATTTATTTCGTGAAAATTTCAGGCGCTCATATTTTTTAGTGAAACAAGTTTGGTGGTGCGCGCGCATTTCCTTCTTCCGCCGCGCGCACTGGTGGCGCGTCGGTTTCGGTCTTACAGTTTTCGATAATTTCGAGATGTATCGATAGTTTCTTTCGTCTCTCCTTTCTACGATAGCAATCACAATAAAAGTTCTGTATTGGATCAATAATTCGCCCAGAAAACACTCTATTCTTACTTTTACACTTTTTGAATTTCTGATGTGCTATATATATTCCCTGTCACGGCAAAAATCTCATGTTTTTATTGCATATAGCTATTGGTGCCCCCCTCACCCCATCCTGCCTGCTTTATAATCTTTCAAAAACTGATTTAATCACCTTAAATTTGAGTCCGTCATCTTTTTTCAGCTGTCAATAACTTCATTAAGTCGTTTAGTTGCATGAAAATTTAAACGCTCGAATGACAGAACGAGGTGCGACAATTACAAAATCGGCGCGCGCATGTCCTGTCAACTTAACAAATTGTTATAAACTATCGTCAATAACACTGCATAAACACCGCAAGAGGCTTATATTAAATAATCCACGTTTCACAAACACATAATCCATCTCGCAATCGCAAAATATACATTGACACTTTGCGCAAAAGTTGCCAAAAAAAAAAAAATGGCAACCACTTTTCGCGCAAACTAAATAATTCCTAAATAAACATTTTGCGTATTGAATGAATACCGAAAAATATGTGGACGCTGATGATAAGAAAATCTGCGAGTAAAGAACAAAACAATCAAGTGGAGAGAGGCAAATAAAAATGGCGACATTATTGTCAAAGCGACGAATTGGCGAACAAGTTTAACTGCCCCCGCCCCCCTCATAAAAAAAAAGAAGAAATCTAGCAGAAATAAATGATAAGCGCATGTGTAATTAAATTGCACTTACCCTGGCAAATTCATTAGATTAAATCCTCACTCCATAACTGCACTGGACACAATAATTGAAGTATTGTTAGCGCAAAGTGCGAGAGTTTGGGTTTAATGGGCTAGACATGTGACTGACAACGGCCATTTGTTCACTAAAAAGCTGCAAAAAGCGCTCAACTTGTGGAAGAAATTTTGCTAATTATTGTGGGCACACGCATTGCTAGGGAACTGCCAAAAGGGAAATTAACCCAAAAATTAATAATTGCCAAGATGGTTAAAGCAATAAAGGAAATTTACGGAGGAAAATTTAATGTAATGGCGTGGGAACTAAGAGCGCTCACGGCAGTTGGTAAAACAGGCAATACCTGCCGATATATATATATATATATATCTATCTCAATATTTTGAGATAACTACTCCAATTTTCAGTTATGTCGTTATAATTAGTTAAGATAATTAAGCATTGTTTGTTCTTGCAAAGTTTTTTCACAAGAGCGCATGCATTCCTCCGAAAAATAACACATTTTCAAAAGTAAGAAATTTTTGGCGGGAAACCGGATTTTTGAAATCGACGTTTGTCATCCATCGCAAAATTGGAAAGTGTTTCGTTTTAGTTTTATGGGCAAGATCAGTTTGTTTTAGAAAATGGGGAGAAAACACTGTGCGATACTGTCGCGAATGCTAGGCCAAACTTAAGCGCAAGTGCCTTGCACGAAAACCGCTATTTTTATGTGAAAAAACTACGAATAAACTTATCAAGTTTCCCGCATTGGGAAATTTGCAAAAAGACTTATAGTAATAGTGCAAATGTTTTAGGCTGTGTGTACGTTTTTGCGGTAACTCAAGAGGAGCTGTGCGAAGCGAAAAACTCAAGATTGGTAATTTCCGCGCTAATGATGCCAGGATGTGTTCATGAGTTGAGCGGAGATGCGCACCGGGGACAATTCGTTTTATTAGTGAATGATTGCACTTAATTTTTGAAACTCCTAACTATTTAAACATTCCTAAAATTCTTTAGTTTTTTTTTTCATACAAGTTTAGTTTTGAAAAAAAGTTTAGTTTGTTTTTTCATACAGACCCAAGATTCTTAAAAATTTCACTACACGCGCATATATTATACGAAAACATGAAATTTGAATAAAAGAAGAGATCTTTGAATTTTTTGGTATACAGACAATTGGTAAAATTCATTGATTTTTTTTTTAAATTTCTTGATATAGGATCATTTACGATATATCGAAATATATCGAATGCGCTTGCCCCCACCCGCACATACCGGCTGTAAATACCGCAAACCGTGAGCGATTCGAAAAGTTAGGTTAAACCTGTGTAAAATCGTCGAAAATGCTCGCAAAAGAACGATTAACATCACACAGGCATTTTTAATTAATCCTCCCACTATAATTGACTAAATTACCTCACATATTTTCTGGACAAATACGATACACAATGATTGCTAATTTAATGAAAACAACTGCGGCGTTTCGCTCCAATTTACTCCACGGGATACATTCCTCAAATAACAATGTGCGATGTTATGGAATTTATAACTCATTGAGGATTAATTTGAGGTATGCCTAAAATCGCAGTGCTTAAGTTCCACAAAAAAAAATTTGAAAATTCTCCAATAATTGAACACATAATTTTCATTTATTTTTTGTT
This sequence comes from Asobara japonica, assembly GCA_026005395.1. Classification (NCBI taxonomy): domain Eukaryota; kingdom Metazoa; phylum Arthropoda; class Insecta; order Hymenoptera; family Braconidae; genus Asobara; species Asobara japonica. Next base: position 4,293,068 of record BQMI01000393.1, read on the forward strand.
TTTAAGTCTTCTTTAAACCAGAAAGTAGTATTTCCTAAAAAAACAAATTTGGAGAATCTCTAAAAAATCTGATTTTCAGTCGTTCATACATTTTTATCATTCCAGGTCCCAAAGTGTTTGGAATACAGTCAAAGTCCCAACGCCGAAATTTGTGAGGAGCATAGCAGAACCATCTGTAATAAGAATAAATACGAACGTATTGAATAATGTCATCCTCTGGAAATACGAGTGTCCAAAGTATTTCAGGAATGTCCAGATTTTCGGGGTTGTACAGTTTATAATATTAATGAGCTTCAGTTATGTATCGTTTATGTTTCTGCCACTGAGGAAGCATGATACAACGTGGAAAGATTATGCTAAACTTGTATATTTACCCGCCTCTGTATGCTTCTTCACAGCACTTGCAGGTGAATGCACAATATGCATAGTCACATCGAAATTTTAAAACTCTTTTGCCGTTAAAGATCTCTGAATGGTTTTTCTTGACTCGAAAATATCTACTAAAAACAGTCAAAAATACAAAAGCTCCAAAGTGATTTTTGGAAATGTTATCAACTAGATTATCAAATTTTTGCAATGTCAGGAAAATTGCAAATGAAATTCAGAACTGGAAATTTAAGCTGCATGTTTTGTCTAACAATTCTGTTCTTAATTTCTCATTAATTTTCAGCTGTGAGCACATCATGGTTGGTCTGGTTCTTCGTATGCAGATCTCTAAAGTATATAATTTTGAATAAGGGAGGACTTGCAGCGACCCTGGTTACTTACCATCCAATCAAGGGAACAACATCAAGAGTTGTACCTCTCGAAAATGTAACATAACATTGAATTATTTAAATTTACCAATTGTCTAGCACTTTGTCCATAAATCAGTCATAAGTCACAGAGAATTTTGTTATTTCAAACAGATTTTCTAAAGACAAGTATTTCCAAATTGATGTGTAGTATTTTCATTTTGCTCCACATAAATCCACGATCAAAATCTTTTACTATGAAATTGATTCTTCAATCCAATATTTACTTCCTTTGATTTCAATTTTTCAGTTTGATTTCAGAGTTTCCGAGTTTACAAAAATGTAATTTTGTTTTGTTTCAGTTCCTCGTGAAGAAAGACAGAAATGACACTGGAGTCTTCATTTCCTTAGGTGTGAAAGGAACTAGACTGTTCTATTTAATAGATAAAGAGGGAACTTTTGTTAATCCAGATTTATATGATCAAACTGTAGCCCTCGATCGAACCCCGAAAAACAAGAACAAGAAATGAGTCTGTTAAATTAATAGATACGTGTGTGTTTTTATTATCAAATAAAATTGTTAATTAGAAAAAGAAATTTGAAGTTTTTTTACTTTCCACTTTTTTCTATTCTCATTTTTTCAAATTCGCCATTTTTTGTCACAATTTTCAAAATCGTGATATGTGAAGTAAATGAACGTAAATTTGATATTTTTCTATTAAATGTTAATTAATTAATTAATAAATTAATTCAAATATTTATTTAGATATGAAAAAAAACAATTTAGCGATAAAATTGTAAGTGCGATCTACAATACCAACAAATTCCGACTTTCTAACATATATATAGATATATCTATATATAGAGTTCGCGCGCCACCGCTACAAATCGCTGTCTTACAGGACTTCCCATCTCCTTTTTTCCCGTCAATCTCCGGCCACGTGCTTCAACTCACATTTATTGTTTTCTATCTATGAGTGCAAAAACATGTGAGTTATTTTCTTTGAAGTTAAAAAATGGAAATCGTAATGTTTGACAAAAAAATAATTTCTCCTCAGTGAAATAGTGCGCAAAGGACACACGTGACAATTATCGCGCAACATTGAATGAGCCCTCATAATGTGACATTTCTTCAATTGTTTAACCTTCTGGCTCTTTAAGAATAACAACTAATTTTTCAGACGTGGAATATTTACATAATAAACAATATTGTTTCACGCCCACAGTTCACAATTAATGTTTCGTTAATTAACTCCATTTTTTATTTATTTTTACAATTCACATAGCGCCGAATTTCATGCAAATTTTTATACAAAAAAAATTGTACAACTACATTGACATAATTTTGATGATAATTATTATACCTGGGCGGGAAAAATTTTTTTACTTTTAAATGTTGGAATTGGAAAAATTCTGTTTTTTTTTTTCATGTTTTAAAACTCTTGAAAAATTTGTGAAATTGATTCATTTTTTAAATAATTTAGATATGAAGCCATGAAGAAGATGAAGGAGACTGAGTTAATTGGATTTGGCGTCCCAGATGTTGAAGGTCATGAGGATAATGAAACGTTACCCAAAGCGAAAATATCGAAGAAGTCAGGTGGCTTCCAGGGTATGGGATTGAGTCTTCCCCTCCTCAGAGGAATTTTAAAACGAGGATATAAAATTCCCACTCCCATTCAGAGGAAGGTGAGTTGTGCTGAAAAAAATTTCGCCCATTGCATATATTGTATCCCACAGAATGTGACATAATATGCCTAGATATATACATCTATATATGACATGTGATGTCACTTTATAATACATTATGGAAAATCAGATCGATGTCATTTTCCTCGACTTTTATTCTTTTATAAGTTTCGAAAATTTTTATCTCTTTTTTGGTAATTTCTCCACTCCAATTATTTGGACACATTTCACAAAATTTTGGAGTAGAATTTAAACTCGATTTTTCTATTCTCTGTAGATTCATTGAATAATTTTAATCACTATAAGAAACGCCCACTTGTCATTTTTAACTAAACGAAAGTAATAATCAATCCAGCGGAGGATCTCCCTATAAAATCCCGAAACAGACCATCAATTAATGAATCCATTCGTCTTCAACCAAGCAACCCTCTGATTTCAGACAATTCCCATCGCCCTAACAGGCTGCGACGTCGTCGCTATGGCGCGCACAGGTAGCGGCAAAACTGCAAGCTTCCTAATTCCCCTATTCGAAAAATTGAAGACACGCAATGCAAAAGCTGGAGCGCGCGCCCTGATTCTCTCCCCGACAAGAGAACTGGCCCTGCAAACACTGAAATTTATAAAAGACCTGGGAAAATTCACGGGGCTAAAAGCAGCAGTGATACTTGGTGGTGATAGTATGGACAATCAATTCAGTGTATTGCACGGAAATCCCGACATAATAGTAGCGACCCCAGGTCGTTTTCTCCACATATGCGTCGAGATGGACCTGACGTTAAAAAACGTGGAGCTTGTTGTGTTCGACGAGGCCGACAGGCTTTTTGAGATGGGCTGGGGTGAGCAAATTCACGAAATCACCAATCGTCTTCCCGAAGACAGGCAAACCCTGCTCTTCTCTGCCACACTTCCCAAAGTTCTCGTCGAATTTTCAAAAGCTGGTCTGTCCGATCCAACCCTGATTCGTCTTGACGTAGAGAGCAAACTTCCTGACGAACTGACACTCTCATTTATCACCTGCCGAAAGGAGGAGAAACTTGCAGTTCTCCTCTGCCTTCTTAAGTACGTCATCAAGAAGGACTCACAAACTGTCGTATTTGCAGCAACTATGCATCACGTGGAGTACATTCATATGATCTTGGATCAAGCGGGTATCAGTAATACTTTTATATACTCGAATCTTGATGCATCTGCTAGGAAGATCAATGCAGCTAAATTCCAGGGGGGAAAGGCTAGGGTACTTGTGGTGACAGATGTTGCAGCTCGAGGTCTTGATATACCACATTTGGATAATGTCATCAATTTTCATTTTCCTGCGAAAAGCAAATTGTTTGTACATAGGGTGGGACGATGTGCCAGGGCTGGACGAGCTGGTACTGCTTACAATATTATTGCCAATGATGAATTTCCGTATTTGCTGGATTTGCATTTGTTCCTGGGAATGGAGATCAATATTTTGGGGCATGGAAGTTCCGGTGAAAAAGGGTGAGATGATTATTTGAAAAGTATTTGTTAAAAAGTGAATGCGAGTTGACATGGAATGACTCAAATGTGAAATTTAATTTTCAGATTGACCTCAAAAGGTGCGATAGGAAAAATGCCAACGTCAATGGTCGAGCAGGAGTTAACCGAATTGAATTGTTGGCACGAGAGTATAACAGACCTCAAAAATATGTCGCAAGTCTCAAAGAATGGCTACATGCAGTATCTGCGATCGCGTCCATCAGCTTCAGTAGACTCGGTGAAGCGTTCCAAAGATCTTGACATATCAAATGCAGGTGTCTTCACTGAATATGATGAGCTCTCTCCCCAGGTATCTGATATTCTTTCTCAAATGAAAAAATATCGTCCTGCGGGAACAATCTTCGAGATTGGTACAAAGCCCACATCGACTGATTACCAAGTTATGAAGATGAAACGAAAGTTCCACGCAGATGTTATTGAATCCTACAAGGAGCATGAAATGGAGCGCAAGAAAAATGCTAAAGAATCTCTGATAAAGCAGGGAAAAGTGAGTGAATTGGATGGTAGTAGTTCAGCTGAAATTGCCGCAGCATTTTCCCAAGTTATTACTGATAAAAAAAGGAAGCTGGATGATTTATACAGGGAACCAAAGAAGAAGAAGCGAAAAATTCAAGATCCAGAATTTTATATTCCATATGCAGCATCAGACAGACATACAGAGGATGGCTTAGCTGTTAATAATTTTGCCAATGCGGCGGAGAAAGCTCAAATGGATTTGACTGCGGATAATGAAGAGTCGAGACGACTGCAGAGCCAGGTGAAGAAATGGGACAGGAAGAAGAAGAAGATGATCACTATTAATAGCAACTCCAAGGTGGGGAAAATTAGGACAGAGTCTGGTGCATGGATTCCAGCGACTTACAAGACTAATAGATACGAGCAGTGGAAGGAGAAGTCCAAGATTGGGGATGATGATGATGAGGAAGAAATTGAGGACAGCAGGAGGCTGAAGACTACTCCCAATACACACTGGGGTAGGCACAATCAGAAGCTCAAGGAGAAGATTAAGGGAAGGGGAGAACTTAAAACACCTGAGCAAGTGATGAAGCTCAGGAAAATTCAGGAGAAAAAGAAAAATAGGGGGAAAAAGGGGAAGGGAAAGGGAAAGAGGGGACACAAAAAAGGGAAGTAGAGACAATCAGAGATACTAGGTTTATAAGGGGAAACAAAAAATGTTAGCATTTTGTTTTATTGTTTCTTGGAAATATTGTAAGAATAAATATACTTCGAGGCATATGTGAAGCGTATTTTTTATTGATCATGGGAATCCTGTGTGTGTGTGATCAAAATTGTGTACGACAGAGCTTTGGGTATGAAATTTTTTTTGATTTTGATTTTGATTTTGATTTTGATTTTGATTTTGAGTTTGATTTTGATTTTGATTTTGATTTTGATTTTGATTTTGATTTTGATTTTGATTTTGATTTTGATTTTGATTTTGAGTTCCATATTTTTATTATTTTTTTTTAAATATTTTTATCCCTACATCCTCGTCGATTATACACCTGTAACCCCAAAAATTGAGATCATCGCTCATAAGTATAAAATTATTCCACCGAAACAGAGAGCATAGCAGGTAGTGGAGCAAGTGTTTGACCTTGACGAAAAGTGATTGGATCATACAATCAACTTCCCGAAGCCTAAAAGGTCGAGGACATTTCACGTTTTAGAATTCTCCTAAAAAGTCACATATGCCCTTGAAAAATGCGGTTAGAATCACGTGACGTGAAGTACAATGTCATTATGGAGAACAATTAATTATGGGAAGACATGTGGAATGCATTACACTAGCAAGTACGAACTAAACGGTAATATTCTTTCCTGAAGACAGTTTTCCAGACAAAAAAGTTTTTCGTTGGGAGATCTTCTCATATCTCACTCCACCAACTTTCAAATATCCCGCGCTTTTTGAATGGAACAGCAGTGCCGCAGGCTGTCACACCGTGAACATAGTCGCACATAAAACCTCTCAGCATGAAAATACCTGAAATAAAATCCTCTCACTCCCACCCACACAATAACCCATCTACCATCGTCTTCGTAATCTTCAATTTCATTTAGTTGATTTTGTGCAGTGCCATTAGTTGACTAGTGGACAATAGACACGGCACAAGGGGAGTCTCCCGTCAACAATCCAATTCCCAACAAGACGATTGAATAAGATAATTTCAATTTAACGACGCATACACACGAATGCAATATTTTCCCCTGCTCATTTATATTTTTACTTCGCCACAGTGTTTCCCGTTTTTCACCTGTGTATGTCTCAGCCGCGTTGGCAAAAACTACCGTTTACGAGACGTAAAAAAAAATTCCAACTCCATTCAAAAATGTCAAATTTTCGCGCTATCCGAAATACCCGAATTGTTCAATAATTTGGGAAAAAGTTTCACGCGCTAAATTGTTGGGGTAAACTACGTCACAGTGCAATCGAGGTTAAAAACATGGAAAACGTCAAAATTATTGTCGGAAGTTGTTAGTGTGCGAAAGTGTGGAAGAATAGTTTGGGAGTGAGCCCGTGTCTTGTGCAGTCGTCGTTTAACTAATGAAATTTCGGGTGAAATAATTCTACTTTTCGTTATTGTCAGTGAGTTATCTTCTTTCATCCACGTAAATTGAAGATCGGGGGAGTAATTGGTCGATTGGAATGTGCAACAAATTGTGGAAAACTCCATTTTGTTGAATTGCAAGATTATAAACTAGTGTGATGATTGTGTTGTATATATGTTGATCACGTGACTTGGTTTTTTGAAATTGTGAATTATTGTGAATTTTATTGTTTAATGCGGTTGATATATACTGACATATCAATAGATTTATGACCCACGGAAGTGTTTGGAGATTACTGGTGAGTTTAATTAGGTTTAGTCATTATGGTGGGCTTTAATGAGTTGAGGGGAAATCGTCACCAATTTTTTTTTTTCTCTCTCTCTCGCATTTGGATGTTAGCGCGTCGATGAGCGTGTTTGGAATTTTTTCGACATTGCTCAGATTTTTTAGGGAAACAATTGAATTTACTTAATTGGACAAGTGAGTTAAATTTTTTTTGTTTTTTTTTTTAGTTATGTAGGAAGCTGGAGAACATTGTGGAATTTATTGGAAAAAAATTTTATAGCTCGAGAAAAATTCCACTGTCTCTGCATTATAGATATATATATATATATATATATAATTTTTTTTTTTTTTTTTTTTTTTTTTTTTTTTTTTTTTTTCATTGAGATTGGTAATTGTTGTTTTTTTATCTGAGATTGGAGAACGTTTCCGATCCTTCAGGTGATTTTTTTTTGCCCTGCTTGATTGGCTTGATTTGATGGGTTAATTAATCAGTGAATTGTTAATAATGTTGTTCATCCATTGATTTTAGTTATGGTGTAGGGGTGTGCATGGGGCGGGTCTGGACGTTTGTCAACATGAAATATTCTTTATTTTTACTTGTGTTTGTGCATGGCAACTTTACAGGGTGTGTGTTAGTGTGTGTTAGTGTGAAACTGCCCCTGTAGTTGTCAATCTGTTCTGTTAGTTGCTATTCCCTTTCTCCCGGCACACCCATCAGGCAACGCTCAACGCGCTCCTGCACTTGTAATGTTTTTATTTGATGTTTCTTTTTTGTTTTTAAGTGGAAAAACATGCATTAACTCTTATGGTGGATATTTGAATTTTTTTAGTTGATATTCTTTAAGATTTTTGGAGTTTTTGGACATTTTTTGGGGGATTGGTGATATGGGATAAGTGCACTTATCTGCGGTTTTTCGTGGATAAGTCCCAATCTATGGGACTTGGAGACATTTGCATGGGAAGCTTTTTTGGAGAGGACACATTTTTGGACAAAAAAGATTATCATGAAGAAGTGGATAAGTGCCTTCAGTTGGGAGATATCGAGGAAAAATGGCGGCGAGGTACTGCTGCACTTAGCTCAGTTTACCACTTAGCTACGAAATTTTTTTTTTGTGGAGAAATGTGGAAGAATTTGGACATTTTAAAGTTAAAAAAATCGAAATGAAATTTCAATTGTAACAAATTTAAAAATACAGAATATATATGCTATATATGTATATATATATAGTTTCAAAAATATGGAATAACTAAAAATACACATGAATCACAAATGAATGAGCAATCGAAATTTCAACATTTTTTTTTACGTTTGAAGGCCTCCGGAATTATACCTGGCCATTTTCATAAAAACACCAGTATGTGTATGTGTGGGTGTAGGTGTATACTAATTTATACGCTCACCTTCCCTTTTTTTCAATGAACGCGCATTTGCCGAATTTAGCTAAGAGGAGTTTCAAACACGTTGGCTGTTTCTCCGGTAAATTTCGAGGATATCTCGTAAACTAAGCGCCGTACGGAAAAACCGGAGGTGATCTTTTTTGTCAGAAATTAAATTCTCTACAAAAAAGGTTTTGAATGTTTTTCTCTAAAAGCACTCATTAGCGATATAGCACACGAGGTACGGATAATTGAACTTTCATCGATTTTTTATTGACTCAAATTTATCCGATATATATATATTAAATAAATAAAATAAATAAAAATGTCAAATAAAAAAAAATCCGACAAAAGGTCCAATCAATATATGTTCAAAATTTAATTAAGAACTATATATATATATATATATACTTATTTATTTATTAGGGGCCTTGCAACGGTTACCAATTGCAATAAGACGCGGGGAAAAATATACAGACACACATACACACACATGAGGAAGTTATCGGTTCGAGTCGTCGAGGATCACACCCACATCCCGTTTATACATTTTTTTTTCTTTTCATTGTAAATGGTTACCGCGTGTGAGAGAGGAACTTGGCTCACGCTACGCACTCGGTTAAATCCATTTCCGTTTTGAGGAATTTTTTAAAGTCCCCTCTTCCTCGTTTCTGCATGAAACATTCCAGGGGTCTCGTTTTGTATCGTGGGAAGGGACGTCTGTTTTATTTTCCGTTTTAATTTTTTTTTCTTTTTTTTTTCAACTTCCCGGAGCATTTTTCTCGTTATAGACAAGTCGGATGTTCATAACGCTGTATCTCAAAAACGGTCACAGATAGGAAAAATTGTATGAAACGAAAAATGTTCCTCACTAAAAAATACACAGTTTATGTCTAATGAGTTTTTCTTCTACACTGCATAATTAAGGTGTAACCGCAGGAAGAATCGGCGACTACTGCTGGGCTGTTTAAATACGCTGCGCGCGCATTCCGGGTTATCTCAAGAATGGTTATAGATAGGAAAAACTCCATGAAACAAAAAATGTTCCTCTCGCAAAACCGCACATTTTATGTCTCATGATTTTTTCTCCCAACTTGCATACTTAAGGCGTAACCGCAGGTAGAATCTGCAAGTAGCGCTTCGCGTCTTTGAGTGGGGTGCGCGCGCATTCGGCCGGATTACCGCAGTTACTTGTATTTTCAAAAATCTTGGAAAAACAACGTCATGATGAGAATTTCCAATCGAAAATTATTTTTCGACTTGCTAGTTTTATTCAGGAGGGGAGTACTTCCATGGTAGAATGAAAATTATCATGTTGCACATGTCGATTACGGGGCGGGGGCTCCAAGAGTCGAGTTACTTCGGATCATATGACGTTTTCGAAAGGCTGGAGTCGGGTTTTTGTGGTATTTCATTGCGTGATTTTGTTGTGGCCATTTGAATGGATGGAATTGTTTAGTCTGAGAGTATCTCGGGAACTAATGACGGGGGGGGGGGGGGGGGATGGGGGGGGGGGGTAATTTTCAAGGGAGCCTTTCTGGAGTTATGCGCCGCGGAACAACGCCTCTTTCTGTATGGAAATATGGAGATTTTTCAAATTCTGATGATGCGCGCGCAGCCGATTGTAACCCTCCAGCAGCATCCGCAGATTACCTGCGGTTACGCCTTAATTATGCAGATTAGGAAAAAAACTCATAAGACATAAAATGTTTATTGGTATGTGAGTAATATTTTTTCCCTCTTACAATTTTTCGTATCTGCAACGGTTCTATAGATACAGCGTTGTGAAGATGTGGAAGGAATGGAGATGCTGGAGTGATTTTATCCAAAATCTAATGACCTTTAAATCACATGAAGACCTTTCGATTTCAACCTTCCTCATTACAACTCTAGAATTAGGTGTGCTGAATATTGGTGTAACACACACACAAACCTCGAGACCTACGCATGAAAGACCACAAATTTTTTCTCCCCAATTTAACAACTTAGGAATGTAAAATAAACACCACAAAATTTCGACAATTTCTTCGCAAAATAATCTTAATGTGTTGCCTTGGAATGCTAAAAATATTTGAGTGATTGCTGGGAAGTAATAAATTTAATGCTCCAAGAAAGCCATTGAATAGCGATTCATAGAGCGTTCGCATGGTTCCGTCATTCTTCTATTTGCATCGGTCTACCAACAGTCTCATTGCTTAACGCAGCTCATTATTCTGTTGAATAAAGTGATATTAATGCCAACTGAGTTCAACTGAATGAATATTTTTTTTGTTTATTTATTTCGCCATTATTTCTCATCAAATTCCTTTCGCAATCTTTGAATTATCGACTCTCAATATTAGGTGTCGTCAATGGGGGGGGGGGGGGGGGAGGGGGGGTCTATCAAAATTAATTGGGCATTGTATATTGTCTTTGGAAATGGTGTGTGTGTGTGTTTGGAAATTAAATTTTGTCAATAGCCTTTGCCGCTCACCCGCCCACACTCCCACCCCCCCCCCCCACCCACTCGCACTCCCACCCACTCACCCACCTACCCTCCTACCCACCCACCCACTCACCCACCTACCCTCCTACCACCCACAGACTCCCACACTCCTACCTACTCACACTCCCACTCACCCACTCCCACCCACCCACCCACTCCCACCCACCCACCCACTCCCACCCACCCACCCACTCCCACCCACCCACACTCCTACCTACTCACCCACCCACATACATTCCCACCCAATCATCCACCCACCCAATCACCCACCCACCCAATCACCCACCCACCCACCCGCCCGCAAACGCAGAGAGAGAGAGAGGTAAAAAAAAATTATGTCCCAGTGTTGGGTGCTCCTAAGCGCTGCAATGCTTTATGTAATCCACTCGATCCAATTGATCGATTTTTTTTCTCATCCGGAAATTGCATGAAAACTAATGGGATAATGATGGATGATTTGATTAAATTTATCAATCATTTCCGTAGGTCCAGTAGATAGTTAAGAAAATTGAAAGTCCTGGAATCATCAATGATGTGCTACAGATGACTGTTAGCCGAGTCGTGTTTAGCTCACGTTTATCATTAATATGAGCAAAGCAGTAGGAGTGCCTATTGGTGATCAAAATCGCCAGGAGTGTATGGGCAACATCAAACGACATAAATCATCGAGCTGTAATGTGCCACTTGTACATGGCAGATCAAATCCACCAATCAACGTACGCAACAGACTGATTACTCATCAACGAAATCATAGTTTGGACTTTAGGTACTTGGCATTATTCATTTCATTAGCTGCATGCTTATTTGTTTTAGTTATTACTTGTCACGTGAGTCGAATAATTTTCAACAAAATTTCAGATTGTTATCTGAAAATCCCAGGAAAAAAAAACAAAATGTGAAAGTCACTTCTTTCGAAATTGTCACTCACCCCAACTTCCGGTAACTTTTTTCTCTGTTAATTTATCAAGTTTCGAGGGTTTTACATATTCTGTCCCGTGTTTACGAATTTTATATGCCCGGGATAATTACAGAAAAAGCAAAAGATGCTTCAAATTTCAAATTGTCATTCAGCGCGCGAAGCGCGAAGATACGGAAAATACAACAAAAACTTAATATGTGATCTCAACTGCACGACTCTTTTAGCTTATCATCACGTATTCGATGAGGTACTGATAGCAATCAGCAAAAAAACGTTCTTAAAAAATATTAAGTTCCTGTTTTATATTGCCACTCCAAGATTATCGCTTAAATTTACTCGTTTTAATTACTTAGTATTATGTGCACTGAGTTAGTAATAGGTTTCCATAGCTCGCTTCCCCGCCCAATAGCGCCCCCATCGCTTACCGAATGCCTATTACCCCCCGAATTAATTCCGACAGACTTTGGTAAGCTCTATTGAATCCAATTACTTGGAATATGAGTAAGGATCAATTGCATGAGTCATAGTTTGGTGATGATACACGTAAAGGGAAGCACTTGCAGGAACTTGATGCCAGGAGATGGCGTTGCATTGACCTTCTGCGGCTGCAGGTAGACCACGGGCGCTTCATTCCTCAATGTTATCACCCCTTTGAGCTCGCCAACAGATTCCCAGACCTGCATCGACCAACAAAACTATTAGTCGGTGATTCAATTAGTTTAGGGGCCGCGCGAGTTACGTGGGAGTCAGCCCTAACCAAACTCGCCTTCGCTTCCTTGTCACACGAGCGACGCGTATCGGGTGTGACTGCAACTTGCGAGCGATAGAAGACGGGGAAGCCCCGCGAGCTAATATACATATTTGCTGTTGTCGGCAAATATTATCGTGGTGCTGGGTCCAAGATCACCTTCCGGTTGATTGAGACAGTTTGTTTGTCACAGGAGCGCAAATGTTGCGAGTTTAACTAACGAAGACGATACTTATTTTTTGTTGCGCGCGATGGCGAAATCAGAGATTCGCGGAAAATTTAGCGCGAGTCACCCAGGCGGGTGTTTACACTATATGTGGATACGATTGACAACTTCAAAAATATAACATTTTATATTCATCGTTCTGCTCGACAGTTTGAATTGCGCGCGCTTCGGAAACAACTGCGCGCGCACCTCGCGGCTGTTTTTGAAACTACACCCAACACTCTGACGTCATGATACGAGTTTTATTACTTAAAAAATCATCATTTTCAATCAATTATTAGAAAATATACTGAGAAAACTTTTAATAAATATACAAATAAATAATTACAAATTGAAAAAATGAAAAAAAAGCAGATATAAGCATACACCAGCGGTAATATTAGAGACTCATTCACGTATCTTAATCATTAGTTTTCTTTTACGGTTTTACTAATTTAAATGAAACTGGATTTTTTTCGTGTGAGAAACGAATACAACGCAATTACCGAAGCCTCGTTGAAGTTAAACGACGATTTAAGGAAAGAGAGAAAAGATGAAGAGGCCAATTAGAGTGAGTGAGAGACGCGGTTAACTTAACCAAGATTTCCAGTACTCAGCCTAAAATTCATATCTCCAGATCTAAAGCTATGATTAGATTAAAATTTTATATCGCAACAAGTATCATTGTAAGTTGATGGCTTTAATCTTTATACAACTTCTCGGAGAAGCCAACTTGAGCCAATTCTCTTCCAGACCTTACAAAATTTTTATGAACATATGCTTCAAATTTTTTCTAAATAACGAATCATAGATCATTTTCCCCATGATAGTTTCATGACGTCACAGTGGTGAATGTAGTTTCGGGAAGCTATGTGACTTTGATTCGAGTTACCATCAGAGTTAAGATTTCCCACCCACTTTTTTTGGCGGGTGAAACCATTGCGGGAAAAGTGAATTCACACGCGGTTCATAATGGTGCTATATATAGGATGCAGGAAATCGTATTTGACAAAGTCATTATTTTATCCTAAACAAATGATGGAATCGGAATTCCCGACTCTGATGGTAACGGTTGCTAAAGCTACTTTCGGGGATCGCCGCGAGCGGCGGTAGCGGAGATTCTGCAGGGCGCGAAGTTCAAATTATATTTTTGAAATCGCTGTTGCGAGTAAATGGATCATGCCGAAGTCGGTACCATTCTGTTTTTCATAATTTTTTTTCTAGCATTTTGGCGCCAAAGGGTCTCTGACTGTTTCTACTGGATCAAAGGAGACTAATAATTGTCAGATGGCGCCACGTGGGAAAGACCCGCACTATGATGTCAGAAGTGATTTTGGGGCGCTTAGAAATTTCAATTTTCGAAAATTAATTATTTGTTAATGGAACATTTTTTTTTAATTCCCATAAAAATTCGTTAATGTTCACGATAAAAATTGTAAAAAAAAATAGTTAAATACAAAGGCTGATTACGAAATTGATGGTTCACAAGAGCTATGGAAAATTCCTCAGGAAAAAAAATGTATTAGCCTGTTCAATTCCCCGAATGCTTCCCCTGACGTCACCATTTATTGATCCGATTTTAGTAAGAGTAATTTGTGCGAAAAATGTTTCTCCCGCCACAAATTAGGCTGGGCAAATTAAATTTCACAAGTCGTATATCTTTCTTCATTATGAAAGTAGCAGTAGAAAAAATAGAGCTCTCCAAAATTATCTAATTAGTCCGGATGAGTTTGTTGGATAGAAAGGACAGTGTCAAAAATTTGTCTGAAGAATCATCGAATTAAAATTCATGAAAAAAAAATAAAAAAAGGAAGGTTTGAAGATTTTCTAATTTGATTTTTCTCATTGACTCCACAGGTCCATGGGTATCCTGCTGCCGCCAGTTCCCCAGATAACAGTGACAACTCTGACCAATCACCACCGCAATCGCAGTTTGGACTCGGCCCTTCAGCGCATACCGGAAGTGGACGTCACACCTAGTCCAGAATGTGAAACACTTCCCGACATTTCAAAAAAATCATCTACCCCCATAATAAAGCCACGCAGTCGTGAGCGCGAGGATTTAGCAAGCCTTGGCTCCGACGATTCTGGAATTCTCTGCGGTTCCGACAGTGGCTCCAGTGATGCAGCAATTGTGACCACTCGTGAATCCAGTGTTGACCATTTGGACAGTCGTGAAAGTCTTGATTCATCGTTGTCCCAGTCTGGCGATATGGACAGTGTTGACATCACTGATGCTGTAGAGCCAATTACGGTAACTTAATTAGCATGATACAGTAGGAACCCTCTACCTTCTGCCCTAATAACCTCAGTATCTTGAGAATGGTCCACCGCAGAGCAAAACCATAGAGGACTTTTCTGCTGGAAATTAAATTTCCCGCAAAAAATGTCCTATAACACTTTGTCCTGAACCCATTAGTTAACGAAATAATTGCTGATCTTGCCAATTTATCTTCTAAGGTTATGACGGAGTCTGACGATAGGAATAAAAATTACGACGACCTTAAGGATAAGAGCAAGGAGCAGAGGAGAGAGAACGACCGAGGATTAGGTTTGAAGAGTGTTTTTAAGAGTGATGAAATTGTGGAGAGACAGCTGGAGCTGGCAGGAACAGCTATTGTCCTGTGCTGTGGATCCACTCAGCCGGAAGAAGTGGAAGCTGATAAACCTGTGAGAAAGCAGGAGACTGCTCAGCCTAAAGCAACTGAGGGATGTTTACTCAGGCTCTTTGAGAGCCAGATATTCGACATGTCCATGGCTATCTCCTATCTGTTCAACTCCAAGGAGCCTGGTGTCCAGAGCTACTTGGGGAACAAGTTGTTCAGCTTCAGCGATGGTGATGTTGACTTTTATCTTCCACAGCTGGTGCTCATGTATATTCAGCTGCATGATGTCACTGAAGTGCTGTATCCATACCTCGTGCACAGGTTTGTTTCTTCAATTTTTTCGGTTGGGCGGGAGAGAATTTTTGTTGAAAATGCTGAGCTTGTCTTATGCTTTGACCTTCTATCTTCCAGATGCAGACAAGCAGCAGATTTTTCCTTGAAATGCGCATGGCTGTTGGACGCATACAGCTCAGATGCTCACTTGCCCTCGAAGAAAAAGTCACATGGGACTAAATTGAAAAATCTCATCCTGTCGGATGAGCTGCGAAGAAATAGGAGAGCCACTGATGCGAGTAGGAAGCATAAACTTTCGGTACAAGGTGGTGGAGTGCCCCAGCCAGCTACAGTGATGGTTTTAACACCAGCACAACCAATAACCTCGCCGAATAAGAAAACTCACCAAAGATCACAATCTGATGCTACTGGGCTGTTTCAATCATTGCGTCGCAGCAATTCTGGTAATTATTATTTCAAAGTCTGCGAAGGGAACTAGGGGGAAGGGAAAGGGATATAGGGAAGTTATTGTAATGGCTGCGAAAATCTAATGTGGAAATTTTATCATATCTCCACGGTTCACAGCAGCGTTGCCGACCATACCATTATCATGGTATTTATACCATGAAACTAGGCCCCATACCATATACCATGATGACGGTCATGGTATTATGGTATACTTTTTTTTGCGGGAAAGGAGGGAGCAATGTATTTTAAGAAATATTCTTTTCATAACTTTGTTCAAAAAAATTCCATAGTCATATTCCCGTCGATTTTGGATCAAAAAAGTCAAATTATTTTTTTTCGATTTTGGCCAAATTTAACATTGGGCTCTTATGGGGAGGCAAATTTAAATTTTTTTAAAATTGAATTTTTGGTCCCGTGTGCGTTGATACTATGCAATAGGAACCCCTAGAAGATATTTCCGTCGATTTTGGGTCGAAAAAGGCAAATTAATTTTTTTCGATTTTGGCCAAATTTAACATTGGGGTCTTATGGGGAGGCAAACTTAAATTTTTTAAAATTGAATTTTTGGTCCCGGGTGCGTTGATACTATCCAAGAGGAACCCCTAGAAGACATTTCCGTCGAATTTGGGTCGAAAAATTCAAATTAATTTTTTTCGATTTTGGCCAAATTTAACATTGGGACCTTATGGGGAGGCAAACTTAATTTTTTTTAAATTGAATTTTTGGCCTCGTGTGCGTTGATACTATCCAATAGGAACCCCTAGAAGATATTTCCGTCGAATTTGGGTCGAAAAAGTCAAATTATTTTTTTTCGATTTTGGCCAAATTTAACATTGGGACCTTATGGGGAGGCAAACTTAATTTTTTCAAAATTGAATTTTTGGCCTCGTGTGCGTTGATACTATCCAATAGGAATCCCTAGAAGATATTTCCGTCGAATTTGGGTCGAAAAAGTCAAATTAATTTTTTTCGATTTTGGCCAAATTTAACATTGGGACCTTATGGGGAGGCAAACTTAATTTTTTTAAAATTGAATTTTTGGCCCCGTGTGCGTTGATACTATCCAATAGGAACCCCTAGAAGATATTTCCGTCGATTTTGGGTCGAAAAAGTCAAATTAATTTTTTTCGATTTTGGCCAAATTTAACATTGGGACCTTATGGGGAGGCAAACTTAATTTTTTTAAAATCGGATTTTTCGCCCCGTGCGCGTTTGTACTATTCGATTGGGACCCCTAGAAGACTCTCCCGTCGAATTTGGGTCGAAAAAGTCAAATTAATTTTTTTCGATTTTGGCCAAATTTAACATTGGGACCTTATGGGGAGGCAAACTTAATTTTTTTAAAATCGGATTTTTGGCCCCGTGTGCGTTTGTATCATCTATTTGGAACCCCTAGAACACTCTCCCGTCGAATTTGGGTCGAAAAAGTCAAATAAATTTTTTTCGATTTTGGCCAAATTTAACATTGGGACCTTATGGGGAGGCAAACTTAAATTTTTTAAAATTGAATTTTTGGTCCCGGGTGCGTTGATACTATCCAATAGGAACCCCTAGAAGACATTTCCGTCGAATTTGGGTCGAAAAATTCAAATTAATTTTTTTCGATTTTGGCCAAATTTAACATTGGGACCTTATGGGGAGGCAAACTTAATTTTTTTAAAATTGAATTTTTGGCCTCGTGTGCGTTGATACTATCCAATAGGAACCCCTAGAAGATATTTCCGTCGAATTTGGGTCGAAAAAGTCAAATTAATTTTTTTCGATTTTGGCCAAATTTAACATTGGGACCTTATGGGGAGGCAAACTTAATTTTTTTTTAATTGAATTTTTCGGCCCCGTGTGAGTTTATACTATCCAATAGGAACCCCCAGAAGACATTTCCATCGATTTTGGGTCGAAAAATTGAAATTAATTTTTTTCGATTTTGGCCAAATTTAACATTGGGCTCTTATGGGGAGGCAAACTTAAATTGTTTAAAATCGAATTTTTGGCCCCGTGCGCGTTTATACTATCTAATTGAGACCCCTAGAAGACACTCCCGTCGATTTTGGGTCGAAAAATTGAAATTAATTTTTCACGATTTTGGCCAAATTTAACATTGGGGTCTTATGGGGAGGCAAACTTAATTTTTTTAAAATTGCATTTTTGGTCACGTGTGCGTTGATACTATCCAATAGGGACCCCTAGAAGCTATTTCCGTCGATTTTGGGTCCAAAAATTGAAATTAATTTTTTTCGTTTTTTCCCAAATTTAACATTGAGCTCTTATGGGGAGGCAAACTTAAATTTTATAAAATTGAATTTTTCCATTTTTGAGGACATATATAAATCGCAGTATATTGTTGTTTATGTTATTAGAAACATTTAATGTAAAATAATAGACTAACAGAGTAATCTAGTAATAATAATAGAGTAAAATAATTTCATACAGGCATCTGTTACCGCTTCAAAAACATTATGTCAAAATTTCAAGCAATTCTTATATCTTCGCCAATATAGGTGGAATATCCTTAATTGACGTGTCGAAAAATCTACGAATGGCCAACAGAAGCTACAATCAACAGTTGGGTTTAACCCTGAGAATTGCTTAACCAGTCTATTCCTCTTTCAGGCATCATCACGAAGATCAGCCTGGGGGACTTGAGTTCGGGTCGAGCCTTCGACAACGGCTGCACATGTTTTCACTCCTGTCAAGGTGTAGTAAACGACTTGCGTGGTCAAAAAACTGACTGCTTCTGTGACGCACCACGTCTCGCCCCAGAACTAGAGTTCATCCAGGCCCTAATAACAATCGGCAAGCTTCTCGGTACAATTCCCACCAAAGAAGCCAAAACAGTTCAGCTAGTCGCTGAGCTCAACACCCTCAATCTGAATCTTCCAGCTCGCGTTTGGCTCCCCCTCCACAGTACAATACCCCATCACATTGTTCGCGTACCACCCCAGTATGCAGCAGTGCTCAACAGCAAAGACAAAGCTCCCTACATAATCTACGTAGAAGTTCTTGAAGTTGAAGATCTCTACACATCACCAGTGCCCACTAAAATCATGGGAAGCTCCCTGAGACATACAAAATCAGAGGAAAATCTAACTGGCACTGAGAATCCCTCAGAGAACTCATCAATGCTGTCGACCCTAGCTCCGCCTGGACAGAGCAAGACACCCCTGAAGACCATTAAAGCTCTAACTCCAAATCCAAATTCAAACAGCTTGTTCAATTATCCGGACTTTATGAATGACGATCCAAGTGATTGCTGGAGTCAGGAAGACGACGAAATCACTCAGCAATATCTTCAGTTGCGCAGGCCAAAGGACAATCGAGATCGAGATACGATATCACAGTTGTCCCAGGAGTCCTCGGACTCAAGGGAGCCTATATTTGTCCCTGGTGACATAAAAAGAAGGTTGAGTGAAATGGCTGCAACACCTTCAGCGACTTTTAGCCACGATCCTGAGGATCCTTCAGCTGCTGTGCTCAAGGAACCCTGGGAACTCAAGCAGAGGAGGATCAGAGCGTCGAGTCCTTATGGACATTTGGCTTCTTGGAGGCTTCTTGCTGCCATTGTCAAGTGTGGAGATGATCTCAGGCAAGAGCTTTTGGCTTCCCAATTGCTGGAAATGTTGGGGAGAATTTGGCAGGAGGAAAATGTACCACTGTGGCTCAGACCTTACAGGATACTCTGCTTATCCAATGACAGTGGGCTCATTGAGCCCATCCTTAATACTGTCTCATTGCATCAGATCAAGAAACATTGTCAACTTACTCTGTTGCAGTACTTTGAGAGGGAATTTGGGCCTGTCAATTCGGAGGAATTTGCTGATGCTCAGAGGAAGTTCCTGCAGAGCTGTGCAGCATATTGTCTTGTTTGTTATTTAATTCAGGTTAAGGATAGACATAATGGGAATATTCTGTTGCACAGTGATGGACATTTGATTCATATTGATTTTGGATTCATTCTTTCTGCTTCACCCAGAAATCTGGGATTTGAGAGCAGCCCTTTTAAACTTACGCCGGAATTTGTGGAAGTTATGGGCGGCAGTGGATCGAAAATGTTTCAGGAATTTAAGGGACTTATTCTTCAGGGACTTGTCGCTGCTAGGAAGCACATGGACAAGGTGGTGAATCTTGTGGAGATTATGCTGTCAGGTAAGATATATTTTTAACAAACTTTATAAGTTCAGGAACAATATTATAGGCACTTAAAATTTTTTTTGAAATTAAAAAAAAAATTGGAATCAATGCAAAATGTTAATTTTGTTTTTTTTTTAAATTGCTGTTTCATCTCTCTTCTATTTTTCAATTCTTATAAGCTTCACAATTTTGTGTATTTTTTTTTTAATTACAAAAAAAAATTGAAATACTTGCAACTCGTGACTTTCCTGAGATTTTGGATATTTGCAATCTTTGACATTGGATATTTTTATAATGTTTGAAATATAAAAAAAATACACAGAAAAAATTGAAATAAAAAAAAAATTTAAGAAATTCTTTTTTCCTGAAAAGTAAAAAAAAATTTTAATTAAAAAAATTATTTACAGGCTCGCAACTTCCATGCTTCCGTAGTGGTGGTGCAGCAACAGTCCAAGGATTAAAAAATCGTTTTCATTTGAATTTGACTGAAGATCAACTTCGACAACACGTGGAGGAGCTGGTAGAAGGCAGCATTCACTCATGGTCCACGAAACTGTACGATAGATATCAATACTTTGCCAATGGCACTCTATAATTCCTTGTAAATTATTTTAATTAATCGTTTTAAGCTTTCAACTATAATTCGAATTATTCACTAGCCCTTTTCATTTTTGGTAAATGGTGAAGGGGGTATTACCATAATTGTTGGTTGTAATATTTCCAAGTTTGGGCGATACAATGCTTGGGATAAATTTAGCGCTAAAATCTTTAGCTCTGACTGCCCTGACTACGTACTAGTTATTCCGCATTGATGCGCAAAACTATGGAAAATTATTTCAGAAAGATTGAGGATCGCACGTATGAAAATTTTTTTATTCTATAGGATTTCTTGGAAGAATTCAATAGAATTTCTTGGAAGAATTCTATGGGATTTCTTCGAAGAATTCTATCGATTTTTTGTAATAATCCTATAGATTTTTTTGTAAGAAATTTCATAGGATTGCTTACAAGAATTCTATCGGATTTTTCGACAAAAAAAATTGGAGGATGTCTATAACGTTTTCTATAAGAAATTTATAGAGCTTCCATAAGAACTCGAATTTGTGAGAAAACGCTCTCTAGACTTTTCATAATATCTCTATAGAACATTAGTTTCTATAGATATTTTCGTACGTGCAAAAAAATTATTCTCAACTTTATGGTCTTCTTTTGGTTTTTGGCTTATCGGAGCGCAATATTCGACAACATCTTACATGCATATAACGAAATAATTCACAGCCGATTTTCATTTTTTCAAAAAGTTTCAAAAACCGCAAATTAAAAAAAAAATAACAAATAAAAAGGAATAAAAATTTGAAAATTTTTGAGTGCCGAAAATCTGATGAATACAAACAAAAATTTGAAAATTAGAAAAGGCGTTTAAAACAAAATTTGTGATTGTTTTTCTACCAATGATTTTGCGCTCTGATAGATCAAAATCCGAGGAAAACATAAAAAAATCAACGATTCATTACTTTCCATCTCACTTCACTGATTAATTTCAATCATTAATTCCTGACTAATCAATCATTAATTGTTTTAAGTTCTTCATTATACTGAAATATCCTCTCTTCCAATGATGCTTTTGCGAATAATAATCCAGCATTCCACGATGTGCACCAATGATAATTTGAATGAATTCTCTGAATTAACAATTACCAATTACAATTTTTTTACTCATACATAAGTATCTAAATTGACTGTAAATATTAAATAATTGTCATGTCACGTCTGATAGAAACTGTTAAGATTGAATTATTAACTTCAAATGATTATTCTTTCGTGTTGAAGTGGTAAAAAAAATCGAATTTTTTTATTTATCAAATGCTCAAAATCCGTTTAGTGAAAAGTGTTCAAACAAAATTTTAAAGAGAATATTTTTATTCGCAAAAAAAAATGTTTATAGACATTTTTCGCTAAACTGATCAATTTTTGAGATCACGCAAAATAATTAAAATTTGCTTTTTCGAGTGTATAATTTCTACTACTTCATTGGATTTCTTTCTTTGGAATTATCTCGGAAGGAAAAAAATGTTGAACAACGTTTCTTGTAGAAAATAACATTGCTCATTCATAAAAAAAAAGCGAACGTTTTGTGACATTTTTGCGATAGATTTCCTCTAGATAGAGAGAAAAGCATCAGGTTATCAATAAGTTCTTGTTTGTATTGAAGAAGTCTGTAGTTATGGTAGATGGGCTGAGGGTCCACAAGTCTTGATTCATATTGTCAAATTCCTTCGAAGGAGTCCAATGTTTTTTCTATAGTGTCAGATTATTTGGTCAATAATGATGGTTCAATCGTGCAGGGATAATTAATTAAAACTGTGCGTGATGTAAGGGGTAAAAGTCTCAAGTTGAGAAATTTCACCACAAGCACGTGACCCATACCGTAACACGTGCTACCCAACCAAAAAAATGTCTCACCGTAAAAAATTATCTTCAGATTCTTTCAACAAATTACGTTCGATTGATGGTATAGATCAGCTATAAACCATAATCATCGAAGAGCATTTTGCAACGGTTCTTCTCTAATCCTCGATGTGTCCCATGTTATCCTATGGGACAGTTCAACTCTAGGTTATGCTCATCAATCTTCCAAATTATTGTTGTCGTTCACAATTAATTATTAAGAGTAGTTGAACTGTCATTAATGTGCTATTTATTACTTTTTTATCGTTTTTGAAGCCTGATGAATTAGCTGACAATTCGTTGAGAAAATCAGATGACATTAGCACAAACAAGCCGAAGTTGGTAAACTCCTTCTTTTCCTCCACATAGTTCGAGGTAATTGCAATGTTTTGCCATTTCAAGACTGAAATGTTGTCCAAAGTGAAAATTTGAAGATTCAATAGGATAATATCGCTGTAGCTTGAATAAATAAATATTTTGTCGAAGGTGCCTTATTTCTAGGAACAATTGTAAGGAGAAAATTTAGTAAATAAACCTAAAAATGAAATGTATGAAAAAAACCAAAAATCAATTGATGTAATGAGAAAATGTGAATTTATAAATCATATGTATTTATGTATACATAACACTTTGGATGAGATCGTTAGTTTATAAGACTAAATTATTCAATTTTTTTCATTGTATTGAATTATAATTCACCATTAACGGATGTCCAAACCGTGATAAGTATAGATAATGATTGATAAGCTGATAAAATTTACTATTGATTGAATTTTCTGAGGGAATTTCAACAAATTTGTATTGAAGTGGTAACGTAATAGGTTTCATTCTGTCAATTATGGAATTATCTTTTCAAAAGACCCTGAAATTAAAAAAAAAATACAAATGCGAGGAAGATTTTGCCAAATCAAAAAATACGTAAAAAACAATCTCATTTCCATGCCCACAATAAAAGTGAAGAAAAAATTGTGAAGAATGAAACTCTGAAGCAATGTCAGATTATTGGGAGCTCTGGGCGCCGCCATCTTGGATTCATAGATTCAAGATGGCGGGCCCACATCAGCTCAGATTTTCAAACTGTTTTTTCAGTTATTTAACATCTTCAGATCTAAGCCAATTTGTTACATTTTGTAATTACAAATTGAACAATTTTTTTGAGCTATCCTTCATGCTTTTTTTTCACATATTTCCTTGAGAATTCGGGGAGCAAAGTTTTGCCGCATTTCGTTATTTTTCTTTTGCGTTCGAGGACTCGTAATGAGTAGTTTTACAGGAATATATGACAATATATTGCCTGCTAAAACTCTCTTTTTATCTAGATAATCCAATTAATTAACAAAGTTTATTAAGAATTGCGTTTAACTCTTCCATCCAAGTCTATTTAATGTACATAAAAAAAAACAAAAGAATATCCAGAGATTCAATTGTACTAATGAATATTAAAATACTCGAAACTATCCAGAATAAACAAGAAAAAAAGTATCAATTTCCTACTTTATATAAATAAATAAAAATGAATTACCTGACAGGTAATGCTAGCATCATGAGGGATTAATTATGAAAGTTTTTACATGTTCTTATTGCGCCGAATAAATCATCAGTCATGAAAAAAAAAACAAAAATAATGTAAATGACATTCTCCCTCACTAAAGCTCCAAACAGCAGTTTTGGGTAATTAAGAGAAAAAAAAGCAATCTTGACGATAAAAAAATTTAATGTTATTGCCATTTCAGGTTTATTTAATTGAGTAATTTTAAATTATTGTCATAGTCAAAATATTGTAGTTATATGAGAACAGGGGCGTTCAGAAAATCAATATATTGTTTAAGAATAATTAAGTGTGAATTGAGGAACAGAACAAGGCTTTATTCGTTAATTTTATTGGATTATATTTATAAAAACAATATTTCAAAATATTCATAATTAATTGAGAAAATTTAATTTGAATATTTATAGGATTATATACAATACCATCGAGTTTTGAAAACATATTTCATCATCAAAATATTTTTAATGATTAATTATAATACTGATTACATTATTATTTTAAGGATTTTATTTTTGTTTATTGTATATTTATTCCTCTTATTCAGTTAGTTGATATACTCGTGTCATCAGCGAAATTTGAATGCTAAGAAGGGGTGAATAATAAATTGCTCACAATTCAAGGGAAATTGTAATGGAAGTCGTTGACATTGTGTCATTGATTCATCAATTATTAATCATTTTCATTGAATTTTGAGTGGAATAAAATGGAAAAAAACATTGAGGGGAGTGTGTTATTTTCTGAGCTTGTTGCTGAAGATTAAATAAAATATATGTGGCATTTTATGCCAGATTTACCACTTTAAAACCCGAGCTTTTCTCATTCGTCTTATTATCATGTTGATGTTAGAGATTAGTCAGTTCTATTCACTTCATTTAAATCATCAGATTGCATGAAATATTTAAAATATCAGTTGTATAAATTCCAGTAAACTATTGCAGAAGGTAATATTACATCTAGTAATATTAGAATTTTTTCTTATTTCAAATATTAAATTAAAAATTTCCATACAATTTTTTCAGACATAATTGAGGTTTGTGCCCAGTGAGCTGTTCCCGCCACCGTTGACGCATGCGCATTGCGTTGCGTGACAAATGGCGGGGGCGGAAATGGTGACACGCATGCGCATTGCGTTGCACGATAAAAAAGAAGGGGGGAGTGCAAATGGCGACGCGCAACGGTCAATTTTTGGCGGGAACAGTTCGGCTTAAAACCTGGAGAGAACTCTTATATTATCCGGGCTGTATCGAAATCGTTTTTAAGGTACAACCTCAGTAAGAGCAACTCAGCTGATGCTGAAACTATCGATTTTAAATAGAATGCCACATGAAGTGATTCAATAAAAACAAAAATATATGGGAACAATATATAGTGGGACAGTGGTGAATTGGTGATGAACCCTCAAATTGCTCAGCGTCATGATCATCAACTTGGCGAATTATGGAACAATTTCAGGTAGGAATAATCAGTTCAATTTTGAAATCATAACAATTGCCAATTGGTCATATTCAATTAGCAATCCTCAGGCTTGCATTTATTGACGCTGGCGATATACTGGCGGAACCGTCGATCGACTTTCGATTGCATATTTGAATCTATCAGTATAACAGTTGGGCTTCGACTGAATTTCGATTGAATCTCCTATGATATAATTTTCAGCTCCAACCACGAATTGAAGCAGAATCGAAATAAATCGATTATCGAAATAAATCGATTATTGAAATAAATCGATTATCGAAATAAATCGATTATCGAAATAAATCGATTATCGAAGAAAAATCGATTATCGAAGAAAAATCTCGACTATCGATATCATAATACAAACCGAGCTCGAAATCATAATTTTGAGGTTTGACCACGAATTGACGTAAAATCGAAGTAAATCGATTATCGAAATAAAAGTTTCGATTATCGATGTCACAATATAAATCGAACTCGAAATCACATTTGGGAAGGCAACCGGAAGGGCACTATTTTCTAAAATATTTTCAAAATCGATTCGTTGTCAGATCGATTGTGCACCGTCGAGCGAGAAACTTGAGTTAGATCGACCTGACGCCAAATCGATTGTGTCTCGATGAGCTCGAATCCACTTTGAATCGACACACAATCGACATAATACTTAGTCCATTGCACCTCGATTCGTCCGACATTCAGGTCGATCGACACCCAATCGACGCCGGGCACAATCGATCGTGTTTCGATTACTTTTACATATGGAATCAGAGGCCAGTCGACTGAATGCCAAATCGATTGTGTACCAATAATATTGTGCTAACCTCACCCGACGCCACTTAAGAAATACCTTCAGCTGTCCCTTTACGCCGGTGAGGGGGTGGCCAACTCCCCTATTTGTCCCCTCCTGCCCCGTCAAAAAAAAAAAAAAAATCCAAAGGAACTTCCGCAACTCTGCAATCAGCAGCTCACCCAGCGCCGGCGGGCAGAGGGGAGCGCGCCCCCCACTCCACGCGGCTTTCGGGATAGCGCTTGAGGGGCACGGCCGTTGCGCTGCATGCTGTCGCGCACAGCCTCATGGTCGAGCGCGTGGCCACGCCTATTGGGGAGCGCGGTGGGGGTAACCTGTAACTCCCCGCGCAGGGAAATCTCAGCCCCGCAAACTGTAGCGTTACAAGTGCACTGTAAATTGTAAAATATAACTAGGATATCTGAATAAATTCACAAATGAATGAAAAATAATCGACAAACGTCAGAGGTATTGAATTTTTCTTCATTTATTGAAAATATTTTATGTAAAATATGTATATCCATTCGGCCACGCGAAATCCAACTAATCCATTCCATCATGTTTTCCTTGGATTTTCATTCCTCTTTTCCAATGTTTTTTTTTTTATTTATGAAAAGAAATGCTTCAGTGCTTCAGCGATTAATGGTAAAACATGTTTGAAATTTTTTGCATAATCTAGAGAATGGTATTGTTTTTTTTTTCCTTTTTTTTTACTTTGTCGTTCTAGAGATAAGAGTTCAGTAGTCAATTGGTGACACGTGAAAATAATAATACACAATTTTCACGTTTAATCAATTGAATACTAAATCAATTGTTTAATATCCTAAAAATAAAAAGATCAACGATGCATCGGCTTACTTTATATAATTCTTATTATATATTAATTATATCGTGTATAACAAAGCGGTAACAACTTGTTAATTGTAACTATATTATCGTAGGAATTACATAATTACAGTAACTAATTATACGAATTGTTAAACTAATTAATAACAAACGAATCGTCATGACTCCATTATCCTTTTGCGTTTTTTCCCTAATTTTTTCATTAAAATTTTTAGTTATTAATTTATTTTTGTTCCAATTAAGTTATTTATTGTTTATATCCAATTTTTTTCGCCATTTGTCATTTCAATATTTCTCCTTGTATTAATTATTTAACAACAGTTTTTTTTTCTCGTTTTGATTTTTTTTTTAATTTCACCTCGGCATTATTTGCTCTCAATTAATTTTTATAATTGTGGTAAACGTGGTATTCGGCATCTATAATATTGTGCAAATAACTCATGTAATTTTTGCGGATTTCTTTTTTGCTGATTTAAGCCATTGAATTTCAATCGAATTGAATTGGTTGTTTTTTTTAAATATTCATGGACATTTTTAGTGGTTAAGAGGTGAGAATGTCTCCGTCATTTTCTAATGTAAAAATTTAAAAAATAGACGGTTGTATGCGGTTGACCGAAACGGAAGTTCGTCTCCCGCGTTACGCGTTACGCGTTTCCCGCGCAAAAACGAATTACGAGAAAACGACGCTAGATGTCGCTGATTTGGCGGTCAATTCAAAATACAAAAATTTTGTTATGATCCATTTCTTCAGTAGATTTATTTTTCGAATAATTTTAACGCAATATCTAAGTGAAATTTCTCCCCTTTATAAATAGTCATTAAATATTTTTTCCCTGCGTGTTTTCTCCGAAAAAATATTAAAGCACATTTTTTGTTACGGGGAAGTCGATATTGCATCGATTGTAGTTTCGTGATTTAACTATTTTTTCTAGAATTCAGCGAGGGAATAAATACATTAGAAGAATTGATATAGTATTTGTTAAATTACAAATTATCTCATGAATAATCAGCGAAGGAGAAAGTGCCGATAACTATTTTCCGCAGATGAGGAATTTCTGCTGGAAAAAAATGCGTCGACATTTTTCATAGCCGATCTTCGAGATAATTAAACAATATAAGTAATTCTAGATATCCTGATGATTTTATTGATACTTGAAATTTTCATATTGAATTGACACGCAATCAATATTCTGGCAATATGAAAAAAAAAAAAATAATGAAACACAAAATATTGCCCCCACCAACAATTAATAAATTCGTGGACCACGTCTTACAAATGGTACTAAAAAAACATTGGAAAACTATTCACTAATTAAACAAGTTTCAGTTTCCATTACTATTGATTGGGTAATTGAAATAACATATTCGTAAAATTCAAAGTTGATTTAGTAACAGAATGAATTCGAGTCTAATTAACAGATTAATATGTCAGTTAGTAATGATGAACTTTCCAATCGTTCTTTCATAATCAAAACTTGACGGGCGGTGGGTGGGTGGATGGATGAGTGGCTCGGTGGGCGTGTGAATGAGTGAGTGGGGGAATGAGTGGGCGTGTGAATGAGTGGGCGGGCGAATGAGTGGGCGGGTGAGTGAGTGGGCGGGTGAGTAAGTGAGGGGGGGGGGATCGATGGGCGGATGGGGGAGTGGGCGGGTGAATCGGTGGGCGGATGGGTGAGTGGGCGGGTGAATGGGTGGGCGGGTGGGAAGTGAGAGTTACCCCTGGGGAAGAGAAGATTAACTCTCACCCCCCCATTTCCCATATATCATATTATGGTATTTCCATTAAAAGATGAAATTATTTGCACATATTACACATTTTTTTTTACAATTTTGCATATCGACTTTGAAGTACCCAATTGATTCTCCGAGCACTGTTGCAATCAAGGCAATAATCTCCGCGTTGTTTCGATGGTTGTTTTTGTTATTTTATCAAAAGAAAAAAAAATTAAGAGTGTAGTAGTTCGTCAGTTGTCAAGTGATAAATTTATATCGATCATATATATATGTATATCGATAATGCGCGTCGCGAAAATTATCCGCCATATTTTGCCGCCAAAATTTTTTTGCCAATTATCAAATTAATCTATCACTTGTCCCCTGACTTTCCGCGTAAAAAAGATGATTTATTAATTTTATATTTCAATTTGTTCCTTTTTAATATTGACGAGAATACCTAGAATACTTTGACAAGCAGACTCGACATTAAATATGTGTCAATGTAAATCATATCCTTCATCATCGTACGATTAATTTACAATCACTGTTAAATTTAATATTAATCATTATCGTTTTGAGCTCCTATAGCTTAAAGTAATGAACATTTTGCCGTTTCTGTATTTTTTGTTTTTTTTTTTATATATATATGTTTTTTAAAATTACTTTTAAATCATTTTTTTATCATATTTTGTTCATTCTTTCGTGTTGATAAAGCGCATCGCATTATGCTACTTGCCGGAACATTTGAGACGCAAACTACCTAATTCATTTACGCGCACGTTCAGATATTAATTAATGTCATTTATAGTTCATTGAAAAGCTAAAATTGAAAAATTGTTCTTGTTATTAATTGTGGGTGATAATGGGGACTGATTGTTGCGCATCAAAATTCAATTGCGTGAGCGTAAATGAAATACGTACACAGTACGTCATTTATACTTGTTTTGTTTTTCTTTATATTCATTTGACAATTGATGAATAATTCTAGGTGTGAAATCATTTTGAAATTGAGTGAAAATATCGAGGTATTTTTCATGGAAATTTTGCCCTGAAAAATATTTCATTTAATCCCGGTAATGATCTGAGTTTGCAGTTAATTTTTATAATTTTAGAGCATGGTAATGATAGAATCAATATTGCGAGGTTGGTGCTATTTCTGTGACAAAAAAGGTTAAGTAACAGTGAACGTTGGATGGAACTGTCGCGCCGTGGGAAAAACGCGGGTAAGAGGCGCGCATGCGCAGATGCGCCACCGCAAAAATCCCGCCACACCAGGTGCGCATGCGCCGACAATTTTGGTGTTATAAACTATAAGGAAATTGTAGTAAACAATTATCGGTAAAATTTCTTTTAAAAAGTCTCTCGATATTTTCTAATGTACCTTTTAACCTCCAAGATGATAATGATTAATGATCATCAATTTTCTCCACTTTATTCACAAAAAATCGTGGATTAGATGGCAAGTCTCTGGGCCTCGGGGAAAAGCCCCAGAGATTTGATCATCAGTAATTCTTCTTTTTAAATATTTCTCTCACCAATTCTGACATTTTGCATCATAGAGTGCTCGTGGAACACTTGCATTGGTGCTCATTAAAAAAACAAATTGTTCAATAATGTTAATATCATTTTAAAAATTTTTATGCTCCTTGATGCAACCACTCATTCACTCGGATAAAAAAAGCTACATTACATGTATGTATACACATAATATTTATATATATTTATATATTTATATCGAGTGTGTGCAACCGATGCTCAACAGAAGATAAATTTACGAATAACATTTCAACATCTGCTATTGTGAAGTAAAATTTTTTTTCAGCAATATCTCTCATTTGAAAACTGACAATTTTTTCATTAATGTTTGTAATTTTATTTATAACAACAAAATAAAATAAACAATCAACAAAAATTCCTCAAGTTTCCACACATTGCGAGATATCGCAAAAAAAATATTCTTCACTATTTTATTCATTTCATTCCATCTCAAAAAACCACTTACACTTTAATCGTGGGCATTATTATTTGTTTTTTTATTTGTGCGAGCCTGAACACTGCAAAATATATACAATATATCAATACGTGAATGATCCTTTCCATTTATCGAAGTTGAAATAATTCAAATGAATAATAATAATACGGGCGGAAATTAAATAAATAGTAAAAATAATAGTAATAATAGTAACAATGACAACAATACTAATAACAAATGGTAAAAAATCTCTGATAAATCAATTATCACACCTACTTTAACAATACTCACTAAAGTAAAAAGTCTAATCAAAAAAGGCGGGGGAAAAATTGAAAGATTCTCCAATTAACATAACATCAATCCGGCCTCATAATTGATTGATGCAGTGGTATGTGTCATTATCGTTAATCCTCCTCATGTGTGTGTGTGTCTGTGCTCATCTGTATTCTCATCTTAATTAATCCAAATGGTATTAATCAAACCACATATACAGCCTAATTACTTGAACAAAATTATTCTTCAATTGATGCTCAAGAAGCAAAATCGATGATAATTGATGATTGAATTTTTTATCTTTTTTCTTTGGACACTGCTATGTTACTCGCGCACATTTTGCACACTTATTCATTAAATAAACCAAATTCCAGTTTAATTGTTTAATTTTTCCTCCTGAGACTTGATCATTAAATTCATAATTCGGGAGTGGAGGGGGGAAGCGAATTTGATGATCAAATGTTCGAAGAATCAATTGTCATTACGATTGAACATTTTGTCATGAATTTTTTCTTTACAAAAAAAAACTAAAAAAAAATGAACAAATTCATTTTAGTCGCATTATTTATTTTGTTAATTAGATAAAAATGGGGAGTGGGGGAAAATGTTTTAGGGATTTACTTTAAGAGCGTTTTAAGCAAGCGGAGGGGGCTGGGGGAGGGGGTGGGAACTTGTTGGTTATTATTCATTGTATTATTAATATCAATGGACAATCCGCGGACCGGCGTCGAGGCGTGCTCGAATTCATTAATTTAATTGTTTTATAGTCAATGAAATAATTAAATGGACGAATCTCATGAGAGTCTTTAACATTTTTTCCTTCTTTTATTTGTGTTATTTATTTTTTCCATATTGATCGAAACTATCCCAACGACGTTTCATCATTATCTCGGTTTAATAAATTCATTATTTTATATTAAAATGGTGCAGTCCGATTTGAAAAAGGCAACTCGTTGGAGGAATTAATGATTAACGACGTTTTATTTATTTATTCTTTTTTTCTTCATTATTCATCATTTCGTCTGTCTCAAATATCGTTTTACAAAACTATAAGGCTGTTGATTAGTTAAATAGCACACGATATATTTTGTTTAAAGGATTGTTTAGCAAAGTCATGGTGGCGAATGAGAGAAGAGCGCAGTGATAAATCGGTGGGGGATCTTATGGGGTGGGAGTGGGTGGTTGGTTGATTGGGAGGTTCGAGGGAAATCCCATTTATCCTTAATCATAATTAATTATTATTTTCATTTGGTAAACGGCTGCATCACGTTATTCGGTTTTTTATTTTTCTTTAGCATATACTGAAGATTATTTTTTAGAATGATTCGTCGTTGGAGTTTCGAGCTGAGATCAGACGTCCGCGGTGCGTGATGTTACACTTGGTGATCGACTATGTATAACAACACGATGTCCATTTTTAGTTATATAACCATCACTTTCAACAAGTACAGCTGTTTGACGTACCCTTGGATCCATATCCGGATCATCACTCTCTTCACTTGGTCCACCAAGACGATTTTGCTTGTGTTTACGCCAAGCATTTTGAATTAAACGCGCACAATACTCTTCACGTTGACGCCACAATGTTGATGATACTGGCTCATAACCAACTTCACCAGGTCGTGTTTGTACTTCGGCCAACTCTCCAGTTTCTTCAATTGGATTACCTTTTCTAGCGAAAAAGTCCTTGGTGAGGGCATCGAGGATGTCCACGCAAAACATAAGATCACCCTTACATATGGGGATATCCATCGACACGATCTTGTACTTGTTCGGCTTGTGTATTTGCAAGGGTGGCTCAAGTACATCCAAGAAAACGGAGAGCTGGTCGTATCTAATATATTGTGTACCATCTGGATCAAATTGCTGCCAAATTTCATAATACATATCGTAATCATCATCGGTCAATCCCTCCTGCACATCTTCCGTCGCTTGTGAATAATTTTCTAATATCACTGCGATATACATGTTGATGACGATTAGGAAGCTGATGACGAGGTACGATAGGAGATAAGCAATTCCAATTGTTGAGGAGCCACAATTGCCGGGATAGCCAATTTCATTGTTGGGCTGTAAGCAATCCTCCTCGTTGATTATGCCGTCTAGTACACCGTCCCAACCGGCCGATGTCGACATCTGGTGAGCAGTGAGAGGTGTTAGTTAGTATTAGGATTAATGAGAAAGAAAAATAGGAATCATGAAATTTTGAATACTGCAATACAACAGGTGTCGCTACCTGCGACTATGTCACGTGACGCACTGACCAATCACACTGCGCATCGCGCATTCAGACTCTCCTGTCCAAATGGGGACGAACACGCATGCGCCGGCGGTAGTCGGACAACTTCGGATCTAGACCGAATGTGGAAGTTTGAATAGTCATTCAAATTTCGCGCCACTCAAAATCAACCAATAACTAATAATTCACTACATGAAAGTGAGTCAAATTTTGATCGAGGCTAAGGTACCCCGAGAGACTCCAATTGCGACATTGATTAGCTTGATCACAACTTTCCTTCGTAAATAATGATTGATTAAAACTTTTGGCGATTTTCATGCTTCATGTTTGAAAAAAAACCGGAAACTAGTGCATGAATTTCTTTTAAAATCTAATCAGGTCTCAGCTGCGTGAAGACGCATCGATCAAAGAAAAAATTATCGAATCAGGTGATTCGTTTGGCAGAAATCGTCCAAAAATTGTGGGCACATACGTACGCGTAAACACTCATACACACATCCGTACAGACATTTTGTTGAAAATGCTCTAGAACCATTAGAGAGGCTGTGAAACGTGGAGATATCATGAAATTTCCGGGTTTGATTTTCGGGGTCATTACAATAACTTCCCTATATCGCGCAGTGAAAAATTGCTGGAAATTGGGTTATGACACATCATCAATGACATACCTAAATTGCCAACGACAATCAGAGGATAAGTTATGGGTAATGGTGCTAAGGAAAATATGCGCATGCGCATTATACTCACTTGGAACAGCAGTATCATTGACTGTCCGAATGTTTTGAAATTATACACGTCATCAAGACCACTTTTATCCTTAACGTGCATGAAGAATGACATGCCAAATATGGCAAAGATAAACATAACAAGAAATAGCAGGAGGCAAATGTTGAATAGAGCTGGCAGCGACATAGCAAGGGCAAATAGTAATGTCCTTATGCCCTTGGCTCCCTTAACAAGACGCAGTACACGACCCACTTTGGCCACTCTCACAACACGAAGTAGTGTTGGTGATACAAAGTATTTTTCAATAATGTCACTCAGCACCAATCCTGCAAATACGTAAACAAAAGCACATTAGAATTCAATTTACAAAGTGGTAGAGATCAAAAGAACAAAGCTACAAGATCACGATGCAGGGATAACTAGGGTCTACTAGTGGCGCCATCTTCCTTCACTATCTCAAACTAATCCTCATAGTTCATCTAAATAACCTAGAATCTTCTACTCTACATGGATTGAATAAAAATTGTGTGTATGTGTTCTCTAATTTGTCACTAAATCCCAAAGGATTATGTCTGTTTTTGAATGAGTCAAAAAATTTTTTACGGTAAAAAAGTATAAAAAATTAACGAGAATCTCTTACCCAATCACAATGGGCTAACATTCCTGTATAAGTATCATTTGGCAAATTTTTGTTATCTCATATCGATACTTACAAGCACATTAATGGAAGGAATAATTGGCCGATGCTTTCAAGTTTTTTTTGGGGGGGAAAGAGGAAAGTGGGTGAGGGGCGGTCCACATTGAGACAATATATAGTCAAGGCATAATGAACATCAATGTGAGGCTACATAGCGTAATGATATTGACCAGTCGTTGCGACTCAATTGAAACGTAATTCACCGCCTGTTGGCTTCAATAATTTGTATGGGTTCATTGGTGCTGTATTACGTGTATCAATGCTATCAACAAATTTATGAATATTCAATTTCTAGATTTGGGAACGTGCATGGAACTTGGTTTTGCAAAATTTGTCCATCAATGAACTGTCTATAACGTTTAATAAAAAAAAATTTGGAAAATAAAATTCTAAATTTTATTTTTTTAATTTTCTAAATTTTTCTTGTTTAACCTCCTCAGGCGAAGAGCGCTCGAGAGGCTGCAGCTGTTTAATTGTTTAAAAAAATTTTTGTGACACCTAGCGCGCTCCAGGTAATTAAGTGCAATAAATAATTACGAGAATTTTTTTCTTTAATCAAATTTAGAAATCATTCATGCAAGTTCCCTCGATGTTGGAGAATTATGTGGACTCTTTAATCGAGCCGATTGTATCAAGCAAACAGGTTTCTCGGTTAGGACATATCGAGTGGTTCGTTTCAATGGGGTCATACGACTGATACAGTCATTACGATACATTACCTAATATTGATAATATAACAACAACAAAATCAAAGAGATTCCAGGGCTCCTTGAAGTAGTGATAGCGTAGGGCGAATATCTTCATCAAGCACTCGCTGCTGAATATCACAATGAAGATCATGTTTAGATAATCTAGGACATCGCTGAATGTTGTTGTTTGTTGATAATGATCAAGTGTCATTGTTAACATGTTCAGACCGATGAACAACATTATTATCATATCGAACTTTTTGTCCGTCACTATTTCAAACACTATAGCCTGGGGCCGCCACTGCAATGTGAAAAAATATTGAGAGTTAGTTGGAGGGATTTATTGAGGGAGTCATATGTGGATGGGTGTCCTCAAACATTTTTGTCAAAAAAATGGGATCGATTTTTTTTTGTAACGAGCATATTCCGTTAACCAATGTGTTGAAGTGTTTTTTTTACATTTTTTGACAAAATTTTTGAGACATGCATTGCAGGGAATATATTATTCATAACATACTCTTGGACGTGGTATAGCCTTCAAAGGCTTTTTACTCCCCATCTTCTTCATAGCATTGTAATACTTCTTCTGATCTTCAGTCATGAACATCTCTAGCGAGCCACCTGCCTTCTTCTTCTGCTCATTGAAGTTGTCAATGATGACTCCGATAAACAGATTTAGGGTAAAAAATGATCCGAATATAATGAAGAATACGAAGTATAGGTACATGTAAATGTTTGTCTCGCGAATTGGTTGTTTATTCAGCTGTTGGATAATAATTATAGTTTTTAGTCACAATAATGGTTCAGTATTGGGCCGGTTTACCAGCATAACCTAAATGATGAAATAGTCTTGGTCGTTTATGAATAATCTATTTCTCAGTAACAGACTCTCCATAATAATGGAAAAGTTATACAACACGAAATTCATTAGAAAATAATACAGATTGTGCCAAATTAATAATTAAAAATAATATTTTTAATGATAACTTTGGCCTCATAACATCAAGAGGCCAGGTGTAGTTTGCAGTGCCGCGAAATTTAAATTGCAGATTATTTTCGAAATTGTCACTGTAAATAAATCAAAACGTGAACGTAATTCTAGAACTATGTCATCGTTTGAGTTTTTGATTAAATATTGCAAATTAAAAGTTGAGCACTCACTTCTCTGGAGTCAATAGCATCGTTCATTATCTGAATCCATCCTTTGAATGTAGCAACTTGGAATAAACACAAGTATGCTTTTCCAACGTGATCAAAGTTCATTGGTGAATTTTCCCAGGTGTAGTTTTCAGCTATGCAGGCATTGCGATCAGGAATGATCTCGTGACTCAGCGTAGTCTTATTCATATCAACACACTAGGGAATACAATAAATACATTTGTAATTATTGTTATTGATATATTGCTTCATTTACAACATCTTCTTTTACTTTTAACAGCCTTTAAGGCACCTTGGACTAAGTCCGCTAAACCGCGATTCTAACCTCGCTTCGCTCAGTTAAATCCTGTTCCTTAGCTTTAGGAACTTTCCTGACTCGGAGTATCTTCGTCAGTAAAGTTTATCAAATCTTATAAACCAAATTACTATTTTTATATACAATTTCAAAATGGAATTCGCTGGTGATCAAAATGGCCGATCTGACATGAAATGTCCGGTAATGGACTCCCGACTTCCAGTTTGTGCGCATGCGCGTCGGATAATTCTGACGCACATGGCAACATTGTTGCATGCAGGTTAGCGTTAGAAGAGCGTTATATTTGTAGTGAGGTTACCACCAATCGAGATGAGTTAACCTGCTTTTTTCATCAATAGGGAGGTGGGGGAAATAGTTATTTTCGTTACAAGGGCGCCTTGTTACCTTGTAATATTTTCCAGCGAACAATTGTACTCCCATGATGGCGAAAATCAACCAGAATATGAGACAAACCAGTAGCACATTGAAGATGGACGGGATAGCCTGGACCAGAGCGTTGACCACCACCTAATTAAATAAATTTTATGAAAAACTATGTCTTTACAACGCGAACTATCATATGGTGGTATTGTTGGTGCCACAAATCTTTCTGAGCTTTTTAATTTTCTTCCGTTATACAGATCATCATTTGGTTGCCGCGTCCCATTGCGCCGAGAGGGGCGGCTGCCCCCCACTACACTCGTGATTTTAGGCGGGGGAGCCTGCGCGAGCGACAGTGTTGCATTGCTCGCCGCTTGTGCGGCGCGCATCTCTCCCACCTGACATCGTTCCTCGAGCGCGTGGAAGGGGCAACCGTTAGTTCGCTGCGCGAGGTATATACACCCCCGGACCGGGCAAACTAACGGAAGTCTACTCTATCCAAGAATATTCATCTCATTTCGCTTTTGCCTGCGATGAGATGAAACTTTATAAATTTTCCAAATTCTAATGAATTTTAATGAATTCAAATTTTAGGGATTTTCAATATTTTGGAAATTAGAACATTTTTTTTAAATCTTTCTTTTTTCAATGTGATTTAGTTTTTTCCAAATTTTCACAGGAATTTGAAATTTGAATTATTTACGTCACCAACAGAACAACTCACACGGAAAAATATAGATGAGTTGAGCCATCTTCTATACTTCACATTTTTTTTTTTTTTTTTTAAAGAACGAATATATATTTCCCTCAGCTTGTCAATTTCAGATGAAACTTAAAGCCTTTCATAACTGGAATTTCTCGTATATATTTTTCCACGTGGAATGTTGATCCATACACAAAATTGTTATTGCTGCGAGCAGCCTAACATAGGCATTGCAGATTTCAGCGTAAGCGCAAATTATGACAACGATAGTGGGTCTGTGAAAACCATAAAAAAGCCAGTGTAGGAGTATTGTTCATTGTACAAAGCCGGAAAGACCATGCAAATTATTGCTCAAAGCGCTCAGCCAAATGAAACGTAAAAGAAAAAATTAAATCCCAGAATAGAAATAAAAAATAAATAGTGATGATTAAGAGGACAGTGGGATTGTCAGAAGCCTGCGAGTGTTTATCTGTTGATACGTCTGTTGTTTTTATATAATTAAATAAACAAAATTGTCCCCCCTTCTTTTCTCAAGAAAACGCAAAACGTGCACGATTGCCAATTAATTCAATAATATCTAATTAATTTTTTTATTACAAGCATGCAATTTATTGCTCGTTTTATTGAACCTAGTTTTATGTTGACTACGTGGATTTTAGTGTTCGGGTATGGGCATGACCATTATAATCTACCACCCAATGTCTCAGTGACCTTACCAATGGCCGCGTGTGTTTTTTCATTTTAATAAAATTCCTATTGCCATAATTATTGAAATCAGATGAAAAATCTAAGCAACCCTAACGAACTTGCATGAATTCTGATGAAAAAAAAAATTGTACAATTCTTTAGGGAAGTATGTAACGATGACGAAACGGTGTAACGGTGCCGTCACGAAGCGCATAATTGTCGTTAGATTTTATTGGATTATAAGGGCTCCTTAAATGGAGGTTTCATAGCATGCGCGCCACTATTCAACCTCCCCTCCACCTCCTTCACGGTACGCGCTGCGCATGCGTCGGCGGTGGTGGGGAGCGTTCGGTTAGAAACCCAAACGTCATTCTGATATTGTCTCGACTATAGGATGAAGATGGGAGGCGCTTAAATCTGACTCGATCTCAATTGAGTTCAACCTAATAATTTGGTATTTAAATTTGTTAGCCAGTGATCTATATACTGACTGGATGATTTGTCTCTGCCGTGCCCACCTAGGAACGCCTCTAGCGCCATCCTCAACCTGTAGTGGTTCTAACTGGGGAAGAAATGCGCCTTGTGTACAATTACCACGCCCCAGTCCATTGCAATTGGCCGCGCATGCGCAGTTACGTCAAACTTAGTACCATGACGCGCTGACGAGGCGC
Organism: Asobara japonica; assembly: GCA_026005395.1. NCBI lineage: Eukaryota > Metazoa > Arthropoda > Insecta > Hymenoptera > Braconidae > Asobara > Asobara japonica. Next base: position 4,332,348 of record BQMI01000393.1, read on the forward strand.
TGGGTCAGCACATCAGTGGTTTCACTTGCGCTCTAGGGCACAGGCCATCCAGTTAGCATATAGATCAGTGGGCATACCTCATTCACCGAGTTTAAACCGTAACTTCCTCGAAGTAGGTCTTCCTTCTAAAAAAGCGGTAAAATTGAACTTCATGCAAGTTCCCCATTCTAACCTAAAATGACTGAAATTGTGCCACCACCAAGATGGATCCAGATCCAAAATGGCTGATGGCCTTTCATTTAAAATACACTACATACGTCAAAAGTGATTCAATGACTCAGTGATACAGTGTGAATAATGCAGTGATAATTAACTAGCCAAATCTGTGATACCATATAACTATAAATAATCAATAAACACGTGTTTGTGAAGTGACAAGGTCATCTGAGACTAGTTGGGCTACATACCCGCATTCCCTGCATTCTAGACATCGCCCTGAGTGGCCTTAGGGCCCTTAGGGTCCTCATTGTTTTGAAGGCTTGTATTCCGCCTGCGCCACATAGCGACGCTACGAAGTTAATGAGCGACACCTGTGACCGACAAAACGAGATCGAATATAACAGCAACGATAGAATAAACTATTTTTTTTCTTTTGTATTAAAAATTAATGTTCTACTCTACAAACTACAGTCAACTTTCAAATATTACGTCAGACGTTTGAGGGGAGGGGCAGCTATATTTTGTGACGCTTGGAGGGGGAGTGCCCAGGTTGTGATGTCACACCGAAATATCCAATTTTTTTGCCGCGAATTTGGAAACGCTCTTGTATATATAGATATACGAATAACACGGCTGCGCGTCCCTTGGTATAACGCCAATGACCAATGACGGGTTAGCGAGAGGATTGTAGACTTGAACTGATCGGTGGTCAAACGTGCCGTAACTCCCTCAGCGCCAGCGAGCAGAGGGGAATACGTCCCCACTCCGCGTGACCTTGGAACTGCGCGTGAGGGGTAGGCCCGTTGCGTGGCATGCGGTCGCGCGTGGGCGCATGGGAGATGTAATATAAACGTTTTGGAGAGTTTGGGGCACAAAACAACATGCGCGCTTCTCGAGCCGTCTTATTATCTCTGTCTTTCCGTGGACACGCCTACTGCGAGCGTGGAGGGGGTACTCTGTAACTCGGTAAAGACGGATATAATGTTGAAAGAGAAGGGCGCGCAGGTCTCTACTTTCATGACGTCACATATTAGGGGCAATTTCACGATTTCGATGGTTTTGCAAAGGGCCCCGGCTGGACGGAATCTAAAATGGCTCGGAAACGTGAAACGTAATATTTGAATACTTCCGCAGGGAAGGTTGCTGTGAGTTTTGCATATAGTACAATATTTAAATGACATCTTTCATGGAAAAAAAAAATTGGTCAGCGCGGAATAAACGTCATATAAAATTGATCACTTGCTTCAGTAGTGTCTAAAAAATTCTCATAATAATTGAGTCCCCTCTCTGTCGCTTAATCAAGGGTGGAAATACATTAGTACATAAGATACAGGTATAAGTAAGAGTAGAGTACAACAATGTAGCAATGACAATCAGTAGACGATATAGAATTACAAGACGTAGAGGACAGGTTTTGGAATGTTCAGTGACAAAATAAAGAATGAAAAAAAAAATTATCAGCTCCCTCCTGAAACAGATGAAATAGTCTCATATGCTGCTTCGACCACGAGACAAGGTTCATCTAATTTCAATGACTTAAAATTTCATAAAAACACTCAATTAAATCAAATTTTTTTTGTCACGTAGTTTAAGACAGATTATTTGGCTCGCGAGCAGCAAACCACAACGGTCTCATCCCATTTATTGGTAATCATAGAGAAACACAGAGGAATATAAATAGAGTCTGTACATTACATACAAAGCATACTCTGCACAACAATGAAGTTCACCAATGATAACTGTTGATGAGAAGGAGGCGTATGGCAATAGCTAGTATGACAATGATGGTCTTCCTGAATATACACGAAGAGAGAAAGCCTCAGGTTACCAAATAGATCGTACTAACTCAATGGCTATTCAAATTTCATCAGTTGAAAAGAATCTCACGTAATGTCTGAGATTGCAAGAAGCAATAGTTGATAACCTGTTTCTCCTCTTAGTGTAAAGTTAGATGGGGCAAAATGGGTGAAACTAGATGAAATGACTGCTGATGTTAGCTTGAAGCCTGAAAGAACCCAAATTCAAGCCGCCTCCAACTTGACTTGACCTCACCATTAGTTGGCCCATTTTGCCCCACCCCGTTCCGCTAGGATGAAAAGATATAGAGATCATTTATATCATAAGATACACTGGAAGATATTCCATGATGTATAACTTCCTCTTTCACCTCAAAAGAGTCATTCTGTTTAAGATAATATGAATCTTGGATAACAAGTCTTTATGAATAATGTATACAAGGCTGGAGATGTTACAAATTGAAGATTGCTCATCATTTTAGTTAAGAAATATGTTAGTTGAAACGTATTCAGATGTTATACATCAGCTTCCAGTCCCAGAATGGCAATCTTGATATTATTCATTAAGAATAGTGTACCCCTGCGCACGAGTAAGCACACCACACCATACATATGTACTTTCTTGATATATCATACTTGGAATTCGCTCAGACGTTAGCGTTACAAGCTTCAAGCTTTGCCAATTGACCTTCAATGATTACTTTTCATATGATTCATTTCGATTTTCTGAAGCAGACAACTAACGGTCATAGCATAACTAGATAGAAGACATGGCCAGAGAACGCAAAAATGGAACAAGATGGAGTTTCGCCAGCGTCAGCTGGTTGTTCAAAGGGATTTGAATATCATGGTGACGCGCATGCGCGGTTGAGTGTTCAGTGACCGGCTAACCAAACAGCTCCGTCTGAATATTCTTTGGCAACGTAACCTACTCTTTGATGCATGTGGTTTCCGGTTGTTCATTCATTGATTCTAAGTGTTAATAGAATTCAGGTACAAATGGAACTTAGTAGAATTTAGTGATAAGTTCTAGGCATAACGCTTTCTACGCATTGTACAAATTCGGCGTTTCAAACAGTGAGCTCGCGCATGCGCAGTCAACCTGAGTTTAGTACACTTTGAGCAGTACAGAGGCGCTGATTGACTTTGCAAATCCTTAGGGACAAATCAATAATGGTCAATTGGCGTTTTAACACTAACGGAGGGGTCAACTGTATCTCATCACAAAACCATAGACATAAGAACGTTTTGTCATTAAAAGAATTTGATTATTTTCTCATTCGATGGAGCCCAGTCTTCACTTACTCTCATGCCCTCCCATCTAGAAACAGCTCGCAAGGGCCTTAATGCCCTCAATGTTCTCATTGAACGGAAGGCCGGAATCTTTGCTGCACCGGCCCAGATTGCACCCAAGTTGATCAGCGATAACTATTGTTCATCAACTCACATTAAAGGTTAATCATTGCTAAATTTTGGGCATTTTGGGGACAAAATTATGATCATATAGGGTAGGAGTAGCTTCATTTGGAGCAGCTTCATGAAGGCTTTTCACGAAAATTATGAGAGAGGTTAATCAATTATTGGTGAATCAACCTAACATCAATTTTATATATATAATTTTTTTATCATAAAGATTTTCGAAGTTCAAAGTCTTGAGCATACAGATGTGCCATTTATTTAGATATGTAGAGCAGATCTTACCATTACAATGATGAAATCCAACCAACACCAGGCGTTAGTGAAGTACTTTTTGAATCCAAGCGCTAACCACTTGATCAACATCTCCAAGAAGAATATGACTGTGAATATTCGATCCATGTAATACAGGATATCTTGAAGGATTGGTCTCTGTTGTAAATGGACGTCTTCGAGTGCCTGAAATGATTAATTCGTTAATTGGCTTTCTATTGATGAATGCTGGGTGGATATCCAAGCTCAAGTGAATTGGAGGTTAAGGCTTGGAGCCTTGGGCATTACTGGTAGCTGATTATGTGGCTCACCAATGCCATACTGCTGAGCAGAATCATGGTGATAACAGCAGTCTCAAAGTATTTGTTCTCAATGAGCTGAAATGTTTTAAGCCGGAGGTTAGCCCAGCCCTGCCAGAAGGGAGCATCGTCATCACCAGCCAGAAATGGAAATTTCTTGTAACAATGATCCGGACAACAATCATGGGGATAATCTCCATCGCCTTCAATGATATCCTCGTCAGCTTGAATCACACCATCACCCTCCTCCTCCAGCTCCTCGTCTTCCCCATTTTCTCCGTCGTCTTCTAGATCTGCGACAAAAAATGGGAAATACGTGAGGAAGTTCAGGTCATAACCTAACATTAGGACAACTTCATAACGGAATGATGAAGATATGGGCAAGGACCAGAGTCTGTGGAGTCTACAGTAAATAATTATAGGAAAACTCAAAGTGTGTACCGTCTCCCTCTAGGTCTTCTTTACTCGCATCTTTTTTCTCCTCTCCATCCAGAGAATCCACACTGCCTTTATGACTTCTCTCGCTGTTGAAACGGTTTTCATGACTGCCATATGATTTATTACTGTAAAGAAAAGTTACGTCAGTATCACTTTCAATGTTGATTTTTCCAAGATCATTTTGCTTAATCTAAACGATTTTCTCCAAACAATCACCTTATTGTATCCTCATCGTGATGAGTTATATAATCATGGTCAAGTCTGTAATCTCGATGATTAATCCCAATGGCCTTGGTGTTGTTGATGCTCAAACGATCTCTTCGTAGTTTATTTCTTAAATCTCCTGAAAGTACAATCAATCCTTAAGTGCATTATAGTCAATTCATAGCATATTAACCTATTTTGGATAGTTTGAAAATCTTGTGAGAGGGGGCGCCATTTATGTTTTCCCGCCAACATTGCGTTAACCTCTATTTCTGCTGGACTCATTAATTGACTTTCGATTGCATATAGGACTTGATCCGTATATCGATTAGCTTTCGAGAGAAATTCGATTCAATTATCGAAATATTTTCAATATCTCACATGCGCATGCGTGAACCATATTTGGTAAACGCCCTTGTAACCCTCAATAGTGAATATTAAACCAAAGTAAATTACCGTGTATCGTGAATTCCATTCCATCTCCAATGGCAACCTCCAGCTGATTATTAAACTCTTTTGCACTCTTCTTGTCCCTGTATCCATCCAATTCACCATCAGCAAGATCCCGACTGGCGTCTCGATCAATTCCATCTGCGCATTTACGAATGATCTCTAACCCATCGGGGTTACCATTGTTCATGGTGGAAAAATAATATAGGACAACTGTTCAAATAATAAGTCTCTGTATTTGACTCGTTTATAAGAAGCTACCCTGTGTTACTCAATGATTATTAAAAAGGTTAATTAAGATAATTTGAGCGACAACTCTGAGACTACTGAAGTTTCATGATTCTTATTTTGCAACCGTTATCTAATGAAATTAAACATCACATGAAAAATGTGACGAGAATGAAACCCGCCAGTTTGTGGGCTGAGGTTTGCGCGTATAGAGAGTTACAGATTACCCCCTCCACGCTCGCAAGAGGCGGAGCCACGCGCTCGACCATGGGGCCACGCGCGACGGCATGCGACCAAACAGTGATACCCCTCACGCGCAATTGCCAAGGTCGCGTGTAGTGGGGACGCATTCCCCTCCGCACCCTGGCGCTAGGAGAGTTACGTGAAGGAAAACTATTTTGAATCCGTTTACGTTCTCCGAATTTGTTCCATTTGTAAATATTGCCAACTTAAAACATCTCACGACGTTACAAAAAAAATCATTAAATTGCCAGGATTTAAATCTTAAAGTTGTCACTCGCGACACCTTACGGTCTCCTAAATCAACCTTTTTTCCATTGAGGTTAAGGACTGTCAAACCTTCACTGGGCAAACAAAAAAGATGCATGCAATGTTGAGTGGTGTATGAATAATTAAATAGTGAATTTATACAATTGATTCTTCGGTTATTTCCAATATCTAACCTGTATGTATATTTTCCAAAAAGAAAAGTGCAAATGTCTGTTGAATTATCGTGCAAAATAGCGTGCGTGATATCAAGTGAATAACACGTGATTCGACGTCACATAAAAATCAAAGATGGTACATAATTGATTAAAATGTTTGATAAATACTGTTCTCGTGATAGCATTTTGTATGCTGATAATGGAACCAATAATAAATAATTAAACATAGGAATTAAATATACACATGGGAGGATCAATGATATTATGATGTATAAGTCTATTACATTGGTCATATCCACTTCAAATCCAACTTACAAAAGCGACTAGCGACTATTCGAATTTGTTATCTCGTAATCCAGAAGTAACTGAACAAACTGTGTAAACAATGGATAATGATGTAAACAATGTAACAAAGTATATGAATTCAGTAGTAAAATGGTAAGATGGTTTGATGGTTAGCTGTTGTCTGGCGTCAGTTTTTCCTGAGTGGCGCCAGTGTTAGTGGTGCGACCAATAGAATTGCACCGTCCGGTCACGTGGTGCGCGAAGTGATCAGCTGATGCAATGGTGGTGGCCAATGGGAGGCCGCGTCTGGAGGGGAATCCCCTTACTGTATACTTTTAGATCTTTCAAAAAAACGTGAGGAAGTCCAGATTTTTTTCTACCTCAGAATGGAACCTCTTTAATCAACTGTAATTGTAAATGGAGATTCAGGAGAGCGATAATTGTTGGATATTCTAGAAAATTAATTTGATTTGGAGCAAAATTTGAACATTTAGAGAACATTATTTTGCAGACCGGATTTGTTGACATTTGGTTATATTGTGATTTGTGATTTGTTTTCTTGATTACGTAATGTCTCGCACGACACCAACGCCAGCTAAGTCAACTCAAACCGTTTTAACTTTTCGCCACTGAATTAAGGAGAGAGCATATCCAGAAAAAAACTTAGAAAACATTAAAGTTTTTTCAGCTATTAGATGTGTCAGGCCGTTTTCCAAAATAATCTTGAAAAGATTCTGAAAACTCATCAGTAGGCTAACATTTCACCTAAATTTCTCAACCATTTTTTTTTGTAATAGTTTCTGAGAATATTCATTGAATAAGGAGCGGAATGCTCATTCGCACAAAATCCATTCTGCTTGTTACCTCTTATGAGGGAATATCTTGTTATCTAATGGAGATAACGAAGAATCGAAAGAAACATTTTTTGTGAAGAATTCAATGAATAGCAAAAAACGTTCTTATCGCCATTTCGTTATCTCTCTTAAATCACGAAATATTCACGAACGAAGCCCGCCAAAAGGAAAACAAGTTTTTTTCAAGTGTACTCTTCCTTAAACCGATGAGGATAAACCAAATAATTTCTGATGATCACACCAGAAGATAATAAATAACCAAACGACTGAATTAATCAAATGAATTAATGAGTAAATCAAGACGAAACTACAACAGCGCACACAGCAAGCGATCTGATTGGATATAAACCTTCTTTCCAACTGTTGGACGGTCCCTCACCTGGCGCCTGATCGGATATCTGATTGGTGAGTTTTGATCGCACCATTTTGATGCCATGGCGAATACTACGTTTGATCCATCCAATAAAACGTGCTATCCTGTCAATTGCTTCAGTTATTTTATTCGTATCATTATCTGCCGTTGGTGCTGACAAATTTGATGAGCCAAAATTGGACAAGAGCAGCGCCAAGAAGAGATTGAGAACCTTGCAAACAAACCAAAATATGTATTGTGTATAAAAGTCAATTTATACAACAAAGTTTAATATGATCTATCCTGTACGGTGTTGTATTTAATTTTTTGTTAACAATTTCGGTAGCAAAAATTAGATACAAAACAGAACAGGGTGTCCCATTTGAAACGATGCACCTCAATATCTTTTGAGGGAGGTAGATAAAAAAAAAACATTCTCAAGAAAAGTTGCAGGGTCTTAAGTGGGCCATCCGATACATGCGTTATTTTGAGTTTGCAAGCTCCTCCTTGCAAGCTGCAAGCACAAACTTCTTCAAATGGCAACTCCATTTTTCACCCCTATGAAACTTTTCCTCGATGAGTTATTTCAGACATCATTCATTCATTTTCATCTCATTTTACTCGAAAAATACTATGAAAAGTATTTTGTGGGCCAGTTCAAGATTCAGGTTTTTTTAGCGTTACCCAGGAGGCACCACGTAGAGCTGCACCAAATTGGGTGCAAGCTTTGTTTGGAGATTGGACGAGACAAATTTAAAAGAGATGCATCCGAGCCAAAACTATGAGCTAGTCATGACAATTTTTACATACGACTAAATTTCCGATGACCACAGTTGCCAAAAAGAACGGAATACAGGAGACATCACCAACCAGCATACAATCCCACATGGACTCAATCCATTCGCCGCACAATACACGAAAGACAATCATAAATGAGTGCATGAAATCGGTGAAATTCCATCTTGGTAAATCGCCATCAGGAAACAGATGTACTTGGTCCGTATAATTTTTGCCAAATAACTGCATTCCCATAACGGCAAATATAAATATAATGATGCAGAGGACGAATGTCAGGTTACCCAAGGCACCCACTGTTCTTCCCATAATTGATATCAACAGATTTAACGTTGGCCAGGATTTAGCTAATTTGAACACGCGTAACTGCAAATAAACAAAATTTATATGTTATTATTTAGTCATCAACTGATCCAGATAATTACAATTTCTGGCTAACACTAAAAAATGTGCTCATCCCAGTTTGAAAAATTTGTATGAGCTACGCGCTCGTGGAAAATTAAAAACAAAAAACTTGAGCAAATTCTACATCAAGTAGATTGCAAAAAAAAATTTTTGCCCCAACAATATGAAAAAATTATGTGGAAAAAATATATTTACCAATCTGAACGAACGCAATACAGACAGGCCTTGAACTCCCTCGAGGCCCAACTCCAATAGCGAAAGCGCGACAATAATAAAATCAAAAATATTCCATCCTTCTTGGAAATAAAATTTTGGACTCATAGCTACAAGTTTCATGGCTGCTTCGATGGCAAATGTTGCAGTAAAAAACTGAAAACAACATTATTAAAGATTTTAATGAAATTCAGAGGCAAAGTGACTGAACATAACTTGGATTTGCTTCTTAAGATTTAAGATCATATGGTGGTAATCTACCGCGCAACTCTTTGCGCATGAACGCCCCACGCCAGAAGGCTCAGGAGTGGGGGAAGGGTTCTGCAGACGGAGCGAACTGTGAGGGGAAATTGGGACATTTAGGGAAAGCGCATGGGGAAGAATCGAAGATCAGAAGAAGCAAACCACTATTTTTATTTCCATTCTTTCACAACGTATCATTAACTTGAATTACTCACGTAATTTCCGGATTTAAGCACTCGCTCCATTTCCGGATCCATATTATGATGATCAAGTGCCATGAATAGAGTGTTAACTACGATGCAAAGAGTTATGAACAATTCTACAAATGGATCGAAGACAATCAAGGCGATAAAGTCTGTAAATTTGATCCATGGTGCACAGCACTTCCAGTCACAAAATAGATCGATTCCATTGAAAAATGCTACTATCAACTTCTCCTTTAATGTTGGCCCTTCTTCGTCGTCGTCTGTCGGAAAGTAATAAGTAGAAACTGTATTTTATGTTAGTAATGCTTGTTATTGTCACCACTCTTTTTGGGGAAAGAGTTTTTTTCTATTGATTTTATTAATTAATTAATTAATTAATTGTTGTGCTCTCATTGCAAAAAAAATTGCTGTGCTCAATTATCATTTAAATGATTTGTTAAAATAATTTAGGTATTCATATATTTTGACCTATTGAAATTTATTCAGGGGTATCTTAGTAATAAATTCATAATAAAATTAATAAATGGAAAAACTTCGAAGCACAAATTATTACCAACAGAAGCATAACACAAAACACAAAATAGTGCAAAAATAATAATCAAAGAAAAATAATAAGAGAAAGTCAAGTACAAACAACAGTACACAAGTGAGTGAATGCAGCATGCTATAGACATTTTGAAAAATGCAATGCTTGAAAACTCTTTTTCCCCAAAAAATCCATTCAGCCTAACTACAACATCCCCAGGGGGGCTTTTTCAACTTCATTCACTTACGAGTCCTCCAACGCAATTAACAGTGGGGGGAAAATAATTTACAACACAATTCCCTCATGTATATCTTATTTCGCCATATATAGAAAATACCAAACAGTAAGATCGAGCAAACCAATTCACTGAATCATGTACCAAAATTAATTTAAAAGTTTGAGTTTAAATTAGTAGTAGAGTGATAAAATGGGGTTATGCAAAAATTTGACTCATGAATTCTCCCTCAGGGCAGTGAAAAAAGATAGGAAATAAAAGTTAATTTATGTTCACTGGATTTGTTCACTTTTTGTTCACCGAATGGAATCAATTTGAAGTGGTTTGAAGAATATGAGCAATTTAGAAAACGATTTGAATGTGCGAGGCGGCGACCAGTCGGCTGGCCGCCATCTTGAATGCTCCCTCCATCTTCCACAATATGGCGGCGCGTGCAGTTGCCCGCGAGTTCAAATATTCAAAGTGCTGTTCAAATTGATTTAATTTTTGTTTGGGAAAGGAGATTTAAATAATTCAAGTTCGAAATCTAAAACTGATGGCGCCCCCGAATTGACTTCCCTTTTTATCTTTCTACGACTAAAAAATCGTATTTCATTTTAATGATGTATAAGATACTAGTGTGTCTCGCACAAACACGTGTCAAACGGTGTTCAATCACACACACACACGAAAATAAAATTAATAAATTTCATTTGAAAAACTGGGGGTAAAAAAAATTAACAAAAATGATAATGAAAAATGAATATTCACCTCCTTGTTCTGATGCTCTGCTCTGCCGCCCAGCGGCTTGTTCAATAATATCATTCAAGACCATAACATCTGTAAAATTAATGGGCCATTGTAAGTGGGCAGAGACTTGTGGTACAATGCTTTAAATATAGAATGGATATCTGACCTTTCATGTCGACAACGGCGTGCGGCTGAGAAGACTCGATAAATGGGTTGTCTTGCTGTTTGTTTTTACCCAATGGATCTTCCATGTCCACATCCTGTGGGTAGAAATGACGTCATGAGTTTTATTATAGACCTTACAATGAAATCAAACATTCATTCATGAAATTTCCAACTGGAAAGATCCTCGTCATTATGAATGATTCTACGAGGATATATTCGAAGAGACCTTTCCCGCTAACGTAGAAAAAAACGTGGCGCTAGTTGTTACGGTCAAGTGAATATACAATTGCCGCTCATACTGTGACATTTTTCATTCAACACGGAACTTTTCTTCTATCATTATTGAATGCCGATTGTAATACCAAAAAAAAATAGCAGAAACTTTTCTCTAAATTGCTTTTTTTTAATATTCATATTCTCAGCCATGGCAATTTATTTTAATTCAAGGAGTATTTCCTTACTCCAAAATTCCCTACAAAAAATGTTTAATGACATTCGTTCACGAGCTATTTGACTTTCGTTGAAAAACGTAAGCCTCTCTCCGTAAGCCTCAGAGCGCAAGCGAGGGGAGGGGAACGCGTCCCCACTCCGCGTGACCTGGGAAACTGCGCGTGAGGGGTATGGCCGTTGCGTCTCATGCAGTCGCGCGTGGGCTCATGGCCGAGCGCGTGGCCACGCCCACCGCGAGCGTGGAGAGGGTAATCTGTAACTCTGCCTACGCGGAAACCTCAGCCCTCAAACTTGAAGGTTTTGCGGAGCTATAGCGATGACTCTGATGGGTCAGTAATCACTCACTCCAACTCTCCCTAAATACATATTCACTTACATGATGATGATGATGCAATTTCTGATTCTGCATTGGCTCGGGTGTATAACCATTGCCCTGTCTAGCAGATCTACTCCTAAGTCTGCTCTCCTTGGTCATTTGTTTACCAGCATTGGCGATACCGCTCAACAGATCGCCATGGGACGTATATGATAATCTTGAGGCATGCGATGTGTAGGACGAATGACGTGATCCAAGACTTGGATAATGGACCGGTATAACGATCGTTCCATTCTCCTCGGACATTGGTGTAACAGCATTTGAATCGTCTGCATAAGGCAAGTGTTCTTGGGCATCTAGATAAGTTGATAGTACAAGGGGCTTTCTATCACCACCGGATGAGCCCACAAATCTACCTCGACCATTGCGAATGGTGAATTGATGACTTCCACGGCTACTTCGACGCAGATTGAATGGTGAGCCTGGCAGGCTAAGGCTTGCCTGCAACAGCATCATCAAAACCATTGTTACAGTTAGAAATTACAGGTGTTCTATTGCATCTGCCTGCATCATCAGTAAATCATCCAGAGGAAGACATCATCAAACCATATAGATGCTATCTACAGAACAGAAGAGTTATTGTAAATTCGGGTACTTACAGCGCTGACTTTACGAACTTTGGCTGGAGCGCTTTGATTATTGTTAATGGGCCTAACTGGATACTCGCTGATGAACTCAACTGAGCGTATGCTCATTCTCTCCTTATTATTATCATCATTGCCCTTTTCTTGGCCAACGAATAGCTGATAGCTGTGACAGGAGAAGTCCGAGGGTGATTTTACAATGGCATCAGCAGCTGCTTGTGCAGCAGCAGCTTCTCTAGCAGCAGCCTGCGCCGCTATTTTATTCTCGCGTGCCAGTGCAGCTTCCTCTGCTTCCTGGAGGAACATGGATGGTACATAGTGAAGACACTTGCATACAGTTTGGATATCCATAATTTTTCATCGAATCAGCTACTTACTCTTATAGCTTCCTCTTCAGCTGCTTCTTCCTCCTCCGCCTTCTTCTGCAATTCATCATACGACATGGCGACAATGGCGAGAATCAAATTCACGAGGTAGAAGGAACCGAGGAAAATAATAACGATGAAGAACAGCATGTGCCATGGTCCAGCTGATCTCAATACAAGTTGATAAAGATTTTCCCAATAATCCTGAGTCATCAGACGAAATGCTGATAGTAGGGCCCAGCCGAATGTATCGAAACTCGTGTAGCCGTAATTTGGATTATCACCGTAGCCTTGCAAGCACGTGTAACCGGGCTCGCACATTCTGGAATCAGATTTTTTTTTTAATTTTCGTTCTATTCGTATAGCCTCTTCGAGTTTTTACGATTCGCTCCCTTCGGTTGTACTTTCCAATTGTACAGCATTTGGCCCAAGCGTAACTTTGTTCGCTCAAGGAGTCAAGTCAACGAGTGCAATATTTCACACTCGCCCAGCACAACTTAAGGAGCTAATTAATTAATGAGTATAATAAAGAATTTTGGATATTTACCCAGCGCCAGAGGAGTTCCCACACAAGGGCATATTCCCATTGTCATCAGTGTACCAATTAGCTGGAAAAATTAGAGGAGGTCATTAATAGAATGTAATGCAGGTAAGCGAAATTTATGCGGCGTTAAGCCAAAACTTACTTTCATTACTGACGAATTTTTCCCAATTTTCACCCGTTAAATTACCCCATGATCCGTCGTCCGGAAAATTTTTTATACACTTTTGCGTCAAGACCCCCATGTAAATCTGAAGGCCCATCAGCGCAAAGACGGATAGGGAGAACATCGTTAGGATTATCACATCGCGCAGATTTTTAACTGATTCTATCACAGCGCCGACAATGGTTTTCAGACCTAAACAATTGTGATTTTTTTTTTTTGAGTAAAGAATCAGTTTCCAATATCACATAAATCACGTATGACAAAATCCGATAGGTTTGCTTTTTTACAAAAAAAATGTGAAATTTTTTTTATTTCAAAAATTTTCAAAAACTTGCACTTTTCAAAATTATAAAATTAGAATTTTGAAAAAAATATTAAACACATTACAGATTTTCTATAGGATTTTCTCATACGTTCTGTCCCATATGTCCCAATGCATTGAAAAGTCCTTTAATAGATTGATTATTGAAGCTTTAAAATTTAGGATTATTAACTGTTTTCATGTTAATCATTTTGCACATTGTTAACAGGCATCGAATAATTGCTCTAACTGTCAAATCTATGATTATGTAATCAGTAAACTACACTGAATCAATACTCTAAGCATACCTGGTACAATAGCGACAGTCTTCAAGGCTCGTAGGACTCGAAATGTCCTGAGAGCGGCAAGGTTGCCTAGATCTATGCCCATCGTCACATAACTGCAATACACCCGAACGTCACACACATTACAGTGATACAAACCAAATAATATACACTAGAAAAAAAAATGCACTATTTTTGAGTATCCAGCGTGCTTTTCAAATTTACGCGCCATATGGATTGAAGCGGCGCGCGCATCACACGCCCGCCATGGCACTGAAGCGGATGAGATAGTTGAAGACTACAATACTTCCAAAATGGCTGCCGTAAGAGACCTCAATCGTTTCAAATTAACTGAGAGAAGACAGTGAAGCAAATGGGATAGCCCAATCTTTACAATGTTTTCAAAATGGCCGCGTGAAATTTCAAAATGGCGGACGCCGAGTCCGCATAAGCGCAATGTATAACCTTGAACTGACATTGATAGATCTGTTTTCGCGCCGTTTTTACCTGCCCCAGATAGCATTGAAGGATCTAGGATCTAAATTTCCCGCGTTTTTTATTCAAATTCAAATTTCGCGCCTACTTTGTTTCTCTAATTATCAATCTACGTTTTGCATGAGACAAGTTCGACTAAATTTTTCGGCTGCTCAGTTTGAGTGAAGAAAATTGTTTAGCCGGTGATCGATAAGTCAGATTTCCTAATTATCAAATATTTGAGATACTGGATTGTAGACCAGTGTAGAAAAGAGCCGTGACGCCACGGAGCGCGTCGCCCCGCGACGGCCAATCACAGCGCGTCTTTAGCGTAGGTCGCACGGAACCATCCAATAGGAACGATGGGATGGCGAGAGTGACTCTTGTGACGTCACAAGATATGAAAACTTGTTTGAGGTTTGAAACCCACCGAGCAAAACAAATAGTGCATTTTTCTTTTCGTGCATAGTCGAAAAGAAAGATAACAACAAAAAATGAGAAAAGTAAAGATTCAATAAATTGAAATTAATTCTTAATGAATTAATTATTGAATTACAACTATCAATCTACCTGTAACCTACCGGCTCATAAAAAAACTCTTTACTGAATCTCATAAAATTCAATGTTTCATGCACAATAAATAGATATAGGTATAGTAGTCCAGTCGAAGTGATGAAATTCCCAAGCATTGAGGTTTGGGTAATTAGATGATTATTGACGATGAGTTGCAACGACTAACAAAATTTTTTTCTGTGTGTACACTTAGGTTAGGCTGCAAACATTCGTGGAATCTTCCACGGGTTTTTAATGAGGTAAAACCTGAGAATTTTTTTACTAAGAAATTCAGTTTTTTTCGATTTTGGCCAAATGTAACATTGGGACCTTATGGGGAGGCAAACTTAATTTTTTTTAAATTGAATTTTTGGCCCCGTGTGCGTTGATACTATCCAATAGGAACCCCTAGAAGATATTTCCGTGGATTTTGGGTCGAAAAAGTCAAATCAATTTTTTTCGATTTTGGCCAAGTTTAACATTGGGACCTTATGGGGAGGCAAACTTAATTTTTTTAAAATTGAATTTTTGGCCCCGTGTGCGTTGATACTATCCAATAGGAACCCCTAGAAGATATTTCCGTCGATTTTGGGTCGAAAAAGTCAAATTAATTTTTTTCGATTTTGGCCAAATTTAACATTGGGACCTTATGGGGAGGCAAACTTAATTTTTTTAAAATTGAATTTTTGGCCCCGTGCGCGTTTATGCTATCCAATTGGGACCGAATGTATTTCCATTTTACATTACACAAAATATCTACACTTTTTCAAAATGCAAACTCATCATCAACATCTCCACATTATTCGCCACTTTCACTAAATTACCGTCTAATTAATCTCCATTTTTTAAATGATCCATGATAATTATGTCTATCAACATTTAATAATTCAATGATTAAACTAATTCTACTATTAATAAACAATGTACCATTTAAACTTCTCCTGACTATTCTAATATCGAACATTTTTTTTTAATTTACGAAAAGTGTTACCTAAAATCAGCAATTTTACTGATTGAATTGTTAAAATATTGGTTAATTACTACACTATAGTGTTTAGCCTATTTGTTATAAATGTTAATACAGTTGCCATTGAATTTTCACTCAAAGTCCATCTATCTCTGTAGGTCTATACAGTTACAATAACTCATTATATTATAATTAATGTTGGACCTCCCTCTAGTGCTCCTCAGTAATCTAAAATTTCAATTTACACTCAACCTAAAATTGGTGACCTATAATATACTCTCTTTGGCTTTGTATGCATTATATCATTGGTCTCTTTATTTATTGGATCAACTCCAAATCAAATATTCTGGCATTACATCAAATACTGGACAATTGCTGTGCGCGTATTTCAAATATCGGTGGAACTTCTGTCCCCCCTCCCTGAGGTCCCTTCCCCTCTTTGAGGAGAAGGAATCCCCACTACTCCGCCGGGAACGCTCCCTCTCCGTCTCAACCGCGTCGTCTCACTCAGGCGCATGCGCGCCACCGGTGCGCAGTGATTGACTCAGCTGCGAAAATTTTGTGGTCAACATAACCATCAACTGCAGAGTATATTTTTTTCACTGAAATCTCACACTGTTTAGCATACAATTGATCAATTTCCGATTGCGAGCGTACAAAAATTTCTTCTGAAATACTAATAAAAAAAAAGTTCCACAGACTTTTCAAATATAGCCGCACAAAGTTGATCCAGTATTCGACGAACTAAAAAATCAATAACTAACCACATTTTCATGATATAATGACCCTGTAACAATCCACTTAATCCAAATGTTGGCAATGACATTTGATTAATTCTCCTTTGTAGAATTTAGTAAATAATAATAATCAGTATCAATGATTATGTTTTAACTACTCACGCTAAAGCTATAACTACGAAGTCGAGCCAATTCCATGCATCTCTAAGATAGGTAAAAGGCTGCAGAATGAAACCCCTCGCCATCACCTTAACGGCGGACTCAAATGTGTAGATGCCCGTAAATAACACTCTGGAAACACACAATTTAATATTAAAAGCTGGACAATTAATAGGGTAATTGTAGACTGTATAGCACATACTAATTGTTACTATTTTTTAAAGTACTCCGCAGCTATGGCTAATTTTTTAAAAATTTTTTTGGAGCTGGGCTACTTAGAATATTTGCATTTATACGTCTAGATACTAAAATGTTAGTGTGACTCGTCTGATGTATGTATGTAGATCTAATGCTCAAGTGAAGGAGCTTGCATGAAATTTAGGAATTTTTCAGATTACAATCGAAACTCTTTTGCGGCAAACTTTTCCCGCCCATTCCTGCGCCCCCACCACGCCGATCAACGCTACGCTCAACGCTACTGCGCATTCTACTGCGCAACTGTCAGCCGGCGTCCTGTGTTGAGCAGTGGAGAGTGGGGGACGCTGGGGAAATTGCCAAACGGGAGGTCCGGCCACGCCCACCGGTCCGAAGCGATTGCCACAAGAGAGTTCCGACTGTCGTTTCGACGAGTTTCCATCTCAACCACCATTATTGATCTCATGGCAATTTAGCAAAATTATACTTAACTCTTCTTCTATCATTTAGCAAATTTGCGGAGTATATATCTTAAAGTACATATACCACTTCGGTGTTTCTTATTGTCACTTTTGTTTTTGAAATGTTTAAAAGAAATTTTAATCACAAAATTGAAAAAAAAAAATTGAAATAGAAAAGTGTTAAAAATTTGCTAGCTCCTCCCCATCACATTAGCCATCTAGTCTATCATTGCTATAGCTCTGGAAGACTTACCAAAAATCGTTAACTATGACATGAATTACCTAGTGTACTTGGGGTTACGTTGATTATACGAATTTTATTAAGGTTGTCTATAGAGTGTATCTCTTGCAATACTAGGGGAAAGTTATGAAAATGAGATGAGTTGGGGCAAACAAATGTATTTACTATATGATTGTTAAGCACATGTTCAATTTGTTTTTCAAAAACCCCATTCATTTTTAAAGAATACTCAGGGGGAAAAAATTGAAAATTCGCGAGTCAAGTGAACTACCTTAAATGGACAATTGACCGTGAATTAGTGTTTCTGGACATTTCTGAGGTACGGAGTGATTTGAAATGTAAATGAAAATAATAACATACTCGGTTGACTCGATGGTGGGCGTTGTGGGCATAATCATGAGTATGCAGTTGACCAAAATTGTGGTGATGATGAATAAGGAGAAAAGTGGGTGGACCAGGATATAAATGGCCACCCGTCGTATTGGATTGAATGGATCGAGGAACCACAGCGCATCCGTCGCCGAGAATCTGAATATGTCCTTCCCTTTGCTGATGACCACGAATGTCTATAAATAAGAATGAATATAACATAGCATAGGATAATGTAATTAATTCGGTTCAAAAGACTTTTCCATTAATCATAAAAGACTATTTATACCAAAGAAATGTCTGGTGTAATTTGTGTTATGAAGGTTATTCTCACAGCCTATTCAGTGCGCATGCGCGCCGCCATTTTAACTCCCCCGCCTATTACGAAACGCAGTGCGCATGCGTCGAGCGGGGAGTTTGGCGGGAAACTTTTGAATAATGTTGTTAACGGATTACAAACTAAAAAGGAAAACGAAATTGTAACAAGAGTTACCTGAGACATTAATAAAGTTCAACTCAGACAGATTTTCGATAAAATGTTGAAATTATGACACAATATTAACAGGCTAAATCTCTATGTTTACCCTTTGATTATGATAAAAGGTATCGATGTCTTCAAGGGGCGTGGAGGCCAGCTCTGGGGGAAATTCGTTGTGCAGTCGGACTGGAATTGGCGCCCCTTGTTCAAACATCGGATCTGGCTGTGGACCCTCATCCTCGTCTTCGTCGTCATAACGGGTCTATGAAACATGATAAATTATCAAATCACCGCACCCCTCCATAAGGACCAACTCACCAAAGTAATCAAAATTCTTCACTATACTATTTACACATTATGAACATTTCGATTGACTTTTTCCTGATTTCGCGCATGACGGATCAGATTGATTGCTCCTTGACCGAGATATTGACTTATGTGCTCGATTGATCGCTGATTGATCGCCGATTGATCACTGATTGATCGTTAGTTGACCGCCACTATTTGACTGCCAGCAGAATCAATCAGCTCTGACGACGTATGTTTGTGATTGATCACCGGATTGATCAATCGAATCAATCTCGTGCGCCCTTGATTGATCACCAGTTGATTGTTACTTCACCCGAACTAACAATCCAGTAGCAATCAACTGGCGATCAATCGATCAATCCATCAATGTCATGTAAACTGGATTGATCGCTGATTGATCACCAGGAACCACTAGCAATCAATCGCAATCATAATGACTGGGATATGCATCCCTCAGTTAACGATCCAATACCGATCAATTGACACTGAGTTTTCCGCGTGATTGATCGCAAGTCGATCAATCGTTCAGATGTGTCCATCTACGAACCATTCAACTGCGATCAATCGATAGTAAGTTATGCGCTCGATTGATACCTAGAATGGTCAATTTTGCGGAGCAATCGATTGGTGAACTATATGATCAATCCCGATCAATCAAGGACGATCGTCCGTTCATCAAGAGGCAATCTATGGGACCGTCAAGGATTGTTGATATGAATGCAGTCCGTCATATTGTTCCAAATATGAAATCACAATTGGCATGCTTAATTGTACTTTCAAATTTGGCGCTTCATGTTCTGCATTCATATGTAAACCTGAAATTTGCTGATGTAGGTCGCTGATCATATTGATCAGTAGCAATTTCCTTTTCAAAGTGCCTGTCCCTTAAGCTGTCAATATGTATCTATTTTTGTCTATTTTTGGATTTGAGAGCTATGGTAGGCGTGGAGCTACCTTGAAGAGCTTTAAAAGGCCTCAGAAGTTTGAAAAAAAACAGGATATCCGAGGAAACCTTCAATCTATGAATTCTCAATTAAATGTGCATGTAAAAATATTAACAATAGCTCCAAAAAATTGTTCACTCCGCAATTACATAATGAAACAACTTCGCATTGGTTTGAAAGACGTGAATAATTGAAAAAAAAGTTTGGAAGTGTGAGATGAACAACACATGCTGACGCCGCCATCTTGTGCCCAGAGGGAGGGGGCAAAACAAGATGGCCGCGCCCATGTGTCAGCCGCTTCGCAACTTCATCAGTTTATTTCAATTGAATTGCATTATTAGAATCATTATAAACTTATTTCATCTCGTGGGGAGGAGAAGAATCATTTTTTTAAAGTTTTTTTGCACATTTTTATGGAGAATTCAAAGTTTTTCCCGCATTTCCATAGTTTTTTCATTTTCGCGGTCTCTTAACTTTGCATCTCTGTCGCACAAATTTAATAATTTGGAAAAATATAGATCTATGTTCATTTTAATGAAAAAGTTTTTTTGGTAGAATCAAATTCAAAATTTGAAACCTTTTTCCCAATCTTAAAGTTTTGTATAAAAAATTCCAAATTGAGGATTTGCAATTTTTTTCGGTTTTCTGTCTCGAACAAATATTCCAAACGACCAATTGTTATAAAAAATATATTCAAGGATTTCATCTCTAAAACCAATTCAACAATTAAATTTGTGTTCGTGGGTGTTAATTATCATCATGTAGCCGTATTGCGCGTGCATCAGTTGAATTAAATCACTAAAATTACGTGTTATCACGATATCATCGATACCAATAATCATTGCTATTTAATTTTGCGTGTGTTAGTTAGTTGGCCGACTAGATCTAATAAAGCACAAATTGTGTAAACATTCAATGTAAAGCGTTTTCCAAAAATATAGCAATGGCACGATTTTTTTTTGTTGTATTTCTGTGTGGGCAATGGGTCTCTTCTCCAATACTTCCCAATTTTCATCAAATGGAGCAATTAGTCTGATCAATATATTGTGACATGTATTGTTTGAAAAAGGTGGGTATGAAAAAAGTAACAATTAATGCAGTTTTTTTGCATACAAAAGCGAATTTGTTTTTCTGATTGGTTTACTTTATTGAGATGACAGGACCTGCCGCCATGACAGGCTATGACAGCACATGATATGACAGAGCATAACATGACATGACATGACATGACAGGACATGATATGACATGACAGGACAGGACATGCCATGACAGGACATGACATGAAATGACATGATAAGACAGGACATGACATGACATGACATGACATGACATGACATGACAGAACATGACAGGGCAGGGCATGACAGGACATGACAGGACAGGACAGGACATGCCATGCCATGACATGACAGGACAGGACAGGACATGACATGACAGGACAGGACATGACATGACATGACAGGACAGGACAGGACAGGACAAGACAGGACATGACATGCCAGAACATGACATGACATGACAGGACATGTCATGACATGACATGACAGGACAGGACATGTCATGACAGGACATGACATGAAATGACGTGACAGGACAGGACAGGACATGACATGACAGGACACGATAGGACATGACATGACAGGACAGGACAGGACAGGGCATCACATGACAGGGCAGGGCATCACATGCCAAGACATGACATGACATGACATGACATGACATGACAGGACAGGACAGGACAGGGCATCACATGACAGGGCAGGGCATCACATGCCAAGACATGACATGACATGACATGACATGACAGGACAGGACAGGACATGACAAGACAAGACAGGAAATGACAGGACAGGGCATGACATGACAGGACAGGGCATGACATGACATGACATGACAGGACATGACATGACATGACAGGACAGGACAGGACAGGACAGGACAGGACATGACATGACATGACATGACATATTTTGTCGCCGTCAGACATCTCCCAACAAAGTTCACCTCAATTCTGAACGAACTACACATAATTCCCAATCAAAAATATTAAAAAAAGTCCAAAATATTTATTCCATACCCACCACATTTCCGCATAAATTACCATTTTTTCATACCCCATTTATTATCCTCACAACATCATCCATAGACAATAAATATATTGATTAAACTGAAATATGGAGATGAGGGTGAGTGAGCCAAAAGCGATTGTGTGAGTAAATAATGCGTAGTATCATAAAGTGTATATCATTGTTATCATAATCATTGTTTTATTTGGTACATAACAGTGTAGTTAACTAATGGCTAAAGGTTAACGAGCTCTATATGGTTATTCTTTCTGTAATCATTAAGTCTAGAAAAAATTCACTATTAACAGAAATATAAGATGCCGTGAAAGGAAAAAATGTTCAATTGATAGAAAGAAAATCGTGTGATTAACTGATATTACTTGGCATGATGCAACATCTTACTTCTTTTTTCTTTTTCTTCCGTCCATAACCACCCTGTAATTGCACAATGGGGAAAAAAAGAGTTACACACATACAGAACATACATAGTGGGAAGAGAGTTTGTGAAAAAAAAAGGTTAAAAAAAAATGATATATATAGTTTACAAGTTTAAGATTAATTTATTCAATTTCAAAGAGACTCTTCGCATTCATAATTCTCAGGGAAAACAATTAATCACTCATGGGATTATTTTGCTGTATCAAAAAGTAAATTGAATTTGAGTAATGAAACGTTGAGTGCACCTTTGAAAAATTGAAATGAACGTAAAAAAAATAATTGTGACTGATTTTGTAATTATTAGTTGGCAATTTTTTTCTAGATTATTAGCACGCTTTAAGTAATTAAATTGTTACTTCTAGAGTTGTTTGTCACATAGGATAATTCAATATGGGTCAAGATACTGCGGAAGATTAAAAGTAGTAATAGAAGATACGAGATAGAAGGCAGGCACAACATTAATGACACTGCATACATCGAGCTTTCGCACGCGATTAAGATATATGAGACCATTTCTTGAAATAGTGAGCCAATGTTGTGGGCATTTATTTGGTTATTTTTTTTTTGGAGCTTCATCTGGGGTATGGGCGAGTGGAAGAACCATCTGGGATTTTTGTTGAATTTTTTGGATATTTTTTCCTCCAAATTATTCTGAGGCAATCGTATGCGCATACTTGCGATAAAATCGCAAAGTATGCGATTTTATCTCGAAATTTGAGCGCCACATGGTTTTTTTTTTTTTAAACAGGAAACGGGTCTTTGAGGAAAAAAGGCGGGAGCAGGAAGTATCGCCGGTTTCCGGTGTGATGTTCCCTGGAAAATTGTTCCCGGAACAACTTTCTGGAAAACAAATTTCTGGGAACAGTTTTCCGGGAACCATTGTCTGGTAACAATTTTCCGGGAACCATTGTCTGGTAACAATTTTCCGGGAACCATTGTCTGGTAACAATTTTCCGGGAACAATGTTCCGGGAACAAAGTTCTGGGAACAAAGTTCTGGGAACAAAGTTCTGGGAACAAAGTTCTGGGAACAAAGTTCTGGGAACAAAGTTCTGGGAACAAAGTTCTGGGAACAAAGTTCTGGGAACAAAGTTCTGGGAACAAAGTTCTGGGAACAAAGTTCTGGGAACAAAGTTCTGGGAACAAAATTCTGGGAACAAAGTTCTGGGAACAAAGTTCTGGGAACAAAGTTCCGGGAACAAAGTTCTGGGAACAATGTTCCGGGAACAATGTTCCGGGAATAATGTTCCGGGAATAGTTTTCCGAGAACTATCATCTGGGAACATCATATACCACTGACGAAGCTTCAACCCACTCCAAAATACCCAATCACAACAATTGTCCAGTATTTCACGGAATTCCCCACAAAGATATTTATGATACAAATTTATTGTTGTATATCACTCCGTAGATGAAGCTACAGCTAATTTTACGATAAAATATGTAAAAAAAAAAGGAAATTACAAATTCAAGCAAACATTTAACATTGTTACAGCAGATGAGACAGATGTATTGGGAGAAACGCGTTAACAAAAATCCCTATATTCCTTCTATTCGTCAATATAGATATATCTGTACTTGCTACTTTTTATTACCCGTATATGAGACATTTTTATGGGGGGGGGGGGCGCATAACGAATTTACTGAAAAATCTGTTACTCCAGATATGTCAGCGGCGCATGTTAGGCAATATAGGCGAATTGCGAGGTAGATATAGTTTACAAGATGAAAAAAAAATACAAAACAAAAGCACTTTTTAACCTGAAAAGGGCAGTTTATACATAGGTACTGTAGCGTTTTACTGAACACGGGCAGTTAGCTTTTACAAGCTGTTTCATCGATTTGTAAATAATTTGCTAGCCATTTCGGAGGGTAGGTAAAAAAGCGCGTTACATTCGCGTTTTATGTCATCATAAGTAAGTTGATGAAACATTGATAGATCTGGGAGGTGAATCTCACAATAACATACCATCGGTTTAAACCCGTCATACCTCCTTAATTATAACAAATATGGAAAAAAGTGATAAGAAATTAAATATGCATTTCCACTTACAGAGCAAATTCTGCTTAATACTTTTTCCCGTATCTCTTACCGTTTTTTAAATAGAGCGTTGTAAACAATTCAATTGTTAATACCAAAAAAACTGCTGGGTCAATTTAAACCAAAAACTAAACCGATCTAAGTTCCATGAATACGCTCCGAATAGGACCTCGATGACCCAGATCGTTCGACCCGTTCGTGAGAAATCGTTAACGGAAAATTCCGATTCCACACATACAAACATACACACACCGGCATTTGTTCGGAATTCGACGGAGAGCATTTTGGTATACTTAAAACCCTAGTTATGAATCGAAATAAACAAAATCGGTTTAGGGGTCCTTACAATAACTTGCCGAAAAATCGGCAAGGTCAATGGGGTCTTTTTGGCCATCCATATTCCCGTAAAGGAACGGGAGACGCGGCTCAACCA
Organism: Asobara japonica; assembly: GCA_026005395.1. Taxonomy (NCBI): domain Eukaryota; kingdom Metazoa; phylum Arthropoda; class Insecta; order Hymenoptera; family Braconidae; genus Asobara; species Asobara japonica. The sequence continues at coordinate 4,357,215 of BQMI01000393.1, forward strand.
TCAACCACTCCTCTTGCAGTCAGATTGAATTACTGTCAGTTGCATAGAAGCTTTAAAATCAAATTAGTCGTCCTCATAATTGATTCTCTCAACAGAATGAAGTCTTTGTGTCTGAGCTTGTAAGCCTTCGAGTATGTAGGCGTAAAGCCACAATATTAGCTGGCGAAATGCAGAAGGCTGTTATCCTTGGATCCCTCCGTCTACTTAGACAACACGATACTGGACAGCAATAGCGCTGACCCTCTCGTTATTTCTGAGCGATAAGAAAAAGTTTGCATTGCTTCGCTTGGGCGGCCGCCGAGGCAACGTTGGCACCCTCGAAGACCCTTCAGTGATTTATGTCAATGGAAATAATGAACCGAGATGAAGCAACGCTCGAAAGGTGTTCAATGATCATCGCAGTGAAACTGGGATTAATAGTAATAATTATCATTAATTGAGTTCGTTTTTAAGTCAGTAGTCGCGTTACGAGAATCTCATTTTTTTTATATTTTTTTTTATAGTGGTTCTGTGTCAATCGAATCCTTCCATCAGTATTGAGTTCAAGTATAAGATACCCAACACTCTGATAGTTTGAGAGCATTAAGTGTATAGAACTATTTTACTAACAGGTCATATCAAAATCGCAACATTGTGAGTCCATTATCGCGCAGGTTGGGAATTGACGCCGTTGTATACTCGCGAAACTGAAGACTAGTTTTCGGATTCCCGCCGATCTCTCCCGACCGCCAGCAACGCATGCGCAATGCGCTCCCCGATGGGAGTGGAGGGGGAGCGTGAGCGGTTCCGCGCGTGAAGTGAAGGTGGTGGGGGGCGTTGGAGCGTCAGTCGTCAGACTACTCTCATAGCGCGCGGACCTTAGTATTCATGGATTTACGCTGACGATTAACAATTCCTCTTGAAGTAATGGAACACCAATAGAGGAGGTGTCGCATCTTCATTTTTTTTTCCTGTTTTGAATCGCAATTTCGAAAAAAAATCACCCTATCGCCGAGGTATGTTATAGTGAGATTCGACTGGACTCTCATTCTGTCTCTTAGATTCTGTCAATTAGACTGAGCTGTCCGATAAAACGCAATCAACGAAAAACAACAATATTACAACACAAGTAATACAAATCAAACTGATAATTAATTTTGTTAATTTTATTATTGTGGAAATTTTACGTACCTCGCCTTGCGCCCTTTTAGCTTCAAGCTCCTTTTGCTTGGCAAGTTCTTCGGCAATGCGAGTTTCGATAGCAGCCCGGGATTCCCGCGTGAACGGACGGAACAAACTTCGTTCTTCTGATAAGGAGGAATAATCGTCGGACATTGTCTACGCTGCGCGCAACCAAAACACCTTCCTAAAAATTGATTAAAGTCATAATTATAAATGGAAGATTTAGCAAGATCGTGTAAAGATAAAACAATGGTCTACGAGAGGTAAAATAAAGAGGCATCCGCCGAAGATTTTTTTATCAAGCTTGCCGATTTTCTGACCATCTGAAATTTTCGAAATTTCTGGAATTATTGTGTTTTTTTTTTTGTAACTTTTGCAATTCGTTATAATTTCGGAAATTTGGGGAATACTAAATGAATTCCGCATGAATCGCGAAAAATCAAATGGTCCCGGAAATACAGGTAGAAAAGAAAAGTTACAAAAAAATGTCGCTGAGACCGCTCGAATAGCACCGCTTTCAGTGAAAATAAAAACAAAAATTAAAATAAAAAGTCCACATGTAAATTCATTCATTTTCATTTCGCAGGGTAGTAGAAATTATGGGACTGAGTGGGAAAATCCTGAAACTACCCTATAACACTTCTGCGGCCATGAAAATTTATCGCGCACACAGAAAAGCAATTTAGCCAAATCGATTATATTTTACAACCGGATCGGGTATATCAATGCAGTTAATTCGATAACAAAATATAACGGGCTTTATGGAATCAAATTCAATTTGGTGTGTGCGGGCGTGGGTGGGTGGGTGGGTGTGGGCGGGCGGGTGGCTGTGGGTGGGTGGGTGTGTGTGAGCGGGTGGGTGTGGGCGGGTGGGTGGGTGTGGGCGGACGGGTGGGTGGCTGTGAGCGGGTGGGTGGGTGTGTGTGGGCGGGTGGGTGGCTCTGTATCAGCATTTTTTAATTTTCTTTCGTATTTTCAAAACCTCCAATACTTCGAAATTTTTGAAAAATCGTTTTTCAAAATTTGTGTAAAGCTCAAAAAAAAAAAAATCTTAGAAATTTTGCAAACATTTAAATTTGGGATTTCATTATATGCCATTGAAGCGGAAGGACATTAGGCGTAAAAAGAAGCCACTGACAGTTGCTATATATAGATTGAGATATCACGATATATCGGAAACGGGTGGGCGACATCTATCGTGATGGATGAATAATTGATGTATAGTTTGAGGAGAAGGGATGAAATTTTTCGAGCTCATTGAACAAACCATAGTTTTTCGTCTGCATATAGGGTGACTCATCATTAGCGGAACACTGTCAATCTTTTCCCTCAAAACAGATCGTTATCATCCTATCATTCTCGTTTTTTTTCCATATCACGTTTATGTATCTATCATTACTCATCACATCCCACGCGTCACCTGCTCGGTTTATTTCTCCGTAAAAATAAAATTTACCTTGTAAACAGTTTTAGTAAATAATTTTCATGGCGAAACATTTTCCATTAAAATATAGATACTGTTCCGCAAGTGTTCCGCTAGTGGTGCAATCGTTCCGATTTTGGGCATTCCAAGATGAGCGCGCGCTTGCGCATTTTATCGCGTCAATTCTAGTGAAATAACGTAACTATCCAATTTTCATACTAATACTCTCGTTCATTCAGAATGGTTTACCATTTATTCCGGAATTTTATCGGGGAACCATTTGGATTACGGAATTTTTCCAACTGCGGAACCGCAGTATTCCGGAAGTGAGCTGGTTATCCTATCGGCCAAATTATAATTTGATGTTTACTTTATTTTTACGTGCGCAAGCACATAACGTGAGTGATGATAATTTCCGCGTTTCCAGGCGTTGGAGGGCAAAGTTCCAAGTCGGAAGTTCCACTCGCACTTTTTTGTCTGGCGTTCCAGTTCCAGGAACGGTTTCAAGAGAACAAACAGTCCCAAAAATTGTTTCCCGGAACTGAACTTTCATATGGAACCGTTCCTGGAAGGGATTCAGGAACTGAAGTTCCACCTGGAACAGTTTTCAGAATGGACCCTTCACGCCCATCGAACATTCATCTGGAACCATTCCTGGAACGCCTTCAGGAACTGAAGTTCCACCTGGAACAGTTCTCAGAACGGACCCGTCACGCCCATTGAACATTCATCTGGAACCGTTCCTGGAACGTTTTCAGGTACTGAAGTTCCACCTGGAACAGTTCCTGGAACGCCTTCAGGAACTGAAATTCCACATGGAACCGTTCCCAGAACTAACCCTTCACGTGGAACAATTCTTGGAACCGTTCTCGGAACTGGAATCACTGGCTCAGTGGGTTCAGCAGTGCTTGAACTATTAACTTCAAACTTCCATAACTTCATTGAGAGGGCGGGGGGGGGGGGCTTCAGGCAATCAAGTTAGAGTGGAACTTTGGACCGGGAACTTCGGACCTAGAACTTTTGCCCTGGAACTTTGTCCTCTGTTCACGGAACTCAACTCGATTGACCGCTTGGCTATTAATATTGATTGACCTTACGTTAACAACAAAATCCAATGACTGTTCCTTAGAGCCCTGGAATTAAGTCCCAATGCGCAGAACGAATGAAATATTCAAGTACACTCACTTACAAGCCTCCAAATATTCTAACGCTCGTGTACGCAATACACCAAATTTGTTTTCTGTAACTTTTATTTTCGTATAACGGATTATTCGATTTGCACTATATGAAAACTTAAATCGTTTTATCAACCAATAATTCCGCTCATATTACGTTTTTCTCTCGGCTTAGTTTAGGTCAGAGATCAGGTTTCAAGATAACTCCTCTGACTCTAGTCTTATTGACGATTTCCACTCGGGCTATTGTCTGTAAAGCCCGTTTAATTGTACATGGCATGCAATGTGGCCATTAAACTGTTGGCCAAAATAATATTAATGGGCATCTCACGTATGAAAAGAAATTCTACAGGTATTTTCTAGAATTGCGGTAGAATTTTTTATGGGAATTCCCCATGGGATAATAGATGGAGTTCCTATGGGACTTTTTTTTCTGGAAATTCCCATGAGATCGCCGTAGATTTTCCCCATAGAAACTTCCTATGGGACTCTTTCTTCCAAAAATCCCCACAGGATCGCTATGGATTTTCCCATAGGAATTCCCCATGGGACATTTCTCCTGAAAATTTCCATAAGATCACTATAGATTTTCCCCATGGGAACTTCCCATGAGACTTTTTCTCCCGGAAATTCCCATGAGATCGCCATAGATTTCCCCATGGGAATTTTCCATGAGGCTGTTTCTCCAGAACATTCCCATGAGGTCGCTATAGATTTTTCCATAGAAATTTCCTAGAAGACCACCATAGATTTTCCCATAAGAATTTCCCATAAGAATTTCCCATACGAATTTCCCATGGAAATTTTTTCTCCTGAAGGCTCCCATGAGATCGCTATATATATAGTGATCAAATTCAATTTTATTATTATATATATATATATATATATAAATGGATATACCTTGCGGCAGGTGCTAACACTTCCTTAAATAACGTCTGTGTCTCTCCGATGATGTACAATTGAATTGCTGATGATAGTTTTTTAATCTCAATGAACAATATCTTCTATCACTGCCAATGTGATATTTAAATTTTGAATGGGCTGGTGTGTACAAATAATTGTTGTAGGATCGGACGGATAAGTGCGGCTTTATCACCAATTTTCTCCACGTTATTTTAACACGTGTATATTTGCCGCTCGTACCACTCCGTCTTTTCACCTCTGTCCTATTATCATTTATATTTGTTGATTTAATATTATTATTATAACATTTGTAATTCTTTATATTTGGTGAAATTGCGTAGACCAGGAACGTACGCGTTGCGGCAGTGCGTGGTATGTTGGGGCCAATCCAACTTGTACCAAGATTTTTCATGTCCAACTTGGGACATGAATTATTAAGATAGGGCATTTGTGTGTAATACCCCGGGGGACATTCTTGTCCCCCCGGTGAACATTTTCTCGTTAATTCCAATTTCATCTGTGAACATAATAATTATGTGTTAAAATTTAGGACGGTGCAGATTGAAGGGGTTGCACCCACCCACTCCCCCCCCCCCCCCCCCACCCACATTGTTTCTTGCGAACAATTTTTCCCTGCACACACTTTTCTTTGGGTACCAATTATACGAGTTCCCCCTAATGAAAACTTCCCAATTTTTGAACATTTTATTTCTGAAAAAAAAAAAAAAAAAAAAAAATTCGAAAAAAAAAATTTTTGGTGTTCATCACGATCGGTCCATTTAAAAAATTTTTTTTGTAATGAATTCCGCGCCAATTTTCATTGACTTTTTCCCTCCATGTATAGGATTTACGCTTCAAAATCAACAAGTAAATAATTAAACATAATCATATCAAGTAATCGCTGACATACATACGTATACATGAAGCGTTGAGTATTCTCAATCTGCTATCGTGATTATCATGGCCGTTTCCTTGAAGTTCCCCCGTTCTGCAAAAAAGAGCGCAAAGAAAAAACTTCATTACCCGAAAAAAAAAGAGAAAACACTTAAAAAAAAATTCTAATCTACTGAATGTAAATTATGAACACAGCAGAAAAAAATGGTGGGGGGGGGGGGGGGGGGGGAGAACATAATCCAAGCATCGAAGCGACTGTATCATTTCGTTGTGAAGCATTGTTATTCTACTTTTTCGTAATGGATTCCGAAGTTGACGTCGCGTTTTACCCGCCAGCTACTAGCCGCGATTGGGATATCGCGTGTCAATTGCAAAAGTAGGTGAGCATATCGCCTATATACACAAACACATACAAGTACACGCAGAGACAAACGCATAACTAAGCCCACATCCACACCCCACAAACATGCTTACCCACACACGTACACACAGCAGTAAAAGGCTAGAGTGACCTGGGTGCAATGCTAGACACACCCACCCACCCACTCACTCACCTCCCCCCAGCCACCCACTCTTCCTCCCACCTAGCCACCCTCCCACCCACTCACCCTACCACCCACCCCACCCCACCCTCCCACCCACTCACCCTCCCAGCCCACCCCACCCACACACCCACCCACTCACCCACCCCCCCCCACACACACACACACACACACACACACGCAGAACGCCAGATACATACACACACACGCTCATGCATGTAAAATACCCATACACGTTTGTCCTCAAGTCCAACTCTCATACTAAAGTCGATATAAATCAGACGGCAAGATCCTTCAACTGCAGTCCCACATACACCCTCTCCACCCACCCACCCCCCCTACCCCCCTCCCGCCATCTTCCGTCGCCCTTAACCGTTTTGCAATAATATCGATCGCAAAGAGGAAACGTGCCAACCGATTTCCAACTGGCCTCCCACCCACCTCATAAATGTTCACACTAATTCCTATTTTTTCCATTTCATGTCATGTTACATATTCCAGAGAGTCATCTAATCCAACATAAAATAGGCTGGCGTTGAAAAGAGCTGGACAATTCCTGAATTAATGAGCAACTGGTCGAGGCCCATAAAATTTTGATCATCATTAGCTTGTGGATCGATATGGAAGGAATAGCGGGGTTGTTTCCTTATTTAGGTGCTTTGGGGGATGTAGATAGTGGAGTGGTTGATCAACATAGGTTAGCCGATGTTATTTCTTGGGGTGAGTAGATAATTGGATTACGTTTTGTGGTATCAAACGATAGGGATAGCGATGAATGGCTTAGACTTGACGCCATCTTGGAATTCTAGGAGTTGCTGGAGTGGTGTTCCAAAAGTGTGGACTCTAGTTTTGGGGGATGAAAAGAGGGCAAAATTCCAAATCGAAAGTCCTTCTTCAACTTTTGTGTCTGACGCTCCCCCAAGAAGTTATTGAAGTTTGAAGTGGAACCCCCCCACAGTGGTTCCAGTTCCAAGAACGGTTCCAGTTCCAAGAACGGTTCCAGTTCCAAGAACGGTTCCAAGTGACCGAACAGCTCCGAGAATTGTTTCCCTGAACTCTTCAATTTTCCTGCCTAAGGAGAATTGAATTTTCATCTAGAACCGTTCCTGGAACAGCTCCCGGAACTGAAGTTCCACCTGGAACCGCCCCCGGAACGGCTCTTCCACGGGAGAACATTCTCGAAACTTCTTGCACTTGGAACCGTTCTGGGAAATGTTCTTGCACTTGGAACCATTCTCGGAACAATTCGTGTCCTTGGAACCGTTCTTGTCCCTGGAATCGTTCTCGGAACTGTTCTTTCACTTGGAACCATTTTCGGAACTGTTCTTTCACTTGGAACCATTCTCGGAACAGTTCTTGCACTTGGAACCGTTCTCGGAACAGTTCTTGCACTTGGAACCGTTCTCGGAACTGTTCTAGCACTTGGAACTGGAACCACTGGCCCAGTGGGTTCAACAATGCTTCAACTGTTCAACTTCAAACGTCAACCCCTTCATGGGGGAGCGTCAGACAGAAAAGTGGTCGAGGAACTTTCGACTCAGAATTTTGCCCTCTTTTCACCCCCGCAAATAAAGTCCGCAATTTTGTAACACCGTGTAGAGAGAAAACTCATCCTCCCAACATTACATCAATTGACTGATGAAAAAGTTTGGTAAAATATATTTTACATCATCAGAAACTTTTCTGAAGAAATTTGTGGTGTAGTGGTGAATCGAGGCAAGTGCATCAACTGCTGGGCTCGATTTTTCATCAATATCTCATAATCTAGGAGAGATGTGGTAATTTTCATGAGAACTTTCATGGAGAACTTATATTAGTCTCTGCCGAAAGTTTCTTATGGAAATTTGCCTATTTGTCCCCACTTTGGAGATAAGAAAGTCTGATCAGGATCGGTAATGACACGTAACATTTGCAATTGTTGAAATCCGCTGCAATATGAGAGACGGGTTTTCAGTCTAAAATTTTGTTTACCACATTAATATGTTATGAAAGAGGCATGATGATTGTTTCTGACTGAAGACCATGGACGAGAATAAATTAACATGTCTGCCTATTCATTTATCATCTACTATTATATATTTCCAATATATTCGTTCCCATGATTGAAGTCAGTAAACAGGTTGATTGAGAGACTTTTGGACTACGTTGTCAAATTTACCATGGCCTCCAAGACCTGAAGTGGACTTCCGGTTCACTCAAACGCATGAACTGTCGGGCATCCGTCCATCGTAAAAATTGATTGAATGATGATAGCAATGATTACGAGGCAACTTCCCTATCGGGAGTCCCATAATATAATCGTGAGCTGCGATAATTGAAGTTAATCGATTATCGAAGAAAAAATATCGATTATCGAAGGAAAAAATCTCGATTATCGAAGAAAAAAATATTGATTATCGAAGAAAAAATATCGATTATCCAAGAGAAAAATATCGATTATCGAAGAGAAAATATCGATTATGGAAGAGAAAATATCGATTATCGAAGAGAAAAATATCGATTATCGAAGGAAAAAATCTCGATTATCGAAGAAAAAAATATTGATTATCGAAGAAAAAATATCGATTATCCAAGAGAAAAATATCGATTATCGAAGAGAAAAGTATCGATTATCGAAGAGAAAAATATCGATTATCGAAGAGAAAATATCGATTATGGAAGAGAAAATATCGATTATCGAAGAGAAAAATATCGATTATCGAAAAGAAAAATATCGATTATCGAAGAGCAAATATCGATTATCGAAGAGAAAATATCGATTATCGAAGAAAAAATATCGATTATCGAAGAAAAACATCGATTATCGAAAAAAAATATCGACTATCGAGAAAACAATATCGACTATAAATGTCACAGTACACCGAAGTCGCAATGACACTTGGAATTGCTCGTGGCCGTCTGGCGAAGCGTGGCCTACCTGCGGCAAGCGTCGCAGCTAAATTGCTCTTACCTCCAGCCCATTTCTACCACAATATCCTCACAAATGTAACAAGTTCACCTACCAACAATGGTAAGATACTACATGAACAATGACGATGCTAATGAGAGAATGCAATCCAAAGATGGTACATCGAGACAAAGGATTTATCTCAGCGACTTAACCTACAAAACGTAGTGGGGCGGTCAGAAAAATTTGCGAAGCAAGAGATATATGGCCAACGCAGAAAAGATGAGGAATACGAAGGTACTGCTGAAGAATTTTTGGAACGGCGCCGGCGCTTAGACCCTCGTGAGAAGCCCTGAGGGCTGCGGAACCCTGCGGTCGAGCCCTCTCTCACCTCAAACAATCCCCCCCCCCTCGCCAACTCTCAAGCCCCTCCCACCCCTACAACCCCCCCCCCCCCCCCCCACCACCAACACATTCGCCAAGACTACACGTATACCCAACACCACAATGTAGGAAATATCAATTGCACACAAATAGTGTGTGCAAATTGTTTTTTTTTTTTGCATATATTCTTTTACATCACTCGGCAAAAGCACTTCAGCTCGATAATCCCTGACCTTCCACCGCCGCAAGATAAATAATTTTTGCGGTATTAAAGAAAATACCTTGCACACAATTTTATTTTTTTTTACATAATGAAGAACAAATATGATGTAATCATTGACTATAGCTATCGGCCGATACATAATTCCCGCCCCCCACCCCCCCCCCCCGCCATTTTCAATGCAAACGAAAATATAAATACCAGTTTGACCCAGTTTCATGCTCTATCCGCATGGCCATTTCACCCCCTCCCTCATTTTCACCCCCCACTCCTAGGCAACCCCATTGGCCTCTTGACACAGATAAAAACAATTTTCCTTTTTCACCAAAAATTTGCCGAAGTCAATCACATGAGTAGATGAAAAAATTATTCAACCCCTCCAGCTCACCCCCTTCCCCCCCCCCCCCCTATATCATCCCCCAACGACGATCATATTTTTTTTATTTTTTTTCAAGTACAAGGTCAGAACGACAATAACCAAAGTATCGAGTTTCAATTATCCAGCTGATTAGGCGTCTGATGAGGGTGAAAAATGGATGAAGGGATGAAAAAAAAAAAATGGAAAATATGGGAGGGGGTGGGGGGGGGGTGGAGTGGGTGGTGTAAAGGGAAGAAGGAAATGTTGCGGCATGGTGTAGCGTGACGTTGACCAGGTGGTGGGGGAAAATGAGCGGGCGAGAGAGAGCGGGAGGAGGGGGGGGAGGGGGGTGAGAGGGAGACACACTTGGTTTATAGTTAGGCAGAGGCACGCTGGTTCATACCGGCCCCGATCCACTGGCTATCCGTTGCGGGGTCATGTGTCCATCCTACTGCGCATGCGCAACATGTACCATCTCACTTCTCCTAGCCCTATCTCACTCATTCGCGTCTTAGTTAGGGCCACCAGCACCGTCCTACTGACCTGCTATTGCTTCGTTACTTTAGTTGCCTCCAATCAAAACAGTGCAATTTTAACGGAATTATTGTGGATGAAAATCACTGCTTCTCGAGTGAATTAAGGGGAAAAATGGGGTGGAAAAATTATGGCCGGCATGAGGAGTGGATGATCGGAGGAACATTGACTGAGCACCTTTGCCTTTGGCGAAACTATGATATACGCCATTTTGGATTTGTTTTAGGTGGAAAATTCCGGGTGGGCATTCGATGCCGATCTCGGAGATCGGAAGATTTATTGAAGAAAAATTTGTATGGGAAAAATTCTAGTTACCGGCCGGTTTAATCGACCGGTAAAAATTACCGGTAGCGCTGAATGTGGCGACCGACATAACCGCTATCGCTTCGTGACTTCAGCTGCTTCCAATCAGACCCGTATAATTTTCACGTAATTATTATGGACGAAAATTACCGATTTTTAGTTGAAGAAATAGCGGGAACAATGTTAAAAAATCATTTCTGCGGTCATAAGGAATTTCTGCGGAGGTGAAAGCCCGGTAGGAATCGTCCGTTCAACCTACAGTATGCGCCATGTTTGATTTTTTTCTAGCCCTAAATGGAGCAACGATGCAGAATAAAATTTCTGAATTGGTATTTTTTTGAAGATTCTAGTTATGGTAAGGCAAATTTTGCCTTACCGGTAGCCTGCAATGGATAATATCGATCGGCGATATCAATTTTTGGAACGGATATTTTGAGGTTAAACACAGAATTTCTCAAACCTGTTTCATAAAATTGCATATTGTAATTAGTTTCTTGTTGCGAATTTTCATTAGCGTTAATTCGCTCAAAAAATTAATGGAGCGCGCTACGCTTATAGCATAAGGAGGCGCTCCTAACCTCCTAATTGTCCGAAAATATTTAGCGCGCGTATCACTGCTACCAACAATCAGACATTTTAAAATTAAAATGTTTTTATTTTTTTTTTTAACCCGGAAAATCGGAAAGTTCAAAACCAAAAATAGATTGTGTTCTTCTTCAAAATAAAATGAAAAAAAAAAAGAAAAAAAATTTCAGGTTAACCCATCCACTCCCATCTACCCCTTTAAAGGGGTTGTAATCAATAAGCCTGATAGCATGAAAATGTGCTCTCGTTACCAAGCGAGAGCATATAACACGCGTTTCTTCCATGATTACAAACCCCCTGAGCAATTTTCAAGCATTTTCCAAAGCCCCCTACCACCCCCACCCACCCACCCCCTCCCCCCCCCCCCTAAAACACCTCATTGCCTCGCTAGTTTTCCTGTATCTTTCATGAAATACATACGTGTCATCGCATACTTGACACGAAGTCGCGCGCAGCCTTGGCCTCTCAACGCGTCACTATCTTCCAAAGAGACACGGGGCAAAATGGGTTGGCTTTGATTGAAGATATTTGAGGATATCGTACGGAACTTTTCCGGGATTCAAAGCACTTGCGGGTCCCTCACGATCAAGGTCATTCGGACAATTTTGGGACGACCCGTTTTGCCCCACTCAGTTATCCGATAGTGTCATGGGGAATTTTTGGGGGTTTCATAGGTTGAACCAATCTTCAGGACGCCTTGAGAACTGCTTAATGCAAGAAGCTTTACACAGCTCGTGTAAAGCAAAATATTATGATATGAAGAGACGATAATAGAAACGTTAAAAAAAGGCGGGAAAAGTTTTTTTAGGAACTACTTCGTGAAAATTGTAAGGAAAAATATGAAAGGAAAACATTTCAAGAATTACACTTTTATAAATAAAAAATTGACATGAGTTGAGGAGGCTGAATAGCTGAGTCAGCAAAAAATGAAATATCAAATACACAATTTGAAATGCCGAGCGCCGCCATATTGCTTGCATACCCCCACTCCTTTGCCGCAATATGGCGGCGCCCATATTTGTCGACTCGGATTTTTGGGCCGCTCTAGCAAATATTTAACTGCTCCAAACACATGTCTGTTTGATTCATTGCGTAATTGGAAAATGAACAAACTTTATACATATCTCGCTCATATTCTTCTCTGTAGATTTGATTGAGAATACGCGGAACAAATTTGTTACGGCATGACGGTAGTGTTCCTTCGTGTTACTTCCCTAGTTTTTGGTATCTAATCGTCAAAGTTGTTGAAGAAATTTGAGAGTGAACAATTTTTTTTGAAGTTAACAATTTTCAGTGTAAGTAACAAATATTATAATGAAAAAATTGAGAGAAAAACGCAATGGGTTGAGGTTTTTCTGGCACTTTTTTATGGAGAAAAATATATTCATTATTTTCGCGGGAGCTAATAATCATGCATTTAAGTAACCATAAGAAATATTCTGAAAATTTGCAAAATGGCGGGCAAATAATTATTCTCTCGGAGCGTGATGAATTATCGATGCATGAGCACGCAATGTAGCTAACATAAATTTGAGCCGCAAAAAAACCTTTGGATGAAAAACATACATTATTTATTGGTAAATATAACAACTTTTGAACTCATCAAAATACTATTCCAAATTGCGAAAAAAAATAGATAAATAGAAAGAAAGACATGAATAAAAACCGCGAGTTGCCGATTTTTCAAATCGCGTGTCTCATTTCAAGGAAAAACATAACAAATCTATAAACAAATTCAGCCAATCTTTTTCCGCAAATTTTTTTCTGTGTAGCAAAAAACCCAATGTTTTTTTTCATATTTGCATTCGCGATATCAATACGCGATATTTTTATTAAGCACTGTTTGATAATTGGTTGCGAGTGGAAAATGTTGGCGCAGTGGTTCACATCGTTCAATGACCAGACCCGCAGGTCTTCCTGGAACTCGACCTGCACTACTTTATGTGCAAAAAAAAAACTAGTGGGGGGGTGTGATGTGGGCTCGATATAACGATTCATTCGTACCTTGACCAAATTACATTTTCACCCAAGTTCTCCCACAATTTTTCAATCGCTCATTTCTCCAGGACAGTCATTAAAAAAAAATCGGCAAAAATCGCCAACCGATTTTGCGATAAACCTCAATAAACCTGTCCAGAAACTTTCCCCCAAAATGTGATCGGTATAGATCGGCAAAAATCGCAATGGCAGGAGCCTGTAAATCGACCCAGTCGCCAAAAAAAAAAAAAAAAAATTGCGGAAAAAAACCGATTTCCGATTTTTCAAAAAATGGCATTAAAAAAAAAATCGTATGCCTTGCACTAGCACCTGCCGTCTATATCCCCGCTCTACTCCAGTCTTCACCCGATTTTCCATCCATAAAAAAACCACCCCCCTCCCCCTCCCCCAACAACAATAGAATTCCGTTTTTACCCCTTCCCCATTTCAATCAATACAGAAACCTCAGTTAAAAAACTAAACCAACACTGAAAAAAAAAATGGTATTGACCAAATGATTCCATTGAATTTTCTTCGAGAAAGGTCAAAAGGTTGCGCCACTATCAGGCCGCCGATACTCTTCCCCCAAAAAAAAATCGGTTGAGTCAAAAAATTTCCGGCAAAAAAAGAAAATAATATAAAAAAGAAAAGCAATGAACGGGGAAGAACAAGCGCTTAAACATGACGACAAGCGTAACAATCGATCGTTCTACTTACGTTAGACTTGTGTCAATCCTCAAATAATCATATGTACAAGTCTCGCACTATATTCAACAATTGAATTATTAAAAAAAGCCGGGAGAGATCGGAGAAAAGATAACTGAAAGTCAACCGAAAAACCAAAATCGACGAATGAGACAAATAGGCACTGTTGGGGCGGGCACTGTCATAATCCCGTGGCCTTAGCTCCTCTCAACTATTATTTATAGACCAATGTTGCACTTTTAATACACTCAAATTCATATTCCCCCATTTTTACAAATTTTCCAGAAAACAATAAACTGAACAAACACACACAGTTGATTATCACTCCACAAGCACTGGTTAGCTCGAGCCCCCCCTACATCGCCCCCTGGCAGCCCCCTAAATCCATTTATCCAATAGATAGCACAAGGACCCGCCCCCAATCATACTACACAACCGTGTAGTGAATGAGTAGAGGAAAAAATTTATCCTGCGTTATCATGACAATTTATTTATCATTATTCGAACTAATCACTAGTGCTTCGCCCCCCTCCGCGCGTTTCAGCCCAGCGATGGGGGGGGGGGGAGGTGGGTGGGCGGGCTGGAGAAGTGGGCGGGTGGGTGGGAGGTCTGCGATTTTTTTTCACGACACTAATTTTCGGGTAATCCAATTTTTATTTCACTTATTGATGGTTGCAAGCTGACTTGTACCACCGACACCCACTGACACCGAAATCATTGGTATTTTTTTTTCAGTTAAATAACCACTTTTTGGGCGAACAGTTGGGGGGTGGGGGGGGAGGCGGGGCTCAGTCAAGTTCGATGATATTAATGGGTGAAATTAGAATGACTGATTTTCGTTTTTAAAGCAGGCAGTCTTGAGGGTTGGTGTCCAAGTCGATGGGGGGTGACAAAACCGAAACCCGAACACGGATGTTACTGCATCGTCCCTGCGCCAACATTGCGCCTTACGGGGATGGATGGAACTAGTTGGATAAGGGCTGAATAGACCGCTTGGTAAATTTAGTGGGGGGAGGGGTGGGGGGTGGTGGTGGTTGGTGAGTTGGCGCAGTTGAGGAAATTGTGTGGGTGCAAAACACCCCCGATCTACCCCGCCGCCACTTGGACTTTAGTGCAAAATAACCCCGACCCCGCCGCTCCATTCAAACCATTGATTTCTGAGGGGGTGGTGGGAGGGGGTGGGGGTGGTATTTTTGGGGTGGAAAAAAATACGATTTCAATTGCTCTTTTATTACCCGCCTACGCTGTCTTTCCATGGGGGTCGCATTGTGGCAATTGGGGTGAAACTGGGCGAAGTTTTCTTTGGAAAGCGCCTTTCGCTGGCAGGCTCAAGTAGGCTTCCACTGAAAGCCGTTTTCGTGGAATATCTCGAAATCTAGCAGTCGTAGCGAAATTTTGCTCTCATACTAATTTGTAGGTTCCAATTTGTTCTACAAAAAAGGTTATCACGGAGACAGCCTTATCTTGATTAGATTAGGAGATATCGGGCGCGAAAGTCGTGAGGTGAGAGGTTGGAAGAGAATGTTTTTTTTGTTGCTCCTTGGAGATCGGTTTTCGTTGAATATCTCGAAATCTAAGGGTCGTAATGAACTTTACTTGATATACAAATTCAAAGGTCTGAATGTGCTCTACAAGAAAGGTTTTTATCGATATACTCTCATTTTTGCTCAGTTGCGAGATATCGTGAAAATTTGAAAAAAAAAACGTGTGAGGTTAGGAATTAGCGGAATTGGCGGGAATTGGTGTTAGATGGATGCCATTTTGAAAATTTAAATCGCGATGGCTTTTTTTTTCGAAGCATTGGAGACCCATTTGTAATCGTGACGTTACCCCAGGATTCGTAAATACGTCAGCCCCATGAGTATGTCCACGAGAGTGGATCAATGAAAGTCCACCCCCCACCTTTTGGTATTCGTCCCCTCCCTGAGGGACTCGAGTGAGGTAGGCGATGGAAATGGTACCACACCGCGCCACTTCTTCCCTATCCACCCGGCTGAAAACGTTGGGCAAAAAAAAAGAGTTAGAGGAAAGCTCATGGTTCTGGGAGCAGGATTTTCCGCTGTACTTATATATAGCGCGGCAAATATCACTATCAATTGAGAAAGAGCTATAATTTTTATTATTGAGTAACCGCAATTCAATACGATCAATTTATTCGATCAACGTTTGGACTTCTTCCGCCACTAAATTAACAACTAAAACTCATTATTACCGATTTAATCGATATTTCTGTTCCGTCAAAAATTATCAGTAACACCGTCAACGGTTTCAAATGATCCCCTCCAACCTGACAATTTTATTGATACTCAAAATTTTTATTTTGAATTAAAAAAATTGGATGAAAAAAATTGAATGGAAAAAATTAAATAAAAAAAATTGAGTGAAAAAAATTGAATGAAAAAAATTGAATCAAAAAAATTGAATGAAAAAAATTGAATTGAAAAAAATAATGAGACAAAATGGCACTAAAAAAACATTGGAAAATTATTCAATAATTGAACAATTTTCAATTTCCATTACTATTGATTGGGGGTAATTGAATTACCAAAATTGTGAAATTAAAAAAAAATGAAATTGAAATGATAAATTTCAGTTAATGAATTGGGAAATAAGGAATTGGAATGAATTGAGGAATGTTTTTCAAGCAGTAATCAGTAATGAGGAATTGCTTGTAAGTAATTATAAGGAAATTGTAATTAAATGATGTACCTTTATTTGTACAAATTACATTTTTTAAAAAGTGTTCCGCGGAATTTTTCGTTAACACGCGCACACAAATTGGAGATACTTTTTCCAGTGACAAATTTTTTATTTTTTTATTTTCTTTTTACAAATCTTTTAAGAAAAGAAAGAAAATGATAAGAATTACTTCGCCCACAATTGCAATTTCAATCTCTATACTCTGTTACTAATTTTGATAATATTATATATATATATATATATATATATATATATATATATAGCATTGGAATATTGTAAAAATTGTGAAAAAAAAATTGTATGAAAATTTTTAATGAAAAAAAAAAAAAACATAATTACGTTCCCCACAATTTTAATTTTCTCTCAACTCAATTCGTTAGTTATCTTCGGTCTTTTATATATCAAAAAAGAGAATTTGAAAAAAAAATAAAAAATTTGAAAATTAAAAAAAAAAAATTTATATGTCAAAAAAAAATGTTGCCATTTTTCGTGAGAATTTTTTTTTTTGCATAAAAAATGAAGAAAAAAAAGCAAATTTTCAATAAAAAAAATTAATTCCCTTAGCGATTTAGTAGCAAAATGGTAAACCAGGATTAATGCATTTGGACCTCATCGCACTCTTGGGAGAGTAAATTGAAAACTAACGGATATGGGCAATATTTCATCACAATCTTTTTTTGTGAAACTCATTCTGCTCTACAACAAAGTATGTACAAAAAATTTGCCATGACCTTTCCCAGTTATTATTCGAAAATTCGATTCGCAGCTAATTCATATTTTGTAACAGATCCCACGAAATTGAAATTCTTCCATTTTTTAAAATTATATTGAACTACGAAAAATTATAATTATGATTTATGAAAAAAAATTTAAGGATTTTTTTGACATTAAATTTCGGGAGAAAATTCATATATATAGACACAATATATTGAACCATGGAAGTTGTCGTTGTGGATGAAGGGTTAAAAAAATTTCCAAAGGAAAAAATGTCCTCCTTTTCTTTGGACGCGAATCAAAACGCTCGCAATCAACTAACGCGAAATACCTTCGTAAATACATGAACGTCAGCCTTCGACTCATTTTCAGTAATTACATTAAAAATACAGTTATTTTCGGTTCAACCGAGTAATGAGTTTATCATTATTTACTTATCCACATTTACGATTTAAAGTAGCTCAATAATTTCGTAAATTCGTGAATTATAAGTGGCTTGAAAAAAATTGTTTGATGAGATCTTGACTGAGTTTTTTATCTCAAAAAAATGGAAAATGCAAAGTTTACAGTGAAAAACCAATTTTTTTTTCTCATTGAAAAGTTGGAAAAAAAAACAAAATATTTTTTTTTTAATACCATCCTATGATTTTTAAATACATCACTGTATTCATTTTAGAAAAAATAATTGGAAATTCATGTTTCAAAAAATAACCGGATATTGGGTATACATTTTTCTTCGAGTTTCATTCATGAAATTCAATTGAAATATTGAATTATTCAAACGTTCGACTCTATACCATCAATACCCAATTTACAGTTTTTTTTTGTCAATTTATTTTTTAAATTGTCTACCGCATTTCTACCATGGATTTTATTTTATTTTCGCCTATCCCTTATGAGATAATTTTGCCAATCTTCAACACGTAATGGTCAATTACGTAAAAAATTCAAACCAAATTTTTTTCTCATATTTCACCGAAAATTTGGAAAGAATTTTTTTTATCAGTATTTAGTGTTTGTTGATAAGGCAATTCCCAAATTGTTTAGGGTGCATTTTCTCTCCCTTCGCATTTCAACCAATGGAATTGCACCTCTCCAATTTCATAGAAGTCATCGAGTTGAACTGCCCTAATTTAAGCTTCAAAAATGTTCATAAAAATTCGATAACTGCAAATTGGACATTACTCAATTGAAGGGACGACAAACCCTCGAGCAAATTAATTAAAAATTTTCCGCAATTTTTTGCAGACAAATTGTACTAAGTTTCGCAGAAAAATCAGGTGCGCCATCACTATTCACTGAATATCTCCAAAACTAAGGGAGCTACCAAAATTTGCATTCAGAGAAACTTGTAGGTCTTGCTCTGCTCTACAAAAAAGGTCCACATAAAAAAGTTGCTATCTCGGTTCCCTTTCGAGATATTAAGTGAAATGTGACAGAATATGAAAATCGAAGTACACCGATTGACCTAGCTACTGAATGATTACTAGAAAATTTGGTAAAAATTTTCAGGTCTAATTAGAAGAGAATTGTATATGGAAATTGAGCTACCTTAAGTCACTCCATTCACCTCGCCTCAATTAGTTTGTACCTCCCTTTGAAGCTCATTTTGGGAATATCTTTGGAAAGACAATTTGAGAGATATTCACAAAATAATTATGAACATTTTGTTCTAGATTTAGGGTAGAATTACTCTCATCTATGCCTTAATCTTCTTATACAGGTGTATAAGGCAGCAACAGCAACTATCAGCAGGGGAAGTCCCACTCCTATTGATATTATTAAGATCACCAAGTAGGAGAAGCGTTCGTCCGGTGGTGTTCCATAGCCAATGATGAAAGTCCTATAAGTTCAAAAAATATTAACCTGCGCAACAAAAACAAAAACAAAAACAAAAACAAAAACAAAAACAAAAACAAAAACAAAAACAAAAACAAAAACAAAAACAAAAACAAAAACAAAAACAAAAACAAAAACAAAAACAAAAACAAAAACAAAAACAAAAACAAAAACAAAAACAAAAACAAAAACAAAAACAAAAACAAAAACAAAAACAAAAACAAAAACAAAAACAAAAACAAAACAGAAATTAAAGAAAAATTAGACAATGTTTAAAATTTGTTTTTCCAGATATGCCGAAAAATTATTTTCAGTGAAATTCATAACGTGAAATTTCATTGTCAATATTGACGAACTCTACCGTCGTATTTCCAATAATCCATTAGCCACTTACCAAGTTGAATAATTAGTTTTAGAGTAAAAGCCATCGCCTGATGAGCCAATTGTCACATTAATATTTTCCATCAGTAGGTCATCAGTTTGGTTACCATAATATGCATAGAGTATTGATTTTTTGTCAATATTTGAGCAATTTCTCAACTGATAATGGATTACGTCTGTGGAACTTGTAATGTCACGCTCGGGCGTTGTATAGGAAACTGGTCGCCATTGTAAATACGCCTCTGCCTCTTCCATTCCATTTTTTATCATTTTCCAGGGAGTCCTTAGTTCCACAACCTGGGGAGAGACAAGTTGGGATTAATAAATCGATCATTAGGGAGGTAATGTGTCCAAGTTTGGAGACATTTTTAAAGATGCAAACAGATTGAAAAAATCAATAAACGTTGTGGAAATAGATGGAATAGTTCTCAGACAAATTGAGAACATTCAAATTATAGAGTGCTGATAATTTTTTTTTTTTAATTGATACCTCAAATATCCCTGGCGTGTGCTCGTCATCCAAACTTTTTTTCGCACCAATGGACATTGGCACACGCGGGCTCTCCTGGCTGACGATCAAAAGTTCCATTCCAAATCGACTTTTCGAGAAGGTCTTGTTGGGCTGAAGATTTTCTATTATGAAGTCCACTTGAGTTGAGTTTTCCGAGTGCAACATGTGGGGCATAACGTCCGAGTGCTCTAGAGAGCAAAATCCGTTGAACTGAAAAGAAGTTTTAGAATTCGGTCAATGTCTGGTTAATCGGTCAGTAGTGGTGGTGCGAATAGTTCACCAAAATTATCATTGTTGAGTTCTCGATTTAGGGAAGTTGTTGTATGACTCCGATAATGAAGTTATTTTTTTTTATTTTGGCCAATGCTAACATTGGGACCTTATGGGGAGGCAAACTTAAATTTTTTAAAATGGAATTTTTGGCCCCGTGTGAGTTTATACTATGCAATAGGAACCCCTAGAAGATATTTCCGTCGATTTTGGGTCGAAAAAGTGAACTTAATTTTTTTCGATTTTGGCCAAATTTAACATTGGGGTCTTATGGGGAGGCATACTTAAATTTTTGAAAATTGAATTTTTGGCCCCGTGTGAGTTTATACTATCCAACAGGAACCCCCAGAAGGCATTTCCGTCGATTTTGGGTCGAAAAAGTGAAATTAATTTTTTTCGATTTTGGCCAAATTTAACATTGGGGTCTTATGGGGAGGCAAACTTAATTTTTTTTTAATTGAATTTTTGGCCCCGTGTGAGTTTATACTATCCAATAGGAACCCCTAGAAGATATTTCCGTCGATTTTGGGTCGAAAAAGTGAACTTAATTTTTTTCGATTTTGGCCAACTTTAACATTGGGGTCTTATGGGGAGGCAAACTTAATTTTTTTAAAATTGAATTTTTGGCCCCGTGTGAGTTTATACTATCCAATAGGAACCCCCAGAAGACATTTCCGTCGATTTTGGGTCGAAAAAGTGAAATTAATTTTTTTCGATTTTGGCCAAATTTAACATTGGGGTCTTATGGGGAGGCAAACTTAATTTTTTTAAAATTGAATTTTTGGCCCCGTGTGAGTTTATACTATCCAATAGGAACCCCCAGAAGACATTTCCGTCGATTTTGGGTCGAAAAAGTGAAATTAATTTTTTTCGATTTTGGCCAAATTTAACATTGGGGTCTTATGGGGAGGCAAACTTAATTTTTTTAAAATTGAATTTTTGGCCCCGTGTGAGTTTATACTATCCAATAGGAACCCCCAGAAGACATTTCCGTCGAATTTGGGTCGAAAAAGTCAAATTATTTTTTTTCGATTTTGGCCAAATTTAACATTGGGGTCTTATGGGGAGGCAAACTTAAATTCTTTAAAATGGAATTTTTGGCCCCGTGTGAGTTTATACTATCCAATAGGAACCCCCAGAAGACATTTCCATCGATTTTTGGTCGAAAAATTGAAATTAATTTTTTTCGATTTTCGCCAAAGTTAACATTGGGGTCTTATGGGGAGGCAAACTTAATTTTTTTAAAAATGAATTTTTGGCCCCGTGTGAATGTATACTATACAATCGGAACCCCCAGAAGACATTCCCGTCGATTTTGGATCGAAAAATTGAAATTAATTTTTTTCGATTTTCGCCAAAGTTAACATTGGGGTCTTATGGGGAGGCAAACTTAATTTTTTTAAAAATGAATTTTTGGCCCCGTGTGAATGTATACTATACAATCGGAACCCCCAGAAGACATTCCCGTCGATTTTGGATCGAAAAATTGAAATTAATTTTTTTCGATTTTCGCCAAAGTTAACATTGGGGTCTTATGGGGAGGCAAACTTAATTTTTTTAAAATTGAATTTTTGGCCCCGTGTGAGTTTATACTATCCAATAGGAACCCCCAGAAGACATTTCCGTCGATTTTGGGTCGAAAAAGCGAAATTAATTTTTTTCGATTTTGGCCAAATTTAACATTGGGGTCTTATGGGGAGGCAAACTTAATTTTTTTAAAATTGAATTTTTGGCCCCGTGTGAGTTTATACTATACAATAGGAACCCCCAGAAGACATTTCAGTCGAATTTGGGTCGAAAAAGTCAAATTATTTTTTTTCGATTTTGGCCAAATTTAACATTGGGGTCTTATGGGGAGGCAAACTTAATTTTTTTTAAATTGAATTTTTCAGCCCCGTGTGAGTTTATACTATCCAATAGGAACCCCTAGAAGATATTTCCGTCGATTTTGGGTCGAAAAAGTGAACTTAATTTTTTTCGATTTTGGCCAAATTTAACATTGAGGTCTTATGGGGAGGCAAACTTAATTTTTTTAAAATTGAATTTTTGGCCCCGTGTGAGTTTATACTATCCAATAGGAACCCCCAGAAGACATTTCCGTCGATTTTGGGTCGAAAAAGTGAAATGAATTTTTTTCGATTTTGGCCAAATTTAACATTGGGGTCTTATGGGGAGGCAAACTTAATTTTTTTTAAATTGAATTTTTGGCCCCGTGTGAGTTTATACTATACAATAGAAACCCCCAGAAGACATTTCCGTCGAATTTGGGTCGAAAAAGTCAAATTATTTTTTTTCGATTTTGGCCAAATTTAACATTGGGGTCTTATGGGGAGGGAAACTTAAATTTTTTAAAATTGAATTTTTGGCCCCGTGTGAGTTTATACTATCCAATAGGAACCCCCAGAAGACATTTCCGTCGAATTTGGGTCGAAAAAGTCAAATTATTTTTTTTAGATTTTCGTCAAAGTTAACATTGGGACCTTATGGGGAGGTAGGCACATACACTCTATGTGAAAAAAATCGATATCTATCAATGGAGCAACCATTTCTTTTGTGAAGCACTTTTCATTTCATCTATTATTCAACTGGGATTCAATACTATCAAGCTATTTCCAGTCTTTTACTATTGATTGATGTTTTATCCTCAGCTATTTCACAAGGATGAATGTGTCCAGTTCTAATTCCGAAACAGGAATAATGAATTCCAGGGTCACAAATAAATTCACATAAAAGGTAGCTCGCTGATATTACGCCTTCCGATCCATTCATAAGTGACTCTCATTGACTCCAGTAATCAATAAAAATTGTGGAAAAATTCTGAATATGAGAAACCAAAATTATTCGAAGCAAGCTAAAAAACTTAACTCCATATTCACTTCGCACTCAAATAACAATTCTCCAGAAAATGCAAACGAATTGCGCTCTGCCAGACCCTCCCAGAGTCCGACTCAAATTTCGTAAAACTAATGCATACGAATTTTCTAAATAAAAAAAAAATTACCACAACTCGAATGTTGCCACTCCTCGTAATGTTATTCTCTGTGTCATTGTAGTTTTCCCCATTCATGTGAAGCTCCACAAATTTGTCATCACTCTGTTCGCTCTTTCGTGACCAATGGAATTTCTCGGGTCTCAGAATATTCACACTATGATCCGGAATGGTATCTACATGACCACTATCCTTGGTATCATCGAACTCCAGTATCTGGGGATCAATGAGAACGATTGATTGACTAAAGCGAATGAAGTAATTAGAAGAAACCTAAAATTTATTGCGGGGCTACCAACAAGTGTACACTTATAGAAAAATTCTGAGAAAGTTTCCATCAATCCTATTTTTCAATTGAAGAAAAAAATTTGGAATTCAATAATAATAATAATAATAATAATAATCATAATTATAAAATTGAAGTATATTTTTTTTTGTAAATTCTGTCACAGAAATTTTCTCCCAGGATTATTAAACATGTTACGAAAATCGAGAATAACCTTTTCTATAGAAATCCCAAAAGTATACTCAGGCGGCTCCGTGAAGTTTATAGAGTTGGGTAGATTCATGAAATAATCATCCCAGTTAATACGAATTTCAGCCGAGTTCGAGGTAATCGCTAGGAGTATCGAAGGTCGTTGTACAAAGTCCCAGAGATAGTGCAATGTGTCATTAGGGCCTTCGGCTCGTAAATAAAACGTTGTAACACCCCGTTCCTCGCACGTGCCACCGCAGCCTGGATTCAATTTCGAGGAGAGCTGATAAAAGAAAATTAATGCATTGTAAATTAATTATGAAAATACTGTAGGTCACTACACAGTTTCCACAAATTTCTTCACACACACACACACATACACACAATTTTCCAAAATGGCATTACCCAAAATTTTACGTTGTTTAAAAGTCAAAAATAGTTTTTTTTTTTTTTTTTTTTTTTTTTTTTTTTTTTTTTTTTTTGCAAAGACTGTCAAACTCGAGCAATTGAAATAATCAATAAATTAAGCAAAAACAATTCAGAAATTCAAATGTTCAAAAATCGAAATTTTGATTGATCCGCCTAAACGAAATATTGCAATAAATTTTAGTATCTTTAATTTTCTAACAGACCATGAGAAAGTGGATGGAGATATAATGCTGCTGAAGTACTTCAGTATGCCATTGTCATCGAACAATGCCACAATCAGCATTTAAAAGAATAAAGGAAAAAAGTCAAAAAGTACGGCCCCCGCAAGTCAGCTGTTCCATTGTTACCATGACAACGGCTGTCAGCCCGTCCGAAAAATCGCCCCTTTCTCATCGCCAATAATTATCTCACTAACCAATAATCAACTAAAACAAAGGAGCGGACCTTTGTCACGTCCTTTATATCATCTAACTGTCATAACAAGAAAAAACAACAAATTACACAAAAAAAAATCAACTTACAGTTCGGCTGGATTCAAGTGAGACCTCCGCTAAAAGCACTGACAAAACAATTAAACTTTTAAAATTACACATATTCAATTGCTAATTAATTTCTGGTATTTGTCATGGTACATTGACGCTTGGCAACTGTCACATTGTTGTGATCAACTGTGACATCTCTCTCACATTCCTCAACAATATTTCCGTGATTTTATGGCGCCATTTTGATTGTTTTGCGAACGCTAATGTTAGGCGTCGAGGGCGCCACGTGGTTGGCTAGTTCTCCCGGGAGGCGCGCGCTGATTGGCCAGTATTTGAATTCATGGGATTACAAATGGCGGGCACGTTCTTAAAACTACTGACACTTGCGCGCCTGAATGGACCATCTGGCGGGCAAATTGGATTATTCGGTGCGTCAACAATTTGTTTGGTTGGTAAAACAGAATGTTTTCAAAAATTGGACAACGTCACGAATCAGCGTGGAAATTTCTAACATGTTTTTTTTATTATTATTTTTTGGTACAAACAAGTGGTACTAAATGGATCTGACACATGTGTACCATACGCAACACTTGTCGATTTGGATAAACTAAGTTAGCAAAATCCGTTCAACGAAAGCGCGCGCTTTATAATACCTTCAAACTAACGCTTGAAAGATACACGCAAAGATCGTGAAAAAGTGTAACAAAAATATTTGAAAACGATGAAACTGTTGTGCACAGTTGAACATAGTTGAAACGTAAAAATCTGAAAATTGTCAATGATTTGTAAACGTAAAGTCCCCCAATTTTGTCTTCACTTTAATCTCTCCCTGGAACGTCTCTTCTCAGTTCCTTCTCCATGAGCCCATGATATGGCGACGTAATGTGATTTCTGAGATGGAGAATTCCTGATATTTTCTGTCGACAAAGTTTGCACTCGATATCCTCAAAAGCTGTCTCCAAGACCTTCATGTTAGCTTTCTCCCTGAGGTCCTCCAGGTGATGGATCATCAGCTCCCTGGCCTCGTCCTTCTCCTTCAGATCCAGCACTCGATGCAATTTATAGATCAAGCTTTTGTATGCATTCACCTCAGGTGGCTCAATAAACTCACTCTCTGGATATTTTCCCCACTTACTATTTCTAGCATCCATCTCTATGATAACGGGCTCGCGTTTTCTGTTCATCAGATCAAAAAGATTGTCCATTACCTTCGTCTGACACTTGAGAATGTCAGCGTTCTTCTGGACATCATCAGTGTCAGCATCCTGGTCCACGAAGATACCCATACTCATCCAGTACCTCAATCTGTGCATTAGAAATCATTATTGAGGACAAATTTTCACAGTAAATCATACAGTGAAGGTGAAATGACAATTTCTAAAAATTGGAAAAAAATAAGGAATCTAAATATTTGCAATGACTACAAATTATGGAAATTTTGAAAAAGTCAAAACTTCTGACAAAAACAAAAATTTTAAAAACTACTAAAAATTTTTTTTTTAAAAATGAAAAAAAAAATATTTTAAAAAATCAATAAAAAAATAATAATAAAAAAATTCTTTAAAAAAATAGTTTTTCAAATTATTAAAAAAAAATTATTGAAATTTTTTTTTTTAATTAATTAAAAATTAATCTGAAGAAGTCTAAAATTTCGAAAATTCCAAAAAATTTGAACATTTAAAAAATCTAATCGTTACCTATTAATATTTTCTATGTCATCAGTGTTGATATCCACATCAAAATTCAGTGTCATATCGTGCTCAGGAAACAAGCTCACTCGCGTTCCAACTTCACATCCAAGTCCACAGAGTGCTCCCACATTGCGTGTCTTCATATTGTTGGTCCTGAGTTCGATTTTCGGTGCAAAAATGAGAGCAAGAAGGTGAATTAATCCCGGAATATTGGGTAGAAGTGTAGTATTTCTGAGAGTGAGATTTCTCGATGTTGATGCCTGGGCAACTGAGCTCGCAATCACTAGCCTGGGCTGTGGATTGTTGAGAGTTGGATCGAGGAGAATAGAATTCACAGAAACTGGATCAATGCTGACGACGAGACCAACTCCACCACCAAGCAGGTTGGACAGTTGGACCTCCAGGGGTGAATAGGGTCCTTTTACAGAGACACTCGTCGAGCAATCAGAAAGGTCAGGGGGCTCCACGTAGGAGTTAGAGAAATATAGTTGACTGTGTTGGAGATCCTCATGATTCGAGCGCTCTTCTGCCGAAAGCTTGTCGAAGTCCTGGCGAAGTGTGTGGCTCCACTTCGAGAGATAATCCTCCTCGCGATATTCAGCGTAACCTTTTGTCACCAGATAATCATTGACCTGGATTTTTGTAGGATTTTCTGGGTTTCCAGGCTTGGCAATAGACACGTGGAGTATCACAGACACAAGAGAGTTTACCACTGAGTACACCTGTAATTTTATCCTTGTTATATTCTTGTACTGTGCCACGATTTTTTTAAATGTTCAGAATAATTCGGTGCAGCATTATGAATTTTATACTCTTTCCAAAGTTTACATTAAAAATTTATGGTTGTTTTTTTTCGTAAAAATGGCTTGAAATTTTTGCTGGAATTCCTCCACTGGCTTTGCAAAATTATAAGGTCGTATGTGATGGTAGATACAAATTCTACATAATACAATTTAATACCTTTCCATAAATTGTCTTATCTTTGCCACTGACGATATTCACGAAGGCCTTTTTTGCTCGATCTGACCACTCTTCGGTCAATGTATTCAATACTGCTGGCTTCACATGACTTAGAGCACACTGAAAAGCAGCTGCAGGGATATTCTGCAGTTGGGAAGTCGTTGGAATGACTCGAAGATCTGAAATTTTGACCTTGGACATATCTCCAGAGTCGATGAAAAATACCTGAAAAATAATATATAGGTCATTCCATGTGAATTTAGTCACCCGTATTTTTTTTATTTTAAAATTTTCCAAATTTATATCTTCAGAATTGAACGCTATGAGAATGAGAAAATCGTGTAGATTTTTCTGGCTTTTTTCATTCTTATGAATTTGCAAAAATACCTGGGCTTGATACCCCCCTTCCCACACCAGTGAAACATTCTGAATGACTGCTCGATCGTACGTAACAATGTGTGTCCTCTGCGATTCTTCAAGATTCTGAGGGGCCAGAACAAGAGTTCCAACCGTGGGATTTTCGTGGAATGAGGACAGTGGTCCCATCGAGCGAATCAAACTCTTAACTCGCCTGAGATTGTTGTGTGTATCACAATCGCTGTTTGTAACCCAAAAATGGCTCGGATCGACAATCCTCTGAATGTCGATCATGATGTGCTCTAACTCGAGTGCAGGAAGTAAAGGTCTCAGCTTGAAAATCGTCTCATCAGTGACTGCTTTGGGTTTTGGCATATACAAACTTAGTGCATCTCTTTGCAAATTCAACTCATCTGCCCGTGCATTAGCAGCGTTCACCTCCATCAGTGGAATCTCAATGCCTCTTAGAATGTTCCTGAGCTTCAAAGCCTGACAATAAAAGCACATCAATATGTATTCTATGACTTAATTATATCTATACACTATACATAATTAATTAATTACTTCATTAATTTTTTTTCTGAAATTCTACATGAAATTTTAAAATAAAAATTCCCTCATAAAAGTCAGTTCATTTCTCTAAAAAAATTACAGTAAATCATGGATAAAATTTCAATATATTTCTACATGTGAGTAATGTAAAACAGACCGAAATGACAAAGTGCTAAATACCTGGTACACTGCTCCGGGAATTTCGCCGGGAAGATCCAGCTCATTTTCACCCTTAACTTCGGTTTTATTGAACTGCAAATAGATGCGATTTGAGTGATCAAATTTCACACCAATGCTCGATGAGCCTGGGCCAAGAACTGTATTGAAGGCTTCCTGGAAGCGCTTGGCATAGAGCGGACCTGGTTGTTTGTAGGGCCAGCCGGTAAGATAAACTGTTTTGGTAGGATCCAGTCCACCAAGTTCCTTGACACTAGTCCTCTCATCTGCCCTAGGATGTGCCAAATAAAATTGGGGGTAGAATGCCCCAGCTATAATAACCTTCAGGACAAACAGCTGTTCAGTAGGATTCAACCTGAAAAAAAAAACAATTAAAAATCCTCATTAACAGACGTATTTTTTATCATGATTTTGGCTAATTAATTATTACGAAATCCAGAGTATGATCTGCACTTACTCGACCCTATTACTCCCTTGCATCTCCCTGATTCCCATAGTTTCCAATCGATTAGTGATTTCCGTTACTGTTGCCTCAACCTCCCTGAGCACCCTAATCTGCAGGAAGCCTTTCTTCGCCCACATTTCCTCGGACCTCTTGTCCCTCTTCGTGAAGTTCTTTCCCCTGTGCTTGGCCCACGATTTGAAAGCATTCAAAAAGGCAATTCCATCGCTATTTGTGTTTCTCGCCCACATTAATTTTGTCTTGTACGACTGAAGTTTCTCCTTGAATGGTGCACTAAACATGTTTTTGGCAGTCATACTTGCGCCTGAAAAATTCCACAGTACATTCTGTAAATGTCGAACAAGAAGTCACATTGTAACTGAAGAATAGTGTCTCACCTATGATAATAGCCTCCCTGAGAACGCTGAAGACATGGCCGAGGACAATAAGCTTGGAAATATGAATCTCCAAGGGTAGCTGGGCCATCACCCTCCCCATGTCCGTCAATTCTCCATCAAGAACATCATCAGCTACCTCGAGAAGAGCTCCACTTTCCTTCAGGTTCAATACAGTCTTGTAAATATTGGTCAAATCCGGTGGATCCAGTGACAGAGCCAGAAGGGCCACAGGTTTATCCATGTTGAGCATTTTTGCTCGAAGGTAAATATTCTCCAGTGGTGCACGCGATATCTCTGGTGGATTTTCGTCAGGGAGAACCTGTCACGAACAGATAAAATTGTTTAAAAATGGGACAATGCTGATCCAAAATTTTTTAATATTCCCTAGTTTGGTCCTTGTGAGTATATTCCCTAGTGAGTTACCTGCTGGTAAAACAATTTGGGAACGAGCCTGTAGACTCTCCCATCCATAACTCGTCCTGTACGTCCTGCCCGCTGCTGGCAATTGGCCTTAGAAGCCCAAGTGAGCTCCAATGTTTGGAAGTTCGTGGTGGGATCTATCACCAATTGCTTTGTCAAGCAAAAATCAATGACATACTTGACGTTTGGTACCGTCAAACTGCTCTCTGCAATATTTGTCGAGAGTATTATCCGACGATAGCCAGTGGGAGGATCCTCAAAAATTCTTGATTGCTCCTCGTTAGTCACCGATGAATGCAAAACCACGATGTCCCACTTGAGCTCATCCTCCGATGGATCATTCAAGATATTATGCAGCTCCTCAATCTCGTGAATTCCCGGCAAAAATATGAGGGCTGTTGGACGCTCTGTCTCGGATCTCCTGCCAAAACGATCAGTTTCCTGGTCCAATTTGTCCATCACTTTCAGCAACTTTGAGGAGAACTTGAGCATTTCTTTGGACACCTCGGGCTCGTCGGCTTTAACTTGTGGCAATACTGGTACTAAACGCACTTCCTCAAGGTAAAATTCACGGACTGTGAAGAAATTACTCTTCTGGATATCTATTATTGGCCCTTGGATCAATTTGTCACCTAGGCGAGAAAATCATCGAAAGAATTGCATGACAAATTAGTTTGTTAGTCTGATAAATTAAATTCGTTTTAACGAATATTAGTGCAAATAGGGCTTAAAATATAATAATTGAAGGATTTCTTAGTCCCCCTTCAATGCAGAAAAAAATCTCACCAGCATAGAACGCAAAGTACTTGGAGAACTTGTCAACGTTGAATGTTGCTGACATAAGAATAACACGTACACCACGTGAATTGGACCTGAGAAATTTTCTAACGATAAGCAGAAGGAAGTCCATGTCTTGATCGCGTTCATGAATTTCATCGATAATCACGTGAGTGAAATCATTCATGTGTTTTTCGTTGACGAGCCTCTGCAAGAGTACCCCAGTTGTGCAGTAGGTGAGGCGAGTGTCTTTGGTGGTGTTGTTGATAAGACCAACCTTCAAGGAAAAAAATGCAATGTCAATTATCGAATTTTTTTTTTTCAAATAATTGAAGCAACCCTTTCTGTTTATTGAGGTGAGGACGAAGATTATTTGTATAAATTTTTACCTTGAATCCAACAAGTGTTCCACAGGGCCAGCCCCTCTCAGTACTAGCACGTTTGGCGATGCTCATCGCAGCAATTCTTCTGGGCTGTGTGACGATGATATTGCAAGGAGCATTTTTCTTATAACAACTATCCAAAATAAACTGGGGCACCTGAGTGGTCTTTCCACATCCTGTGGGACCCTGGATTATAGTAACAGGATTCGTCTCGATCATCGAGACAATTCTCTCCTGGTATTGGCATATGGGCATGCTCTTATTAGGAGTATATGTCAGATCATATGTACTGTAAATCTTCTGCTGCTCCTCGTCAAAGAGGACATTGCTAGCTGACACTGTTGTCAGTGAAATCTGATCGAAATCCTGGCCATTGGTGCCTGGAACTATCTTGTACAATGCTGCAGTCTGGGAAGGTATCGATTAAAACAGTGTAGTTGAAAACGAACTGGTTTGAGATAATTTTCATAAAAATTTTTTTACAGAACTCAATTGTCTCTGCCAAGAATTTGTTATGGAATTTTCCCAATCCCCCTTGCTCGGGATATGCCTTAAAGATCGAGCCTGGAGGTAAGGTAGGTCACCTCGTTTCACCTAGACATGTTCTCTAGAGATCTATGCTATGTGTTAGTCATTACCTCTTGTAGCCGTTTATCCTCCATTTGCAGATACTCATCTACATAATCAGTTCCTACACATGTAGATGCCGCGGTAGACTCGTCAGGTGGCCGAAAATATGTAGACAGATCGTCCGATAATGGTTGTGCCTTTCTGGCAGGTGGGCGCAGCACTATTTGCTTCAATGGGGCACCCGAGTAAAAAATTGCCAATGGGTCATCCATACTACAAACTCTGAAAAAATAGAAAAAAATGTGAAACATTTTTCTTACACTTAGTGTCATATATAATGATCCATCTCTGGCCCATTTTGCCCCGGTCCATTATGAACAATATAGGAGAGCCAAATCGGCCGATCTTTCCCGATTAGGTGTCCAATATAGCAATACCGTCCATTTTGAAACACGATTGCGAACAATCTATATATGTATATATATATATATAGATTGGTATCTTTAAATTTGCAATTTTTTTTCTCTTGTTTTCAATTCTCCCTCACGAAAATTTACCACTGTGCATTACAATCGGCACACATTTATTTTGATTTGTCAGTTCTCGTAATTATTATTATTATTGTCTTCTACACAACAACATATATATATATTGAGTTTTCCGTTTAGAATTTCAAACTTTGGCGTTTGCTATTCACTAAATGAAAAAAATTAATTTCGCGATATAGAATTATCTTGAATATTTTTGTTCTCCTGAATTTCCTTGCAATAGTCAGCAATTAGAATAGTTTATAACTGATGGAAATGCGAACAATAGAAATGGGGTTCCTTTGTTCGCTCATCGCGTCAAAATTTCCGAGAAACAAGAACAGAAGAGAAATGTCGATTCTTACCCGTTTATGTCGCTTAATCCTCGGAAGGGGTAATTGTTAGTTATAATTGATGAAAACCATGAAAAGTCTATTAATATTGCTCTATTCAATTATGTTTTTCATCTCTCGTTGACTGCCCGGCAGAAAATGATACACCGGCGTCAGGGGAAAAATTCCAAGGTCTCGAATTCAAAAGATAAACATAAGTCACGTGGTCGATTTGACGCGCCATTTTTGTACAGCTCCCGTTAGATGTCTATTTATTTTTGTAAAATGGGAAATAATGAAAGAAGGGATTGTTTGTTCAGGAAATAATTCAATAACTAATTTTCTTGTTCTTTTAATTTTTCATTTTTTGACACCGTCAAGTTTTATATCCATACCCTGCGATTTCC
The DNA here is from genome assembly GCA_026005395.1 of Asobara japonica. Lineage (NCBI taxonomy): Eukaryota > Metazoa > Arthropoda > Insecta > Hymenoptera > Braconidae > Asobara > Asobara japonica. The sequence continues at coordinate 4,390,049 of BQMI01000393.1, forward strand.
GGAATTGGACTTCCGCCCAATATGGCGCAATCGATTTGTCTCCGCCCAACTTGCGCCCGATTATATTTTGCTTAAACTTATTTATTCATTATAATTGTTCTAATCACAAAAAATGTAAAATGTTAAATGTGTCATAAAGCAGTCAGTTTAAAGAAAAATCATAAAAAAACTGTTCATCACTAAAATGGAATTCTTTTCAAACAAATTATAATCTTCGATCACGTGGTCTTATAAAAATCGTAGATCAAGGAAATTTGTGAATTTTCAATAAAAATTTTGAAAAAAAATGATAATAATACTTGGGTGAAAATGAAGAATTCGGTATTTCATGGACCTCGGGGGCCAATATCTCGCTTTGGACATTTAAATCGAGTGCCGCCACTTATAAGTTTTCCCGCGCATTTCCCCTCTAATGAACAAGTAGTAAATCTTCGATATCTGGTTTGAGGTTAACTCCCGAGCGTGTGCTTCAGAAATCCGGAATTCACCCAAATTATCGTAATCATCACATAACTATCGATAATGACAACGTCCTCGACAATGGAGTGCGGTGATTTCCTAGAATTTCAGGTAATTCTCCCCTGAAAATTGAAAAAAAGCGGTTATTACATTTCTGCAGTTCAAAGTACACAAAATCCAACAATCGGATATTTCGGCTCCTCTTGTTTAGCGAATATCTCAGAATCTATGGGGCCTACGGAAAAACATCAAGAGACCTTTTTTGTGGAGAATTTAATTCTCTGTAAAAAGTGCCTCATTACGTTTTTCCTTAAACCCATTATTTTTCGACATATCCGCAAAATAAGAGCCGGGCACTTCCATTGGAGTGCGGAATATCGGATAACTCGCGCAAATTATAAATGGATAAAATTAGTGTTAAATAAGAAAAATGGGACGGGGGGAAAAACATTAGTACAACTAAAAAAAATCATGTAAATTTGTAGAACATGCAGAAGAGATATAACAGAAAAAAATGTCTGGAAATTTCCATCTTTTTACCGACCGCGCTATTTCAAAACGGCAATTCAAAAATACTTTATCCATTCTCAAAATATTTTCATTAAAATTACTCCTCAACTCCACCCATTTTTATTTCCATTTATCTATATTTACCATATATTCAAAATAAGATTGCAGGCAAATTTTGTTTTCGTGCCTTCATCTAAAACCCAATTATCAAAAAGTAATTGCAAGGAATTTGAGGGAATTTTTCGAATCACTTGCCCCCAATTATTTCCCACCCCTATTCAAAAATTCTATGTATTAAGCTACTTATACTCGTGTAGATTAAGCTATTTTTTTCGTCGATTCAAATTTACGTAAGTCTTGATCGAGGATGACTTTAGTGCCGCCATTTTGTTAAATTGTTTTGCGGAAAATCTTTGATTTAAATTTTTTACTTTTCTCAGGTTTTTGGCGGGAACATTCTCAGTTGTCTCGACGAAAGAAAAAAACAATATTGCTTGGAATATTGGGTACAAACATGATTAGAATCTATGTGATAAATTTTATTTTAAAAATTTCAAGATATTTCAATATCATAGCTATATATCAAATAAAAAAAAAAAAAAAAATTAAAAAATTAAAAAAAAAATACGATCCATTTTTTGAGCATTGCAATAACCTATATCACCCATAACTAATCAAACTTATGAACATTAATCAACAGGATACACTGCAGAAGATGCGGCAGATAGACGACAAAATAATCTACCTACTGAACACAACAATACCAACGGAATCGTTCAAGGGCCAAGTGGACGCCACAGCAAAATGCAAGGACTTATTCCACCAAATTCAATCCGGCCACTCGCAGCGCGAAATAGCCATTAAAAAATGCCTAAGTACGACTCGCGATAGGGTCAAAAAGTTGCGGGAGGAGAAGGATAGCAAACCCGACGATCTCAGGCTTGTGAAGACTCTCAGAATGGAGCAGAATAATTTGAGAATGCTTGAGAGTGAATTGACAGTTGAGGAGGTTGTCAAAAGTCGCACGACTAAAGTCTACCACGAAAAATGTCGTGGATACTACAAGCCCAGTGAATCATAATGCTATTCAGCCATCATTTTCAGAAGACTCTCATAGGAGAGCCGACATCATAGATCAATCAGTGGTAAATTACCAAAACGAATTGAGGCTCAATCCCAAAATCTGTTACTGCGCAATTTATCAATAGTATTTTTGCCAATCGGGTTTTTCCAAATATCTCAAAAACTAGGAGAGATACCGAAATTTGCTTCCATATAAATTTCTAGCTCTCGTCTTCCTCTGGGAAAAAGATTCCCCAAATTTTCCCAGTAATAATAAATTACTTAAATAAACAATACTATTTGCCAACTTTTAATTTCTTCTAATTTTTTTTTTAATTTCACTTAATTTATTATTCTTCATTTTTTTATGTGTTTCTAAAATTTTTAACCAATACTTTTTGTTTACATTTCAGAAATTCGAAACAGAAATATTTGAACACATTTGAGATGAATTTAAAATCCACGCAATTCGAATATTGATTTGTGGCAATTTTTCCTACTATAGATCAGATCGATCAATCTCAGAAAAAATATTTTTTTGGAGGATAAAAAAATTGTGTTGTATAAAAATGCAGCGAAAATTTTTTTTTTAAGCTCTAGCATGCAAATGGATGTCTCCCTCAATTTCGAATTTATTTGGGGCAAATGGATAACGAGGGAAGGACCTTAATTCGTTTTACGATTTTTCTACTGTAATAGCAATTTTTTAATTGAGCCGAGAGATATACTGGTGATTGTTGATTATATTTGAGACAGTTTTTGCTGTATCAGTCGACGAGAAACCTGAAAAATAAGATGCATTTGAGAGGAAAGTGTGAGAATGAGATGGACCGATGTTTTCTGTGAGATCATTATATAATTCTCATTTCGTTTGGTGAGAACAATTCGAGGAAAGGTCATCTATCCCATTCCACAGTTGCCTCATGAATTTTGTAGTGTGCTTGTTCAGGTACGAAAATTGTTGATATATATTGTAAATACAAACGGATTTTTGAGTAATTATTGTCTTTGACTAAATGTTTTTTTCATTATTATCCCATTTAGGTATACTGATGAATCATCTAAGGACTTTCTGCCCAATCAAACTTTTATCTCCCACGTGGTCGCTTCATGTCTTTTTGGCGGGCTTCAACCAGTATTTTTTTTTTTTTTTTTTTTTTTTTAGCAATTTATTGAAGTCCTGGGGCAACCAGAACCCCTAAGGACTATTACAAGAATCGTTACAAAAATTAGGTTATCAATAAGTACACGATATAAACAATAAAATATTAATTAGCATCAATCAAAAATATCATTATAAATTCATTTCGATAGTTGGTACCACAAAGATCAGTCATAGAATCAATATAACATAAATAAGGTTTTATACTAAATGTAAAAGTAAGAGTGTCAACTCATACCATAGACATCACTGGCCTGTCTTTCCAATAAATGGACATAAAGTCTATTACTAAATTCAACTGCGGACTTCGAGTTACGAATTTCTTTAGGGACTGAGTTCCAGAAATTAGCGGAGGCAATCGAAAACGAACTGAGACCGATATTTGTCTTGGCGAAACGCACAAATAAGTATTCAAATGTCCCAACAAAAAATTCGGTGAATTTTCAAAAATTTCCTCCAAAAACATTAACATTAGCTAATTAAAATTAGCATTGACTGTTCGTAAATTTTAGACACATCTTTAGCAACCTCGGTTTGACCTTGGACGCTAAACACTCCTATCCGAAAATTTCTTTTAAACCCTGTCAAGTTATAGACATTACTATCACTCTATTACTATATCTAGTTCACTAGACATAGTAAAGATTTGAAGATAAGTTACCATCAGCTGATCGTCTAACAACCGATCCAAGCGAGCGCGGATTTATTTGCAGCGCGCATTGTTAAGTCCCAACGTCGGGTGGGGGAGGGCTTAAGGGCTCGATGCCCCGCGTCGCGTGAGTAGCGTCGCCAGTTGGTTGGCAACTGTCAACCGTGCAGTCATCCAATCGCGTCCTCTCTGTACATTCCACAAACATTCAACAGCCGCGTGTTGTCAAACTTCCCCCCAACTCAACGTTCCTCTTTTTATACTGAAAACAACGCTCGCAATATATATATATATATATATATATATTGTGGCGAAAAGGCCTTGACATTCGCGAACATGTGATACCGGTGTAACATGCATTTTTAGTTTTTGTTTTGTTAATAATCAATGAATTGACAGTGTACCCAGTGATAGTGCAAAATTGGGGACGTGAGCCAACGTCCTGGGGTGTGGATTACACGAATGCTAGGGGGTTCATAATCAGACATGGTTGCCAAGCATTTTACCCAGGGTAAGAATTTAATTTCGGGGTATTGCGATTACAATCATTCGCTGATATTTATTTGAATTGATTGGCGCGGGGGGGCGGGGATTTGCACTTTGCGGGTACAACATATAGATATTGCGGGTAGTTCTTGGGGAGATCTTCCAACGTTGTAACTGTCGAACGCGTGAAACATGGGAAGATGCGGCTCGCAAAAGAAATTTTGCGATGATTTGGAGTTTTAAAAGATTGGGTACGTTTTGAGTTGGCGGTTTCAAAGTGTGGGTGAAAATTTCGGGGCAATTCTCCCACGCCCATTTTTTAGATATATGTCATGGAATATTGGTGGGAAGTGGTGAAACGAAGTTTGAATTTTTTGCGGTGGCGAGGATGTGAAAGTTTTGGAAATTGGTTTGAATTTTCTGGGGAATATGTAATGGGGATATTGGCGAGTTGTTTAAATTTTTGGGAAGTGACGGGAGTGCCGGAAGTCCCTTTAAAGCCATTTTTGAAATTCCAAGAGTTGTGGATAATCATAATTTATAGCGACAAAATTTTGATTGTCATTTTTTTCCGCATGTATCAAATTGGCGCTCAAAATTTGAAAGTGTTTTTTAATGACAGTTTTTGCAATACAATGCAAAACAATCCGGTTGACAATGTTTCATGGTAAATGTGAAAAACGTGCGGGGAAAAGTGCTCTGAAACTTTTCAGCAATTGTTTTTAGTCACGTGACAAAAAGTACTCCAAACTTCCGGAGTTTAAATTATTGTGGAAGATTCTGTGTTTTGGGAATTAGTTTAAAAGTGCGCGATAATATGCAATTTGAATTTTTCGCCTTCAATACATCGCAATCTATCGCAGATTTTACACTTGTTTATTATTATTATTATCTGTTAATTTTTTTCGAAAATTTTGATGACAGTTTTCAACGGATTAATGCGCCATTGCGCAATTCTCTTCGGTAACAACGGAGTTATAACGTTCTATCGTAAAACCCGTTGGAGCTAGAGAACAATATTTGTAATAAATATTGTTCCTGATGAAAAAATACACATTTTAGGTCATATGACTTTTGTCGCCAGTACCCGCCATTAAGGAGGTATCGCAGGTTGAAAGTATTACTGTTACGGGGTTTACTCATAAATAAATCGGTTTAGAGAAAAATGATAGAAAACTTTTTTGTCAGAAATCACATTTTCTACATAAAATACCTTAGGACATTTTTCCCTGAGATCATTCGTTGAGTTATTACACAAATGCGGCGATTTTTTCAACGTCTTTTGCAACATATCT